>JALJVW010000129.1:35251503-36490787 GCA_024865655.1 Emberiza elegans | reverse complement strand
ACTTGTTTATAAGTAAACATATATGTTTAAAGAGAAGATCTTCCAGATTAATTACAAATCTGCTAAATTAAGTGATGGCTCAGTGCTGTTCCATGTCCCACCTCCTGCCAGGGGAAGCTCTGGCAGCTTCCAGCTGCTCTGCTGTGGGCTCAGAGCTCCTGATGCTCCCAGAGCAGCAGGGCCAATGGTTTGGTGCTCAAGGAACACAGCCCTGAGCTTCCAGCAGCTGCCTCAACATCTTGCAAATAAACCCTCTGCAATGAAGGAGGCTGCTGGGCCAATTCCTGGGCTGAGGGTGCTTCTGCCTCAGCCCCTTCTGGAGGGAGGGCTGGGCTCTGCTTTTCATGCAGTGGCTGCAGTGCCCCATTCACTGAGTCAGCCCCTGGGGCTGGAACCAGAGCAGAGCTCAGGTACAGCAGGGACACACAGAGAAAGCAGAGCAGGATGAAATGCAGTGCCCCATTCACGGAGTCAGCCCCTGGAGCTGGAGCAGAGCTCAGGTACAGCAGGGACACACAGAGAAAGCAGAGCAGGATGAAATGCAGTGCCCCATTCACAGAATCAGCCCCTGGAGCTGGAGCAGAGCTCAGCTACAGCAGGGACACACAGAGAAAGCAGAGCAGGATGAAATGCAGTGCCCCATTCACGGAATCAGCCCCTGGGGCTGGAACCAGAGCTCCTGGTGCCCAGGGGCACACAGGGGCACCCAGGGGCAGCAGAGCAGGATGAAATGCCCCTGCTCTTGTGCAGGTTCACAAGCCAGGCTCACAGAGAGGTTCAGGCAGGCACCTGGGGCTGCTCACAAAGAGCCCGAGCACATTTTGTGTATCTGGGCTTTGGGAACCTGCCAGACTACCCCAGAAAGGACAATGGACTCACATTTCCTGGGGTTTTTTTTTGCCTCAAAGCTTGCTCCCTCTGACAGGTTTTCCCTCCTGCATGCCTTTGCAGAGTGAATTTTCAGCAGTCCCTGGGTCCTTTGACACCTCCAAGTACCTGCCCAATCCACAGCAGTGTGAGGTGCCACTGTTATACTGTGCAAATTTGATCTTGCAAAGAACAAAGCCAAAAGACTTACAACTCCCAAGGTGTCATTTTTTATACTCTGACATGCTCAGAAATTCTGTTGTAATTTCCTTCTAAGTAGTCTAGGGTTAATGAGACTGAAGAGAATAATAGGAAGGAAATAAATAATAATATATTCTCTCTCTTTTTTTTCTTTTTTTTTCAACATGTCCCAAATGTCACCTTTGACCTGGCTTTCTATTTCTGGCATGGACTAAACTCCCTCTATTTATTTAGCAGCCTACACACCATTACAGTAACATAGCAACAGTACTTTCAGTTGTGATTTTGAAAAAAAAGCAAAGCAAAAAAAAAAAGAACATATGAACATATTAAAACTGTTAAAGCATTGCAGTCTAGTAACACTTCAATAAATGCATTTTTTTTTACTTTAAATGCCAGAGTTATTAAGCTTCCAGTCTGCAAACCCAAAGGAAAGGGATGCACAGGGGAACCAAAGCAGTATCACCACCCCAAAGCCTGTTCTTCCTATGCCAATCTGATTGTCCCCTAACCTTCTGTTTGTTTGTCTTAATGATGTTCCAGCTTGACTATTTATTGGACTCAGAGCAGATGAAAGCAGGAGTTTGGGGAGGATTCTGAAATAATGATGGGGTTTAGCTGGTGGTTTTCCATCACTTTTCAGAAACAGTTCACCATTATTTTATAATCCGTAGCTCAAGGCTGGTGTGACACTCAGTTATCTGTCAGAAAGGAATATCTGAAAAAGCATAGTGTAACAGTAACAGGAATAATGGAAGTATCAGTCCCATTTTCAGCTACAAACCTTTTTACAGTGGGAGCAAAGCACTTGAAAATCTCAAAAAACCCAATTCCCTGAGCTACTTGAGTGCTTCTTATTTTTAAACCTAAAGCCTCAGTGAGAATGCAATTATTTTCTTAGGATGGGTTCAAAATGTTGAACTTATTAAAAATAAAACTTCTTAAGCTTGCAAAGCTTCCACTATAAATATTAGTAAACAATCCAGATGATGTAGCTGGAACAGCAGTGAACACTTGGCGAAGGAGCATTATCACTTTTCCTGAAACTGTTTCTTCACTGCTACTGTAAACGCAGCTGGCATCTCTTGGGATGTTTCCTCTCCTCCATCAGTGATCTGATCAGCTCAGTCACCTCAGAGCGCTGGGGGCTTTTCTGTGGAACCAGCAACAGCCCCTGGAAGTGCAGCTTTACTTTGCTACTTGGGTACTTTTTACTTTATTTTGGTGCCTTTGGGAAGGCACCCAAAGCTGCTTCCCCAGCGCTCCCAAACCCAGGAAGAACTTTGGTAAAACTCATGGCTTTACTGCTTGTAAAGTTTGTAAAGTCTGCAAGCAAAACACAGCTCATGCTTGCTCTGAACTATTGGCTTCTCCTTGGCACGACCAGTTCGTGTCAGCTTGAAAAAAATGGATCCACAACTGTAAAATCCTTGAACTTCTACAAACAGTTTGCAAATCTGGTATGTAAAAACAGACTGCTCACAAACTATGTGCTCTGCTGACATTACAGCACTTGCAGAGTTAGAAAGGGTCCCCTCATGGCCATTATTCTGTCCAACAGAAATATGAATACATAACCCACGGTCTCAAGACTTGGGAGTCACAGGATGAATATTTATCACTAACAGGCCTCACAGAAAGCATTGTCTTTCAAAAAAAGCATTGTCAAAAATGAGCCAAAAACTTTCATATGACAGTCTAAGTTCAGTTTAAATTAACACTCTCATTTAAGTAATTTCAAATTTATACTAATAACAACAGTTTACTGCCTTTCTGTGAAATATCCTGGATAGCTGAAATGTGCTGTTCAGGGCCTTTGTGGAAAGCTACAATGCAGTTTTGACTGCAGGGGTCAGGTGGGGTTTTTGGCATCAGGAGGGAAGGGAATAACAAAATCTCTAAGAACAGTTGTCTCATTCTAACAATTACAAAGCTATGAATGAATTAGCCTCAGAAAGGGAGTGTTTTTCTGGCACAAAGACCAGGCATCAGTTTTGGTCTATTTTGAACAAATACCAAGCTGCAGCAGATTCTAGAATTGAGTTTTGCATGGCTATGTGTTTGTTTATTTTCCTGATGCAACACAAACTGAAGCAAGTCAAGGATATTATTTAAAACAGAAAAAAAAAAGTTAAAGTATTGCATTTTATTTAACAATTAAATGAGAGAGAAGAAAATGTATTATTTTATCTGGCTGCATGTAATGTTTTGACATGCAAATTTTATTTCAAGACCAGCATTTTTTCCTTGTTTTATCACATTGCTAATTCATTTCCAAATCAAATGAAAAGGACAGAAAAGCAAATAAAATTACTATTTTTCCAACAAGTAACATTTTAGGAATAAACTTGTCCCTTTCCCTAAAAATCTATCAAATCTTCATAACAAATATTCATAGCATTCTAATGCATCATTGGTAGAAGTAATGTGTTTATCCATATTTCCATAGATGACATGCTACAACAAAGGCTTCACCAAAGTATGAATTGTCCTGCATTTTCCTCTGAGCCATGTTTGACTGCATCATTCATTTAATCACCACTGGAGTTAACATTTCCTTCTCTATTTCAAACTAGCATGTTTTTTTTAAGGCACTATTTTTGAATGCAAAAACCTGATAACTTGTGGGTTTCTGTTTTGAATAGAAACCAATAGCTGGACATTCCTGTGCACTGAAAACATGTAGTCAAAGATTAAACTGGGGCTTCAGGACTATTATGGCTCCACCCAAATAAATAGTTCAAGGGAAATTATTCTGATACACGGGTTGCCAAGAACAGCAGTGTTTTTTAGAAATTATTTCTTTCTTAGAAGTCAACCTATCTCATGAAGCATTGCACTTAAACTACCAAAATATCGTTAGAAGAGAAGAAAATGGTGTAAAATAAACACCACATTTAACCTACCAAAACAAGGTCTGATTTGCACATGGCTAATTACAAATGTTTAATTCCAGTGATGGAAACTCCTCCCTAACATAAATATTCTGCTGTTGTTTTACCAGTGAGATCAATTTGTACAGGATTTCACAGAGAAGGGAATGTGTAGACTGCCACACAGGAGCTTCTCAAAATTCAGTCATTTTTTAACATACAAACCAGATAGAATATACACTGGATTTTAAAATGAAGTAATAACAGGAAAAAATATAGGCACAAAACTTACAACTGGAATGAGCTGAAAGGCTCTGACAGCTTTCTGCACCCACGTGACTCCTACTTCCACCCAGCCTGTGAACCACAGGCGCAAAACCCGCGCAAATTGGTTAAACCAGCCCAGGGAGCTCCGGATATTTATTCAGGAAAGTATGAAAGGAGGTCAGAATTCTCTGTTCGAAAGGGACAGGGCTCAAGAGGTGAGGCTTTGTAAGGAGCATCTGGAAATAAAAAGACTTAAGGATAAAAATTAAATTCAGGTTTCTTCTTGAGAATATTTTTCAGAAATTTCCCCCAAACCCCAAAGCAGCAGAAGTACTTGACCTCACAAAGCACTTGGGGATTTCTTTCAGGGAGGGTGGCAGTGTCCTCTGGTGACAGCAGCCCAGTGCTGGATCAGAGAGCAGATGCTCTCCATCCCACCCGCCCTTCGCTGTGCTCTGCGCCTCCTGTTCCTATTACATGAGCAAACTCTTCCATAATTCTTTTTTTACTTTACTTTTTCTTCTTAGTAACTTCCTGTTTGTTCTCCTGAAAAATACCAGAACTTCAGCTAAAAATGGAGAAGTTGCCTAGATTCTCTTATCTTCTAGAGCCCCAGCCTTGCTGTGCTGCGGTTGGGCCCTGGCAGATCCCCCAACGGTCAGAGGTGCTGGGCTGGGCTGGGGTCTGTCCTTCTGGCAGCATTACTGCCCCACACACAGGCACAGCAGCAAAGAACTCTGCCTCGCCAGCTTTTGCCACAGGGCACATTAATTTGCACCTCTATTTGTCTTCTCAGACCAGACACTGCAAGAAGAAGCGTGGTAGGAAGTGCAAGGCTACATTTTCCCACATGAGCTCCATTTGGGACTCTTGTTCTAGAGATGCTGACAAGGAATTTTGATTTTCAACAATGTTTGAAGAAATAAGTCACTCAAGTAAAGTGGGAAACTTGCCCTTTTTTGAGCAAGTGGTCTTCCCTCATCAATTTGTATAGTACTGAAGATTAAAAATAGCTCTTCAGCTGGGGTACAGCTGCACAGCGTTAACTCAAATGGAGCTGCAGTGACTCACAACAAGCAAACATCTGGATATGGCCCTTTACTACTGCAAACCACACAACACTAACAGCAAGTAAACACTGGCAGGGCATTCAGAGGAGCTACTGCTGCTGTTCCACACTGTCAGTGTGACAAACAATGGGACAGCGATTTGAGGAGAGGTTGCAATTAGCTGTGTGTTAAAATTTCCATCTCCTTCTTCTTGTCAGCACCTGAGCAACTGTGTCTTCTCAATAGCACTGATCTCTTATTTCATTAGACATTCTCTGGTCCTTCTTCTAAGTTGTTTTTCCTTTCATTGTGACTTTTTGCACTAGCTGTGACAAGTCCTTTGTTTCCAAGGCCATGAAACCATTCCTTCCTTCCACCTCCTCCAATAAATAAACAACAAATAATAATAGTCAGTGATCAGATAAATTTCCACGTGAAAACTGTCAAGGAGCCAGCTATTCAATGCTGACAATACAGAATTGGGATGGATGTACTCGGCACCAATGTAAGGAGCTGTGAAACCCATCAAATTTGAAGCAGATTCTCCCATTACATCTAATTTTCTGCAGAGGCTGGAATTCACTGATCCACTAACATAAACAGCAAAAATCTTCAGTGGGGCTGAATTTCAAACTATGACTGAGATACTTTACATTTCTGGTCTAGAACAGGATGGACTTCACCTTCATCACCACCACTTCTTAGTTTTTGTTAGCAGCTTCTTCCTCTGCCTGCTGCCCCTTACCCAGCTTCCCCCAGCTCTGGCTGCTCCCTGGCACCCCTCAGGCCCACGCACACCTGGTGGGTGAGGAAAGCTGGAACCACGTGGGGAAACGAAAGCAGCACAGCCTTCGGGTCACACTCAGAGGACAAAGGACTGCAACACACACCAAATACTCTCCTGGGAGACTCCTTGCACAACAGCCTCTATAGACAGGCTGACGTGGTGGTTTCACGGTTCAAGTATCAGATTGAGAGAAAAGCATTGCCCATGCCATTAAATCGCTATTAGAGTATTTGCCTGATGTAGCTCACTATTGGAGAATTTGCCTGATGTAGCAAAGCTCCCTTGCTTTCTAACGAATTCTCTGTGTTTAGCATTAAGCTCTCTGTTTTTACAGAAAGTTACACTAGGGTAATTAATCTCATGTTCGTTTCCTGCACATGCAAGAGAGAAGCCTTTGTTAGGGAATGATAAGACACTTCTAAGAATAGTGTTACTAAGAGCATCGGCTTTGTGAGACATTGCAGGAAAAATATAGACTCTTAACACCTGCTTTTCACTTTCAAAGTTTTGAAAATAATGTTCTGTTTACCCAGAGGCAAATTCTGACTTGTTTATGCGTCGAAAACCTAATTGGCTTCACCAGACAACAAATATAAATGAAGGTATACTTTAGTCTTTAGGCTCCAGTCTTGGCAAGAATAATTGGTTTAATTTTATAAACACTGCAAATACCCAGGGGCTTCTGCAGGACTATTGCAGTTCCTAGTCCCCCAACCTGAATTCATTGCTTTTTCTGATCTTTTAACCACATATTCCACTGAAATTAAATGGATTTTCTTAGTGATAGATGTAATAGATGAATGATTAAGAATTTATCTCGGTGTAAAACACTGGACCCTCAGGTCAGACCTTACAAAGGCCGGATGCTGAACTCAGGAAAGTGTAAACAGGGAGACAGCCCCGTGAGAGCAGATGAGGCTGGGCAGCGTGTGAGAGGTGCCATGAGCAGCAGGCCAGGCTGGCACTTGAAGCTCCCTGGAAGCCTCGCTCAGACCGTGGGCTTTTCCAGCTGAGCACAAAGGGTGGCGTTGAGCTCGGGGATTTATGTATGTTGTCAGTTCAGAACCAGAGCCAACACCATTCTCCTGTAAGCGGCTGACACTTGACACCTAGTGAAGTCAGTTTAAACAGGCATTGTTTTAAAGCTCTGTTGTTTTTAAGCAGTCACCGTGGCTCAGCCCGAGCTCTCTGCTGCCCCAGCGCAAGATGCACGAGCTGCCATCCTGTTGAAATTCTACGGAAAATAGAGGAGAAGTAGTTTACAGCAGGTGAGAGACAATTTCCATTCGGTTTGCAGCATCCACTCTGTAACCAGTCATATGAGAAAGGACATTAAGCTTTGCTGTAATTGCACCAGATTTCTTTCTGCTTTATTATGGACAAAGGACTACCTTATCCTCCTAACCAGAAAACAAAGCTTAATCTGCAGAGATCTGGCTAATCTAATGGCGTTTGGAGAATAACATAGACCAAAATTCCCCTGGTTTTGTAGTGCAAAATCTGAGCAGAGCAGACTGCAAGTGGCCTTGTGAGCTGATCAGAGCCCCTGTTGTGACTATTATCTTCACTGTATAATGGGGGCTTTCAAATCCCAGCTTTATCACATTCTGTTTTCTCTACTTTGCCCTTTTATGAATATTGAGTCATCAAAAATAGCTTCACTGACAGAGTTACTAATGATACCAGCTGGGTGAATCAGTGGCTCTTACACTGTGCCTGCCATACAGTGCTATTAGTACACTCGTTACAAAATATAGCAAAAATGAGATGCCCATAATTATTTGCAGCTCCCGTGAGACACATCACAGTGGCTATTTTAGAATTGGAAAATGCTAACTGAACAAAGCAAATATTCAGCCACTTCAGTGCAATACTGTGGTCTACAGGAAGAAACTCTGGCTAAGCATAAGTTAAAAATAATTCCAACGTCAGTAAATTATCCTTTCTGCTAGTTTTTAGCCAAAGAAGAAACACACTACCAAATGTTATCCACCATATTCTTTCCACAAGACATAATGTTATGCCTCACATTACCGGGAAAAGCTAAGATCAGCACTCCAGAGAAAATGCTGATAAACAGAAGTGAATACGACAAATGATGTAAGCTGTGCCTACGGCTGGAGCACCCGAGCCACGGCCAGGGGCATCCTTCGAGTACGGAGCAGAGCTCCGGGGGAAGTCAGGTTAGAAGGGCATGACTCAAACGGGTATTACCGGCTCCAAAAGTGTCACAGCAGAACATAACAACATGCCTGATGAAGAACCACCACAAATGAGCCCGCAAAATGGCCCATGAGGGGCTTATATTGTTAATGCTGTCCCAAGAAAATTTTTAAGGCTCATTTATTCCTACCCGGAGTGCTTTCCTTGCACCCCTGCAATGAGACAGTTTCCTATGTTTGCAACACACATCCCTTTTTTTTTTTTTTTTTTTTTTCCCAGACAAACAGGCAAGCAGATAGAGAATGAAACAAGGGGCCCATAGTGCAGTTGCAGATCTCCATGCAGGGCTCGCTTCTTCTCCCCAGCCCCCTTCACCTTTCAGCAATCGGGAACTTTACAGCACAGCATCTTCCAGCACCTCTTTATCACAGACCGAAACGCTTTCTGAAGCTTTCTGCTAACAACTGCATCTGGCATTGGTAAATAAAACTATTGCATATGTTGCCTTTAGCAAGTGTCATAGAAATTACAGAGCATCTTAACAAAACCAAGCCTCAGAATTTAAATTACTAGAATTTTGGCTGTTTGGGTTTGGTTTTTTCCCCTTTCCTTTTAGGATGTTCTTGACTGTCCCTGGAAAAGTGACATCTGCAATTCTATTACAACAATTCTGCTAGTTACGGCAACGTTAACTGAAACCAAGATGTGGTTTTTAACCTAAAATATGTTGCATAACAGCCGAAGTACTGTAATCTTACGAGCCGGGAAAGGTTAATTCCAGAGGGCACAAGAATGTCGGTGGAAACTAAAATACTCCATAAGCGCATGGACTTGGAATTCTTTTTGTTTTGGTCCAAGGCGAAGCCGAAACGGGCGAGAGATTTCAAAGGAAGAGTCAAGACAGCGAGCACATGCCGAAATCCCTTTAGCGAGAAAAAAAAAATATCAGCAAAGCCTCTGCACTTACGTATCTCTTGAGTTTCTTCTCGGGGGGTGATTTGATGAGCCAGCCAGTGCAAACCACGTCCCCCGAGCTCATCTTCCCCCCGGGCGCGGAGCGGCGGAGCGGGAGCCAGGGTGCGGGCTGCCAGTGCGTGTGTGCTTGCTATGGGCGGGTGTGTGTGCGGCTGTCTGTCCGTCCGTCCGTGCGTGTGTGTGCTGGGATGCGAGTGAGTGTGTGTGTGCTGGGATGTGAGTGTGTGTTTGCGGGGGATGTGTGTGTGTGTGTGTCTGCTGGGATGTGAGTGTGTGTGTTTGCTGGATTCTGAGTGTGTCTGTGTGTGTGTGTGTGTGTGTGTGTGTGTGTGCGCGGACGCGTGTGCCCGGCGGTGCCCGTGTGCGTGCCGTGTCCGCCCGAGTGTGCGCCGCTGTGTGCGGGCGTGTGTCCGTCCGTGCGGCTGTCTCTGTGTGTGTGTGTGTGTGTGTGTATTGTTCCCAGCCAGTTCGCACCGCAGCAATCAGCTTCCTTCAGCTGCGCTCTGCTGCGGCTCCAGCCCGCGGAAGAAGTCATGACATTGATCACTGACACGGCCAGCCCTCCCTCCGCCGCCAGCACAATGCAACACACCGAGCACGTGATGGGCGCCCGGGGCTCGCCGCCGCCGCCTGCGACACCCCCGGCAGCGGCAGCGGGCGGCTCCCGCGTCGCCCCGGCCAGCCCGGCCCGGAGCCCCGCGGGTACCGGCGGTCCCTGCTCGGAGCCCCGGGGATGCCCCCTGTCCCTGCCCGGAGCCCCGCGGGTACCGGCGGTCCCTGCTCGGAGCCCCGCGGATGCCGGCGGTCCCTGCCCGGAGCCCCGCGGGTACCGGCGGTCCCTGCCCGGAGCCCCGCGGATGCCGGCGGTCCCGGCCCGGAGCCCTGGGGATGCTGGCAGCTCCTGCCCGGAGCCCCGCGGGTATCGGCGGTCCCGGGCCGGAGCCCCGGGGATGCTGGCAGCTCCTGCCCGGAGCTCCGCGGGTACCGGCGGACCCGGCCCGGAGCCCCGCGGGTACCGGCGGTCCCGGCCCGGCGGAGCGCGGTGGGCTGAGCCGTGGGAACGCCGGAGCAGCGGTGACCGCGGAGGTGCCCGCGGGGACCCGGCACGAGAAGGGCTCTGGGCGCAGCGGGAGGCAAAACCAGGGCCGGTGGGGCCATCCCCACTGAAACCTCCACCACAGCTTCAGACATCTAACAAGCTTCGTTAGTCGGTGGATTTAGTGCTTTTAGCATTTAGCCCCCTGTACGAATTTAATAGGAATAAACTTGATTTTTCTGCTCTCATCATCACAGATTTTTTAGAAACATACTTTTTCAGAAAGTGACTTCAAGGAGACTGCCACTCCACTGTCACAACTAAAATATACGCCCACAAGAGTGCATAATATTGCTGATATCCTTGTCGCCTGTGCCTCTTTCCAGGGTGGGAAACTCTTGCCTTTTCAAGGACAGGGCAATCTGTGCTCATTTTTCAGAAGACTTTTAAAACTATTTAAAGAGGACGCAGTGGTTCTTCACTGACTTCACGAGTCTGTTACTTGAGGAATCTCTCTGGCCAGGCACAGCACTCACAGAGCAGCCTGACTGCAAGGTGTGATCAGCACCAGCTCACACATGGCAGAGTTTAATCTTTTCACAGAATTTTTCAGGGCTCTGCCGGGGCTCTTTGGCAGGGCAGGCTGACAGCAGCTTGCAGTGTCACTTCTTGAATCTCACAAACTAGAAATGTGTTTTTCAAGTTTTTAAGCAAAAGGGTGATTGCAATATGTATTCATTATATTTAATATAATATGTACTATGAATGACATAACTGTATAAATATAGGCCCTATGTAAATAAATAAAATATAAATAAATCTGTACAAACTCATAGATTCCTGTTGCTGGTGCTTTACATTATCACTGGTCTCAAAAGAATCCTACGGTAAATGCAAACTGTCATGAATAAACTACAAACATATTTCAAATGTGTTCTGACTTTTTTAGATATGTTTTTGTTTGAGAATGGCTTTCATGCAGTCTTGCAGGATTATTTGATTCCCAACCTTCTATTCTACTACCACTTTCACTCAGCTCCATTTATCCATTACCCACGGTGATGTTTTAACAACTTCACAGGTTTAATAGCAGGTTTGTGAACAAGGCTTTGCAACACTTCTTCTTGGAGAGATATATCCAGCCATGGAACTTATTTAGGGAAAGAAAGTCACACTTTCCTTCCATATGTGACTTGCCTGTGTCACCCTGACAGATACAGTAGCCTAGAACTAAAGGCTTAAAATGTCCAAATGTCAAAATAAAATGAGTTGGGATACACTTCATGTGTTATCCCTGCACTGTCCTAGCAATATCCATTTTTTACTGGATCATGCTTCAGACAGATGGCTTCCCTTGTGCAGCTGCATAACCACTTGCAGAAAGGCAGCAGAGGGAATGGGGAGGGGACAGGACAGGGGGGAAAAGGAGCCTGGGCTACCAAATGGATTTAAACATTGAATAGCAGACCACAGCCTTAAGGAGAGCTGTGGCTCTGTCTTTGCTGTGGTCAGTGATAAGGCTGCTTAGATCACCAGCACTCCTTGTCCCTGCAATTCTGCCATCAGCTGCACTGCACAGAAGTGGTGTATTTCTGTGTCTGCATGAGGAACTGAATCACAAACCCGACTGTTTGGAAAAGAATGAGTCAAAAAAAGGAGAGAGATTATTTTCCAGCTGTATCAGGACTAGTTTCCTGATCTGATAAATGCTGTGGCCTGCAATAGCACGTACCTTATCAAGGGAGGGGGTGATGCAGGGGCAATAAGAAGAAATCAGCAGTTGCTTAAATTGGCACTTGTGCCCAAAACCCGCCTGCTGAGTGGTAGCCATGGTGACAGGGAGGGGTGCAGTGATTCTGTTCCCTGCTCGATGTGTCACTCCTCTGTCACAGGCTCCTGTCCTCTGAACTGCTGGAATGGCTCAGCTGCCTGTGAAGCACCTGCCTGGCCACTTGCACTCAGCACATTCAGAATAAATAAAATCTGTGCCAGCTTACTTATGATGCCAGCAGCCTGAGGAGAAATACAGGAAGCCATAATTAAGCAGAGCATGTGGGGGTTAACGTGTTTGTTATGAAAGCTACTGTTGCCTTCTTGGTATTTGAGCTCCAAACATTAAAAGAGCAAATAAAGTTATTTTCTTATGCTGACAACTTTCATTGTGCTGATAATGTATCACTCACGCACGTGTTTGACAATAACAGGCTTAAAAATTAATGGTTTCTCATCCTGATGGAAGAAGTGGGATTTCACTTTCACTCCTGATCCATGCACAAAATTTTCAGCCACATTTAAATAATTAAATTATTTTCTTAAACCCATCATCATGATGGTGAATGATGGGGGCTTTGTTTTTAAAAATCTTACATTGGAAGACATATGTAGAGGGTGAACTGCTGTTGGAAATAGAATGGAAAGTTCTCAATTCTCTCTTCTACTGCTGAACAGGGTTGTTTTCCCCTTCCTGAGGACATTATCCAGAGGTGCTACCACTGTCATGGATCAGCTTGGCCTTGGCCAGTGGCATGTCTGTCTTGGAGCCAGCTGGTGTTGCCTCTGTTGGACATGCAGGAAGCACCTGCCAGCTTCTCACAGGTGCCACCCCTGCAGCCCCTCTGCTGTCAGAACCTTGCCACACAAACCAACACCGCCCTCCCCAGACTAACCTCGTATGTGCCACTAGCAAAGATCACTTTGAGCCTGGATGTGTGTGCAATTCACATCAGCCAGATCCCTGAGAGAATTCTCTGCTTGTCGTTGCAGTACTGGTGTATTCCTTTTATTTCCTAACTTAGGCTACTGATGTTCCAGAGGAAAACAACACTAATAAAGCAGAAGAGAACAAAATGGCTACTTGCATTGATGGGAAACTCCTTCATGACTTGACAGACCACTGATAGAAGTTAAGTCTGCTATTTAAGCTTCTCCATTTCTATGCTGCACAGCAACTGGTGCTGTTATCATTAATTTTGAGAGTAGTGATAGCACTTACTTCCTTGTGCACAAATGTATAATCAGGATGGAGAGGATGGAAAAAATCAGAAGGATTTATTTAATTCACAAATTTATAGGTATAAAAGGAGAAAGAGATGCCAGTTATATCCCAACCGACATTTCCACAAGCAGATAGTTTTCTGAGAATCTAGCCTCACATTTAATTTACAACACCACGCAGGCATTGAGAAGGTTGAGGTGCATGCAAGAGACAGCCACAGCCCTGGGAGAACAGCCTTTTCCTCTCAGCTAGCAACTGATCCCTGTTTACATGTGGAACTCGCACCACACTTACTCAGCAGAATGCTAACATGCCTCTGCAGTGTTCTCTCAGCAAGCAGAGAAGCCCAGTGCCACAAAAAGACATGACACAGTATATATGTTCCAGCTGTTCCTGACAGTTACCACTCCGCTCCCCCCTGCAGACAAGCATTTCACTCTCTCTCTCTCCATTCACAAGGACAAATTTAGCAAAGTCACAGGATAATTCAGCCCCTGCTCTTCCTTTCAACAGCCTGTCCTCACCATACAAATCAGGTTTAAAGGAGAAACGCACTCAGATCCTCAGAGTCACGATTTATTGTTGTTGTTTAAACAATTAGCTACCAAAACTGGGGCCTGACCACAGGCCCAGGGTGGTGCTGACCCCTCTGCACTGTGCTGTTCAATTGATGAATACATTCTGCCTGGTTTGTGCTCTGTCACCCCCAGGACCTTGGTGGCAGTGGCACCCCATGGGCAGACACCTGATTTGGGAGCAGGGGCCATTGTGAAAAGAAAAACGACAGCGGACGAACGTTGCTGTGGTTTTGCTCCAGGAAGCTCTGAACTGTGTAAGCTGTGTGTGGGGACGGCCTTTATTGTTGTGGACAGGGCAGAATCTAAATTTACCAAAAGCTCTCATGACACATAGGGAGAACTCTGTCAGTCCCTTTCAGAAAACAGACCAACGCCCTCTGGCACTAACCTCCTCTGTGAAACAGCAGCAGACATCCAGCATCTCATAGCAAAGTCTCCTGTTTAGGAAAGTAGCTGCTGAAAGACTGGAGTTCTGCTGAATAGTGAATTTATTTACAAATGTAAAACTTTCTTTTTCTGGAGTTGGAGTGGCAACAAACAGGTTCACTTTGGTTCAAACCTCTGCCCTGGCTCTTTTGCCAGATGAGAGGTTTCTCTCTTCTCTGTCATCCACAAAAGCATGCACTAAAAACTGTGGATTTGCTAATTTTCAGCTTCTGTTTGCAGACTAGTAAAAAATTTTATGATGTCTACACAGGTGATGAAGTAAGTCATGGCTGCTATTTTCCACATGTGAATCAGTAGCAAACATTTTTCTGAGGATTTCCTCATGGGGTAATGATATTACTGGGTCCCAAGGTCCGCAAATAATCCTTGCAGTTGAGGGAGGAGATACAAAGGCTTTTTTAAAGATCCAAAATCTCTATTATAATTTTCCAAATTACTTTTATGAGTTAAGAAAAATCTACTTCATTTTACATACACAGCAATGATCAGTACCCAGCTCACACAAGGTCTACTTTATATGGCAATTTGAAGGAGTTTACCTCTTTTACTTTATTAAAAGAATCCAAAATAATCTATTTGACATCAAGATTATGATATGCCTCTTCCAGATCAGAAATAGCAAATAATTATTTGAATGTTAATACCTTGAAAGTGAGGATTTGCTGAGACCATTTTACTCCAGACTATACAGAGCAGCCAGAAGTTTGGATGGGAAGCTTAAAGAAGGGTCCCAGGTAGGCCTGAAGAAACAGATGGAAAAAGAAGTCTGTAGTTTTATGTTTAGATGAAAAAATATCTGTCTAGCTATTTTCAGACTCATAAATGTGGAAGACTCACCCATGAGTGGGAGGATGGGTTTCAGCTTTGCCCAAATAGTCCTGCTGAGACCAGAGAATACCCTGGAGTGATGAGAAAAATTAACCCAGGAGAATTAACAGAGGACACTGCAACACTGCCTGCCTCTGTTCTCTAGAGTGCCCAAAAATGCCTGAGAATAAATAGGAACCCCACCTGTTACCCCACCTGGGAGAAATTTTCATGCTGATGCCAGAACTGTGGGTGAGAGACCTTCCCTTTCCAGGCAATTAACTATGTTTAATTATGATTGAATAGAGCAAAATACAGCAAATAGAGCATAAAGCAGTACACCAAAATACAGCAAACAGACCAGATTTCTGAACTCTATGCGTAAACGGCTTCTCAGTATGAAGAATGTCAATGCAGGAAAGGAGGGATTGTTTTGATGGCAGCTGTATGTTTGAGACTGTTACAAAAAAGGAAGAATCAGTACAGGATGAGGAAGAAAGAAGGCCCAGGCAGTCAGGGAAGCAAAATAGCAGCCGAAAAAAAAAAAAAAAAGAAAAAGGACAGCAAGGGGAAAAGCAGACACATATCCTATGTGGACTATGATAAAATACGTTTATCTAACAGACCCCTCAGCAGAAATGGATAGTACTCTGGAAAACAGAATAGCTTCAGTCTAGTTTTTCACAGTGTGTAGATGTTTACAAGTAAAAATAGATATAAAGGACAAGACTACAAGACTTTTCACAGCAGGGTAAAGCCTGTGGTAACTGAAGTGATGGCTTTTGGCTTATGGAATGCATCTGCCATGTTTGCAAGGCTCAGGCAGGCAGTACTTTGCAGCATCCTTTTGTGCATTTCCTGTATTCAAAGGAAATCCTGGTGCATGCTAAAACCTTTAAACAAGAGCTGCTAAGTTTACAAATAATCTGTGTGAAATCAAACCCACAGGCTTTTGGTTAAGAGAGAGATAATTTGTTTTGGGCAAAGAAGTAGGAGAATTCTTTGTGAAGAAAGAATCTTAACCAACATTTAAGAGAGTTAAAGGCTGTACTGCACCAGCCTGCTCACTGGATTCTCACAAATATTCCAAATTTTATAATGCTCTGTCTTTGTTAAGGGCAGTTTGTTTTTATAGGTTTTCAATATTGCAAAATGACTGCATAGATCAGGGAGAAAAAGATGCCATTGCAGGGAGTAGCAAATTATGCTTCAGCTTCATTGCAGTTGGAGGAAACTTTTGACAGCTTTTGCTTTGACCTAAAATCTCTTTTAAAGTGCTCTTCTGGTCAGGGACTGTCTTCTTGAGACAGTGCTCAGATTTTGGCAAAGTAGTAGCTTATTACAGCAGGAAATATTTTATGACCTCCAAAGGAATCACCAATCATTGTTATATCTGGATGACATCATTGTTTCTAGGTGGGCAAAATCTGGCATTCAGGACAGAATACACAGTTATAAAGCTGTTTATTAAAGCCTGGTTATGGTAGCTTAAACTGATACAAATTAGTGTGGCTGCAATCCCACCCTTCATCTTGCTGTAGATCTGTTTTGCTGCTGTATTGGCACTGGCCCCTGTGTGCGTGGGCAGTGGAGTTGTTTTGCTGGGCTGATCTGAGGAAAAAATAGTAACTCTCTTTGTTAGGATCAATTTTGTTTTTTAGAATCTTGAACTAACCCACTGCTCACCTGCAGAAACACCAGTAACAGTGCAAGGGGTCACAAGGGGTCAGGAACACAAACTGTGAGAGCTCCTGGCTCTCCCAGTGCGACAATGAATACACAGCCAAAAAAAAAAAATAGCAAAAAACTTTGTAGTTGGGAAATACAGGGATATTAGAAGACTTTCCAGTACCACAATAAAGCTCTGGCTACTAAAGCTTGGATTAAAAATGCAATATTGGGATAAAGTTGTAAAAACAAAGAGTATTTGTACAGCTATCAACACTTTGAACCAGATACAAAGGACACATTAGCTCTTTTGTTATAGCTCCCAATGCTGAATGTGGTCTTGCATTTGCAAGCCCTATTGGCAACGCCAGAGACTCCGCTGGGTGAAATGAAAACTTGATACAGAAAATTGATGTGTTGATATGAAGCCTGCACCACAAAAAAAAAACAAACCAACCAACCAAACCAACCAAAAACAACAACAACAACAAAAAAAACCCCCAATAAAACCCCAACAAACAAGAAAAAAAAAAAACCAAGCCAAAAAACCCAAAACAAACTCTCACAAAATCTCTAAGCAACTACAACAAAAACATGCAAACCCTTTTCTACAAGAATACTCAATGTCAAGCCTATGAGGGCACATTGCTGCCTGTTACTGATGCAGAATCAGGGAGCATTTGTTTGTGGCCATGAACTGGGCTGCTCTCACTTCTCAGCTGCTGCAAAGCCCTGCAGCCATGGACATCCTCAGAAATGGCATCTTCAGCAAAACCTGGCTTACAAATGAGTGGCACATAAACCAAGAGCACATTTGAGAAGTACCTTCTTTATTGTAAGCTCTAGAGGAGGAGTCCTAGGCTTCTTTCTAATCCTATGAACAAGAAAATAATCTGGAACCCTGAAGTTGGTAAACTTGGAAGGGAACCTGTGAAATAAGGAACTGAATGAAACAGGTAAGTGCAAGAATGCATAGAGCTGTGCCACTGGACATAGCCAAGGTTACTTGTAGAGAAAAAACCTGTTACTAGCAGCAATATTAAAATAGCAACACTTGATATAAGCATTTTAAGCAAGTCAGTAGCACTGCTGCAGTCAGGGTAACGTGTGGTTACTGTGGTTGATCACACTTGGAGGCTGATGTAGGCATGGAGATAAAGGTGGCAAATACTCAAGTCAATTTGCAAACATCCCAGAGATAGCTATGTTACTTCCAGGTCCTGCTGTTTATGTATAAAGCTGAATTATAAAGGTGTTCATTGCTTACAGTTAGCATGCATTACACAGTTGTGGTAAAATTAATTGCTGGCACAAGTAAGCTAGAAACAACCAGTGTCCTAGAAGTGGATTTTGGACGGTGGCATTCAATGGAGAACCTCCTGAATGTGCATGTGGGAGTGAACAGATCGCAGAGTAACAGGATACAACCTTCCCAAGGCCATTCTTGACAAAACCCTTTTGCCATTCTTTGGGAAAGTGCTATATGTATGTGATACAGTTATAGAGGTAATTAAACAACAGCAAGTAAAAGTAATTTTTATTATTACAAAGTAATTTTTATTTTTTTCCTGTTCTTGATCAGAATAGTTTGAAGACTGAGCAGCATTCACACCAAACAGTCCCCAGGCTGCCGGATGCCCTTGCCAGGACAGATGCAGCTGAGCACAGGTCGGTGTTGCCACCTGGTGGCACGTGACAGTGGCACTGCCACTTGGAACTGGGACTGTCAAGCCAGCAAAGACACACATCGCAACTGATATCTGAGGCACATTTTATTATTTAAGCTGTTGCTTTCTGCAGAATCAAGGTTTTACTGCTAAGAGCAGATCACCATCCCCACGGTGCATTCACATGGTTCCATTTCACCCACACTGAGTTCCTTGGTTGGTGTGACAGCCCCACCTGCTTACCAAGGGGCTCAGAAGGTCTTTGGAGACCACTCCTCTTTTTTCAGCAGGTGCCTCCATAATCGATTGCTCCCTTTCTAGTCAGCAGCCATAGCCACTGCTCTTCAGCTGTGGTCTGAGTTACAAACCTGTTGCTACCTTGGTGGCCTCGCATGGATTTGGCAGATTCTTGGTGTGTTGAGTTTATTTGTTCTCATGAATTCCGCAGCCTGCTGGGTTACAGGTCCAGTGCTTGTCAGCTCACACAAAGGGGCTTGTACAGCAACTTGGCTTAGAAAGCAATTCCACAGAATATTAGGATTTATTTAAGAAGTTACGCAAACCCAGTTATATCTTTGCTAGAGAAATGAAAACTGCTACTATTTGGAAAAGGTTTTAAAATTTTATGGAATTACCTGGATAGTATATAAAATGTCACTGGATCTGTATCTTATCAGATCTTTAGATATTTCCTCAGTGTTTAAAACATACAAGTGAGTAACAGTGAGCCATTTCTGCAATTTCTCTTTTTAAATCTGACAAGGAAACATAATTCTCATTATACAGTATGTTAAGTGCATCTTTCTGAGATGGACAGAGGAGGCCTGCTAAACTGGGGTGTAGACCACACATTCAGGGCTGGTGATTATATCTAACACTCTGTAAAATACATAGTAATAAACCTGGGAAAACAAGGAGCTAACAGCTAATCTACAATGTTAACAGGACAACTAGCCCCTTCCCTCCCAACACATGAAAAAAAAAAGAATTTGGTAGAATTTTTCAAATATGACTACAAAATCTAGTATACAAAGTAAGTACAAAAAAAGCACTTCCTACTTTTTAAAAACAATTAATTAGATTATCACATGATAACACTGTTGTGTGACTAAGGGATTTTTTCAGCCACTGCTGTAGATCCACAAGGAGTAGACAGCATAGTCTAAGAGAAGCAGCTAAGAACATCTTTGCAAAGTGTCAAATGTAAATGTGAAGCACACAAGCAAAAAATAGCCAAAACAGATCTTTCATAAAAGCAGCAGCTCGATTGTTTTGTACAGTATGCAATGTTCCTGTGAATTCCAAGGAAAAAACAAGCTGTGACAAACACTCGAGAGTGTTCTGCATAAACAGAAGCTTCAAGCATTTGAAAGTGGAGAAGAAAAGGCAGATATTAAAAGTGGTTAGTGCGCTATTTGCTCTGAAGGTTAAGAACAACCACATCATGGACTGGAATTCTCCCACCTTAGAGACTTTCTCATAGCTAACGGTAAACTTCATTTTCTACAGAGTGCTGCTTGGAAAAGCTATTTGGAGTACTGTTTCAAAACCAGTCACATCACTCTTCTCGATTGCTCTATGAAAAATGTGCTTCCCAAAGCTTTTAAAAATAAAATGTGCAAGGGCTACTGCAGATGCTGTGGGCCTTGCTTTTTTGTGGATGATGTATCATACACAAAAGGTGCTAAATAATTTGGAACAGCACTGTTACTGCTTTGCAGCTGTTTCACAACATGAAAAAGGGGAGTTTGGAGCTTAGATCGTCTATGATGGGCCATAAAGTACATACTGAATTTCCGAGTAATCAGGCAGTCATGGAAACAGTTCAGACATATGTTACTGGCACTTCATTGGAACCAATGTATAGAGGTCTCAGAAGTTTTTCTGAATGCAGTGTATGAGATCTGCAATAACCCATTTGCTCAGCTTAGTTGTTGAGTTATGCAAAAAGATTTTGATGATAGTTACTGAGCTTTTAATTGTACTGAAGTAGCATTTTTTGCTCATTCTGCCCACTGGGCTAAGGTTTCATTGCTGCCACTGGACAAAATGTTCATGCTACTGCCTTTGTAAGCAATCAGCAGGGAACATGGTTGATTTGGAGCTATGTTTTTTTAAGTCTATCAGCTCAAGGACTGTTTTGGGATTCTTTAGCAGTATGAGCAGAATTACACCGTAGCAGCTGAAAATCTGAATGCCTTGCATGGACAGTGCAATATGTGCATTGCCAGTAACTAAACTGAGTGGCTTCATCATTGCAATTTTCAAAAGAAATATGCAAACTGTGGTGAATTTAAAATCGCTCAGGGAAAAAAAAAAATCCTGTAAGCTATTTTTGCTTTGCGAGCTCCATTGGTACCTCTTAGACCTGCAGACATTAACAGATGATTTTCTCTCTGGGGCAGTTTAGGAAAGCACACTTGCTGTTTGCAGCAGGGTTTGGAGCTGCTGTGCTGAACCCCAAGCACCAAGGGTAGCAGGGTGAGGGACGGGATCCCGGCTCTGGTGGCATCCCCACCCAGCTCTGGGGTCCCCAGCGTGGCAGGACATGTTGGAGCAATTCCAGAGGAGGGCACAGAGAAGGCCGGGAGGCTGGAGCACCTCTGCTCGCCGTGGGGACGCGCTGGGATGGCGCTGCTCCTCAACAGGAGCTCTGAGGAGATCTCACTGAAGCCCTTCAGTTCTGGAAAGGGCTCATGGAGCAGGGAGAGCAACTATTACATGGGCAGATAGGACAAGGGGGAACCGTTTTAAACTATGAGAAAAGATTTGGATTAATTATTAGTAAGAAATTCTTTAATGTGAGGGTGGTGAGGCACTGGCACTGGTTTCCACAGGTTTCCCAGAGAATCTGTGGCTGCCCCTGGATCCCGGTGTGTAAAATGCATGTATTTTATGATTGGTTTTTTGCAAATATTAAAATGAATATTAAATGTGTTGTGTTAGAAAGTAATGCTGTATTAATTCTCTTAAGTAGTGTGTTAAATATAGTTTTAGGTTATAAAAAATGTTAAAATAGAAACTATGCTAGGTAGGATACTTTTTTAAAAGAAAGGACTCGCAGCGAGATAGCAGCCACAGAACACCTGAATCTTTCAGAGAAAAAGAATTTATTGCCCTCTTATCAGAAGAAACCAACTTCTTCCTGCCTCGAAGGCACTGTTAGGATTCGGAGGAAGAAGTTGAGGATGACCAGGCAGAATCCTGAATTTGAATGAAACTTATGCATCATGTATGAAGTGTATGAACATGGAACAGGCTATTGCTTTTAAAGGTTAATCCTTTGTTAACGGGTGTCCTTTTTCGGGCTCGTGATGCCCAGAAAAAGGTACCCAGACCCCCATAACTCTTTGTCTTTATTGTCTCCTATTGTCCTAATTCAATTTGTCCAAATTATTATTACTCTAATTGTATTACTATTTTTATAACCATTTTATTAGTATTAAACTTTTAAAATTTAAAAGTCTAGCGCCTCGTCTAAGCTGAGGCGCTGTGCAGCTCGGAGGGAGCCGCCGCGTCCCTCAGGCGGGCCGGCCCAGCGGCACCGCCCGCCCCCGGCCCGCGCAGCTATCGCGAGAACCGCGCGGCGCGGGCCGGCCGGAGGGGCGGGGCCGTGCTGCGCGAGGGGCGGTGGGGCCGCCCCCGCCCCCCCGGCGCCCGCCGAGCTCAACATGGAGCCGGGCCCGGGCGAGGAGCCCCGCGCCTCCACGTCCTCCGCCACGGCCGCCGCGCAGGAGCCCGGCCCCGAGGAGGTACCGCTCCGCTCCGGGGACCCCGCGGGTTGTGGAGCCTGCCTCGGTCGCCCCCTCCTGCAGCCCCTGCTCGGCCCTCACCGCCCCGGCCCTGAGGCCGCCCGGGCCCCTCCGCCGCGGCCCGCGGGCGTCCTGCGGGCCGGGCACACCCCCAGCCCCGAGCCCACCCTGCGGCATCGCCCTGGCCGTGGCCGCCGTTCCCGCCGCCCTGCCATGCCCCCGGTCCTGCCATGCCCCCGGCCCGGTTCTGCAGCACGGGGCTGGGGCCGTGGGGCCCGTGCGGAGCCCCTGCAGCCCCACGGCCTGCGGGGTCCGGCTGCCGGAGCCCCCCGGCTGTTGTTTCCTCTCCCGCGCCCCGGGGAGAGCTGTCCCGGAGCTCCGAGGGCTCGGGGAGGGAATGTCGTGAGGGCGGCCCGGAGAGTTGGCAGGGGTCAGGGCCTCCCGCTGCCCCTGCCCAGCTCGAATGGTGCCCTGGTGCAGGGTACACCCCTCTCGAGAGCACGTATGGCTGCCAGCCGCCTCTCCTTAGGTTTTTGGAAGAAAGACACAGGGCATGTAGAAAGTGACGTATTCAGGTATCCTTGGAAACAGAACAAGGTTTAACTCGAAGAATGAATCTTAGAAAAAACTTAGTGGAATGAGGACCGTACATCATATGTTTATGATACTGGAGATAATTGTGGAACTACTGATAAGAGTACATTTAGGTTTTATCCCACTTACAGTCCATTTTGCTGTAAAGAATGTTTGAAGCTTTATTTTATTATGTATACAAACAGTTGTTGGACACTTTACTTGGTTGCTCAGGAGAAAATGTTTAAGGGCTATTTCTCTATTGTATTCAACTTTCTCTGCAAAGTTTTATACATGCCAACTGTACAGACACAGCATCTGCATAACAGTGGCAGTCATGCAACCTGTTGTGTGCTCTGCTCCCCTGTCAGTGTTTTACTTCATAAATAGTCTTTGTTGTACTACCAAAACTGTCTTAGTGGTTATTTGGAAATGTATTTCCACCTTGTGTATGTGAGTTAAACGCAGAAGGAATCCTAATTATTCTTAGTGCATCTGTTCAGAGTTTTTAGTAGCGCAAGTTGCAGGGGTAAAGTCAGCTAAAGCAGCAGCAGTTCTTGGTCCCAGTTGTTTATTTAGGTGTTCATGGGGCCTCCTCACTTTGGGACCGTTAAACTTTCTGGATAGAAATCTCTCAGCCTGAGTTTAGGAACTCTGTTTAGGGTAGCTTAATATTAGAGATTTTAAGGGGAATATTTTGTATCCTTGGAACACCTAGGATTTTTTGAAAGTGCTGTGTGGATGTTGTAAGGTGTTTAAATGACAGCAGTTTTCAGGGGACTGTTTAATCTATAATGGAAATAGGTTCTAGAGTAGAGACAAATTGTTACTGGTGAGTTTCCTGAGCTAAAAATGAAACTACTTTTGTGGTGCTGAATTGCACAGAGGCTTCTGCTGTCCTGGTTCCTGACAAGTCAGCCCTCTATATGATGAAGATCTGTCGTGTAAAGTTTCTAGGGAAAAACTCTCAGACTTTGTGAAATAGTTTATGTTTCTGTGTTGTATAAAGCTACATGAGCCAGTTGTTAGGGGGAAGTATTGTTACTCATACCAAAATCTAGTAATTGTCAAGGTTTTTGTAACTCGGAGCATTATGCAGAAGGAAGTCTGGGTATGATGCCTGTCCATCAATATTCAACAGAAACACTGCAATAAGGAGCTGGGAGGGCAGGGACAGTGTTTTCTCTTTAAGGGTAAGGTGTACACTGTGATTTTATTGTGCTGTGGCTGCAGTAATATGTCAGCTCATTTACTGTTTTTACTCAGTGTGTTATTCAGAAATACTTCTTTCAGAATAAATTTGATTTGTGTGCCACCATAAGTTTTATCCTTCTGGGATAATGTGAGTAAGAACAGAACTGGCATTGCAGCTCTCTGCCTTGGGGCTTATAAAGATAATATTGCACTGCAATTTACTTGGAAAACTTTCAGTTTTAAGGGATTCTCATAATATTGAGTTGTTCTGCTTGAAGAAACTTCATACTTACATGAGGTAGACAGCTTTTTTCCAGTAAAATATATCTATCTTATTTATTTCTAGGGCAGGTGAGGGAGATGCCTGAAATGGCCTACTGTCAGTTTGTTTTCATTTAAGGAATAATTTGACACTTCAGTTGAAGGACTGGACCTGATATTAGCAGTGTCAGTCTCTCTTTTTGGAGTGTGTGTTGTTTAGTAATGTAACGGAGGTGTGAATATCCACATCTGTATCACCTCTCTTTGGCATGTTGGAGTAACTTTGCTTTCTGAGATGAGCTGATTACCTGTGTGGTTGAGGAACATTTAAGTGAATAGAATATTTCTAATATTTCTGAATTGCCTATTTGCAACATTTGGCCTTGCACAGGTGAGCTGGAGCATTTATAAGATCATTAAGCTGTCAAGCAGCTTCATTATACACTTAGTGCTGTTCACTTCTGCAGAGAATTATGGCTTTGGGCCACACTTGAAACAGTAATCTCTGACTTGAGAAAATATTCTTCCCATTTGCAGGGTTGTGCTTAAAGAAGAAGCTGGCATGTGTATTTATCAGTAGCAGTTCTGAAATTGAAATGTGATGTTGCTTGACAGATTTTCAAATATTTTGTACCATTTTGGCCTGGTTTTGCTACTGGACCCTGAATAGTTTAGAGTAATTATTATTTTAATGTATTTTATAGTAGTCTGATACTTAAAGCAGATTTATGCTCTGCACTGTTATATTTTATGCAGACATGCACTCTTGCATCTCCTTCCAGTTTATTGAGTGCTTCTCAAAAACATTTTTAGAATTTAAAGCATCTCAAAATAGGTTTATTTTTATTGGCATATTTCAAAGACCAATTAGGAAAGTTTTCCTTACTTAGGGGGAAAAAAAATCTACCATTTTATCATTTTACCAAAATAGTTGTGGAAAACCTGCTTTGAGCTTCTCAGTTGAAGACAGGTATGGATCTCATAAACTACAAAAGTTACATTTTAGTTACAATTTCATAGTTTTCTTTCATATATAGTAAATAAGGTGGTTCTTCTGCCTGAGAGTGTACCAGGGAGTTGTTGCTGCATGGATTGAATTGGTTGGTTGTGTATCTTCCTAGGTTTATGGTTTAGTGTAGTTAAGTTGTGCTTTCAATTGAACTTGTGACTATTCATCTAGAATTGGAAACAGACAAAATCCAACCAAAATGCAAGTGTCAGGGACTTAAATTAGGAATTGACATTTATAAATCAAAACTTTTAAATTTTTTAAAATATCTTTTAAAGATATTAAACTTAATTATGCATTTACAGTGAGATCTCTGTGAAAGATTAAAATTAGTGCTCTTTCAGTAATTTCTTTTGAAATCCTGTGTGTAGGGATAAATACGAGGCTCTTTAGTTTCATCGTGGACATGAAGTTTTGCTTTAGGTGAAATGATACGATTAATGCACTCATTTCATTTTGAAATAATTATTTTTAAAAAGTAGCATGCTTGTCTTGCAGTTTGTAGGTTTGTTTGGTTTGATGCATTTTGCTAAAAAGTAAACAAACTGGTATTTATAAAATGTTTAACTTTTGAATTCCAGAAAAATGATCCCCCATTCCAACTCAAACTTCCTCCAAAGGCAGCTAGACCTGAAAAAGACGTTGACCCAGAATATGAAGAGAAGATGGTAAGTGCTTTCATGAGAAAATGTACTGCAGCTTTTTATGGTGCCTGGTTGGAGCAGGATCAGCATAGTTACAAGGAGTTATTGCAGCCTGGATGTGTCAGAATAAAAACCAAATCAAGATTAATTTAGATGTCCATGTTGTGTTTCTCACAGTGACTGACAGGTCAGGTAGTGGTTGTTCTGTTAAATGCTGTCCCGTTCTTCCAAGTGTTTTTGTCTGCATGGTTTTTGGAGTTGTACCCTGTGGTTTTTATACTCAGTAATTGTCAGTGGATTTTTGGTTTTGTGGTTTCTTTTTTAGTTATCCACACCCATCTGTGGTAAGGCGTTACTGTTCAATAACATTTTATATTTACAACTCTCCCCATTTTGTTTTGAATTGGTCTCTGTCAGTTTTATTTGATGACTCCTTGGGTCATGTCAGAGGCATCCCTAAGCTACTTCTTACTTAGTTGAAATACTGAAGCTGCCATTTTCTCTCATATAAAAACAAGGCTTTCAATATTTAAATGCCCCATAATATGTGTGCCATAACGATGCAAAAGAGGATTTGTCCTTGACAGCAGTGCTGGGAGCTTGTAGTGCTGGAGAGGAGATGTAACAGGGTAACTTCTGTGGTACAGAGGCAAAAACCTGCAGGACATTATGAGGTTCCTTGGATGACGTTTGTAGTAAGTTCTTGGTTTAAGCTGGTGCCTCTCTCTTTCATTGTTTTTAAAGGCTTTAATGTTAAGTGGATGCAAAATACTTACAGTAGAGTCTGAAAGGACTGGATGTCACAGAAGTCAGGGAAGAATGCATCTGTTACACATAGAACAAATGATACCTACCTGTATGAACACCTAATTTATAGCTGAAGAGCCACAGTGAATCTGTTCCTTGAGAGTGAATTGAGTAAACAGCTGAACTTGTTTTACAGTAATCCATGACTTTACAACTTCCCTAAATTACAGTGTTAGTACAGTTGTTCTTAGAGACAAGGGAATGATTAGGTACCAAAAATCTACATTTTATCAGTTACACAGTTGTGAGCTAGACCTTTACTGTTTTATCAAGATGTACTGTTTATACTAAGCCTATGATATTGCAGGCAGAAAATGATATTGTTTATTCAATATAGGTCCTTACCAACAGTGATTATTTTGCCCAAACAATCATGCTTTATATGTAAACTATGAATCCTCTGAATGAATTTGTTTTATACTGATGATCATAAACATCAATGCCTCTACTTCCCCCTTCTATAATTTATTTTTCATAAAGGTTTTATTTGATATTTACATTGTATTCGGTTGTCAAGTTATTTGCAGAAACGGTCCGATAATAATGCAAGGGGGAAAGCAGTAATTTTTCCCCAGGAGATCTCGGTAAAGTGAAGCTCCTGTGCCGTGATTGGTGCTGTTAAAGAAACGCGGTGCCCTCGTGTGGCGCCATCGTGCATTGCACACCAGGAGCGCTCTGCTGCCCTTCGGGTGGCGATCCTGATGTTGTTGATTCTTGCTTGTTGTAAGCGACCTGCAGAAAGGCGTTCTGGGGTCGGTTATTCCTTGGAAACGATGCAGAACTACAGATTCGCTTCTGTGCTTTATATCATGATATGTGAATGAGATCACAGGGACGTTGCCTTACATGGTGCTTAGATTTCTCATAGAGAAACTGATAAACAGTTGCATTCTCTCAGATACAATTTGCATTTTCATATTTTTCTTTTAACTTATCTTCTAAGTATAAGGAAGACCACATTTTGCTGTGTGACATAGTGAAGGAAGTGCATGTGCCCCATTGAGATGGCAAAATGAAATGCTCAAAATTTGAAATCTGGCAGCAAAATTCACAAACTTGAGTGAAAGCAGTTCAACCATTACTTCAGAAATAGTTCTAAAAGCAGAGCTACTACGCTGCTGTCTTTGATCAAATCCTGATAGCCTTGAAGCTGATGAAAATTCTGCTGCTGACGAGCAAGGTTAGGATTTCATCCCTTACTGCAAGTCATAACTTTAGTTTTGTCTTTATCTTTTGGAGACAAAGATTAAAGCATCCCTTCACCACTGCTGGTGTGCCATGAAGCAGCTCCAGCTCTGTTTCACAATGCTTGTAGCCCTCTGAGTTGTCTAACAGATGGTCTTATCAGTCTTTCCTCATATAAGTTGTTCTCACGAGTGTCTGAATTTTGTTTCTTAACAAAAATACGTTTTTATGAACTTATTTCTTTTTCTTTTTTTCTTCTCTTCTCCACTTTGGAAACTAGAAAGCAGATCGAGCAAAAAGGTTTGAATTCCTCCTGAAGCAGACAGAACTCTTTGCACATTTTATTCAACCTGCAGCACAAAAATCACCAACGTCTCCACTGAAAGTCAAGCTGGGACGTCCACGGATGAAGAAAGATGAAAAACAGAGTTTGATTTCAGCTGGGGAGTATGTTTTATTTTTATTTCTGGCTCCTTACATGTTCAAACAACTTAGACTTTTAACATAATTTGTTTAGAGATTGTACATAGAAGTTGTGCTTTCAGTAAATCCAGACAATTTCCTATTAGTGGGGTATCAATTTCTTTCAAAGCTGGTTGTTTTGAAAGCAGCATCTGCTCCATTAACATAAGTGTGACCTTGGATCAGAAATGCACTTTTAAACCAAGTTGCTTGATTCTTGCCATGTAAAATGCTTTGGTTTGTATTGTGGGGTGAGTTTGGAGTGCACAAATTGAATTTCTTTTGCATGATGCTGAAGGGACACTCCAGGAATCCACCTGATGTGCCCCAGCTGGTAGTGCACCAGTCAGTTGGACCGGGGTGGGACTAGACCAGGTTGTGACAAGGCAGTGTCCATGTAGTGGAGATGTTGGATCCTCAGCACCAGCTGGCTCTCCCCACTGGTCTGTCTGTGTTAGTATTGCAGCAGAGCCTGCCTGTAGTGCCTCTGAGAGGTCTTGAAATAACAAGCAACTGTTTTTTTTAATGTTTACAAAATTACATTCTATTTTAGAAATTTTAATTTTTTAAAAATGCAAATATGTGATTTTTCTGAACTATGTAATTATCAAGTAATTGAGTCTAAGGCCACCACTGATGTCTTGTATGTCTGTGTTGCTCATTAAAAAGTGCCTCAGAGAACTCATGATATTGTCAGATTATAGCTGTGGCTCTGAAAGAGAGGGATTCCTGTCAGCCTTTCTGATTAAAGCTGGAATGACTCCGGAGGAGTAATGTGTTAGCAGGATGAGAGTTGGGTCAGGATACCAGAACATTCACACTGTGGGTCAGTGATTGCTTCTGTTGTAATTTGGAGTTTGTAGCAGTGTTTTGAAGTGCTTTGTTCACACATCAGTGTTGGGCTCTTTCTTCAGGTACCGCCACAGGCGCACGGAGCAGGAGGAGGATGAGGAGCTCTTGTCCGAGAGTCGCAAAAGCTCCAACGTGTGCATTCGGTTTGAGGAGTCCCCTTCATGTAAGCATGGTGTTAACACTTCTCTGATTAATTTAATGTAATTAAGATCTGAGCAGATTGCAATTGAAATTTTCTATTTTGAATTAATATTTTCCTACTTAGAGGAATCTTACATTTACAGATGTGAAAGGAGGAACACTAAGGGATTATCAGGTTAGAGGTTTGAACTGGATGATCTCATTGTATGAAAATGGAGTTAATGGCATTCTGGCAGATGAAATGGTAAGCAATAATCTTGGATTTTTTGGTGGTAATTATTGAGCAAAATACAACAGTGATGTGCGTATAGTATTTCATGTACATGCAGTAGTATGCTTCATTCTACAGCAGTCTGGTTTTTCAAATGTGAAATTGTAATGACAGAAATTCTATTGCAAACATTTTTTGTGTAGTTTGCTTTAATTATATAGCAAGAAAATGGTTTGAAAGTATTTCTCTTTCATTTCACTTCAGCAAGTTTCTTTCCCCCCTCTTTGTCAACGCAGGGGCTCGGTAAGACTCTGCAGACAATAGCTTTATTAGGCTATCTGAAGCATTACAGGAACATTCCTGGGCCACACATGGTCCTGGTTCCAAAATCAACTTTGCATAACTGGATGAATGAATTCAAGCGCTGGGTTCCATCCTTACGTGCTGTTTGCCTTATTGGAGATAAAGATGCCAGAGTAAGTGCTTCACATTTCAGAAATTGATGCATTATTTGGCAAAAAATATCAGTTGGGTATGTGGAATTCTCCCTAAGCTATTTCCTTAATTACAGTATATTTTAGTAATCTTTAACTGCATTAATGTTGAAAATACAAAATGTTGTGCTTGTGACTAGGAGGAAAAACTGGAAATCAGTAGGTGAAATACTAGACTGGGATTTGGGTACAGCCCTTTGAGTTGTCTGTTTTTCTGTTGTCTTTCTCTTTGACTTTTGCACTTGCTTTTTATCTCTCTTCTGTATTTGTAATGTGACAGTGTGTACTCATTTTTCTTTATTGCACTCACTTTGTTACTCCCTTCCTTTTTTCAGGTGACTTTTCCCACTTTTGTATTTTATAAACCTGCCTGGCCTTGTAACTAGGATTCTGCTGTAGAGCTTTTCATCTTTCATTGTGAAGGCCTTAAAGTAGATACGTTTTTGCTAACTGAAGGGACAAACAAGCTGGATGTTTGGGTGAATTCTGTAGCTGCTCATATGGATTGCATGGCTGCCTGCTACTGCTTGAGGGTAGAAAGGCTCTAGGAAGGGAATAGGAGCTGGCATGTGGCCAGGAAGGCCAGTGGCATCCTGGCTTGTACCAGCCATGGTGTGGCCAGCAGGACCAGGGCAGTGACTGTCCCCTTGTACTGGTCCCTGTGACATTGAGGTGCTGGAGTGTGTTCAGAGAAGGGAACAGAGGTTAGGAGGAGCAGCTGAGGGACCTTGTTTTTGTAAGTGATAGGACAAGAGGAAATGGCTTCAGGTGCACCAGGAGAGTCCTGTCTGCATGGCTTTCCTATGGGATGGTGTTCTTTCATGTTAAAGGATTTATGTGCTTTGATATGTGCCTTGAAAACAGAGATGGGACAGAGGAGGGAGCTATCTGGGGAAGAGAGAAGACAGTTCTGAGTGGGCTATGTAAGTTGGTTTGATACACTTCTGTGGATTGTATCTTTGGACAAGTTAATTCAGAAGGTTTTTTCCCCTTTTGGTTGAATTGCTCTGTTTGAAAATGATGCTGAAGAGCAAATAGCTAATTTTGAGTAGAAACTAATTTGTGTTTTGCTCAACTCCAGCTTTCTCTGTCCTTCAAGTACAAAAGATTGAAGGCTTTTGTTACAGTAACTTTGAATTACTGAGAAGATGTTTCAGATGAACTTTGTGTGCTAGTTTAGTGCGTCAGTGATGGTGGTAGAGACAGCTTTCCCTGAATGCCATAAAATTTGTTTATACTTATAAATGCTTACTAATCCAGTTCTTCTGCTCTAGGCTGCATTTATCCGTGATGTTATGATGCCTGGTGAATGGGATGTTTGTGTTACATCATATGAAATGGTAATTAAAGAGAAATCGGTCTTCAAGAAATTTAACTGGAGGTACCTGGTAATTGATGAAGCCCACAGAATAAAGAATGAGAAGTCTAAGGTAAATTTGAAATTGTTTCATACTTGGAAGTTAGTTCAGTATGAAAAGATGCATCTGATTTGAGCAGGTTTCAAGTGTTAGCTGTGGTATTTTTTTAAAATAGAAGCAATAAGGTATTGGGTGGTAAATGTGAATTTCAAAGGCAGCTCACTGTCTCTAAGTTTAATTGACGTTGTTTTAGGTTTCAAAAACTGATTGTGCTTTAGTGTAGATGGTGTTGATAACCATGTTGTGTTTCCAGCTGTCAGAGATTGTACGTGAGTTCAAGACAACAAATCGATTGCTGCTTACAGGAACTCCTTTACAGAATAACCTCCACGAGCTGTGGGCATTACTCAATTTCCTTTTACCTGATGTCTTCAATTCTGCAGATGTAAGTTGGTGTTTGGAAGTACAGTGTTCTTTTGATTCCCAGGCTGCTGTCAGTAAAAGAGAAGAATGACCGACCTAGTAGGAGATGGACATTGTGCATGACTCAGGTTCAGGGAAAGCTCTGTGGCTTACTGTAGACTACTTTTCTTACTCTGCCTAGTTAAAACAGTGCATTCTGCTGGTGTGGATGAGGCCTCAGACCATTAACAGCAAATGCAATATCTTAAATAGATCAAGAATTATGCACAATTTGAGAAAGCAATGGAGTAGCAAGAATATAAAGTATCCAAATAGATGTAAGCCTTTTTTTTAAATTTAGAACTTGAGTAATCTTTCTTCTGTTTTACTGTTAATGTTTCTTTGTGCTTGTATTACTTGCTTATGTTATTTTTGCTCTGCTGTCCATCTCATTTTCTTAAGGACTGAAGTTGGGGTTTTTTAAACTTTTTGCCCCATCATCACATAAGCACTGAAGGGAAGCACTTGGGCACTGCAGTGATGAGCATGGAAAGTTGTTCTATATTAAGCAGAGTATAGTGGTATTTTGTCTGCAGAGTCATGCACTGGACTCAAATGTTACAATGTACCAGGGAGATGGCACAGAATTGCAGACTGATTTTTCTTTCCCAGAAATAATTTGTCTCAAGATTTATGCCACTCTCAGCTGGAATGAAAGAGAGTCAATATGTGTCTGTTAAAAGTGCAGATGATAAACTGTTCTTACCAATTGTGCTGTTTCTCATCACAGGACTTTGACTCATGGTTTGACACTAAAAATTGTCTCGGTGATCAAAAACTTGTGGAAAGACTTCATGCTGTAAGTAATTAAAGCTGTAGTCACGTGTCATCATTAGCAGGCACACTGTAAAGAAGAAAACCAGATTAGTTTCCCCTTCATCTCAATGTTGAAAAAATGAACATGAAGGTCTTTAGTTACAGGAATGCCTATCAGAATTTTTCTTAATTAATCTTCCTGTCAGAGGTACTACTTTTTGTTTGTTACTGTTTGAAGCAGACAAAATCTGAACATAAGATGTGAAAATTAAGAATTTTGAGATCTTTTTGAAACCATTTGTTATTGTGAATACTACACTGATACATGTCATGCTAATGTGAATAAAGGCATGCCTTTACCTTTGTTTTACTGTGTATGAGACAAGACATTTTTTGCAGTAGCAAAAGAGGTCAGAGAACCTACAACATGCATTGTTTATACTTGAAATGTTGGTGTGTTTTGTCCCTGCTAGTGGAAATGAAGCAGGGCTTATGTTATAAAGGATTAAATTTTATAAACTTAAGAGTTTTGCCCCTTCTTAAGATAACATCTGGGATGATTCTGGGAATCCTTATTACACATACTTATGCATGAGTTTAGTCATTGCTGGACAACTTTGTTCTGCACATTTTTTCTCATGGAGTCACCATGACAGCAATTGATACTGATTAGTTCTGGATAAATATCGGATAATTGAATCTGTTAGTTTTGTATTTGTGGCAGTCAATTTTATACATTTATCTATGTAAAACATCTTAATTTGTGTAGGTTTTGAAGCCATTTCTCTTACGTCGCATAAAAGGTGAAGTAGAAAAGAGTTTGCCTCCAAAGAAGGAAGTAAAAATTTATCTTGGGCTCAGCAAAATGCAGAGAGAATGGTGAGTTACTTACATCAAAGTAAGATTCTTTTCTGATAAACACTGTAGCTCTTCACATTGATACTTTTTTTCCTTACATGTTGAGACAGTCAGATAGAGAAACTTATTTATAGCTGTCTTAGGGATTTAGTAAAGAATGCACAAGTTTCAGAGAGCTCAGGAAGGGTAATGAAAAGAGCTGGGAGGAAGAAAAGAGCAACTTTTGTACTGCCTTAAGTTTATTTGAAAGAACAAATGCCTCCGAAGCTCCCACCTTTGATCCAAGTATGTATGCACCTAAAAGTCTTAACCTGAAATTAGAAGGAAACCTTGAGGAGCTGCATACCCAGAAGAGACATGAGACAAGGAGCCAGGTCAGTGTAGCAGTTTCTGTCAAATAAATGATATTATTAATCCATTTTGTACTACTAAGATGGAAGTGTAAAATAATCCAGGCAGATCATTGTCACTCACAGAGAGATTGCCTTTTGTATTTAGCTATGAATTTGGAAATCTTTATTATCAGTCAGATGCTTCATAGTAATATAGCTCATTGTTATATAAGTCAAGCCAACTCCCACATAAATAAGAATGGTGATATTGCAGGATTTAATTCATTCATTGAATTAAAAACCAGAAAGTTATTCAAAACTGCCCTTAAAACCTCAGGTACACCAGGATCCTGATGAAAGACATTGATATCCTGAACTCAGCTGGCAAGATGGATAAGATGCGCCTGCTGAATATTCTGATGCAGCTGCGGAAGTGCTGTAACCATCCTTACCTGTTTGATGGTGCTGAGCCCGGCCCTCCTTACACCACTGACACTCATCTCATCACCAACAGTGGGAAAATGTTGGTTCTGGATAAGCTGCTGGCAAAACTCAGAGAGCAGGGTGAGTATTGTTTGTGGACAGCAGTGATCTGAATGCTCCTTCTCAGTTAAAGTATCTTTCAAAACCAGCACAGGTTTAGCCTCTCCTGCAGTGAATGTATTCATCACTTTCTCTGAGGCTTTTGTTGAAAATTAATTTTCTGTAAATCTTAACACGTGAAGGGAAAGAAATCTTACTGGAATGATGAGTAAGACTAAAAATACGGAGAAGCAGAAGGAAAGGAAGAGTAGAGCCTCCCTTCTTTCTGTAAGAAAATTTCTGATGATAGGGTTATTTAATCTATGTGCATCAGTCTGTGCCAGATTCCCTTACAATGGATTTAAGTGTTCTGCTTATTTGGTTGTATATTTCTCCTCTATAATTTATCAAGTAATATTGAGTGGTTAAATCACTACCAGAAAAGTAACTTGAGAAGAAAGACTTATTTTGTTTAGGCATAGTACAGAATATTTCACATAAATTCTCAGTCATGCTCTGTAGTAGCTCTGTGATAAGATCAATGTGAAAACATAAAATGAACCTTCTGTGTTCTGTCAGGTTCCAGAGTTCTGCTGTTCAGTCAGATGACTCGTTTGCTGGATATTTTGGAAGACTATTGCATGTGGCGTGGTTATGAGTACTGCAGACTTGATGGGCAGACACCACATGAGGAAAGAGAGGTGGGAAAGTTGTATGCAAACAAGAAAACCCTTTGGTTAGGTTAATAAATTATTATTTACATACATGTATGTAGCCCCATCATTGTTTAAAGTAAAGCAGAAATGCTACAGTTTTTAAAAGGCTGCTAAAAGGAATGTTTCTCCTAGCCTAACACAGTATGTTTCATTTGATCCATAAATGAAAAATACATTATATTGTGGAGTCAGTACAGATTCTCTCACCTGTCCAGACATACATTTCTTACTTTGATAAAATTCTTCTTTATATGAAAACTATGTAAATTTAAAAGAAATTTAATTGGAAAGCCACCAACATACTGGAAACATGTTTGAAAGATCTGATACTTTAGTGACACCTTTTTTTTTTTTTTTTTTTTTTTTTTTTCCTTTCAGGAAGCAATTGACACATTTAATGCTCCTAACAGCAGTAAATTCATTTTCATGCTGAGTACCAGAGCTGGAGGTCTTGGAATTAATTTGGCAACTGCTGATGTGGTTATTCTCTATGATTCAGATTGGAACCCTCAAGTAGATCTGCAAGCCATGGTGAGTTAACTCCCTCATACACATTTGTTTAAGTTGTCAATATTCTATTTTGTATAACTGTTTTCAGAATTTGCTCTTTTGTTACTTTTCTTTATTTTTTGTTTACACAAGACAATACCAAGAAACAAAGGAGTTGAATAAAAGGGCATGAACAGAATTTGTGGAGGAAATTGTCCCATTTTTGCCTGTAAAAAATTGTCTTAATTGTAATAGAGATTACTTCTATCAAAGTACTGTATCAATATTGTTAATAGACATATAGCATTAGTCTTAATTATGTCTTTTCAGAAGAGAACAGTCAATGAATAACAGAGGACTGTTTTCAAAATAATAACAGATAACTAAAAGCATGCAGCCTTATATTTCTCTCATTTCGGAAGTTTATGGTTTTGCTGTTTGTTTCTGTATAAGCCTGAAGGCTTTTGGTGGTGGTGCTGAAAGTGGAGGAAGTTACCTTTGAGTTAAACCTACTCCAATCTTCTCTTTCTCAGTGCTGAATGTAAAAAAATATAGTCTGTAATTTGTTTCATGTGGAATAAAACTCATGTGATCCTTCTTGCATGATTAGAAGGGTGGGTATTTGTATGGTGGTTTGTAATTTTTAATTTTCTTTTAATGCAGTTCAGCACATCAAATATTTACTGTCAATAGCTCATCCTTTAGATATGCATGTTGACTGCCAATAGTTGACCAACTTCCTGGAGACTGTTATTTGTGAACTTCAGTAGGGTTTTCAGGAAGAAATTAATATTATGAAGGAGAGTAAAAGATTGAACAACTTACGTTTAAAGAGAAAATCCTGATACCCACAGCTTGAAGGACAGGTGTTTAACTTTTTTTTGATTTAAAAGGACATGTTTTCCAGAGAGGATAAACACAAGTTTTGTTACAAATGAGTGTAGTGTGTCAGTCATAAACCTTGTTTGCTGGCTTGGGACAAGCACAGTGTTGGAGCTGTGGCTGCAGGAACTCTGCACATGAAATTAATTTGCTCAAGCCAGGGATGCAGAATATTAAATACCTGTGTCAAGTGAGAGAGTTCATTTGAAAGCAATACAAGTGTATGCATGTATGTACTGTTGTATGTCCACTTCCCAGCTGCAGTCTGGATAGACATTCAGTTATCTTCATTTACAATGAGGGAGATGCATTTATTGCTGTGGAATGACTCAAAAATGTAATAGCCAGGTATAAGTAAGTAGTAGAATACTGGTTTTGCAGTGATCTGTGCTTTTGAATAGGCAAGGGACCAGGAAGTACAATGCTAGTTTGAGGCTGCTATTTCTGCAAGCTAACTGTCTATTGCTTGTGAGTTCTTGTTGCTGAACACTCATTGATTTATGTTTGTTAGGATCGTGCGCATCGTATTGGTCAAAAGAAACCAGTACGGGTGTTCCGACTTATCACTGATAATACTGTTGAAGAGAGGATTGTAGAAAGAGCTGAAATAAAACTGAGACTGGACTCTATAGTTATACAACAAGGTATCAACTGCTATATATGTTTGTCTGCAACAGAATTGTTCAGTCCCTTAAAGTATGGTTAAATAACTGTACAAATGTACAGTGGTAGTGAAAGCAGGCCTTGTGTATAATAGCAGTGTGCTAAATCATCCTCATGTGCAAGGATATTCACTTGTTCAGCTGAATTATTGTTAAATTCTTTTTCCTGATTAATGTAGACAAAGACTTATAGTGAGTCTAAATGAGGACAGTAAACTACAGCTGAATAGCTGTTATTTAGTTTTGGGATATGTTAGGAAAAAAAAAAGAAAAGCAGGTATGTTCCATGGCAGTTGAAATAATGATATACATATGCTTCTTACCACATAAAAGTTAACCGTAAAAAAAAGCACCTTTGTGTATTTTTGTTTGGAAGCACTTAGAGGAATAGTTTGTCAAAACTAAGGTATTCAAGCTAAGTTTTTATGGTTGTTTGTATTTACTACAGGGTGGGCTAGTGAAAGGATGATGGCCAAAATTTTGGTAGCATGAAAAGAGACATGGATAGGATAAGAGAAATTTTGGGACAGCAATTAAATTTTGGGAAGAATAACTAGAAAATTGTGTTGAAATCAGTGATGGTAAATGTTGAAAATGTCAAGCACTTCTTAGTGGTTATAGAATACTTCTTAATTTTTCGTCTTGAGATAAGATTGTGACCTTAAAAGTTCAGCTAACTTTGTAAGAATAAGATCTTACATGTAAATTCAGATTATCTGAATGTGAAATGTTTTTTGTTATGGCTTGACTCAAAGTTGTTTTTTTTAATTTTCCCCAAAGTTCTTGACTTCTATTTATTCTCATCTTGAGCAAAATGTATTTTTTCTGTGTGGTTGTTCTGTTTTTCCTTTCTTGTTCTGTCAGTGAAGTAAAAAAATCCATTGCTTGCACAGTTCTACTAGAACTCCCACATTTTAACTTCCAACATATTCCTTGTGATTGTAGGAAGGCTCATAGACCAGCAGTCCAACAAACTGGCAAAAGATGAAATGCTGCAGATGATCCGGCATGGAGCCACGCATGTGTTTGCTTCCAAAGATAGTGAGCTGACAGAAGAAGATATAACCACTATTTTAGAAAGAGGTGAAAAGAAGGTTAGAGAACCTTTTCATATGGAATTTAAAATACCTATGCACAAAATGGAATGAGATCTGATTATGTAAATTTATTATTACTTTACTATTTGTGAAGATTTTAAATATTATGAAAGTTTTGAAGAAGTAGAATTAGTGATTCTAATTATTTTCAAGGTTCATGCTGTGTGCATCCTGTCTTAAGCACTGCTTATTTTGTGGTCTTTTAGAAAAATGTAAATTTAATGGCAATAATTCTGACAGACACAAAGTCTTTATGGAACTTCATTAGGTAATAGATAACTCTATGAAAAAATGAACTGCCATTTCAGCTCCAAGGAGATGGGCATAAATTTAATTTGAATTTTAAAGTTAAATTGTACAGTTGTAGGACTACATCCCAGCATAATAAATTTAGTTTAATGGAGAGTCTTGAAGTCAAATTGCTCTAAATTGAAAAGGACAATGGGTATCTCTCTTTAGAAGAAAGTGTAAGTAAAAGTTAAAATCAGAAAAAGATATTGAGAATGTTGTAGTAATGATGAAAGCCGTTTTTTTCCAGAAAAGATTAAATAGCTTGAGTGAGCCTAAAAGTATCTTCCTCTCATTTTAGACAGCTGAAATGAATGAACGATTGCAGAAAATGGGAGAGAGCTCCCTACGAAATTTCACCATGGACACAGAGATGAGCTTATACAACTTTGAAGGTGAAGATTACAGAGAAAAACAGAAGGTAATTTCTTGTAGCATTTAAGACTTCAGTTTAAAGGTGCAAGCATAAAAGCCATACTATAAATGTTATAACTGTGAAACTTCCTAGATTCTAGAGAAGTAAGGACCTGTTGAAAAATGCCCTTGGCTCTGCCCAAGCATTAATATTCTGAATTTTTGTTAAACTGATTTTAGCCCCACTGTTTTTTTCATGACAAAATCTGATAACGTTGCTCAGATGTTATCCCTTTTGCAACAAAACCACTGTGTTGCATGCTGCTATACTGCTGCAGCCAGTATTATTTTGCTGTCACAGAACTAAGATGAAAAAACAGGCCTGATTAGTAATTTTTTATGTGGATCTTGGAGTAGAGTCTGCTTTTGCAGTGAAGATTTGTCTTAGTTTGAAAGACAAGTGCCTGCTAAGGAAGGCAGGAGCCTCCCTTGGAATGGAAAATGTAAACCCCTTCCCTCTGAATTACTGTGATTTAAATAAAGGGCTCTCAGGCAAAAATATGAGGATAGGAATAACAGTTCTTTACTGGTATGTATAACAAGGCAAACAAACCACAGCAGTAGAAAGGAACAAAAGGAAAGAAACCTAGCCCCCAACAAGGTTTCAGTTTGTACATTGATTTTACCTATTAATAGAAGGATCGTCCATACAAAGAGGTATTGCTCGGTCCCACAGTGTTCCCTTTGCATCTCTCTTTTGTAAAAGATGTATAGTGAAGATATCCTTAAGGTCTTACCTGGAATCAGATATGTGAATTCTTACTTGTTAACTACAAAATGTCCTTCTAACTCAGGTTTTTATTGATTTTGAAAAAACATTTAGAAAAATAAATTGTTTGATGAGAATATAGTGCAGTGCGTGGATATAGGCATAAAATTCTTTGTGTTGATAATTTCATTACAAGAAGTGAGTTAAATACTGTATAGTATGAAATAACATAAAGGATTTAGTTAAGATTAATTGATTGCTAATGGATTTTTTATCTGTGTTGTAGCCTTTATAGAGGTTATTCATTGTGATATTTAGAGAAGAAGCAATTTATTCATATCACAAGAAATTAGAGAATTCAGAGCCCAAGTCCTCAGCTCTTCCATTGTGTTTTGGTAGATGGAATCATAACCCTACTCAGGTGTCTGAATTACTTAAACTACTGTAAAAGAATCTCTTCTTGCCACTGCACTGCCTTACTTGTGTATTATCTTTTAAGCATTTAAATATTTGTTAGAATCAGCTGTAATTTCTAGCTTGTTTTGGAGCTCTGTTGTAGTATCCAAATTATTGAGCACAATCATAAGATTTGCTGTGCAGAAATACATTCCTGTTTGTAGTGCCATATTAGTCATTATTCTTGTGACTTTAGGGAAGCAAACAGTTACTTGAGTAGCTTTTTGTTCTGTTCTGTGTGTAGCTGAGCATGATGGAATGGATTGAGCCTCCAAAAAGAGAACGCAAAGCCAATTATGCAGTGGATGCTTATTTCAGAGAGGCCCTACGTGTCAGTGAACCGAAAGTCCCAAAGGTAAGCAGGTGGCAAGTGTGGAAGGGTTTTATGTTGTCCTTTTGCTCCTCCTCTCCCATGCTGCATCCCTGGCTCTACCCCTCTGTATTTACCAAGTCACAGGTTGCCACTGCTGCTGAATTATGGTAGTTTACTTACAGAAAAGTTAAGCTTCTATAATGTTCATTTATCTGTGTATTTTTGAAGGCTCCACGACCTCCAAAACAACCAAATATTCAGGATTTTCAATTTTTCCCACCGCGGTTATTTGAACTTCTGGAAAAAGAAATTCTATATTACCGTAAAACTATAGGATATAAGGTAATGCATTTTTTTCTTTTCAGATCAGTGAAGTGTATTTGCATTCCATTTTGTAAATTTGTTGCAGTCTTGACTTGTCAAGTTATTGTGAAAAAATGACTTAAAGCCTCTATTCTTCTGTTTCTGTCCCACTGAGGAGCAGAAAAAATAATCTGTCATTCTTTCCTTCACTAAAAATTCTGGAGTATCTCTGTAGCTTTGTGTTTTGTGGTGGATTCCTAATGATAAAATAGACTAGAAAAAGGAAAGACAGTTCTGATGCTTCATATACTCAAAACCAAAGGTGTGACATGTGGTCTAAGGTGAGGACAATTTTGCCAATATAAGGTCATCTTCCAGAGTATGATTTTTTTGTAAAAACTTTTGTATATCTTTGTGTTGATATGAAGGTAATTAAAATGACATCAGTTTTCCTTGGATTTGGGTGGGATATAAAAAGGTTTAAAGGTGTAGAGAAGTCTGAATGTATTACTACTACAAAAATGAAACAAGACAACAGATTTCTCTATTTTCCTTGTATTTTTTCTTCCTACTGTGCCTTAGCTGAATTTGTCCCTTTTTCCTGCTGACATTACTGGAGAAGCAGGGAACAGATTCTGTTATCCTTACTTGGACCAGTATTGATTGAGTAAACCAAATGGATTCTCTACTTCCAGCCAGACATGTCTGTAACTTGCTTTAAAAAGCCTCAGGTTTTGTGACAGGTTGCAGCAAGAAAAAAAAAGTCACCTAAAATTATGTTAGAGAACATAAAATTGTCATAAAAAGCAACAGATAGGAAATCGGTGAGAGTAGAATTAATATTAGTAAAATGGTTTTTTTTAAGGAAGAGCAGGAAGTTTTTTTAGAATCTTGTTTGCAGCCAAAAGAATTTCATGGTGATGTCAGGATAGAATTAAGATGAGTATGCAGTTAGTTTAGGGAAAAAGTTTATTCAATTAATGCTCCAACAAAGAAGGATGAGAGAATTGCTAGTGTTGACAGTATACATGTAAAAAGAGGTGTTTCAGACCAGTTATGGAAACCTGGAAAGTTTGAACGTGAATAATTAATTGTTACCTTAAAAGGTTAGTATGACTGTTTACTAGTGGGGAAAGTGATTAATATAATTAAATTTGTTTAGCTTTGAAATGGAAGTATAACTTCCAATCTGAAGAGAGTTTATTATAAATACTGAAAATGGCTGTAAACAATATCAGAAGGTAACCAATAGGCAGAGACCAAGCTTTATGTGTCAGTCTTAATGTAAACGAGTAAAGTCAAGAAGATTTCTCATATATTAAAACCAGCTTAACAGTTCTTATCTTCCACTGCCTTTTGCTACAGGAATAAGTAAGATCTACTAAACCTTTACTGGATACTGTTTCTGACTCGTTTGCTGTTGTGTGCAGTGGAATTGGAGTACAGTTCCAAGGTCACAAATGCTAAATTGGTCACTGTGGAGAGGGACAGATAAAATGTTGCTTGTTGTTCTTTACATCATGTTGTGTTGGGTCCTTACTTGGGCAGGATGCATGGCTCTACAGTAAACCTGGCTGAACTTAGTGTTTCACTGTTGTTATAAAACATTGTAAACCAATGAATATAGGAAAGCAAATCCTTTGCTGGTGAAAAGTACCACTGGAATCAGTGAGCTGTGACAGCTCAGCCTCTCAGAGTATCCTGAGGTCATTGTGTGCAGGAGAGGTGGGTTCAGGGCATAATGAACATAGAACTCAAAACCAGTCCAGTTCTTGGGAGGAGGGGTTTAAGCAATAAGATCTGAATCTAGGTAGAACACATTTTGTACAGATTAGTGCTTTTAAAATGCAGTCTTTGAAATAACATTGCTGCACTACTGATTTTTGATACCCCTGATTTTAGGTCCCCAGGAATCCTGACCTTCCAAATGCAGCTCAGGTACAAAAGGAGGAACAAAAGAAGATAGATGAGTCTATGCCTCTGAATACTGAGGAAAGTGAGGAGAAAGAAAAGCTTCTAACACAGGTAAAATAAAATCAGCTCAAGTATTTCATCGTATGCTTTTGCTAGTATGGAATATAAGTAATGGTAAATACACACAGGAAAGCTATGCTGATGTTATTGAAAGAAGAAAGCATAGAACATGTAATCATTTTGATTAGTTTTGCTTTGAGGGACCTTTCCTGTACTTGAACAAGTTTACATTTTAGTCATCTACTGTTTCCTTGAAAGTCCTTGAATATTTCTGAGGCAACAGCTTATATAGTAGAAGTACAACCCAGCAATACATGCAGAAATCCAATCAGTGGGTTCCTTGTACATGCATAAAGCTTCTGTGTTGATTTTAAATCAAAAAGGGTTTGAATCAGGACAAGCCTGTGTCAGCATACATGGTGTTTATGCAGGTGTCTAAGGCATGTCACATCCATTAATTTTGGTCCCAATCGAGTTGTTAGCCATGTTCTTTTTATACTGGGACTGAATTTCTGTCACTGACTACTTTCTTGACCTTTTGGCAGATTATCTTGCTGAATGGGCTTATTAAAAGCTGATGGTTAAGGAGAAAGGTGTGTTCAAAGTAACAGGACTTTTGGATTCAGAAAATTTCCTCTAGAAGAATTGGGGATGATGTACCTTGGAAAAAAAATACCAAGGTCACAATTTCACTATTAATTTCACTTATGTATAGCAGAGAAAATATTTCAGCTGGTGCTGATATGCATATCAGTACTGCTGTTAATGATTAAAAAGAAATAGTTGTATTGTGTATGTTAGATTCACTCTGAACATGCTAATTGTGGAGTGAGCTTATTCAGCTGAACTGACAAAGTTCCAAAATACATTTCTGTGATGAAAGAAGCTCAGTGCACTGCAGATTATTGCCCAGTCATGTGATTGTCTTGTTTGTTCTTGTCATTTTCTGCTTTCCCTGTCTTTAAATTGTAATGTCTCTTTCTTGGATAATATTTTTGTGCATTGCATCTCACTTGTTCAGTTTTGGATTGATTTCTTTGGTACATAACAAATTCTCTCTTTGACAGTGCTTTAGAGTTTCCATTTGATTGCCTCTTTTTGGACTAGAGATCTTTTCTTGACATACTTATGCTTTCATCCAGCTGTTTGTCTGGTTCCAGGTTTGTAAATGTCTGAAGTAAGAGCTTTTGCTTCAGATACTTGCACTGCTCTAAGAACTTGTGATGACACAGGCATTGCTGCACCTTGTACTGCTCTGAAGTATGGTGCTTGTATCTGCAGGAGTGCAGCTGTCACTGAGCTTGTTTCTTTGGAAGAGAATCACAAAAACTTTAAAAAGAAAGGATAAAAAGCTATTACTAATGCATGTGGAGTCATGCCCAAAAATAACTGTTTAGTTATAGGTTCAGTAATAAGCCCTGGATAACACAAGTTTATGGAAATCCTGAAAGACCATTAGCCACTGGAATTAGGTGGTGTTGCAGAGGAGCAAATGGTACATACATAAATCAAAATTTTGGAAGATGCTTTCCTTTGACCTGATAATGCCTTCTTAATCTCTTGTTGCTTACAGGGTTTTACAAACTGGAATAAAAGAGATTTTAACCAGTTTATTAAAGCTAATGAGAAATATGGTCGTGATGATATAGACAATATTGCCCGTGAGGTGGAAGGAAAGTCACCTGAGGAGGTCATTGAGTACTCAGGTTTGTGATATTTTGAAATGTATTTATTTCCTAATACCAGAGTATTACCATAATTTTTGCTACATATTCTTTTAAAATTACAAGATGGAGAATTTGGATGCACTTAAGAATTTTTTTGTGTTCAAGTATTCAACTTTTTTTTTTCAGAAGACTAAATTCTATTTAAAAGGTTGATTTTGTAGCCTATAACTTAACACCTGCAGCTGCCTTTAGCCCTCCTTAGTCAAGATTTAGAATTTGACATAGTTAATTCTCACTGACAACATGGACTTGCGAAATTGTGAATTTGCTTTATAGTGCAAACGTGATTCTTTATGCTGTATCTCTGCTATTTTACCTCGTACACTGTATCTTTATCATTTGTATTTACACAGTGCTTTTTGAGATTTCTTCCTCTTTCAGCCTTGGATGTAATTTTACTAAACACCTTCGTAAAATCAGCTTTGCAATGTTGTTTCCTGTAGTTAAAAAGGAAGAGCTCCACAAGAGTTCCCTTCACTGTTGAATTTACTTTGCAATTAATTATGTTGCATGTAAATTTTGTTAGAATTTTTACTAAGCCTTTACTTACAGTTAACTTTTAAAGATTCTGAGTAAAGAGTCAGTGCAAGCATATTTTTTGGCTAGCACAGTAAACTGGAGAGCATTAGCTCATTGTTTAAGATTTAATGGAACCAGAAGCTAAATTTTTTTGCTAGAGTATCCTAACAGTAAAGTGATACGAGCAGAGGAAAAGATTATATTCAACAATTTTGTTTTGTGTTTTTAGCTGTTTTCTGGGAGCGTTGTAATGAACTACAGGACATTGAGAGGATTATGGCTCAAATTGAACGAGGAGAGGCCAGAATTCAACGGAGGATCAGCATCAAGAAAGCCCTTGATGCCAAAGTAATTATTCCAGGTTTTTTGTTTGCTGCAGCTGATTTCTTCCAAAAATTCCTTCAGAAAAGGAATAACTGGGGATGGGTGTTCTGTCTTTTTATGAAGCATAGGTAGTATACCATCTCCACAGTATCATGTAATGATTCCTTGATGTAGCATGTTTATTAATCCTTATTTTTGTTTTGCATTCAGATTGCAAGGTACAAAGCACCCTTTCATCAGCTGCGTATTCAGTATGGAACAAACAAAGGGAAGAATTACACAGAAGAAGAAGACAGGTTTTTGATCTGCATGTTACACAAGATGGGCTTTGACAAGGAGAATGTGTACGAGGAGCTGCGGCAGTGCGTGCGCAACGCTCCGCAGTTCAGGTTCGACTGGTTCATCAAATCCAGAACTGCCATGGTATGTACCACTTACAGGGACTAGGCATGACATGAGGCACCTTGTTCTTTTTTTAAGCACCACCACATAAAATTTGTTTAGGAAACAAGTGCTGAAAGAATAACTTCGGGTTTTATTTTCATTTCTGGTTTTTTTTTTATAGTAACCTTTTGTCTTAGTGCAGAAAAAATGCAATACAACTGAAACACAGATCAGAAAACCTGCCAAACTCAAGTCCCATGTTACCCAAAGGCATTAAGGCAGAGGTAGACTAGACTTACAAATACCCTTGTTAGTTTTATTGCAAACTGAGTCTTTTACCAAACAATGTCTCTTAAAATATGACTCTTTTAGAGTTGTCGCATAATATTAAAGATTGAAGACATCTGAATAATATACTTGGAGAGGGGAGCAGCTTTTCTAATGCAGTATTTAATTTCTACCAGCATGAGGAAAGTTAGTGATTCACATAGAAATTAATCATTGAAGCAATAGGTTTAAAATGCACTTTGTAGTTTGTGAATGTGGATTATCCCATGGAAGTGCTTAAATTTCTTTAGGGATACTTTACTGAAAATTTTGTTTGTGTTTAGAGAATATAATACAAGGTTAATAGCAAGTAGACTAGTACTCAGTATTTTAGAGCAGATCCATTCATTTTTAGCTGAGTTAATAAGCAGGAATTGATAACAGTAACAGAAGCTTTGGTGGTTGCAAATATTAAGGTATGTAGGTACCAACATCAGAATATGGGACTCTTTCAATGACAAAAAGCTGTTGGATCTGCCCCAGAATTTTTGCTCAAATTCTTTCTACTTGTTGTTTGTCTTCATTTCCTGACCTCAGGATTTGTTTGTCTCAATGAATGTTCTTTCAGAGTTCTGGGTACTGAACTAAGAATAAATAAAACATAAAATATTTAAAATATGTATTTGAACAGGTGGGTATATTTGCTTTTCCCAGTACTACTTATAATTATGCAATACACTTTTTACTTGATATTTCAGCAAATGAAGTGTTTCTGGATAGTGCAGCAGTTAGCCCTTAACTAAAAAGAATTTAAAGTGTTTCTTACTAAAATGTCTGTTTGAAGAAATACTGCATTTTAAAATGATGTCTATAAAGAGAGAAGCCTGCAGTATTTAGCACATTAAGACGTTTCTTTAAGTCGTCTGTGTAGGAATCCATTTAAATAAATCACAGCAATGGGTACTAGAAATTAAAAATGTAGCTCAGCGTTTAATATTAGTTGATATATAGTTGTCAGGGGTAGAGTTAAATATTCAATTTAAGTCTTGCAGATCCTTGTGTTCAGTATACTTTTTTTTAAAGGGGATAGAAATAATTTGTTCAAGTTTAGAAATATGTTCTGTGGTGTCTTAATGTTGAAACTGAGACACTGGGAATATAGTAGATCTTTTGGCTTAGGTTTTCTTTTAAAATTCTATCCCATAATAATTTTAGGCTTTCTGCTACTGCATGGTTGAAAAAGGTTATGGAAATACAAACTTAAAACAATCTTTCACTTTCAATGTGCATTTAATTTTCTGAAATGTTCTGAATTACCATGCTCTGTACGGTTTAGTAATATAGCTGATATATTCTAATGTCCTGAGATTTGTGGAGGTCTTAATTTCTATGGGTCCACTTTGCACTAGTTTGGTGCTTTTTTTTTTTTTTTTTGGGTGAAGAAATGTACTGGAAAATCACATGATAATAACAATGAATGAAATATAAATACAAATATTTATTGAGGAGTAAATAAGTGAAAGTGGAGAAGGCTTTCTGAAATGCTGAAATTCACATGTGGTCATTTAAACTCATATGCAACAAGATAAAAAGGGCAGCATAATTCAGAAAAGGGTTTAACAGGCTCTGTGAGAAAGCTTTATCTTCTAACCACTAGATGTCTCTTGAATTCCACATAAATAGCTAATTTATCTTCCATCTTACTATTTCTGTTTGTTCTCCTGAAGATTTCCAAAAGCAAATCCTGCTTCATTAAATTATTTCAAAATCAAATGGTTTACCCAAAATGTAAATTCTTAAAGATACCATGAGTGCCTAAGATTGTAATTTTTTTTTGCTTTCTGTATTGAGCACAGATTTGTTTGGTTTTTAAAAAAATTTCTGTCCATACAGGAAGAATACAAAATATCATGGCAGTAGTGAAGCATGTATCCGTTCTCTGAAGTCATAAATTATGGATATTCTCTTTTAGCTTTCTGCAGACACTCCCCAGCATAAGAGAAATGACTTCTTAGTAAATACAGGAATGCCCAGGCCTGTGGACAGAGCTGAGGGAGCCTTTGCTCCCAAGTCAGCATCTCTGCCTCCAGCCATGCAGAAGGCAATGGTTCAGTGCTCCCATCTTATTTATTGCAATCCAGGTCTTTAGGGCTATGAGGGGGTGAACAAAGTGTATCTTCTCTCTTTCCATCCAAAAGAGAAAAGTATCAAGCCACACGGAATAAAAAGTCATCTCTGAAAGTGCAAGGCATTTTAAATAAGTGTATTTTTGTAGTACTAAAATGGAATGCAGCAGTCCATATTGAAATTTCAATAGCTTAGTGCAGGATTTATCATTCAGATAATTTTTCATGGTAGATGTACAAGAAACCTGTGTGCATGTCACATCTTGCTGTCAGCTGATGCTGTGATTCTCAAGAGAAAATTGTTTTAGAGTCCATCCTCTGTCCACAGCAGATGCTGTAGAGCAGTAGTCCATCTGGAAAGTCTAACCATGAACCTGAACACTTTATAAATGTGTGTATTTATGCAAGCATTTGTCCCCAGGAAAGAGGAGGATCTTTGAGTGCTTTAGGCAAGTGGATCAAGGTTATTTCTTAGTCCTCTCAGATTAGTTGCTTGTTTTGAATTTAACACAATCCCATTTCTCATATGTTAGAAAAAAATCCAGATGATGATGGTGAAGCAGCTTGTCGTCACTCTACCTCAGCTCCTGGGTGCAATAGACACAAATTTAAATGATGTAAAATATTTGTGGCATGTTGACAATCATTTTGGTCTTTTTTCATCTCTGTTCATCTGTAGGGTGTAGCTTTTTGGGACAGAGGCTCTCTTTTGTTCTGTGTTTGGGGTTGCAGTATGTATTGGGATGGCTTGAACTCAAGTTTGCTCAGAGTTGTTGCTTTTTTATCTAAACATTGTTGTATGGGTGGAATTTGAGGGAGTTTAATGATTGAAGTAGAAGTATTTTAGCTCCAGAAGGACTGTCACATAGCAGGGCACAAGCATGGCCCCCTAATTCATGGTTGAACCTTTACTGGAGGGTGTGGGGTTATTCCTATGGGGATGTGATAAAAGTGACTTACAGTACTCTGTTGGTGAATCTACAAGCATGACACTGGGACATTTCTGGAGGGGACTTGTAAAGAAAAATGTCCTGAGGATTTTTTGTGTGTGTGTCTGATAAAAGAATTCAAGTGGTGGTAGGATTCTGTGTGTCCATTCTGAACTACATGGCTTTTGCCCAAGGCCATGGAGCATCCTTTGTAGAGGAATCTGTGGAAACTGTAGAACTTAAAGAACAGTTAAGCTTGAGGGTTTGAATGTCTCAAAGATGAGTCCCATGCCTGCCTGTTTGGGAAGGTTCAGATGAGGAAAGCACCAAGGCTGTTTTATCCATGATGGCTGAAGCAATATCCAGCTTACAGATGCTGAGGAAATAGAGACTAATTTCTGGGCAAAAAGGTCACCTGTTCACTTCATTGCAAATGGACCCATTGTAGGTTAAGATACATGCTACTAGGTAATTGAAGGATAGCCTATGTTTCAAGAATGTCTTCACTGAGTTTAACAGAGATGAGACATATTTTTTGGGCTTTTTTTTTCCCTCAGAAGAGAACTTCCTGCTTTGAGTTGGAAAGAAAAACCCATGGAAACAAGTTCTCAATAGTACATAGAATATACTGAATAATAATAATAAAAATAGTCACTTACAAAAACACTGTTAGGTGTTTTGTAAGGGATCTTTTAAATGGGGTACAAGAAACTGTCCAAGTCAAGTGAGTTCTATTAAGCAAGCCAGCCATTAGTAACTGCAGTGCAGGTATTTTGAGTTGTATTGGAAATACTTCTTAATGTGTAAACAACCTGATGGCATTTAGTCCTGATGGCTTGCAAGTCTTGATGCCAAAAGCATTTAGAGCATTTAGGATCTTGTTTGAATAAAAATACAACAGTGAGTTTACAGTTTAAGACTGAATAGATTTTTGGCCAATTTGCAGCTCTACTGTGTCTCTTCACAAAAAAACTACCTAGTCTGTGTGCCACAGAAAAGTGTTGCTTAAGATAGCTTTGCTTCCTTTTTTCTCTGCTTTAAAGATATATTTGAAGACCTCTTTCCTAAAATCTGGCATACTGTGCTGGTAGGCTGTAATTTGCTTCATTAACCAAGATGAAAGATCACATCAGTCTTTGGAATGTCAGTTTGGAAGACAGAATCCTGAAAACTCCTTGTCAGGAGGACAGTAAATCCTTTCCTATTTCTAAAGGTTACACTGAGGGGAAGACAGATAATAGTAACCAAGCTAATGATCAGTATTATTGAATACTTCAGGAAAATGTAAGTGCTTTGAAATGAAGGGATTTTGAACATACTTATGTAAGCAAGAGAAGTTGTATAATTTACTTAAAAATTTCATGTGTTCTCTTTCCTTAGGAGTTTCAGAGGCGCTGCAATACTCTCATATCATTAATAGAAAAAGAAAATATGGAAATTGAGGAGAAAGAAAGAGCTGAAAAGAAGAAAAGAGGAGCAAAAGTTACAGCGGTATGTTTAGCAGCACTTACTTTACTTCCAGTGGGGTAGAATTCAATTATATATTTTTTTAAAAATGTAAAAGATAATTGTAGGCACTGACTGCATTAGTAGAAACCATGAGGTGAGAGATTAAACTGAAGTATTTGTCTATTCACAGCTCTCCTAGATTTGCTTAGGTAGGTATTCCCAATGCATAGGATTTGAGGGTTTTTTTTTTTTGAGAAGTCTTTTGTTTAAGTAGCAGAGGAAGACTTTTTTTAGAAAGTTGCACTGCCTACTTTCTGCCTACTTATGTACATCACATGTTGCTTCAATTTCTTCTCAGAGATTTTTTCCTCCCCTACATAGTAGTTGCTGGAAGAAGAAATGAAAGTGCTTCTTTTATTTTGAAGGGTTGTCATCTTTAGAACAGAATTGTGTGTAAGTCAGGGTCCTGATCTTTTTATCCAGTTGATGTTATGTGTGGTGCCTGCACCACTGAGACCATTTGATAATTTTAAGGATATAAAAAGGGTAGGAGAATTAAGTGTCTACATCAGGGATTAATGTTTGCCTTTCTATTATATCCTGCAAAAGTGAACTGAAATCTAGAATGCATTGGGGTTGTACATTCCCTTCTGAGTAATTATCTTGTAAAATTTATACTTATTTTTTCATTTTAGTCACAGAAGAGAAAAGCAGATTTGGCTGCTGAGAACTCTGGAAAAAAAGATGCTAAGAAAGTGAAGTCGTGAACCTGAAAACTGAATGCTAAATACGAAACTGCCACTTTCTTCACTCCATCTATGTGTATTAATTGCCAACTTCTTTGTATTCATGGTACTCTTCCCCAAGTCCCATGCTTTAATTTTGCAAATTTTGTATCCTTTACAATGCCTTTCTTTACCTAAAATGTGTAGCTTTATATCTTATGCATTCCAGTATTTTTGTGTACTGTATTTTGTGAGTTTCATGTCTTTGGCAAAATTCACTCAGTCCTTGGTTTTTTGAAGCTTGTGCTGAGGTTTTAGCTTTTATATGTTTTATATGCTGCTGCTTTGAAAGAAAACCTAGATTCTATAGCTGTATTATTGTTGTTTCATATTTTAAATTTATATGGCTGTTGGAAAATAAACTGACTTAATTATTTGAAGAGAAATATACTTCACCTTTGTTTTCCCTATCCTCTCTCCCTTTTTGCATAGCTGCATTTAGAGAGAATGTTAAGGTTTGTATAATTGTGCCTTCATCATAAATCAGATTTTTTTCAGAGGAGTACTTAGACATGATCAGGAGCATGACAGAACAAAATCTAATTAGACTGACATCCTTGTTTGCTCTCTGCATTTAAAGGACATTTTCTCTGAAATGTTCAGAAGGAAACCCAGCAAATACACACTTTTTGTTTTTCTTTATCAGTGATTTCTGCTGGGCTACATGCTTAAACCCAGGCTGAGGTGTTTCTCAGAATGGCCTCTAGATGAAAACTTTTCTATGCCTCATAAAAAGAAGTAGTCAGCTCACAGCTTCTCATTGTTTAAGTAGCAAACAAAATAGTTCACTCTCTGGTTGGTAGGCTCCTCAGCTCTGCTGCCCTGTGCTGAAAGATCTTTGTTGCTCTAATTATCTCTGCTAAAGTTCTTTTTACCTTTTATTCAACATGTCAGTCAGAAGCAATGGGGATATGTTATGGAGTGCTCCTTTTTAGTATTTCTATTTTAATGAAGGGATGAAAGTGTTGGATGTATGATTTTTTGACTTTGCAAGAATGGCCTTTATTAAGCAGGTTCACAGTTCCTGCTCACTTTGGAGTCTGCCTTTCCCAGATCAGTAGAAGAGTGGCTGTGACATCTGATGTTTTACTTTAATGTTCTGTCTCTGATCTGGTGTTTAGTACAGACCTTGCTACAGTGAGACATGCCCTCATAATGTCAGGTCTAGATTAATGCAGTGTGCTTTACATGGTACTTCCCTTGAAGACTACTTGTAAACTTCTTCTAGTGCAGTTTGCTTCCTTCAGTGGTTTGAGGTGTTTTTAGATAAAGAAACCTCTTTACTCTTTGTATTTTGTGCTTTGCATTGGCTACCTTCTTCTGTGTTTGTAAAACATAGGGCTTTATAAAATAAAGTTCTCGAGCTTTGCCCATATTCTTCTATGTCATTTAAATTATATTGGTATGTCTTTGAAGTTTTCTGGGATTAGTATCTCTCAGTTTGATGAGGTATTTCCAGCTTTTTTCATAGTGTCTGTTAAAGGTTTGGGGCAAATAGGGTGTGATAATTGGTTGAGCATTTCAAAAGATAATTCAAAGTATTAGATTCTGTATTTTGGTATGTAGCTTTTGTCCAGGGACCACATTAATTATTTCACTGGGCTTATATTTGTAAGACTTGGTATTTGTTGAACTTGATCTGATGAGTTGAGAGGTACATCTGATAATGATGGGGCACAACTTCCAGGCAGGAGATTGGTCATAGGAGTCAGAGCATGCTCTTAAATGAGTGTGCAGCCCAGGTGGGATAGGTGTGCTCAGGAAGAAGCATCCCTCCTCAGAATGTGCTATTGGAGCAGTGAACATCCTGCTTTATCCTTGGGGGAGGATATCCCATGTCATTATAGAAAAAGGCTGTGCAGTTACATGCATATATAACCACGAATCCTGGGAGCTTGCTGGTAATAGAGAGAGGAAGATGCCTTATTTGCATTTGGATTTTGGCTCATATGCCATTCACTAAGTTTGTGGCCTGAAATGATAAAAACAAGTTAAAAGAGATGGGGAATAAAGGCTGAAAGAGCCAATTGAAATGTTTATGCAATTACATGCCTAGGTCTAGAGCTTATCCTATTGCTCCTATTTAGCATTGGATGAATATTTTAATGTTTTAAGTCTTGAAATAAGTGTATTCTGGTTTTGTTTATTGTAGATTAGCTTTGTTTGACTTGCATGTTTTTGTGTATCCAGTTTCTCTGTGTTGCAAAGTGTATGAAAAGTCTTAAAATGGTAATATCTCAACATGTTGTTTTATGCAGATTTTTTGGTTTGAGTTACCACTTGAGTTAATGTTCTTTCTTCTCAATGACTTGATGCACAAACCATATAGCAAAAGATGATGCAATGGTTCTTTCAGGTATTACCCCTTGATCAGACAGCTTCTCTGAAGAATGATAGATCCTCCCAGGAGCTATCTGTTACCTTTTGCAGTCTGTAGTCCCCAGTTAAACTGAATGTGCTGTTGAACAACAGTCCTTGAGAGCATTTGGACACTATACACCAGTTCCTAGCAGACTGAGCCTTCCCATCCATCATGTCCTACAGTGATAACTAAAGAAAATTGCTAACAGCTGCTGGTTGGGATTAAAGGAAAATGGATCTTTCTCTTCCCTTTTTCATTCTTCCAGTTGCCAATACCCACACAGTGTGTGCTTAGCAGTATCTTAAATTATATGCTGCTGTGACTCAAAATTAGGTGACAGAAATAAAAGAATCTTTCTACTTTTAACTGCTGTTTTCTTAGGCAAGGAATACTGTTTGTAAGAAATTAGTAAGTGCTGAATGTAATGTGACAGAAAACTTCTGAAAAGTTTGAGCCTTTAGGCAATTTTAGAGTTGCCAAAAATGCTGCAAGATAAAACATTTTGAAAGCTAATTTAGTTCCTTTTCAGTGGACAAGTAAAATTTGATTGTGTAAACATCAGGCTTGAAGAAAGTCGCCTAGCACCTTTGACTCACCAGGCAGTGCACGTAACATCCTGGGAGAGGTTACAGCAATTGTGGTGGTTTCCTTTTCACATAGTCATCATTTCCAACTTTATTGTCCTTTTATTTTTGATTTATGTTAGTGATGACACCAAAAAACTAATGCTGCTAGCCACCTTGATTGTATTTAATTTCAGTTTGTTACAATGACACAGAGAAGAAATGAAGTGTCTTCTTGCTGGTAATATTAGACCATCTTTGGATGCTGGTTTGCACAAGTGGTGTTACTATACTAAAATATTAAGTAGAAATGTTTTTCTTGTAGATTAGCATTGCTGTTTGATTTAGTGCTAATGGTTAGGGTTTAAAAAAAAAAGCAGCTATCGCTCTTTGAGATGATGAGCAAGGAGTATACAGAAATTAATCAGAATCTAAGTGCCTGAGGGTGTTGCCAAACTGATTTTTGCTTTTATATATCCTTCATATGTATTTGTAGCTTTGTAGCTATATGAAGGATACATAAAAGCAAAAGTTAGTTTGGCATCAATGGAAGTAACTTTGTTGTGCAGTGCCCGCAGTTGCTGCTGTGTGCTGCTGTGTTACAGGCACTCTGTACATGCCTCCTGCTCAGTAGGGGGATTAAGTACTTTCAGTGATGAGAAATAAATGCCAAAGCATGGGTTGAAAAAAGGTGGAGTTTTGCGGTCAGTACCAGTTTATGTGCATGCAAATGATGAGGTTGGTGCACACATTGGCACTTGTGATGCTGGAAGGGATTAATCACCAACTGTAGTTCTGATCTGGCTAAAGAGAGGTTGACAACTGTTACATTTTACTTAATTTTATCTGGTTCACACATACTCCAAGCATGTATGTAAATATGTTCGTGGCTCATTGTTCTAATGTTTGATATATTCTTTTTCTGAAAGACTTAAAGTTGAACTTAGTTTGCATATTTTGAAATGTAATGTACTCTTTAATTGCATTTGCATGGTATCCATCCTTTCATGAGAGCCTTAATTGGAGTAATATTTGCTGCCTCAAAGGTATGTCAGTGTTGTGTTGTTCAAGATGACTTCTGAACTTTTTCAATCTGGGATTTGTTTCTTAAGTTGTACATACATGGAAATAAAAGTTAATATGAACCTGATGTCTTCTGGTCATTCTGGTACACAGGAGTCTTACTTGGATACTTTCAGGATAGTTTGATTTGGTTTTGTTGCTCTTGTGCCTCCCATACCCTTCAGGCCATGGTGGCTGAATGTAAGGAGGTGTGTGGCTGTTCCACATCTGCTTTCAAATTACATTTTTTTGTAATCTAAAACTATACTAGCAGTGCCTATGTTTTTGTGACAGCCTTGCCGGTGTTGGCTCTTAGTACAGTGTTGCCCAATGTATGTTGATCCTATATTAAAGTGTATTGCTGGTTCCCTTTTATTTCATCCCTCTGGTGTGTTCCTAAAATGAAATACTTTGGAGCTTAAGTCCAGCTGACACAATGGTGGGAGCCATGAATTTTGTTGCAGTAGTTGATCACTAGCAGCCTCGGTAGATACTGTCCTTGGAGAGGTGCATGCCCTAAATGACTGCTGAGTTCTTTTTCCTCAGGATAACCTAAAAAAAAAAAAAAGGACAGACTGGAGGATCAGTTTCTCTGGTGTTGGCTGGTAGCAGTTCTGTCTGCTCCATAGTGAACTCTTGATAGACATCATGCTTTTTCAGGTGAGGCACCTTGACCAGGATGGAGGAGCTGGGAAAAGATGGGAGGTTCCACCTTACCTGGTCTTCAGTAGCAGCCTAAACAATGTTTGGGTTCACTCCAAGAGCTATAGTTCTTCCACATAGCTTTGCTATCTGAAGATAGCAAGACAAGAGGTTGCCAGTTGTTGTTACAACCTGCTTTAAGTCCTGACTGGTGTTGGGATGGGAGGGGGGAGAAGTCAGGAGCAGGAAGATGCACAGGTATGTGATGTGCTCTTAGCTGGGACTAAGCCTTTGCTTCTAGGCCTTATTTTAAATCCTGCAGGGTCAGTTAACATCATGGGTGTGTTTTCATGGCTCCTTGGAAAGCTGTCCAAACTAACAGATGGGGTGCTTTGGCACAGTGCCCCATCCCTGTGCATCCCTCTCACAGCAGGCTCCCCATCCAACATTTGAAATGGGGAGCAAAAAGGCTGAATCCTGGAAAAAATTGGCTGTGCTGGGCAGGGGTGAGAGCCGGGCTGGGAAAATCTGTGTGAAATTAACTGGAGATTGATGGCTAAAATCTATTTTTATTGCTAGTAAATGGAAATGGACGGTGCAGCCACTGTAACTTGCTGCTGAGCGAGTGGAGGTCGGGAGGCACTGGAGCTGTCCCTGTGCCTCACAGCTGGTGAGGGCACTGCTGCCTGGGCTTGGCTCCTCTCTGCCTTTCCTCCTGCAGTGCTCCCCTGTTGTTACCCGTTCAGACCCCAGGTGGTGGTGTTGGATCTGAAAGGAGGGAGTGTGGAGCTGGAGAAGCTCCATGCACTGAGAGCAAGGCCAGTGGTGTGGCAGTACTGAGGAGCTCTGTGCAATTCCTTCCGTTCTGTGTTGACAGGGCTGCAGTGCAGCTGTCTCCTCAGAGCTGCCATTCCTTTCCAAACATTCTCACAAACGGCCTGGCTGGCTGGTTAGTTGCCATGTAAGAGGTGATTTGAGGAGGTTTTCCCATGCAGAAGTTGCATCATGTTCAACTTCAAAAGCCTCTATCAAGTTTAAACTGAGCTATAGTTAATGTGACACTCGGTGTGATGCTCAGAGCCAGCCTGCAAGGTCTGTGTTGGCTTTGTATTAGAACCCATTCAATGGCTGCTGAAGACAGGCATGTCTGCACCACAAAAAGCAGGACTTTTCTTCAGGGGCTTAAAATTATGTCACTGTAATTAAAAAAACCCAAAACCCCTACCCTTTCAAAGTGTGTCAGCATTAATTTATGGCGCCTATACATACGTATCTCTGAAATAATTTTACTTATTTATGTTACAAAGGGTTGATTAATGTTACGTAACTGAACATGTGGAAGAGGTACAAGAAATTTCTTTTTCTTAAGTGTCAGCCTTGGAGACTCAGCATTTTCTTTCAATATTCAAAAAGAAATTTAATTTTAGCTTTTCGTGATACTCACTGGTAATTAACTGCTCCATGTACTGCATCTTATTATGCTACGGGCCTGAAGATTTTCTGTTGGAAACGAAAATCGATTTCGACAAATTCAGTTGTTGCCATCTTATTAGGTTATGGTGCTCAATGTAAATTAAAGTTTTGAATTTGTCATCGATCAATAGATGCAATTATTGATTTGGGATGTATGAGGTAAAAAGTGAATAAATAAGTTTTTGTCTTTGTTTTTATAACATGAAAACATGTCAAAATTTATTGAGCTGCAAGTTACTTTGTAGTGAACCTGAGGCAGAATCAGAAACACAAGAGTAATGGAAGTCTATTTATTTCTTGGGTGCTGCGGGATTTTCTTAAAGTGCTGGATGTCAGCCACTGGTTTGAAAGTTTGTTTAGAAGCCTGGGGTGCAAGGATTGGTTTGCTGTCTGATGCCAGGTCCCAGTGCCATCCATGAATGATGTACACAGGCAGAAATGGATGTCTCTGCCCAGAAGGATCCTTGCAGTGTTCAGTGTAGAACTGAGGGGGGCAGGAAGAAAGTCTTCCTCACTGGAGGAAACTGAAAGTAATATGGAGATAATAACACCCTATTGATACACTCCATGCAAATCAGTACAATCTTCTGGATCTAAATGAAACCATTGATTGCCCTCTTACTTGCTCCCAGAGTTTGGGGTGGCTGTGCCATTCCTGACGTGTTCCCAGAGTTTGGGGTGGCTGTGCCATTCCTGACGTGTTCCCAGAGTTTGGGGTGGCTGTGCCATTCCTGACTTGTTCCCAGAGTTTGGGGTGGCTGTGCCATTCCTGACGTGTTCCCAGAGTTTGGGGTGGCTGTGCCATTCCTGACGTGTTCCCAGAGTTTGGGGTGGCTGTGCCATTCCTGACGTGTTCCCTCCCAGAGTTTGGGGTGGCTGTGCCATTCCTGACTTGCTCCCAGAGTTTGGGGTGGCTGTGCCATTCCTGACTTGCTCCCAGAGTTTGGGGTGGCTGTGCCATTCCTGACGTGTTCCCAGAGTTTGGGGTGGCTGTGCCATTCCTGACTTGCTCCCAGAGTTTGGGGTGGCTGTGCCATTCCTTGCTCAGAGCTGGCTGTTCTGCTGTGGGCCAGGTGAAGTGATGTGTGTCGCTCCCAGCCTGCCTGTGTGTGTGAGAGCTGAGGGGGCTCCTCCTTAGTGCAGCCTACAGGATGAGTGTGAGTTTCTTTGGTCAAATTCAGCAGATGAGTGTGCTCAACACAGCTTTGCTCAGACTCTGGTCCTGGGTCATGCACCTCAGTTTTCTGACTTGCTCTTGGTTAAACAAAGGTGCCTACAGCCTGAGATCAGCAGCAATGCCAGTTTCTCTGCATTAATAAATTATTTTTAATTTAAAGGACTTTGTTTAAGGGTTGCTATAGAAATGTTTTTCTCATCAGGAATTAGCTAAAAGTTGAGAAAATGCAATGTTTTTTACTGCTTTCATGATCTTGGGCCATTGCTTTTAAAAATAGAGAGGTAAAAAATCAAGAAGGGTTGATTGAGGACATAGTTCATTTGATCAGATGGATACAGACCCCAGCTGGCAGGAAAGCGATTAAAATAAAAGACAAAATAGATGGTTTTGTCAGAAGGAGGCCACATTCCTGTGGGACATGAGAGGATTTATATCAATCACAGCAGCAGTAACTGCAGGTTGTATGCAGCAGGGCCTGTGGTTTGTATCTCTATCTTATATAGGTGGAAATAGATGCAGATATCTTGTCAGAGTCAGTGGAATCAGAAGGCAAAGTGTGTATGAGCTGATGTGCTGGAGCTTGGTAGATGTTTAAGCTGTTGAGGTAGATTTGAGGCGGTGTCTCTAAGGTTTGCTGTATTTTCCAAATAGAAAAATGAAGACAACACTCTCTTCCAGTTCCCTGTCACCTAGCAGCCATTCATCTCATTAGAATCACATAAAAATCAGTGTTTTGGAATTGAAGTGACTCTTAAAACCCTAGACCCCCTGGGAAAGTCCTTGGCTGCTGTGTCAGGTCTTTATTATCCTGCTGCTGTCAGAGGTGTTGTGTGCAGTTTCCTGATGCTGGAGAGACTCTTTAGTGGTGTGAGTGTTGAGCAGAACTTCACAGTGAACCCAGCATTTTACTTTTAAGTGTGCTGATACAGTCCAGCCCACTTTGTGCTCACTGCTGGTGGACTGGTGCCCAGGTTCCCTGGAGCTGTGCATACAGACAGATACCAAGACTGGCTTGGATTTCCTGTTCTTTCCAACAATTTCTCTGGTCCAATTCAGCAGGATTTCTCAGGTGTGGCTGTAGAGAATTGAGCTCCTGGTGTCTAGATGTTATATCAACATTGACATAGGACTGACAGTTCTTTTTCCAAGTGTGAGGTCCCATGTTCCCCTGAGCTGGGTAAAACCACTGAGAAGCAGCAGAGAAGCTCTGTGCTCACACAGGATGGACAGAATGCAATGGTGTCACTGCAGCTTGCTGGGGTCCCTGGCTGAGCCTGCAGGGTTTGTGCCAGGCCATGCAGGAGAGCAGAGCCTGGGGCTCTGGGCTGGGACACTGCCATGCTGTTCTGTCTCCTCTGGGACTGCAGCAAGCTCCTTTCTCTGCAGACTCTGTTGTTTCCTCTGCTAAGGTCTGTTAATGTATTTCCTTTAGGGGTAGGATGGAGATTTATCTCTGGGTGATGCAGCACTAAGTGATGTGGGCTGTGATGTTGGGTGGGGTCTCAAGGTGCTGCTGTAATATTAATAAGAGCCTTGTAATAAGATTCAGTGCCTACAGTTCTTTCCAATTCATGGCTGTTCTGAGTAGTTCACTGCATTAGGGCCGTAGCTATATATAAAAATAAGTAATTTATTTGCTTTCTATTGAATAAATGACATGCTAGTGGAATGATTAATGAATAAGAAATCATGAGTGTCACTGGTACACAAATGGAAATCATCATTCCCTTAACAAATTTTTTTCTAGTTGGGTTTTAAGTTTCCATTGGGAATTACAGTTTCACTAATTCAACAAAACCACCTGATAAATAACTCATAATTTTTTATAGATGTCCATTAAATAAATCTATATTGAAGTACCAAGAAATGACACTTGTAGAAGAAACATTGCTGCAAATAATGAGAAAATTGCAGACGTATTTTATACCTCTTCTGAAAATCAAAAGGTCTCATAAATACGGTCTGTAAAAATGTCTGTGGAAGAGTTAACATAACTGTACAAGCAATAAGCCTGACCTTTCAGTGTAATTTATTTTAGATTTGCTCAATCCTTTTTTATTAAAACTAGCACATCTGAAGCAGAATTAAATCCTATTATAGCAGCTCTGTGATTGTATCAATTTTTCTCTGCCATGGCACACTTTATTAAAAATTACTTTGTTTCATATTGGTTAACGCAATCAGGGGAGTAAATGAAGTTTTGTGGTCTTTGGTAAAGAAAGAAGAGTGTGGTTTCTATCCTGAGAGCAGTGTAAATTGCTGCAAGGACCAGCTGAGTTCCAGCCCTGCAAAAACCAGTTCAGCTATTTCCTCTGTGGTGGTAAGAGCCAGGGAGGTAAGGTCCTGTGCTAGGGGCCAGTTACACAGGACCAGCTCCATCAGGTGTTTTTGTCTTAGCAAAGATATTCCTGTCAGCTAGATACCACATCTTGTTTCTGCCTCCTCCGCATTCTGTGTTCGAGTGCAAAATCACCATTACCACCAGTGCAGCCTGTCGTGGCTCCTGTTGGCTGAGACGCTCAGGTGCACCTTTGATCTGAGCCAGGCTGTGAGCTCACAGGCATCCCCTGCCCGTGCTTCCCCCCTCTCCTTCAGGGGAGTGTTTGTCATGCTGCTCTTGGTGTTTGCTCCAGCAGCTGTGAAAGCTCCTGTATTTCCTGTCCTTGTGTGGGCTTTACCTGCTGGCTTTGTTCCCCTCAATTTCCTGCAGTGCAGCGTTGGGTTGGATTGCAAGAAGGGGATTTAGATGGAGCCAAGTATTTTTTTTGTGGTTTAAAGTCTGTCTAGTGCTTTTTTTTAACTGATCAAGATCTACAGCACTTTGGAGTATTTACTGCTCCTATTTAATGGGCTGTTTACAATTCCAGGACCAGCCTTGTGGAGCATATTTCCATGCTGAGCAGTGTAAATTGCTGTGAGGACCAGCTGAGCTCCAGCCCTGCAAAAACCAGTTCAGCTATTTCCTCTGTGGTGGTAAGAGCCAGGGAGGTAAGATCCTGTGCCAGGGGCCAGGTTACACAGGACCAGCTCCACCAGGTGTTTTTGTCTTAGCAAAGATATTCCTGTCAGCTAGATACCACATCTTGTTTCTGCCTCCTCCGCATTCTGTGTTCGAGTGCAAAATCACCATTACCACCGGTGCAGCCTGTCATGGCTCCTGTTGGCTGAGACGCTCAGGTGCACCTTTGATCTGAGCCAGGCTGTGAGCTCACAGGCATCCCCTGCCCGTGCTTCCCCCCTCTCCTTCAGGGGAGTGTTTGTCATGCTGCTCTTGGTGTTTGCTCCAGCAGCTGTGAAAGCTCCTGTATTTCCTGTCCTTGTGTGGGCTTTACCTGCTGGCTTTACCTACCTACCTCAATTTCCTGCAGTGCAGCGTTGGGTTGGATTGCAAGAAGGGGATTTAGATGGAGCCAAGTATTTTTTTTGTGGTTTAAAGTCTGTCTAGTGCTTTTTTTTTAACTGATCAAGATCTACAGCACTTTGGAGTATTTACTGCTCCTATTTAATGGGCTGTTTACAATTCCAGGACCAGCCTTGTGGAGCATATTTCCATGCTGATGACATGTTTACAGTGAATAATAAGAACTGACACATTTTGTGTGCACAGGTTAATGCCCCCAAATCAGGTGCAATAAATTGTTGTGGGTGGCTAGCTGGTGCAAGAACCTGTTTTTCTGTTATAGAGCATCACAGCAAGATCTGGAAAACACATTAGTTGACTTCTTGCTTCCTCTACTCACTGCAGGAAAAGTGCAAGGCTGCTTTTTTTCCTTCCCCTCTCCTATCTTATATGCACAGACTGGGGGAGAGGTGTTGTTAGAGCTGTCCTGGAAGGATGCTCTTTGTGGGAGAAGGTGACCAGAACAGCCTTGGATCACAGGATCACAGGGTGTCTGCAGAGTGGTTTTAGGAGGCTCTGAGGCTGGCAGGGCCCCTGATCCCCTCTCCCTGTGTCCCCTTGTGCCTGCAGCGCTGTCACAGCTGCAGGGGCTCTGCAGAGCAGCAGTGCTGGAGCAGCAGTGCTCTCCCTGCCACAAAGTGTCTCCAGTTCTGGCCTCTAAAACGTCGTTTCAGCTTGGGAACTCTCAAGTAGCCTTTTGCTTTTAAGAGACATTAAGTGTGTTATGTCACAGGAGAAAAAGTACCTCAAAATGCAGATCAGGCAGGGAATGAGGCCTCTGGGCAGTGTTATTGGTGCTGTGGGATTGCCTAAAGGAAAAATGGCTTATTGCTCATTTCCATCTGCCCACAGCAGACCTGTCCAGGTGCAATGTGTTTCATGTGGTGTTTCTGGAAATGCTCCAAAACTGCAGTCTCCTAGGCTTTGGGACTGTATACATTCCTTTTAGAGAAAGCCACATATCTGCAAATAGGAAGAAGAGGAGAAACTTCTAGAGGAGAGCAGCCTATTCATCTCTGCATCAGATCTGAGTTTTAACTGGGTCTTTTGGGTTATAAATGCTGCCTTCAGCATTCACCTGGAACAATTTTAAGCCTGGTGACAAACAATGAGCTAATAAGCCCCAATGTCAAGAAATCCTTTGTTTTGTTTCCTGAAGAACTGCGTCACAGCCAGCTCAAGAACAGACTTTCCTCCATGGCAAGGAAACTTGTAGGGGGATAGAATATAACAAAATAAAAATAGTGTAGCAAAATAATCTCACCCCTAAGGAGTTGCAGCTGGGCCAATTATCAAAGATTAGGAGCAGGCCTGACTCTAACAGGCCACAGCTGTAAGCAATGAGAAGAAGAGTGCTATGAAAGAGTGGGGTGGCTGGGTGAGAGGGGACCTGCAGTCAGTTGGCTGCTTTGTGAAGAAGAAAGAGTCAGTGCTCTGAGGAGCTGCCCACGAGAAACACCAAGAAGGTGTGGAACTTTTGTGATAGGAGACAACAGTATGGAACCCCTGTGATAAGATGGCAACAGAAACTCAGGGTGCAGGAGGGTTTGCTGCTCACTGCACCTGCCTCAGCACTGAGACTGTCAGTGATGTTAACTTGAAGGCACAACAACAAAACTCATTTCATATAGACCATTGAATATCAGACATTAGACATTCTTCTGTCCCTACCTCCAGATGGAACCTGAAGCAGTGACCTGGAGGTGAAATGCTCTCCTCGGTCCTCTGGAGTCTGCAGTGTTTGTGTTCACCCCATAGAGCACTTTTTCTGTATTAAAAAAGCAAATTAATCTGTCACTGAGACTAATCCTACTTGTCTCAAGAGCAGACACAATTTTCAAATGTAGAGGGGCTATTTGAGATGATTTTTACATTCTGAGTCAGAATGTCAGAAAAAATGTTTGCATCTATTTTGCTATGTTTTTTTTTTTTTTGTGAAAGTTAAGTGACTACTTTTACCTAGGTGATTTTTTTGTATGAGGAAAAAAGGTGGAAAACATAATAATATGAATAATAATGTAGAAGCCTTTCACTTCCAATGGGCACTTTTTTTCCCATTTTCTGATTTAAAAGTGGGATAGACAGAAAATGTGGATTTTATGCCAGCAGGTGGATCCATCTGTCATCCCAGTCACTGTGGGCTTTGCTTCTCTTTCAGAATTGAGCAATCCCTTCCAGGCCAGGGAAGACTTGGAGAAGTAGGCAACTGCAGAGACAACTGCAAAACTGCATAAGTCTTTATGTTATACAAAAAAAAAAACCCAACAGATTTCAGCTTTCTTGAACTCTTGACTCTCCAGTAATTTAAGTGAAGAGGCTCTGGTCTGGTACATCAGTTAACCCGGTCCTGTTCTGATAAAGCTCCACAAATGACCTGTACTGGTACACAGCTGACCTTGTGTGGTCAGGGTCTGTGGCTGAGGGAGGTTTTGTGAGCACAGCTCAGTTTCTGGGCCGTTTCTGAGCAGACTGTTGGACAGTGGCTCACTGCTGAGGGAGCCCAAATTCTGATGCCTGGACACAGGAGGGAAGCTGTTTATATTCCTGTGGCTTCTATCAAATTCCAGCAATAGTCATACAAATAATGAGTGAAATAAATACTCAGGTGTTGATGCTCTGGCAGGAGGTAGCCAAGGGAGTCATCTGTGTGCAAAGGGATGATTTAAGTTGAGAACATCTACAGGGATAATTGATGCCAAATCTACCATTACCATTGATTTGGGCATAATTAGTTTGGATGAAAACAAAATGCTGTCATCACAAATAATAAATTGAAGCATAGGAGGTAATTCAAGTGTCAGAAGCCTTCATCAAAGATGTTTGAGGAAGGTGTTTTGATCCTTCTGTGCTGATTATGTGGCCTGATGCACTTGCTCTGTCTGGTTTGCACTATGGTTGGGCACAGACCCTGTACTACAAGAAAATTATCCTGACTCTCTCAGCATTAGCAAGCTTGTTTGTTGTGTTGTATTTGAGAGCTCTGCAGTGAAAGGACCTTTCTGACCTGTTACAATGTTGGGGATTTCATGTATCTCCTTTACAACTCACTTTAAGATTGACTTTTATTTCTGGATCTGCTAGTTGTTTTTAAAGGCTCATGTAGGCACTCTTTGTTCTGAGCTTTTGTAACTGGCTCTGAGCTAACCTCAATTTCTTGGCATTGCCCTTTCATTGGTAGTATTTTGAGCCTCTTTCTCTTTACCCAATGGACTTTTTTTCTTTGACTCTGCTCCCTGCTTGCCCTGCAGGTTTCTGTCTTCCATGAAGGGAAGCCCAGTGCAGTCGTGAGGTTCCCTAATCCCCTGGAGAACGCGAGGTTCACAGAGGGTGTGTGTTACAGACTCAGCTACAGTGAAATCAGACTTTATTCTTTCTCATGTGTTTAGTTTTGGAGATCTCCAGTTCAGAGCTCCTGCATCAGCCAGTGCTGGTTACCCCTGGTTACCCCACCAATGTTTTGCTTGTCTGGGGAGCATCCTGAGAAGGTTCCCCATGGCAGCTGGCTCTGGAGGATGCAAAGCCACCTTACAGCTGCTAAATTAACATCTACTCTTTTATTTTGCAGGCTGGAGGGGATAAAATGACCGTGGTTAAAGTGTAGGAGAGTTGACAATGCTGTGGTGAGGAGGGTGCAGCCTTCCCAGCTCCCTGCAGGAATGGCTGAGGTGAATCAGTGCCAGCACCATGGCATCCTCATCCATCTCCTGATGGCCACACTGAGCACTCCAGGGAAGCGATGGAAAGGAGCTGCACCTATATAAACTTGTGTGCAAGATGCTTGTTCACAGGGGAGTAAGAAACTAACAATATACTGGAGAAATGAGTGGGACAAAAAAGAATTTGAGAATTGGAAGGAAGAAGCAATTGAAAACAAATCTGTTCCAAGGTAAGTGTGATCTTCACTCTAACCATCTTCACTCTGCTTGGGGCTGTGTTTTCACCTCAGTTTACCAGCATTTTCTCTGTTTTTCTGCGGTGAGTTGCTGACCTTTGATAGCAAGCACACTGAGCAAATGGCCCAATGCCTTCTGCTGAGCTGTGCCAGCTTGTGCTGGTCCAGGCCTGCCTGTGTGCTGTGTCCAGGGGCCAGGCTGACTCCCTGCCAGCTTTGGGAGGCTCAGGAGCCCTGTGCCAGGGGCACATCCAGCATTTCAGCAACAAAACGGGACTGAGATGCGCTGTGTGGGTGATCCTCACTTTCACATCAGCCTATGAATGCATCAGGTGCGTAACAGTGTGCCACAAAAGTGTGTCCTTGCATGCACTGGCAGGATGAATTTCTGCTGGAGCCCCCCAGGAACAGGCTGAAAACACCACAGGCACTGTGGGAAATGGTAAATGGGGGTGGAAAGTGGCCAAAGGAGTGAGAGCACCATCCAACTGGACAGCCTCAGCTCTGTGCATGAATGGGAGCAAGTGGTGCCCACCCCTTCCACTGAGGTTTCTTCTCATATTAGAAGGTCACCAATTATTTCTGACTGATCAGAATTTCTTCCAGGCTGCACAAATGCAATGTGGCCTTGTGTTCTGTTGTGTGGCCACCTCTTCCAAGGGGAGTCTCTCTATTGCTGGAGCAGATCACGGAGGCAGCACTGCTCCCAGGAAAGGAGGGGAGGATTTGCACAGAGAGTCTGCCTGGGATTTAGGCAGTGAGAGACCAAAAGAGATTGTTTAAAGTCTGGCCTAGTAAATGAATTTAATCTATATAAACTCTTGATTAGGAGCTGGTTCCTCAGAGTGTCAGAGTGATTCGCTGGTACCAGGTTCGATTTATGCTGATAGAGGAGCTGGCTCATATATATTTCCTTTTTAATTTACATTTTGCTGTTTTCTGTTTCTGGGAAATGAATTAAGCAGAACTAAGGCCACTTAGGGAAAGTGTCTGTGTGAGTCTAGAGGAAAATCAAGCTGGACAAATCTGCTAGTTCAAATGCGTAGCTGTACTGAATTTGAATTAGGCCTTTCAAATATCTTGGTTTAAGCAGCTGAAAAGGTAGGCTGGAGGAGCAGGGGGAGGCTGGCTTTGTCCTCTTGGCTGACATCCCCTTTTGTACTGTGCACATGGTCAGGCACTGCATGACACACCTGGATTTACTGAGAAATCATCAACCCAGAGAGAAAAGGAAATTTGGGGTTAATGCTGTCCTCCCTCACACGTGGGTCAAGCATTTTTAGATCAGAATTAAAAGAAGACCAGTGGTGGCTGTGAAGGGAAGAGACAACACATGACTGTGAATCTGTTTCCCAGGGCCTGGAAGGCATTTTTCTTCCTGTAGAGAAAGAACTTTGGGCAGGGCTGTGCACAATCCCAATGTACTGCAGCAGGACCCACAGTCCCACAAAGCCATTGCTTCCCAGGGGTACCAGGAGGTGGAGATTTAAAATGAAAAGATTCTCTGAAATAAAAACAATGTGCTTTTTAATAAGAAAGTATAAATTAACTAAGGAGAAGAAAATAGCATCTGTTGAAAACAGATTAGTGAGGAGTGCCTGTGGATGCCTGGGTGGCTTTACCAAGTAGTCAATTAGAGTCAATTATCATCCTCAAACTCCTCACCCTGTGTTTAGTATGCTTGCAGTGAGTCCAATTTAGCTTGTGCTCTTTCATAGGTTCACAATTTTCTCTCTGTGTCTGAAATGATCTAGCTGGAGACACCAGGAAAGTGCCAAGCTTTAAGCATATGACAATTGTAATTCTTTTGACTGAAACCTGATTTGATTCAGTTGAAAATGACTTTAGTGTATTGGATTTACGGTTCATTTAACAAGTGCTGTAGATGTCAATACATTAGTGTAAACCTGATGCAGGTAGTAATTTGGTTTCTAATGAGGTTCCCCAGCAGTATCCAACTATGAAAAATGGGGCATTCTTCACTGGAGCACAAAGTGCACCTGCCTGATGGCAGATGTTTTCTGAGGCCCTGCTACTTCACTTTCTGGGATGAGTGTGGTGTTATATCTTGCTGTGGGCTTTAAAAGTGCCTTAAACTGATAAAATGTTAAAAGAACAGATTGGAAAGAATAAAAGATTGCTCTTTTAAAGTTTTGTTTTAATTATAGGTTTAAATTACAATTTTATCTCTTGCAGTCTTAATTGTGCAGTTGTTGCAGATGCAAAATTTCAGCCAGGTTTAATGGAACTTTAAAGAGAAACCTTTTATTTTTATGGGACTGTGTGATCAGGTGTTCTCCTTACCTCCCCACTGCCTTCAAACTTTCCCTGAATGATCCTCCTGCTGTAGTATGGAAATAGGTGTAGTACAGAGAGGCCAGGACAGAGAAGGCAGTGATGTCTCCCTGTCCCTTGACCCTCCTCTCCTCCTCTGGACATGATATAAGTTTGAGAAAAGCAGCTGTAAAAAATATTGTGTCCTTTCAAGGCAAAGTATGTGGCCGAAAGGTCTCACAGGAGCTCTAAGTGGCCTTTTCCCTTTGGGAGAGACCCTCCTGTGCTGGGCACACCTTCCTTTAGCACCTGTGCTCAAAAAATGCTTTTAAATTTTTTATGCGCTGCCAGGTAGCTTTTGCTTCAGCATTAAGCTGATTTCTACAGGCTGAGACATTACTGATCAATATGAGGGTGTTTGAGAGCCTGACCCCAGCAGACTGTGTTGGTGTGAGTAAGGGTACAGAAAATATGTTCAGTCCTACACAAAGCAGCCTTTCACCCTCTCTCAATTCTCTCCATGTCTCAGCTGGAAATGCAACTCCTTTTGCTCCTCTATACTTCTTAATTTCCTTCCTTTGCTGTTATTTAGCTGCTAAGTGCTACGTGCTGCAGTAGATAATGGAAGAAGCTATTCAGAATGAAATGGCGTGGCATTTTCTGCCCTTTTGTAAACTATATAAAATAAAGATGAACTTTTCTGCTCATTTCAGCCAAGGCACAGCTTGCTGTAGGGTGTTGGCTCTTTATTTTCCCCTGGACCATGGCTGACTCCAGCCAGCAGGGGTTAGGGGCACTGTTCACAGCCTCTGTGTAAGGACAGGGTCTGGGGGACTGTTTGCCCATGGCCACAATTAAAAGTGACCATTTGGGGTGTGTCATCTCCAGAGGAAGGAAAAGCCATAAACTGAATTGATGAGCTGCAGAGAGGTGGCTCTGGGGCGGTGTGAGTGCTCAGTGCCTGTGAAGGGTCTGAGGACACACTGCAGTCTGCAAATGCCGCTCTGGATGGGAGCCCTTAGGAACATTATTCCAAAGTACCTTTTAAACCAAATGATCAAATTGTCAGTAGGCTTGTTACTTCAGAATTTAAGTGACAAAAAAATCATAATAAGCTTTGTTTTCCCTTGGGAATGAATAAGCCTCACTTGAATCAGGGGTGTGATGGTGTTCGCAGGGGTCCGAGGATGAGGGAAGAGACGAGAATGTTGACTCCATGTTTCAGAAGGCTGATTTATTATTTTATTATATATATTATACTAAAACTATACTAAAAGAATAGAAGAAAGGATTTCATCAGAAGACTAGCTAAAGAAGGAATGATAACAAAGGTTTGGGGCTTGGGCTCTCTGTCTGAGCCAGCTGACCGTGATTGGCCATTAATTAAAAACAAGCACATGAGACCAATCCCAGATGCACCTGTTGCATCCCACAGCAGCAGATAACCATTGTTTGCATTTTGTTCCTGAGGCCTCTCGGCTCTTCAGGAGAAAAACTCCTAAGGAAAGGATTTTTCATAAAAGATGTCTGTGACACAGGGGTACTTTTTAATTCTGGGTGAGAGTGTCCATACAAAGACTTAATGCAGTTTAACTGAGCCTTTCAATCTGTGTTTTTCAGATCTGCTTAGCTTCCTTAACAGTGCCCTGCTCTAGGCAAATCTCAAGTTTTGTGTTCCTCTTCTCCAGAGAGAATTTCTCTTCTGGGGTACTGACTTGGAGGGTGGCAGACAAAGCTGCCAAGCAGAATTTACAGGCGGGTTGTGTGTGTCAGATTCATTGTCTCATTTTGTATATTCATGTTTCATGAATCCAGACAGGATTAGTAGTATGGGCATACCCAGCTGCTAATCTGAGATCAGAAAAACTTACCTGTTGGAGTCTGAGAAGGTGGCGCTCCCACCTCAGCGCTTTCTCAGCTCACCTGCCCTGCCTGGGACGGAGCCTCAGCCCTGGGGCAGAGCTCGCTGCCTGCCTGGGCCAGGTTTCCTGCAGGGTCTGCAGCCAACAGCATCCTTCTGCCACCACTGTGGGACACTTCTGTGGCCGCCAGGGAGCTGCAGTAACACCTGCACAGCGTTTTGCAGCAGCCAGGACCTCAGCCTTTGGTTATTTTGTGTCCTCATACCTTTGTTCCTAGGTCTGATCTTGTAGCCCGGTGAAGATATAAGAAGGCAGAATTACCAGCACTGCCATCTCCTAATGGTCTAAAATCAAGGTCAAAACAGTCACAGGATTACAATGCATAAATTCATGTGAAGGTATTTTTCTTGTCTTCCACTTTCTGCTTTCATAATTCCTGTTTTCCAGCTTTTAGGAAGCCACAATTGAGTTGGTGGGTTTTTGGTTGGGCTGCTTTAATAATGGTGTGAGTCTGACACATCCTCAGGTTTCCACGCTTTGGAAATTTAGAATAAAGAGCCTTGTTGTTCATGTCTGAGATCTGGCAATGCTGCTTATTCCCTTCTGGTCCCTTTTATCATGCAGCTTGACAGAAATATTTTGTTTGTTATTTTAAAAAATGTGTTTGTTAAAAGTTAATATTTTTTTTCTTGTAGAGGCTCATCCATCCTGGTATTACATTAGCAATTCTACTTTGTTCTTCTGTGAAGCAAGTTTCAGTTTACAGGTACATCTGCTTTCCCTTCCACAGCTTAAAGAAAGTCGTCAAAAAAATCTTAAAACCTACTTAATGAAGCCTTTTAAATGCTCATCCTGCACTTTTGAGTGAAGAGCAATTTATATTTCATAAAAGTAGGAGCTGAGCTGCAAGCTGTAAGTAATTATCATATAATTAAATGTCTACTATGAAAGAAATGAAAACTCAGGCTTCTTGGGAGGCTTCCGTGACTGGTTTATGCAATCACAAATTAAATTACATTTCTTTACCTTATGAATGTTCTGGAGGTACATTAATCTAGTTTGGAGGTGCACCTTGGAGACTGCTAAGTTGTGTTGAAAAGGGAAGGGAGTTTATCAAACCAGTAAATTCCATGGGCCAAGAAGAAGAACACATAAATATCTGTGATGGGTTCTGCAAATGTGATTTGCTTTTCTTGTCTGGAAATGTTTGCAGCTGATAATGAAGAAAGCCCCAGTGTGAGCAGCAGTTTAGGTGAGCTGCTGTGGTGTTAGGTTGCTGGGTTCAGTGGTCATGGTCTTTCTGTGCAGGAGGGAAGCATCTTGTGCATTTGTTCTCAGTGAGGTGGGGGTGTTGGGTATCAGGAAATTGGGACTGAGGATTAACTCTTCATGTGTTTAAACTTCCTGAATGCTGAGCTAGGAATCCCCTTCCACCACCCAAAGGGCAGTGAATCTGCTGGAATGCTGAAGGAAGGAGCCTCTGTCCTGTCTGTGAACATTTCCTGCCATTTCACAGGGACCAGCTCTGTCACTGCTGATGGCAATCACAGATCAACTGGAGAAAATCTCCTGGTAGGAAAAGTGATGAAGTAGTGGCACACCAACAGGTGCACTTTGTATTCTTGTATATAGTTGGCTTTTTAGATGATACATGGTTCACTTTCACCTGAATGTGGGAAAAGCTGAATTATTTAAAGACAAGAAGCCCGGAGTTGGAGCTGGTCTAATTTAAGGGGCTGCTGCCAAAAGAGTCTGTCGTGGCTTTATGCAAAAATGAGGGAAGGGTTTTCCTGAACTGATGGAATGAAATAGCAGTTTCTGTATGACTTGGCTTAAAGAACTGGAAGAGTGAATGTTGCATCATATTTTTGCAATGTATTTGGCTTGCACAAAACTCTTTACAACCAAAAGGACTGTTCTGTCTGAGAAGCTCTGGTACTGTGCTGCTAAAGGAGCTTCTCTTAAGTCAAGTGTCTCCAGACCACAAGAATATTATTTTTATCTCCTGGAATGAAGATAAATTTCATGGTGCCTTCAGTGCACAGTACAGTGATGGTTAATAATCTCAATTCACAACTCTATGCTGCAGGGTGATGACAATGTAATGGTATTCTTTATGGTGTGTCAAGGGGACATATAATTGCTGTTGGCTTTTCTTTTCCCTCTTTTTCCTAAGGTTAACTACTTTAACCTTGATTTCAGGCTGTATTTTTTCTCACTGCATCTCTCCATTATACATTATTTGGTTTGGTTACAGTCACTAGACTTTAACTGCTCTGACATATTAATTTTTAAGGGCACAAATGACTTCATTAAAATAATGTCCTTCAGATAAGTGCACTTGGCATTGTGATTGCAAGTGGACTAAAGGAAATATGAAGCATCAACTCCTCTACACTAAGAATTTATTATGAGAACCAAACCCAGTAGAATATGTATTTGAAATGCTTTCTTCATTAACTTTTAGAAGCTCAGTGTGTAGCCTACATCCATTAATTGGTGAGGAGTTTCTTTACTAATATGCATTTAGTCAAAGATTTGTTTAATGTTTACAGTCTCCATTATATGGAACACTGCTTTCTTAATGCCACAGAATCATAGAATGGTTTGGGTTGGAAGGGACCTTGAAGATCCCCAATTCCCACCCCTTCCACCATCCCAGGCTGCTCAGAGCCCCATGCAGGCTGGCCTTGGACACTTCCAGGGATGGGGTGACCACAGCTTCTTTGAGCCTCACCTCCCCCACAGTCCAGAATGTCTTCTTAGTTTCTAATTTAGATCCTATCTCTTTCTGGTTTCCCTCCTGCCAGACAGATGTTTCTCTCTCTGTGTTGTCAGTGAGTGCTCCCAGAGCCCTGGTGTCACCTCACCTGGGGCTCCCATGGCATCCTGCAGATCCTGGGGCTGCAGCTCACCTGGGGCTGGAGGGGCATCCTGCATGTCCCTGGTGTCACCTCACCTGGGGCTCCCATGGCATCCTGCAGATCCCTGGTGTCACCTCACCTGGGGCTCCCATGGCATCCTGCAGATCCCAGGGGCTGCAGCTCACCTGGGGCTGGAGAGGGATCCTGCAGATCCCAGGGATTGCAGCTCACCTGGGGCTGGAAGGGGATCCTGCAGATCCCGGGGGCTGCAGCTCACCTGGGGCTGGAAGGGGATCCTGCAGATCCCAGGGGCTGCAGCTCACCTGGGGCTGGAGAGGGATCCTGCAGATCCCAGGGGCTGCAGCTCACCTGGGGCTCCCATGGCATCCTGCCAGCTCGTTTTGAGGTGCCCTGAATTGAACAACTCATCCCAGATGTCTACTAATGCAACTGAAAGCTTTTAGCTGACTGATAATTTCTGCTTACCCTTCTCCAGGGCTGTCCTTATCTCTTGGAAGGGCTTTTAGAATTTTTCATTAATCAGCAAGTTTGTGGAAGTGCGATGCTTTGAGATGGTCCAATGGGGCCATGAGCACAGAGCAGGTCCTGACATGCAGCACACCCAGCAGGGATTTCACCTCCTGCTGCAGGCCAGGGAGGGCTGAGCCACAATTACAGCCCATTTTTCCTGTCTCCCCCAGAGCCTCACAGCACATTTGATGAACACAGCACACTGCTTTGGGGTGATGAGGCCCCGGCCACTTCCTTCATTTCTTCCAGAGCAGCGCTGCAAAATGAGGTATATAAATGCTGAGCTGCTGCAGATTAAAAAACATTTCCTAAAAAATAAAGTTAAAATTGAAGCTGACCCAAGTTAAAAAGCAATTTTCTGAGAATGCAAAGGCATAAAGGAAAGTGCCTTAGCATGATTTTAAGTGGGCTCTGAATGTGGAAGATAGACAGCAGGAATAAAAGGACGCTCGCCTTGGTGGGGTGCTGCAGATGGAGAGAGCCCTGGAGTAACATGCTAGCAGCAAATTTCAATTAAATGAGCATACTTCTTGCAACTATTAAGTTCTGCCTAGATAAATGGATTTTAGAAGAATATATGTATTTTTTGAAGCCATGAAGTCACTTGATAAGGTAGTAATAAATCTGTCAGAATTTCTGCTTTGACCAAAGCTTAGCTGTCATACAGGATTCATTTCAATAACTAAAGCCATTTTGGGGTGGGAAGAGACTTTCCCAGCTTTGGAATTAGATTTCTCTGCAATGGGTATTATGTTCTTGACCCCATCTCACTGCCTTTGAGGAGCAGCAGTGTTTAAAATCCTCTGTAATGCAATAAGCTGAGCAGCTCTGTGTGTGCTGTGCTGCTTTAAGGCAGCACCGATGGTGGCCCTTGTTAAGGCACTGAACGTGTTGGAGGTAAACACAGGGCTTTCTCCGGGATAATTATTAATTTAATCTCTGTGAAGGAGAGGCTTCTCTTCATTTATCCCAACTAGTCTTTGATTTTTCTCTTCAGCCCATTTTAGCTGGCTTTCTCCCCTCCTCACCCACACAGGCTGCCTTTTATTATAAGCTGTTTCAGCAAGGACCGGATTTTATTTCTTTCAGATTGCAGTAAGCTTTTATTTCTTGTAAAAAATAAAATGAATATCCTTAAAAGACATTCTCTGATGGAACAGACCACCTTTTAGGAAAATGGCATGACAAAAGGCTGCCTGGGCTGGTGGGAAGGGGCTCCTGCTCTGCTGGGACCATCGTGGCCAGGGCAGCTCTGGAGCCCCTGGCTGAGGTGTCAGTGCTGGTGTGAGTGTGCAAAGCTGCAGGAAACCCTGTGACAGGAACTCTGCATGGCCTGGGGAGTCAGGGCAGGGAAATATTTCCCCAGTTTATGTTTATCCTGTAAAGTTCTAGCAGGTGCTGATTGCAAAGGGACCGACAAACATTTTGAATATATATTTTAAAAGTATTTCCCTTGACAAATTTAAATTGAGCTAACAATTCTTTTAGCACACCCAACTTAATTGTCTATGGCACTGTTAGTTGGCTTTAAGTATTGCCTTTACTGCTTCTGCTAGCTGGAACAGTTGTGCTTTTGTTTAACAATTAATATTTCAATGAAAACTTGTAAGGTACTGTAGGCATAAATATTTAATATCTTCTCTCCATGTTTCTTTATTGCTGAGCTTGATGATAAGTTAGTGATTCAGACTGAAATGCAGATAAAACAGTAATGTGAACAGTTTAAATCTGCATTTTTCCAAAGCTCCTGTGGTCAAGATGACTGCATTCTAGCAAGAATATTGCTATTTAAGATTGTTTACCTCTAGACTTCAGCTGAATGCTGCTGTATATGATAAATGAGGTAAATAAAGGTGCCTTTCGGGCCCCAATAACTGCACAAGAAACCTAATCATTCTCACTAACAGAAAAATAATTTAACAAATGGAACAGTGGCACAGCAGCCTAGAAAGAAATTTCTGAATATGGCACCACATATGGCCAAGGTCTCTTCAGGCATAATTCAAACTTTTTTTTAACTTCTCTGTTTTTAGTAGGTTTGTTTCATATTTAATGTGGAATAAAACTTTGTGTTTCAGGGTTTACTGTTGCTTTTCCAGAGTTTACCTAATTTCTGGTCTGGAACATGAAACATTCTGATTTTTCTCCCATGACAACTGGTACCACTTTCACCAGATGAAGATATTGTAATCTGTGATGTTGTTCCTCAGGAAAAGGCAGACTTGATATGAGGCTCAGATTTTAATCTCTAGAAACACAGCTGGGTCACTTTTACCAAATGGAACAAAGTCTTTAAAGGCAGGGGTTAGCACCTCTGTCCCACTCTCATTTCCTCCTCCTCCTCCTTTCCTTCCCTCTCTGTCTCCCCCAGAAGGAGATATTGTTATTTAATAACACAAAACTGATGGGCTTTTTCTAGCCAGGACCGTGTCCCTTGGCTTTGTGTTTTTAACAGCATTGCCATCTGAGAGGGAAAAAGTGAATCCATTGCTTTGTTAGCACAATCTGAGCTATCTGCTGTGGGAATGTGCTTTGGTCTGAGAGAATTGCTGTGGAATTTAACTACCTTTACTGCTTGCTTAAGCAGGATAGAAGTCTGGGGTGTCTGTCTTGAGTATACAGACAGAGAGCACCAAACAGATTTAATAAAATTTAAAGTTCCTCTTCAAAGCACAGTTTAGTTGCAGATTTTGTCTATTTATCTGAAGAGTCAACTTGCGCCCTAATCCACACTTTGATCCACTTTGTGAGCCTTTCTGTCTTGTCTTGCAGATGCCAAGGTACCTCCTGTAGCAATGCAAATAAAACCAGAGCTGATGGCAAATGCAACTTCATTAGAGCCTTGGGATCCTGAAGACACAGTTATCCCAAAGTCTGCTGGCTAAACCACAACAAAAGCAAATGTAAGAACCATCTGTGAGAGTGTGCCTCCATTCCAGCTGTTTGAACCCCATCATTACTTGAAGTATATGGCTGCCAAACTCTCCTTGGCCTCATTTTGTCTGAGTTGTGAAGGAGGCTGCATGTTGCTGGTGGCTTTTTCACAACCTTCTTCCTTCAGACAGCTCCTGGCAGCTGTGGGGCCGAGTTTTCCAGGTGGAAAGGTGGATGTGCCATTAGCACAGCCACTGACAGTCACAGCTGCAGCTTGGTTCAGGCTCCCGCCCACCGGGGCACTTAAAATCACTTTGGTGCCCTAAAAGAGCCCAGAGCCAGGTTTCATTAACACATCCTGGTGCAAGCACAGATGGTGCATTTCAAAAAACAAACCAGGAAACGCTTTAAAATAAATGAGGAGCTGTTAATCTCTCCTTTGGCGGCTCTTGTAACCACACGTTAATGGGGTTGGGCAGAGGCTGTGCCTGGGCCAGATATTTCTGTCTTTGCTGGGATGGGAGCAAATGAAGACAAAGTGGGGTTAATAACTGCATCTGTCCATCCAAGAACAATATCCCTGTACTTGAACAGAACCCTCAGCTTCCCTGATGAGCACCTCTGCCAGGAGGGCAGAGTGAGGCAGCAGCTAAAAACCCTGATGGGGCAACGTCAGCTCTGACCAGGCTGTGGGAAAAGCTGCCTGGCTGGTGGGGCACTGAGAGATGTTCTCAGATGGCCAGATGAGGAGTGTCCTCTCATTGGGGGCCACACAGCTCAGAATGCAGTTGTGGGTATGTTTTATGCTGACGTTTTTCTGTCAAAGCCAAGCCTGTTTATGGGAAAATGGTTAGTTTTAGTGAATATCCCATTTTGAAAAGGTTTTTTAAAAATGTATTTTCAGTTCAAAGTGCATTTATAGCTTGACATTTAAGTTAAAATAAAAAAACAAACCCTCCAGATTTGTGGAAAGTGATAAGGCCAAAGGCCCTCTTAGGTAGTTCTAAAGCTACTGCAGCATTTTTTATCAACAAGACCATTTTGTTTTAACCTTTATTGCTTTAGTCTTTTTTTTTTTTTTAACTCAGTAACATTTTCTAGGCTTTGGTCTTGTTGTCTAATTGATGTGTATTTATTTTTATTTAATTTTTGATTCTCAAAATTTCTTTTAGGATGGCAGAGCAGTTTAAATGCAGCTGCTCTCAACCTGTCAGGGCCTGAAGGATGCCATTCCAGCCCACTGGCACTGGGGGGATCGGGGCAACTGCTGAATTCTGGACTGGTGACACTGGGCAGGAGGGGGACAGCACTGAAACCTGGCCTGGTCACTCTGCTCTTAAAATGAGCTTCAGGTAGGCACAGTGCAGGGGGAGCACAGTGAAGCTTTCCTGCATTGAGAAATCCCATCTGCATCTTGAGATCCTGTCAATGCTGCTCACAGGAAACCTGGGTGGTTTAACTGGGCAGCTCAGAGCAAAAGTAACCAGTGTGCCTGTGGGAAGTTTTGGGTTTGTATTTTTTGCAGTTAGCAGATGAAATGGTGCCTGGAAGCAGCGTGAGCCTGAGTGTGCCTCTGTGTGCAGTTGTGGAGATGTGCTGTGTGAGGGTGGAACCAGGAGGGGCCCTGGTGTCTCACTTGGCAAATGCAGCAGTTGGACATCCAGGATGAGCCTGTGCCCTTCAAAGGGCTTGGGGAGCAAGTCTGAGGTCAGGTTTGAGTGGAAGAGAGAAGATGGGGAGCTTGGTTTGGGTGGTGGCCCATGGGCTCTGACTGTATGAGAACATCCCCATCACAGTGTGAGTGTCCTAACAAACCTGGCAGCATGGCTGGTAATGAGACATCCCTTTCTCACAGCTGCCTGGTAATGAGACATCATTTTCTTGTGTCTGTTTTCATTGCTGTACTGTTTTTTCTGTCCTTCTACACAGGATCTTGGCTTAGAGGTATCTGTTTTATGTAGTGGGGTAGAATATAAGAAAATAAAGATAGTGCAGAAAGTAATCTTATCCCTAAGGTGTTGCAGCTGGGCCAATTATCAAGGATTAGGAGCAGGCCTGACTTTAACAGGCCACAGCTGTAAGCAATGAGAAGAAGAGTGCTATGAAAGAGTGGGGTGGGCCCTTGAGAAGGGAATGGCAGTCAGTTGGCTGCTGTGTGAAGAAGAAAGAGTCAGTGCTCTGAGGAGCTGCCCATGAGAAACACCAAGAAGGTGTGGAACTTTTGTGACAGGAGACAACAGTATGGAACCCCTGCAGTGAGATGGCAATGGCTTTAATGTGGATTTTTTGCTGTTTGTCAGTGCCTTGGCCTCATGCCTTCTGTGTGCTTTCCCCTAGAAGCCCCATCTAACCAGCTCATGGGATTTCCCCTGGACTGTAAACAGTTTCTTTTGCTCCTATTAGTTTATTTGGAAACTTGGGAAGCTGGAGTAATAATCACTGGTGTCAAACTATCATGGATTATTAAAAGGAGCACAGCCATGGGAGCTACAGATAATTCCTCATTCTGAAAATGGGCACGTCTTATGTTATTGCTGCAGTAATTACCTAAAAATACTGAATACTTAATTTACTTCCAAGGTGTCAATCTTCATAACAGTTTATTAAAAGATTCTAATGGGTGTAGCAGCTGCTTCCACAAGCAAATCTATTTGTGGCTGAACCTGACATTCTGCTCTAAATATTATTCCACCTTGGTCAACACTATTTCTCCATGTGTATCTTGTTACAGCTGTAGCAGATTGGGAAGGGAGGGTTTATCCAACTGCAGTGGGAATTGCTCTGCTCACTCATGACTTCCAGCCTCATTCTGCAAGAGCCAGTAGAAATGTTTGCAAACAGTAGCACAAAAAAGAACTTGGAATGGTTGTTTATGACCCTGGTATTGACTTATTGCGGTTTCAGCTGTGCAAATGGCTGGTTGATTATTCAAATGCTCCTCTTTTGGGAATTGTCAGCTGGATGAGAGAGTTGGTGGGAGGGAACAATGTTCACCTGTGTGATGCAGAGAGGGAGATTTAGGGAAAGGGGTCTGTGTAGTGGTGCCCCCCATGGCGGGGCTGTTCCCTGGGGCTCCTGGGCAGCAGGATCCGAGTTAGCAGCACATCATGGATACCAAGACACAATTCCTGCTTGTGCATTTTTATTGCTCTTCATTGCCAAAACGCCTGCTTGGCATTTTGATCAGACCGCTTCACTCTGGAGCTCTGTGGAAATAGTGAAGTAGGACAGAGCATAGTTCAGAAATCTAAAATCAATTTATCTTCTTTTTTTTTTTCTGTACAGAAAATGTGTAAAAATACCTAAATTATTAAATACAAGAACAGAAGAAACTTGAAGGCAAGTCTCCAATAACAATCTCTACCTTAACTTGATTAATATTGAAATCTGTTAATCTGTGTCTTCAAACCCTGTTGTGTTCCTGCATTGCTCTTTTCTTTGTTTTTCTGTCTTTTTGAAAAATTTGCTACATCAGGTACTACTAAGAGCTGCAGGACTGCCCTTTTTCCATTTCAGCAGCAGAGTTTCATGCCTTTGAGGCACAAGGCTGTGAGTTCAATCCTCCTATGCAATATTTTTTAGAGGCCAAGACTGGATTACAATTTACTCCTTTAGACCTTGCTATCTTTAGTGTCACATCAGTGACTGGGACATTTAATGTCCTTTATCACCTTCTGGGCTGTCCTTCAAACATCCCTACACCTTGACCAAGTTAAGATTGGTTCCAGGTTTTGCTGTCTGCTTGGCTTTCCCCACTGACTGAATTTGGGACAGCAACAGTTTTGGCCCAGCCAGAGACACCTGGTTGGCAGACAATGCAGAATAGAGTGAGAAATTTTGAACAGCCTAATGAGAACACCTATTCTGATTTCTGGTAGTTTTCCATTCATCCTCTGAGCAAGTAACAGGTGTCTTGAGACATAAAGTTTGTATTTTGAAAACCTGTATTTTTCATTTATCACTGTGGGTGCTTCTCTGTGCAGCCTCACTAAATCTTCAGAGCTGCCACACTGCATTATGCATGTGTGGCACTGTAGTTTGCAGATACTAATTTAACCAAATGTTCTTGTAAAAAATGCACTGCAAATCTTGTTAGAGGAGGTGCCTGCTATGAGCAACACCTGAGTGGTGTCAGCAAACTGAGCTGGCTTTGCACAGGTTTTCCTTTCTGTGTTAGCTGGCCCTTGTCCTTGCAGGGTGTGACTGACACAGCACAGGGGGCTCTCACTGGAGGGGAGCTGGGATTTTGTTAAACATGGAAATTGAGGTCAAAGTGGGTCACCTGAGGAGAGAAGCTGACACCAATGAGTGGGTGGCCTGATATCAATTAAAGCAGTGAGATTAATTCAGCTGCAGTGGGTGAGCATTAGGAGTTCTGCTGACTTCAGGAGGTGAGTGGTATCACTCATATGTGCAAATACTCAGGCTATGGATAGATGTGTAAGGAAAATGAGAATAGTCATCAGCATTGATGTCCTGGTAACACAGGGCTTATGCTCTCTTTACCTAGAGCCTGCTAAGTTGCTTTGGTTTTTTTTCCCTTGAATGACTTTGGCTGAATTAAAACTGGTGTCAGAATCACATTTCTGACCTTCTCGTGGATTTTGCAGCACCTCAGATGTTACACAGACTGTGGCTCCAGGCAGGAGGAAAAACACCTCACTAGAAAATGCTCTCTCTTAGACTGTAAAAATGATTAAAAATGGAGATATGACTTTTTAAATGTGTTTCTGTTCTCAGGGATAAATCTGCTACTGAATTATTTCCTGGCATCCTCATCTGCATGAAAAAGGTTTGACTTTTGTGGGATTTTTTTTTTTTAATTTAGAAAATATTAAAATAAGGCAGAGAATGAATTCAAAGCCAAGGAATAGAAACAGAGAAGCTTACAGCTTAGTTATAGCTTCCTAAAAGTTAAATAAAGAAAATGTGTTGTGATGGTTCACTGGCTTGTATCTTATCATGCAAAGGGTAGCTACCATGAACAGGGCAGTATATTCTGCAGTTTATTCTCTCTGTTACCCTGAATAATGAATATTTTTCAGAAGAGAATGCAAATGTTTTTTCTTATTCCTGTCTCTAAAATTGGGATAGAGAGTTTGTTTAAAAGCTAACAAAAAGATTAAAGTGGGTTGGAAAGCCTGAAATTATCTGTGATAAACAATGCATTATGTTTTGATTTGTGGGCTGCAAGGCTGTCACTGAAATGTTCCTCATCCCATGTAATATTTTGTGCTACTGCATTGCTTTTCAATTATACAGCTCAAAAGAAAATTTCCACTGACAAAAGCAGTGAAAGCACATTGCTTTTAGTATTAGGTTTTGGGTTCTTTCCCTTTCTTTTATAGGTCTCAAGTGTCTCTTCAAATATAAGTCCAAATGACAGGAGTCCAGGAGTTTGAAAGTTATTAGAGAGATATGGATATATGCAACTAACAAAATATGCTGCTTACAATATATCAAGACATGCAGAACATTGAGGAAAACTCAGTGATCTCAATATTTAATATAAGCTGGAGTTAAAGTATTTTTTTTTTTTGCAAATGCAGCATATGTTAATCTATTGCTGAGCATTTGTCTAGCAGATTCAATTTCCACTCATAATTTTTCATTTATTAGTTTCTCTTTCTCATAAACACAGCTGTGTATTCTGATCTATGCTGTTGAGATCTGATGTGCTGCAGTATATGGGGAGCCCAAGTGATTTATTGTGGAGAGCTGGGGAGTAGATGAAATGGACTGAGGAACAGTCTTGGAATAAATATTGGTTCTGACTTAAATTCACCTTTGCAGAGTTTTTACCCCAAACTTTTCACGAGTTGTTCGCATTGGAGATGGACCAGTAAATAGAGGTATGGTAAATTGATGGAGAGATGGTTTTGAGCCATGTTACAGCTCAGGAATAATGAGCAGTTTTGCTTTATTTGGCCCCAAATATCTCTGGTATGCAAATTAATTTGTATTGTGGCTGTATTGCTGAGGATCTTACAAAGCTGATAACAATCCTGGCTGCCAGCACCACACCTCTTAATCTGAGGTTTTCTGAGCAAGGTGTTTGCAATCAAGAATCTTATAGTTTTGAAAGCACAGAAATAAACAAATGAGTGTTTTATTTAAAATGTAATATTAACTCTTCCACTTCATATATGGCAGCTTGTTTTGAAGTGGTGTTATTGCAAAACTGTTTCAAAACAAAAACAAAGGAAGACTCTCCATCATCTCCAGTGGTTTGCTTGCTCTAACATGTGTGTGATAACCATTGTGTGTTTTATTTAGAATTTCACACAAGGCTGCCTTCTTCAGGTGCAACAGCTGACTTGCACACAGCTGAGTTGGAGGGGATTTTGGAGCTCACACCGAAACCTGTCTGAAGTTATTCAATAACTTTTCTTTGACTTGAGCACCCTGCAGCTCATGCCCCTGTGGATGGCTGCGCTATCAGGAGTGTGAAGCACAGAGTAAGTGTCTGTGTAGGTCTGGGGGAAATGAGTTCAGCCATATCCCTTTGGTTTTTCCCTGTCTCCCTGGTGCTCGATTCTCATCTTGCTGGTGATTCCACCTAATGTCATCACTCTGCCGTTTCCACTCTATTTTCTGAAGAGTGCTGAGAAACAGGGTCGTTTAATAGATTCCACTGTAACCTGACCTCTCCTTTTCCTGCCAAGGGAATATTTTTCCCATTGCTGATAAATGAACTTTAATTCCCAGGTCTTGCTTGGCAGGTGAGGCCCATCCTGTGTGTGTGTGCTGCAGGGTGGGGAGCAGGGCAGTGGCACTGGGCCCTCCCCGCTGCTCCTGCACCAGCACTGCTCAGTGCAGGCACATCCCTGGGGACAGAGGGGACATTTAATAGCAGAGCTGATAGGACTGAGAAGAGGACTTGTGTCTTGATAAGTTGTCTTGTCTTCGTTTTTAATCTCTGCTGGTTGCTTTTAATGAAATCTAATGCTTATCTACAGACCTTCTCCTGATTGCACCCTCTGGTTATCATGGCCAGATGCTGCAGTGACAGTAAATTTTAAAGCTATGGGAAATCATTAGACTATAGTAGATGCATTACCTGCTGTTGTCTCACTTGTGAGCCCTTTCCTCAGCAGAGCAACACTCAGCACCTGGCTAAAGGAGTGCTCTAGTCCTGTGAGAGCTCGAGCAGTGATGTGAGAATTGTGTCTCCAATGAGTAAAGAAACAGTGCTACATGCAGAACTTGCCTGTACCCTCTGGGCTTGGCCTTTGAGGCACAGGCAGAGATGTTCTGCAGAGCACAAGGAGTCGGTGGGTGCTGCTGGGTGCCAGCTGCTCAGATGCACAGCCCTGGCAGGCTTTGGCTCAGGAAATTTCTCAGCTGTGAGCCATTGGAGGTCGGAAGGATGTTCAGGGGAAGCTTTGCTTGATGCCTGCCTTGCCCCTGCAAATGTATTTCCAGGCATTTGCTGCTGACAGCTGCTGGAAACGGGACAGTGGCTCAGTAAAATCTTTGGGCTGATCCTATGCATCGCTTCTGTATTCATAAATATGGCATGCTAACCACTGCTGTTAATTACAATAGAACTTGCAATAATTAATTCAAATTACTATTCATTATTTCTCTAGCGTGGTCAAATGTACTAGAAACAAAATCTGGTAGGTGCTGAGCATTAAGATCTGGCTGCAGGAAGGGATAACTCCTGATTTTTGTCTGTTCTCTGCTGGGCTGGGCAGCCTGGCCTGTGTGTGCTGGGCTGTTTGCCTGTGGTGCAGAGGTCAGGTCCCCAGCTGCTTGTAAATCACTGTATTTTCTGACTGGTGGAGTTTTGCTGGTTTAATATCAGTTTAAATCTGACCTCTGGGTTTGGGGTGGCTGCTCACAGCACTGTTATTACCTGGCTTGATGACAAGTTACCTTTGTTTAGCAGCAGCAGGTGAGGTGGGGATCTCAGAGAGTTGGTTAGTACCTGGGAGAAGTTCTCCAGTTACCTCTGTAGCTCAGAGGTGTGGTTTTGGCTAAATGGACAGACTCTTCATTCTTTTCCAGTTCTCCTGCAATCATTTGCTGGGAAAACACAGGAATTCTGCTTTGAGGTGCTTGGTAAACTTTGCCTATTGCAGGAACGCTTGGTTCACCTTTTTTACAGCCATGAGATCTGGAAGGATGAGATGTGCGATTTTGAACAAGCCATGACAGGGAAAGCATGGCTGCATCAGCTGCTTACAGTAAACATGGGCTAAATTACTGCTTCATTGCTTGGAATTACTTGCAGTTTACTCCAGGATTAGCATATGCATGACAACTCCTGCAGAGAATCTGATGCCTTGAAGCATGTGGGGTTTTTTTTTGCAGCAGTGAACATTTACTTGTGTACTCATTCCTGATGGCTTTCTTTTGCAAAGATCATTTTTAATGGTCTCTGAGGACCCAGGCAGGGGGTCCTGAGTTGCTCCCGAGGTGTGCAGGGGTTGGAGAATGAAGTTTCCTGGGGTTTGCAGGTGGTTTCTGGGACAGCACCTGTATTTGGCCATAGGCTGAGGGGGGGTTCTTGCAGCACAATAAACAGCAAAGCAGTTGATTAGGCAGAAACAACTTTCAGGCAGCTTATTTCAGCTGATAATTTTAAGACCTTTAACAGGCAATCTATAAGCAAAATTTTAGTAGTCACAGAGATTTTTCTGTGATTACTTTTTTTTATTTCTCTTTTTGCTTCCTCTGGCAATCTTGTCTGAATTAATATATAGCTGAGTAGCTACTGACTGTGGCCCGGTAGACATTGCTTACAATGTAATACTTGGCCTTTGGTTAGACCTGCAGCAAGTTCTAAAGATTAATTTGGTGATGGGGTAGTGATACACACTAGCTACACTTACAGGAAACATCTGATCTAAGCAGAATTAAAAGGGTGGATGGGGTAAGGAATGTTTTCCAATCCAGTCTTGCTGAACAGACAATTAGCAAGATCATTAAACTGCCTCATTATAACCATGATAATTACAGGATTAACACACTTCACTTCAATATCTCTAATTTGTTTTGTAATACAAGCAAGATGGGGGAGATGATTCCTCTACATGTGAGACTTTGGACAGCAGGTGGTTTCTGGGACAGCACCTGTATTTGGCCACAGGCTGAGGGGGGGTTCTTGCAGCACAATAAACAGCAAAGCAGTTGATTAGGCAGAAACAACTTTCAGGCAGCTTATTTCAGCTGATAATTTTAAGACCTTTAACAGGCAATCTATAAGCAAAATTTTAGTAGTCACAGAGATTTTTCTGTGATTACTTTTTTTTTATTTCTCTTTTTGCTTCCTCTGGCAATCTTGTCTGGATTAATATATAGCTGAGTAGCTACTGACTGTGGCCCTGTAGACATTGCTTACAATGTAATACTTGGCCTTTGGTTAGACCTGCAGCAAGTTTTAAAGATTAATTTGGTGATGGGGTAGTGATACACACTAGCTACACTTACAGGAAACATCTGATCTAAGCAGAATTAAAAGGGTGGATGGGGTAAGGAATGTTTTCCAATCCAGTCTTGCTGAACAGACAATTAGCAAGATCATTAAACTGCCTCATTATAACCATGATAATTACAGGATTAACACACTTCACTTCAATATCTCTAATTTGTTTTGTAATACAAGCAAGATGGGGGAGATGATTCCTCTACATGTGAGACTTTGGACAGCTAGTAGCAGGAATTAGGGATTCTTGGTAGTTAAAAGAGCAAGCAAGGGTGAGACAGCTGGAGGGGAGGGTGTGGGAGGCAGCAAGGGCTGCCAGCCCCCAGGTTATGGCACAGGAAGTTCTTGGGTTTTGGATTAAATCCAGCTAGGTGCTGGTTTGGGTCTGGGAGAACATTTCAGATGAGTTCCCTCTGGATAAATAATTGCATCAAGGGGAAAACTCTGTGCTGCAGGTTCTGGTAGCTCCAGTGACAAAGCTGAGGAAATGCAGATCCTGGAGGAGCTTGGTGAAACCTTGTCTAGGCCAGTCACTGAACGCAGCAGGAAATGAGGGCTCACAGCTCTTCCAGTGCCAGGGGAGCAGGCACCGGTGGCAGCAGGCACCTTCTGCAGTGCCCCACTTGCCCGGGCTGCTCAGGGCTGGTGCCTTTGGCACTGTGCTCGTTCAGTGAACCAGGCCTTCCTTACATCTGCAGCAGCAATAATGGGAGATGGACACCCCAACTTGTCTCTTATGTTCTGCAAGTCTGTTTATAGTGTGCAGTGGGACGCACAGCAGCTTGTCAGGGTGAGCGCAGCATCCTGGAGAGGGAGGGAAGGTTGTTATACCTGGGGCTGCCTGGAATTGCTCACACCCATGGGGCAGGGTTTGCTGTCAGGGTTTTTGGTGAAGAACTCCCTTTGTGTGCCCCATCAGAAACCTGCTGCAGGCAGGTTCCCAGACAGATGTTTGCAGCTGGGGCAGTGCATGCTGCAGTCTCCACACTGCTGCATTCTGTGAGACTGAGGGGCCAGACAGGTGTAATTTCAAACTGCAAGGGTGTTCATGTGGCTCACAGGGAGTCTGGGGTAAAATCTCCAAGGTAGGAACCTTCTGGGGCCTTTCAGGAGCCTGGTACTTCTCATGCTGCACTGGGGATAAAACACAGGGAGCTGTGTTTGGGAGGAGATTGTACACCACCATAACCATGTTGGTATCCACTGGGAAACCATTTTTAAGAGAGAGAAGTCAGCCTGAGGCTTATGAGAGAAAGGTATCCAAATATAACAGCTTGCTGTAGTGTGTGGAGGAACTGTTAATGAATTTAAAGGGAAATTTCCACGTTATATGTTCAATAATTTATCTGTCAGAAGGGGAAAGAGCAAATAGTCAGTCTGTGTGGCTGGCTAGCAGGAGTCACCTATTGCTTTGGTAGACTGGTGAGCTGTCCAGAGTAACTGCTGTGAGCTGTGCAGTTCAGAAAATATGATCCTTGAGGCCAGCCTAGTGGGAATTTGCCTGAGAATCCCTTTGGATATCAGAATAGGCCAAGGAATAGGTAGCTGTGTATCCATATGCAGCTAAACAGAATAATACATATCAAACAGATAGAAAAAAAGCTACCTATGCTAATACATGACGTGTACATGAGCTCCAAAGATAATTTACTCCAGACGTGAGGTAGTAGGTGCCAAGTTTGATCAGGGTGTCAAAGGTACTCTAGGACCTGTCAAGTGTGGCTCCTCCGTGTTCTTCTGAAAATTTTAACATGAAAAGACAAGGCAGGAAAGGGTCTGACATTATTAATGATGACAAGATCCTTCCCCAGCACTCCTCGCCTGTTTCCCCCTAATGAGCTTTGGTGGGACAGGGGCTCTGACAGGGAGGTGTTGCTGCAGCAGCAGCTCAGGGAGATGCTGAGATGTGAGGCTGGTTGGTCCCTGCCTGCTCCACAGCTGGCTCTGGGTGGGGGGACAGAGCCTGGGCAGCTGTTTGCTGGGGAAAGGGAAACCCCAGGGCAAGCTCCAGTTTGTCAGCAACAAACAATAAAAAAATAAATTGTAATCCAGTCTTGGCCTCTAAAAAAATTGCAAAGTAGGAGGATTGAACTCACAAACAATGGGAGTGCATTGCCTGGCAGTGGGGAGAGGAACTGAAGCCTGTTAAAGGCAGCTCTGACAGCCTGGCAGAACTGGAAATGCTGGGAGAAATGTTGAGTGTTGGGAAGCAGGTGAAAATGTAAATGGTCTCTCTTTAGCTGAAACTGCTCACCAGGGTAGATGCACAATAGTCCTACTGGACACAACCCTGCCTTTGTTTGGGGGGAAAGGGCTCTGCTCTGTGCCATGTGCTCATTTCCACATTGCAGCTCTCACATGTTTCAGCCATGATCAGAGCTGGGTTGAGCATGGGGAGTCAGGAACCTCACACAAAACCTGAGTGCACGCACAGCACCAGGAGGATGGTCTGCTGGGGCTGAGGGTGACAGAAGGAGCCTCAGCCTGATGAGGAAAACCACTGTTATCAGCCGTGAAGGTTGATTATTGTATCTGTGGAATGAAAAGGAGGCTGCTCAGAAAGGCAGGGGTGATTCTCGGGGCACTTTGCAAGGATCACTGCTCTTTGGGGAATATCTCTTGCACAAAACATTATTCCTCTCGCCAGGCAGATGAGGTGGTGGCTGCCCCTTCCTGGCAGCCTCCCTCTCTGGGGCTGTTTGGTTTCCCTGCAGGCTGTACCAGCAGTAATGCTGTCATTGTAACTCAGGCCTGACAGCAGTGACAACAACCAATGTGTCATTTGACTGGGGAAGGGGCATCTAGCTTGTGTTTTCAGACAAGGCAGGGCTGGAAGTTCAGCTGCTTGATGGCACGTGAGGAGCTCGTGTCCTGAGTGCCGTGTCAGTATGAAGCTGCAGAGCATTTATTGAGCACTGAATAAAACATTTTCACCCCTCCCCTTGCTGTGTGTTGCCAGCTAAGGAGCTCAAAGCTATTAAAATCAGCAATTAGTAGGGAGAGAGACTGGAAGTAAACCCATGGTTTCCCCCTTCTTGCTTATTCTGACATAATTTTAGTTATGTATTCTTTGTTTTCTGAGTCATTATGCCACTTTGACAGTACTGCCAAAGGAAGGGGGAAGGCAAAGCCCTGCTGCATCAACTTCCATCTTCCATTGTAACTTTGGGGTTTTGCTGTTTTATTGTTCTCTTTGTGCTCACAGCTAAGGATTCCTGCATGATTATTAACTGGAGATGCAATTGCAAAGTTTACCTGCAAACAGAACAAAGCAGTCAATCACACCCCTTTGTTTCTTTGCAGCTGCCAGGTCTCTTACCCCTATAGTTTATAAATCTAGAGCTTGACTTGAATCCCCATTTTCTTCTCTTGATATTATTTATTGCAGTGATTTATTTTCTGGTATCCATTTATATCTAGCTCCATACAAGACCTCTGTTATTTCTAGCCTGGTCAGAGGAGAACTGTTTGGTGCATGGGTCCAGTTTTGTGGGGATGTGCCCACAGATTTCAGTCTAGGCTGGATCAGGCCAGTGATGAATGAGGCTGTGACTGAATTTTTACTGCCTTTTATGCAGAAGAAGCATTTGTGTCTAAATCCACTGAAATTCATGTGCCCAAAGGTGCTAAAACTCATCTGTGTTCTGGGATCACATTAAACAAAAAATGGCAAATGCACAGAACTCCTCCTTTCTCTAAATACCAAAGCAATGCCCCTAAGATTTTCTTAGGAAAAATAAAGTTGGCTCACACAAACAACCTTGAACTGAAAGTCCAGTAGTAGTTGGTGCTGTGATTGTGTTCTGGAAAGGAAAAGGCAAATCTCTTCTGTCCTGTTTTGCTCCCATTTCATTTCTTGAATCAACAAAGAAAATAAATATGTTCAAACTAGAGGAAAAAATATCCCCATGAATGTAAATCTATAGCCTGTAGTCTAGCATAGAATGAAAGAATTTCTGGAAAACTGGGAGGTGATAAAAGGAAATTAAATTTTTTTTTTCTTTTCTTTGTCCCAAAGTAAGTGAAGTTAGATCTCCAGTGCCTGCAATCCCCTGTGAAGCATCTTTCATTTGAAATTGATAACACAGCTGAACTGCAGGAGCATCATACCCTGAACAGCATTTCTGCTGCGGTCTGGGGGCTCTGCCTTCTTCCACATTTAATGTTTGAGCAGCAGATGGAGCACAGGACCAGACAAATACTCTGGATCAGTGTGCTCAGAGCAAGGGGCAGGGCAGGAGGGAGAGCGGAGCAGCTGCAGTGTGGCCCTTGGAGCCAGGGGATGAGGACACCAAGGCTGGGGCCATGGGGGCTCAGGGACCCAGAGGCACCTTCCCTTGGCCTGCAGCAAAGCCCAGATCAGTGATGGGCACAGGGCAGCATTTCTGGGAGCCCTGGGAGGGTAAAGGACAATGGACTGTTGTTCTCTCCACCCTGGTTGCAAGAAATTAAATGGATACTGTCAGCACTTGGAAGAAGTCTGTATTTTTGCTTCCCAGGTTTCAGTGTCCAGACTCCATTAATTATGAAAAGCTATCAATTTCTAAAAAAACAAATCGAATTTCAGAGGGGCTGGGTAATACAAACTTTCAAGGTTCAAAAACTAAGTGGGAAAATATAAGAATTCAAGGAAAGCAATCTTAGAGCCTGACACAAGGCTTCCAAGTGTTTGAACTGGGCAACCTAGAGGGGAAGTTGTTGGCAACGTCCTTGGAACAGGCTACCCAGGTAAGAAGTCTACGTGCTGAGGGATTTCTTAGGATGAAATTTTGGCCAAGTTGAGTCAGGAATGATTATGCTCTAGTTGGTTCTGTGGTAAGGATGAGGGGTTAGACATGACTAATTTCATGTGTGTTCTAGCTTTACTGCTTGTTGTGTCCCTCCCGATTTGAAGAAATTTCTCTATGCCAAGATCTTCTGCAGAGGGGAAAAAATGAATATTCTGGCTTCTGGGTTTAAATAGGTACCAAGAAATCCTGTCCAGTTTTTACTCCAGTGTTGTGGACCTTTGGGGATAGATCCAAAGCCTCTCCTATAGGTTCCACTGTGCATTTGGTATGAGGGGGATGAGTTGGGAAATATGAGTAGGGAATTAGGATTGAGAAATTCCATTTGTTTTAATGGGTCAGGATATTTCTGTTGAGTAGCTGAAATGCGCTAAAAGTAGGACATTTAAAAAGAAGGCATTTAAATTAGATGTTAAGGTGTTAAGAGATTGAAACATCTTCTGCTTTTTGGTAGAGTGGCTGTGAACCATTTAAACATTGAGGTTCTTTATTTGATGTAGTTTTCTGATGGATCACACAGGGCTTTTAAACAAGGGCATAGTAATGCTAGGAAAAACTAATTTCCCTTGGTCCCTTGTTGAAGTTTCTCAGAGCTGCTGAAAGGTGCTGTATTTACACTGGGCCAAATACACATCAGCAGGGAGTGGAAAATGAAAAGGATTTACTGTATAGTAGTTTATCAAAGGTCAAATACATAAAACAAATTCCTTTTTGTTTCAAGTAGGCAGAAATAATCCAGGTATTAGGCTGAACTTTCTTGTACCAAAAGACAAAAAAGACTTCATGTAAAAGAAATAAAAATGTCAGTTGGAGGCAGGAGAGGAACTTTTTTTTTCTGAGAAAATCACAAACCCTATAAAAATCAGCCTGTTATCTAAATAAATTTGCTTGTTAACTGTGTAGAAATTTTCTTTAGTATAATCTTATTTATTTCTCTCTTGTTCTGTAGACCAGTGAAAAGAATAAATGGTGCTAGTCCTGTGTTACTGCCCCAGTGGAATGTTTCACAGCTGTGGCACTGCATTGCCATTCCCCCTTGAATACCCAGAGCAGGAGCGAAAGCCTTCCGTGGAATTAAAAATCAAACAATAACATTAAACATAGGAAGAGCCACTGGTTAATGGTAAAAGCAATCTCCCAGGCTTGTTTTGGCTGTGCTGGGCTGTGTGTCCTGGGAGCAGTTGATGAACTGCCCATGCCTTGGGCTCCACCATGTGCAGTCAGGGTGTGGGCTTTTCAAACAGCCAGTGCTGGTTGTGGCTTCAGATCCAACATGTGTGAGAGTGCAAACTCTTCCTTGGCACTGGCACACAAATTTTGCCAGTTTGGAATGACAAGAAATTTTTTTTTTCATGGCTGGATAATCTTATGATATTCTTAGGGTAATCTTATGTTAGTAGTAATGTTAGTTATCTTATGTTGATAACAGTGCTCAAGCTATGAGGATTCAAATTTAATGTTCTGAAGAGAAAGCCAGTCAGATATAGACAAGTAAGATTATTCAGACCAAACTGTAGCTTTGTATCATTGTATCAGTACATTTGGATAAAGGCAATAGAAATCCAAATTCTCCTAAAAACCTACCAAAAATGCATTATGGCGATGAAAGGTTTACTTGACATTTATCCATGTACATGTTAATGATGTGCACAGTCCCTGAGTGGGTTACCCTGTACATTCATGTGGAAAATTGTGTTGATTCCCCATGCTTTGATGTGAGAGGGAGTTCCTACAGGAAGCTGGAGACTGAATCCACCAGCCCTGCCCCCCTGATTGTGCATGAAGATCCCCCAGATGTACACCCATGCTCCTTTACTTCCTCCAGCCCTTAGGACTCAGCAGATAAGTAAAAATATTAACAGCACAAAAATATCCAAACTCTCAGCCTCACATTCCCTTAGTTAGAGTAGGAGACAGCTTGGGCTTTTACAGATGTGTCAAAACTCCCATGGCCAAGAGTCTCTAAAAACAATTAAATGCACGTGTCTGGATGCGAGAGGCCTCCTTCCCATAAGAGATTGTTGCTTGGTTTAGAGCTTGGTGGTTTTAATTTTTTTCTTTTGCTTCCACCTACTTTGCTGGTGTAGATTTATTTTCCTGTTACACGTGTGATGTTCAGTGCCATCAGAGTGAAAACCTCAAAGGAGAGAATTTGGGCAAGGAACTGGGAACTTAAATGAAATAACAATCCCCTGGACTTTTCACAGGTAATAGTTTGAGGGGAAGGATTGCACATTGAAGGCCACCTGACTTTCTGTTCCCTGATTATTTTTCTTGGAATACACGTGTTAGAGCTGCTTAGGGTCAGTATCCTCAGTGTGTCTCAGTCTTTGAGCTCAGAAAGCAATTACTCCTTTCATTCTGTTTGGGATGCCGCTGCTGCTGGCAAGGAATGGAGTTCAGGCTGGCTGTACCGAAGGTCCAGCCCTCAGCTGGAATGCCCTGACTGTCCTGGGCACAGGGAATTGGCAGCAGGGATGGCATTCTGTGAGAGCCAAGGTGTCCCACCTGCCTGGGATGCCTGAGTGCACATTTTCACAGAAAGAGCTTTTCCAGTGACTTCTGGGAGGGAAAAGTGCTTTGCAGCCTGGTGTTAGCTACAAGAAATGTGGGTGAATGGCTCTCCATGCACAAAGTTTTAATGCTGACTGGATCCACTGCAGGGGAACATGCAAAAGCCCAGCATGGGTAAATTGACAGCTATTTATTTTAGGAGTTAAAATATGAATCTTGAATGTTTGTCAGATGTTTTACCCCATTCTTGGTGAAGAGATATTGTTTAATCGATAAAAATGAATAATTTAAATTCAATATCTTCCTGTCACTATCAATAATACTTTCATGAGTGATGTATTACTATTGTAATTGAATTTGTCAGACACCACCAGTTTTACATGACAGTTTGTTAAAATTTTAAACTTAATTTACTATAGGCAGTTGACTCGGGCTGTTTGAATTACATTGATGTTTTATCTTGAAAACATTGATTTTCCTGAAAGTATTTTTTCTGCCTTTGTGTTTATTGCATTATTAACCAGGGAGAGGAAAACTAGTGGGAAGGCATGGTCAGAGTTGGAGTTTCACCCTCCACATTCAAGCTGGTTTTGTCACAGCAAGGAGAGTTTTGTGAATTCCTTTCCACCCAGATGTGTGGGCCTGTGGCTTTCTGCCATTGCTTCCCTCCCCATCTGCAGTACTTCACCTTTTCTGGTGACTGGCTTTCAGCTGCTGCTCTTTTCTACCCTGTGTTCATCTGTTACTGGATTGGAGGAGACTTGCTCTGTGAATTGGATCTCTTCTGTTTTGCAGAGGTGCTTGGGTAAATACAGCCCACCACATGTTTAAAAAGTAAAATTGGTGATCACCAGAAGATGTCAGAGCTCTCAACTAGTGTTCAGGCACTTAGGAAAAACAGATTCTGTTTAACGGCATTATGAATAATAAGTATTTCATGCAGATAGCCACCTTTTGAAAGTGAAACGTAACTTCCTAAAGCATTTGGTTAAAGTGATTGATGTTTTTTGTCCACTGTATAGAAAAGAATAATCTAACAATTATAGTAATCCTGATAAGAAGGTGGGAGGGTCAGAAAACATAGCAGTCAGCAGCTGACTCCTCCTAAGAATGGAAAGGCACAGTGTGACTGCTGAGGGTGTCTTTTGAGGATTTGCAGCATGTGGTAGCTCTTGCTGAATTCCTTCCCCCCTCACTTTCTTCTGGTGCCATAATTGCAATCTGAGTAATTTCATCCTGGAAAAGGAAACGGAGAGCAGCAATTTGATGGCTGCAGGGATGCTCTGGGCAGGCCCTTGGACAGGAACCTGCTCTGTGTCAGTGTGTGGGAATGGGCATGCAGGGGGAAACCCAGCCCTGGGGAGGGCCAGCACGGGGTCTGTGCACCACTCACAGTGCCCTGGGCTCATTTCTTCCTCACGTGTAGGTGGTTCTTGCTCCCTCTCTGCTGGGATAAATTTCCTTGGCTGCATTCTTGCAGAAATGTTCTCCCTGGGAAGTTGAATGTTCCAGCTCTAAACTAGAAACGTTTTTGTGTATTAGTTTTACAGCAGGAAAAATGACTGGACAGAGTCCAATAGATCTTATTTCACCATAAACATAATTTCATTGTTTGGCTTGATGTTTAGGGATTAAAGGCCAGCAAAAACAGTGGGAAATGGGTGAAATGAACATGTGCCTCTGCTTTCCATATCACATCCTTGCTTATTATGTACAAGCACTGCTTTTTGTGCCAGATCAAACCAGAGCACTATCCATGCACCAGAATCCCAGTGTGCAAAGGGATGGGGTGTGCCCAGGAGAAGGTTCAGGCTGGAGATGAACCGGCTGGTGGATGCAGTCCTGGCAGCACAGGGGAGGCACAGGCTGAGCTCAGCCAGGAGAAGTGAATTCCTCGTGCTGAGGATTTTTGTGGTCACTGAGGAATTAAAAAAGGAGATTGGGAAGAGCAAGGGGGGCTCTGGGATGGTTCTCCAGGGGGTCCCTGCAGAGTGCAAGGGCCGCACGGGAGGAAGGTCTCTGGTAGTAGGTGAGAGGAACAGAGAGGAAAGGGGTGAGAGCTGAGTGCCAGGAACCTCTGCAGAGTGAAAGTGGTGGGTTGGGAAAACACTTCTGCTGCAATCTGCTGAGTGGGTTTGAGCAGAGATGCAAAGGAAATGGTGTTTCAGGGGTTGTTTCACACACCTGTGATGGTTCCTGCTTGTGCATGACTTCAGAGGGGCATCTCCAGAGACTCTGGTGGTCTGTGCTGCCCTGGGAGTGAAGCAGAAGGGAAGAGGCACAGGCTGTCTGGCTCCAGGCTGAAATTCCAGCCCCACTTATGGCTGTGAGGGCTGACAGGCAGAGAACTGCTGCTGAAGGTGGCAAAATTTTAGATGTTGGCACCTGCCCATTTGGTTTCTGTGCTGAGGACTGAGGGCAACATAAGCCCCCAGCCTTTCTCCCGAGAACTCATCAGCAGCTCCATTTTATTCTTTTTGCTGATGCCACAGTCATTTTCACAGCATTCCACTGTAGCTACACAAAGAGTGGATTAGGAGTTCAAGTGCAGGGAGAGTAATAGCAGCAGCAGGAGCAACTGAACTTTTTGAAAAAGAGAGATGCTATTTTTCATGCAAATGCTCTTAGTAATGAAGAGCGAGGGAAAGGAAAAACAGAACATACATCACGCAGAGGCAAAATTGTTTCAAAATAGGACATTTTTCATAGGCTGCCAGGAGGTGTTGGCTGCTGTTTATAGTGGCTTTGTGATGTACTGGGAGTCACTGCATGGAGAGCAAGCCCAGGACTGAGCAATGTCAGTGTCTAGCACAAGATGCCTAATTGCCACATCCTGAGGAGGACATGTAACCACTGCCAGGTGACCAAAGTGAAAAAAAAAAGGAATAATAAAATCCACCACACAGTTTAATTTCAGAGGATGATCTGCAGCAGATGCTTTATTCTGAAAAAGGATGGAAACTGTTTGCTATCTGTAGCAGTATATTAGGACCAGGATGACGAAGGGCTTGACTTGCCCTGTAAGTCAGGGATAATAATGAATGTTTCACTGCTGTCAGATTCAATATGAGGGAATTAATTTGTTTTGCTTCTTGTTTCAGCAGTATTGAAAGATTCTGGCCTGAGGGCTTCTGGGGGCTGCGATTCTCTGTTTGCAAGGCACAGTGGAAATGAGAGGTCAGGCTCCACTCAGGCCCTTCAACAATACTTGTACTGGGGCACCAAGGGCTGCACCTGGGTCGTTGTTGTTGGTTGGTTGGTTTGTTTGTTTTTGTTGGTTTATTGTTTGTTGAGTTGACCCTGGGTAGAGGTGGGACTGGGACATGGAAACTCAAGCTGTCATTAAGCAGTTTAAATAGTATTATTCAGTATTCTACAAAAACTTAATTGGCTGAAGTTGCCCATTTTGGTGTGTTCTTGTAGAATTTGCTTTTAGAATAAGATTATTTCAGTGGTATTAGGGATCTAACCAAGAAAGAAACGTTTATGAAGCCTTAGGAAGGGTCTGTGGCACACTTAAGTATCTAAAAACCTTCATATGTCTGGCCTGCTGGAAAAAGCAGGGCTTCCTGTTAGGAGTAGTTGAAGAAACGCTACAGAGGTTGCACTTGTAATCAGAATTTTTTCTGATGTTATTAGTGAATTTGTAATGTAAATATCATACCAGTTTTAATTACTTTGCAATTTAATATGGGTAGGATTTATTGCTGTGTTTTGTGACCTGTGATTTATTTGGTTTACTGTAGCATGCCTAATAGATCTCATGGGGTAGTGGAAGAAAGAGCACATGTTGCTATAGTAATTATATGCCCAAATCTCTAAATCTCCCTGTCTTATTCATTAACTTCTAAGGTTTCTACTGCAGACCTTACTGGTGTATACATGAAAGACACCAAGTCAAATTCATTGCAAAATTAAAGCTGTTGGAGCCCCAAGGCATCCTCATCTCTACAGAGTCCTGACAGAGTGCCAGAAACGCCGTGTCTGAGAGATTTCTTGCTAGGGGCTCAAACCACTATTTGGAATAGGCCTTTCAAACACCTCTTTAGATCAGCAAACCTCTCTGGCAAATGTTGCATCTCAAAAGAGTCTTAGCAGCACTTTAGCTTTTGCCCAAGGAGAACAAGATTTGGTCTTTACACATGACTGCAGCCAAGCCTCCCCCACACATGTGTTAATGCCCAAAGCTGCTCCTGTTACTCTGGGACAGGCTTTTGGTTTCTCAAGTGTTAATGCCCAAAGCTGCTCCTGATACTCTGGGACAGGCTTTTGGTTTCTCCACTGCTCTTCTGCGCCCCCCAATGGAGTTCTGGATTACCCCCAGTGCAGTGAAGGATGCTGCAGGGTACAGCAGCAGGGCTGGGTGCTGGATCCTTCCAGCCGCCCTGAGCTCTGGGAGGGCAGGGTCCCAGACACTGCATGGCCAGGCAGGAAAGATATTTCTTGGGAAAGCCAAGCTGTGCCCAAAATGAGCTCAATTCCATGATTTGACCTAACACCAAACCAAGGACTTGGATTCTATTTGTTCTGTGACTTCTCTCATTGTGCATAGGGTGTGTAGCAGGGACTCCTCCTCCACTAGAAAGGTCTATGCTGAAATGAATGCTTTCCAAGGGCATCTTATTTGCTTTAGAAACCATGGATTAAGGATAAATATACTGCTCTTCTTGTTTCCCCAGCATCAGCAGGTATGTGAGCAATGCTTTGCAGAGGAGATAAGACAGAAAGCCTTTAAGAGCCACATAAACCTAAAACTGACCTCTGCTTTATTGTGCTCCTTGTACTTTTATGTGGCCAATTCTAAAAATTTTCCAGCCTCTGTGTCTGAAGTGATGCAGTTAAGGCATGTGTTTTGGGGAATCCAGATGGAAGTTTATTTGTCAGGCTGCAAAGGCCAAAGAGAATTAAGAATTAAATGCACCATAATTTTTCCCCCTCATTGGAACGTTTACAAGATGTAAAAGGTGCATTCAGGGTGTGAGACAGTGATGAGAGGGAAAGATTTCTCTGACAACTTTCTTTAACTCCCACAGTGCCCCTCTTTTATTTGGAAGGAACAATGCCAGCTGATAATGAACTACTTTCTATTCAAGGCTTCAAGTCAAATATTCGTTCCTCATTAATAATTCAATGTGACAAATTTATTACCTTGAAGGTGCTGCGAGGCAATTAGACAATGGGAAATTGTGTCTTCCTTTCAGCCCACTTAATTGGCTTTCAAGTGTGACATTCATCAAAACCTTGACTTTTCATGTAAACTTTCCATTATGCAAGGCATGGTTCTAACATTGGAGCTACAGGCATTTGGAAAAATTCACCTGGGTGCGAACTTCACAGGTAGTTTTTAATAGCAGAAAGAGTGGGAAGGAGAGTGTGTGAGAAAGTCCAAGAAGATTTATTTAAAATCAGCAGAGAAATTATCATCACTTGGTAATTTTCATGGGATAAAGTGGCCTGTAGTTGCAATGTCATTTTAGGAGTTAGGGCTGTTTGCCCTCTCTCTCAAGCAGTGCTACAAAATTGCCAGTAAAATTAACATCTTTATAATTTCTTTCCCATTTTTATGTATTGTTTAGAATGGGATGTAATAGAATGAATTGGTTTTAAATATAATATTTAGTACTCCAGGTATTTTAAAACACTTCACATAGTAATGATATGTTGTTAAACAGTGATAAAAAAGAGATTACCTTTCTAATAAGGACCCTGGGCAAAGAAATCATTTGAACACTGGATTTCGTATTCTTCAACTTCATTTCTAATGTGACTGCCTTCAGTGTTGACCTTTAAAACACTGCCATATGAGCTCTTGAGTCTAAGGAGCAGCTTTGACCATATAATTTATTTTGCAGCAGTTGCATGTTTTCAATTTCTGACATTCAACCTGAGTTTTTGTTATTTACAAGGCTTTTATTTTTTTTGTATCCTGTAACTTATATATGGCTGCAATCTTTCAAGGACACCCTTAAAAATGAAATTGTTAGTTTCAAAGGTCTGATTTGTCCTTGTAAACTTACGTACAGTTGAAAATAGAACAACTTGTTTTAAGGATGTGCAAAATTAATAAATTTTTAAATTATTTCACTTGATGATAATTAATTTGGTTTATTGAAAATGCACATCACTAGCATCTTCTTCCATCTACAGTGTGCTTTTAAAAAATGAGTGTGCATTTAAAAAGCCAATTAAAAACTTACATTTGTCACTTTGTAGATTGCTCTGTTAGCATGTATTTCATCCTTTCATGTTCTGTGCTTTCTCTCCTTGAAACACTGAAGGACTACAATGGACTTTTCCAGCTGAGTTGGATGTTTGTGCATGGAGGGACTGTATTGTCCCTTAGGGAAGCATGGTTTTGAGGATGAAGAGGAGATGAGAATCTTGACTCCATAATTAGAAGGCTTGATTTATTATATTTATATATATTACATTAAGACTATACTACAAAAAGATAGAAGGAAGAAGTTCTCAGAAGGCTAGCTAAGAATAGAATAGAAAGAATGATAACAAAGCAGCTGGCTCCGACCGAGAGCAAGAGCCAGCTCTGCCATGACTGGTCAAGAAATCCAAACACCCACAGAAGGCCAATCAGATGCGCCTGTTGCATTCCACAGCAGCAGATAATCATAGTTTACATCTTGTTTCTGAGGCCTCTCAGTTTCTCAGAAGGGAAAAATCCTAAAGGAAGGATTTTTCACAAAAGATGTCTGCAACAGGACTGGGGCTCAGTGTGTGATCAGAAGGGGAGGCGGATGGAGCAGGACAGATGGATATAGGATGGAGCAGGACAGTAGGATGACACTAGAACAGGAGCCTCAAGCAGAGGCTGTGCCTTGTTGCTACTGCACTGCCCTTGCCCTGTTGAAGTTTCTAGTCCTTCTCACCCTCACATTTAGGTTTTGTTTGTTTGTTTGTGGTTTTTTTTTTTTAATATTGTTTCTTGCCAAGTTAATGCAGAGAAAGCAGTTGTGTCTGGGATTGAATGCTCCCCGTTAGCTCACTGGCCTGCAGGGCACTAACAGCCTGCATGAAGAACTGGTTAGATGAAGGTCCATTTTTATCTCAGGACAGTGGTGAACTCTGACTTTCAGACAAAACATAGAAGGAAAGGAACTGAAAGCATTTGTGTTGTTTGATCCAACACCCAATAGCATAAATGAGATTCTAATCCAGCTAAAGAGGCATGCAAAAGAAAGTAGACACAGTCAATTGTAAAGATGATCTTTTCATATACTTTGGAGAAGCTAAGTCCACTGGGATGTCCTGTTTGCAACTATTTGCTGTGAATAGTTTAAATAAAAAACATATATTTCTTTTCATAGACATACAGTTCATGTTTCTCAGGCTTCTTTCTGCATATAAACTGTCCAAATTTAGTATAACCTGTTATTTAGCCTTCTTGACCTTTGCAGAGATCTCACCACTTGTACAAGTTTTCTGTGAGCATCAAACATCATGGAGGAAAGCAGTCCTGGAAAAAATTTGTGCTTACCATGTACACATATTATTCATATGGGGAAAATTATTAGTCCCAGTAACATCTGGATAGAATGGAGGTAATAGGAGTTCATGATTGAAAGGCACATGGCTTACTCATTTTTAGGGCTCTTTTTTGATTATAAGTTGTTAATGACTAGAAGAGAGATTGTTTTTTGTTAAAATTATGTTTTCATTAAGAAAATGCAAAGTCTGAAACAAAGTAGTCCATAAGGATAGTGTTGACTTCAGGGGGAGCTTAACATTCAAGGCATATGTTATTCTGTTTGGAAATGTAATTTAGGCTCCAGTCCAGAACAGTTAGGCATGTCTTCAGCTTTTACTACTTCTATGGTGATATTTGCTATCAGGATAGTCATATTGATGATCAGAACTTTACTGGGATAATGGCCTAATTTAATTTGTATTCTAAGAGAAGACCATTATACTCTTTAGCACATGGAGCTCGTACACCTGCATATCTGGCAGCTGTGACAATGCATTTCTGAGTAGTTACTGTACTAGATTCTATTGGAGTGAAAATGAGGTAGGACATTTGCAAGAGAAAACCTAAATATTTATTGCTTTTACATAATATTTATATGGATCCAGGTTTCTTAGTGAAAATCTGAGGCCAGTGAAAATCTGGAGGGTCTTTAATGAACTGCATGATCTCTAATGAAGGTAGTGCATATCCAGAGACATTAAACAATCACCAGAACAGAAAAGATGCTAGAAATATCGACAGGTTCACTGCTGAGTGCCCAGCCCAGCATGGCTGGTAGGTTACTGTGCAGCATTTTGCAGTTTGGAAGGTGGATGGGCTCAGAGCTGGTAACATTAATATCCTGAGAGCAACTTTCTGACTTGGCAAAGCTGAAGTTGTTGGAATTGCTCTTTCAGGCTGAACGCAAAGTTTTAAAATATTCAGGTACTTTGGCAAGAAGATTGAGGAGAGCAGGTGTTTGAAGTGCCTGTTTATGTGTCTTGCAGAAATGCTGTGGGTTTTAGTGACTCTGATATCCATGGCTCCTTGTGCACCTTGATAATCCACCTCATGCCTCTGACAGCTGAAGCAGGTACAATGTTCCACATAAATACCTGTTGGCTTGATGCCTGTCTGCATCCAAACTACGTGATTTTTAACCAGCTATTTGTGCTCTAGGTAGTGTTGCCAAGTACCTAAAAAGTTCTCACGTAATACCTTGTGTTTCCATCAAGAGACCTCAGAACATTCCTTGAGTAGGCAGAAGTTGTTTACCTTGCCTCCTCCAGCACTCAGCCTCAAAGAGGCAGGGGCAGCATCCATGGTGGGCTGCACATGCTCCGAGGTTGCACATCAGTTAATTTGTACAGCCTGGATGAGGTCTTGTTTTCCTTGGGAAGCAGAGGCATCCCTGGTTTGGACTGGGATGGAGCTGGAGCTTTGCCTCTGCTGTGTTTCCCTGGGAGCCCAAGTGATTTGCCCACAATGATAGAAAAAACTCTCTACAAGAAATAGGATCTTTGTTTCCCAGCTGTTTCAGACCATTCTTTCCTACATTTGTCAGAGCTTTTCTACTTGTTTTTGTTGCTTAGCAAACCTATTATGGAGCTGATGAAGAGGTATGCAGACTGTCAGAACATTTGTTAATAAAAAAGGAATATAACTCAGTTTTTAAACAGGAGCATGAAATTTAGCCTGATAGAGAATGATAATAGCAAGGAAAATATTTATAATAATTCTCACACTTACAACAGCTTATTTTTCTTTTGTTAAAAATATCTTACTAAACTCTCATTTTCTAAAGCTTTAGTCAAATTAAACCATGATTAACATGTCAAAATCAATCTTCTTCCTTTTTTTCCTTTCAAGTCAATCAAAAATGTTCTATTGTCAACAAGAGAAGGGGAAAAAATGAAGGTCAACATTGCATCAGTCTTTTCAAAAAGCTCTGCTTTGTAAATTATTTAGGGGCTCAAATCAATCCATTTTTTCTTTTCAGTGGTTGGACAATAAAAGCAAGATTTACTGCAGCAAGTGAATAATAAAAAAAGAATTAACAGAAAACAAACAAGAAGCCGTTCACTTGGCAACCTTCTGCGTTAATCAAAACCTGAAGACTAAACTGAAAGATCAATATTTGGCTTCAAGATGAAACATAGCAAAGCTTTCATTAAAAAAAAAATTGGAATAAAAAGAAACATAGGCTGTGTTAATCGAAAAGAGGCAAATACAAAAATCCATATAGTCTTTTGGTTATCTGTGATAAAATGGCCCCATTGGAGCTTGACAAATTACAGTATTTTTATGCACATATCAAAGTTCAACTTGATTGTCTCATATGGGGGAAAACACCATCTGTCTGTATTCTAGAAATAATCTGCATAATTGACTTCCAAACAAGCCTCAAAGAAACAGGCATTTATCACCTTAATTGTGACAGGCAGAATGTGTGTCCCTGCTATTTTATCAAGATAATAGTAATAGCACTGTGGATACCTGGTATCTTGTCTTGCCCTAATTTTTTTTTTCCCACTTTGTGTGGGTGGGAACTGGATCCTTTGAGTTACAACTACTCTGTCAAATTACAGAGGAGTCAGAACCACCTGGGACAAAAATAGCAGAGTGAGACACCACCAAAGTGGGGCTTGGTGGGGGGAACTGAAGGTACTTTGGGGTTTGCTGGAATTTGGAGAGGGGAGCAAAGACTGTTGCAGGAAATTTGTGAGAGGACAGCTTGAACACCATAGGTACATCCACAAGGTGCATATAAAATCCAGTTAGGAGGGAATCTATTTGGGTTTTAAACCCAGAGGTGCAAACTCCAGTGAGCTTTGGCCTCTGAGCTGAAACACCCACAGCTCCCTCTGTGCCCCAAGATTTCTGCTCTAATGAACCAGCGGCAGAGGCAACTCTCAAATTTGAAACCAGTGAGTTCAGATTAATGGAAAATATTTAAAATTGACCAGTAGGTAGAAATCTTGACAGCAGTATCTGAAAACATGAGGGTGCAGTGGATGTTATAACCTCTCTGCCGCATGAGTACCTAAGCGCCTCACTCCATAAAATTTTGTAATAACAACCCCTTTATGACTTACACCTGGTTATAACATAAAGGATTGATTAGGTCTTGAATCTTACAAGGAGGGTAGACAGCATTTAAAATATATAGCCTAACAATATATTTTCACAAGATGAGCCAACACATTCTCCTGTAAAGTCAAGCTGGCAAACACGGCTGAGGCTCAGGGCAGTAAATAAGGAGGAGATCTGGCCACGCTCATGTCCTCCAGGCCATGTGTCTCCTCTTCACAGCCAGGGATGAATTACAAGAATGAAGAGTAACTCTTCCCACCATGCTTCATTTTATTAAATTTTTTTTGGTCTCCTGCTGAAGGACTGCAATGAAAATAGCCCACTCTCCCCCCACCCTCTGTTTGGCAAGTTTATGTTAATGTGCCCCAGTATTTACAAGTGGGGCATAAACAACTGACAATTTTATGTTGCTAATAAACAAAGTTTTTTTGTAAGCAAAATGTTCTTGCATTATATTCAGAAATCCAATTTGGAGAAATGCACTTGCATGTAGGAAAAAGCAGAGTTGTTGTGTAAATCTGAGCTGAAATACTGGGTATTGTACTTACACACAACGTGAAAGAAATTACTGAGAGGAATAAAATCAGCACCCGTGAGCATGGCTGGAGGTGATGTTTCCAGTGGTGTGGATTAAATACAGACTGCTGGGGAGAGGATAACAGTGAGGTGGACAAAAGTATGATGGTACCATAAAAATCAGTTAGAAGGCCTGGAAGCTGGTCTTCTCCATATCAGTAAGGTTAGTCTGAGGGATTTTTTTCCTTTCACTAAATGATGAGTTTCATTTATTACATCACATCAATTTGGAAAAATCTAATATTTTAATTATTTTTTATGTATGGCACTTCTGTAAATGAAAAATATTTCTTTGAGCATTATGTTTTAGCATGAAGGACGAAGGAAAAAATAGGAGAGGAATGCTTTAGTGTGTACTTCTGTTTTTATGTATGTATACATGTGTGTGCCCCTTTGTGCTATGTATATATATTTTACACAGATTTGGAAAGGTATGCTATGTCTGTAGTTCCTCTCAAGTCCCTCCGTAGCAGTCTATGTGCCCTTCTTCTTATAGTAAAATTGTAGCACTTCCATCCATTCTGTTTCCTTTATATCTTGCTATGCCCTGAGGCATCAGAAATTAGTTTTTATTTATTTTGGAAGAGTTTATGGCTCATCTGCATGGAAGAGAATCTACTTGTTGCACAGACAAGTCTGGCTTTACTGTGTCAGGCTCAGCAAAGCCTGACCCGATACTGAGCAGTCAAATGTCCTTGCATATTCCTGTCTAGTTTGAAATCAGACACTTGTGGAGGCCTCCAGCCCCCAACCTGCCGTTGTCACCTGGTCCCTCTGTGCTGGAGAGGTTCTGTGCCCTGCTGCCATCCCCTTCAGGGCGAGGGCTCCTTAGGGGGGTCCCAGGGACCCCCTTGGGGTCGGTCCCTCTGAGCTTGGGATGAGGAGCAGCCTCAAAATTTGCGTACAAACTCCCTGGGAGCAGGAGAGTGGCTGCTCTGTCACTGGACCAAGGACAGGGGACGTAGGTCTCCTCTGCAGCTGTGGGCCAGCCAACACTTCGGGAACAGCCCGGACAGGATTTGTAGCAAATGCAGAGGTGGTTAATAAAATACTCCGTGTTAGTTTAACGACAGGGAGTCATCTGAGCCTTGCCTTGAAACTCTGCTTCATTCTGTGTGAGCTCCTCTGAAATATATAAAGTGCATGCTGGCACCCAACAAATGAGATCTGAGCTTTCTCTTGTTTTATGGGGCTCCTTGTTGTTTTATGTTTGCTTGGTGGTATTAGAGATAGTCCTGTTTGTAACTTCAGCTGTGTTAGTGGAGGAGCCCATCTGAATGTAGACTGCTGCTTCTTCTGTAATAAAAAGAAAAAAACCCTTAAATTAGCCTTTCACTTCACAGCCAAAAACTTTGAAACCTGTTTTTGTTGTGACATTTTTCCTCACTGCAAAAACTTAAAAGTTATTATGCTTTGATTTGCCTGCTGCATGTTGTATGATTTTCAGGGAAGGGCTCTGTCAGTTTTTTATTTGTTTTTAGAGCACTCTGTACACCTTACGTATAGTTTAAATAATGCTAATAATAAATAGAAATATGCCATTTGACCCAGATGACTTTTCTTTATTACAATTGCTACCTAAAGGGCTGTATATCCATTGCACACATTGAACATATGGGAAATGATGTTATTTTTTTCTCTATGTTTTGTGGTTTAATGTTGTTTTTGTTTTGCAATAAATCTGTAGAACCCCTGTAGGCTGTTTTTCAGATTGCTTTAAAATAATTTCCAAGTGTTTAGTCATTTGTTACAGAATAATGTTTGCTTAATTTGTAAATGTGGGTGCCTGAGGTTTCCCATTTCTGCATATTGGTGGAAGAGTGAGACTGTGAGGCACGAATATCTACTTCAGTGCCACTTGAATGTTCAAATGGGGACAGAACATCATAATTTATGTACTAGCATTTGGAAGACAACTTGCACGGGGCTAAATCTGTTCTAGCTCTTGTCTGGCAGCACCACTGTAATGGATGGCATGGTGAGGAATGTAAGTCAAATGATGTTTTATTTCCTTTGTATGACATAACTCTTTTATAAGAGCCTGGATCCATAGCTCCACACTGTGCTTTCAGACTTCCATTTATTTTTCTAACCCATTTCAATCTGTTCACTGGATGTCACTGCCTTAGTGATGCAGTACATTGCTTCTGTCTCTCTTGGTTTAACTTTACCTTTCCAACCCAGCTGGAGTTATCTCCCCTGCTTCTTCAGAGAACATAAATCCTCAGCTGGCCTCAAAAATTCTGATGTATACAAGTAAGGTGCATACTCATTTTCTTCTGTAGGGAATCATATTCAATGAAGTTTGTGGTTAAGATTCAGCAAGGCATGCAAATAACACAGAACATGCCACTGCAGTGCTAAATGCTACAGGTCTTGTTTGAAAATCTATTTCAATGCTCCTTTATCTTAAGCCTCCCAAGTGCTGAGTGCCTTTTGAGGCATACAGATATCTCATTGATATTAATGAGAGATTGGCACACTGTATATGGAAAAAAAAATAAAGGTTCATAATGCCCAGAACACTGAATCAATTACAATAAAATCAGAACAAAAATACATGAGGTAACTAAGAACAAATGTCTCTATTAAGCACCACATTGTCTTCAGAGATCTTCCCAAAGTATCTGAAACACAGGAGATGTAATTTCCTACAGTCCCAGTAAGACTTCATCTTCATGAAGGCTATCTTTACTTTGAATCAAGTTGATCCTAGTGAATAGTTGCTGGAGCCTGTAATGACAGGCAGTTTATTCTACTTTTTTTGCTATAGATTGTTCTCCTGGTCCCTGCAGCTCACCCACTGACATTGCAGTAATTTACTACTGAGTCTAGAATATGCTGTTGAGACCTGTAGGATGTAAGTTAGAGAGAATGTGTCGACACGATTCTACGTGTCAAATTACATGACAGGATCATATAATTAGAAGTATTAACCTTGTATGAATTTAGTGTGCCATTTTTTCCTGGCCAAAAAACTTAGAGAGTATAGGATTGAAACACTTGTGTGGCCCCAGTAGTGGAGCCATGTCTGTTCCTTACATGTCTGTTGATGCAGGTTGCTTCTTCTACTGGTGGAAGTCCTGTTGTTGCCATCTAGCCAGAGTTTCCCTCCCCAGCTGTTGGCTTGCCATTGTTCTGCTACCACCACACAATAAAACATATTATTTGCTGTTATTATGCTTTGTATTATAAGAATTGCTGCCCTTTCCCTTGTTTCACTGACATTGTCAACAGGCATCACTCTGTTTTGAGTGGCTGTTCTAGTTAAGACTGAACGTTTTTGATCTCTAAAGCCTTTTAATTCTGTGGTAATTCTGCAATTTCTATAGCAGGCAATGAGAAGTTCAAAGCTCTGTTATTTCAAGTTTATATGCAGCAGTATATGCTTTTAATGCTTGAAAAGCCATTGAGTCTTGGATGTGAAATGAACAAAATAATTCACAATGCTTGTTTCTGGGTGTTCACAAAATGTCAAAGCCATTTTAGAAAGCCATCCCAAACTGCACACTTTGAAAGGCACAGGCTTGGAGACGTGCAGATTCTTCCCTAACCTGCATTTTCAAAACCAAAGTTGTTTTCCAGTTTCTTTTCTGTGACAGGTGAATTGTGTTGCATTCTTATACTTCAGTAACATAAAACAAAGCAATGTGACTCTGGGAGTGTGGTATAATGATTTGGGAATGAGGTGTAATGATTCAGCATGGTGAGGTGCCAGTGTGGGTATTTAGAAACCAGCAAGTCTTGACAAGCACCATTATTGCCTCTGCAGTTAAAAATGGTTAAAGTTTATGCTTACAAAACAAGGTTCTATAATCTATTGCAGAAAATAGAACTTGGACTGAATTATTAAGTTGTGAGTGCAGTGTACTGAAGTCCATGAATTTGGATGAGATTAATCACTGTACTCTATCCAGAAATTTCCACAGGATGTTTCGTGTACCATAGCAAGAATTGGATATTGAAATCAATGGGGCCAAATTTTAGACTAGTGCTGGTTTTCCTTAATAATATTTATTAAATAATTAAAAATACAATAAAACCAGAATGTATGTCTCGGTGTAAACCAGTAAAGTAATGGCTGCTTGTCTGCTGTCTTCATAAGAAGCACTTAGAGACTGGTACTAGACATTCAAATGCAGTAAGACTTCTCCTCTATTGGCTAAATACCATGTGGCAATAATAGGAAGATATTAAAAGGTTACCTGTTGAAGCAATGGAGTGCTACAGGGCAAATTTCTTGAATGGTTTTACTCAGATTCTGAAGACAGATGGGGCTGGTCCAGGTGTTGGTCAAATTTCCAGTGCAGTTCTTCTCCCAGGCTGCAGCTGGACCTTTCAGTGGTTCAGTTTTACACAGTGGCTTGCCCTGACACTGGGTAGAGCCAAGAGTGAAATTTATGACAATTTGGTGCCTTCAGTCACAATATTCACTCAAACTGCTGTTGCTCTTGGTGGGAGGTTTTACTGTAGGCCACAGAGAGTCTCATGGCTGTAGGTTACTCTGGGAAGGTGGTGAGCAGAGAGCTGACACTCAGGAGTTTCTGCTGCAGGTCACGGGGGGATTCTCCCTTGTGTGTATGACATAGTTCATTTAATGGACTGCCATCAGCTGCATCACCATGAACTTCGTGTGATGGGACAAATCCTGACTGAATTTATGCAAGGACTGGAGAGAATCTTCCCTGCCTCTGTTCCTTGCTTAATACCCAGACAAGGAAAGTGGAGCCCTGAGCTGCACATCTGCCGTTTCACTTATACGGAAAATTTGTGCCATGACAACCCATGTAGGGGACAGCTGAAATGGCTCTGAAATGGTGAAGGTCATCCTCATTATTAACTCACCCTCCTCTGGCAAAAACTGAGCCTGAGTTGGAGGTAAAACTGGTGGATGTCCAGGTAAATACCCTCCAGCTGCAGGTGAAGTATATGATGACCATTTGGCAACATGCAGTTGCATGAGCAGTGTCCCACAGTTCACTTTATCAAATCCAGGATGCTCCATTTGGTCATTATTGCTGTTGTGTGTTTATGTTCTTGCAAATAAAATGTAGATGTTGCAGCTCTGTGATCTGGCAATAGAACATCTTTTCCTTGGATTCTCTGCAACCCTTAATGACATAGGTAAGGTCAGTTAACATTTTTTCAATGAAAATATATTTAACCTGTTTCCATATACTTCTTGTACCCATTGATATGAAGATTATATAGACCCTTTTCAGAATGGAGATAAGTGCAGAACATGTATTTTCGGTCCAGCTGACAAGCAATTTGTGAAATGATAAATAATTGCATGATTGCTTAGAAGGCACAGGCACAGATCAAGCATTTCAAAGACTTCTCTTGTTTAAACAGCTTATTAAATTGTTAATGACTCTGAAAGTTTTGCATATTTTTATTTAAAGAGATAAACCTGTATGTGTACAGTGTATTTAATGATTAATTAAAACTTTAAATCACTTACTGCAGGCAACTGCTACAATATTGCTTGGTATTATGTGAACATATTTGTTTTGTCCTAGATTGAAACTTGGATAAAATTGTTAAACACATTATGTTAGCTACAAACCATAAATTTTGCACACATTGAGCAATTGGTATATTTTTCTTTGTCTGTTCACATCAGTTAAGTAAATATGATCCTGGTTAGCTGAGGAGAATTACTCAATTCGTGAGCCTATTTGCATGACACATGGGATGGGAGAGCTGCATTTTGTGGAATACCAAAAGCATTTGATCTTGAAAAAGTCTTGCCTATAGGTTTTGAAAATAAATGTATTTAAAAATTGAAAGCAAGACTGGATTAATTCCAGGAGTTTCAATATCTGGCTCTGCAGGAGATGCCAAAAAGGTGAGGGTGAGTGCCCTGATTTTGGGTGAGTGCATGGGGATGTGCAGAGCTCCTGTGTCAGCGCAGGAGCTCCAGCCTAAGCCTGGGCTGCAATACCTGCTGGAAAGCAGTGCTGGGAGCCAAGGAATGCTTTAGGACAGCCCTAGAGGGGCCATGCTGTGTCCAGCACCAAGGGGACCTCGCTGGGCCAGGAATTCCTCTCTGCCTCATCAGCACAGACAGAGACAGCCAAGGACCAGCCTTGACAAATACATTCACATCCACTGAGGGGGTAGGAAAGAATCTAAGGCGGTGAATAATTGCTTGGTCAAAGGTAATTTTGCCAACTAGAGTAAAAATAATGTCTTTCACCTCACAACAGAATGCATCTTACTTTCATTTACATCATTGGGAAATGGATTTCCTAATTTCCAGTAGATGATTTTGCAGTCATTAGGATGGGCTACTTGGCACTCTGCTCCTGTCACTCCACCCAAACATAGGAGGTATGTGCACACCAAATGTAGGCTGAATAGCAATGAGGGGTATTTTGGAGCCTTGGTATTAATATTTCAAATGTTTTTGTTTCGTTGTCTTACTTAATATTTTATTATCCGATTTCTACTCATTATGCATATGGCCCTATTCCCTGTGTGGATTGATGAAGTTATGTTGCAGTAAATTGAAAAAGAGAACTATACATACAGGATGATTTATTGTTAATATGAAATTCAGCATAAACCTGCAAAAGCACTAGCAGAAATCCCTAGCTATTTCAAAATTCATATTATGAGACAGACAATCAGATGCCCAACAAACAGAACATCTTGTACTCTATTAATCCTGCAGTGACAGATCCCTTGCATGCATTTAGCTTTCCAAATAATACAAACATATGTCACCATTTTGCTTTTATTGATTTTGGACTTTCAAAGTACAGCTACAGCACAAGGCATTATGAAGACATTTATTGCAGAGTTTGCTTTGATTTGTTGTAGTCAATTGAAATTGTGTCAAAGTAAAGTCTTTAATATTAAATATGATGAATTCCCTTAGGCCTTAATCCTGCAGAATCATCCAGCTCAAGGTGACTCCTGCCAAGTGGAGCACATGAGCTCTGGGCTGGGCTGTGCTTCCCAGAGCCCTGTCCAGCAGCCTGCCAGTGCAGGGAATTGTAACTCCATTCACATCGTACACAACATTGCCATTCACAAATATATTAAACTCAAGCTATTTCCTTTTCTGCGGTCTCCATTGTTCAAAGACTGTTGCTGGATGCTTTTCTTGGATAATCTTTTCCTCCCTAGTTTTTGTTTTTAGTCAGTTTTTGGTCAATACATGCCCATTCATTTTGGGGCAAAAATACCATTTATCTTTCAGAGATTTTCTTTAAAGACAAATATAATGACAATAACCATCACTGTTCTCAGCCTTGAATTTCCTTCAGTGCTTGGAGAGTTGCTGGTGCCTGTGTGTCCCTGCTGAGGCTGGCTGAGGCCCACCAGCACTGTGTTTGCCAAGCCTGCAGCCACACACCCAAACCTTTCTCAGCTCTCTCCACGGGTTCCACTTTACTGCAAAACCATTGTAGCTCTTAAATGCTTGGTGCTCAGCTTTCATCTTGTAGTTCTTGCGTGATACTCAGTTCTCCTTTGAGTATTGATCAGGTCTTGTAACCTGATATCATCAGCTAATGATTTTTCATTAGCACACTTACTGGTAGACTTAAATATATTAAGTAAGGAAAAGCACTCAGAGCTATTCTTGCAAAACTTTGTTTTCCTTTCTTCACTTTAGCTGTTTTGTCCTTTTTTCCTTACATTAGTGTCTCACTCTTAACTGATATTTTTCACGTAACATCAAACTGTCAGAAGGCAAACTGCCTTCTCTTCTACTAGCTGAGTCCTGAATTCATATTTTTCTTTTTTTTTAGATTTTTGCAAGACAGGTGGCTTTATCTGGACTATATCTGCAAAGATGGAGGGGTGCTGATCTTAATTCTGTTCTACTTCATGGACTGAGGAACTACTTTAGAAAGGCAATTATTTGACTCAAGTATTTTCAAAACATCATTGGTTGCTTCAGTTTTCAGCTTCTCATTCAGCTTGGTGAGGGAAACCAGATAAATTAGCTTTGGGTTGATTCACAGTGATGTCATGTAATAGTCCAACTGTTTGGTCACAAATGTTAAAACAGAGTATTGGAATTGTTGAAATGTTATTTTTTTATCTTAGAAAAAAGCTTCCAGTCCAAATAATACACAGTTACACAAAAGTCTGGTGGTGTTTCTTTACACTGGGGTAATCTCTCTGTTTGGAAACTGGAATAGATGCAAGTTTGGGGGCATTTCTTGCATTTCTCTGTTGTGCAAAGTCATGGTAGCACATCAGCAGCAACTTGTGGGGCTATTGAATGGAACAGGCTGTGTGGAGCAATCCCTGCAGACTGCCAGTTTATCAACAGGCAGTAAAGGAAATATTCAACTGCCTAGCTTGGGTTTTATGTAGCCTCTAGTGCAGATAGGAGTAGTAAGGGAAAAAGGAATTGGAAATCTTGGCAAGGGAAAAGTAGACAATAGAATGAGTTGAAATAACATTTTATCAGCAGAAAACTAATGGAGTTTATCCCTCTAACTCACAAAGCCTAGCCAAGCTAAATTTCACTGTAGCTTTTGTTCATGAACAGGAGGTATAAAATGTGGGTGTCTCCTTTTAGAAATCACCCTGAAAGCTATCCTAAATACCAATCATTTATCTATTGACTTGGGCTGTGGCAAAATTCATTATGGTTTATTTGTGTCCTCTCAATGACTACAATGAGAGCAACCTCTGCTGCTGCCTGTAAACATGTATTTAAATGGGGTGAGGTGAGAAAGACAATAGCTTTTGGTGCTGATCCCGTTCTCCTTGCCCTGGCAGCCTGGTGGCAGATTTCAGAGGGAATGGGAGTCAGGAATGCACCACTGAACCCGTCATTGCTGGCTAAGAAAAGCCAGTTTGATCCAAAGCACAGTTCTGGGTGCTTTTTAGAAATCACCCTGAAAGCTATCCTAAATACCAATCATTTATCTATTGACTTGGGCTGTGGCAAAATTCATTATGGTTTATTTGTGTCCTCTCAATGACTGCAATGAGAGCAACCTCTGCTGCTGCCTGTAAACATGTATTTAAATGGGGTGAGGTGAGAAAGACAATAGCTTTTGGTGCTGATCCCGTTCTCCTTGCCCTGGCAGCCTGGTGGCAGATTTCAGAGGGAATGTGCTGGGAGTCAGGAATGCCCCACTGAACCCGTCATTGCTGGCTAAGAAAAGCCAGTTTGATCCACACGGTGCCAGCACAGTTTATATATAACATTAAATTGCTCATTAGCACTGGGCTGTGCTGGAACCTGCAAGGGAGGAAGAGGGGAAGGGGCTGCACTGAGGGAAAGGACAGCAGGGCATCCTCTGCCTGGGGCCGGGGATGCTGCTGCAGATGTCCTGCTGCTGCTGCTGCCCCTGCAGAGTTGCTCCTGTCCCAGAGGGCATTCCTGTCATCTCCCCGTGTTTGTCTGCAGCTCAGGTTACCTTTGCCAGTGTCACACTGCAGAGCTGTCCCCCAGGAGGGGCCTGGCGGGCACCCAGCAGCTCAGCTCATCCCGTTCCCCTGGCAGCACTGGGCAGATGTGCGCCCCTGCTGCTCCCCACTGTGACAGACAGAGATTGAATGTGAAGTGTGGAGTGACAGGAGATGTTGTCTGTCCTGCTGCCTCCCCTGTTTGCTTTCATGGAGGGCAGCAGTGGCAAGCAGACCCCTGCTCTGGCAGCCAGGCTGCTTTCAGTCTCTGTGTTTGTGGTGTGAGCAAAGTGCAGGCATGGGGTTTGGGGTTTGTTGCTTTGTTTGTCTTGGGGTTGTTTTTTTTCCAAGTTGCCCTGGATTCCTGACATCTGTGAACTGATGAATTTCAGCATGCTCAGAGCTGGATTCCTACGTGTGCTGACAGAGGTGAAGGTCATCTGAGCTGTCCTGAGCAGTAAAAGTCTGTTAATCAAGATAAAAACATTACTTTTCTGTTGCCTTTTATTTTTTCTTTTGACATTAGGTCTAGTGGCACTTCCAAGCAATAAGCACAAGTGAAATTTTGATAATTGCATGGTGGTTTGGCAAATTTGCTGGATCTTGAAGAGAGATTTTTCCTAGTGGAGAACCTTCCTTCCTCCTTCCATAAACACATAAACACACACACTCTCTCTCTCTCATACCTTTTATAATTAGGCAATCACACCTTGATCAGATAAAATAGCCATCTGCTGCAGGATACACCAATTCTGATTCCATCCATCTGAAAATGAGGGGCCTTTTTGGGCAGCAGTTGGTGACTTTTCCAAGAGTTCTCCATACTTCTGTCAAATCACTGTATAAAACACTAAAATTGGGAAAATGCCATTATCAGTTGTTTCATGAAAAGTCTATTTCCAGGTCAGTTGGAAAAATGTTGTCCAAAATATTATTTTGGTCATTACTAATCTCCTTTTCCATCCTTTGCAGAAGTGCAGGAGGGAGATGACTGAGAGGAATGTCCCCCATTGCTTGCTGTCCCACATGCCAAGGTTGTGTGAGCTTTTTTTAATGACAGATTCCAGGGTGGAGTAAGTGACTGCAAAAGCATCATTATTCAACTGGTTACTTTTAGTGTTTGTTGATTTGCCATTTAATCTAGTTAGACCCAGGTTTTCCACAGCTCCAAACAAAAAAATAATTAACTCCTTTATAATACTTATAATATGGGTACAGTTAGAAAATCCTGCTATCAGTTATCATTCACTGTGACAGAAGAATAAGGATGCTGATATATTTCAATTACAATTACCTTCCTGACCTCAGCAACAGTTGTAAGTTAATTCATTTTTCTTTTGCCTGAGATCCTTCTCTGTAAATATTGATGGAAGGTCTTTCTGAATTGTCCTGTTGGGATGGTGAAACTGTCATAATTTGATGATAGTTTTGAAAGATGTGAGTAAAAAGCTGGATTTGTTATTTTGATTGTTGGAAACAACATCAAAACAGAAATCAAAGGCACACCAATAGAAAGCGAACTGAAAATAGAAATGAAAATTTGTCATGGATCACTGGAAAGGGCCAGCATTATTTCCACCTTCCCAGCTGGGGAGACAGGACTGTAAGATTCTCAGCAGGTATAAAACATCCAGGTTGGTTTAGTGTGAGTGTCAGAAATATTTCTGCTGTCTCAAGTGTCAGCAATCACAGAGAAAATCAGATGGCAATTCAGGACTGGCTGATGTATAGAGAGGAGAGTGGTGGGGTTTTTTAAAATCCATTTTCTAATTTATTAACAGCAGTGAGAGCTGTAAGGGGAGTGAATCTATTCGAGCACATCAAGGGTAAAATCAATTAAATTAACCAGACAGGCAAAGGCTTTTGTGGGGTGTCAGCAGGAGGTGCAGCGCAGCAGATCAGCGAACACAGAGTTTTGCTGTGTCTGTTATGGTGAATTGAGTGACCTTGTGTGGCTGCCAGACACCCCCTCAGTTGCTTGCCCATGGAGAGTAGTTTTTTGAAAGGTATGTGTTGTTTTTGTTTGTTCAGGTAGATTTTTGGGAAGGTGGGCTGGATGGCAGATGTCAACACTACTGAATTTATTATTTTGGAAAAAAGTAGCATTTTCAAAATTTATTGAAAAGGTGCATTTCCTTTTTGAACAACAGATTATAACAAAGCAAAATGTCATTACAGATTTTAGTGATACTTGGAATAAAATACTGAGAAAAAAAAGGGGAAGACCTCACAAGGTTTCTCATTTTTAATATTCTGAAATAGAAATAACTTTGAAAAGTCACGTTTTATTTAACTGAAGCTTCAGTTTTAATTACAAGAATCACGACATGAGTACCAGTCTGGATCACACACTTGTAGGATGGTAGATGGGTAAGGTGGAGTGTAGCAGTGAACTGCTGGAGGGTTTTGGTGAAACTGCAGCACAGCAGGCTCCCCTCACTTTGCAGCATTCTTCCTCCTCATTTGCCATTGTCTTCCTGGTTTTTTTGAGATTAGAACTCTTTCACCACCAGCTTGTTCCATCTGAACCAGTGAGGGGCAAGAAGTGCAGATGAGCCTCAGCTGGTGTGTTATGAGCCTTCCTTGGTGTGTCATGTGGATCATCTTCAAAGTGGTGCTTGGTTGTGATAAAATTAGAACAAAAGCAAGGTAGGAATTTAAAACTGAAAAAAACCCACTTTGGTTATCTTCAAATGAACAAAATGCAACAATGTCTTGGACACATCAAGAGTGTGTTTCAGTGATGGAGCCCCCATGGCTCATTGCTTGAGCCAACCAGCTGAATCCTGTGGAAAAATTAGCACAGGAACAGAGTCATGGAATCACAGCTTGTCCTCAGTTGGAAGGGACCCACAAGAATCACCAAGTCAGGCTTGCACAGGCTCTAAAACCCCTGTCTGGAATATCCATATGGGTTTGTTGTCCTCTAGAATTTCTTGTAACTCTGTTGCATGAGCCAGACTTTTTTTGAGATACGTTAATCTTTTAAAGCCACTTAGTTTATTCATGCCAATGTCATGACAGCAGACACAAACCTGCATGTTCACTAGACCTGCACAGAAGTCGGAGTGTTTGCACAAGCACAGCTCAGAGGGGTGAGTTCACCTCTGCTCACACACAGCTCACAATATTAAAGCATTTTCATGGCTTTCAATGAGAGAAGAATAATTCATTTTTACCATTTGAGAATTGGGTACTTTCTTTATTGTTCTTTGAATCTGAATTGCCTCTCCTTGAAAGATGCAAGTGCTTTTCTGCTGACACGTGTAGCAGGACAGTGGATGATAGCCTGTTGTGACATTTATATTTCTTCTTTGACATGCAAGCTCTCAGAGCGTATCTGCCTGGTGCTCTAATGCTCTGGGGAAGCATGCAGATTTACAATTCTAAACCTCAGCCCATCCAAATTTTGGCATTCAGTCAAACAGAAATTTGTCATAGTTTATAATCCTTGTTAATGAGGAACATCAAAAATTAATGCTCATTAGGGTGCTCATTAATATGCATGGTAGTTTCAGTTTTGACTTAATTAAGTGAAGCACCACTTCATAGTGGTATTGTGCCACTGCAGTAAAGGAAAGTCGAACCCCGTGCTGCAGGAACAGGATGGAGCACAGCTCCCTCTGGACAGCCTTACCCCAGGTTTTGTTGTGGGGCGTTGCTCTCCTGCTTCCCTACAGTCACTGAGAGTAGTGGCTGTGGGGCTCCTGCTGATTCTTGTTATTCAATGCAGTTGCTGCTCTCAGTCCTCGGAGTTTTCCAGAAGTAGTTATCAGATAGATTTGTTGATGTGTGTGTCTGCCCTTACATTACTTTGATAAAGATTATTTCTGAGGAGGCCACGGGTGTTTTTCTTCTTTTCAAAGGTCTTACAGGTCCCTGAATTCCATAACACATTTTTGAAGCAGCATTGTCAAAAGTGTAGTTGTGAATATTGATCTGACTGGCATGTGGAAGGAAATGTGTTCCAAGCAGAGTCCCTCATGACTGCTGTGTTCTGAGCTCAGCTGGGTACATCAGCTTGAACCAGCCTCAGTGGTGTCCACTGGACTCTGCTCAGCTCTGCAGCCTCCCTGGAGTGGGGCCAGCACAGGTAAATGCAGTTCAGAGCATGGCAGGACTTCTGCTTCCTTGGACTATTTTATAATTAAACATCTGCCATTAATGCTTTGCCCCGCAAGCCATGGGAAATTGAAGAGTAATTAAAAAAAAAAAAAAAAAAAAAACCCATCTACATAGGGGTGTGGATTTGTGAAGCAGGATCTAGCACACAGGCAGCCCAGCAGGGCAGAGTTCCCTGGCTCCATGTCCCCTCTCTGCCTGCCTGCCCTCCCACCCTGGGCTCTCTCAGCTGCCAAGGATGCTCTGGGCCAGGCGGTGGCCATGGCTCTTGCCAGGTTCTCCTGGGTCGGGCATTGCTGGTGTTACTGCACAAGAGGGAGGGCTGACAGGAGATGGTACAAGCTGGCAAAGTGTGAGGAACAGATAAAATTGGTACTGAGGCAGAAATGAGGCTGCCACTCGTGGGTAAATGATTCTGATGGAGAGATCCACGGCTAGTGAATCAAGGGTAGGACAGAGCTCTGGGGTGGTGGAAAAACCCCACCAGACCAAGGTACAGACCAGGTTCCCCTTTCTTCTAAAAGATTGTGTGGTTTTGATTCACTGAGAGCTCATGAGGTTCTCAAACTCTCATTCCACCATGGCAATCAACTGGCCCATTTTTAATAGTCAGGCTGTAATAAAACAGCATGCATGCAGGCACACTAATTAATTCAGGTTTTGACACTGGGACATTTTCTTTCTTCATCCATCCAGGTACTTTCACTTGCTTCTAAATTGCCTTCCTCTGCATTTCAGGAGGGGATTAGTGCTGGCATTAAAGGTGCTGGTGGAAATTACCTGCTTCTGCAGAAGTTATGGAAAGGCTGGATAGAAAATTCATCTTAAAATGGCCCTGCAACCCCAGAGAACAAAAGGCAGAATCTTTCAAACAGAGGTGATCAAATACCAGCTACTACCTGGTCAGGTGAAAATGTTATAGAGGATAGATTGCAATTTCAACACAGAGAGCACACATCCTATGAAGTTTTGGCATACATGTGATCTGTGGAATTCCGTGCTTTTTATTTGTACTCTCCTTTAAACTAAAATCAGTCGATTTCAAAGGAAGAGCATGGTAGGGTTGGAGGAAGAATCAATGTCAGGTGTTCCTGCAAAAAACGAAGGTAGCTATGAGGTGGATGAAAGTCAGTTCATTTTCAGCACATGTTGACCTTGATGAGCATGGCCTTTCCATTACAGGATCCTTTCAGGATGACATGGCTCACCTTCTGTCTCATCACAAGTGATAAAGTCTGAATCTACCCAGAAAATGCTGGCAAATGAATATTTGGTTACTTTATTAGAACAAACATAGAACAAATGTCCCTTGATCTTCTTCTTCAGGCAACTTTTTTTCCCCTGTTTCTCCATTTCAAAGTGACTAACGGGAAAGATGGATGCAAAGGACTCAGCGTAGGGCTGCAAACAGATCTTGCCCACGTCTTGCTGCACCACTGGTGAGGAGGTGTGTGGTGTTTGCAATTGTGGATGATCAGATGCCAGCTGACAGCTTTTCAGCTTTCCTTGATGCATCTGTGTTAGACAAGTATGGGAACACAGGTTCAGCAGGTTGGTTCCCCCCCAGCCAGCTCTCTGCTGGGGGAGCCAGAAGGAGAAGAGAGGCCACAGAACTGTGCAGCAGCTTTGCAGCAGATATTTTCACCTGATAACCAGGATGCTGCATTGAAATGGTGTTTTCAGCACATGGGGTTTAGTGCATTGCAGGGGAGCGTGCAGGGCACATGTGTATCCCCACAGGTGTACCCCACATGTGTACCCCACATGTGCACCCCACAGCTGTGCCACAGGGCTCAGTGCATGGGACAGGCCTGGTAACAGGAAAAGGCTGAGACATCTGAGGGGCAAGAACTGGGAACTTGGATATTTTTTCAGATTTCAGACAAGACTGCTACTCTCAAACACACATCACCTCGGTGGCAAATGGTTGAGTAAAATAAATTCCCAATCCACTTTTCCAAATTCACACAGTCTGGACAGGTCAGAGAAGCAGTGAAATTTTCACATCTTTGTTTCAGCCTGCTCAGGTTTTGTCAGAAGGGTTTGGCTTTAAATGGATATTTGTGATACTCTCCATTCTGACAGCTCCCAGAGTCCATGTCAATCCATTCTGTGGCCCCTCCCTGCAAGGCAGCCGGCATCCCCTTGCAGCAGCACTGACATTGGGCAGCACATCTGGAATTGCCTGACACAATTTATGCAATCTGAGATTTGCACTCACTGAAGAAACTGAGAGCTGTTCCACCTGACTTTCAGAGATGTGGCCATTACCTCCTCCTCCCAGTGCAGCCCAGCACAGAAGTGCTAAGAGCAGACATCCCAGTTCTTTGTTTTTCTGCCGACCTAAGGAAACTCTTATTAGTTTTTTTCCCAGTGAAGGGGAATGCAGCAGCTTTGCATGCAAACAGCAATTACTGGCAGGATAAAGGACTTTAGTTGGGTATTGATTTTAAGTCAGGGAATTTTCTCTGGCTGAGAACTTGTAGGATTTTCTGAATGCAATAATATATAGGGAATGGCATCAACTCGTGACATCTGATGCTGTCAGAATTCCCTTTCAGCCCCTTTTTATTAAATGTGATCCTTTTAACAGGGTTGTGTTTTGTTTGTTTTTTTTTTTTCCACTAAGAAAGCAAAGGCAGGCAAAGGCATAGAGTATAGAGGTGGTAAAGGAAGGAAAGCTTGCATTTTCTTGAAAACATACCACTGCTTGCAGTATCAAATTGAAGATATTTGCCTTTTTATACTCTGAACCATGAAAATAATTTTCAAAATGCTGTTGAATACTGGTCTGTCAATACCTGTACATTTCCCTGTTTGTTTTTAGGTATTTTAAAACACCGGTTTATGTTAGTTCTTTCTCTGCCTTTAGGGATCTTTACTCAGCTGAGCTTGTCAAAATGTCTCCTACAGATTTTCCAATTTCTGTCTCCATTTCCATTAGCACTTTTGGATGAGTGTCACTTGGAGTTGGTGCCTTGTCAATTGGAATGATCTCTGACCTTTTAATAACCACTTTGAACTGTTGGCTGCACTGGAGATATGCCAAATAGGGGAGTCAGTTGATACTCACTTTACATCCACCTGCCACTTTTATTTAGGGACAGAGGTATTGATACAGCCCCTGGGAAATTTGGGGAAAGGAAATACTTCTGATAAAGTTAACAGACAATTTGATGTCAGTACTGATGTACACAGCTGTAGCCCAAAGAGGAGATGTGTGGATGAATTAATTAGAAAATGGTTCTCCTTGTGACTACCCAAGGGTGTCCCTATGTGCTCAGCATACAGAAACACCAATTCAGAGGAGCCGTGGTTCCTTATTAGTAAACCAACACTTTTGGCACTAAAATTCTGCCATTGGAGAAACCTGCCTGAAGAGATCAGCAAGTTGAATGACACAATGCAGCATCTCTCCTGAGACTGAGCAGCAGGGACAGATAAGCAATTCATTCTCCACTCAGCACCTGCAGGCTGATGGGTTGCTGCCCAATTTCTAAAGCCATTGCTGTTAAAAAGCCAACTCTTGCCAACAATTATTTTATAATGCCCTCTAAACTGCTTCATGTCTCTCTCTTTCCATGTGTCTGCCTACATTAGCACACGGATGTGTTCCCTCCCTTACTGATGTGCTGCCTAAATGTAAAGTGCAGCCTCATTTTTGTGGTTTTCTAGGTGTTGATGGAGTATGCCAGGTGGTGATTACCATTTTTAAGATAGAGACTTAGTAATGGAGAACTGTTTTGTAATGCCTAGCAAAAGCTGACTTTAAAAAGTCTCTGTATAAAGCATTGCAGTTTTTGATCTCTCACCCCTGATATTCCACACTCGTTTCCTAGTGAGGGCAAATTAGTTTCTGAAATTTCCAAATTGAGATAAATGCTACAGAATTTCAGTGCTGCCCCAATAATATATATTTCTTCTTTTTTATAAAATAGGAGAAAAATAAAATGTGTTTTGTAAAAATTCTTTTCACTAATGTTCTACCTTGAGGCATTTAGCTTAAGTTAGCAAACCTGTGTTCCCATACTTGTCTAACACAGATGTATGGAGGAAAGCTGAAAAGCTATCAGGTGGCATCTGATCATCCCAAATTGCAAATTACCTGGCCCATTAAAGTCTTTCAGCTGTGTTCCTCACAGGAGAATCAGGTACAAGTCCTTAGTCAAATTCCACCCTAACTTAAGGCAGGTCCTTCTGCACTCTAGGAGCCTTTTCTGTTGTGACACCTCGGGGGAACTACTGAGCAGCGCTCAGCTAGGAGCTCTGAGTTATCCACGAATTAATTTCAGTGTGGTTTTGTGCATCTGAGTGGGCTTTGTGATAATATGTAATATGGAAAACTCTTTGATTCCCTTTCTTATCTTGCAGGGAACTTCATCCTTTGTCTTTTCCTGTGCCTCCCCTTTCCCAAGAGAAAGTTAAGATGTGTGTTTTAGCCTTACACTTTCCTCTGAGGTTTCCTTGGTTTCTTCTGACCTCTCTATTAAGGGAAGAGATGTGCTACAACACAATATTGATCAGAGCCATTAACACTTGTCATACTTTGAGATGCACTAAAAGGTTTAGGAAAGCATGGATTTCTTGGGGCTGGAGATGGTCCCCAGACAGTCACCTCGAGGAAATGTTCATTTGCATAACTGATTTGAAGCACTGGGTGTTAAAATGTGTTTGAGGCTCTTGGGGCAAAGAACATTTGTGGATAGCCCTTGTGTGAATTTCTCAGTTGAAAAAGGGTTGGTTGGAACGTAAGAGTAGATGATGCCAGTAAAAAGTTTCTTTTTCATTAGAAACTGTTTGAAAAAATGTTTTTATGTGCCTGTTTTTAAGAAGTCTTATCTGAATTTAACATGGCTTCCAGTTGATACAGCTGTTCCTACAATCTACAGCAATGGTTGATAGTGGCTGCCTGGTGCAGTGTGCCTCTGCTTTCCATTTGGGTGATTGAGTTGATGTTTGTAGGAATTGCTAGAAAGGGAGAGGGACATGGCTAATTTCTGTGCTCCTTTCCAGTGGACTGGCATCCTTGCTTTGGCAGGTTGTGTCCCTAGAGAGGCTCTTCTCACCTTCCCTTGTGGAGAGGAGAGAAGAAATATGAAGGCAGATTTTTGACTTCAGTGGAATACTGGGTTTGGTGTCTGAGAAATCACAGATCAGACATTCCCTCCTGGTCTTTTTTGAAGTGTTTTTCTTTGCACTTGAAGTGGGTTTATTCTACATAGTTCCCTTGACTTCAGAAAGGTTATTCCTGGCTGATGGCAGAGTGCTTGAGCAAAGTGCCTGGTTCACATTACATCTGTGGGGCAGGAGCACTGAGCAGTCAGTTGGCAGTATGGAGTTATTTATAGCTGAAATGTGACATTAGCCTCAGGTTTGTTATGGTTGTATTTCATAAGGCAAATAGACACAGCCACAGAGCACACTATGCTCTGGCAGCTCTGCATAAAGGAATAGGTAAAATATTACTGAGCCCCTGAACAGAGAGAACTTGTATAGCTGAATTAAGTTCAGAGGAGCAAATAAGATTTTCAAGGCATGCAGAAGGTTTACTTTTCATTCATTTTGATGCAATGTGTGTCCAAATCCCTCTGAGTAGCTCAACCTCATTTCTGCAACCTGTGTCGTCCTACTGACTTGAAAGAAATATCATCAGTGTGAGAAGATGGGGTTGGCTCTAGGTTAGTCTCAAAGAAACTGGGAAACTACCATGCAGCACAGAAAATATTGTAAATACAGTAAATAATAGATGATTTATATGATGGATGGCTATCTAGGTGTAGATAAAAGGAGGCTTAGTGTATTTTCTGCTTCCTTCTCCCTCCCTGCTCCCCCACCCCAATTTTACACAGCTCAGTTTCTAAAGAGGAGAAGAAATTCTTTTAAAGCAATGCTCTGACTGTCCTAGACTGCTAATTTAGCTGGGTCTTTCACAGGATTCAGTATTGCTCATGTTATTTTAACAAGATATTTTAAAAAAACTTTATTGAGGTAATAAATATGTCAATTACTGTTTCAGGGAGAATATATTGATTTGCAATATTTCTTCCAATATTGATAATCAATAGATATCTCAAAAGGGTTTAATGCTGTTTGGCCTGGACAACCTGTAGTTTTAGAGAACTAGTTGTAATATTCATAGGTGAAAGCAAACATCATGAATATTAAACCCCAGCTGAAGCATATGAGTCTAATTAAACAGTGAGAGGAGCTTTGGCATGTGTCTCCAGCTGAAGCTGTTTCTTAGGAGGACTTCTGCTTCAAATCTATCTTTATTAAGGCCTTGTCCAAATGATAAATATACACTGCCTGCTTGGTATCTGCCACTTGGAAATAAATCACTTTAGGATTGATTTGCTGAAGGCTTTCTTCACTCTGTGTCCTGCTGCCCAGGAGGACATGCTGGAGTTCTTCACAGAAGCACACAAATGAGGGGAGCTGCTGAGAGCAGAAAGCCAACAGCAGTGTGACAAAGCCCTGCATGTTCACTGGCACAGATGGCATCGTGCCTGTCATGATTTAAAACTTGTGCAAGTGCACACGTTACAGGAATTTTGTATAGGGGCTCCTGATGGTCTGGTTTTGAGCTTGTTCTGTTTCAGAGCAGAGACAGAATATGGATGTGTATAGCTCCACTTCCCACCTTCCTGCTTCCTAAATAAAATGGCATGGGCAGAGCAGCCCAGTTTCGCAGTCCTAGTTGTGACCAACCACTGGGCTATAAACCAGGGGAAAACCTGGGTTGCTTGCTGATTCTGGGGGCAGCTCAAACAAAAGGTTTTGCGCCATGAGGCTATTCAAGACAGACTGCTTTTGTGCAGGGATGAAGTAAAATCCAAAATATTAAAGCTTCCAAATGTTAGAGGCTGTATTATTTGCTCCTAAACTCTGATTCCTTTCTATTGCTGTGGCTGATCCAATCTCTATGCAGAGAGGTGCAGCTGCAGTGTGAGGGCCTCGGTGGGGAAATGGCTCGGGCAGCAGCAGCAGGAACAGCCACTTCTTGCCCAGGCTGGCACAAAGCCTCCCTCTATGGCAGTCCTAGCCAGGGCCCAGACTGGCACCCACAGCAGCCTCTGTGCCACAGTGTCTTCCACCCATCTCCTCTGAGGGCTTTCATTTTCTTTTGAGGGAGAGCACTGGCACTGCATTGCTGTGTCAGCACAAATAAAGCGCTTTGAAAGGCAAGTAAGGCCCAGTGCTAAAACCTCACAGTTCTTACCAGAATCAGCCTAAATGAGACTTAAATGTGCTTAAATTCTCACAGGCTGAAGTGCTCTGTGGAACTGGGGTGATACATGTCATATGTTTAAACCTGGTGCCTGAGTAAGTTTTTGGCCAACTCTGGATCTAAAAATGGTTCTGTGGAAGTGATTCTAAGAACTGGCAGAATGGAATAGATTGTGGGGTCTCTTTGTAGCTTTTAAACAGTATTGTACTAGTTGATAGAAACATATTCTTTCTCTAAAATTTTGTTTTTTAAAAAGCCTATTATGTTTTATAAAATTCCTTTGAGGTTTGCCATAATACTACTTGAAATGGAGTGTAATGTAGTGCTTGATAGGTCTGCACTACAGCCTGATTTTCATGATAGTACCAGCTCTGTGTTTGTGACATTGTATTTTGGAGAATAAGAACTACACTAAAGTGCAGCAATTTTATATTACATAGAAACAGAACTTCAGAAATTGCCTCTTTAACCTGAAAAGCCCCAGGAGCCTGATTTCAGAGTAAATCAAATAAAATGGTTTTGCATTTTGATTCTCTACCTGGTACACAGGGCTAATCTGAAAAAGCTCACTGGTGTTTCTGTGGGAAGCTATGTTGTTTAACTGTGTAACAGATGAAGTCAAAAACCTTGTTTTGGACAAAGTGTGCAGGAATTTTGAGATAATTGTAGTTAAAAGCCTTTGTGAAAGAGTTTAGGTTGAACACTTCACCTTCTTTCTGAGTCAAGGTTTTGGCAGGTGACTTTCAGGTTTAGGACTCCAGTAATGAGCTCTACTGATATTATCTGGAAAGAAGAAACTTGTGCCCATGTTTCACATTAATTTTAAAACAAAAAAAAAAATTCAATTTTTAAGATAGTTTTTGCAGACACTTCTGAAATACGAGGAAAATAACTTAAATTTCTTTTCCAGAAAAAAATATGCCCTGTACACTCAATTCTATGATTTGCATCTCTTTTTTTAAATGCATGGAGAAGCTTCTATCAAGATACTGACTAGTAGATCTATGATTTTAAAACTGAGAAGCATTTGACTTTTAAGTGCTTTATCAAATTAACAGTTTATGAGCAGGGCCATGACAGATGAACATGAAGACTGAAATAATCTTTTTTTTATTGTGGAGTTCCTAATTTTCCACTGGGGTATTGACTACAGTATATAAGTACCTGTGCAAGTAATGTTGCTTGGTGGAAAGAGAACGTTTCTATTCAGTGCTCCTGGAGAAAACTGATCTGTTTTGAGCAGGAATGGAATAAGGACAATTCTTTTTTTTTTTTTCCTCTCCCTACGTGTTTGCTTAAGAGCAGCATCAGTATTGAAATGTTATTTCCAGGTTGTGGTTGAATGCAGGAAGTTGTGACGATGAGTGGTGATGGGCAATTGTCTTGGGTGTTTATGGGAAGGCACGTGTGCTTCTTTCCGATTTCATTAGCTATTGGTTCCTGTAATAGATGCCTCCCTTAAAGGCAGCAGCAAAATCAATAATAATGATTGTTACAATGGATTGTGGGGTGTGTGTGTGTCTTTCCCTAACTTTTCCAGGTTCCTGTTTTCCTTTGCTGATTTGCATGTCCCGCAAGCTGCTCGCAGGTGTCTCTGGGGGCAGAGCTGATGTGTTCTCAGTTTGGCAGCATTTCCATCGCTTGTCCCTCCAGTCCTGGCTGCTCCTCTCAGAGCTGCCTCCTCTGAAAAGCCATTTCCAAAGAGCAGCTGAGGGTTCATGCCGAGATCTGGAAGCAATTCTGCCCAGTGGTTGCTTTACCCGAGAATCTGATGGCTTTTTCCTGGCTATTTCTATTCAGACTGCTCTTAATTACACAGAGGAGGCTGAGGAAAAAGGAAAATGGGGAGTAGAAAAATTTGTTTGTTAAAAACAAAAAAGCAAACCCCACCCCTTCCATCTATTAGCTCGGGGTTTCAATCTCCTGGGGCAGGAGCAGCTGCGGGGCTGGGGCTGCTGCTGAGGGCAGGGCACCATCAGCATCCCTAGCAGGATAAAGGAGATGCTTCCTGTGCAACTCACTTCCCCAGGGAAAAAAACAGAAGATTTGCCTCTCACACAGTGGAAAGGCATGGCAAAAAGGCTCCCAGTTTTTTTTTTTTTTCTCTGAGATGCTAGAAACGTTATTTAAAACAGTCGGAGATTTTCTAACACTGTGGTGATGCGAGCTGCTGTGGTGATGTGAGCTGCTCAGGTTCTTGCCAAGCTGGCCCCAGCCCCCCTCTGGCTGCCAGCACTGCTCAGTCTCAAGCTGGTTCAGCCTTCAGCTGATCAATGATCTGAACGTGGGATGTGTGTGGAGGAATAAATGACGGGAAGAGGGTCCATTCCTTCATTACAGTGGAGCCTTGGCTTGAGAACCCTCATCCCAGACACCCCAAAGCAGCTCCTGTCACCATGGGCTTCTCTGCTCATTCCTTGGCCAGTCTCAGCACATCTCTCATACTGAGACACTTTTCTGGCTTTGTCCTGCCTAAATTGATGATAATTAGGTATCAGCATATACATTGTGCCCCCCTGAATGGCTTGAGTAATTCCTGTATAGATTAAATTAATTAAGCCAAGTGCAAATGTGTAAATTCTGTATTTGTAAAAGTAAAGTGCTGGATTCCATTTTCAGGAAAGTTTTATTCTCTGAAACTGTTAATGTATTTTCTCTGTTATCGCACTTTAAATGAACTCATGAGTTAAGAAGAGTGTCAGAGAATAAATTATCATACAGCTGGTAGGAGTGAGATAAATAAAAGAATATACATAAAAAATAAATGGATTCTGTCCCTGTGTGTGTGCAGAAGAACCAGTCCTTGATGATGAAAGGCTATTAACTAGCTTGGTGTAATTAACTGTTTTAATGCTGCTTCAGGAAAAAAGGTTTGTAGTTCTTTTTTTGAAATCAAGTGTCATAAATGTGCAGTGTGGAATAACAACTCTTTTGCACTTGAGAGATGCATAAAGGAAGAAGGTGGGGACAGAAGGTTATTTCAGAAAGGAAACAGAAGGTTTCAGCTGGGACAGAAGGGTTATTTCAGTTCCTTAATTTTTTTTTTTTTTTGCCTCCCCCCAAAAAGATATCTCTCAGCTGAAAAAAAAAAATGCCAGTGAAACAGAGAATTTGAGACTAAATTTGGTGCTCTGACCATCATCTTGCAATAATCTCCAGGCCAGCGGGAAGGTCCCTGTGTGTGTGTGTGTCACCCTAGGGTCAGGCTGTGAACATCCAATATAAAGAGCACATTTCATCCTGAGATGAAGGCAGAAGAAAAGGTGAGGCCAGCTCAGGATTCTCATCCCAGTGATTCATGGCATGTATTGAGTTTGTGCAATCTGCTGCTTGAAATCAGAGGAGGGTTGTTAGAAATCCTGTGAGTTGGCATTGTGGAGCTTCTTGGCTGTGTCCCCTGCCCTGCTGGTTGTGAGTGAAGGCTGAAGGAGAGACAGGGGATGGGAGGTGGCTTCACAGCCCGTGCAGTGCCCTTGCTCAAGGACACTTCTCCATCTTTGGCTCTAGAGACAGGTGAAAGAATGGCCCCTCTTGTTGTTTCAGGGACTGGGTGTGTCTGCGCCTAGAGACACCAAGATTTGCAATTCAAGAAATGTCTGTTTTACTGATGAATCAAGCCTGGTTTTCACCTAAGAAAATGGAGTGTATGGGATGATAGTGAGTGTTTGCCTGCATGCCTACGTCTTATCTGTGACAAAAGCTGTCACACACAGGCTCCATGGGGACACAGGGAGAGTATTCCAGAGATAAGTAGGAGCCTGTAAGCTCCCTGAGCAGAGGAGGAGGAAACAAGTTGGTGTCCCAGTGTGAGAAAGCTCTTCAGCTGGGCCCACTCCTGTGGCTCCATCTGCACCCAGGCACAGGGGGAGCAGCCAGGCCCCCTGAGTCCTTGCTGGAGCCATTCCTGCCACCTCCCTTCACATTTCAAGTGAAATTGTGCCCTAAACCACACTGATTTCATGGCCAAGATGATGCATTAGGCAATGATGTTTTGTTCCTTGTGCCTTTTCTGGGGATCCCTGTATCTTCTGTGATGAAGATGTAGGAGGTTCCCTTCCTCCCCTGTCATTAGCTGCTGTCTCTGAGCTGCTCTTTGCTGCTTCTCTCACCATGTGAAGGGATTGGAGCTGGGTTTGCAATGATTTCAGCTGAAATAAACATCTGAATAACAGAGGGTTGTGTTTATTTTTATTGTTTTAACCTTTTACTCTTTTAAGTTCAGTGCCCCAGTTCCAGCAAAGGCTCCCATGACAGAGGCAGCTTTGCCGGGATCTGGGCTCTGCTTCCCGAGGAGGGCAAATCCTGCTCACTCCCTCTACTCGTCCTTGCCCCATGAATCACTGCCTGTCTCTGAACAATGGTAGCAAGTGGGTCTCCTCAGTCCCAAATGGGGTTTTCTGTTTCTTTTACAAATCTGTATCCCTGTGGAACCATCCTGTGCTCTCCCAGGCTGTGTGAGGTGACAGGAGATGTGAGTTTGGCTTACCTGAGGGATGGTGAAACCAATTCTGCCCCTCACCAATGGAATAAGTGTGCCAATCCAGACTGTTTAAGCCATGGTACAGTGCAGGTGGAGATCAAAGGTTCTGGTTGCAGAAAAAGGGAATAGGAGGAAGAGCATTCTTGCCGGAAGAACGTGAAGCTACCATGCTCTTTTGCCTTTCACACACCCACTCTCACACAGGAATCTAGCCCCAGGTCTTTATGTGCCTTTTCTTTTAATCTACAAAATGTGCACATGCACATAATTTCAATAGTGAAGTTTAATAAATGGACAGTTGAAAGTAATTCCAGATTCTCTACTGAAAAGCACTACAGAAATGAAAAGCATTATTGTTATTAGTCAGTGTCATTCTTGGTGAGGGCTCTAAGCCCTGCATTGTGCTGAGATTTTCTACTGAACAGTGATCTTATCTTTTCTCCTACCAGCTTCCTTGCAGTGGAAATTCTTGTGTAAGGAAAGGATGGACAGGATTTAAAAGGATTTAAATAGTATTTAAATTTAGCTTGAGGCTTGTTTCCTAACCAGCTCCTTGTGGTTAATTTCCAGGTTAACATGTTTCTGTGAACATATATTTCTTGTATCACTTAAGTTCTCTCTTGTTCTATATTTTGAATTCCTTAAGAGCAAATGATTTATTTCACTGGTATTTACTCCTGTCACTTTTCTTTCCAATGCTGTTAAAAAAAGGTTGTGCAGAAGGGCACAAAATCCATACATAGAAGAAAAAAGTGCTGGTCTTTGCCTACAAGGTGATGCTATTGTCAGTGAATGTGAATAATCCTTTTTTCTTTTCTGTAAAGGTCTGATCTTTCTTCCCCCATCTAAGATAAAACAGTCTGTCTGTCCTATAAATGCACAGTGAAGTGTAATTTCACATCAAATCTTTGTCCTGTGGTCTGGAAATGTGATGTTAACCTAAAGGATAAGAGAGCTTGACAAGCTTCAGCTCACCAAAATGGTCATGTTCATCACTGCCTGAATCTAATTTGAGCTTCCTTTCCAGTTCACTTTCTGGGGAAGCGGACCTGAGAGACTGAATATGTAGAAGACAGGCTGTTGGGAGATGTCATTACAAAGAACTGGAGAAGGAGAGCCACCCTCTGAGGGATGGGGCGTTTTCAGTCTCTCTTTCTCCTGTTTGCTATTAGAAAATCAGTTGAGCCCTGGGACTCTATAAAAAGCACTAAAGTAATCTGATTCTTGGGCTGTTTGGTTGAGATTTTTTTGTTTGTTAGAGAGTGTTTTTTGGATGGAAAGACCTTTGCCAGGGTATGTGATTTGTATTTTGTGTTGAGCTGTGGAGAGCTGTAGTGGTGGTGTTAATCTGTTGTTTGTTCTATTCTAGCAGTTTGTTAGTATGCCTGTCACACTTTTTGTACTTGTTTTTTCTGATGCATGCATCAAACACATCTTTTAAAAATTTTCACTTTGAAAATTTGTATGAGTTACTCTCATTGACCTTCTTAAAGATAGACAAAATTTAATTAGGTGTCCTACACAAAATCCCTTCTAAAAGGAGAAAAGGTCAATATCATGGATATTTTTGCTTTTATCACTCTGGGTCTAGGACACTCAAGTCTTATTTGATTTGATTATTATTGATAATTTGAGTCATTTGTTCTAAGGTCAGATCTGCCACAAATTGTGGATCTCTTTTCCTGGGGCCCTGCAAAACAGTAATTATCCATTTTCTATTTAGATCAAGATGTGGCAGCATGTTCTGACAATGGTAGTCCTAGAACAATGTGCTGCTCATTAAAGATGAAACTGGCTTGCAGAAGTCAGCAGGGTTCTGCTTGTGATGGCTTCCCAAGGTAATGGACTGAATCTTCCATACACTGGCAAAAGTTTATTAGCTTCAGTGGAGCTGCTTGTGTTGGCTGGGGATCTGATGTTTACCCTATGCCTCATTTATTGTATAGCATTTACCTATCATAAAAAACCACCTCCAAACCACTAAAAAAAAAAAAAAAAAAGGAAATAAAAATAGAATAAATACCCAGTAGGCAGCACATTTGAAAGCTGTTTCATTGGGCATCTGTGCAGTGCAGGTGTAAAACCTATGGTGAGCATGTTTTTTCAGAACACTTTGCATCAAATAAACTTATGTCACACACAGAGATGTTCACTCACTAATTCTCCTTCCAGAGGGAAAAGCAGAGTTTGACTCACTGCCTATAATTCCTGGAAATGCGTGAGGGCTTGTGAGCGAAGGGTTGTCTATAAATTAAACAATAATACTAATTGATGTGGAGGCTGGCAGGCAGGATGTGGCTGAGGGATCTGCCTGATGTGCTCACAACACACAAACCTTTGGTCCTTGCCAGTCCGATCAGGAGCAGCATTTCAAACAATCACATAGCAGGATTGCCACCAAGGTTTATAGTAATGATTAGGAAGCACATAATTAAAGCCACTCCCAAACTGGAAAAGCATTCTCAGCAGACTTCAGAAACTCTAAAATGCTTGTTTATTCAATAATTATGGAGCATAATTATGGTAATGAGGTTAGCTCAGATTTACATGTTAGCTATGCATTTTAATGATCTGATTATACAAAAGTGAGATACAATAGATTAAATTTTATATGGAAAATTTGTTGCCAGACTGGAATCATAAGACAACTCCCCTCCTATCCCCAAATAGATTTATAAGAGCTCTGGGAATTACCATGTAATAAATCCTGTGCTTGTAATGAAATAACTAGAGCAGAAAAAACTTTAAACCATTGTATGAACAGAAATCCCCAGCTGCAGAACTACTGCTGAGTGACATTAAAGAATGCAGTTTTCTTTTTCTTCAAACTATTTTTAAAAATATCACCAAATGGGCTCCAGAGTCCTTGGAGACAATTTTGTGAAGAGCAGTCACCGCCTTTGTTTCTGAGCACTGAAGTTGGCAAGCGTAGATAAAGGAATGACCTTCCTGTTTTCTCACCCAGCTCTCATCTTTTCTTTCATCTGTCTCATCCTTTCATCCAGTTTTTGCTTCTCTTGCTTTCATTCAGTGGTGTTCTTTCAAAAAGGCCTGTTATGTTTTCTACCAATAACATTTGTATTTCTATGGTTAGAATTATTGTATTTCCTTCATGTATGGCTTTTTTGCTTTCTTGGGCTCTGTAAAGCTTTCAAATCTTACTCTAAATGAACAATTTAGTTCCTTTAATCTTTGTTTTGGTAATGCAATATTGTCTTTGACTCATTAAATGTCCTTTTGTTGCTGTACGAAGTTAATGATTTATTTTGTGCAGCATTGCAGTAAATTGGATGATTTTTGAGGCAGGGAAATCAAAGCAAGGCTGCATGTGATGCACGAACTGGCAAAGGGGAATAACTGAAACATTCTGGTTTTGTTTGAGGAGCTTCATTGTTGTTTTTGAGGGGTTTTTTTTGGAGGTAAATAATTACAAGATTAGGTAAAATAATGTGAATAATAGTGAAATTGTGAGAATTAAGTAATACTGAGGATGCTTGGACTGAGACAGTGATGCTGTTTGTCCACAAGGCAGAGTGATTTGTGCAGGTTTTGTCACTGGGATTCAGTCTGGGCCCAGTTTAGCTCTGCTGGAGATGCCCTCTGCTCCAGCCCATCACTCTGGGCCCAGGGACTACCAAAGCCCATGGGTTCCTGCAGGGAACAGAAACTGCTGAGAGGACAGGGTGGGAAATTCTGCCACAGTTGGAAATGATTCCTCTGGGAAGACTAACACTGGTTGCTGTCAGCTCCAGTGGCACTCTGGGACCCCCAGCTCTGCCCTGAGAATGCCCCAGCTGCTGTTACAAACTCCAGCCTGCATTCTCCAGCAGCAAATTCCAGCCTCAACCAGTGCACCCAAGACTGCTGGCCCATGAAGTTAAGTGCCCGACTCTGCAAACTTTCATCCTCAAGTACAAAATTGTATTTTACTCAAGGAAAATAACATTTTTCTGAAATTCAGGGCACCTTCAGGTAACGTAGGCTGACTGCTGGGACAAAGAACCAGCGAAACACCTTGGATGAAGGGCATGATAAGGTTTTTTTGCCCAGGTTTGGGTTAATGTTATTTTTAAGTATCTAGATTGCCAGGGCTCGCTCTTTTAAGTAACAAATGTGTACAAAGAAAGCGTTGTTTTACTCTTGCTGGAATCCACATAATTCTAAGCACACAACCTAAACTGCTATTTTATGTGCATCTTTAAAATTTCATGAAAAAGCAGATCCCCCAGAGGTTGCATTTCCAAGCTAGCCTTAGCCAAACCCTCTCTGCATTATTTTTCAGATACAGTCTTTGAGGTTGCATTGACAAGATGGTTATTTGTTCTTTTAGACACCAGCCTTTGAAAATCTACTCTGAAATCTGTAGTCAAGAAAACTTAGGCTGCAGTATTAAACAGAAGATTTTTGTCATCTCTTTTTGCTTGTTTACATTTCCTTGCAGCGTGGGTCATTTCATCCCTGTGTCTCGGGACACCAGGGGTGGTCTTTGCCAGGTCTTGTGTTGTCTTTTTCCCAGAGAGGGAAATAGAAGCTTGCAGTCTCTTTGTCTCTGTTTACGTGCAGGTGTTTCAGAGCAAACCTCATCTCGCTCTTGCTGGGATTGTTTGCCCTTGTTTTAGGGTTTGCTTGCTGTTTGCTGCGAGCCAGGGAAGACGGAATGGTGCTGTTTACTCTGTTCTCTGGCAGGGCTAGACAAGGGCATCTCTCAATGCAAGGCACAGTGTTTGACTGGCATATTTTTGCAGGGGACTCTATTAAATAAAGAAGTAATCTGCTCTAACTCTTAGGAGCAGCACTTGTGAGAACTAAACCAGCCCTGTCCCAAAGACCTGCTCTCTTTCGTGTGTTATATTATTTTACTTCTGTGATAATAGCCCCATAAATTTCCACATGAACATCTCTTCTTTTCCTCAGTATTTTGAGTGTTTAAATGTTGACCAGCTATGGATTTAACATTGGATGTTGTCTTTGATAAAACTGGATGAGAAATACAATTTGCATTTAAAGTTTTCTGCTTAGTGCTAAAATCAGTAGGAGATGAGTCACTAAAGTGCAAAGATGGCGATGTTTGTGAAGAGTGAGCTCTTCATCATCCTTCTCCACAGTTCCTTGCAGGAACATCTCTGGTGGCTGTCCTGGAAGCAGGTTCATTGTCCCACATTCAATACAACCTGTCCTTTTAACAAAAGAAGATATGCTGCTTTAGCTCTCTAATTAAAGCTGAGACTTCAAAACATTATATATTGTCTGGCTTCAGCCACCTTCTAAAAAGAAGAAGAATAACCCTTTATTTGGGGGAAAAAGGTCTCAGTGCCATCTGTACCTCATGGATTTTGCAGTCACACGTGAGCATTGTGAGTTGCCTCACTCTGATGGATGTTCAGTGCTCCACGCAGACTCACGTCACCCAGGACATTATTGCCTGAGGCTTGGAACAGAGCAGCTGCAAGTCCCTGCCAGCCACACTACAGACACATTGATACATCTCTGAAATATATCCTAACTGTCCAAATACTAGCTTTAAAGGTTCATGGAAAAGTCAAGCAATAAAAATATCTCCACACCAGGGTGAGGATAGACATATCCTCCCTTTTCGAAGTCAAATAAAAATGATCCTGCTCATTTAAAAATTTCCCTGCTGTGTTGGCCTAGCCAGTATTTCTTATCCTATGACTCTAACTGTGCTCATTGTTCTGGTCCATCATTGCCATATTCTTTTTTTTTTCTTCTTCTTTCCCCCTGCCTGCATGATATGCCTGGGAATGCTGTGTAACGTGTATTTGCAGAGCCAGCCAGAGATTTCCTTTCAAGCCATCTTTGTTGAGGTTTTCAGCTTTCTTCCTGAGAAGGATATGGTTAGGAGGAAGATGTTTAGGATTCTGTCCATAAAAAGTAACTGAACTTTGAGATCTTTCATCTGTCCATGAACCTGTGAGTTTGTGTGAGTTCAGCGTTAGCTTTGCTGCCTTTGAGTGAGGCTGGATAACTGTAATTGGCAGTGAAACATTTTTGTAATCTTTTTGGTGTGAAAGATGCCAGACAAGCAATAAATTACACCATGTTCTGCTTTATGAAACATGGAAAAAACATGGTGAAAATAAAACAACTCTATAAATCCACCTTCTCTATATCCAAAGCAAGGTGACTGCTGAAACTCCTGTGCCTTGTAGAGTTATTTTTAGGGGGAATAGTCTCACAACAGCTCAAATATGTGTGACAAATCTATCCATATACATGTATGTATGCACATCTAATATGTACAGCTATAATTCATTACTTCTCTGCACTTTTCTCCCCCCTGGGGTTGTAGGTAGTGCTCAAAGGGTGTGCCAGAGGAGAGGATATTTCTTGGGGTGAAAATGCCCTCAAGGGCCTCTGTGACCATGAGAGGAACAAGAGTCAGGCCATTTCTCAGGCTGTGTCCCCAGGGGAGCCCTGTCCCTGCCTGTGGCTCCCTCCAGAGCCTTGTCCAGCTCAGCTGCTCTCATGGGGCTGCTCAGCTTCCCCAGCAGCTTCTCCTCTTGTAAATCCGGACTGAAGAGTTTGCCTTTCCTCTGTGTAACCAACCCTCATTTACCCAAAGTTACATCAGTGCAGTCTGTGGTGAGGGTTCCCATCAGCTGTGGAGCTGCAGTGGCAGGGAATGCTGGAATGTGCTCTGATCTGCTGGGGCAGAGGCAGGGCCAGAGAGCAGAGCACACTCCAGTCACACCTTGCCTGGTGGTGTCCCTTGTGCCAGGCTCACACTAGAAAGACACTTCATTTAGAAATCAAATTGCAGATTTATATTAATGTTGTAGTTAACATATTTCATAAGTCCTGTACCTCTCTGTAGTTGTCTTGTGGGTGGCAGATCTTCACAGCACAAGCTCAGGATCTTCCCTAGTCAGGGCTCCTCCAAGGCTCTCCCTGACTGGCCAGCCCACTCCCCTTTTATCCCAGTTACCCTGACAAACCACAGCTGCAGCCCAATGAAGGAACATCACAGCTGCAGCCCATCAAGGATAACTAGTACCAGTCAGGGTAAAGATATTCAAATATAGTACAGGTATATAATTAATATATTTAAAGCCTCCTACATTTATAATACATATATTCAAGGCCTCCTACATGTTAATTCTCTGCACAAAAGAAATGGAACAATTAAGTCATGCCTAAGTTATCAAGAAGGGGCTTGGGGACTCAAGCACTCAGGGCTGCCTCAGCAGACTGAGCATGGACCTGGTTTTCCAGCCACAGGTGGGGAGCCAGGAGAGCCTCATGGACACACGATGTTGGAAATCAGGACAGCCTGTTTTGCTGGCTTTAAATGAATGAAAATAAACTCACTGTCTCCTGCTCTTAAATATAAATACAATTTTTTTACCGGTGGGTTTCTGCTACTTCCATTTCAGGTGTGGGATTTATCTGGCCTTTCTGCCTGGGGACAGGGACTGTTTCACCCTCTCCCCCTTCCAGGATTGCAGTGGCAGCCTTGGAGCCAAGGACTGACCTGGCTGAGGCACCTGGTTTTGAGTTGTTTTTTTTTTTTTTTCCTCCTCATGGCCAGATTTCCTCTCCTCAGGACAGGTGAGTGTTGGTGGCAGGTGGGAGAGCCTTGCAGAGAGTTGAGAGGCAGGGCATGACCAGGGGACACTGGTGCTTTTATCCTGCCATAGCCCTGGCACCAGGTATGGGCTCACAGCTCCGGTGGCTGCAGCAGGTTGGTTGGACAGGAAGGAGGAGGACTGGAAGCTTCCTTGGTGAAAAGCAATGAAATTGGCGTCTTTGGACAATGATGGTCAGCAGCTCTTCCCACTCTGAAGTCTCACCCAGATGAGGTTTAAAATAACCCTGGCATTAGCAGATTGTCACTACTTATAGTAGTGACACAAAAGAACACAAGCTCACACTGCTGTTCTTAAAGTGAAGAAAAAAAAAGTTTATTTTCTGACTCTAACATTTATAGTTTCTCGAAAGTGACAGCAGATTGGAGGGTGACAGTGACACCTCTCCAGTGACACTGGTCAAACTAACAGTCTATTAATTCTCTCTTCCTTTATAAAAGAATGCAAAACAATAAGTTATTTACAGAAAGTGTGTGAAAAAGTTCACTACAAGAATGTCAACATCAAAAAGCTTAGAAAATCTCAAAAAACCAAAGTAACGGATTATTCCACTGCACATTGGTATCTCTGCTTACTGCAGAAGGGCAGGAAAGGAACAAAAATTCTTGTAGTATATCTGGGGAGTGAATCCAGACCCCAGCCCCCTTTTCCACTGCAGCATTTAAGCCATTTCCACATTAAAATCCTTTCTTTTTTCTCACTTGCTGTAGGAAAGGCACAGAGTGGTAAACAACTGCTGGGAATAAATGAGTTTGTCATGCTAACTGTATTCCTAGAGGAGTGCTGTGCTGCCTCTTTTTTCTTTATAAAAAACAGCTGGCCCACAGTGGTTGTAGTATCTAATCCTGTGATAAAAGCAGGATTTAAGTCCCCCAGTCCTGGCAGAGCATCTCATGCTGTTGTGTCCTGCTGCTGATGGAGAGCACCTCTGGCTCTGCTGTGCACGGCCCACTGAGACCTTTTCCAGCAGCAGCTTTTGCTCCATAGGCAGAGCTTTCTCTTCCATCAGAGCCTGCTTTACTTTCCCTTCTGGTGACTTGGGTCTGGCATAGGCAGAATAATGCAGGAGCACAGCCTGGAAGGGCAGGTAGGGCAGGTTTGGGTAGTTACACAGTGGTCCTTAGGGTAGAAACACAGAGGAAGAAATTTTAATCCTGATTAGCTGTTTGTTTGGGTCTTTTTTTTTTTCCTTTCTGCAGAAGATATCTGTGAAGAATGAAGCAGTGGCAGTAAGTAATTTCATGAAGGGCAAAATAATGAAAGCACTGCCCAGTGAGAGAACAATGTTTGTTTGCTAAGTGGTTTGTGGCTTTTGAAGGCTGGATTTTTGACTACTGTTACAGTAATAATGGGTAATTAGAGTAATAATAGTTGTATTACATCTGGAAACAAACAATCATTAAAAATAATTAGTCTTAAAATTCATATGCTGCTGCACAGAGTGATTTTAACACCGTAAAGCAGAAATAATTTTAACCAGTAGGATACTCTATATCTCAGCCAACACAACCTTTTCCTGCACTAATGTTACATTTTTGAACAGTTGTTCAGGATTTCACAGGCAGTTATGACTGATGTTCTTTCAATATTTTACCCCCATCCCCACAGCAAATTCTGCTCCCCCTCTTTCACAGACAAAGAATTGAGACCAGACCCCAAGTTGGGAATAGGTGCTAGCGAGGGGTTGGGTGGCCCATCCAAGCTTATGATCCTGAAAGTCTGCTTAGATGCCCCATAACCCTGAAGATGGTTGAAGTTTTATGGTTGATTGACTCATGTTTTTATTTTAATTTTGAAGAGTTTCAGCACAGAGAGTTCAGCACAGAGCTGAGATGGTGTATCCTGTTTGCTTCCGTGTGAAATGTGTCACCAAGTTAGGTGTCCTTCTATTTGTGACTTCTTATGAGCTCTTGGAACATGAAAAGTCCATAGTGAATGAAAACTTCCTGTGGCAAAATCCATGCTGGCCTGGTCTTTCTTTCTGAGTACTGCACAAGCAATGTGGGAAAAGTGCAGGATTTTTAAGTCTGGTGCCAAGACCTCAGGTTGTGATTGCAGTACCTGATTCTATCCACAAGTTCACTTGTGGCTGTGTTTGTAAGGCACCTGTTCAGAGTCAAAAGGAAAGCCTTCAGAATTCTAATGAGCTTCCTGGGTCACTAACAGGTGAGTTAAACAGCAGATCCATTTGTTTTCTACTTCTACACTGTGGTGCTTTGCCTCTTGTGAATTCTGGCTCCACAAGTTTTGCTACAGCCCTGAAGGCAGGAGTGTCTGTGGAGAAAGTGTTTCAAGAGGGACTTGATGTTTTTTAAGCCCTGTGACCATGTTCACAGGGGTCTGAGGATGAGGGAAGAGACAAGGATCTGACTCCATGTTTCAGAAGGTTTGATTTATTATTTTATGATATGTATTACATTAAAACTATACTAAAAGAATAGAAGAAAAGGTTTCATCAGAAGGCTGGCTAAGCTAAGAATAGAATCAGAAAGAATGATAACAAAGGCTTGTGTCTTGGACTCTCTGTCAGAGCCAGCTGTGATTGGCCATTAATTACAAACAACCACATGAGACCAATCCCAGATGCACCTGTTGCATTCCACAGCAGCAGATAATCATTGTTTACATTTTGTTCCTGAGGCCTCTCAGCTTCTCAGGAGGAAAAATCCTAAGGAAAGGATTTTTCATGAAAAGATGTCTGTGACAAAGCCCCACCTTTAAAAGAGTGGTGGTTTCTTATCTGTCATAGTCTCTTCCACAATGTGTCACAGAGGAAGATTTTATTCTTGCATGCCTGCAGGCCTTCAGCTGCACTGTGGTACCAGGTAAAACTGAGGAATTGTCTGGAGGAGAGCGAAAAAAAAGGTGCCCCAGCAGGACTTGAGGTGTGAGCCTGGGGGCACATGGACCTGGGTCCCACTGCTGCAGAACCAGGTCCCTCCCAATGCCCAAATGCTGTCACTGTTAGAAACCTGCAGGGCCCCTTCCCATCAGGTGGGACGCTGCACATGTGGATGCTCCTCACTGCACTTGCTGTCCTTCACTGCCCCTCTTTGATGGATGATTTTTAGAGCATTTTCCATCTGCTTGAAGCAAAAGTTTAGTTAGACATTTAATCAGCTGCTGCACATACAATTTAGAAGTTGGAAAATGCCTATTTCTGCCAATAGAATAAAGCATTCTGCTAGATAGAATGTGATATTATGTGCTTTGACATGTTTTGCTTCCTCAAATACCTGACAATATGCAAAATTCTGGTATGTCTCAACAGAGAAGTTAGTAATACAGATTGCAAGCAGAATGTGGAAAAGATAGCTCCAAGGCATTCAGTTCTTCTGTCTCCCATCTTTCAGCTCTATCCTGCCATGACTTTGGTATTTTCACTTCTGTTCTGATGTCTACCTATGAAAATGATTTGGACTGCTGTGCTTATCTGCATGAAACTTTGGGGATCAGGGTGGCTTTTCAGCCTTCATGCTCTTCATTCTCCCAGATATTTGGGTGAGGTGAGGGGTATGCATGCCTGGTGAGGTAGGGGGAGAAAGAAATTTGAGACAAACATGTTTCATTCCTTGGTTTGTTTGGACCTAGCTTAACTCCAAATTGAATTCTCTGTGGGATTTTTCCAAGCTGAAGTTCTTTCAATGTATGTGACATTTGCCCAGATAGGCTCGGTACCATTTGAGGTGTTTGAGTTTGGACAGCTCCATGCCATTTGAAGTGTTTGAGTTTGGACAGCTCCATGCCATTTGAAGTGTTTGAGTTTGGACAGCAATAGTTCCATCATTCTGGAGGACCCCAGGGAGGAGGTTTAATGCCTCTGTTGAACAAAGAAATGTGCCCTGGGAGGAACAGTGAGCCACAGGTGCATGTGCTGCTTTTGTTTGTTGGATGCATTAGGGTGCACAGGGACATTTCCAACATGAATGCAAAAGCTCATTTTGGGGTAGAAATGCTGTATTTCTTGAGGTAATTGGTAATGTAAGCAGTAACATGACTTGTGCAGACATGGACTCAAGTGCACACCATGCTGTAAATCTGAGTGCTCTGCTCACTCTTCACCAGGGAGGTGTATTAAGTCATTACTTTTTTGCTGATGTTTAATTTAGCTGCATGACAACTTATATTGTTTTGCTTTGTTCTAATTCTGTTGCAGTAAGGTCTGTTATTGCATGAAATTGTTCCCTTGCTCAGTCAAAAAGTTCATTTCTGTTCTTCCTGCATGTATTTGTAGACTTTTTCTTCCTCCCCACTCCTTTGGGACTAATGCAGTTTGCTCCATTTGTATGCCACTGGAATACTTGGGTTTTTTTCCTCTGATCTGAAAATGCAGAAGAAACAGTGAAGGAGATTTGCTGCAAAAGCTGTGCAAATATTCAAATAAATCAGCCAGCTTCCTTGGCAAATATACTCTTGGTATTATGCAGTCCTTTTTACTAAAAGATAACGGCTGAAATGCTAAAGAATGCTCCTTTCTGTGGCATTCTAAACGACTTCAGAGAATGAGCCCAGTGGTGTTGAGATGCAGTAGAGCAGTTATTGAGACCACAGCCTTAAGAAAGGGCACATCCTGGTGCTGCAACACGTCTGAGATAAGAAGGAAGCCCCACGTCTTTAGCAAACAGAGCCTGTGCTTAGTTTGAAGAAATGCCATGTGCATCTCCTTTAAGAAACTGCTAATTACCATTAGAAAATAAAGATGGGACTGCTAATCAGCTGCTGCTCCACATTCTACAGCGTGTCTTGTTTGCAACTCTTGGCATTATTCTTTCAGCTATTTTCAGTGTGTTTCATTAACAAGATTGTCTACTCTTCCAGTTTGTTTACTCGAATAAAAAATAGTTTTGACTTCCATTTTCTTTCATGAAGCCCCTGGGAAAACAGTTTATTTTGCAGTGATTTAAATAGTCACAATTAAATTGGGACTTGCATCTCTCTGTATTTTTGCTGTCAATAGAGATTGGTGTGCCTCTTCTCCAGGGCAGAACTTGGCTCAAGTCTCATGAACAGAGAAGGGAAATGGTCTCAGTGAATGGCTTATCTTTTGTTATCTGCACAGACTGAATTAAACCTCTAAACCTGTATAGCCCCTGGAAATAAATAGTTTGGGTGAAAAAGACCTGAGAGAATGGCACAGTACCCTTGGTTACAGACTATTTAACAGCAGGGGTGGTGTGTTTCTAATTTGCAAAAGATTTTGTTTATTTTTCTTTTTTTCCTTGCTTTAATGTTCTCCTCAATACTTCTGTACTTCTAAGTATTCAGTTGCTTAGTCTCAAGGGACAATGCAATGTGAAGAATAAACTGGTGGAGCAGAGGGGTGAGACTCCAGGCCGCTGGCTGCTGTTTGGACTTGGGTGGCAGCCACAAAGCAGCCTTCATTTGTTTTTGGCTTCAGCTTCCCAGTTGTTAAATTGGAGGGAATTAATTTCTTCACACAGCATCTCTTACAGTTTTCATAAAAGATGGTGGTGTATGGCAGGTCTGGTTCATCCTGCTAGGTTTGTGGGTTTTAGGAGAGATTGACCAGAAAATTTACAGTGGTTCTTCAAGGACTCTTAAGTCCCTTGTGCTCAAGGATGGCAGTGCTTGAGCTGCACAGCCCAGCTGTGGGAACAGGATTATGAGCAGTAGTGACCTTTTGTTGTGCTATTTGCTGGAGCACTCAGCTGTACCTGTGCAGTGCAGGTAACATTTCCCTTCCTCCAGCAGTTTCATGGCTCTGCATTTATGAATGACAGACAGAGCTGGTAAAGGAGTGTCTTGCCAAGCATGAAAGCACTGCTTAGCACAACAAAGTTATTGCTGCTGTCTCCATTTCTTGCATTTGTCACAGTCTTGGAGACTTAAGTCACTGAGACTTAAATAGATGCTTCTGCTGTTTTACTTTTTGTTACTGTTTATCAAAAATCCATTATGGAGAATTCATGCTTTTGGCAGAAATCCTGTGTCTTACTGGCTGCCATAGAGAAGTGCTCTCTGATTGCTACAGCTTTTAATTTGGTTCAGTGATGATCAGGATTTGTGCAATTGGAACAAGCAAGGGAGGGGCAGTGGTTAGCCCAAGCAGGTGTTTATTCAGCAGCAGCACCAATGTTACAGGGCCTGAATTAACATCACTAGATGCTCTAACATATTTATGGAAGACATCACCTTAAGCACGTTGATCTTTGCAATCTATATGCTATTTTACTCAAACATTGTTTGGATTAGGCATCTTGGAAATATGGAAAGGAAATGGAGAAATGTAACAGGGATTTTATAGTCTTTGCACATACAAATGAGAATTGCACTGCCAGTTGCCATCTCATTTTTTTAAGCTTTTGGTCTGCAGTCCAATTCTTTCTGAGCAGATCAAGAGAATGAGTTTAATTCCTCAGCTGTGCTTTTCATGGCTGTAGGGTATGGAGGGTTGCTCATACACCCACCAGCCCTGTTAATCCCAGCTCTCCTTCTCCCCACTCCGGATTTGGAGGCAGCCTGTACAAGTGCTGTGCTGGACTCACCCTGTGCCCGCTGTGAGCTCTGTGTGCCATTCTCTCTGCAGCCTGCCTGACCGCCTGCAGGATTAGCTGACCTGAGCAGAAAGCAAAGGGCAGCTAATTCCCTCTTTTCAGCCTGTTAGGGAGCACAATTACACTAACTACCCGTGCTTGTTGGGAGGGCAGGATGGCAAATGGAAATGCCACGCAATGACTCTCAGGCAGGACTAAGGAGTGGCAGAAGGCCAAGCGAGCTTGCCACAATTATTCTCTTTGGGGGAGATGCCAGCCTGAATGCTCATGTACTATCTGCTGTTTGCTGATTCACGGCAGGAATGAGTGTCAGCCTTTTTCTTGCCCACTCCCCTCCCTCTCCTGGCTGAAGGTAATAATGAGGAGGAGACAGGCACAGTCAAGAAAATAAAATAACAGTGTGGAACCCCACATGGGTTAGCCGTGATGTTTGCAAGATAAACTATTTGACTCCAATTTCTAACTATTGCTTCCTCTGCTTGGAATATATATATATATATATAGATGTAAAACTAGATAAAGATTATCTGTAATCAGTTTTTGGAGACTGACTGCCCATCTGTGCATTAGGATGTAAAAGTTCATGCTTGAGGAGAGGAGAGCTTGCTTCACCAAGTGTGGGCAGTGGGAGCCACTGGCTGCAGTGGAGGAGCAGAGATGATGTAAGCTCTTGTTTTGGGGATTTAGAGACCAAGAAGCTCTAGCCAAGTCTTTAAAACAATTTTTCACCTTTATTCCATTTCTCTAAGGTGTAAATAAGGAACTAAGACCTAATTGTTCTCTTCAGAAGGTCAATAAGCAAAATAAAGTGTCTTGGCTTCCCGTGATCTGCAGGGGGGCCAGAGCCTGCCCTGTCCTGCCACCTCTGCTCTCTCCATCCCCAATGGGCAGGATGAATAAGTTTTTTTGATTTCTAGGCACTGCACCACCCAAAGGTACTGCACACCTGCTCAGGTACATTTTTGATTTTACTAGCACATACTGAAAATGGTTAAAGCAAAGAAAAAACAAGATCCATTTGACTTATGCTCTTAAGGATTCAGAAGAATGTTTAATAACATTAGTGCTAATACATTGCCAATCACTTCTGAGACAGCTGGATAAAGACAGCTGCAATGGTTTCAGTCAATGTAACAGATTAAGATGATAAATCCAACAAGGCCTTCCTAGCAAAGCTAGCACTGAACTAACATATTCTTTTCTCTCCCTCAAGAATTGCCTCCATTGATGGATAATCTCTGCATAACAGGAAGCTTTTAAATCTCCAGACAGTGTATAATAGATGCAAATTTGTGACTGTCATATGCAGTGAACTAATAAGCTCAGCTGATCAGGGAACACGATAAGTGTGACACTTTATCAGGCAGCAGCAAAAGCTGATTAGTTTGTGCATGTTTAGCTTTCCATATGCCTCGTTATTGGAAAGGTTTTGGATAGTCCTAATAATTGGAATGGATGTGGCTTCATTTCCTTTAATACAGGAAAGGAAGAAGAAAGTGAACCTGTTTCACATCTGGAGTGAAACAGGTTGAGCAAAGTAATGGTGGAGGGTTTCAGAGGAACTGGGTCTCTGGCTGCACCTCTGAGTTGAGTGGCAGAGCCATTTTCCCATGTTCCAGCTGGGTGGGGTCTGGGAGGAGAAGGCACAGAAGTTGGAGAAGCTGGGGTCACTGCAGAAGCTCCGGCACAGGTCAGCTGGGGGAGGTGAATGGGTCAAGTGAGTGTGATAGCATCATAAGCCAAGAGAAAAAATAACCCCATGAATGGCAGTAATATTGTTTATAGATAAATACTTACAGGGACAGAAATGGGTTGTTTTATAGCAAACAGCTCAGCCAATTGATGCAGCTGATCATTATGCTTGAAATGGAGCTTTTTTTTCCTGTCCTGTGTCATAAAGCATCACCTGAGCACAGTCAAGGCTCTGCTGTCCTTGTCCATCCTGGGCTGATCAAGGTTGTTGCTTTTTGTGTGTTTTTTTATCCTGTCATGTGGTGGAAGACTCTTGGAGCACAAGACAGTAAAAAGATCATGTTCATCTACTGAACAATGTGGTCTCACAACGTTTTAACAGTAAAAAAGACCAAAAGTTCTGAAAATCCAGTTGAGCCATTGGGAAGGGATTCTTGGGTGCAGCAGGTCCAGTGTACACAGGACAGTCCTGGAGAATTTCCCAGCAACATCTATAGTTATCAGCAGAGAGAAAAGCAGCCCTGTTTATCATACAATAATTTGGGTTAGGAAATATCAGGTGAAGCTCTGAAGGTCATGTAAAGCTCACAACCAGCTCCCTGTAGGAATCTAGAGCAGCAATCTTGTCTGGCTCCTTTGTTGTATTTCTATTTTCTGCCTGATCTGTTATTTATCAGTATGAGTGTTATGGCAGGTGGTGTGGGCTAAAAAATAAAGGAATTATGAACTCCTACAGAAGTTTTATCCATCAGCCTTTGAATAAAGCTGGAGTGTGAGGCTTTCCTTTAGCTGAATTAGTGCAAGAAGCCTAAGAATGGTGGTTTGCTGTAATTCAGGCAGCAACCCTTGCATTTCACCTGTGGAGAATTTTTGAGTGTCCCTTTTTATGGACTTTATCTTGGAATGACCAAATCCAGCTCTAGGTGTAGAAATTACAGCACAGTTCAGAGAGAGGAGCTGGGGTCATTGTGTGAGCCTAAAGCAACCTGTCAGAGGGTGTGGGAAGAATCTGGATTCCAACACAGGTTAGTCCACTCTGCTCCAGAAAATAGAGCTGAAAGCAATTTTATGCTTGGTGAATTTTGCCATCAGAGTTTGCTTATTGCACTGATAGGATCAGGTTTGCTCTGTGAAAATTCATAAACCCTCGCTTAAGGCCCAGCCTGAGTAAAACTGGTGGTGCCTTAAAACCTGCTCTGTAATCACAGAGCATTCTTAAGTGTTTACCTTTCTGAAATCAGCTGTGTTTGGTTTGGTGGGCTCTTTTTCTGAGGCACTGAAGCCAGCAGCGCATTCTGCCCAGAGTCTGTTTGTTCGCCTGTAAGCTCTTGAGGCATCTTTTGCTAACCCTAGGCACGCCTTGGGCATGAGAACATCCTTGTTCCTTCTGAAGCAAACTCAGAGGTGATGCATCACGGATGGTGAGGCTGGCTCATCAGAGGCACAGATAGCAAACGCTCTCCACCTCCCCATGGCCCTACAGTTGAGTTGGGACAAATCGCTCATCCAGTAATGCTTTTACTTCTGTTCAAAGCAGTGGAGTATCCAGGAAGATACATCAAGGGTTTGGGGTTCTGCCCTCATGGTCTCTTTCACACCTTGCTTGTATTTCCTGATTCTGTTGGATCTTCTTCCTGCAGCTTTGGCACTGTGGCAGTGCAGGAGGGCTGGCCAGCACTCAGTACAGAGGAATAAATTCACTGGGAAGTTTCTCAGGAAACAAGCACTTTTTAATTCAGTGATTGAAATGTGATGAGTTCACAGTTAATGTGAACTGGCCAGTTAATTAACTGGCTGGTTAATATTTTCTGTATGTCCAGCAGGAAGGGAAGAGAGGCAGCTATTACCTTCCAGCCACATCTTTTGTCTTTGTCTCTCATTGTGAGTCTCTCATTGTGAGTCTTCAGCGCTTCTCAAAATTCTTATGAAACACTGTCAACAAGGACATCAAAAGCCACTTGGTTTGCTAGAGGGGCTCTGTGGCTTGTTTGGATCTTGTTACTTGTTCAATATGCACCACTCTAAAGCAGATCAATTGATGGTACAGGTATCAGATGAAAAAGCTTGCACATTCTACCAGCAAATATGAGATCTGAGCAGAATTTAGATTTGTGTTTGGTTTAGAAATATGCTGCTGTAGTTTGCAAACTCTGCTAAATCTTTTGTATCAGTGTTTTATTTCAGTGGAAAATATTTTTCTGGTTATTTCCATTTTATCTCCATAATGTTGGGGTTGTTTTGTTGAAACAAATTAATTTTTTCTAGGTAAGCTTTTTTTTCATTAATGATGAAATCTTCAGGAGAAAACTACACACACATATGAAAAAAAAGGAAGTAAAGATTTTTATGAACAGTTTGAATACTGCAGCTTAAGGCCAGGATGGGTCTTTTCTGGTTTGTCACACTTGGTGTTTCACTCCATATGAAGTGATCATATCACATATTCTAGGAAGACAAGTGAGTACAAAAGTGCACTGAGATGTAGCAGCAATATTTTTGGAGTAAATGCACAAGCACCTATTATACAATAGGATTCAAAAGCTGATGAGTTCTCATTTTTTATTCACCAAACATTATTATCTGCCATTTGGAAGTGTATATTATTTGTGCAGATAATCTCTAAAACATTGCTACTCCACTTTATGGAATATTGAATGTGGTGTTATAATTAAAAAGTTTGATGCATGTGTGATTGAATAGCAGCTGGAATTTCAGGGAGGAAAAAAATCACACAAACATGTGAAACAAAGTCAAGGGCCTCAATGATGATAAAATATGACATTTTTCCTGGGTCTGATATTGTATTCATGCATAGTAGGGGATTTGATGGATGGCATTCATGTGAAAGTTCTCCAAGCCAAAAACCTCACAGTCCTGCTCTAATTTTGCCTTTATTTTTACCTTTGATCAGATGCAGGTTTTCTGTACACCTGTGAGCTGCCATTACCCAGTCAGTGGGTTTTGTACTGCCTGTGACATGTAGTCATTTGTCTGGGATAATTCAAGCCTTGTAGCATGTAGCTTTTTCAAACCACACAGGTTCCTCAATTTCTCAAAACCCCTTGGATTGTTTAAAATACAGGCTTTTTTGTAACTTTGTGTTTACCTCAAAATTAACAGGTAGGTTTTCTTCTGTGTTTTGTTCCCAGAATTTTTCCATTGTTGCTAGGCATCACCTCAGTTTTGAGGGTGGCAAGTTGTGACCATGTGTGTCTTTTCCTTGGGTCTCTGGGTTGCCATGCTGGGAGGGAAATGATTTTCTGTGAGTCAGGGGCGCAAGTCTAGATCGGACTTCTAGGAGAGCTTGGGCTTGTAGAATGCAGCTGTGGCGTGCAGGACAAATGTTTCTGCAGCCAGAACAGCAAGAAACGGGGCAGGGTGAGCCTGGCATTTCGGGCATTGCTTTCCTTTAGGTCTCTTTGGGAGGTTCCCCTGGCTTTGTGTCATTCGTGCTCACAGAGTAACCACACGAGCCTGTTCACCCTGCTGGGACTCTGTGCTTCCCAGGGCCTTGATTTGTTCTGTTCTGGGCACAGCACAGAATACTCTAGAGATGAGGCAAAATGAGAAGTTATGCTCAGAGTAAGAAAAAAACCACAGGTAGTTATGAGTATGTGAGGTTAATTATGAAAAAGGACTGGTCACAGATTGATGTCTTACAAAGCAAGGCCTGAACATAGAAAAGCACATACAAGGATGGAAAGGAGTAATAAAATAAAGTGTTTTAAAAGAAGCATGGTAGCTTAGGACATACAGCTTTTTATTTTAGATGGCTGAGGTGAACTTAACTCAGGAATGGAAAGTGATAAGAATTGTGTGGCAGCTTAAGTGAATCATGCTGGGGATTTTCTCTTTTTGGCAGTGTCTTGTTAAATTTCTTTATGTGGGAGAGTTTTGGGGTAATTAAAAGAATGAAAATGAAGAGTGAATAAGTAATTGGGAGTGAACAGAGTCCTGACTTCACCTAGATGTACTAAGAGAGTTTGCAAAGGTTAGCTAGAGGAGCTTTTAATGCTACCTAATGTTTTTGCTTTCTGTGAAATGAAATTAAAGGGAGTCTTGGTTTTATTCCATGGCAGTTCTCATTTCAAACTAGACCTTAGGCCACCAAGTACCTAAAATCTATTGTATTGTTAAAAGTCTCTGGTAATAACATGCACGGGAGACCCTGGCAGTCCCTCACTCCTGCAAAAGTGAGGTGCTGATCTAGCTGCTGCTAATAATGTCTTTTTCTGAGAGACCCTTCAGCTCAGGGGTGTGTTGGGGAATGAAGGACTGTAGTGACTCTCCCTGCAGAGTCTCTGAAATCCACGAACTGCAGAAAATACCACAATATTGCAGGTCTCTGGTGCAAGTGTGAAAATGTTGTCCTACAGGTTAAAGTGAGCCCCAAAGGCCACCCAGGGCCTGCAGACTGCAGCGAGTGCCAAGTGATGGCTTTCATGTGTATGTTTCTCATTTGAACCTGATTTTCCAAAATGTCCCTTGTTTCAGCTGAAAGATTTTTTTAGTCTCTAAACTGTCCTTGACTCGATAGTGACATTTTCAAATCAGATAAAATTGGAATCTAAAGGAGGACATTTACAGTTTTCTGAATATTTAACCTCCCCTTTCAGATTTGATGTCCTCGGTGCAGGCCATTTGTCGCTGATCATTTATTTTATCCTTATTTCTGTGTCATAAAGTTCAAGGCATGTGTGGGGAAAGAAGGGAGTCCCCGAAGGGCACTGAACGGTGTGTTTATTACAGACCATCGGCGCAGTTGTTTAAGCCGTTGTATTTTAGGGAGCAATGATCAGGCGCTTTTATCACCGCCTTTCCCTACGCGTGGCAGTACCCTGTGGGGATGGCATCTGTCAGAGGCTGTTGGGTTGGCAGTGACGATTCCCTGCTGCCCTCCCCGGGGAGCTGCCCTTGGCTCCCAGCACAGAGGGCTCTGCCTGCTTGTGCTGCTGCTGCCGATGGTCAGCGGAGGCTGCTGAGCCAAAAGCCAGCTGCCATCGGAGGGAAAAGCTGCCTGCCAGGAATAACTCCGTGATTTGGGGATGTGTGCTCCCTCCTCTGGGCCTTTGATAAAAGGTCGCTGTCTGAAGGGGGAAAACAAAACAGATGGGTAGGCTCAGCCAGCCAGCCCCCTGATGATGGCAGTGCAGTGCAGAGGGAAATACAGATTTCTGCAGGAGAACACCATGCCATTGCTAGTGTTATATTTGCCCAATTATCCCATCATCAGAAAAGCCAAACAATATTAGAGGTGGCAGCAATTTTAATTGAATAGTTTAGAAAATATATAAAATCGGATACACTTGAAATATTGACAATATAATTTGATCAAAATAAGGGATGATTTTGTTCCAATAATAGCACATAAGCAAAAGATAACCACGGGGTACGGAGTGCAGGGCTCTGGACCCTTGCCACCTCACGTACGAGCTTGCCAAGTGAAGATTCCCCCTTTTATGCCATGTGTCAATGCCATCTCCTCCCATTTTCGATTCATCATGCTTCTACCTCTGCCCTCAGCACCACCTTTGCTGTGCATGCTCCACCACTCGGTCTGGTGGTCGCACTCCTTTTTGGGGGTCATCTTCTGATGAAGGCCTCTCCTCTTCCTCGATGTCCTTTAATTCACCTTTGGGTTACGCATGCACACCAAGCTAGTACAATAAGCCAAAACTAACATAATATTATATTTAAGCATCAAAGCAATAAATCTCTTTTAATTAACATTTTCCTGGGACCCAACCAGATTTTCCCTTCTTTCTGTTAATTTTCAGTAACTGTTATCTCTTGCTTTTTTGTGCCTTGAACATCTGCAGGAAAGGGGGGGTGTGGGGGTGGAACATTACATCTTTTAACTGTTTAAGGCATTACACCTTTTAACTCTTTTATTATTTTCAAATATTAATTACTGTATCAATATTGATTACTGTTTCAATTTTTTCAGCCCCAATCATACCTATTTACCACACTAGCCAGCCTCTTGTCTCCACATAAGCTGAAAAGCAAAGTTTGCTGCTGCTCAGCAGCTTTCCTCTGAGGATCTGAAAGCGTTTAACAAGAGTGGGCACTGCAAATATTGTCCCACTCTTCTCCCTGGGGGAAATGCAAACCCTGCGAGCGTTGCAATTGCTTGCTCAAGGTCAGTGTGGAATAAAAATCTGAAATCCCAATTCCTTTATCATTGCTGCGTGTCTGGGAATTTGCTACATGCACTAAGAGCTCACTTTTACCAGTCCATCATGGTAATGGAATGGATGCTCAATGGGAAGAAAATAATTAGCATTTGCAGACAATCATGTCACTCTGATTTATACATGAGAATCTGACTGCAAAAATGTTTAAAAAGAAAGCCCTAACCTTTTGTCAAATGACACAGTGTGATTTATAATTAGATAATAGCTGTTGTCTCCTAGGGGTACTGACAACCTGGAATGATTTTCACCAGATTATTGTGGGATCAATACCAGCTGAATAATTAAAATTCAATACTGCTATGTCTCTATCAGTAACATTGTAGGAATGATGTATGACATATTTAATTGAATTTGTCAGACACTACACTACATGCATAGATCAGGGGGATATTTTTAGAGTTCTGTATTTCATTTCCTCATTATACTTGCCTTGTACCTTTTAACAGTCATGGTTACTTCCAAGCAATGAGACTGCTTGCTCAGAGAGCACTGTAAACAGTGACCCTGAGTTTATGCTGACCTTTCACTCTAAATGTTAAGAGTCTTAATGGAGACTTCCAGTAATTAATTCATGGTAAATGTTAAATTGCAGAACAGTGACAAAGTGGAGGAAAAGAAAAGGTTTTTGTTTCTTTTTCTCAGTGGCTGGGTTGTTAACTCCTTTGTTACTAGTGCTGGGCAGTTTGTGTTTCATTCATCAGCACCAGAAATGTGAGGTGGGAAGGGATGAAGGCTGGTGGAATGTTCTGTGGAGTCATTGGGCATGCAGGGTTCATGCTTTTAGAGCAGTGGGCTGCATTTTGAGAACTGTACAAAGTATGAACTGATTTTGGTCCTGACCATCCAATATAAATGTTGTGCTCCTCACGAGTGTTTGAATATTAGCATCCTCTAATGGCTAGGCACCTCTTCATGTCACACTGCCAAAACACCTCAGAGAATGAGAGAAGGAACATTTCCCTGATTGTTCATCCTGTCCTAGGATCAACGTGTGTCTCTTGTTGCTTACCCTGGACTGATAAACTCTGCTGTGCCCTGAATTCTAACCTTGGGTTTTAAGTAATAAGCAGGCACGATGGCCCAGAGCAGCAGCTACAAAGAAGCTGCCTGCCTCTTATTAAGGCTCACACACTGCTCAGTTTGTGACATTGTGAATAAAATTAATTTAAAGATTTGTTATCTTTCACCATAGAAATGAATGAAAGAAAATTAAGCTTAGGTGCACTTGAATATTATTATTTTTCCCACTGATTATTGTCAGTTCCAGTTTTAGATTTCGCCATTGATCTTGTTAATATTCATGCTGTTAATTAACTAATTTATATTCACCTGCTCTGCCTGGTTTCATACATGTGAGTTTCTTGCTGTACCCGCCCCGTGATCCACTCCAGTGCTACCCAAGCCAAGCTTTGAGTCTGCTCTGCATAACTGAACATGCATTTTCCTGACATACATATTCCTTCCTATCTATTTTTTAAAGTGAGTTTATTCACACTTATTTTCTACGTTGAGGTTCTTTTAGTTACAGTTGTCTCAATCTTTCTCTTGCCAGCTCAAGGACTGAATATTTAACTTATAAATTCAAGTTGATGATTTCATGAAATGCTAAGTGTTGAGACACTAGGGGAAGTGTCTGCTGCAGCTTTCAGGTACTGAACTCTCTTAATGATGACAGGCAGTGGCAAATGATTCTGTGCAAGAGTTTTGTTGGTTCACAAGGAGATGGGTTGAAGATAGAAGATTCAGGATTCAATGTTGCTTCTTTCACAGCTACTGTAGACAGAGTTTTATTCCTCTGAACTTCTAATGGTAAAAAAGCCCCAAACACCAGAAAGGTAGATAAAGAATGTTGTGATGCATAGTTACAGTTATTTACAGACTCTCTGAAGTTCTGTATGGGACAGTGATACCATGTTAGGGCCTTAGGACCTAGTTTCATCTTTGTGCTTCTGCCAGGCCCATCTTTTGCTGTTTCTCCTTCATTGCCTCTTGCAATCATTGCTGGGTTGAGTCTTGTCCCCTGGAAGTTAAGGGAGCTTGACTATTTGAGTTCACTAAGATCAGGATTATTTACTCTTAACCTTTGGTCATTCTTCAGGATATTTTGTGAAGTAGTACAGCTGAGAGTTCGTGGTTTTTTCTTGATTTTTCTTTTGAATACAGACTCAGAATTCACTTTATCCAGGGTTTTCAAACAAGAGGTGTACTGAAGCAAGGACTTTGAGCCACGTTTCTCACTTTTTTGCTTGTCTGAAGTTTTTCTAAGCTGCACCGGTGAAACTGCAGTGCTGAAGGTCTGGCATGAAACCTGTCCCAGCTTAGTCAGAACCTTTGGGAGATAGTTTGTGTTTTCAGAAGTGGCACATTTTGTTGGGGAACCCTCTCAAAGGTAGCCTTATTTGTGGTATGGAATATGTCCCATTCCTGCCCCTCAGAACTGGCAGCCAGCAGCTGTGTCAGAGCCGGAGTGCTCAGAATCTCATCCAGCACACTGGGAATAACAACTCTCTCATCTTTTTGCTGAAAGTAGTCAGCATTTATTTCCCCCTCAGCAGAAGGCTTTCATCCTTACAAATATATGGCTTTTATCTTTCTTGAACTGTTATTTCTTGCGAATACTCCACACCAAACAGGATAATCGTGTTTGGCTACACAAGCCCCAGGTTTACGCTGCACTCCTTTCCCACATGTAAACACTGGGGAAGGATCTCCTTGATCACCAGGTCCATGTCAAATCCCCTGCTATTACAAGGGTGTGTGATATATTTGCTTCTTTAAGATAACCAAGCCTCAGTAAATAATTAGAAAAGATTTGTTGTATCCTTACTGCTTCCATGTTTCTCTGGTGATGCAGAATCTTTTAATTACTTTTAACAAGAATGCTTTTGCTTCTCAGCTCATGTCTTTAGTGTATATGATGCTGTTTCTGTTCTGATGTGTGTCCCAATGATACACTGATGCTGCATTTTTATGTCCTTAATCAGGTAAACAAGTCAAATTCTTTTTTTTTTTTTTATGATCAACTTTTGCTGTTAAAGCCGCCTCTTTCTTTGTTAAACATAACCCCCCCCAAAGTGTAGGCAGGTGTCTTTAAATCCTCTCACTCAGAGCTGGAAATGGCATTTCTGATATCTGATATCTGTTTGTGGTCAGATCTTTTTTTTCATATTGTGTTTTAAGTTGATGAGCGCATTACTTTGGGTGTTCACTCAAAAGAGGACATTTCTTGTTTTAATGAAGCAATCAAGAAGTGATTGACAGGAGAGGCAAGGTTAGATCACAAAAGGGAAAGTGTCATTTTAAATAGCTGTAAAGCTATTTTTGAGAAGGAAATAGATGCTTCTGTAACCTGGGTGAAGAAAGGAGTTTTAAAACACAGCAGTAAATACAGTTAAAGAGAGAGACAAAATGTTAATATACCTGGTATGATGATACAAGGATTGTTTGTTTGAGGAGTAACACCTCAAGTAACATTTAGTGGACACAAAAACCCCAATCCCATAACCAGCATTCAAATTCATGTATAGGAGTTCAAATATCTCTTTCATTATAAGGAATGTAGATAAATTATGGTAATGAGATTGCATTTAAACCCTTTGAACATCTTATTTTCAAATAAAACAAAGTTTTTTCATTGGCTGTTCATTTCTGTTTTCTCCCGTTACTCATTCTTACACATGATACAGTCTTACCACGACCTCACCAATGCCACGGTGTGCTGTGTACTACCCATGCATGGCAAATCCTTTCCTGTTTATAAAATAAAATCCAGCAAATAAGCATAAGGAATAGAACAGGACTGATTTCTGCCCAGCTTCAGGTTTTAGTTTGGTCACTTAGCTCAGTGAGCTGGTAAATAATGTGCTATTCACACTGGTATAACACAAGCAAGAATACAAAAATCACCTGGTCGTCCCTTTTGGTGAAGGTTAGCCAACATAAAACATATTCAAGTGCCCACTTCAGAGATTCATATCACATAAATAACTCTTTTTCTTAATACTTCAGAGTAATTGCTGGGGAACAGTCACAGCATTCTTGGCATTGTGTGAAATGTAAGTGAAAACATCGCCGTGATGTGCATGAACAGAGCTGCTGTTGTGCAGCCTCTCAGGTGCCAAAGGTGCTCTGTAAATGCTGTGTAAAAAGTCAAAGGCAGGTGGAACAAGTAGGAACCAATACTTGATGTGAGATGGTGACTAGCTGAGAACCGGAGGTCAAGCATCAGCCTTGAAGACATTGACATGGACTTTTCACAGTTGTTTTTGTTTATGGATGTGCTTCATATGTAAGATGTGGCATTTACTTTTGGATATGTAGGGGTAAAGTTGATAATCAGGTTTAAATAGGAAAAAATGGATTAAAAGGATGGGAATATGCTTGATTTGTATTTCCAAGGCTTATAAACGCAGATTTTGATGGGCCATATGGTCTCTTGTCTCTGATACTGCACTTTGTGCTTCTACCATGCTAATATCCCTAATCTTTATTTTAATTGTTTTTAAATGTTCTTGTTTATAGAAGAGAGAAAATATCCAGAGCACACAGGACTGGAAAAGGCCTGTGTGCCATGCAGAGCACTTTGTGTGCAGATGGGAGCTTTATGGCAGGCAGCCTGGCTTGCCCATAGGGTGGCTCATGTGCCAGAACTCTCTGGTGCAGACAGGGTGCTGGAGGCTGTTTCTTTTACTGTCTGGATAGTCAGTGCTTTTCATTTTGAAGTTCAATGCAGCTTAATTTTCTTCATTCTTATATCCAATCCTGAGCTGTATGTTTCAATATAAAGTAGATTTTCAATTCTGTGACCAATTTTCTCTTTATAGCATTATTGCTGGAGACTGACATTTAAATGCAGTCTTGTTCCATAAAGGGTACAATACAGGAGGGGAATGATTTAAAAATTTTGCCACGAGTCCTTGAGGATGCAAGGTTGAATACTGTTTGCTGAAGTCAATAGGGTTGTTGTACATGGGCTTTGTGTGTGTGAGCACAGGAGGCTGAAACAAATCAATTTCCATTGACTTGTCTAGCAAAGGAGCCATTATTTAGAACTGAATAGCCATTGCTCCTGTAATATAATGTGAAAACTTATTGTAGTTTTACTAAGAAGTAGGTTATGATGAAATTATTTGTTTAAAAGCCAAGTGAAGATGTTTTCTGAATATAAATTTCGGATCTATTGATTGAAATTTTTTGATGAATAAATTGTGTTTGTTTTTTAAAGCTGTTATCAAGAGTAATATCAATCTCACATTGACAATGGAGTTTATTGGTACAGAGAATTTTCTGGCAGTTATTCAAATAGAAAAAGCAATTACAGTCCTAGTGAAAGCAGCACTGTTTAAAGAAATGCAATAGTAATGCTTGAAGCACCAGTCCCCTTATAAAAATCTCTCTTTGCATTAGTTTTCCTGCTTGGTATTTTGCCAGTTGAAATTCCCTGTACTAGTAACATTTAAGGTCTGAATTGCTGAAGAAGTTTTTATGCCTCCCTTTGTGCACAGTTTATGTTAACAGAGTGAGATATTTGAGGTCTGGAAGGGATTTATGCAGTAAAACTGGCTGATCACGCCTTTTTAGTATTCTCTGTGCCTCCTTGTGCATCTTTTCCCAAGCCATGCCACAGGTCAGGGGGATAAGCACTAACTCACTGGAGTCCACTTAAGGGAACTCCTGTGGAAAGAGTAACTGCCAGCAAAACCAGTTTCTGCACAGCAAATCATTCCAATGGGAAAAAAGAGACTTTTAGCAAAAATTCCATGAAGTCCATGGAAATGAACACTTACAATAGGAGAACTTGATTAAAAGGAGAAAATGCCACTCTGAGAGGCACATTGTAAATATAATGTAAATGAATGTGAAGGGACAGTGACCTGCCTTGTACATTAATGCTCGTTATTCACCTTTTGGAGGGGAAAACCCACAAACAAACCCAAACAAACCTCCCCCACAATTCCCCCCTCCAACCCAAACGTAATTAGCTTTTGCAGTGAATTTATAAATTTCAATGAATTCTGCTGTTAGATGGCACAGAACATGCCTAGCTCCAGCAGAACAAGATTTCCCCATGGTATTTGTATAAAAATGCTATTCCATCCATTTTCATTTAGTCTCAGAATGGATGTGCAGGGGAGGGAATTGGCTCTGACAGGTGTCTGGAGCACTGCATGTGCCACCATGTCTGTGCCTCTGTGCTGTGAGCTGCCATCAGTGGGAATCACACCTGTGACATACATCTCTGCTGCTCCCAGTAATGGCATCCACCAATTCTCATATGGGTCTAAGCCTCTATTAATCTGAGATTTCTTTGTTTAGTGGAAAAAGTGAACAAATGGAAAAACCAACCCTAGACCCAACAAATGAATGATTGTGAACTGAAACTAGAGGTAGCTATGAATATTATTTATAGTCAGCTCTTGGGGTTTTTCTAAGAGTAAAGCATTTGAAACCTAGTAAAAGCTTTCTTCTGTTTTCACTTTCTAAAACAAAACTGTTCTTCAGTGATCAAACACCTTTAACTGCAGGTAAGTGATGACCCAAATATTAAATATGGCAAAGGAAATACAAACCCAGGACCTGCTTCTGGCTTGAATGAGAGAAACTGAGTTCAAACTGGAAACAAAACTCTACACTCAGTTGCTGTAGGTGAAAGAAACTCTTTCAAATTATTTCAAGTAAGAATCCAGTCCTTAGAAACCAATGTGTTTTAATTCCTATTGTTTCCTGCCAAAGCAACAGAGGAGAGGGATATGAACTGTCATTAATTAAGGGTATTTTGAAGACTGCTCTGGATATGTTTTGGTAAACTCTGCATGGAGCCATAGCTCATGATCAGTTTGTTTCCTCCTTTCTCTTTCATGGCTTGGGGTTACAGTTTGAATGTCCCAATTCTGGAAATGCCCTACAGTGAAACAAAATTGAAAATGTTTACATTGTTTTCTGAATTAGCAGCATGCATCCACCAGAGTAAGAAGTGCATGAGTTTGAAGAGTAGATGTGCGTGCGTTCTTTAATGTGTTTAGATAAATCCTCTGTGGTTACAAGGAGCCAGAGCAACTCTTCCATTGGCAACTTCCCCAGCTTTGCACCATCACAGAGAAAAGCTGATCAAGCTGCCTTACTTGTACTTGATTAACATATTCTTTTGACATTCTGTGTGTGCAGCATGTGTTTTAAATTTTAATAATACATAGACCTTATGCTGCTTGTTTGTCAGCATTCTCCTTAAGAATTCTCTGTGCAGAATAAAAATTGAGTGAAATGTATTGCAAATCAAACAATGCCATTTGTAAGCCCTCTGCTTTCAGGAGTTAATTATTATTTATACACTGGAGCCTCTGTAACAGCCTCAAAAGTTATACCAGGAAAGCAGGTGAACTTCATGCTGGGAAGAGGCCACAGGAACATGCAGTCAAAGCAGTGCTGGTAGAAATGAGCTGCAGGTGTTCCTGCCTCTCAGGCTGCTGTTAGTACAGTGGATCTGTGCTTGAAAGCCCTATGCTGGGCTGGATTTTGTTCCAATTTAAAGTAGTTTTACCCTTGATTCTTTGTCATTCACTTTGGCAATGAACCTAAATTACTGTAATGATTGTCTTGCTCTTCCCTGTGTATTTCCTTGCATTTCCAGGAGTCAGTCTGATACGTCAAACTAAGTTGTGGAGAAATAATGAGACTTGGAGGGGAAGGGGAAAACCAGTGAATTGTCTCCTGTTAATTCAGCTTCACAAACACAACCTCTGTGATCAGAGAGTGCACAGGGGAGGGGACAGAATGGGGACAGAATTAAGTCTTCTTGAAGCTGGCTATTAAATATGTGTAACTTTAGGCTAGAGGTCCCCTTTTCAAGAATTAAAGTTTAGATTCATAGTACATCCTTAGAGGACAGTTAAAATCAGACTTCAAACTATTTAGTCAGTTTATGCACGCAAATCTGATTGCAATTGAACATTTAATTGCCTAATACATATATACCCTTTGACAGACCACAGATATGAAGGAGTATAAAAACTGCCCAGGTGAAATTGTACTGCAGTTCTAAAAGCCAGATCTGAAAATATTTATGGAAGAGATATGGAAGTGAAAAGCACTGTTTAGTGCAGAAAATCTACAGGTGTGGGGAGGACAGGAACTTATCTGTGTGATTTACATTAATGAAAGCACATGCTGTTAAGTTGGCTGTGCCATTTGCAATTACTGATAAATTAATGAGAGAACTTTGAGTCTGCTCACTGAGTCAGAGCTTGGAAGGATTCTGGGAGAGTGTTTCAACTTTGGGCTCAGGCTTGGCTCAAACTCTGTTGAGCTCCCAGTGTCTGAGGAGTACATGATCTCCCCCAGTAAGCAAAGGCATTATTTCCATTCCTAGCTCTGTGTAATGCAGAAATGCAGGATGCAGCCCAGCAGCACAGTGCCTGCTGTGGGCTCTGTTGCCTCCTCAGTGCCTGGACAGGAGGGATGAGAACAGAGGGAGGCTCTGGGGCTCTGAGCTCCCCTTGTTTCTGTGCATGAGCCTGGTGTAGCACAGAAGGGTCAGATGGTGCCATGCACTACTCACCACAAACATCAAAATCTACACACCAAAACTGAACAATCCTGCTTTTATTTCTGCCAAAGATGAACATGACATCATGACCAGTTGCAGAGAATTGAAGAGAAAAGGGTTTTATATTCTCGCTCTTTGTGACTTTTCCCATATATTAGCTTATCCTGTGGACAAAGGCAGGTCTTCCTTTCTTATGTGTCAAATGTCATCTTTACTACAAGAGGAGGAGATAAAACAGAGGCTTAAGTGCTAAAGGGAGGCAATAAGTTCCTGCAATGCCATGGAAATTAGGTGGCCTCTGTGGAAGCTAAGTTTCTCTCCATGTGTGAAGTCCATGGAGACACATAGACACAGCCCTAAATCCAGCCTAAATTCACATGCATCTCTCCAGCTTGAGGCAAATTGTAACATGAAGCTAGTTCTCACTGGCTGGTAGGGTTGCCAAGTTACCTAGCATGTAGATTCTGTGGAATTGCTGTCTTGGTGGTAGTAAGCAGACAGGAGAACAAAGCACACAACAGCAAAGGCAAGCAGAGCATAGAGCCATGGCCCAGAGGAAGCATAAAAGCTTTTTTTCCTGGATCATATAATCAGATCTGTGTTAGTTCATCATTGAAGCAGTATCACAGTGACTTCTGTGGTTATTTAATACAAAACCTTGGACACCACAGAGTGTGCCGGACCCATTAAAAGCAGCATTTGGAAAAATGAGTGTGGCACTGTACAGCCTTTGAAATTGTTTTTTATAAGGTGTCTCTCACTAATCAAATGGAACCTGTGAGGCAATGAAAAGGACCAAGCAGCATGTGAGAGGTACTTACTTTAAGAATAAAGTGGGCATCTGTGGTACTGTTTTCTATAAAAATCAGAGTAATCACAAAAGGTATTTTTCTGTCCCTTAAATTCAAGTAGGACAATCTTTAGTTTATCGTATTAGGCCTTTCCACACCCTTCCCTCCCCCCAAGTTACCATCAGGAACATCTGCCTCCTTTATCTTTTATCTACTGGCTATTACACGTTGGTATGTTTTGGGTTTTTGTTTTGTAGGGATGATGCCTTGCTTTCTGCCCAGTGAGAGACCTGAGGCTGTGTGTACAGGGACACGTCAAAAGGTGTCAGCGGCTTTGTGACAGTTTCTCTGGGTGCAGACACAGCATTCAGTCAGTATGCCTGGCATGGTTCTGCTTCCTCACAGCAGTGCAGAACCCTCCCGAGAGGTTTGCAGGCAGGTGGTGGGGTGGGGAAAGGCACATCTGCAGTGCTGAGCAGCCAGGAGGGCAGACTGCATCCTTCTCTAGTGATGATCGCTGCTGTGAAGGCACCGGGTCTGGAGTCCCCAGTTTCAAAGCTGCCTCGAGCAGGAGGCACAGCTGTAGTGCTGAGGCTGCTGGAGACTTGAGCTGTCATCTGCCTTGTAGGAGCAAGTGATGTGGCCAGCGAAAGCTTTGTCCAGTCCCTGTGTGCCTGTGCTGGGAGACGGAGCGGGCAGGTGGCCATGTCCCCTGAGAGCCATCAGTGTCCCCTGGGAGCCTCAGACCCTGAGATTTGCCTGCCCAGAGAGGGCTGTGCAGAGCTCAGCTGCAGTTGACTTTGTTGTAAGGATTGAAATCCAGTTTAGTGATCTTGTGGTCACCCTTTGTCTTCAGATGGAAGGTGTTCTATCCCAAATATGAGCAGAGTGATGCTTAAAGCATGCCTCATGTGACTAAGATGCAAACCTCTTCAACAGAGAGGCAACATTAGCCCCTATATTAAACCCCTTCCTCATATATATATACATATATATATACATATATATATATGAAAATATAAGAAAATATAGAATATATTTTTATATATAAATATATAGAATATATTTTATATGTATATATATATAGTCTAAACAAAACTTTATAGATGACATATTGGCAAAACACTGCCAGAATAACTTTTTATGTGGGTATAAAAATATCCTAGGTGGGTGTAAATTTTATATACATTTCAAAACCTAAACTTGATGAATTGATGGGTTTGCAGGGCTTGTCTATATTCTTTTTTTTTTTTTAGATGATAAAATATTCAAGAGGTGTAGGCTCAGATAAAAATAAATGTGATCACATAATGTATCTGATTTAATTTATGGAGCAGTACCTGTCCTCCTTTAACAGGCTACTCAAGACATGTTAAAATGCTCTAATTCTATGAGTGTGCCAGCTTATCTCCTGAGAATGCTAATGCATTTGTTAACTTTAAGTGCTGTCCTTGGTTATAAGTGTAGATGGCACTTTTGTACCACTATTTACCTGTGCTTTCTCTTATTCTCTGTTCTTTTGCTTCCTCCTCAGCTTTGATGCTGTTCACTTACAGTTGCTACACCCTGACAGTTCCTATTAGCAGCTGCTGTTGTACACCTGTGGTGGGACTGTAATGGAAGCACCTTCTTGCACCCTTTGCCTGATCGTTCCACCCCCTTTTGCACAGCACTTTGCTTTTCTTGCATTTAAAATCTTGAATTTATAAAAGAACACGTTGGACTACTTATCACCATTAATGCCTGGTGAACTTTCTATACTTTATGCTTCTCTGACTGGGGTAAAACATCCCTAAGCTTCACATATTTTGTCTAGGACAGGTTTCTCTGAGACCCAAAACCTCCCAAAGCTTGCTCAAATTCACAAACTTTCAGATGTCAAAAGTACATGAAACCTGCCTTCCCCACACCTTGACCTCTGCAGCAGGTGTATTGCAGGCTCACCAGGTGCTGTGTCAGGCTCCTGTCCCATCAGGTGTATTAGCAGGCTCACCAAGTACTCTCTCAGGCTCACCAGGTGCTGTGTCAGGCTCTTGTCCATCAGGTGTATTAGCAGGCTCACCAAGTACTCTCTCAGGCTCACCAGGTGCTGTGTCAGGCTCCTGTCCCATCAGGTGTATTAGCAGGCTCACCAAGTACTCTTATCAGGCTCACCAGGTGCTGTGTCAGGCTCTTGCCCCATCAGGTGTATTAGCAGGCTCACCAAGTACTCTTATCAGGCTCAGCAGGTGCTGTGTCAGGCTCCTGTCCCATCAGGTGTATTAGCAGGCTCACCAAGTAACTCTTATCAGGCTCACCAGGTACCGCGTCTGGTTCTTGTCTCCCCTGGTGCTCTGCAGAGCTCCGGTGCAGGAGAAGCAGAACAAGATTTCTTTTTGTTTTTTTTTGGTCACCAGATGAAGCATTAGTACTGGGTTAAGTGACCATCTCAGTAAGAAAAATACTTTTGGGTTCTGATAAGGTCTTGTGATCAGTGCCAGTGTCTATTGTATGGTCTATAAAGTGTCCTGGAAATCCAAATCAAGTGCTTCCTTTGGCTGTAAACATCTCCTTTCTCATCTGAAACTAAAAGAGGAGAGACTATTTAGTGGGAGAGAAGAGGAGACTGTTTAATGGAAGCATTTTCACTTTTTCAGCAGCAGAACTGCAGACTCTTTTCCCCTCTTAGGCTTTGGCTTCTTGATGCTTCACAGATCTAAGCCTTCCACATCAGAAATGTTAGTGATCACATACCTGTTTCAGGAAATAATTATGGTTGCTTGGATGGAAATTGACTGATGGCTGAGCAAACTTCAGACCAGTAGCACACCTTCAGACTGACAAGGCTTATCTCTGACCTGGGGAAGCCACAAAAATTTGTCTTGAAGAGCAAAAGGATTTTGGAAGATGCAGTTGTGTTTGCAGAGAGCCTCCAGAATACACAGCCTGCATGGCTCCAAGAAAACCCCCCCTGTTGAAAAGATTGCTGGTGAGAAACTGCAAACAGCGTAAACACATAGTTTGTCCCCTCCAGACAGTACATATCTTGGGATAGACGTTGGATGGAATGAGTTTGCTTTTCCCATCTCCCCCACGCCCCTTTTTTTTGATTTGCATTATTCAGAAGGTGATGATGAGAATTGTGAAGCTGTTGGAGAAGGCAAGGGTCACTGAAAGTTAATTTGAAAATCATATCTTTGCCCAAATGCAGCAATTAGAATGCCTGGGGAAAGGATGGCTATGCTGGAACAAGGAAATACTCCTGGCAGACACATGATCATGTTCTGTGCACTTCTGTGTGTGACCAGAATCTTGACCTAGTGTGATGCTGGATTATTGAATCATCTTCATTAATTTGCTTCAAAGCAATCTATGGAATCTAAAAAAAGTGACTGGATAGAGCTTAATTTTGCATGGAGTCTGTTTTAAGCTATTTAGTTCTCTATGTCTAAAGTGTGACTTTTTCAAAATAAATTTGCTGTATGATCCCCATCTTGAGCTATTGATGTCAGTGGGAATCATGTAACTGATTAGAGGGAATTAGATCAGGTTTTATATATTTATTTTCAAGTCATATCTATAGACTTTGATAATAAATTACTTTGCACTTGGGTAATCTTAACACAGCAAACTCAATATAGCTTTGGGATAGGGAGGTGAATTCTGTTCTGCTTTGTGTACAAATGGAACCATGAGCTAAGTATGAATTCTTTATTATTGACTAAATACTTGTTGATAGTGATCTTTGTGAAATAGTATTCATTTTCAGTTCCCAGGTTGTGTTTCTAATTTATAGTTAAAGCAAGAGTAAAATGGCTACAGCCAAACAGATTCACAAACAGAACATCCTTATGTAGAAGTCACAGAAATGTGCCAGTATTTTACGAAACGGATTTAGTTAATTTGAAGAACCCAGATTTGGTAGAAAAAAGTTGTCATACTTGTTCTTAAATGAATCATCAAATGCCCAATTCTTTCATATCCATCAGCACAGTCTCTAAAGAGATCGCCTGCTGGTTTTTGTGTGTATAAAAAACAAAGGTGTCTTAACTGGCTTACTGAGCAGTTGGATGGTTTTGTGGTATCCTTTGCAATCATGAGCTACATATATTAATAGCTGTTGTTTTAGCATGTGGTCAGTGCATTCTGGACTGTGAGCTGATCTGGAGAATGCCTGAGGATGTGAAAATCTGAAAATAATGGCAAAGCTTATTACAGGCTAGCAAAACAGAGGAAAATATCCTACTATTTCCCTTAATTTTGATCTGTGTTCTCCTTTATATTTTTTGAGAGAGAGGGGGAGGGAGAAAAGGATTTGGTTAGGCTAAAGTATCAAGGTCAGTAAGTCATCAGTGACAGGTTAGATCAATACATGCTAAATTTGGAGTATTAGTGGAAGTGGAAAAGAATCAGCAGAAAGATTTCTATTTTGTCTGTGTCTGCAAAAGGAAAGAAATGTTGGAACCTGTAGGTTAAGCCTTGCTTGTAGGCATCTGCTGAGAGGTGTATTGAATTTTTGAATGCTGGAGCATTTAATGGGAATATGAATAACATGACCAGTCTGTTCCTTGGATTTATGATATATTGTAGGCTGTTAAAAAAGGGAGAAGAAACAGATATCAAGAGTGGAGGAAATGAGTGCTTCTTTCAAGACTTCACATTAAGCTATTTTTGACATCAGGCTGTAGAAAGTGAAATTTTCTGAAAGATAAAACTTTGAGCTTGGCTGAGAAAACTAACGAAAGGATATGGACACGTATTTGAAACGGGGACATGGAAATTATTAGTCAGAAGGGCAGGAATGTGTTTTCCCTCCTTTTGACCCTTTATCACAGAAGAAAGCTCCCAGAAATATGCAGAGGTGGCTTGTCTACCATGTCTCCAAGAGAGCAGGATTTCAAAAGACTGCTTGGGCTTGTTTGGGCTTAAAGTGCATTTTGCTTTGTGCATTGAGTTCAAAGCAAGCCTGAAATTGCAAGTAGAACTCAAAACCATTGTGGTTTCACCTCATTTTTACACTGAGCCTATTGAGGTTTGAGTGATTTAATCCTAAAGCTGTAAATCTGGGTAGGTTCACACAGAATTTAGTAAAAGGTTATTTGAAAGAATTGCAAACTCCAAGAGATGTCAGAGAACTTTGGCTGAGCTTGTTACTTGAAAGTAATGGAGCACGAGGTCAGGGGACTTTTCCAGGATTTTCAAAGTTGCTGGGGAAATTTTTCAGAGCTGTGCTGTTATGAAGTCTGTGTCCAGCTGCATCATGGGTGTTTTCTGGGGTCAAAACACTTGTGCTGAATTTATAGTAGGGAGCATTCATGAATCTCGTTATCCAAAATGCCCTTGATTTCAAAGAGGAGAATGAAAACAAGGCAAAAGTGTTAAATGTGGAGTTGTGCTTATAAGGCGGTTTGCAAACTGGAAAAAGGCAGGCAGAGCAAGGGCGGTGGAGTGGGTGCTTGCACACCCGGTGGAGTGGAAGTTTCCCCTCTCAGGGTCCTTGGCTCCCGGCTGAGGCTGCAGTGCCACTACCTTGACACATTGCCTTGAGCTCTTCTCCTGCTCTTACTGCCCATGCAGAGGCAGCTGCTTGTTCCCCAGTTTAAATGGCCCAGGAAGTGTTCGTCAATGGCTGCCTTGCAATGCTTGTGTTTCGCTTACATTATGATTAAGTGAAACTTTTTCTCATGCTCCATGGTAGCCGTGACAATTCTGCATATTCCTCCAGCACAAATGAAACTGTTGGATGATTAAATCCCTCCTGGGGTTCAATAACATTCCCTTAAAAAAGCTCCCCTTCTCCTTCCCCTCCCTCCTAGTCCTTGTTAGTGTTCACATCAGCAGCAAGCTGTGAATTGTGCTGTTTGTTTGGGAAACTGCTGTTCCAAATCTCCCGTTGAGAAATGTTGAAAGCATCAGCCCAAGGGAGTGTGGACAGTGTCATTCCCTGCTCCCATGCCACAGGACTCAGTATTGTCTCTATTACCTGCTTGCTCATTTATGGTCATGGAGTATTTTAGAATTGAAATTGATATTTCGTTACTGATTAGGTGTATGGCTGTACCGGGACCATGTGGAGAAATGCTTCCTTTAATCAGTGACTGAATTTTCCTTCCTCCTCCATAAAAAATAAGGAGAAAATAGCTTCAAAAAGAATTATTTTGTCCTAGAATTACTTTTTTTCTTCTTTTGAATAAGGGCAGTAGTGTTACATACAGGTTTAATTTTTTGTGTCATGGTGGAAGTAATTCATATAGATTACTCAATAAATACATTTACTTCTTACATTAATAACACTATTGTGGATTTAAGTAAGCTGTATAAAGCACCTTTAAATGGGTGCATCTTTTGAAAAAACAGGTTAAATCTTGAGGAAATAGGCACAGATTTGAATTGTCAGAATCACTTGTTTTTTAAAATCTTGGTGAAACCTGTCCCTGAATATAGAAATGAAACTGGGGCACAAAGTGTGTGTTTCCTGGGGATAATTTTTACCTTTAATGAGTAAAATAGCTGTCCCAGAAATAGACATAAATTTTGGATCACTCTCTTTTAATCAAGCTTGTGTGGTACACCTCTAGAAAAATCATCTACAGAAACAGAACTATGGAAATGTCTGAGTGTCTTATTAAGTTCTTTCAGCCTTTAAAAACAAAAGCTTTTAAAAGATTGAGATCTTGCTTCCAGTTATGCTGATATCAATCTTGGATAACAACACTGGTGTCAATACAATTACAGCAGCTTGATACTTTTGTCAATGATGTCAAAATCTGGCTTGATATCCAAGACTTTCTACCTCAAAAGCCAAATAGATTGTTTCAAAATCTCAGATGTAACTCTGCCAAATTTTACTTTCTACAGAAAATCCTTCATTACTTTTTCAAATCTATGGGACCTAGTTATAGTAATGGCAAGAGCCCTTTCTTTACACTCATAATCATATTGATTATAATGTGAGATGAAGAGTCCTCTGATAGAATAGCATTACTGTCTGATTTAATAAGATAATTGCTATCTTTATTCATAAATATTGTGTTTTATTGCTTTCTGTTAGTGTGGCACATGTGGGATTCATAATTTATTTCAATTAAACCAGCCATCAGAGAAGGTAGTGAAATGTGATATTAGTAATGCTGCTTTTACTGTACCACCATAGATTTTCTGGAAATGGACAGGTCTCTATGGGACAAGAGCTCTTTTCCTGCCTCTCAAAAGCACCTGATGTACCTGCTGATCAGGTCTAAATAGGAAAAGAAAATTAATCTTGATGGCTTGAGATACTTTCAACCCGAGTACCAGGAATTTGAGCTAAAAGGTAGAAGTGGGGGATGAAGGAGGGAGAGGGAAATGAGAAATTGAGAGAGAGGAGGCAGGAGAGAAGAAACACGAGAGGAGTTTCTGAGGTCAGAAAGAGAACAAAGGCTAAGAAAGAGAGATGGTGTAAAGTGCTGCAAAAGCAGCAGGAAAAGTACCAATGCATTTTCTATGCACAAAATTCTTTTGGCCAAAAGACAAAATGAAAGGAAGGCAATAATAAACAGAGGAGAATAAAAGGCTGTTTTTCCTCTGATTCCTACATCTGTGGGCTAACAGCAAATGTCCCCTAATTTTCACTTCTCAAGCAATGTAACACTCCCAAGCTTTCAGCAGCTCTACCTCACACCCTGGGTTTGCAGCCCAGTCTCTGAGCCGTGCCCTCCCTTTCAGCAGAACCTGGAGCTCCTGCAGCTCAGGCTGACGAGGAAATGCACTTGCTGGTGCCTTTTGGGGATTCTGTGCCTGAATTCTGCTGGGACACAGAGTGAAGCCCCTTCCTCTGGCTGGCTGTGGTGGCAGGGTCAGGGGCTGAGGCTCACCAGCACTGACTGTGGGCAGCAGACTCCACTAGTGGCTGCTTGGAAGAGCAGTGGAGGAAAACTGGGGTGATTTTGAGGCAGGAAAGGGGATGCTGTTAGAAATGTTGTTCCCAATGTGTGTTTAGGGTGTGGCAGAAAAGCAGCTGCCCCAGGGCTCTCCTCCCTGTCTCCTTCCCAAGGGCAAAGCCTCTTGGACACTGCCTCTGGCTGCTGGGGGAGTATCTGATGAGACTCTGCCCTCTGCCCTGTGCTGCAATCAGCCTGGCAACTTCTTAGTCTTGGCATGCCGTTTTTTCAGAGGCAATTATTACACTAGTAGCAATTTTCATAGAAATCAGCATTGGAATTAAGTGCTGCTGTGCTTACCTCATTTTCCAGGCTTGGAAGTTCTCAGGTGGCAGCCAGCTCCTCAGGGCTCCTGATGGACAGCACCTCAGAGCACCAACAGGGGCATCTTGTGGAAACTGCAGTAAATTTTTGTGATGCTATAACAGATCATACCGACCAAAACATGTTTCTCAGGTTGAGTGTGATGCACTCTTGGCATTATACAGCCTTCATGCAGCCTCATTTAATGCCCACTATCTTTTACTGTTTACAAAAGACATTTGGTTTTTTTTTTATCATGCTGGAAAAGGCTGCTTTGTTACTCTCTGAAGTTCAGGGAGGTCAGGAGAGAATATTGCAAATTGAACTTTTCAACCTGGTGGCCCCTGCTGTCTTGGCAGGCAGCAGTCTGACAGGAACACAAGTTCAGCAACAGAGACAAGTAATGAAAAATGTGGCTTTGCAACATTTCTCTGTCAATAACAAAGCTCATCTTTTTGTGTCAGCAAGACATTGCATGCAGCACACATTTCAAATTCAGTTAATCTCAAAATAATTCAAAAATCAAAGAGCTTATTCAACCAACAAGACATACCAGATTGACTCACTGTGTATTCATGGAGGGGATAGCAGAGAGAGAATTCAAAATCAGAGTCAGGAAAGCAGCCCTAGTTTTTGCTTGGTCTAAATGGTTTTTAGAGCACATGAGCACACTGTGAATGCTAAAAGAGTTACCAAAAGAATATTTTATGATTGCATTGTTTGCATTACTCATCTAGGAATAAAATTGACAAAGGTGGCAGTTGTACATGCGAGCACATGCTCTTTCTGCCTCACTGCGGGACCTTGCATATTCTTAATGCTATTTCAGGGCTGCCTCTGCTGTCACCACACAGCTGACATTCAAATCTGGTGTCAAAGAGCATGTGCACACACAGTGATAGGGTAGGGGAGGTGGTTGTGATATTGGTGTTTGCTTACTCTGGTTCAGTGCTTCCTGTTGGGGATGTTGCATGGAGAACAATTCAGACACTGATAGAAATAGAACTGCCAGTGCCAAATTAATACATTTTTATGACAGGACACCTTCCAGACAGTGCCTACAGTGGGCAAAGGCAAACAAATGGCAGTTTCTTGTTAATTAGAAGAATGTATTTGCCTGTGAATGCAAAAGTTAGGATTCAGGAGTGCCCCTCAGACCAACAGCAGGGTCCCATGGGCCCCTGTGCCACTCAGCAGGGAGTCAGGGGTGTCGGCACCTGGTTTGGGGTCACTGGGATTAGGGCCAGGAGCTGTGGGAATTGGCACTGCAGTGTGTCCCTGCAGCTGGGCACATGGAACCCTGGCAGCCCATGGCACCACTGGCTGTGCTTCTTCCTCAGTGCTCAGCTGGGCATGGACCAACCAAAGGCTCCCCTCACTGCTCCAACTCACAGCTCTTCAGAGCCAGAATAGATTATTTGGCAATAAATTGCTCTCATCTCTTAGGCTTTGAGTTTATGCAATTCACATTTTATCCTTTATGGGTATCTTAGAAGTTTTCCAGACACTGAGCACTGAATTGCTGCAGACACGCAGCAAAGTTCCACTGCTCTCCTGCATGGTGTGAAGGGCTGTTATTCTTGGAGCTGGTAGACAGCTGAATAAACTCCTTTTTTTCACCTGTTATCAAGGCTTTGTTTGTCTTTGCAGAGTGAATCCAATATAAGTCAATTACAGACCCCTCTTTTAATTGTCAGTCAAACAGGGAAGACAGGAACAGTCATGGAACACTTTTATCCAGTAGGGAAGGGAAAAGGCAGGATGTGCCATGAGATGACTTCAATTTCCATGGAGACTTCAGCAGAGGGATGCTGTCAGCCTTGGGGTCCCATGATAAGCATTTAAGCAGCCAACAGACAAGTAATGAAAAAACCCACAAAGCCCATATGACTTCTGGGTAACCTGGAAAGATAAGAGTTTTTTTCTTTCACACATTTTATATAGTATTTCATTACTTATTGGTTACTAATCCCTGCAGGACAGAGATCCTAACCTTCTGCTTGGAGCAGGAACTCTTGGGTCATGCAACTGAACAGAAAGTTCAGTTCTAAAAATACAAATACAAAATACAGATACAAAAAGTATTTCACTAACTTCTGGCCTACTCAGTAGGGGAAGGAAAAAATTTGGGATTACCCCTGAACTGTACTTGTAAAGAGGAGTAGTGTTTTCAGAACAGGTGGTTTGGATCATATGGGGGGGAATCCAGTGCTCTGTTCTGTTGTGGCACTGACCAAACATCAAAGAGTTACAGGGAGAATGATGGTTTCCCTTGGTCTCCAAAAGCCAGGCATTTTCTCTAGTCTGCAGAGATGTGCAAACTGCTTTAGGAGCACAGCGTTCTCTGCACGTCTCTGTGTTAGTTCCAGTACTTGTGACGTCCTTAGTTTGCTGAGTTGAGGTCGGCAATGGTGGGTCATGGCAGAGGGAGCCTGGTGGGGCTAGCATGCCATGGGATAACTGTCCCATAAACCCAGCTTTGGTGCTTTTTGATAAGATTTATTCAATTTCCCCTGATGAAAAACTTTTTAAACCTTACAGATGCAGAAAACTGCCTAAATCTTCATCAGACTTGCTCATCAGACTTCCCAGGCAGCTCTGTGGCAGATCTCCCAACTCACCTCCAGGCCACGGAGTTGTTACAAACTGGGTCATGCCCATGAGGGAGAACAAAAGATGAGATTACAAAAGCATATTTGCTGTTGAACTCTTGCTTCAGTTGTTCCCTGTTGACATGATTGCTGCTATATGTTCATTATGTAAACATCAATTATTTACCTTCCTTTGGCAGCATTCCTCCTGCTTTCAGGTGCTGGAATGGGTGGTGAAGGAGGGCACAGGGTGCTCCAGCATCCCCAGCTCAGCTCGGCAGTGCACAGTGGATGCTCAGCTTCCACACATACCTTTTGTTTTTTATCAATGCACATGGGTCACTTTCCTTGTTCACAGGGCTTGTCCCACAGAGCTGGTAGTGCCATTTGTGCACCCTGAGGATGTGACATGGAGAAGATGAGCCAAGCAAAAGCTGATGTCTCCAGCTGCTCCATTTTCCGTCTTTTCTCTTTTTGAAAAGGGCTCCTTAGCAAAGCAGGACTAGGCTGGTTTCTAGACTTCTGCTCACCCAGAGCTGCAGGAAGCATGGCCGGGTCCCTGTCCCCTGCCTGCCAATAAAAAAAAACAAGTGAAATTCTTTGTGCTCTATGTGGGTATTGATTCTAGAGGGCTGCAGTTGTTGTATTGACAAACTGAATCAAATTAAAAACTGCTGCTGACTGTTCTGGCTCTTTGGTGAGTGCAGGGAAAAAAGTTTCCAAAAATAATGTAGAGGAATAATCCCCAAAATTTGCATTAATGGGACAGAAAATAGATCAAGGTTCATTCACTAGTGATCATCTTGGCAAAGTTACATCTTTCTTTTCTGCTTTAAGCTCAAAATTTTAGACTTTTTCTCTTTGATACTGTCAACTACAAGTGAAATCAAACCTTTTAGCTGTCTAGCTGGAAGCACTTATGTTTAGTGTAAAAGACATAGGCAATTTACAGCAAATAATAATGGAAATGTACTATAAGTGTTAGAGATTCTGAGCAGGCAACATGTTATAAAACTTTATGCATTTTATACCCATTACACAGGCACAGCTCTCTTCAGATGAAAAGACAAGGCCTAGTTAACATTATTTCATACATCTTCTTTGTCATGAATGCTTTTTTTACAGCCCAGAACACTGTAGTTCATCCAGTGCCACATGAGAAATATCTACACTTTTACATAAGGAGATTTCTGTAGGTTCTGTAAAGCTTTCTTATTACAAATGGTTATTGACTACCTTGCAGAAGAGAAGTTTGGTGTGTCAGCTTACAAAAGTGTTGGGGAAGAGATGATTCCTAACAAAGCCTTGAGCATTTATCCAAGTGTTTTAAGTTGTGCCATCTGCAAAGGCTGAAATTTCTAACTGTAGTTGTAAAACTGCATTAAAACAATATAGATTTTAAGGTTCTTAATATATTTTTGCTTGGAGGTGACGGCTATTGCTTTTTCTGAAACATTAGGTCAAATATATGGATATTTAAAATGTCATTGTGCCAAATTCCTAACGAGTACAAGGATCAAAGAAGGTCTGTGCCAAGTCAGTCCCTCATGTTTGCAACCTGCAACACAGCAAGCTTTCTCCTAGGAGGAGGCTCAGCTCAGATTTGTTGCTCTAGCTTCTGCTGGAAGTTTAAAGTCTGTAACAAAATCCATCATCCAGTCCTTGCTGCTGAGGGTGATGGAAATCCCTTCCCTCTGCTAATGACGTGTGAAATTTGGAGTGCACAGCTCCATGTGATGCTCTTTATTGGCTGCACGGAAAGAGCAGCCTGGACAGATCCACTAATGCTGCTCGTCAAACCCACGGTCCTTTGGGACAGGTGTTGGAATGTCAGAACTACCTGCAGATCTGAAGAATATGCTTTTATTACATTGCTTATTGAGTTTTGGTATTTCTGTTTCTCGTGTTTTCAGGTAAGGTATCTGGCATTGCCTGTGCCAGGCAGGCCCAGGTGAGTGCCCTGGGCAGCTCTGGTTCTGTGTCCCAGCTGTGCTGAGCCGCTCTGGGCCTTTGTGAACCCAGGCGTGGGCTGAGCAGGAGCACAGTGTGGAACTGAGTGCGGGGAAAAACTGATAAAGGAGAATACCCAAAGAAAACTCATCTCCCCAGTTCCCTCTGCTCATTCCCCAGCAGACATGAAGACCTGGTTGATGCAGTATAAAGGTGTTTTCAAAAAAGAAAGCTTTATAGAATGGCTGGGCTGTTTAAGTAACAGAACTCATTTCTATCCTAGTCAGGGGTCTAAATGTGTTCACCCTCTTTCTTGAAAGGCTTTGTTTTTTTTTATGAAGACAATTACATGACTATCTTGGAATCATTTTGCATTCAAATGTATATAAATTCACCTGTAGGTGATTTACTAATTAAAACAAAGTTTGTAATTGATAATTTATTTGACAAAACCCACTTTTTCACCAATTCACCATAAATAAATAGTTTGTTTTTCAAAATGATTCACCAGATTAGTAAGATGGATAATTCTCCACATGCTCTTTGGTCATAAGAAGTTATAAGGGAATTCCATTGGAAATTATAAGATTATTTTTTTAATTTAATGGACAAATCCCATAATATCTTGTTGCTGGTCTTAGACTTCATCTAGTTCACTTCCATATCTCATTGTTTGTTTAGATTTTACTAGAATTTTCAAGGTATTGAGGAGAAGGAAAAAACATTTATGTGAGTCTGCTGAATCTTTGAGCAACTAAGCAGTAAAGAATAAAATGTCTCCAATAAGACAGACAGATAAATGATAAAATACCTTTCTAGTATCAACTGAAGATAGGAAATATTATGTGAAAGGGGCAGGAAGTGTTTCAAAGGGCACTTGATAATAAAGGGTCTGCAAGTGTTACTGGTAAGTGATTTATTGATTTGCTCAGTGTAGCATGTGAGATTGTACTGATTTATACAGAGCATATACAAGAACCATGTCATTACAAACTGCAAACCAATCTTTAAAATTAGTTACTGTCCAATAGGTTTTGGAAAGATATACCTGTCCTGCTGCCACCCAGTCCAGAGCACAATGATTAGTTGAAGATGGAAGTTGATGTGAGTGGATCAAAGCTCAGTGTATTAGGTCAAGCGATTTTAACATAGATTTATGAACCAAGATTTCGGTTCATTCTGTGTTCTCTTAGGAAAGAAAAATTGAAATGCTCCAAGGATTCTCCTTTTTAATATCTCTAACTTTCTTGCACTTTCCTAATGGCATTTCCCTCTCTCTCTCTCTGCTTTTTCTAGAGTGTCCAAACTCCTCTTTTCTTTTAGTCTCTTCTCTTGGGGTGCCGGTACACTGGAAGTCTGTATCTTAATGGTGTTTTTACCAGTCCTCAGGCATGTGTATTAGCCTTCATTTCAAGATGCAAGACCAGCTTTTTGGTTCTTGATGATTTCTTTTCAGTCTGAATTGATAACCCAGATTAGCATTACTAGAGCTTTATCTAGTTTTTTAATCCAATTCCTTCTTATTTGTATTGCCTACATACAATAAGTTACCTGAGCATCTATCACTTGCCAAGGATGGGAAATTGAGACCTCTGCAGAATTCATTCTGCAAGACAGAAAAACCTTCAACTTTAGAAGAAAGTGTGTTGCCCTGGAAATTATTGCTTGTGCAGAGAAGTGCCTTTTGGCAGATTTCTCACGTTTAGAAGAATCAGAAATTTTCCCCGACTGGCAGGAGAAATGATGAGGAGGACTCCATGATATCAGAAGGCTAATTAATTACTTTATTATACTATATTATTTTATACTATATTACACTACATCTAAACTGAAACTGCACAAGCACTCAACTGAACAAAACATCCTGACTGTCTCCTGACCTACCATCAGGATGCAGACTGCAGAGACTGGTCAAGAAAACAAAACACTCACACCAGAATCCAATCAAGTAAATTCTTTCAGATAAATAATCCAACACATTCCACATGTTCTAGAACACAGGAGCAGTACATGAGATAAGAATTGTTTTGATCTCTGTGCTTCTCCAGGAAAAGCCTGAGAGAGAGAATTATGTCTCTCTGTTCAGAGAATGTGAATGCCACATGGAAGCAGAACTCTCATGACACAAAATGAAACCTTGTGGCATATGTGTTTCTTAAAAGAAGATCAAGACCTGCTGTGTTTGATATTTCTCCAATATAAAAGCTTTTATAAAGCTGTCAGTGCTTGCTGATCTGCCAATCCTTTGAGCCCCCAGCACTCACCAGGAGCCTGGACAGCCCTGGGGCACTCTCAGGTGTCCGTGCCAGGCTCTGGGCAGCAGCAGGGCTGAGCCCAGCTCCACACAAAGCTGTTCCATCAGCAGCAGCACAGCCAAGAGCAGGGACAAGGCAGCAGTTTGTTTATTGCTGTTTGCATTTGCACAGTGCCCAGAAGCCCAGCCTTGGGCTGTGCAGGAGAGAAGCGTGCTCTGCGCCAAGGCTGAGCAGGCAGATGAGACAAAAGTGGGTGCTAAAAAACCTGCCACCGAAGCGGAGTGGTGGCAATAGGTGGCATTCTCGTTCCTGGAATTCAGCTCTCCAAGGCTGGCCACCCCCTAGCTGTGTCAGAAAGGAAATCTCTGTGCAGAGATTTGAGGGACTGTAGGTAACTTTGGAGATGTTCAGAGTATGTGTTGTTTCCTGCAGTGAAGGACACAGTGGCAGCGAGGATGGAGCTGCTTTTGTGTTTTTGTAGGGAGTGGATGCTGAAGGGGGAAGTCACTGCCTGAGATAAGTGACAGCCTGTTTCTCAGTGCAGAATGAGAGATGACAAGGCTGGGACAGGCAAGGGAAAGCTCAGAAAATGAAGATGCTTTTTGTTTGATGTAACATAAAAGGAGGGCAAAATGACGCCAAAGATGACAGAGAGGACAGCTGATGTGGTCAAAGTGACAGAGTAGTAAAATTATCTTTTCAAAAATATTGCAAATGGATGTGAGCAGGGACAGAATTGCATTTGTCAAACCCCAGGAAAAATACTCAGTGTTGTTTTAATGAGGAGAAAAGGTGTTTGGAGCCCAGAGAGAGCTTTTCCAGTGTGATCTGATAAGAAAAGCCATATCTGAATTTGTTATGTAGAGAGCACCTGCAGGATTTACACATAATGTGGATTTGGGGACAGAAAAGGGATGCAGGTTATCCCAGATTATGGATTGCAACAAGTGGCACTGTTGGCAGTGACTGAGGAAAGAGAAAAAAATATTTGAGCAGTCTTGCTATGTTAAGCTAAAACTAATGAGTAGATATCTCTGGAAAGATTTTAATTCAGACAGGATATGTTGGAGCAGAGAGATACTTTTGTGTGTTGCTAGGAGAAAAATATAAATTGAATTTATGTTTTTAAATCAGGCCTGGGCAGAAAGTTGACAGTTCCTCTCTCATAGGAGTAGGAGGGGAAGGCATTTGGGTTTCACTGGTGGAAAAATTGAGCTGGAGAATGTGCCACAGTCCAGGTCATTGTGGCAGGTCACCAGGTTTGTGGTGGTTTCGTGTGGCTCACATGATTTAGAGAATTATGAGTATGGAGCAGCCGTGGATTCCTTTGTGCTTTTTCAGTTGCCAGAGGTAGATAGCTGGTCTGTTGTGCCTTAGTGAATATAGATGCTGGCTGTAGAAGCTATTTGAAGTCCTGTTTTATCCTTGGGGAGAGGAGGTGGTTCACGTGGCAGTATATTTTTCTCACTGTATCAAGTTTTCATCTGGCTGTTGAATATAATTTCTGAGCCCAGTGTGTATGTTATTTCCTCTTTGGCTTTGTATGTATAATTTTAATTTGTGTCATAGGCTCAGACTGTTATCCTTTCTTTTACAGCATATTAATGAGAAACAGGAGAGCAGAGGAAACCAGAATATTTTTGGTCTAGTGCCTTCAATTTAGTATTCTGTGTGCACTTCATTAGCAGGAGCTGTAAACAAAGTGGGGGACTTTTTGTTTATTTTTAATACAGTGTGAATTCTGAAAAGTGCATGCTATACACCCACTAGGTAAAGTGCTTGCTGTTCCTCTGTGGTGCTGGCTTCCGGGCTGAACAATTCCAATTGCCCCACTGGAAGCAGTCTCCTGGGCTGTATGGGGTGGATCCAGCCCGCACTGGTGCAGGAGCTGATCCCAGCTGTGCATTCAGCAGGGAGCGTGAGCTGGATTTCAGAGCAGGTGCCAGGATGGATTGCAGCAGGCAGGGTCTGAGCAGGGCATCAACTGCAGCAGCCCAGCTGTGGCTGTGGTGGGAACACAGAGGAGATGAGGGTGAGGCTGAAGGGATGTTAATGAGCTTTGGTATCACAGAAGTTCATATTTTTATCACAGCTGACCTCAGTAAGACAATTTCTGCCTTGATGGATGGCCTAAATGCCACTGAGCCTGGGCTTTTTGAACTTTCAGAGCTCCAGGTGTTAGGAAACCAAATTCTGGTCATTGATGCCTGCTGCACTCTGGCCCTACTTTATCCTTTGCTTTCCTTTTTGCTAGGACTGCTGTTAAGGCTGGAGTCACCATTGATCCTGAGCTATCATTTGATTATCATTTTAGTTGCCTCACAAACCCTTTATTCCTTTATCTCTGGGATGCTGGAGAGATGACAGCAGTGCTGCTGCAGGAGGATGCGGTGCTGTTAATTCATTTCTCTGTTATGGTCCTGCTGGGCCACTGCAATGTGGGGGCTTTTAACTTTTCATGTTAGAGCTCACCTGCAATCTTGCTCCTGGCATTCCAACTGGAACATCTTATTGCACTGCTTGGAAGCTGTTTATGCTGCTTTACAGCATGTTGGGATAATTCTAAGGGGCCACTGGGTACTGAGGTTCCCAGGCTGGCTCATGCCACAGTGCACGTGTTACAAAAATGTGTTGGCATTAAAGTTGCAGCTCAGATTGGGAGCTGGCTTCTGAAATGAGTCTCCCAACAATCCCCAGTTTCTTTCATTTGCTTCACAGAACAGCCTTGGAGAGCAAAGCAGCTGCATTATCCTGCGGTACAAGTGGGCTGGGAGATGTGCTGCCTGTACCTTGTGCTGGGTCAGAGCAGACAGTCCCAGCTGCCTCCCCTCATCCCCACAGCACACAGCAGGATCTTGTCCATCAAATCCAGCTGTTTGCTTTAGCAATCCCCTCTGCTGTGCTGCATTGCTTGTTACCTTGGACTGTGTGTGTATTAGACAGGATTCTGTGACACTTGTGTGTTTTGGTGGCATTCATTGCCAAAAATTACTCCTGTAGGTTGTTTTTTGAGTTGGCTTTTTTCCCCCAGTGAGTGCAGATTTCATAGCATATTATCTTAGCTATGTGGTGGTGTTTAGTGACAAATTGCCTTTATTAGTTTTGTGTTGTGTTACTGGCAGTCCTTTGTCCCGTCTCACACAGGCAGCTGCACATAATTTGGCTGAGGTTTATTAATTGTTTTCTAGTTTATGCTTAGACTGTGCTGGATTTCTGGCAGAAAAGGCATCACCTTTGAAAGCATTAGGAGGTGAAAGCAGCTAATGAGCAAAGACTGCCTGCCATGGTAGATCCTGCTGGGTGCCTCAGCTCTGCTCCACGTCCCTGTAGGGCTGGAGCTTCTGACACCTCTCAGGGAGAAATGGGAATAACCAATAACCAATTCTGGGGCACGGGGAGCAAGGGACAGTGTGAATGTATGACTTGCTCAGGCAAGAGGCAGTCTGTGTCAACACAGGGAATTAAGTCTGAGCCTCAGATCAGCTCAGGCTGAATGTCTGAATCACTAGATTGTAGTTTCATTTTTAATGGTTTCTCGGTGGGAATGAATGAGGAAAAAAATGGGGATGAAAACAAACAGAAATCGGTGTTTGTGCCCTTATGTAACTGCATTTCAAGTATCTGCTATTGTCTGTGTTATCTTTGCCTCTGCCTTAGCAATTTGCATAGTATTTTATTATGTAATTTTAAGGGTCTTTACCCTGGATTAGGCAGAATTAATATCCCATGGCACCCAAACTGTCTGCTTGCTGTACCTCCTTATGAGACACTTTTCTCTAGGGAGAAAGTTCTGTGCTGCACTAAACATTTCTTGGAGCACATTCTCTGCTGTTTCTTAAATGTGAGTGGTAGCAAACAGCATTACCTTAATGTATGGGAAAACAACAGCAGTAGGATTTGGGGAAGGAGCCATCCTCACTGGAGTTACTGGAACTTCCCTGTGTCTGGGAATTGGTGCAATTGGTGTAAAACTGCCCACCTCCAAATTTCTTGCCACTTGCTTTGATGTTTTATCACTCGTGGACTGAGATATCTCTCCTGTAACCAGTCAGTGCACTTGCTCTTGTTGTGCATAACATTCAGACTAATAATAATAATAATAATAATAAAAAGAGTTCCTTACACAATTTTGCAGAGAAATAATTGTTTTTACCTTTAGCTTCTAGTGTCAAGACCTATCTATTTGGCATTAACATTTGCATACTGATCAGTTAAAATGCTAAAATTAACAGAAATTGCTATGCCCCCGGTTATCTGCTCCCTATGAAAAAGACAAATACAGTCTCACAATGTATTATTTGAATCACTAAGAAGGAAACATTGCTATGAAGGAAAAGTCCACTCATCAGCATTTTTCCTGACCAGCTCCTCTTTGCAGATAGGGTAATGCTTTCAGAGTTCTTATTAAGCTTATTTATGTACTTCCATTTTCTCTGCATGAATTAGAAAACAGATTAAAAAAATCATAATTTAACTATAATTTATGATAAATTTTTGGTACTGCAAAGGTTGATTGTGGAAAATAATTAAATATTGGAACTTCATTTCATACATATGATGTCTGCTGTGACAATGGAGTTTGACTGCAGGACTTCTTTTCCTTCTGAAAATACTAATTGGATTTTCAATAGGATGTTCATGAGTAAAAAGATGGTGCTACACAGTGAGACTTTTTTTTCTTTAAGTAGTTCTGCTAAATGAAATGTATAAAAATCTTATATTGTTCTGTCAAAACAGAAGTAATGTGCTTACTCTGTTTCCTGCTGTGATCAACCAATCTGGTAATTTAAATCTAAATGTGCCATAATCTTGAACACCGGGAGGATTAGAAAAAATGATAAAGAAAACACCCACGTTTCCATTTAATAGATGGCCTTTTGAGCTCATTTCCAATTTAGTGCTGTCCTTCCTTGCTGAAAACAAAAACAAATTTCCTGAAAATAATATCAAAACAGCAAAAGTGCATCAATTAAGCCACAAGATTCAACAGGGCATCTTTTAATGGGCCATTAAGCCTGGGGTGTGTAGTGAAATACCAAAGTAAAGGGCAGATTACTTAAAGTGGCCACAGAATATATTAATGATTCATTAAAACATGCCATGTAAACAAATGGTCATATCATAACTAAGTGGCCTGATTATGCAATCATTTTTAGTGGTGTATTAAAGGAGGAGATTTACAAACTGCAAGTTAGAATTGGATCCAGCCTGTTAAAATGTAGACTAAAGTTATTTTTAAAACCTGAAATATATAATAGCTACATTTTTTTGCAAGTAATATCCCACCATGATTGAGGGAAGCAAATGTGTTAAGTAAATAATTTTCCAAAGCAGTAATTTGATTAAGTGTCTGGCATTGTAGTTCAGTTTAGATTTCACACTGGCAGTCCTGAGGCTGGAGTTACCAGTGATCCTGAGCCATCATTTGTTCACCATTTTAGTTCTCTCTCAAAACTTGGGTCTGTTGTTCTCTGGGATAATGGAAATAAGACCAGTGCTGTTGGTCACTGGTAATTAATCTCTGTTCCATAATGCCACAAAAAGCATTATGTGAACCATAAATGGAGGAGATGTCTGGAAAAATAAGAGTTCCAAAGATGGTGTTTCTTCCTTTTCAGTCCACATCAAGTGCAAGAGCAGCAAGCTATGGGAAGCAAGGAATAATCTCTGTTTTGTAGAGGAGTCTACTTTGGGTATCAAGGGATGGGTTTCATTTGTCTTTTACAGGCATTATTCAAATGGCATAAAAACTGGCTCTGAGATGGGAGGTGGGTAAGAATATTTCTGCCCCCAGTTGGTGAATTACCTCAGCTGCAAGTGTCTAAGGCTAAACCTAAACTCCACTATGTGTAATTGAGTGAATGGTAGTTCTAATTAGTAACTCTTATGAAAGGACTTGTAATAAACTCTTCTATTTTAGTTGGCTACATCAATTCACAGCAAATGGATTGCAATGAAATTTTACCTTGCAGCAATTTCCTACAGAACACTATCCCTTACACACTTGGAATCCACAGCATATGATGGTTGTCATACCCATGTCTCCCAAAAATAATTTTCACTCTGTAGTTGGTCCACCATTTATACAAACCAAGACAGTAATAAAAGAGAAGATAGAAAAAACACATTGAAAACAATGTGAGCTGCATGTGATTTCTTCTTGATGGCTTTTAATGTACTACTGATCTGAATGTGTGGTAAATAGTGCAGGTTCTTTCTTTTTGGTAGTGCTGCCTCTGTGGAGGCCTTTTCCTTGCCTTTAAAGGGTGTGCACTCTTTAGGCTGCACTGAGCATCTCTCACAGGGCAGCCTGGAAGGGGCTCTGAGCAGCCTGGCCTGGTGGGAGGTGTCCCTGCCCATGGCAAGGGTTTGGAACAAGATGGTTTTTCAGGTTCCATCCCACACAAACCATTCTGTGGGTCTGTGGTGGATTTAGATAAAGCCATTTAATGTGTGGTGCTTTCTGAGCTTGATTCAGCTCCTCTAGAGAACAAAGAGATTTGTGAAACTGTTGTTTGTAAAAACAAACTGTAATGGAGGGTGCTGGTGCCTCAACTTGAGAAAAACATTGGTGGTCACTATTGGTGCTGGTGAGTGAGGTGGCCTTCTGCCTGCTCACCTCTGAAATGTAGGAACCCAAAGAAAAGGAGCTGTGTGTATTCAGTTCCAGTTTCCTTTTACAGAACTGGAAATTGACCAGTACATTTTTATTGAAACATAACTCCTTTCTCAGTAGATATTTGCTTTTGTACAGGTGGTTTTCCTCTTTTTTTTTTTTCTATTAGGGACGAAACGTGATTACTGAGAAGTTAATTCTGCTTTTTTCTCCGACATTTCTTCCATTTCCTTCTGACCCTTTCATTTCCCCTGAAAACCTGCATTTACAGCCTTTCTCCTACATACTTTGCACCTCCAGAGTTCTCTACTAGTCCTTTTTTTTTTGTCCTGCATTTCTGCAGCTCCTTTCCTTTCCTGTGTTCGTTATGCTTTTGCCTTCCCCCTCTCACTGAATTCAGTAACAAAACTGCCAGTAATTCCTCTTAGAGCCATGCTGACCCTGCCCTGCTCCCTGGGACACAGCCTCTCTCTCTGCTTTTAAGGGCTGTGAGCTACTTGCAGACTTCCCTGCTCTGGGCAGCCTCTGCTTTGACCTTGTACAGCATGTTAAAGGTTGTGTATAGTATATAAAATAAAATCTCACCTGCGAAGTAAGCCAAGTCATTATTATCTAACCCTGGTGCTCTGCAGGGTCAGCAAGAGGAGCTGTTACTGTCAGAGTGTGAGGATGATACTGGAATGCTCTGTAACCTCTAGAAACCAGTGGAAAATAAACCCTTCAAGGCAGCAGCAGTGTTTTCCTTTTAGCACAGAGCAATATTTGTGTACTGGAGAAAAGCGCAGCACCATAATGCCAGTGGTATCCAGCTTCTACAAACAACTTGTTCTGATGTGGTCACCAAGAGCTGAATTGCTCTGTGGGGTTTCTGGGATGGAAAAGTGCTCGGTTGGCTCAAGTAACTGAGTGTTCTTCAGTGACATTAACTCCCACAACGTTCTTTGCAAATTTAGTTTTGTACCCACCTTGCTCATTGGACTTAGTGGTCTTTTAGAAAGCTGTTTCCTCACTTCATCAGAAAATAACTTTGGTGGTGAAACGTGATGTTTTCTTCAGGAGAAGAGTGGAAGTCAGAGAGTAGCTCTAGGATCAGTCCAGTTTTGTGTTTTTGATAAGGTGGTGATAGCTTTTAGGTTCACGTATCTGCAGAGTTTTCTTATGGGTCTGAACTAGAAATGTCACCCAGCCTCTGTCTCTAATTCAGCACCTGCCTGCATTTCTCTTTGCTGGAACTGGTAAAATCCTGCTTCAGCCAGGCAATGGGCCAAAATAGACCAGCTGTGCCTTTTCCTTAACTTCTTTAAGAGGAATTAACTCATTCCTGTTCTTGTTCATCATTGTCTTTCCTCAGGGCATGTGGCCCTCCTCTCTTCTGAGTCCAGGGCTGGATAGAGTTCACTGCTACCCCTGCTCCAGCCCCTGTGTTTCACCAGGCATTTGAAATGCCACGTCTGAGCCTCTCAGGCATGTGGCAACTGCAGCAGGCCCAGATAAATCCCATTTTATACCTCCCACCACTACAAATTAATCCAACCCAATTTCTGCTTCTAGCATTCATAAAAATTCTTCTTCAAAAATGGTTTTTAGACAAGCCTTTATCTCAAACTTAATTAAATGTGTGGGGTTTTTTTTTTAAGGTTGATGATGGTAGGTATATAGGAGACATTGGTGGGTACCATTTTGTCATCTCAAATATGAAGCTTTTTTGCCTCCATTGTTAGAAGTCTTGGGAAACTGTGGAAGTTTTAAGTTTGATTTTTTTTCCACTCCTCTAGTTTCCTAAGCCAGATAAGCCAGAGAGGCTTTTTCAATCTCAGGCAGCTGCTGGTGTTAAAAGTACTTCTTAATTGCATATTTTTGAGAGGTTATAATGGCCCAGTGATTTCCTAGATTTGCAGGCCAGAAGACATTACTGTGATCATCTACTCTGACCTCCTTCAGAGACGTAGGAATCACAGGGTGAAATCCCATTAAATGGATTAAATAGTAAGTGTAAAATTAAAAAGGTAATAAAATTTAATATTTCTTCTTGATGCTGGTCCAGGACTTAAGGTAGTGAGGTAGTGCAGTGCAATTGTACCTGATTTCCATGTTCCTGCGCTGCAGGAAAAAAAGCTTTTTCTCTTACTTTAGCAAATGTTGCCTTTTCCTCCCATGAGAATCTTAAGGAAATGTAATCTTGTTGGCTGTTAGGCTATCCATGCATCTGTGACAACTCTGGTGCATCATCCCTGTCATGCCTACAGCCTGAGGCCTCATGTTCACGTGACACATCCCTTAGCAAAGATGATGGAGAGGATGTGTTTGACATGCTCAGGATCCAGGGGTAGATCTGGTACCTACACATCATCTGCCAGCTTGTGTGGATCTGAACACAGCCCAGAATCCCCCTGGGACTTGGGCATTGTGTGTGTTACCCAAAATGAGAGCAGCCCTGCAGGCATCTTATCACAGGACAGGTTCTTGAGCTCTTGACTCTTTGTGCTTGCTCTGGAAAGGACCAGGCATGGCTGCTTGCCCCATTATCTTTGTTTTCTAGCACTGCAGTGGGTTTTGCCCAGCACCTGCTGTTGGGTGGTTGTTTTAAAGAAAACAGCCCCAACCTTGTACTGCAGTAGTCGCACTAACGAGGTAAAAGTAACTCCCAGACTGACACAGTCTGGGTTCCAGTAAAGCTGGAGTCAATACCAAGGCAACTTAACGTGTAGAATTTGCTTTTCCTGCCATTGATTATGCATTTCCTCCTGCCTTAGCATGGGTGATTTATAGTCAATAGTGTGAGGTGTGTGTGATCATCCACTGTAATTCAGCAAGGAGCTTCTTCAGGAAAGCCCTGGCAATGCTGGGGTTTGTGTGTTCCTCTGACATGAGCTTGGAGAAATATTGCTCTTGGTGTTCTGCGAATTCAAACAAAGTCTAGAAACACTTTTCCAGCTATTCCCAGTAGCACAGTCATTGGAGGCCATAATCAGAAATGTAAATATTCCACATTTCTGTGCCCATCCTAGTGCATCCGATATGAGATTTCCCCCAGCACTGGCATAGCCCTGCCCACTGCTGGTAATGGAGGAGAAGGTGAGAGCTCTTGTCAAATCCTTCTTGTCAGTCAGAAAGATTGTTCATCTTGTTCAGATTCTCTGCAGGGGAGAAAATGTCTTTGGAGCACAGGAAATTTCCCTGGTGTGTAAAACTCATGCTGCATCATTCATTACTCTAATGAAGGCCAGTTTGTGCTTGAAGGAGTAGTGAAACTAAAGCATAATATATTTCAATTTATTTAATTCCCATATCTATTCTAATGAAGACCAGAAATATCTTGCTAAGAAACAGACTTTGGGTATTTCTAGTCTGGAAAACTTGATGTCTGTAGTGTAGAAGGGGGGAACAAAAAAAGGAAAAGTGACAAATGGTTGGTCAGCACAATGTATTGGCAGGTGGGTAAAGGAGAGTCTGGTTTTGCCCTGGCTGGTGCAATTGGTGACCTGGTCTAACAAATATTTGTGCTGCACTGTTTTACTTCCAGTGGCCACATCTCAAGTTTTTGTGGGCTTCATGAGTTGCTTGTAGTTGTCTGATGTAATAAATTTCCTTCAACATCGCAAATATTGTGGAAATTTCTACCCAGAGATGCAAAGTGTGCTGGAACTGCAAGAGGTGCTCACTTGAATAAATGTTTTGGATAATGCAAAAAGGGTTATGAATTAACAGGCTGGAAGAGTAAACAAGATTAGAGCTAAGTGCTTTCAGGGGCTGTGTAAAAAATAGTCAAAGGCTAATTGCAAAGTAGTGGGTGAGGCAAGCCCATAAATTGCAAGGGATGAGAATGGAAAATGGAGAGGTCAGGAATAAGATGGCCAGGTAAAACAAGCAATGAAGGAAATGAGAGAGGGGGGAAAAAAGATTGTGGGTGTTTCTTTAGGTACAAATATGACAAAAATACAGAGTAATGTTTAAATTGTGGGTACAGTGAAAAGCACCCAAGAAAGAATATAAAAGTATATAAAATGGTATATAGAATAAAAGAGTTAAAAGATAAGATGGAATTGGCAAGAAAGATGAAAGGTGAGAAATTGAAAACACCATCTGAAGTACAAAAATTTATATTTCTTGTAATATTTAAGGAATTATAGGGGTGAAAGTCAAAGTGGAAGATACTTGTGAATGAGTGAAAAAGTAAGAGAAAATAGGGGGAAAAATTCTGTATTCTCCTGTAGAAATGAAAGAAAATGATCATGTGTTTTACAGGGGTTGAAGAGTCCATCAAGCAGGAAGGATAATAAATTTCCTTTCATAGTCCTTGAACAGTTTGAAAAGATTTGTGAAAGTCCTTGCTCCTAAGATGTTCCTCATAACCAACCAGAACATAATGTCTTATGCATCTGTTTTCCAGCATTGAGCATAAATCACTACTACTGTCATTTTTGTGGCCTCCATCATACTAGAAAAGTGTAAAAGTCTCAAGACAGCAGCTGCAAAACAATAGAGACTCTGCATTTAAACACATATATTACATTGTACACTGCATTTTGTCTTGTAGCTAATTACCTTTCTGATAATAATTAGTTCAGCAACACTGTTTTCTTGAGAAAGGAGATGAAAGCAGAGGAACAGGAAGACTCAAGATACTGAAGCTCTTGGCTTCAGCATAGACACTTAGATGCTAAGTTGGGATTTATAAACCTGTAGGATTTATAGGATTCAGTCTTTGTGATTTCAAAACCAAATTAACTCTTCCAAATGAAAGGCCACGGTCACCTACAGTTTCTCAACATATTTGAGATACCCCAGATTTGAAGAAGATAAAAATGCAAGTCAAGCATTTGTGTGTAATTAGAGGAACTTCAGCCACCATGTGTTCTGAAGAAACCCACTCACAGTTACTTGAGATGAATGAGGATTGGAGAATGAATGAAATATGCCCTGAAAACTAGAATGGGAAAAATTAGCTCTTATGAACCTGCAGTAGCTAAAACAGAGGTGTGTCCAAGGCTCTGGGGAAAATTGCTTCTCTTTCCTGATGCCTTTGGGTGGCATCTCCAAGTCTTACATGTGACCTTGTCCTTATGAGAGAAGTAGGATTATTGTCTGGATTGTTTATTCTGAGGTAGTGTGGAATAGCTCTTCGGAGCTAACTCAGATAAAAATGGCTCAGAAGTAGTGGAATTGTGATTCTCATCTCCAAGTATCCAGTAATCCTACCTCTATCCTACCTCTTACTCACCATGCATTTTGTTTTTTGCACTTGTCTTCTGCCATTCTCCCTTGTGCTCTGGAGCATTCAGCCTGAATCTGAACAAATGTGAGGAGTGATGCATGGACTGTAAATACAGATTTCTCTGCTGACTTTGGGCCATTGGTAGTAACTGCATTATCTGGAGCAGCAAGTTTTATAGAGAACATTATGCAAGCACACAGGAGCTGTTGTTGACTGTGCAAGTATCAAAGCCTATTGATTAGCTGCTACATGGGCCATAATAAAACTATCATTATTAATTATGATAGAACAGTATATGTGTGCACAGGTAGCAAGCCACCTCTTTTTTTTTTTTTCTCAATTTATTGCTGAGGCACAGGAGATTGTAAGTCACCTTTGCATTTTGAGACAGAGCAAAAGGAACCTAACATTCCTGCATTATTTCAGACTAAAGGGGATGATGCCTTATTGTCTTAGTTTCTACTGCATGAAATTGGTATTTGTGAGCTGTTCCACACAGAAATAAATGGTTTTATAACCTCTGTAATATAGGAGAGCAGTAATCTGTTTTTCAATATTAGGTCAAGTTGCACTCATCTAATCTTGTGTGTTCCTTTCTTGCAGTTTCTATGCTAGAATTGTAAAAGGAAGCACTCTTATAAAAGATACATTTATTGAGTGAAGATTAGTTGTTTGTTGCTATTGACAGCACTAGGGATATGAAACGTGTACTTTAGAGCCATTGCTTAGAGCTACCTGTTTCTTTATGGCCACAGGTATAAAATGCAAAACATATATCAAAATGCTCTATTTTATACAATATGAAAAGGGTAATGTGTCTTTAATCTTGACCTTGTAGCAGTTATTCTCTGTGGTGAACTATATATGGTTTCTGTTATAATAAACCTTTGAGCTTCAGCTGATTTTTCTCTATATTGCTTAATTTCACTAAACACTGTATTGTGAATAAAACAACTGTCAGTAGAAGTTAAAATATTGCAGGGTTGAAAGGATTATTTCAAAGTGGATAAACTCTAGTACTCCTGTGTAAGGTATGTATAAGCCTTTTTTGTTCATGTATGACATATACGAGAGCTTCCAAATTAATTCTCCTGTCCTGTATGTCCCCAAAGAGTGCCAGAGGAGCTATTATTTTAGAAGGGGATTAGGCTATCTTTTAGACTTGGAGCTCTAGATTTAAGATCGTCTTACTTTAATCTTCTGCTTGTTTTTCTCTTCCCCTCTCAAAAGTGGTAATGCTGGAAGTACTCATTATTTCAAATGAATGAAATGTATTAAGATGTGTGAGAGTTATCAAGCAAGGGAGACGCTGCAAAGGCTTTCTCCTTAATAAGGACATGGTGCAAAAGCACTGATATTGATACATACTCTTTAAGATTGTTAATTTTCTTTTGCTTTTGGGAAAGCCTTTAGCTAGAATAAACCTGCAAAATTGCTTTGCAATGAGGGTATAGTTATTTTAGCTTGGACCAAAAAATCTTGTATCTGTTGCATTGGTGTGATCTGCAGGTATTGCTGTGCTTCTTCCCACCCTCCACAGGTGCTTTGTTGCATTTTTGATTTGGATCATTCCATCTACCTTGGTTTGGAAAGATACACATTTCTATTCTTCAATATAATGTTTATTAAATTCATTGATAAATAGCAACATCAGATGATTAGAGAATGGAGGTAGCTGAATGGTAGGTGCTTGAAATTTAATTCTGTTTTATTTGTTCACTGTATTTTGGTCAAAGCAATAATTTTACAAATAAATGATTGTGTAATCTGATTCCTCCTTTTCACTTCTGATTGGGCAGTACTGCTTTTATGTATTTATTGCAACCTTCTTGTTTCAACTGTGGATTAAATGGTTTTTAAAAGTGAGCTCAATTGATAAGCTTAGGTAACCAAACCCTCGCAAACTGTGGCTTGATGGTGGCTGGCAGGGATGCAGCAGAGAGCATGCTGGGGTTTGGGTCACTCTGCTGAGCCCTGCTCACAAGGGCACTTTGGGTGGGTTATTTTCAGTGCAGGGAGCCAGGCTGAGCCTTCCATCCTCTGGACATTTTCCTTCATCCTGTTTCTGGTTTGGATGTGGCTTTCTTTATGTTTCACACCCAGATGAGAGTGATGGAGACCTAGAGCTCATGGAATAAGGGAAAAGAAGGTGATTACATGCTGTAATAGTCTGTTGTGTTTTGGGGAGGAAGCTGTTTATTTTATTATTCTTCCATATATTAGTGCTGGAATAGAAAATCCCAGTACTGATACAGCTCCCTGTGCACCTGACAGGGTAGCAAGGCATGGACTGGAGAATGTGCTGCTTGTGATGCTGAGAGTGTCTCCAAGAATTAGAATTTATTTTTAAGGGACAAGAAAGCCTTTTCCCCCCTCATCTTAGGTAGCTTGCAAGCCCCCAGTTCAATACTTTTTACCATTCCTTTCATCAGGTCCTACCTTAGTAATTTTTCCTTAATGTAAACAATCATTTTTTCCATCTCCATATAAAGAGAAGATCTGCTCCTCTCTCCAGAGTCTTCTTTAGGGGGTGTACATGAGAACCATGAGGGGCAAGCTGGAGGGTGTGAAGCAAAGATGCTGTTCTGGGGGTAACTGATGCTTTGTTAGGGACAGAGATCTTCTGTTCAAAGTGTACAGGGCAGAGTTGTGTCTTTGCAGAGGATCCTTCCGTTAGGATTACTTATATGGGCAAAGGATTTTCAGAATTATTCCCTAATAGAAACATTTTCAACAGAGAAAATGGATTAGTCTGTATATTTGAGATATGTATATAATAGCATTAGTGCATACGCAGATGTATTCACTACAGTTCTACACTAAAAATCTGGCTCTCTATTGCAAGGTCAAGAATTGGAGAACTGAGAAAATCTATATTTGTAATTCTTTGTGCAGCCTTAATTCTATGCATGCTGGATTTCTTCCCACACTTATCTTCTAGCACTGAGCTCTTATCTTACTCAAAGCCCAAAGTGTTTGGAAGAGAAGGTCGGATCATGGAATTTGAAAAATCATGTCCCAATCCTGGAAGGGCAGAATAAAGACTGTGTGGCAGCATAAATCTGCCATTTCCTAAGCTGAAGTGTGTGATTTGCAATCTAAACATTTTAATGTGGTTTATTGGATGTCATTTCCTATTTATTTTGTTGCAAGCTGGAGGGTGTGAAAGCTTAAAGATGCTGTTCTGGGGCTAACTGATGCTTTGTTAGGGACAGAGATCTTCTGTTCAAAGTGTACAGGGCAGAGTTGTGTCTTTGCAGAGGATCCTTCCGTTAGGATTACTTATATGGGCAAAGGATTTTCAGAATTATTCCCTAATAGAAACATTTTCAACAGAGAAAATGGATTAGTCTGTATATTTGAGATATGTATATAATAGCATTAGTGCATACGCAGATGTATTCACTACAGTTCTACACTAAAAATCTGGCTCTCTATTGCAAGGTCAAGAATTGGAGAACTGAGAAAATCTATATTTGTAATTCTTTGTGCAGCCTTAATTCTATGCATGCTGGATTTCTTCCCACACTTATCTTCTAGCACTGAGCTCTTATCTTGCTCAAAGCCCAAAGTGTTTGGAAGAGAAGGTCGGATCATGGAATTTGAAAAATCATGTCCCAATCCTGGAAGGGCAGAATAAAGACTGTGTGGCAGCATAAATCTGCCATTTCCTAAGCTGAAGTGTGTGATTTGCAATCTAAACATTTTAATGTGGTTTATTGGATGTCATTTCCTATTTATTTTGTTAAAGGCAAAGAGGAAAACAAGTCTGTTTAGAGTAATTGCAGAAGCTGTTCATGGCATATCATCAGGGTCTGAGAGCCTTCCCTCCAGCTCTGCCAGGCTGCAGCTGCCAGGCCCCAAAACTGGGCAAGAAAAGCACCTTGTGCAAGCTGAGGTTTCTAATTTTTTGTAGGAAGGGGTGTTTCTTCCCTGTGAGGTGCTGGAAATGGGGCAGGTAGAGGTGCTGACACTTGGCTGCTGTCACCAAGGCTGCAAGGATGCTCAGCTGGCACCTGCCTTGTCCCAAGAAAGGCAAATGCAAAATGGTGACCTCTGGAATTCTGACATCTCTTGAAGAAGGGAACAAACAGGCTGTCCTCTTTTTTCATCACTGCATTTGCTTTTTATTCACATATGTTGAAAAAATATGAGAACTTGTGGAGAGGGTAAAGATTTTATTTTAGATGTTGTTGAGTTTTTCTTCATCCTATAAAAAGGGTACATTGTCTCTGTTTCTTACATATAGTAACATTTCTCTGGTGAAATTGAGAAAATGCTTCTCCAGAATTCAAGGTATTTATGTTTACCTATGTACACAAACAAAATACCACTTTTTAAATAGCATATTATTCAGGTTCCTATCATGTCACTGATAATTGTTATTGATGGAATATGTGTTATTCTTCCTAGTAGACCTGCCAAGCCAAAGAATAAAAGTGTAAGGACGTAGAATTAATAATTCTGTTGCAATGCATCACACAGATATGGCAGTAATTGCAAGGTCAGATGGGTGTACACAGATAGATGTGAACTGGTGGTGCTGTAATGAAAGCACAGGCTTTTTACATATGTTTATGAATAATGTTTCTCATAAAGACACTAGACTGATTGTCTACAAAACCATCTTCTGAGCCAGAAATGATCAACACTCATGGTAATGAAATATTAAAGATAAATTTGTGAATCCATATTAGAAGTCAATTTCAAGCCCTCATGACTTGCTGCTCAGACATCCCTTATTCTAGAAATGAGATACATGAAAAATCCTGATAAAAGAATATTTAATCTCTTTTCTGTTAACATATTTACCAATCTCTTTATGAGTGATTTGCCTTCTCTTAGGCCTAAATGAGAGAAAATAAAGCTTCACATCACCGACAAAAGGTGAAGTTGAAAAATACATAGCATGAGTTTTTCTGAGAGAATCAGTATGGAGTTATATTTTGGTGTTATAACAGACACAGGAATTAGATTTGTTGGTTTCCTAGCAACTAAGAGTCTCAGAATTTTAAAGCTGCAAATCAAACTTCTATCACCTGCTTAGAAGTACAGATGGACATGTATTAATAAAAAAAATTTCTGAAATAATTTCAACATAAGCCACTAAAGTATTTTGTAGTTATCTAAGAATAAGATCTGGCCTTCTAGATCAATATCAACCTTAATCACAGGCTGGCAATAACTAACATCTTTCTCATGATATTTAAGATATTTATAAAATTTATTTAATACGTGCTTTGGCCCTCATCAGGGAAAAATAAGACCAGCTATTGGGAGAAAGGAAGATGGAACTCCAGAAACAATCCTTTCTTTTTTTAAATTTTTTTTTTAATACATCTAGTCGTGTATTTTAAACTCCAGTTGTTTTTAGTCCTCTCTCATGCTAGCACTTTTTCATGCTTTGAAATTCAGGCTCTAGTTTGGCTTTTTTAGCTGAAATAATTTGCAGCATTGGCACATGCAGCTTCTGAGCGGTGTCTCCTGATGGGCGTGTTTCACTGCTGAAGTGCAGAACGCTCTCCAGGGTGGGAAGGAGGCCCCTGGCCGCAGGCCCTGTCGGCGGCACTCGTGTTCAGGTGCCCCCACAGGAGCTGGGCACGGGGCAGCTCCCGCCTGCTGCCCCTGCCGTGCCCCTGGCCATGGAGCACTGAGGTTTCCCTGTTGCAGACATCTTTTGTGAAAAATCCTTCCTGTAGGATTTTTCCCTCCTGAGAAACCAAGAGGCCTCAGAGACAAGATGTAAACAATTGTTATCTGCTGCTGTGGAATGCAACAGGTGCATCTGGGATTGGCCTTCTATGGGTGTTTGGATTTCTTGACCAGCCATGACAGAGCTGGCTCTCGCTCTCGGTCGGAGCCAGCTCCTTGGTTATCATTCTTGCTATTCTATTCTTAGCTAGCCTTCTGAGAACTTCTTCCTTCTATCTCTCTGTAGTATAGTTATAATGTAATATGTATATAATATAATAAATCAAGCCTTCTAATTATGGAGTCAAGATTCTCGTCTCCTCTTCATCCTCAAAACCCTGCTTCCCTAAGAGACAATATTTCCCTGCTGCATGAAGGAAAGGAATGCTCTGCACGGCATTCCCTTGCTCACACCCGGTTCACAGGGAACTCTTGATGCCAAGATTGTGAATATAAACTTAATGGGGGGTAACATATTTGTGAGTTGAATTCTGGGTTGAATAAGGGTGGGCGCTTCTGCTTGGTGCCTTATCCTAGCTGTTTGAAATACAAATTGTCTTGTTCTCAAATGGGAAGTAGCAAATAATGGACTGAAAAAAAATCAGGAAATGACAGTCAAATAAAGCTGGAATCACAGAGTGGGTGGGGTTGGAAGGGACCTCAAAGATCACCTTGTTACAAGCCCCTGCCATGGGCAGGGACACCTTCCACTCTGCCAGGGTGCTCCAAGCCCCATCCAAGCTGGCCTGGGACACTTCAGGGATGGGGCAGCTGCTCTGGGCACCTGTGCCAGGGCCTGCCCACCCTGCCAGGGAAGGGACAATGCCTGGAAGGACAAACTAAATTCAATAAATATTGTTTTATACATGATTAAGTGGTTTTGAAATGTATTTGTGTGCTGAAAAAATAGTTACTTAAGGTACATTCTGTTACTGACAGTTTCCCTGGACCCTTGACTGGCATTTAGCAGGAATCAAAGGGCCTGGACATTGTGTGTGAGCATAGTGCTAACATTGTTTTAGGATCACTGTTGAGGCATATTAGTAGTTGGCTTAAGCTTGGTTTGCTTGGTCTGGGGCAAATTGCTCCATAGTTATTGCAGATTTATTGTCTTATTTCTGGAAGGGGATGTAGTATGTGGAACATGGGACATAAAATCTAATCTGTCTGAAATAGCTTTCTGTTCTTGGTGGTGCAGCTCATACTCCTTTTTATGGGTGTAGCTTTTATATTGTGTCTTTCCATCTGAATCTGAAATTTTTTCCAGCTTGATCAAAGCCACTTTCCCTACCTCGAGAATATATATTTTTTTCTTTTTTTCACAGTTGTGTATAACTCTTGGGCTGTGAGGATGGAGTTAGGAACCTGAGATAAGGCAGGCAGGATGTTCGTTGCCTTCTAAGTTAAAATTACAATTTAATGCACTTGGACGGTCATGATACCTTTCCTTCTATTTAAAGTGTATTCTGGTGTCCCACAAGGTTTTATAAACATGGTGACCTGATTTCTTTTTGCACATTCAAATCTGTGTGATTTGAATCTAAGCAACCTCCAGATGTGGTAGGATCCAAGGAAACACAAGCATCGGTTGTGCACAGCTCAGTTGTGTTGGCATTGGTGGTGTTCCATCCACTGCAGTGGAGTCCTGAAACGGGAAATTCTGCAGTATTTCAGTATATTGTAGTTAAATACACACTGCTACACACCCTGTCCCTGGGGCTTTCCTGGCCCTTCCTCCTGTCCCAGCAGAGGCTCTCAGGGCTGTGCCACCAGCCCTGGCCCCCAGTGCAGCTCCATCCGAGAGGCAGCAGGAAGGACCAGGCTCCCCCTTTACTCCACTAGGCTGATGGTTCCTCTCACTTGTCACCACAACATTGGTCCACTGTAGGTTCAGTTCCTGGGTTCAGTAGTTTTCTCTTCCCCCCCCTTTTTCCCCCCCCTTCCCCCCCCTTTTCCCCCCCTTTCCCCACTTCCCCCCTTTTTTTTTAAATTTTGGGTAATGAGTATCATTGAAAGCTGTCTCAGAAAACAACAAAAGAAAGGCCAAGTCCATCTCTTAAATTTCTGTACTACTTGCAGAATGAACACAGAGTTAAATAAAGGGTTTTTTTCATTGAGAAAACATAGACACTTTGTGGCAAGAGTATAGCTTGTATTTATTAAATTGTTTCTGTCCGTACATAAATACAGCTGACATTTTTCTTGACTTCCAGTCTATCTGAGAAACTATAATTTTGCCCATTCAGTAAAGTTTTTCCATGCAGAAGCTATTGCTGTGTTGCCCTTGAAACTTTTGACAAACTGGGTGCCAGTAAGTTGGCCTAAGAATGCAACACTCCCTACACAGTAATGCGAACTATTAAGCAAATGGCACAGAGTAATGTTCTTTCACTGAGCAAAAATGCTCTCATTTAGGTAAAATTTCAGCCTGCTGTTGGCTGTTACAAGCCAGAATGGCAAAGAGAAATAAAATGTAAAAGCAATATGAGTTTGAATCAAATTATGATAAGAGTCAGATGGTGCCATTACAGAGATATCCCCAAAGGCAGGCATTAGGAAAATTTGCCATAATGGTATGCTGAAATATCATTCTCTGGTGGGAAGGCCACTGAGATTCTGGAATCAACATTTAACTATTTCACAAATCTCAGACAAAAGCTGGACACTTGAGCAGAGAGGGCCCCCACTGAGAGCAGTGCTTGTCTCTGCTGGGTTGGAGCTATGAACCAAACTGGACAATTTTCTGCAGAGAATATTTGCTTTGGAACTGATGGTTTTGTGCCTGGACATGGCACCTGCAGTGTGACTGTGCAAGTGGCCAGGAGAAACCTGGGTGACAGCCCAGAGCCCTTCCCAAAGGGAACGGAGCCATTTCTGCTGCTGAGCTCCTCTGATGCCCACAGCCACACCCCAGGCAGGCAGATTTCTTTTGTGAGCATCTTGAAAAGTGAGAAGTTTGCAGTCTGAACCGTAAAGATAAGTACTGCTTTGTACTGCAGGAAAATGTAGAGTTAAATGAGTGTGACTAATTAAAATGTTTTGAAGGAGGATATGTTTTCCCTGGGCTTTTTGCTTGAGTTTGATGTCGGGTTTAAGTGAAAGAATTTAGGCACACAAGCATTCTACATCTGTGTGTTCTACTTAGAGAAGGAATGTTTGGTTGAATTAGATGAATTTTTGGAACTCATTAAATTCTACTGATTCACACAAGGGAAAATATACCCTGTGCTGTCCTACAGGCATTTGCATGTCACTTTGCAGGCAGGACAAGGGCTTGAGGAAGCAATGAGTTCTGAAGCACTGGTCATCAGGCAAATATTTGAGAGGTTTGACTTCTGAGCTGCAGAGCTGCTCCCTGAGCCATGGCTGCCTGCGTGCCTCTGTTTCTGCATTTGCCATCTGCCTTCTCCAAATACAGCCTAGCCTCCCTGGGACAAATACCATTTTGTGCTGCTGTTTGCAGTGTCTTGCACAATGAGACACCATTCCTGGCTACCTTATAATGTGAACAATATTTGAGAAGAGCCATAGGTTTGTGAGTGACTGTGCAGAATTTATTAGAAACTATAGAGACTAGAGTGCTTTATGCTTCACATTACTTCTTTCCTTCAGGCTGGGGAGGTTCACAGACTGGACTGAGTGTGGTGTACCCAGACTCACCTTGTGAGGATTTTGTTTCCCTGCCTTTATTTGCTTGTTTTTTTTTTTTTTTTAACAGGCTAAACAGTCTTTCCCAATTCTGTGGCCTGAAGAGCCACCTTACCTGGTATGTGAGCAAAGGAGTCCATAATTTTTATTTATTAACAAGATATGTCCAAGCATTTCAGGATAATTGGGATGAGAAGTGTTACATCTGGCCCTGACACTGTTAGCTCTTCCCAGCCTCTCTCAGGCTCCTTGGGGTCATCCTCCTCCCTGCATGACATGAGGATTCTGGGCTTTTGGACATGACAAAATGGTCTTAACTGTAATTATGAAATGCCAGGAAGGGCTGAATTACTCACTGAATTACAAATGACCAGGCTAGAAAGGATATGACAATGTTCCACAGGAGTAACTGGTTTGTCTCCATGAGGAGGACAGTGTCTCCCTGCTCCACTGCACCCCTTCCACCTGAGCGATCCCCATGGGTTTGATGCCTGTATTTTGGTTTGAAGCATCCCATCCATGTGCCAGACTCCCTGTGCTCTGCCAGAGGACAGAGAGGATTTCCACTAATCTCCAGTATCTGATGTGGTGAAAGGGCTCGGAGGATTTGCCTGTTTCCCACGCTCCAAACAAGTCCTTTTGGAAATGTTTCTTTTCTGTTGACCTTCAGAAGTCAGGCTTTTAAGAGCCATGTGAGGGAATTTGAAAGTGCCTGGTGGGGTTAGATTCCCACGAACAGCATGAAGTGCAGGTGCCCTTATCTGTGTGGGTGACTTAGAAAATCCTGTATTAGGAGCCAAAGTCACCTTGAAAGCTGAGAATCAAATTCTATCTTTAATCTCAGTGTGTTTTGACATTCTGTTTGAGCTGTGTAACTATTACACCTATGTCACTTCTGCATGTGTTCTCAAGAATTTGTGAGAAGTGGTTAAGGAAAAACATGTATTTCAGGGTGAAAGTTGTAGAAAAGCTCCTGACTGAGGCAGACTGTTCCATGGCATAACAGGGGGTCTAGAGGAAAGTAGCCAAGGAGAAGTTTTTTTGTGTCTCTGGACACCTTAATTCATATCTTTCTCTACCTTGAAGATACAGATAGATGTGTGAGCAACCCTCTATCTAACCAAGCCAATGTTTCCTCCTGGCTAGAATAATTCATGCTAACTGCACAAAAAATCTGCTTGTTAGGTGGGCTAATAGCAGCAGAATGATAGAGACCTACTTTGAAATACAGCCTTCATTAATAAAAGTGTGGGCATTCAGTGGTGTCATGCTAAATGCCTTTCTTTTTTATGGAATGTTTATTCTGAAACACAGGGAAAGTAATTTCTTATAGTATTTTTTTTCCAGACTATCTGTCAAATTATGTTGAGTATTTGCAGAGCAATAACTCAGGATTGACTGGTGGAAATCTTATAATCCAGGAACGTGACCCAGCACAATATCATCCTAATTTCCTCTCTGAGGATTAATTCTGCTGTTTCCTTCCTCCATGACAGTGAATTGAGCATGTAGCAGACTGTGCATGGTGAACGCATCTTGATCCCCTGTAATCTTTGCAAACACTTCAAGTGACCTTTTTGTTGAATGTCCTTTAAAAGCTTCTAGGATATTATCAAAAATAGCCAAAGAAATTACTGACAGAGCAAGCAGGACTCCATTGCTCCTCCAGCTTTGCTGTACAGCTCACATCTTTGCTGTGGAAAGGTTTGTCTTCTTCACTGACTGGTTTTGCTTTCTCTGGATTAATCAACTGTGTATTTTAAATTGATCTCAAGTAGAATGAATGCTGAGCTAAAGGAGAAATTCCTGGATGTGTAGTGAAGCAGGGTTTCTTCCCTCTTGCCTGCTGGGGTGGCTGTGCACCAGTGCAGCTCAGTGGGAATCACTGTGGGATGATGATTTACCTGCACACCTTGTGCTGCAGAAAGGCTGGCCAGGTGCAAACTGTGTGTGACAGGTGCCAGTGGCAAACTGGGTCACTGACAATGTTCTCTACAAACATGAGCCACACCACTGATTCTCCTGCCTCTCTCCTTACTCCTCTCTCCTTACTACTCCTTCAGGAGGCACTGTTCCCAATATGGGCACTTCATAGGCCTTTCCACTTGCATAAATAGATTTTATTGTTGCCTGAGTAGACACAATTTTTGTTTTGGCAAGGCAGGCCATTTACCAGAATTCCCCAGGTGCTTCCTGCATGTCAAACACGTTGGGTCACTCTGGTGTACACGTGAAACCCCCCCAGCACCTGTGTGTGCAACAAGAACACTTGTGTTGCAAAAATACTTCATCAGGTTCTTAAATACCTGTGATTCTGCCTAATAAAGTCTGTGTAGCACATAGCTTTTATACTAAAGTTAATGATGCTTTAAGGCAGCGTGTTAGGTGCGTGCTTTGGCTGGAACAGCTGCCATCAATTTCCTGTGTGCTCCTGGTTTGTGTGTTTGACAATCCATCCATTTGTTTTCCTGGTCTCATCCATCATTTGCTCACAGTGCTTTCCAACAGTTGTTGTCTTGCTACCAGCCTCTAATTTCACGTCCTTAAATTCATCAGTGGGTTGTATTTATCTCGATTGACAATTCATCACAATTACTCCTGCAATGGAGAATGAGTTTTAAAGAAAGTAAGTCCCTTTCATGTGCTGTAGCTTATATGGAGCTTATCATCCCTGGTGGAAAGGAAACCTAGAGAAAATGGGGCTTTGTCACAAGTCCTATATTTCAGTCCTCCCCAAAATCTTTAACAAAACACAGTCTAATACTTGTAACCCTGGAAGGAGCTCAGTTTGCTCAGCTGGGGCCATTTTCTCACCTGCTGGCTTCTGCTTTACTTATACTTGCACAAATCAAGAGCTCATCTAGACAATCTCTCAAGCTTTTATCACCATGACAGCTGAATACCACTGTCCTTGATCTTGACTAAACCTCTTCTCTCAATACATAGAGTTTGAGATGTTATATGGAAAAATTATAGAATGTAACTCTGTGTTGTCTGCAGATAACAGAGGGGACTGGGGCTGAGTGAGCAGCCTATTTTGCCCACCAGCTCTGTCCTGTTTAGCACACAGATCTGCAAGAAGTTTGTCTGTCTTGGCTTTTTTATGATTCATTATTCATGTGGCTCTCCCAAGGGTTTTTAGAGCAGGACTGAGCCTTTTGGTGGCTGCCACAGTTTGGACATCTCTGTGCTGGTCACTGCTGGAGTTTGCTGAGGACATTTCTCAGCAAGCAAATCAGTGTTGTTCTGTAGAAGCAAAGAGTTATGAGATCTGAAAGGAAGGCTACAGAAGGGTCTGTAGATCTGTCCCCTCCGTTTGTCCTACCCTGGCAGATCTGGAAGAGCTGCTGAGCTCGGTGTGGTTGCCCCACTCCTCCTTGGCCTGTGAATGCTCTTTCCCTGTACCCTCTGCCTGGCTGTGGCTCTGGTTGTACCATCAGCGGCTCTGGATCCCGACCCACACACCCAATCCCACTCAGGCTTCTGGAGGCCAGAAGCAGTTTTTCTTCCCCTCCCAAATATTTCTCCATGTTCATTTCCAATGTCTGGAATGACTGTAATACAACTGTGGACAACCCCCACCCCAACAAATTCCCATCACTGATGGGAAAGTCATTTACTCCCACTGAGAGCACCAAGAGTTAAAATTTCTTTGCATTGAAGTGATGCTGAGAAACAAAGACTCATGGCAGTAAAGGCCATGGTCACCAGAAAATCACAGCTCCAAATTGTTTGCACCTAAGCTAAAAAGCCTTGATAACCTTGTTATTTCTCTTAGATGGGTAAGGAACTTGAAGCATAGGGGCCAAAAGGACTCAGCAAATTCTGTGCCAGAAGAAAGTCTCCTCTGAGATTGTCCAGATTTATTTCGTATCTCACCAGTGCAGTTTCCTCCCATTTGCTTTTCATAAACAGTTTTTATAGTACAGATTTTGCTTTGGTTTTCTTGATGAAATTATTGCAGTGTTTGAGATCCCTGCTGTGCTGACTCTTGTCTGGGCAAGCAGGAAAACCAGCTGGGGATTTTTCAAAGAGTCTCAAATGAGTTGTGTCTCTGTCAATAGTAAAAAGTGATTCTATATGATTAAAATACATAGAAGGGTGCAACACACAGAAAGCCCTGTGGTTATACTATTACTTGTATTATGTAAATATGCAGAGCACTTTTCCGAAATGGTGGTTTAAAAAGGTGATTTTAGTGTCCGATTGAAAGTCTGTCCTTTGTCGTAAGCAAATCCAAGGAACTTGCAAGGAGGTTTCTCTGACTTTGGCTTTTCTTTCCTTACTGTCTTGTTTTGGTTTTTTTTCCTTCACTTTGTGGGAGAAAGGAGGACACATCTTTCACATTTTTCTTGGTCACTTCAAATCCCATCAATACCCTTCTGCCGAGCAGGGGTTTGAGGTGGTCCAGAACAATTTTCTATTCATCTTCCTTTCCTGTCCAAGCTGTTATCGACCTTCTTTCAATTCTTCTCTTTGATGATAGTTAACCTTGTCCCTTGCATGTTTCTCTGTCTGATTTCTGGCTTTTTAATAGGCACTTAGTTCTACAGTTTCTCAAGTGTGAGTTTGGTGCTTCAGTTCATTGCTGCAGCTTTCATCTCCTTTCTGATTGCAGACTGTAATCACTTCCCATTTTGAAAGCAGAGATATTCTCTGATTTTACTGTGCCAAGGTTCTGTGCTCTACAGTTCCTTCAGACAGTCCCAGTTCTTCATTGATAGAAGTATTTTTCTCTTCCCTCAGGTCTCCTTTCCCAGTACTCTCTCTTCTAGTGGGGCTCTTTCTCACATCCTGAAATAGAGATAAAGCTTTATTAGATTACTTTACGTTGCTACTAAAGCTGCTTCCAGAAGGGAAATGGTAACAAAAGCCTGCTTACCTGAATTGGGATTCCCAAAGTTTCCTTATATATTTAGCATAGTCTCTTACCAACAACCAGCCAAATTTAAGCAGTGCAGGGTTGGTGAGTTGCACCCAGTTCCAAGTTTCACCAGACATTTCCTTTGAGCTAAGCAAAGGTGAGCCAGAAGTGTGATAAGTTTGTGTCTGCTGGAGATGGTTGAATAAAATGGGGCGTTTTTCTACAGACTGGGGAGGAAGGTGTTGCCATGATCTGCTGGGGAGCTGCTAAGGGAGCAGAGCCTGCCAAGGTGCACCTGGGTACCTGCTGCATCTGCCATGTCACAGCTCTTAAATGGCTTCCAAAGGTTTTCTTCTATTTTGCTGAGCAGCAAACCCATCTCTAGACTTACCTCTCTGCCTAATTTCTACTTGAGCGCTGACTTCTGAAATTAAGTTCTTTTTTGTTTTTCCTAAGTCTCATTTCTTGATGCAATGGCAACTTTTGTTTTGGTTCCAATGCTTCCCATAAAGCTCAGGAGTGCAAAGAAAGAGCTTCAGGCTAAGGCAGAATCGCTACCATTTTGTTTTGCTTAATCTATCGATCTGGATCCTTTAATGAAGACTAACACAGCGGGCCTCCTGCAGAGGTACTTCTTTAGTGACTTTCAAAATACAAAAGGCTCATTATCATGCAAAGTGAAAATCGCTCTTTTATGCAGGGTAGAGTGTGTTGCTCTTTGTGTGCCACAGAGACCCACCAGTCCTACAGTAATTTGCACTCATCAGGGAAAAATCTTGTGTCTGCTGTGATGATGGGCTCAGAAGTTAAAAGTTTCTTGCGGGTCACTTTTAACTACCTTGCCTATTTATCTGGCAGGAGGATAATAGCAGATTGATGTTTTATAGGCAGGAGTCAGGGTGAAAAGAGCAGTCCAAACACCTGGTTATGAATATTTTTGCACATTTCATTTCTTAGCTTTTTATTTCCACCTGCTACACTTTGATGGTTATAAAAGAAGTCGACACTTGTAAAGATGCTCCTTGAAGCACTTTATTCTTGTTTTCTGAAAATACCTTTGTAAGCAAGATATTCCACAAAGGTAGGGTGGGCTTCTAGCATAACTAAGGCTCTTTTCCACTTATAGCTAAGTGATTGTTTGTATCTCTCCTGTTTGTAAGAGTGGGCTTCATCCTGAAAAAAGAGGTCACCTGCTCCATTGCTAAGTGTTCTTTTTAAAAATAGCATCTATATAGAAAATTTCCTTGAATGGGTACCATTGCATCACCTGAGATTGCTATACCTCCAGTCCTCAGGAGAGAACAGGGATTTTAATAATGCAGATCTTTTATGAAAACTTAATGAGGCCGTCTGTCAAGAGTAAGGAAATGCATTTGTTTACTCACTGAAACAATTTTCACAAATCAACTCACAAAGGCGCTTTGCTGTCCCTTTATATCAGTTTATTTTCCAAGATTGTATCTCAGATAGGCAGAACGGAGGGATCTGTGTAGGGAAACTTATTCCAAGTTCCTATAAAATGTGCCATGCTTGTAAGTGTTGTGAGATTAAAGTAAGATGGAGCAGAAACAGATGCACTTTTAAAAACTGAATAACTAAAGACAAACATCTTCATAACTGATTAAAGTTCTACTTTTCCCATGCTGTCTTTTACTAAACTTCTCCCTTTGCTAAAAGCTTGAACCCCCATGACCTGATTTATAAATAGATCCCTCCTCAGTACTTCTTTCAAGCCAGATTTTCCTTCAGCTCCCAGGTTTTTGGCACACAGGTATTAGGATATTCAGAGAGACCTGTTGATGTGGCAGCTTTAAAGCCAATTGAAACATGCCACCCTATGCCAAAAGAGAATGTAAACTCTTTGGATCAAGCTTTTAGAAAAAAATCTATTTGATTGGCTCCCAAAATATTGTCAGTGGGTTTCAATGTGGGAATTGACTGAAGCAGAAAGCAAGTGTCTTGTCACACAATGGGTCTTGTCACTTTTTGTAATCATCTTTCTGGAGAGAAAACTGCTTGCAGTGTTTCAACAGCTGAGTTTTGTCATGCAAAATATTTTTTAATGCTTAAAGTGGACAAAGGTCTGACTAAGCCAGCCCAATGGTAGGTACTGGATTGCTAACTGTGGAATGTGGCTGTGTGCTGACTAAAAGGATCAGGGCAAGTTATCATTTGAAAATACAGCCCCAAGTAATGAGGAATTCCTCCGAGGTTACAGGATGCACTTATTCTTCAGCAGTTTTGAAGATTTTCCAGCATGCCCAGAGGACCAATGTCACTCTGACCTAATTTACATTGTCAACACAGCTCTTTGCCCAAGGAGTGTGATTGCCAAGGAATACAGATGGCAAAGCCATGACAGAAGTCTAAATATTTTTCCAAATATACATAAATTCCACACGGCTTGTCTGTGGAGGGAGCATTTCCCGTGTAAATCTCTCAAGTGTAACTAATTACTGTCACACTGTCTTCTTTGGGGATACAAAACTGACTCCAAAAAGAAGGCAGCTTTCTTTTGCTCGTTCATTCAAGAGAGATGGTTGAGATTTGAAACATGTGGACCTTGTGGCTGGTAACAGACCTCAGCTGAGAGGTGCTGAGAGAGTTTGAGGGTGGCATCTGTGCGGAGACTCAGCGAGCAGGGTGACACAAACACAGGGTGAGCATCTCCGGGCCCCTCCTTTGCAGGGGACTTGCGCAACACTTCTCTTAGTTCAGAAACACAGTTCAGTATCCCACGAGGACGGTGAGACACTGAGGAACGCCTGCAGTCTCAGGCAGCTGTCATCCCAGTTATTTGTCAGGCACAGGAGCATAATCTCATCAAATACATCTGGAATTGCACAGGTCTACCAAGGAAAAAAAAGCTCCTTCCTTCAAGAGTTCACATTTAAATCCAGCCACTTCTGTGTTTCTCTAAAATGAAGTTGGTCTAAAGCCTTTAAAAGAAAGCCCAAAAGCACTAATGATGCTGATATTTTTTTCCTCCAGAAAACCAAATCAAGGAGGAATTTGTCTGAAATGTTTGACTTTCACTGGAGGTACCTACAGATTTTTTTTTTTTATCCCAGCAAATTGCACCAAGCACATTTGGAATGCAGAAAATGTAACAACTCTCCCATCATCTTGCTTTTCAAGAATTAATAAATGCCACCATTTAGTACTTTTTATTTTGTGCCATCAACATTTAGAATTCAGCAGATTGAATTTCACAGCAGGTTTGGTGTAAGCCTTTAATCTTAATAATGATCCCTTGATCTACCACGGTCCGTCCAACTTGGAGGTTGTTAGAGGTCCCTTCTGGGAACTTTCCAGCTGTTTCTGTTTAGTTCATGTATATTTATTTACATGACTTTTTAACCCCATTTGGTAACAGAAAAATAGGGTAGGATTTAGCTGCAGCTACTGTTGATCATTTTCCAGAGAACTGAGTACAGCAAGGGAAAAGCAACATATGGCACCATTTTCTTTACTGATCACTTATTATGTACTGTTGTGACCTCATCAGTGCCTTTGGCTGTACTGCTATAGGTTAAAGAAAAAGGCTGGAATATTTTTCCTCTTAAGCTTTCAGACAAAAGCAAATGTGACCTGGAGGTAATTTGTGCATGCATCACACCGCACTGAAAAGAGCATAACTTCTGTCTGGGAAAATGAAATAGACTTTTTAGTATTGTGTTTATAATTAGATTTTAAAATCTTATTTTTAAAGTTGGAACTCATCTTCCTGCATTGCTGTTACATTTGTGCTGAGAGCTCACATTTTCATCATGACAACCCCCCCTGAATTCAGCTAACAGCTTTTTAGTTTAATATTAATATTTTGCCTCTAACGCTATACCAGGATCCTGTGTAATTTCTAAATTTCTAAGTATTACTTGTTCTGCTACTGTTTCATCAGAATAGTTCTGCTATTCTTGCAGAGCTACTTACAAAAAAAAAAACAAAACCAAACCAAAACCCTTGCAAAATTGCTTTGTGAAATTGCAGTCAAAGTGGTCATGTTGTTGTCAAAGTGTTCATGTTGTTCAGCAGAGGTTGGCTCTGGGGTAAGCTTGAATGAATGATACTAAAAACACATGAATTAAAAATAATAAATTCTAATAATTTGCATTTTTAAAAAAGGGAAATATGGGGACATTCAAGGAAGAAGTTGCAGAGGATATGAGGCAAATGCTCCTCTCAGTTATGCCAGAGTGGCTTTGTTGTCTCCCCAGTCCATCAGTGCCACTCTGTTGAGCTGCTGGTGGTGATTTGTCCCATGAAGATTAATGACCTGGGGAGAACAGAAGAAATTAGTTGGGTTTGATTTTTCAGACTGCCTAATTCAACTTATCCCTGTGCACAATTTTGAAAGCACTGGACCAGCACTTCAAAATGCTCTCTCCTGGACATTGGAGGGTAATTAGTGACTGTATGTATGAAATTTTTAAAATGCTCTGATATGATAAACACATTAATTTCTGTGCTATTGATCACAAAAGCATTATGTAGGCAAGAGGTCAGGGCCCTGCTATGTGATCACATCCTGAGCTGTTCCAGGAAAAACCTGTTAGTTGCAAACAACATTAACTCTGGTGGCACTGAAAGAACAAAATATGGAATTGAGCTCTTTGTGTTTGATGGCCTGGAGGGATGGCCTGTGCAGCCACTTTCCCACATGGAGTTACAAAGCAATTTCTTATTGAATTATTAAGAGTCAGCTACTTTTCAAGTAAGGAGTGTGTTACATATCTGAACCCTACACTGTTTTTATTTACTGACATACAAGAAGTGATTTATATACTGACACTCTTATTCTCATTTGGTAAGAAAGTTTTCACCTTTTCTTTTTATTTCTGGCGAATGCTGAAAATGAAAGAGATCCTCTGCTCTTGGCATAAAATGAATCAGGAAAAAACCCCAAAGAATACCTACGAAAGCTGCACAGAGAAAAAGATTCATAATTCTTCGATATGCAGCTTGATATTCTGTAGCTGCTGACCTTTCCTGCATTATTAAAGATGCCTTGACTAATATTGCATAGTGTCTCTGGCAGATTTTGATGGTAATGTGCTCTGGAGAGTCTTCCATAGGCAAAAACTGCAAGCAGGACTAGGGCAGGAGAGCTTCAAAAGCCTGAATTTGAAATATGTCACTCGAACTATGCATTCTGTGTACTTAGGTGTAAGCATGGGGAATAATTTAATTGAGGAGTAAGGAAAAAATCCTGTACAAAAGCTGCCAGAGTGTACAGAGGGCTATGGAAATAACACTGAGGGAAAAAATGGTACTTTGCTAATTACCTCTGCTACAGTGATGTTAGCCACACGTTCAATACCCTTACAAAAATAATCAGAACTGGAGAAAATGAAAAAATTCAATTCTTACTCTTGTGCCTGAGGATATGGTATTGCATCCTAGAATATAAAATTACATGGCTACACAGAAAAATGATAATGGTATTCAAGTTCAGACTGAAAATGAGATTTTGAGGTTTGTATTTAATTGTATTAAAATCTTTAATGATGTTTTCCTGATATTTTTCAGCAAAATATTATTTGCAAATTTTTTTGCTGATAAGTGAAATAGAAGAAGGTGAATTTCTGCAAAAATCCATGTTGCAGATACAGTCTAGAACCTACTTTTGGAGACCAGATCTAGAGATGTGGTACTAAATACCATGAAATCTCTGAGATTGACCTTGATGTTCTTTGTCCTAAAAAGCCCTTTTACACGTTGAGCCATCCTCTGGGCAGTTGCAGAGCTGCTGTCGAGCTATTTCCAATCTGGCAGAAGAGGCTGATGCCAAAACAAACGTGGTGAAAGAGAGCAGGACAGACACAGGGAGCAGCTCCCTCTGATGTGTGCAAAGAGCTGCTCTAAAAGCCTGGCTGCAGCTGTGGGCTGGAGAATCTGGTGTCCTGGTAAAGGGCCTGGTGAGGAACAGCCCCTGTAAGGTGTGCAGGTAAAGAACTTAGTGAGGAACAGCCTCTGTAAGGAGTGCAGGTAAAGGACCTGGTGAGGAACAGCCCCTGTAAGGTGTGCAGGTAAAGAACTTAGTGAGGAACAGCCCCTGTAAGGTGTCCAGGTAAAGGACCTGGTGAGGAACAGCCTCTGTAAGGTGTCCAGGTAAAGGACCTGGTGAGGAACAGCCTCTGTAAGGTGTGCAGGTAAAGGACCTGGTGAGGAACAGCCCCTGCTGTAGTGAGGAACAACCTCTGTGAGGAGTCCAGGTAAAGGACCTGGTGAGGAACAACCTCTGTAAGGAACAGACACCCCTGTAAGGTGTGCAGGTAAAGAACCTGGTGAGGAACAACCTCTGTAAGGAGTCCAGGTAAAGGATCTGGTGAGGAACAACCTCTGTAAGGTGTCCAGGTAAAGGACCTGGTGAGGAACAGCCTCTGTAAGGTGTGCAGTTAAAGGACCTGGTGAGGAACAACCTCTGTAGGTGCTGGAAAAGCAGCAGTAGAGGTGTTTGGTGCTTGGGTTGAATTCAAAAACACACCAGGAGCAGCCCTGCAGGAAGGGATGTGCACACAGGGATTGTGCAGCACAGGGATTCAAGCTGTGCTCAGCGGTTTGGGGATAAAAGGCTCTGCAGGTGAGCAGTTTAACAGGGCATTAATTGGGCAGTGGGAACATCCCCTGGAGATGCAGAGGAGCAGATCAGGGAGGCTGGTGCTGGAGGAACGTGTGGATGCCATTGCCCAGCTCTGTTGCAAAGATTGGTTGAACTTTATGGCTCCCTCACACAAATGTGGTTGCCAATTCCTTGAGCAATTTATGTAATTTTACAAATGAAAATGTGACTGTGGGTAGATAAGTGGTCTGTTCATATTCCACCCCAAATCATGCAAATGAGTGTCAAACCCTGAAAACACACTTTACCAATTTGAATCTTGCATAATTATTAATAAGTTTGCTTAACTGTGGGAGACAGATGAATCTCTTTTATAGCATGTTCACAAAACCTTTCAGACTGTTTATCTGAGGTTATTGCATTGCCATGGTGCTGTTTGGGGAATGCAAGGCCCTACAGCATGAGGAACATTATAATCCCTTATTTATACCCTTGCAGATCCTGCCATAAGTGTCCCTGTTGTTTGAGGCAACAGCCCTGGCTAACTTAGCAGGTGCACTCACCATATGTCAGAGCCCTGCAACTGATCACAGACATATGTGCAAAAATTAGCAATAAAGCAATGTGGAGGCTGTAGTGGCTATAGTGTAGATTTAATCCTCTGCTGTGCTGGGCTTATTGTCTCTGCTGTGCCAAAGCATCCAAACGTGTGTTTAGCTTCGAGCCTGTCATCAGTCCTAAAAAAGTCAATGCAAAACTCAAGACTTAAATACTCTGGACAGTAAACATTAAACACTGGGAAGGAAAAAAATATATCGACAACAGGATTTTTCTCCCAATGCATTCAGCCACTTTGTTTGCCTTACGTGCAGTTCTTTAGGTACTGCCTCTGTTCTTTACATCACCCAGAGGCACTGAGGCATTTGCCCTCATTGTGCTGAACAAAGAGTAAAGAAGAATCCCTGCTCTGAATTGTTTAAGTCTAAAAAAAAATGAAACTGGTAGCTTACCTGACTTTTTATTCTGCTGGCTGAGCTGGGTGCAGGAAGCACACATGGGCCTTGCATCCTCATTCTTCCTTCCTCTTTTGGGGACATTTTTAAATTTCCCATCATGTCTTCTGCCTATGGGAGCAGGGGACCACAGGCTCCTTTTGCTCTTCTTTGCCCATTTCCATACTGCAGCTCTCAGCTTTCTGCATTTCATTTCTTCTACTGCTCCCAGGGTGGCAAAGATGAGGTGGGGCTCTTGTGCCAAACAGTCCTGTGATGTGTAAGGCACTAATAACTCCCTTTTGATGTGGTTCCACGTGTAAAAGTGTCTGCAGGGACACAGATGGCTTTTAGTTTTCTATTTCATCTATTTGTTTCTCTCCATTTTCTGGAAAATCAAATTGATTCTTTGCCATGCTCACTGCAGTCTCAGAAATATGGACTTTCATCAGGTGCCAGGTGTAAAGTTTTTACATTACATTTAAGTAGAAAAATGCAATAGTAGAGGGCACAAGACCTCACAAATTTTGCAGTGCTAATGGACCAGTTATGTGACTGGTGACAAGGATGTGGATGATATGCTTTGTTCCTTCACTTAATCTACTTCCAGACCTCTCCTGAAACATATGAAGGTAAAAGGAAAAAATCAAAGTGAGGGCAGTTTTTGTTGTTCCTTAGCAAGAACTGTAAATCTTGCTGAGTTTCTAGGTAAGACTGCTGTGATATACACCTGTGTAGAAGTTTAAATTGGATTTGATGAGAAAAGGCCTGATTTTACTCCCTTGCTAGCAGAAGACTTAATCTATGCAAGGCAAGGTAAGCTGATTCACTTAAATGAGTTTGTGTTGAAACCATAATTCATAATTGAACCAATTAAGACTCTTTTTAAACAAACCAACCAAAAAAAGACATTGCAGATAGAGTCCAATATTAGCAATATTTATCTGAATTTCAACCAGTGAAAATGAAAAGCACAAAGAAGTAGTGGGAACAAAACCCCCATTTCTCACTATTATAGTGAGCAGATATTTTGGAATGTGTAACTGAGCTGGGGAGGCTCCTTGTGAGAGAACTGCAACAGGTGCTGAGTGTTCCTGTCAATGGCAAAGATGGTGTTTGCTGAAAGCAGCTCTCACTTGTTTGATGATTTTTCAGACCATATGAAAAGACTGCACAGTGCATTGTTAAAAGCCTACACAATTAGAGATGCTAAAATGCTTTGGTCAGATCTTTGTCCTCATAATTAAACATGCATGATGGGAATCAATGTGTAATGATAATGAATAAAAGCCAATAGAGGGACTGCTATTAGGGCTTTTTAATTTGCTGTTTGTTTGTGTGTCTGTTATGGGATTTCCTTTTAAGGAGAACAATATCTTATTATTTAAGCCATTTGACTAGATTGCACTTGCTATAAATGATAAAATTATAAATTATAAAAACAGTATTGTGCAGTTAGATGATTGATTGATTTATTAGTTCAAAGATAAGTTTGTACTTCTGTTTTCAATTTAATGGGAATCTGTAGAAGATGTCTTCTCAGCAGGTTACCAATTCTTAATTACCAGCTTCTTGGTCTCTGATGATATGAAAATCTTGAAATTGAAATATTTTTCAAATGTTCTCAGTGCTTCTACCTCTGCTCTGCACCAGCTAGTGTTAAGATGCTTATGTGAAACTCAGGTTTGTGCAGTTTTATTGGAACTTTCAGGTGTGTAGAGAATGTAACCAAAGCAGATCAGATTTTATAATTGTGTGTTTTGATGCAGAGAAATGAGTACAAAGAATTTAGCATCACTGACTTTTGCTGTAAGTGTCTGCTAATGAAATTTTATCTGAGTGATGAACATTATTAAGCTGACAAAGTATGTGATAGTCCAACTGTGGATTGCAGTTGGCTGGGTTATGCCCTTTCTTATCTTCTATCACATAAGGAAGGACCTACTTAGTGGGGAGGGGGCGTTTAATATTCAAAGACTACAGTTAAAAAACCCAAAAATCCCAAATGGAACAGAATATGAAAACCTCTATTGATAACACATTTTGTGAATGAGATGAGACTAGTCTGTGCATTCAGTAGCTCATCATTCCAAAACTATTTCTTAGGGGTTACTGACTTTGTAACCCAGGGAAATGGTAACATAATTTTGTAAAATGACCATCAGTTCAGATGTTGAAAGTGTAAAGGTAAAATTGCAGCTCCTCCTCCTCCTCTGTAATTTGCAAGCTGGTCCATGTGAAACATCAGAATATCTCTTCTGTCTTGTGACTTTGATTTTGATTGTGAGGTGCAAACAATTTATCAATCAGCTCTGGTCAGGAACAGTAAAAAAACCTTTCAAGGATGGAATTTTTTTTTTTTTCTGAGGTCAGCTGTTCTAGAGGCTGAACTTTGAACCCAGAACTGGAAATGATGAATTCTGGAGTTATCATTTGCTGTTCATTTTTGGTCCCAGGGACCAACATTTATTAGACAAGCACACTGAATGGAGTTAGGCAAATTCCAAGAAACCTTCCCTTCCCTTCCATTGAAGTTTTGAATTGATTAGTTATTTAGGGCTCTGTGTACAGTCAGCTATGTTGATTTCCATGGCCCTTTCCTAACTTTACCTCCTGGAGATATGACCTGATGTAATCATAGTGAAAGAAAATATTACATGTGTACCCATGAAATGATATCTTTTCAAAATGTTATAATCTCCAGATAGTGTCCTGCTGTTGAAATTTCCTTTGAACGGAGTATTTGAAGGAAGGCAGATTTATTTGGGCAGGGGCGAGGAGGATGGGAACCTGTGGGGTACAGGTGGGAGGATTCAGAAGTGAAAGCCCAGAGAGGTGTCAGGATCCCTGTGATCAGCTGTGAGCTCCTGGGGCTCTGAGCTGCTCCTGGCTGGGATTTCATGGTTCAGTGGCTTGGAATGTCCATCATTCCAAGTGAGCACATTTCAGGGCATCCAGGAGTTCCACACCATCTTGGAGCCAAGACAGTTTCATCACTTCTGAAAAACTGGGGTTCAGAAAGCCAGAACCACTGAACTGAAAAAGTTGGGACTCCTTGCTTCTGTGTCTGATACAGATGAAAAAATGTTTGTAACAAGTCTGAGAATGAAAAACAGAATAAATTTCAGTCAGCTGCTCCTGGTATCAGGATGAATTTTGGAAATGCAGTGTTTCTGAAGCAAGAGAATTTCTATTAAAGGTTCCTTGTAGAAGGAAAGATGCCAATTTACCCTGAGCATGAGCTAAACAAATTCTACAATGTCAATATTTCAGGCCAATTGAAAGTCTAAGATTTGACCAGATTGAATTTGCATTTTTTTTTTTGGCTTTGATCTTTTGCCCACAGTGAAAGCTGCTTTTCAGGGCAATATGAGACCATGCCAAATTCTGTGTTTTGTGAAGCAGCAGCACTTTTTGAATGTGTGCTGCTTCCATGCATGTGTCATCTAGAAATTGCCTGTCTGGAAAACACCAGATGCAATAAGGAGCAGGATGACGTGGATAAAGTAAATCAAGAGCAGAGTAGGTGACCTCTCTGAATTGTATTGCATACATTTCCACACGATCCAAGAAGTGGCAGCTTCCATGGGAGGGTGGAAGAAGTGTGGGAAGAGGGAGAGCAGGAAACTCCCTGGGCTTTAATAGAGAAAAGTAGAAGCAAAGAAAAAAATCAAAGGCGAAAAGGTACAGATCATCTGTGGGATAAGAAAGGCAGTACAGTGTAAAAAATTGCACAAGGCAAGGACTTTTCTTTGGATTTTGGATTTAAAGCCATGGGTGTTGTGGATGTCCCAACCCTGGCAGAGCTCAAAGTCAGGCTGGATAAAGGCTTGAGGAGCCTGGGGAGGTGTCCCTGCCCATGGCAGGGGGTTGGGACTAGAGGTCTCTAAGGTCCATTCCAACCCCTTTCTATGGTTCCACGGATCATGTAAATCTCCTACAAGGAGGCAGTAACTTTGCACTGCTAAAATATTTGGTGGTGACCAGCCTGGAAGGCAGAATGGAGAGAACACATGCCAAAAGCAAAATAGTGCAAGGCTTGGTTCTGCACTGCGAGCTGGCTGGACTGCACTGGCACAGGGTGAAGGAGATGGTGTCAGAGACAGCCTGTGCTGGCCCTGGCAATTCCTGAGCCACCCCACAGACACAGGGGGTTGGACCTGGCAAGTGTGGGAGCCTTTCCTGTGTCATTGTTGGCAGCAGCCCCCAAAGGGGGGACAGCACAGCACAGAGTGATGCTAAGGGGGTGTCCTGGGCTGCACCTGCTCGAGGGCTGTTTGAGCAGCACAGGAGGGGTTCAGCACTGCCCTCACCTGCCAGGGCCAGGTCACACCTGGGGAGTTCTGTCCTGAGACAGGGACATGTTGTGGCACATGAAAAGTCAAAGTTCTATAAATCAGTTAAAAACCACAGCCAGCTTTGCTCCTGCACACACACGGCAGCCTCTGCCTTCCCATGGGCATGGAGACCTTTTAAAATGAGAAATGCAAAAATAAGATACATGACAAATACTAGAGGCTACTGACTGCTACGAACTTTGCCTGAGGGAGATTTCCACAGGGCTTGCCAGGAGAGGTCTGCCTCCAGCTGCTCAGATTTTCAAAATTTTAGTCTTGCCTGCACTGAGCTACAAAGCATCCGAGGTAAATGTAGCAGTGGGCCAGCACTCCCAGGGATGAATATATCAACGTGGGTGCATCTGGGCTGTCATTCTGTAATGGGCTCTGCTTCAACATGAGGCCTTGTTTGTGTGCACCTTTGAGGTGCTGCTTTTGCGCCTTGCATGCAGCCTTAGCAGCAAACTGCCTGCCCTCCCAACCAGACTGTGGCCAGGCCAGTGACAGCCATGGAAGGATTGCTGGGAATGCTTGGGGTAGCTCCTGACCCTCTGCCTCTTCCATTACCACTGCACCCAGGCACCCTGTGCCCCTGAAGCCCTCCTAGCTAATGAGAAATACATAGCATAGTTGAAAGTCACAGACCTTGGAAATTGTGTTTCAGTATTGGAGCATTTTTGAGCTATTTTGGTGTCACACCTTCCTACTTACCCTTTTCCATGGTGCAAATCCTTTTCAAGGAAAGACACAAAAGGGAGCCTTGATTGTGCTTGATTAAGGGAGGTGCTTTGGAGAACGTCACTAAAACGATGGGTGTTCTGATTTTTTAATTACTGTTTTAAGCATATTTCTTTATGCCTCCAACCAGCTTGGCTCTTTGAGAAATATCTTGGCCTCTTGCTCTGCAATAATTTATAGGCAGCTCTATCAAAAGAGAGATCTTGGAATGCCCATAAACTCTCCTCTGCTCACTGTGGTCAGCCAGTGCTGATGAGCCAGAGCGGGTCTCTGTCATTGCAAAATGGGACTCAGGACACTGAGGTAGCTCTAGAGTTCACCTGATTAATTTATTCCCCCCCAATCTACAGAGAGTTTCCTTTCTTGTTAGGCCCAAACTAAGAGTTGGTCCTTTGAGTCCTTGCCAGTGGACTCAAAAGGAAAAGAACCAGGGGTAAAATGCTGTCCTCCCTTCAGATTGCTAACTGAAAGTGAGGAACTGCTGGAAATTTGTCCTTAAGAGTCTGGTGGAAATACCAGTTTATGTGAAATTGTGTCAGTGTTCTGTAAGATTAAACTTACTGAACTGATCCTTCTGGAAATGCACATTTCTTACACTGGTGTTTCTGTTCTGGTTTCTAGCTAGAAGAGGGTCTATTCAGCAACTGTGATAATGAATGGAAAGATTAGCTCTCCAAAACTGTGAGCAGAACGACTGTATACTCACCCTCTGAGAAGTGTAGTCAGAGTTTTATCTGCTAACTGATTTGTATTAATGTCACATTCAGCCCTGTAGCCAGCAAACTATGAGCCCATCCCCTCATTTTTATGTACAGCCAGGAACAGAGGGGTAGGGAATGGTCTTCATACAAACAAGAAGATAAAGAGATTGCCATGGCAAGAAAATGCTGCAGGAGCTGGAATGGCTCTGTCATTGAAGCCAGCATTGATCTAACCCTTTTTATTTTTTTTCTAAAGGACTAACTGAAAGTGAGTTGCAAAGGAAAATCAATTCTGAGAATCATTAGGGTTGGAAGGAACCTCTCCTGGGTCACACAGTCCATCACTCCTATGATTGTTCCTAAACCAACTCTAACAACTGGGTATCTACTAGTATTTTTTTATGATGCCTCTACATTTTTCTTCTCCTGGTTGCAACAGTAATGTTAAAACAAACATTCTTTTTAAAAAGAAACATTGCACAGCAAGCCCTTGGGTGCATTTTAGCTGAGAGATAATCTTCAAGGCTCATTTACTTTAAAAAAGTTACAGTGCTCAGATGTCAATGTGTATTCATCTTTGTGGGTGGCAGGAAAATTAGAAATATTACTGCCTCTTTTTGTTTTTGTGAGTGGGTCTGAGGCTCTCTGAACAAACTCTGAGTTTTAAATGAATGTCTAAATCTCCAGTGCTCTTGAAAGAATTAAAAAGCAGTTTGTGGTTCTGGTCAAGGACAGGGAAACCTTGCTTTGGGTGAGAACGGCAGGCTCATAGGACAAAATGTCACTGACGTGGATGGGATGGTTCCAGGAAGGTGTCACCAGTCTTGGTTTGTGTGAGATCCAGCTGAAATCTTGTAGAAGGTGCAGGTTAATTCTTGGAGCATAATGTCACTCTGATCTCCTGGGCTGGTTGGTGTCTTCTGCTGTGTGTTCCAGCAGCTTTTCTCGCCTGAACTGGGTTTTGTTTTGTGGTGGGGAAGGCGGTTGGCAAATCACACCAGCATTTTAGTGCCTCTGTAGTGTGGGATGGGAAGATGCTTTATTTGAAAGCTTGGATAAGGGAAGCCCAGCTGTTGAGCTTTTGTTTTCTCGTTCAGATGCCATGCAGGCATCTGTCCACAGGTTGGTGGGTTCGGTGCATGACAGATGAGAATCACAGAATCCTGGAGTGGGTTGGGTTGAAAGGCGCCTTAGGGACCATCCACGGGACCCCTCCTCCCTGGGCAGGGTGCCTCCCACTGGGTCAGGCTGTTCAGGGCCATCCAGCCTGGCCTAGAACCTTCCAGGGATTGGCATCCGCAGCCCTGGGCAGCTCTGGTGTTCCACTCCCTGATACCTAACAGCAGGAATAACCACCACCACCCATGCAGCTCTCTAATGACCACTGCATTAATTGAAATTAATGAGAGCTTATTTGGCTGTCTCTGTCCATTGGTGTAGGAATGACATCCTTTGTTGGAGTACCAAGGCAGGGAGATTGTGCAGTTTTCCCATCTTGGACTTCACCATTTTGGAGCAGTGAAAGAATGAACCCAGAGAGCACTTTGGGGGTTATGGTGTGAGCACTCATAGCCCTGCAGATTCAGCCCTTTATTTCTCACCAGATACCTCCAGAGATAGAACACAAAATAATCCAGTAATAACCTAATGCTTTGCCCTAATCTGGCATCTCACACTTTCATGATTTAGAAAAGAGGCAGTTAAATTATAATATCAAGAAAACTCCTGCATGACGCTTTACTTTGGTTGCATAATTTTGCAACAGCAATTACCTCAGCTACAAATTTAATTTAAAAACTCTTTGAAAGCACAGTCTCTCTTATCACAAAATATACTTGAAATCAATGAAGGATGATTTCATTCCAAGTCTGAAGATACTATTTAATAGCCAGGAAAGAAACCTGCACACAGACACACATTCTTGTTAATAAATTCTGCTGTGGCAATTACAAATTTGGACGTCCATGAATTCATTTACTTGTGGCAAAACATGAATTATAAACAATATTTGCTGACTTGGTGCAGTTGCATTCTTGCACCTAGCTAGAAAATAGGCAGGAACTCTTGAAAATGATCCTAATCATGATGCTATTAAGTAAGATGCAGAGAACATACTCTGATAAACATCACAGTGACTTCCTACCATTATCTTATATTTTCCTTCAAGATTCATGGTATCTTAGCAACCATATAGGCCTGATAACCTCTAATGGCTCTAAAAATGATGCACTTGGAATCTATCACTTAAGGCCTGATGCTCAAGTAATGACACTCTTTTCTTTGATGGCAGATCTCAAGTCAAATAAATACATGGGAACTGCAGCTGCTTTCTTTGTCTGGAAATTCGTAATTTGCATGGTTACTCAGAATGAGCAAGGAAAGGACTCTGTAATCCAGGCTTAATCAGTATGGATTTTTGGATAGACATTCATACCTAAATTAACTATATGGATTCAAAAGAATGTCAGAAGTGCAGTGGGTTATTGACTGTCAAAGAGTGGTGTTTGTGCATTACCTGGGGGCATGGAAAGGGCATTCTCTGATCAGACTGAGGGAAAATGGACAGATTTGGCAGCAGTGCCTGAATGTGTGGGTGTTGCTGAGTGGGCTGGGCAGCTGCTGGCTGCCTGGCCCTGACTGATGGGTCCTGGGACACTCTGGAGCTGTGGAACAGAGGGAGATCCCGTCTTGATGTGTTTGTGTCACCAGGAGAACAGGCTAGGAATGAACTGTGGGAGGCAAGGTGGCTCTGTTAATGTGGTTCAAATTTCTGCCAGTAGCCACCTGTTCTTAAAACTGGGGAATTTAGAGTCAGGTAGGATTTTTGTTCCCGCTCCCTTCTGGATTTTTGGTATTTGTAGAGTTAGGTAAAATTGCATTAATTGAGTCAGAGCTAAAGCATAAAGTCTTTCTGCTGTGGATCCCCGTTCCAGGGTCTGTGAAAGGGCTCAGAGGTGAGGACAAGGTGTGAGGCTGCCCAGGTGTGTGGCTGCCAGCTCTGAGTGCTTGTCACAGCACAGGGGTGAGCACAGGAGGGCTCCAGAAGCCAGGTACCATGAAACTACCCCTGTCCTGTCTGGAGAGAAAACTGGTGAGGCTTTGGGCACTGGATATGTGTTTGCAAAGAGTGGGATTCCCTGCCTGTGCCTAGACTTCACTAAAGGTATTTTTTCTGGGCATATTGTGGCCTGCTACCCTCAGAGGAGAGGAGGGCTCACTGATGGTGGGAGTGCTGCTGAGCTGAACCTGAATCTGAATTGCCACTTTGAGGAGGAAATGGAGCTGGAGACACACACAAAGTAAGTCCCAGGCTATCAGAGCTGTGCCAGCCCTGCCAAGGAGCCCCAGACTCCTCTGTCCAAGAGTAACACCTTGGGAAATCACATCTGAAATCCCCAGGTCTGAGAAACAGAAGCCTTTGTGTTTTGGACTAGTTTTCTGTTACCATGATGAATATTACCCAAATAAAAAGTGCAGAATCAGAGGTATTGTCAAGCTTCAGAACAGGGAGCTGAATGTCAATGACACTTACTGACTGTGCTGGTATAATTCCATCAGATGCTGAGCAGACAACATTTACATTTAAAAATACAAGTAATCAATGTATGTTAATGTATGCCCTTCATGCATTCTGCATTGAAGCATTTTACCAGATGCTTTGAAGAGCCTTGCTCTTGCAGGGAAAAAAACCGTTCAGAAACATACCAGGTTTCTCAGGTTTGGGAAAGAGACAAAAACAAAACAAATCTCAGATGTTTCAAAATATTTTCTCTGCTAGGTCCTGTCCTCTGTACGGCACTAATGCCACGTCTGTGTGGTGAAAAGCACTTTAACTTTACACTTTAAAATTCTTGAGCCTCTTTCTGTAAGGTGTATGCCAAATTGAATGTGCAGAAAAAGGGACAGAGGAGGCACACAGTGCAGCAGCTGCCCAACACACAGAGCGTCCCTGAGGAAGTTGTGCCTGTAGTTGTCTTTCAGCCTTGCAAATGTTACCACATTGCAAATATGATTATCAAATTGCTGATGAAGAATTCACTACCATAATTCCAAATTGAAGAGACACCTGCCACGATCCTGTTAGTAAGACCTGACATATGTCTGTGCTACTTTCAGGTACGTGGGCAAACAATTACCTTAGAGCAGGAGGAGGCAGGGTGTGAATTTGTGAGAACTCAGAGCAGCTGTTTGTGTGCAGGTTTCTACCTCGTTGTGAGTGCAAAGCAAAAGGAGAGCACTAAAAGCATTGCTCCAGGAAAGATCCATCACCGATACCACCCCAGGGTGGGCTGGGGTAACAGCTTGCACCTGGAGATGCTGTGGAGGTGCTCTCATCTGTTCATGTCATCTCTTAGCATCTCTGTGAGCCATAATTCTGTGAGAATTATTAAAGTCAAAATTCTGTCAATGTACGATATGAAACAAAGTGCTGCAGGCTTTTTTGGAGTTCATTGTTGTCTCCAAACGATTGCCTGTATCTCAGTTGGTTTCATCCCTTCCAGAGCTTATCAGCACATTCATAATTGATAGTTCCCCATTCTGCCTTGGGTAAAACACACAGGCCCTCTCAGGAAAGACAGCACTGGGAACTTGAACCTGAGGCCAGGGCTTCCTTTGTTGCACATCATGGGCAGCAGGAGCTGTGGCTGCTGGTCCCAGCTAAGGGGGTTTGGCTGCTCCCTGGCCAGCGTCAGGAACTAGTGTACATCCCAGTCCCTGGGATGCCTGAAGTTTCAGCTTTCATGTTTTCAGGTTCTGTACTGCATTAGGATATAACTCTGAACTTCATACGAGTGTTAGCAAGCTCTCTTCACAGTTTAGTCAGACAAACCAATCCTTTTACAGCCTGAGAACCAAGGACACCACTGCCGCTTCAGGCCCAAAAAGTACAAACAGCAAATTGAGGAGAGGAGGGGAGGATGTGAGGATGGGACTTCATAACCTGAAGCTGTAATTGGACAATTAATCCCAATATGGAAACGGACCAAAACTTATAAAAGTGTGAAAACTCATGACCCATTGTCCATCTTGAGTGTAGCCTCAGCTGGGCTCTTGTACTGCCCAAGGTGTATCCTTTGAATGCCTTTTTATTAAATCCCTACTTTATTCCTTTAAACACTATCTAACCTCTGTTCCAGGTAGCCTCACAAGGCATCACCTGTGGGAAAGAACTGAATGTTCTTGGCTTGGAGTTTTTCTTTTTCTTTACTTTTCCAAAAGATGGAGTTTTTTCACACTAGGTGAAAAATTTCCCCCACAGTTTGATCAGCTCCAATAGGGTCTTAAAAGCCTTGTAAATGGATGCTGAGGCTTGTTTACAAAATCCCACAAAAATGCTTTAAGTGGGCCCATGACAGACTGACTTCACCCTTCACGATGAGAATTTCAGAGTTTATACATTTTGGTGAGACATCCCACCGTTTTATTCTCAGCAACTCTGCTGACAAAAACACCTTTGCTGAGCAGTTATGTATTGACAGCCAGAGAATGTTTCGGATTTTACATGAAAGAAGCCTAATTTCTCACATGACTCCTCACATGAGGAATATTTGAGCTATCATGCAATTATGATATAAAGTTTGGAGACTGAGTTACAGGATGCCTTAAAAAAAACAAACTAGAAACCAGCTGCACTGTCAAAAATTCATCAGCAGTCCCTTCTGTGTAGCATACTTTCCAAGAGACAAGTGAAAAACTGTCAAAACCAAATGAAGACTCCTTAGTTACAACAGCTATTCAAGATCCCCTTTATTGTTTCTTACACATTTCCCTTCCTGTAAACCACTCTTCTCATGCTTTCTTCCAGTAAATGAGATGTGCATAATTCAGTCTTATTAGAGAATTGATCCCTTTCAGGAAAAAAAAAAAAATCTTCCAAATGTTAGGGTAGGAAAAACCAATTGCACTAATTTCATATTACTTTGACATTCCCAGCTTTTCCTCTGCCTGCAGGATGTGCTGAGACAAACTGATAGGAACCCAGATCACATCAGATTTTTAATAATGCTCTTAATGAAATGCATCCACATGCACATTTTTCTGTGCTTATTTAGAAGCTCCCCATCCCAAATTTTTCATTTCTAACTAAATAATTTTGGGTATTTCCCCCTCTTTCTTGCACTGGTATATATTTTGAATAGTTTTCTTCAAGCAAATAGTATTATGCTGGAAAATTAGTATGTTGACATGAGGAGAAATAGTGCAGTCATTGAGTTTTATGATGTTATATTTTAAAATGACATATTTGTATGCCATGGGGTGATGGAAATGCAGATTAGAAACTCAACAGAAATACCTATTTTTTTAATATAAATACTGAAGTATTTCTGCCACAAATCTTCTGATGGAATAAGTGGGTGAAGCATTTCTGATTTCAACAGCCCCTTAAGGTGCTGACCTGAGATTTTTATTTTTAACCTGTTTTGGGCTCTGATGCTGTGGGTGACTTCCTATTGTATTCCTTGCAGACTGAAGATTTTCCAGGAAGTGTAATCCAGTGGGGACTGATATTGGGCCTGAAAGTATTTACTGTCATTAGAGGTAATCTGGAATATGGGAAAAAGTGTATTCTGAATGCTGCAAGCTCAGAATCGGTCCTGTGAGCTTTGCCTGAGGGGGTTCAGTGGTGGTGGAGCATCTAATGAAAAAAATAACAGAAATTACAACAACAGAACTGAGGAAAATTAGGTTTTTCACAAAACATATTTTTTATTTGAGCTATGTATTTGGTTTTATTCTGACTTTTTTAGTTGAAGTCACAGCAATAGGTACAAGGGATTGCTGGGAAACCATACTAATTAAAACTTGCCTTTTTTTAAAAATGGAATTCAGAGAGCAAGCTGTCCTTGATGATTAAAATAGTGAATAATGACACAAATTAGTTTGAGACCCATTAGTGAGTCTCTTCAAGGATATTGTCTAAGTTGGTTTGGTTTTTGTTTTTTTTTTTTTTTAAGCTGGCTGTTAGTATGTTTGGCTTCTTTTTCCTTCAACTTTGAAAATTACATTGCCTGAATATTTCATCCTTAGCAAAAAATTGGGCTTGACCACTGCAGGTGATTCAGTAAGTTACCTGGCAATTGCCAACAATTTGTCTTTTTCCTTCTTTTACCAGAAAGAAATTAATATCATCCAGGAACTTTCTGCCTGGTTGTGTGCATTTCTGTAACAATTAATTTCTTTATGAGCAGAAGGAAGAATTATAAGAAATGTTTTTCAGAACTGGATTATTTCTTTTTTCTTCTTGTTAGAAATGTTTTACTCTATCACATGCACAGTTTGAGTTTTTCTTTCACTCGAGCCCATTGCTGCAGATTGCAAGCCCACCTGTTTTTCATTGCAAGATTTTGCAAGACTGCTGAGATGATCTGGGCTAAAAAGAAAAGAGAAATTAAAACCTAAGCCATAGAAAATTCCAAGAATTTTAATTTTAATTTTGTGTTATTCTTATGCCATTTGCCAATGCATGATTCTCATACCACTTTGGGATGCTAGCTTTTATTTATACTTGCCATCAATATACACTTGACCAAATACATGGTTGGCCTCTAAATTTTTTTCTGGCTTGTCTTTCATTTCTCTCTTCCCTGGGAAAGCCAGCACTAATAATAAACTCACCAAACGTCATGTTCAGCTTTGATATTTTATTGCAGATGAAATTTGCTGAATTTTCACCTGCATTCTTCAGCACAGCAGCAGAGAGATGGCCAGAACTGACAGGGAGAAGTGTGTTTGCAGCCATCTGAAATAAGTATCTAATTGTCTGGATTGAAGCAGGGCCAGATAGGGATCTGGAAAAACAGCTGAATCCAAATTTTACAGCTGAGTTGTTTCTTTGATTATGCACCATAGGCAGAGTCAGTCACACACCCCTTGCTTCACCATTGGCTTATTCAGGAATTCCTGCTGCAAATATGTGGCAGTGTTTTCATTTTGCGTGAAATTTAGATAAAATTCATGGAGGAGCCCAGAAACTTCTGGAAAGATTGTTCTTTCATTATTTGGAAGGCTTTCTGTTACTTTTTTATAGCCTAGCACAAACAATGCATACATCAGGTATGCTACATTACAATGCTGGGGAAATCTTTTCTCCTCTCCTCACGAGGTTTTGTTTCTGATACTTCCTGTTTGCATCTCTATTCATGCCCATTTCTCTCTCATTAAAATAAACAGGGGAAAATTTGGGAGCATCTGATATAGTGATAAATTCTTCCCTAAGATGAGATTCAGTGAGAATATGAAATCAGAAATTGCTGTAAATAAGAACAGAAAATAAATGGCCTAATTGAATCTGTTTCCTCATGGTGGCGGGTCTCTTCCCAGACACGTTCCATTTTCTTGCCTTAGTGGAACTGAGATGGTTGGAGGCAGCAATTAACAGAAGCTGATAAATGAAATGGTGTCTGCCATGTCTGCCATTGGGAGAGAACATTTCCTGAATAGCGATCCCATCCTCCAGGGAGGTTTGCAAAATGGTATCTCATGGTGGATTTGCAATAAGCCTGGTGATGATCTTCCCTTGGCTCCTGGCCACAGGGAATGCCCCAGGTGGGAGAAGCTGCCATTGGTGCTCTTGGCTCTCCTGCTTAAAGGGGGCCCCTGCTAATTAACTCCTTTTAATTTGGGTGGATGTGTTGAGTACAGGGAGAGCCCTGGGCTGGCTGAAATGTGACCTTGGTTTTAGCAGTGCCAGTTACTGCTGCAAGCCCGATGTCCTATTGATCTGTTATGGGCTGCTGGGGCCACCAAGGTGCTGGCAATGGCTGACTCCAGGGGCACTGGCAAGCATGGGGACATATTTATTTTTTTGCTCCTATTTGCAGGAATTTCCCCTTTTCTTTTTATTCTCACCGGAAGTATATTTTTAAAGTTATGCAATGTAAAAGGCACAGCATTTAATTTCCCATCCTCTTTGTCCTCAGTAGCATTTTTTAGCGCTGTTACTATGTAAATGGTTACCAAGTGAATAACTGCTCTCATAAATAGTCACAGGCAGAAATTGCTTTCACTGCATATGCTAATAGATAGTGGGTCTTATTAGTAGGGCTTATTAATTGGTTTGGTGTCTTAATTAAATTGGTGTGCCAGTGAGTGGAAAAATAAATCCTTGTTAGGCCAGTGGATTCCTTATTATACCTGCTAGTAATGTTTTATGTCCAGAAAACTTCAGAAACAGTGACTAGGGCTCCAGTACTGCTGAGATATTTCTCAGAGACTGTCTCAGACGCTTTCCAGAGGGAACCAAAGAAACAAACTTGGTGTTTCATTTCAAATGTGGATGATCCCTCTTTCCCAGTCTTAATAAATAATATTTCAGTCATCCTTGAGACCTTGCCCCTTCAAATCCTTGTGTTTCCTGGGCTATATTTTAGATGTAGGGGAAGCACAGGGAGCGCATTTGAGCCATGTGTCCCTGGGAGAAGATGGTGGAGCTGCAGGTGTGCTGTGGTGGTTGGCCATTCCCAAACAACATTACATTCCTGTGGAAAATATTACATTTCATGCCAGTGGTAACTTCTCACTGAAAAAAAAAAAGTTATTTTTGTATCTGGTATCCGATATCCTTCCTGTGAGTTAAGATGTTGCTTGTGTCTGGAATTATCTGCTTCTCTGATAAGTTGGTTTTGACACATAATTCTCTATTTTTTCTTTCTCTCTTCCTCTCCTTTAAAAATATGCAAAATGTGCAGTTTTACTGCAGTGTAAGCCAAAAGCATAATTCATGTTGCACAGATATAATTTGATTTCAAAAGATTATCTCTAGTACTGGCAAAACATCAGCAAGCCAGGCTGCACTGAGATACAAAAATCACACACTTTTGAAGTCATGCCACGTCTTATTTCTCTTTTTTATTTTACTTTGTTTTTGCTTTTTTGAAAATCCCAGTACTTTGAACTTTCTTTAGCATTGACTTTTCTGTATTTTGATGCTGCTGATGCTCCAGCCTCACTGGTGTCAGTGGGAGGTGTGCAGGTGGAAGGGAGCCGCCCCCAGCATGAAGAGAATCTGCTCCCTCCTCTCATTACCTGCACTTCTGGGGCTGCTCCTGTTCTTACAGTCTCAAAGCCCAGACCAGGCTGGTGAGGGGCAAATGTTTGGGGTTAGATGGGATGGAACTTCAGCGAGGAGGGGTGGGAGCAGATCTAGTTTGATTTCAAAGATTATCTGCTAGGACAGGGTCAGGTGGAGGCTGTGGAGATGGTGAAAACATCTCTTGTGTGAAGGCTGAAGGAGCTGGGCCTGTTTGGGCTGCACTGAGATACAAAAATCACACACTAAAATCATCTGGGGTGTTTGGGTGAAGTCTTTAATGCCACGTCTTATTTGTTTCTCTCTTTTTTATTATTACTTTGTTTTTGCTTTTTTAATGTGAAAATCCCAGTACTTTGAACTTTCTTTAGCATTGACTTTTCTGTATTTTGATGCTGCTGATGCTCCAGCTCTCACTGGTGTCAGTGGGAGGTGTGCAGGTGGAAGGAAGCCGCCCCCAGCATGAAGAGAATCTGCTCCCTCCTCTCATTACCTGCACTTCTGGGGCTGCTCCTGTCACTCTTCCCTTCCTTTGGAAGGGTCTGACAGCTGAGATTCAGTCTGGGAAGCCCAGACCAGGCTGGTGAGGGATAAATTGTGGGGTTAGATGGGATGGAACTTCAGCGAGGAGGGGTGGGAGCAGCTCTCAGTCTGTGGGTTGAGAGAAGATCAAGAATCTGCTGGACAGGGTCAGGTGGAGGCTGTGGAGATGGTGAGGGACTGGGACATCTCTTGTGTGAGGAGAGGCTGAAGGAGCTGGGCCTGTTTGGGCTGGAGACAAGGCAGCAAATGTGTAAGGGTGGGTGTCAGGAGGACCAGACTCTTTACTGGTGCCCAGCACAGGACAAGGGACACTGGGCACAAACTGAAACACAAATTTCCACCTCCTGAACAGGAGGAAAACCTTCTTTAGTTGTGAGGGTGACTGAGCACTGGGCAGGCTGTGGAGTCTCCTTCCCTGCAGATGTCCCAAACCCACCTGGGCAAGGTGGTTCTGTGCAGCCAGCTCTGGGTGAACCTGCTGCAGCAGGGGGCTGGATCAGGGGAGCTCCTGAGCTCCCTTCCAGCCCCAACCATTTCGTGACTCTGTAATTGTTTGTTATTAACCATTATTTTATTGAAAGAGGCAATGAAATAGATGGATCAGACAGAAAGTGAAGTAAAACCGGTTTGTGATCTTGTGGTGAAAACCTCTCTTAACCTTGGTAGTAGGGTATATGGAGTCATTTAACTCCTGTGCTTCTGCCCCCAGAACCTTTTGTACCCACAGGAGAGAGCAGTGAAGGCAGAATACAAGAGACGGAACCTTTAATATTGGGATCATAAAATGGGGGGACAATCTCTGTGGTGGAGGGTTTGCAGTCTCACTATGGTCTTTGCTAACTGCTTGTTCCTATGTGAGGATGCAGCTCCAAACACATAAAGTAGTTGAATTTCTCACAAAAGGCTCAATGAGATGTACAGACCAGGCAATTTCAGTCTGCAAGTGACTCCTGATTAAAATGGAGTGCTGGGATCCTAATGGATATGAAATTCTGTCTCTTTCACTCTCTACCATTCACTTCATGTTGGAGTTTGAAAGAAATTCTATTTGTCAGTTTTTGAATCCGAGACTTGCAGCTGTAGCAAAACATTTGGATAGAAAACCTATTTTCTAAAATTTACTTAGGGTAAAATGGCCTTTTTTATTGTTTACTTCCTGCATTTCAAATAACTTTTGTTAAATCCCAGCTTGTGCACCTGTGTTCCTCCAGAAAGCTGTCTCTTCAAATTCTCGGGACTGATTTGTCGTTTCCTTACGTGCCAGAACCAGTTGTATCTCTCATTGCATTAAATCCCTGACATAACGTGATGCCTCCTGACAGATGCAGCTGCACATCAGCAAGGCTGAGAAACCAGGAGGGAAGCAGAGGCCCAGGTCTAGGGAAGGTTTGATATCTTGATATCTCCTGTGCACAAGTTGTACTCACAAGGTTTTAAGCCTGGCTGGCAGATTTATCTTTTTTAATTCTTTTTTTTTTTGCAAGTATGAGAAAGGTCACAGGGGAAGTGTGAGTGAGAGGAATCTTTCTACATTTTTTCCCCCATCTGTACACATATCTGCCTCATACATCAGCTTCCCACTGTTCAGGGTTGGATGGAAGAGCTCCTTGAAATCAGCTTTGCATGTTGACCAGAAGCAGCCTTAAAAATTTATTCAAAGTCTCTATTGGCCCTTATTATCCTAATTTAATAAAATCATAGAGGAGCTGGTAGTCTTGTCAGATGAGAAGTTTATACAGAAATGTTGCTCTGGATAAAAGGGTTTGCATGTCACCCAAAATTCTGTCGCTTCAGATTTTTGGGGCTTGTGCTTTAAGAACTGAAGAGTGAAGTGACAGTTCCTCTTTGTGATCTGGTTTGATTTTGCTGCTCAGTAGAAGAGTTGGAGATTCCTCTGAGGGTTTCATGTAGGGTTGCCTTACCACCCGTCTCAGGGTTCTTGAAGCCACACTAAAGTAAGAGTGGCTCAATGGAAGAAACATTCTTTACAAAAACATTGCCATTCCTTCAAATACTCCATGTGTTTACAATGTCACTGTCTTTTTATAAATTGGCCCATGGATTAATTCCCTTTCAGTTAACAGCTCTTTAGTTCTGCTATGGCCTTAAGAATTTCAATTTTCACCCTTTGGACCTGGTGCCTGTAGCAATCACCTAGCAAAAAATTGCCTTTTTAAACATTTCAAGCCAAATACCAAAAAACATGGGCTGCTTACATTGCTGTAAGCAATGCTCAAGAGTAAAACAAGAAGCAAAAGATGCATATCTTCAAAATTTGGAAATGCACATGTCTGTGACACCTTTTATAGTCTGTTTGCTAAATCCTGAAGTTGCTGTAATTGGCAGGTGGATTCCTCTCCTTTTGGGCCAGGCCAAGCCCAGCAGGGCTTTGCTGTGTGATGTTTTTCATGACCTGGGGGAAGCTTCTCCAAGCTGAATTCCTTGCAATCCGTCGTGTTTTGCTGGAGCCCTCAGCCCTTCCCTCCCAGCCCCTGCAGGGCTCTGTGTGGGTTAATCACAGGCAGCTCAGGGGCTTAGCTGAATTTTTCAACCTGTATGAAAATTATGGTGTTTTAGCACTGTGTGGAACGGACCTGCCATTTCCTGACATGAAGGAAGGCAATGGGTAGTAATGATAAGTGCTGGTGTGGGAGGGAAATACAAAACTCAGTGCTACAGCCACCAGTTGGCAGCCTTAGGACTGAGGCTTTGGCTGGCTGTTTAATAACTTTGCTGTAGGGGATAACATGGAAAGCATCTGTTGTTGAATTGAATAAGCTGTTGTATGTTAAGAGAAAATCTTGCCCAAAGTCTCTCAAGGATCTCTGTGGTGTCACTGCCCACAGAGTGCCTCACCTGGCTGCTGTGCATGCCGCCACAAGGTGCCACACAGCCCCTTGTCCTTCCTGCAGGTCAGCGTACCCGCTGTCCCTGGCTGAGCACTGAAAACCAGAGCAAAGCAAGCTGGGGAGAGCAGAGTCGTTTGTAGAGTCCTGAAGCAGCCGTGGCGCTCATTTTGTGGCTTGACAAAAACTGCAGCTCTAGTCATGTAGCCTTTCCCCTCTTTATTGACAGTAAATAATCCCTATAAAAATCAGCATGTTCAGACGGAGCTGGGAGAAGGCCATGAGTAAGTTCAAGGGTGACTATTTGTCCTGTTCTCCAATTACTTTTCATTAAAGCATTTCATTCTTCAGTAGCTGTACCCACAGATGGTGCAGCAAGGTCCAGATAGCTCAGAGCTCACCCCCATCTTTCCTGACCCTACATTTACCCTTGTGTTTCAGCCTCTTTTCCCTCTAACTTCATGCTAGTCTCTGTTCTTCATTCCACACATAAAGCAACTTTAATAGCTTGACATGCTAATGCTGACTTAGCTTTTGCCATTTCTCATCCTCATTTGAATATGTAATGTCCCACAAGGATAATTGTTCTTATATTTTGATTTCTTACAGTGTTGTCTTTTCCTAATTTATGTCGCTCCTATTGCTGCACAATATTCCTCACTGGCTCCTAGTTTAGAAAATTGGCTATAATTGCTTTGATTTCAGAGCACATAAAGGGCACCAGTGTGCTCAGACAACTCCCCTCCTCCCCACCCAGCTCACTCCAGACATATAAACCCATTTACTTTTCTGGGAAGTTGCAAAAGCTGGGAGGGAGACTTGGAGAACTCAGTTTGGCAGGGCTAACAGGAAGATCAGGTAGAGGGGTACTTTAGACTGAGAAACGTATACTTGGGCTTGATTATGTTGTATTTCAAAATACGCAGTTCTTTTACAGCTGGAAATTGTTTTGGGATTTGATTAGAGCTTTCAAAAGCCTCAAGTTTTTATTAAAGAGAGAGAAAAGAACGGAGAGAAAAAATCCTGTATGTAACTTTCTGCTTGGTGGATGTGTCTGTGTGACATCTGCAACAGCATCATAAATAGGTGTTTGCTTTGACTTTCTTCCTGTCATGTCTCAGATGCATTTCTTCTTCTGGATTTGATTTTCCTGCACTGTTAAGCAGCACTGACTGTGTGACATAGAGAAGAATATTTTTGCAAACTGTCTTAAGCACAGCTCATCAGAGAGGTGGTCAGTCTCACACCTCTCTCTTCTTCTCTCCCAGCAGGGTCTAATTGCTGTGAAAAATAAATTAGTATCCTGAGTTCAGGAACACTAACTCAATAAATGCATTGATGTCAGCAAATGTCTTGCCTACCCTGCTGATATAAGTGATTATTCTCTTTATGCTTAAATATACTGTGTTGTGATTACTTCCAGAGAACCCATTATGGCCTAGCCCTCACTTCTGCAAATACTGTCAACATCTTTAACTGCCAGCACACTCTTTTTCTTCTGGCTTTCCAAAACATGCAAGTGACAACTTATGTGCTGTAGTAACTAAGAGACTTGTCCAAGATAAAATCTGGGCCTTAGGACGGAGCCAAAACAGGCTACCAAACACTTGAGCAGCATGTGTGCATCACCAGGACAAGATGGCACCCTGTAGCTTGTGACATCCATGTTTTTAATTGCAACCTTGTTTTTGGGTTTCCCTGCTGCTGGGGTATTTATTGACCCACCTGTGAGCTGGATGGCTGCATTGCAAGGGTCTGCAGAGGCACAGCAGTGGGCTGTCACTGCTGATGTGGGAAACAGCTGAACCTAAGCCACCATTTTGGGGTAAATTTTTAGCAAAGTGTTTAAAGGCACTACTAATTTAATTTATTTAAACAAAGAGGTCTGTCTTTAAACACCAGAAAGAACACACACTGTCGCCAGTTTTAAATAAGCCTACTTTTATTTACATGTGTACTTGGTTATCTGAAACAATAGGCACAAATCAGTGGTTTGCATGCACAGTTTTGTGCCTTATCCTTAGGATGGAATAAAACAACCTTTCTCAGCCTTTCACGTTGAAGCCAGCAGATAAAATACTGGTTCCATTACACCTGCAAGGGCAGGAACAGGCATCCTATTTCCTGAAGACAGCAGAACAAATGAATATTTTGGAAAATAGACTCTCTTAGCATCCTCCTGTGCCTTGCTGTGGGTGTAGCTGGATGAGCAGAGTGCATCAGTACCTGACTTGAGGGTGCAGAGAGGGGCTCTGGAGACCTGGGCTGTGATGGACACTGAGGAACTGCTGAGCAGAGCAGTGTTCCCAAAACAGTGTCCCTGTTCCCTGTGAGCAGGGTTTGTGGGGTGTCCCATAGCAGTGTCCCTGTTCCCTGTGAGCAGGGTCTGTGGGGTGTTCCATAGCAGTGTCACTGTTCCCTGTGAGCAGGGTTTGTGGGGTGTCCCTGAGCAGTGTCCCTGTTCCCTGTGAGCAGGGTTTGTGGGGTGTTCCATAGCAGTGTCCCTGTTCCCTATAAGCAGGGTTTGTGGGGTGTCCCAGAGCAGTGTCCCTGTTCCCTGTGAGCAGGGTTTGTGGGGTGTTCCATAGCAGTGTCCCTGTTCCCTATAAGCAGGGTTTGTGGGGTGTTCCATAGCAGTGTCCCTGTTCCCTGTGAGCAGGGTTTGTGGGGTGTTCCATAGCAGTGTCCCTGTCCCTGTGAGCAGGGTTTGTGGGGTATCCCAGAGCAGTGTCCCTGTCCCTGTGAGCAGGGTTTGTGGGGTGTCCCTGAGCAGTGTCCCTGTTCCCTGTGAGCAGGGTTTGTGGGGTGTTCCAGAGCAGTGTCCCTGTTCCCTGTTCCCTGTGAGCAGGGTTTGTGGGGTGTCCCTGAGCAGTGTCCCTGTTCCCTGTTCCCTGTGAGCAGGGTTTGTGGGGTATCCCAGAGCAGTGTCACTGCTCCCTGTGAGCAGGGTTTGTGGGGTATCCCAGAGCAGTGTCCCTGTTTCCTGTGAGCAGGGTTTGTGGGGTGTTCCATAGCAGTGTCCCTGTCCCTGTGAGCAGGGTTTGTGGGGTGTTCCATAGCAGTGTCCCTGTTCCCTGTTCCCTGTGAGCAGGGTTTGTGGGGTGTCCCTGAGCAGTGTCCCTGTCCCTCTGTGAGCAGGGTTTGTGGGGTGTTCCATAGCAGTGTCCCTGTTCCCTATAAGCAGGGTTTGTGGGGTATCCCAGAGCAGTGTCCCTGTTCCCTATAAGCAGGGTTTGTGGGGTGTCCCAGAGCAGTGTCCCTGTTCCCTATAAGCAGGGTTTGTGGGGTGTTCCATAGCAAGACTGGTGCCAAAGGTGTTGTGTGTGGTATTTTCAGGGTCCTCCGTGGCAGCAAGGAAATGATGACTCTGACTCTATGTTCTTAGAAGACTAATTTATTATTTTAGTATCTATAACATATTAAAGAATGCTATACTAAAACTATACTAAAGAACAGAGAAAGGATACTTCCAGAAGTCTTAACAAGGTGCTAATTAAAAACCCATGGCTCTCTCCTCAGAGTCTGACACAGCCTGACTGTGATTGGTCATTAAGTAAAAACAATTCACATGTTGGATAAACAATCTCCAACCACATTCCAGAGCAGCAAAACACAGGAGAAGTAAATGAGATAATATTGTTTTCCTTTTTCTCTGAGGCTTCTCAGCTTCCCAGGAGGAGAAATCCTGGTGAAGGGACATTTCCAGAAAATATGATGGTGACAAGAGTGTGCCAGTTTCCCATCTGGGCTTTCACAAGAAGCAGTAAATTCCTTGTTTCCCACCAGAGGATGTGTGTGTGCTTCAGAAGCAGCGATGGCAGCAGCTGCAGGGTGAATGCCCCCAGTGAACACCTGCAAGCTGCTCCACGTTCTGCAGCTTCCCAGCTAACAGGACCAGCTCTGCTGACATTTTTTCAAGACCTTGGACCATAGGAGTAAAGAGTTGGTGAGACCATGGGAAGCAGGTGGGCACCAGAAGGGTTTTGTGGCAGGGACAGGTCCCAGGGCTGTGCTGCACCTTCACCTTCCTCAGAGCACAGGGCAATAACCAATGTCTGCTCTGAGGAGCTGTGGGGAAAACGGATAAGGGAGGAAAGAGAGCAGCAGAAAGCATCTTGTCAGTATGTATTAGTGGTCTGAAATGTGTTTGTGCTTAATGGGAGCCTTACATAATCCTCTCTGGCCCTCCACTACAAGGAAATCTGGGAATAAAAAATACTTCATGCTTGTGTCTGAGCTCAGGCATGTTTTAGTGGCTGTTTAATTTTGTTCAGGCTCACATATTTCACTCTTTAGACTGTTGAACTTTTTAAAAGTCTACGTTGCAGGAATACTTTGGAACACCTGCCTTGTACAGCTGTGTCTGAAACAAAATTTTAATTTAAATTTTCAAGACTAATTGTAAAAGTTGTTGGTGTGCCTTTAGGGCTGAGTGTAGTTATTTAGGAAGATTAGCAGTTCACAAGGTCATGTGCAAAGTAGGACTAACAAGATGCTGAGAAATAATAATCTCATATGGGATTGCTTTCAGGTTGTAGAGCAATAGTTCAGAGATTTAATGCAGCTTAGATGTACTTGAAAATCATCCCTGTTTTTTTAAACTTTTAAAAATTTTTCCTGACCTTGAAAATACCTTATGGGTGGTTTACAAATAAAAATCTAAACATCACTGTAATCAGAAAAACTGCACGGATTTCTATTTTTCATTATTTTCTACTTATCTTTACTCTTACTTGAAGTCCCATATGATTTCAGTGATAGGCACACAGGATAGCATTAGCACAGCAGATTTTTTTAAAGAGATTAGATGAGAATTGGGTTGCCTTCTACAGTGCATTTTGCTTTACTTCCCTCCCCCTTCTTTTTTTGAAGATATCTTCTTATCAGGTGTGAATACTAACAATGCTGATATGGGGTGACAGATTGACCAAACAACCATAGCAACAGTAACTATTTTCCTTGTGATAAAAGCTGAGCTAAAGGTTATGTGTATTACTGCATCTCTCAATCTATTTGCTCCACAGCACAGTGCCAGACAAAGGTAAGAATATAGAAAGCTACAGCCAGAATATGAATTTATTTAGGGAAAGCATGAGTGACTGAACTCTGGTTAAAGCATAAATGTGGATAATATTTCTTTTCTAATACATTATACCAAAAGAAATATTATGAAGTCCATGTTAAATAATTAGCTGCATTTTTCTTTTGAAAATTTATTGGATTAATATCTTCTTAATCATGCTCCCTTAGGAAAGGGAATAAAAATAAAAGCCCAGAGACTGCATTAAGAAAAGCATTTGTTATTTCCTCTTTTCAGGAACAATATTGAACTTGTACAGTTGACCTAGACAATATTTAGGATTGAGCTCAAGTCTTTGTGTATCCCCAAAGCTCAGATGGTTTAAGGACACAAAGAAATGTCTCTGGACCATGAGAGCTGCTCATTTTTCCCAGCATGGACTAGAATGCAGTGTGCTGTTTCCAGAAGTAATATTCATACTGGGTTGAAGCTATAATAAACTTCACACTAGTGCCTCACACCTGATAATCTAGAGTATTTTTTTATTTTTTAGTCTCTGTTTATTAGGATAATATTATTTTATCTATAATATAATTATAGATCATTATAATTACCTATAATTATATTATAGATATAACATAATAGAATATATTATATATAATATTAGGAATTTTTTTTTGCATTTTCACAATAGGAGGATAATTTTATCTGCCAGTCAGAATGTCTGTAGGTCTGTCTGTGTGAGTGGTCCCTGCTCTGAGAGCTGCCACAGCAGCAGCTCTGGGCCATTTATTAGCTAAAGCTTCTCAATGAAACAAATAATGTGTGGTGATGGTAATTCCCTGAAGCAGGTGGGGTTTCAGGCTGGAGAGAGATATTAATCTGTGTTTCTTCAGAGCTGAGTCAAACTCAATGTCTTGTGTTGGAATAAGCTTCCTGTTGGAGGAATTAATATTTGAGAGTGACTTAGTCATTGTTCTGGAAAACTTTAATTTTCTTATTAGGCTTACTTAGGTTTTTAGGTCACCAGACTGAATCTCTGCAGTTCTGTTGAAAGAGGACAAACAGTCTCTGAGTTCTGTGGGTAGGAAGGGAGGAAGGGAAATGGCACAGCTCTGCCTGGTGACAGAGTGATTTTGAGAGTGAATGACTGGTATAGGATGTCATGGTAAGTAGTCAAAAACTTTTCAGTTCCATTAGCTGGAAACAAATCAAAGTTAATGAAGTAATGACCCTGGATGTTTTGACTCCCTTGTGGCTGTAAGGGTGATTTTCAGTTTCTATGAATAGTCAGTTACAAGGCTTCAAAATTTTTATTTTCTTCCCAGAAGAAAAGCAAAATATGAGGATCCTTCAAATGACTTCAATTATTTAACCTAGGGCTGTTATTCTATTTAATAGCACAACAATTATGTTAAAATCAAAAGAGCTGTGCCATTTTCATACTGCTAGATTGACTAGCTTTTTTTTTTTTGCCTTAAAGTTTAAAATTCCCTGTGCAGTTTAAAGGGCCTGTGGTGCCCCTTTGCAAAGTATTCTCTGTCTGTGTGATAGCAGGAGGGCAGGCTGTATTCATTAATACCATTATTTAAAGCCCTTAATGAAAATACTAATTTTATACTTCTCTGTAAAGTTGCTGATGTGGTTTGCTTCCAGAGGATGGATTCAGGATAGGTAAAGGATGTGTGTACAAAAATGCTGGAAATGTACAGCAAATGTGGCTGTACACTGCAAACTGAGGCTTATTTTTCATCCAGTCTGTCATGTACAAGATGAGTTGAGTAGGCATATCCTTATCCAAAAGTTTGGTTTCTGTTTATTATTAAATCCAATATCTAAATGAGTCATTTTAGCAGAAAGCACAAAATCACATGCATACCTTCTCTTCTGAATTTAGCAGTGTTTAACAAATAATATTATGTTATATTTCTTCTATATTTTGCTCACATAACCATCAGTATTTTGGTGGTGGAAAGTAACTGCAGTGTGTACCTGCAGTTGTGTAAATTGTGGGGTGTGTGTTTTGGGGGAACAGTTCCCTGCGTAGGATCAATTGTGCAATAGCAAAATGCCAGTGCAAATCCTGATTTGTACAGATGCAAATTGGGCACAGCCCAGTTGGTCAGAGCTTCCCGTGGCCTAAAGGACCAAGTGGTTGCTGCCAGTACAAGAACTTGAGTTTTTTAAAAAACTTTTTTCTTTTTTCTGCTTTTAACTTCAAATAACAAAGAAACACTTTCAGCATCTCATAACTGTGTAATTACACTCATGATTATGAGAATGATAGATATATAATTAAAATCTATTAAAAAGTGCAGCCTGTGAGAAATGAGAATTAGTTTTCCAAATTGCAAATTTGTCTGGGGTTTCAGAACTTTTTGGCAATGAAGCCTTTTCTCTTGTTTGTCACAATGACTCACCTCAGTAGGTCACGCTTTAGTTTTACAGGAATCTGAAAGAATGGGAGAGACCTTTGTTTGAGATGGAAAGAGTTATTTTTTTTAGTTTTTTTTGTTGGCAATGCTCAGATCCACCATCCCCGCTGCAGCAGGGGAGCCCTGGTAGCTCTTTCAGCCCTGGCCAGCACAATGTATTGTTTGCAGCTCTGCTGCACATCCTGCTGATTTCATTCTGCTGCAGATGAGGAGTGTTTTGAACTCCAAGTGCCCAGGAAGGCTGAACATCTGCTGAGCTCCCTGCCCACTGCTGCTCCAGGCAGGGGGCTGTGCTGGGCCGTGAGCTGGGCAGCACACAAGTGGTGCTGGCACTCCAGCCCCTGCAAAGAAAAGGATGAAAGTGTTGTTCTGTCTTGTCCTGCAGTATTTTATCCCTACCAAACTCATGGATCATTTCCTGAACTCATCAGCTCTTTACTTCTCAGCACGGAGCATTTTCTATTCTCATTTGTTTGGGGTTGGGGACTCGGGGAAGCTCCTATTTAAAGGAAAAACCCTCAGACATGCAGTAATCTAACCACCAGCAATGGCACAAACAATAACACCATCAATGTGCAGCTTTGGCAGACATCTGACACTGGTGCTTCAGAGGTTGTCATGGAGCATTCTTTGGGGATTCCCTCTTGCAGCTCCTGTGGTGACCCCCTGCCACCCAGAGGCACCAGTGAAATAGCTATATCTATATAATTATATCTATAAAACTATATAGTTTTATCTGTATAACTATAGATCTATAGAACTATAAAAATACAAATACCTCCTCCTCCTGCACCAGTGCTGCTGTGGGGAACACTGATGTCCCTGCTGCCTTTGCCAGGGTGCCTGTCCCCTGCTCCGTCAGTGCCACATGCTCATCCTGCACTCTGGGAAGGAATGCTTACACTTTTTAATTTTTCTGCTGTAACCATAATCGCCTTTTAGAATGATGAGAGAAGAAGGGTCTCCCTTAATCTTAATTATTGTCACTGAGAGCCACCTAACTGTTCTTCTAAGGGCATGTCACCCAGGTTTTAGTAGCTTTTTCTTAAATGGAAACTTCACAGATGTTATAACTAATTTTGTTTTCTTCTTCAATTATTCTGTTACTTGTCTTTGAAACCCCCTAAGTAGCCATTTTGCACAAGTTGAACAAAACAGGAAAAAAGGGATATTTGTTATGTGTGAGCACTGGAATCAAATGGTGAGCCTTCAAACAATCCTTCAGACCCCTGTTTACAGTCCAAATGTATTTGCCTTTCCAAGATGTGTTTATTTTTTCTTCCTGTAATGAAACTGCTGTCTTCCTGGGAAACACTTCACTTATTTGTGGCATCCACTTTCATGTCTTCTCATTATTTGAAAGCTATTTCACAATGTGATAGAGACACTGTATTTTAGCCAGTTATTTCATTTAAAGTGTGAAAAAACCCATGCTGATTTAACTTTCTTTCCTCTCCTCCATAATTTTTATGTCTTATGGGGAGAGAAAGTATGATCACAAGTTTAAGCTTTCCAGTCATTGTATGAAGAATGCACTAGAGCTGCTTGATTGCTCATAAGGAGAGAATGGCACTGAAGCCCTGTACTTATTCAGCACCTAATCATGGCAATAACTGGAACTCTGCAAGCAGGAGTGAAACACGGGTTATTTCATAGCTATCAGCCTAAGTAGGGAGGACAATTGAGGACATTATATGAGCAGATGTACAAAAAAAGGTGCAGGTGGCTTCTGGCAATGTTTGTTAGGGTAGATGTCATGAATATCATGAATTGTCTCTTTGGATAAACAGGTAGAAATAAGGCTTCCTGCTGGGTTTCTTGGGTGTGAGAAGTGAGGCTGGCAGTAGGATGGGGCAGGGGCCACCTGTGGCTGTGTTCTGAGCTTTCTTTTGCCCTGAATTTTTATTGGAGGGAGCTGGATCTGTCCCAGTTTCAGAGAATTTTGTTACATTCAGGCCAAATGTTCAGGATCCCCTCATTGTTGCAGTCCAGCTCACTGTGACCCTGAGCCTGGACCAGCTGGAGGTGAATGGGAAAACAGAGGGATGGGAATGATGGAGTTGCCTGAAAAATACAGAACTTTAATAGCAAAATAACAAATGCAGAAACCACACAATCTGAGGGGCAAATTCTAAAGATGAAGGTGCGTGGTGAATGTAACAATACAAAGGGGTGGTCTGAGGGCAGGGCTCCAGTCACGAACTCAGAACACGACCTTACATGAGACAGGTCCTGAACCACCTGAGAACAAGAACCAGAAACACGACCTAATGCAGAAAAATTCCATTACCATTCCATTAACATACCAACTCCCGTGACCACACTCTGCTCACCGTGACCTGGCCAGGTATCTCCCGTTCAATACCCTGCTCCCATTTGATTACCAGTGGGCTGGTAACCAAAGGTTCTCCTAATTGCTGTGTTCAAAGCTGGATTTGGGCTGTGGAGAGTCTGGGAATGAAGCAACTGCCCTCCCTGGATGCCCAGAGCCTGGGCAGTGCCCAGTGCCAGGGCTCTGCTCCTCCTGGGGCACAGTTCCAGGGCTGTTGTGGCTGACAGGCAGAAACCCCCACCTGGTAAAATCCTGAAATGCTTCTGCAACTAATTATGAATAATGTGGGAGAGCTTCTCCTGATGAGTCAGATAAAACACAGCTATGGAATAGTTAACTTTCTGTAGAGCTCAGCATCAATTTCTGGAAGCTTTTAACAGAGACTTGACATTTCTAATTAGGAAATTTTACATACAGGCAAGTGAATTTACCCCCAGCTGGGAAAACACGGCTTAGTAAGAGTTTTACATCCGCCCTCATTGATCTACAGATTATCTCACATTTGAGACTCTGGAGCCACTGGGATTTGCAAAGATGAGAAACAAATGTGGGAAAGTGCATAGAATTTCTTTCACTTCAGGGTTAGATAAAAACCCTGATAAGTTAAAAATAAAGAGGTAAGTTTTCGTTTTGGGTTTTGGGGTTTTTTTTTTCCTTCATGCATAATTGTTGCAGAGGTCAAAAAAATCCACAAAAGGCAATAACTTATCAGCACTGGCAAGAAGTTGTCATCCTGGTCAAATCCTCAAAGCAGCATGTTGGAAATAATCTTAAGATAGCAAAGGACTGTAGTCTGTTTTGGTTTTTAGCTATCCTGGCAGTTAAACAGTTGAGAAACAAAATGTCTGCATGTGAGCTCACTGAAACAGAGAGGCTTTATGTGTCTGATGCTGCAGTGTCTGACTTCAGGGAATCCCTCAGGGTTTCTGCATTTTTAGCTACACTGTTTAGATTTTTGACCTTGTTTTGTCCTAGCAGGAAATAACTATAAAAATCCAAAATATAAATGAATTGGTTGTTGTGCTAGTTGAAAATGCTTTATCAATGTAAGGTGCCAGTGGAAATAAGAGTGAAAGTCAGATGTGGCAGAGACCTTTGAGTAGAGCTTTTGCTGATTTCTCTTTATATGGAGCATCTGTACAGCTCATTTCACTCTTGTGTTCAGATGGATTTTGTGAAGACACACAACTAAGTATGTGCTGCTGCCTTCAAAGGATATGGTTTGAATTAAATAAAAATGAAATCTTATTTTCCTCTCTGTATTTTCCTGTATTTGAAATTATTCTGATGAAGCAGAAGTTACTTCTGTGCCGACAGAAGAGCAGATAAGGAAGCAAACCATGAAATGTAGCCTCTGAAGTGTTATAAAAATACAGATGTGCACACTTCCTGTAGTTGTGTTACTGGTATTCAACCTTGGGAAGGCAGATATGTATCACTGCCATGTGATAAAGGATGGAAAATAGGTGATCAAAATAATCACAGGAGTCTGAACAATGTACAGCTAAAAGCTGGGACAAGACAATGGCCTAAAGGGGCTCCAGGTGATCCATAGCAAGGCCATGCATTTTAATGACTCGTTATTAATGAGAGGTGATGGAAAAGTTTCAACATCATTGAGTTCCCCTCTCTGTTAATGCAGAGCAAAGCCTCTTGTCTCAGGTACTGAACTGCCCTTGATGGTGGCTGAAGGGCCAGGTGTTAGCAAAGACAATGAAAGTGCAGTTTAGGCTTCTGTTAGAACAGTGTGTGTGCCCAGAAATACTGCCAGGACTTATAGTCCCAGTCATAGAAAGTGGAAAACAAAATTCTGGTTAGTAGATCAGATGTGCTGCTTGGGAAGAATACGACTGGATCAGAGGATCTGAATAAAAATGCAGCTCACCATGTGATATACTCTTGCCTCCTACTTGGTTTACAAGCAAATTGCAGAAGCAGACTATATATTTGGTAGTATACATTTCAGAGCTATTTGCTATACAGCTACCACAGGCACAGAGTGTCATTGTGTGGCTGGAGCCTGTGTACTTTATTTAAGGAGTAACTCACAAAGCTGGGAAAAAAAAAAAAACCAACAAAAAACCCACCTCTGTTTCAATTTTCTTTTATCTCTGCTTCATTCAGGCTGTAAATAGTCCCAACTTGTAAATTCTTTTCGTTCAGATAACATGAAGACCTTAACCTATTTTTCAAGCTGGTATTAATTCCATTTGAAATCTATAATTCAAAATATAGGAAGTTAGAAAAGTCTTTAAAAAAGAAAAATTACTTTCATTGTTTTAACCAGCTCTCATTTTATGTGCAGACATGCCCCCTCCCCTTTTTTTGTTTCTAACTTTGTTTTTGTAGGAGGGGAGTTATTGCTAGGCAGGAAAGCCCTGCACTGTCTTTCACTTTTAGTGTTAGGTATTCGTGGCTTCACTGAAGTCCAGTTTATATCTTAACACTTTGGTAACTTTTTTAATGGCTGTGACAAAGTCACTGAAGCAGAGTCCATCCATTTCAGAGGAACACATTTTGTAGACTTGAAGACAAATACTAGTAAAATATGACAGGCTGACCTTTTTCCTCTTGGCCACTTTTGAGAATAGCTGTTTTTCCATGCACTGAGCAGAGTATGTATTCCATATATATATACTGAACTTGGAAGGTTGTAATTGTGAATTATTTCTGAGGGGAGCGGTTCTATAACTTACAGTTTGAAGATTTAAATGCTGATGGTGCTTTGTTTCTGTTCTTAGTGAAGACATAAAAAGGTCAGTTTTCCTTTGTCATTTCACTGTGTTGTTGCTGACTAGTGTTAATCATTTAATTAAAAGGTCAGATCAGACATCCTCCTCTTCTTACACCTAGTGTGACTTTAATTATTTTCTTTGCAAATGAACTGATTTAATATTATTAAATAATACTTGATGTAAAAATAATCCTCAGGAGAAGTGGAAATTCTCTTTGAAGGTAAGCAAGCTTTGAAGGTTAGAATAAACTGAAAATAGCTGGATTAAAAAAAAAATCTCTATTAAATAATGTTAAAATCATAGGAAGGTTTTAATGACAGAATCTGGGGTCTTTCCTGTCATCTATTTTGCCGTGTGGTTAGCAGGACTCCTGGAAAGCAGGAGTAAAAGTGGTCCTAATCACTAAAGCCAGCAAAGCCCGCTGTCATTTCATGTGTCCTGTGGGGATTTCAGCATTCCCAAATACTGAAAGGGAATACAAATTCCCAAATACAAAGGGGAGAGGGGGGGCAGCTGGGGCTGGAAGCAGCTGTTAGCCCTGAGCAGCACCCTGGGTGTGCTGAGCTGGTGGGGATGGCATTGACACAGCGTGGCCGTGTTCACAGGGGTCAATGAGGGAAGAGATGAGGATCTGACTCCGTGTTTCAGAAGGCTTGATTTGTTTTTTTATTATATATATTACATTAAAACTGTACTAAAAGAATAGAAGAAAGGATTTCATCAGAAGGCTAGCTAAGAATAGAAAAGGAAAGAATGATAACAAAAGCTTGTGTCTTGGACAGAGAGTCTGAGCCAGCTGACTGTGATTGGCCATTAATTAGAAACAACCACATGAGACCAATCCCAGATGCACCTGTTGCATTCCACAGCAGCAGATAACCATTGTTTACATTTTGTTCCTGAGGCCTCTCAGCTTCTCAGGAGGAAAAATCCTAAGGAAAGGATTTTTCATTAAACATGTCTGTGACAACACAGCCCCTGGAGCTGCAGAGCACCCCAGTGCCCAGAGGAGCTCCTGCTGGGGGCTGCAGAGCCCCCATTTGCTCCCCTCCAGAAGTGTCCCCGTGCCTGTAAATAAAGGAGAGCTGTGGATGGCACTGCTTTCCCCTCTCCATGGGGCATGGCCTTCCTGCCAGGAGATTTCTCTCATCTGCTCCAGCACTGTCTGAGCAACCTTGCTTTCATCTCACAGTCGTGACATTCTGCCTGGTTTAAATTTTTAATGGGAAATGTCTCCCACTCATTCATAACTCTGAAAAGCAGGGAAAAGGAGCAATAATTTGCACTGCAGCTATAGTATAACATTAGGGCCAAGGTGACTTTGAATGAAGTGGCACAATGGAAGCTTGGATTGAGTGATATTTGTAGAAGAAAGTGCGATAGTAGTCTAAGCTTTGTTTAGCTCAGAGTTCAGTCTGCCTCATGTTCTGAAAACAGCTGCAACAATGGACAATACTTAACTCTTAGATCCTGTCCAAACAAAAGAAATAATTAGGTGCATAATTTTAGCTGGTTCATCAAGAAGCTTCAGAAATTGAGAACCTTCTCAAAAATAGAGGTGCATTTATTGATCTTATGCACGGGTGTATAACAGAGTTGAGGAATGCAATTTGAAATTGATGTGTGCAAAAATTAACATCAGAAACCCAGAGGCATTTCCAATGTCCCCAGGACATTGATCTCTATCTAGGCAACTTGCAGACTGTAAGCAAGTTCTCAGAAACTTTGTACGTCAAATTATGACACCATTCTTAATGAATAGTGACGTATTTGTAGAAAGCAGCATCAAATTGATGAACAAGCTTTGATCCGGGTTATTTGAATACTGGGTTCTATTGAGCTTTTCAAGAATCCTCAAACGTAATGCTGTCTGGAGTTATCTGAAAAAGCTGAAGTGATTAAGTGCAGGGTTGTGATTAGCTGGACTTTGACAAGATGTGTTTGATTGTGTCAGACTGGGCTTTCTGGAGGAATTCCCTCTGTCTCTGAACCAAACCACAGCTTGAGATGTCAGGGAACATGGGATTTCTGGGCTGTAAATCTTAAAAAAGTAATTTTAATTGGTAAAAAAAAAGGACTGGGAAATGATCACAAAGAACCAGAATTGGTACATATGCTTGTTTTTCAGCAGCATACATCAGTGCAGAGCAACTGAGAAATGTCAGACAACCTGAGCTGTCAAGGAGTGCACACAGAGCTGAACTGGTTATTAGTCAAGCATCCACAAATGGCTGCTAAGCAGGCAAATAGTGGCAAGGAAAGTCAAGGGTAAGCTTGCTATTTACTGAGCATTCAGCTAATTATCCATTTCAGTAAATACAGGAATACTCTATCCTTTATGCATTGCAAAAAATTTGGTTTTGAAGTTAGAGTTCAGTAAGTGCTTAATAACTGCAAAATTACCATGTATTAGGTGCTTCTGTGTCTTAAATTAGCATAACTTCACACGTGGCTTGTGTTGCAAACTATCTTTTTTATTTTTTGTGTTACAACAGGAAGAACACCAGATATAAAGAGAACAGATATAAGAAAACCAGAGGTCTTGCATCTTTTTATTTCCAATTCCATTTTCATAGCTGGTGGAGCTGTATTATGCCTATAGCCCACGATGGCTGCCTTGAATTGTATTTGCCAGGGATGAGATGGAAATGTTGTTTGGAGGAAATGGAAACTTCTTCCTGATCAGCCTCCTTGTATTTGGAGATTTACAGCAGTACCCTGCATTTACAGTTCTCATCCTGTTAGTATTATTCAAACAGCAAGTAGCATTCAGTAACAAACAGTATATTATTCAATAAAATAGGCAGACTTTATTCTCTCTTTTCCATAGTAAAGAGTGGTTGTTAAGAGCGTTTGATTTGTGACACTGAAACTTTGAACACACAAAGTCAGGATGACTCCAGAGTCAGCTAGGGCAAGGTAAGTTAAATTATCATTTCCACCACAGAACAGCTGAATTGTTCTGATAGAAGTCTCAGCATTCAAGTCTGATGTAGAAGAATACTCCTTTTTGAGTATTGAACTTATGACAACTAGTTCATAAAGAACAATCATCATGCACCCTTTTACTGGCAGTGCATTTGAATAACAACCTGGGAGTGCTATATTCAGTAACTTCAACATTTCATCCATTTAGAAAAAAAATATTTGTCCCCCTCATTTCTCGAGTTTACATTCACATTCATTCTGTTTCAAAGGCAATGTTAAAGTGAAGAGAAAGTGATATGTTTCCATGCTTATAGTAAGTCCACAGCAAGTCCTCTGGTTCACCTCTGAGAACTGCTTGGAATTTTATCTACTTTTCACCTATCTCAAAGAAAATCCCTGCTGGAAATGTGCCATTTTAATAAAGAAACTTGCCTCTCCTGTCTCTTGGAGTGAAGCCCCTCTCTTTGCTCTGGCCTCTCCAGCGGCACACAGGGCAGGGCAGGGGCTGCAGCTGTTATCCAGGTGTTGTAGGGCACTTCCCACGGCCTTTCTGCAATGCTGCTTCGTGCTGCTCCTCTCCTGAGTGCCAGCCCCTGTCCTGTGTGTCTGCAGGTCACCTGGCCTGTGATTGCTCATCATTAGCTCCACTCTTCCCAGGCGCTGCCTTCTCATTTTTCTCCCTTTGGTGAAGCCGTCACTCCTTGCCAGCCACTGGGACCTGTTTTCATACTTATTACTGCTTTTTGCTTATTACAAGTCAGGTTCCAGAGAAAAGTTCTGCATTAAAATGAAGGGAAATTTAAAAAACGAGCTTGTAATGAGAGCAATTAATCAGAGCAGTCTGCAGCATCAGCACTACTACTGAGTTTGCTGTTGTGAGGGGGACCGAATGAGAGGGCTGATGAGAAACGAGAAACATGAATTATTTGGGGCTCTGATGCGGCAATCTTTTGCATGAGGTACAGGGAGAGGCTGTTTGGAGACATTCCCATTCCTTTCCATCACATCAAAGGGGCTGTCCTGCAGGAATCCTGACTTTCTCATCAATGCAGCATTTCTTTCCTGCTGGCAGCACAGGGTGGCTTTAGTGACCCTGGAAGTGTCTCAGTTTCTGTGGGAAGCAGGCAGATGTGCACATCTGAAGTGGCTGCATTATTAGCTACAGAATCACTGGGTTGATCCCTATAGCAGGACAGGTCTTAGGGCTCCTAACAGCAGTCTCAAATCTGCACTGTCTGTAGCTTTGAATTGCAAATTAAAAAGGGATGGTTTTTCCAAACTGAATCCAGGTTTTGCAAATAGCCTGAGCCAGACTTTGCAGACTGAAATTTACTTTTTTTTTTTGACATCCTTAAAAAACTGAGTAGTTCTGATGTTGGGGGTTTTTGTTGGGGTTTTTTTGGGGCTTTTTTCTCCTGAAAATTCTCAGTGATTTTTCTGTATTCCCTCATAATAAATGAACTGATCTTCTAGGTTCCCAAATATCTCAGATGTAGTCTGTTTATGTTTTCAAGTAAGAGAAGAAATTATTTGAATCCCACAGCATTTTAGTCAAGCACCTACAACACATGCTGTCTTTGAGAGCGCCGTGCTGGTCCCATCCCCTCAATGAAATGCTATGTCAGGCATTTCCAAAGCAATTTTTTTTTAAATGCTGTCTCTCTGAGCTCTCCTCCAAACTGCAAGGCAGAGCCAAGCCTGTCAGGCCAGGCTCTCCTCTCTCTGAGTTCCTAGCAGCCAAGATTAATTAGCAGCCAGAGCATTTCCAGCTGCGCCGTTTGCGCCGCGATGCGTCACCACTCACCAGGGCTGTGATTCATTGCTCTGTCAGTGCTTTGAGATACAGTGTGGGAGAATGCCATATAAATGCAAATATAAATACAAACACTGAATTCCCCCTGTTGGCTAGTGATAAGGTGCTCATCCAGATGGCACACAGTGATTTAAAAGTGGAAAACAATATTTGGAAGGAGGGGAAACTCAAAGATTATTCTTCAGCACAGTTTTCTTTTTCTTATGTAAACTTTAATTGTAAAAAATAAAAGACAACTTTGATTTCTTCCTTGGCTACCTTCGTGGCGTACCAAGGTGATATTTTTCTGATTATTCAGGTTAGAATGAGGATAACTTTTGAGATGTGTTTGGGAAATTGTACAATTTGTTGTATGTGGGAGTGAGTGTTCTCAGGGACCAAAGCAAATGGGGTCTGGTTGTCTGGATTCATTTGGGCTTCAGTGTAATGAGGATGGCAGGACATGGCTTTTGCTTCATTCCCTGATCACCTGCACTGTCTCAAAATGTGAGAGATGTTACTGCCAAGGGACCTGGGACAGCTTAGGCTCCTCTTGCCCAGCCAGCCAAAATGGAAAGGAGATGTTTGTAAAGTCAAGGCTGCTCTCATGATGCTATGGCAGATACTTGAATTTGAATTGCCTACTCGTATCTTTGAGTACATGTTCTTAATGGAAAAGTAATTACTTTTGTCTGCAAAGAATTTTGTCCTGAAGGTGCCTATGTATGCATCTCAATCCTAATTATGTCCCTAATGTTATAAGAGTTGGTGGCACAGACTTTTTCGTTTTCTGTGTTGCTGTACTGGTGCTGCTGTGTGTATCAAGTTCTCATCCAGATAGCAAGACTAGCCTTCCATGCAGGTAATGCAAAGGGAAAGTTTGCAATGTAAAACTGATATTTTTTTTTTATCCTGGTCTTTTTTAACTGCATCCACATAGGTGGAAATATTCTTGTTATACTACCTTGGTCCAGGGATTTTTTTGGACTGAGTTTTGTGTGGATTTGGAAACTGGAAAGGGGATCAGTAGGTGTTGCTGTGGTTTCAGAGGCAGTAGGGCTCTGATGGATCACCTCTGCTTTAAGCTCTGGGTTTCCTCAGTGCTTCAATAATCATTAGAGGCCTCTCCTGGTAGTATCACACAATAGCATTTGCTTGAGTGCTCTTGCTGGAGGAAAGCACATGGCTGCCATATTTCATTCATGATTGCAAGAACCAATTCTCTAAATGTGTATAACTGCTACTATATTTTAAATACTAATTCACTTTTACATGTTTTGCACTGACCATACACTACTTGCATTAATAAGACTGTGTCATTTCCTTGAAATATGTCCAGTCTGTGTAATCCAAAGATGTTGGAAAAACAGCAAACACACTGAAGGACACTGGATTTCTTGCTCATTTGCCTCTCTAGAGGTAAGGTTTTGTTTTCAAGACTTTTAGGAAGAGAAATTGGAAATTTTGGGATGCTTTTCTAGTTTAGCTAGATCCACAAAGGATTAGAGGGCTTTGCTTATTATTCCAATTCTTTTCTGGAAACAAAATTAGACTTGCTGTATCTGTTGTAAGAAGGTGTTGTGGAAGGGAGGCTGAAAAAGAGTGGGGATGGGTGATGATTGGTATTGTGGAGACAGAGGGGAAGGTGAGAAAAGAAGGCAACAGGGAGAGAAGGAAACAACAGATTAAAGACAAGAGATTGGGAGTGAACAGAAAGATGCAGAAACACTTGGTGGGTGGGAAATGGGCTGGGCAGGATTCAGGAGACAGCAGGAACAAAGGAGTTAAAGTCTGCCAAGCATTGTCAAAGCAGCAGGAGATGCTTTAATCCATAACATTCTCAACAGAGTATTGTAAAATATAGATCATTAGTTGATGGAAACAGTAATAGGAGCTTTAGCATAGGTCTTGGCATCAGCAATGTGGACAGCATCCCTTATTTGTGTGTAGAAATGTATCCAGACCATGTAGAAATTGGAATATTTCTCCGTTGGTATCTGGTTCATGACCTATAGATTGACATATGTCTTTACATTTCTGGAGTGATTCCCTTTGCTCCTGGTTAAATTGAGTTGTTCCCTCATTCTGAATACTACCCATTGTCAAATTTAATGTGGAACAAAACCAATGCTTCATCATTGCTACCTGCCCTGTTTCTCACATTAGATACACTTAAGTTCTCCAGCTGGACAGCCCTTTTATTGTGCTCCCACAGAACCTGATGGAAGATTTGCCATGACTATAACTTTGACTTCCACACAGTATAAGTGCCAAATATTGTCTCTTTCTGATGTTTGTGCTGAGCTTCCTCTTTCTTTCTTTTCTTATTGTTTTTAAAATTAATACTTGGGTTGGTGTCTGTGACTAGGCTTACATGAACCCTGAAGCTCAGGGGTGTTTGTCTCCTCAGCAACACAACAGAGGGAAGATTTTAAATTTGGTTATCTTCAGGTGTATTACAGTATAATATTTGTGTGTTCTCTTTATAAAACAGGCTTTGATAAATTCTTTCTTTCTCTGTTTCCATTTGCTCTACAGATTATTTATATTGACGCTTCCTTCTCTTAGTTTCTTTTTCATTCCATGATCTGTTGTTAATAGTAAAATGTCACCCTGTAAGATAACTTATAGAGACAGAACAGAAGGGGGATATGTGATGATTGCAGTGATTGACTCCATAATAAACAGGATATTTGTTGACTGCATCATCTGATGACAAAAAGTCCCTGGAGAACTGAAAGTGGACAGCAAAATGTCAGTGCTGAGTCAGTTCACAACTGGGATGATCAGCTCTAAAAATATAGGGTCCAGTTTTAAGTTCACCAGTTTTGGATTATGTTTGTTTGTGCAGAACATTCACTACTTTTAAATGAATGGTGATTTACCCTGGAGCATACCAACAAAAGGTGATGCCTGCAGGGTGTGGGGGAATAGGAGAGATGTTTAGGAGAGGAAATAGGACTCCCTTAGCTGGATGAACATGGGTTGTGATCACTTTTAGAATGAAGATAAATAACAGTGTAGCTGGCATAGCTTGCACCCTGAAAAATGACATCTGCATTAGAAGTTCTGACTTGATTGGCGACACCAAAGTGTATTCAAAGTGTATTCAGAGGTGAAAAAGCCTAAAAATGAATAATTTTGCAAGAGCTGTCTGGAATCAAGTCTAGTTCTGCTGGATGTGCCCTCTAATCCTTCATGGCCATCAGCAGAGTGTTGTCATTGAGATCTCCTCTCTGGAGAGAGTGAGCTGCATCAGGTTGTAACTAGCTGACCTGACACTAAGTTAATATTCAGCTGTGTACATAAAAAATGGGGGCTTTGACAGTGTTTAATTCTGTTTCAGCTTTGCTCCCACTGAAACAAACTCCTTTAGAGGGTATGTAGGTGCTTTGGCTGCTTCTGCAATCCTTACAACTCATTAACAGCACTGGGGTGCCAGACTGAGGGGAGGATTCCTTTCCCTTTGTCTTTGTTAGACTCCCAGTGTGAGTGCAATTTATTGTGCCCTTGGACAGGATAGCAGGGCTTTGAGGGCATATTTCACCATGAATCCTTGCTTACTCAAAATTCCCATGCAAACTTGAGAGATTTCCTTGAGTGAAAAAAACCCCGCAGGACCAGGTCTGTTATCTTTAATGGCAGAAATACAGAAAGCTGCCAGCTTGAACTTTGCTTTTGACAGGTTAAATGCCTGTGTTTCATCTTTAAAACAAACTTTATAATTGTATTACAGAAAACAATTCTCCAAGTTTAGTGAGGCTGCAAATCAAGGGTATAGTATACGGTGTTAATGAGGGAAGAAACCTAGCAACTCAGTGGGAGGGAGAAAAAAGAAGTTTATTTTATTACCTTTGTCTTTACTGTAAGGTTATGGAAGAATTAGGTGGAAAAGCTTTATAAAAAGATTTTGCTGTTGAATATTTGCCTATCAATTAGATATTCTGGGAACCACAAAGACCTGGAGAAAACAAATGAGAAGATGCAGGAGTGAAATCTGAAATTCCTCAAGACTTCAGCCACTTTCATGTGACAGATCATGAGAATCAGACTATGACCTGCTTATGCTCAGCCACTGGAGATTCTGCCATGCAGCCTGGCTGATGGTGTTTGAAATTCCCAGGGCCTGGAGCTAGGAAGAGGCCCTCTGGGAAGGGGCAGGAGTGTGTTTTACACTGGGGTTTGCCAGCACTGAGCCAGCTGGGCCAGCCTCACCTCATCCCTCCTTACAAACCCGGACCAAAGGCACAAACTGATTATTTTGGCTCTATGTGATTGGGACAGCAACACATCAATACATCTGTGAGAAGATGAATCAGACCAGCCAGATTACTAAAATTACTCCTAAAAAAGAGCTTCAGGAGCACCTACCTGTAGAGTGTGAACTTTTCTTCCTTGCAGAAAAGGAACATGGAGATTTTGGCAAAATTTGATCGGTGTCCACGTTGCAGGTGTACTCAGCTGCCTCTGTCCCTGCTGGACCTCACAGAGGGTTTTTGAAGGGAAAACTTCCTAAAGCCTTTCTCTAGCTCTCCTTCTGGCCCTTAGGAGCCTCTTGGGTCCCTTCCCGTTTGGGAAATGCTGTATCAGCACTCAGGAGTATCTCAGCACAGCAAGGCAGAGCTGAGGTGCAGACAGGGCTCTGGGCAGATCCCCTGCTCTGACCAGCCCTGTGACACCTCTGCAGGTGAGGCACTGATCCTGTGGGGCAGTCTCAAGGCTGGGACACTTCAGTCGTTCTCAGAGTGCAGACTGCTAGAGAGCAAAGCAACTGTTTGTCAGTCCATGCAGTAGAACCCAAGCTGCTTATACTTTAGTAATTTGTATCAGGTGGGAAAAAAATAGATTTTTGCAAAATTAATACAGATTAAGAGGAAAATGCTGATTAGTTCAAGCAAGCTGCCTATGAAGAATGGATTTTCTCTTCCTTTACTATGCTCTGCTAGTCTCCTCTTCTGTCTCAGTGCCTTTTTCTCCCCTGCTTGTTATCGTATGTAATCCAACACTGTTATAAAGCTCCCACTATTTAACGTGTGCAGCTTCCAGCTCCTGTTTTCCCTCTGCTGAACACAAGGGTGGCCTCCCTCAGGCTCTCTGCATGCTTAACTGCAATGAGCTCCCATTCAGCAGGCGGGGAGGCTGCAGGGATCTGGGTGCAGGTTTCAGAGCAGTCTCTGGCCAGGCTGGTGCACGAGCGACCACCAGCAGCACCTGGAAGCTGTGCCCGTGCTCCGTGTGCACGGTTCCAGCTGATTTCTGAGGATGGCAGCTCAAAACAAGAGCCAGGGAATACACCAGTGGAGGAAAGGGCTGGCTGGCTGCAGCGCAGAGCACAGATGGCTCTAGTAAAGCAGCCACCTGCTGGAACAGGCTGGGCTGGTAGGGGCTGCCTCCTTCCTCACCACGTGTGGGAGAGAGAGAAGCAGCTCTCAGGAGTGGGTGTGATGCACAGGGAGGGTTCAGCGAGAGGACAGACTGCCCTGGGTCAGACCTGTGTTCTGAGGGAAAAGTGCTTTGGAAGAACCCATCGTGGTTCTTTAATGAAGTTTTGTTCAGCATATTCTAAGATGTACTTTTGGCTGGTTTTTGGCTACAGATTTTAGGAACCCAGGATTCCATTCTGGATCAGTAAAACATTCTCTCTATTCTTGTCTTGGATGGAAGAAACTGCAGAAAATAAAACTACTAAAATCTATGCAGCAACAATGACTTTTGTCTACTGAGAATTAAAGATGCAAGGCAAGAACACGATTTGAAGTCTCTGGACAATCAGGATGTGACCCACAAACAGGAAAGGAGAGTTATGAAACAAAAATGCATCTTTCCAGAGATGCAGAGAAAAAAAATTAGAGGTAAATTTCTGCTGCCACCAAGGCTGCCAACAGTGTAGTGGGGGGTACCACTGCTAAGCACAAAGATTCCTCAGTGGTGAAAGTTCATCAGGAGAGACTGAATATTAAAGAAATAATATTTTTAAAAAAATAATCTGGTTTGAGACTGCAGTTTTCATCTTCATCAAAGTCTGTTCAGAGCATTTTGAGGTGACAGACCACCACAGGACAATTCAAAAGGAGTGGCCTCAAAGGGCAAATATGACACTGAACTGTGTTGGAGAATAGGGCAGGATGTGCTGTTTGGAAGCCTCCTTGTCCTTCTCTGTCAATAAATATGGGAAAAGATGGAGAATACCTGAGACAATGACTGCAGCCTAAATCAATGAATTGGGAATAGCTGAGATGGTGCACAATGGTTCTGCTGCTGGAACTGATGGTACAGAGAGAAAAGGGCTTCTTTAGAGAGTGAAAAACCCATCCCCTGCTCTGTGCTGCTCTTTTTAGGCTCCTTCCTCATCTCAGTTTTTGCCATGTGGAGGGAGGAATGGGGTGAGGTGAGTGATTTCTCCTTCCCTTTCCACAGATTTTGCTGTAAAACCTCCCGACACAGAGGTGATTTTCCCTCCAAGTTTGTGTAATATTTCTGGAGAGCACCAGTGGCTGTTGCCAGGAAATACTCCAAAAATCTGCAGCAATGTAAGCCCTCATCTTTGTCCTGAGCACTTTCCTTTGTGATCTTCAGCTCAGTGGGAGCGCCCTGGGGGCTGTGCTTTGCATGTGGCTCTGCTTTCCACAGCCAGGCAAAACCCAGCTGCTCCTGTCAAATGTCTTGGGGTGTCTGTGAAGGAGACTGCAAGTGGCTGTGGTGGTGGTTTTGATAGAAGTGGATGGGCAATTACTCATGTCTCAATCTGAGAGGCAGTAGATCCCCTGCAACCAAGGCAGGCTGGGCTGCTCTTGCAAGTCCTATTAAAGGATCATGTCAAAATGCTGTTGCCTGGTAGAGGGTCAGAATCACTGTATTTTGTGCTATAAGTGTGAAATCTTTTTGAAAGAAATCATCTAAAGATGACCTCAGGACAGGAGGATCTGACACTCAGCCAGGCTGAATTTGCATAAAGAGAGAGCAGGAGGAGAGAGGCAAACTTAAATAAATACAAGGTTGTTTGTAGTGATAAATTAATGCCCTCAGTTGTCAGATGGATATGGGAGGTGAGCAGCACACCTCAGCACACCATTCCTGAAACAGAAAGGGAGTGTTTTCCAGACAAAATCGTTCTAGTGTGTGTCCTCAGCTGGTTGAAAACTGCACTGAAATAAGTCATGGATGTCAATAACCAAGTCATGTCAGAGACATAAATTAAGTCAAATGTGGTTGTTAGTCTTGTTCTCTTCTATATTTTCATCATTGGCTGCTGGAACTGAGTTTATTTTATATATTTTGTAGGTTCTGAGATCCAGAAGGGACTGCAGTGGCTTTGCAGAAAATAATCAGAATTCTTGATCATTTTGGGAACTCTGGCACTCAATAAGGTCAGGTCTTACACTTATGCAAATATTCATGCAAATGTACACTTTGGATGAATAAAATCCCAAAGTGCAGTATGTAAATAAGGAATAATTAGCTGCTCATTATTAGTTGAGCCTGCAGTTTTCCATCATAAACTAAACACAAGTTAACATTACCTTACCATGCCAAAGGTTTTTTTTCTGTGACAAACCAAGAACTGTGTTTAAGACACAGAATTTGTTCATTCCATCTTCTATGCTACTTTTATAAATACCTAGTTTATTCTCTTAGCTCTGTCTGGTCCCTGTTCCTGGCCAGCCTCTCCAGGCATCATTGTCACAGTTTTCTAACACGAGTAACACACCTCAGCCAGGGAGAATGACAAGAGGTTTTCTTTGCTGAGGTTTTCCTGCTTACAAGATGGTAAATACTGGAAGAACTAGTGTAGTCTACTTTAGGGAAAAGGAAACTGAGGGTTTTCAACATCTTTGAATCTATAGAAAGATTATACAAAGGAAAAAATACTCCAATACTCCTTTATGCTCACTGGATTGTGAAAAGTCATAATAGACTGAATTTATATATACGCTTGCCATCAGAGATACTTAGATTACACCTCAGAAAACTCTTCTAGTAGTAAGTGGAGTTAAGCAATGGAATGAGGTAATATTGTGCTCTTGGGTAAATAAATGAGTGTTGCTGAATGTTGCTCTTTGTCCTGGGGAATGCAAGGATGTCCCTCCTGCAGCCCAGCCCAGGGACCTGTACCAGCCCTGCTGTGCCAGGGGCTGCCAGGATGGTTACAGGAACTCCTGCATGCCTAATCTACATCTCTAAACTTTGAATTTTTGTGCATTTCTGTCTTCAGCTTTGCTAGCAGAGACTGTACCACTTATTTTGACTCATCATCTCATCAGAACTTTTATCTTTATACACACTTTCTAATGTTCCCCTTCCTCCACTCTCTCAGGTCTCCTCAGCTCCCTCAGCAGCACTTACTCTATTTACAGGGAGAGGGAAAAAGATTTCCTGAGTATGGCTGGGATGCTGCTGTTCCTGCATTGTCCTAAGGCAACCTCCTTCATTCCCTTAAATGCACATGTAGAGTTTACTGAGCATCAGTTGGATGTGTGAAATTAGCTGGATGAAGCTCATCCTCTGGTAATACAAAAATAAGATATTGAAGAGAAGAAGTGAGGAGTTCTAAAAATTAGTGGCAAAAACTTGCCTCTGTTGAAACCAGTGGAAATTTTCATTACTTTGATGGGTTCATAAATTCACAATAATCCTTATATTTTGGCAGAAATTGTTAAAGATGCAATAACTTCAGTGGAGCCTTGTCAGTGTACAGGAGAACACAATTCTGTAAGTCTGGGGATTCATGAAATGATGTGTTTCAATATGTGGGTTGCTAAGTTGTTAACTCAAATGCACTGTGAGTACTATCTGAAAAGCTAATCTAAAGTAATAAAGCTAATGTGCTCTTGGAGCATCCTGAGGATTTGAAGTCAATGCAGTTCTTGAATGACGAACATAATTTCAAAAGATATAAAATAGTTTATAAAAGCACATTGCAGTCCATTGTAGAGGAGCATCTCACTACTTTTTTCAGTGGGAATGAAATCTTTGCTGGGGCATGAACTTTGGGTTGATCCATCTTCGGTGTAGTCACAAATACAATTTACTGTTATAACAACAATTTGTTGTTTTTAAAGCACTACCAATGTTCTTAGCAATTTGCAGGTAGGTGTTGAAACAAAAGTTGTTCCCCAAAGGAAGTAAAATACACGCCTGTTGTAGATAAAAGAACAACATATATGCATATATGCAACACAGTATACTGAGCAGGTTCATGCTTTAGGAATGAGCTTAGATCCTGCACGGATACAAAAGGGAGAAAATCTGTTCTTCCTGCAACAGATGAAAATTGTTTCTAAGGGTGACTTGAATTGTCATGTAGAACCAGATGCTTTTTTCTTGTGTTGGTTTTCTTTTGCTTTTCTCTATTCCATTTAGGTTTTGTTTTATTTCGTTCTACTTGCTGACTGTCTGCAATCTGCATCTGTTTATAGGGACAGCTAAAATGAAAACAAGTAAATTAATGGGTTTAGTTGCAGGACAAGATTGAATAAGTTGGTTAGATAGACATCTCCTCAGGTCTTTTTTTGACTAGCTGTGAAAGCTCCTGCATCCCTTTCCTTTATGTTCTAGGGGTACTAAATTAACCAATAAAATGAACTGAGCCTGTTTCTGTAAAATCTGTGACAAAAGTTTAGACTTTAAAAAAACCTCAGACTGCATTCACATCTGTGTTTTTTATATGTGTTCTGTGCACAATCTCTAGGAAAAGAATGTTTGTTACATTATCTAGGTTGAAAATAGTATTTTGCAGTGAGTACGTGAAGCAAATTTTGCGTTTAAAATTTTGAAGTACTAGAAATGGAGATTAATTTCTGAAAGTTTTCTCTGAGAAAAGAAGAAATGACTGTGTAAGTAATAGATCATCTTATTGTAAGGTTTTTGCTCAATAAGCACTATTTACTATGTTATACAGGACAAGTAGTTAACATGTGCAAATGTTAATGGTTGAACAAGAAGGAAGATATCTGACAAATTACAGTGCAGTGATTTGACTTTTTTTATCATTGTGATCTTTTAGTCTGACCTCCTTTAAAACACGGTAGAGGAGACTTGGATTAATTATTTCTTAATTGAAGCAGAGTAGAGCTTCTGGAAAGATGTCATATCCTGCTTTAAAAATGGAGATGATGGAGGCCCTGGCAGAAAATGTGGCAAAGGACTCCAGTAATTGTTTGTGCTCTATGTAAGATTTGTGTCTTTTTTCTCTAACCTGAATTTCTCTCTCTTTGGTGCCATATGTAATTATTTTTTGCATTGAAGAACCTATTATTTATAGTTTTTTTCTTTATGTTCTAGTTATTTCACTCTGTGTTTGGCTGTGCCTTTATTTTGCAAATGGAGCAAATGCCAGCATGACTCATATGCTGATAAATTGTTTCTATATTCAATGGGAAAGCTATTTTATGAGGGAAGAATCTTTATAATAATTTCTAATTGCTCAATATAAAATAGTTTTTAATTTAAAACTGAAGAAATAAATACTTTAGAACTCACAAACAGAAGTCCAATGACAAGAGGAAAAGACAATAGACGGCACAATTTGAGTCTAATGTATAGTGAATATTTATGATGAAAACAAAAGGTAACCAGCTGAACAGTGCTGAAGAAGGTAGGACAAGGTTCCTGCTGCAGCAAACGTAAAGGTGGAATAAGACACCAGCTTTCAGAAGTCAGTCTTTGCTTTATTTCCCAAAGACAAAAAGCCTTTCCCAAGTCTGTTTTCTCTCTCCACTCCTTGTGAATGGCCTCAGCAGGACCTGCCCAGGAGGAGGAGGAGGAGGAGGAGGAGGAGGAAGGTTTTTCCTGTGGCCCAGGCAGGGCTCCCCAATGCCCTGCACCTCCCAGCACGCTCCAGCCTGCCCCAGGCAGAGGCTGCAGGACTCTCAGCCAGTTCAGTAACAAAATCCTATCTCGGGTACTGAGCTGAGGTCTAAAGATGGGCAGTGATTGCCCCACTGGGTGGCAAATGGTGATTTCTACTCCTGTAGCCAATTGCTGAGCTGTATTGGCTTCCCAAGTCGATTTATAGGTGACTTGGTCCCACCAAGCTGCCATGACTGTGAATCCAAGCCTTTAGTTAATTTTTTTGGATAGCTGTTAAGAGCTCCAACTTCCTGCCTCCCCACAAAGTGCATATCAGTTTATTTTTGAAAAAGTGATGCAATCTTTTCCTACACAAATGAATTGTTTCGTTATTCTGTGGTACATCACATCCTACACCTCTTCCATTAATGTGGAACTATTAGTGAAGGGAAAAACCCCTCACTGTTTCTTATTTCTGCATATGAAAACCCCTCACTGTTTCTTATTTCTGGTTATGAATATTAGTCTCAATTTGAAAACCACAAGTTGCATTCTAATGTTCTGATTTTTTTCACTGAGAAGTTTGACCTATATTTCTTTTGTAAGTCATTTGAGAACTAAAATATGATTTTTGTCTATCTTGGGTTGAAACATTCTGACAGATTTTCACCACAGTGAAAAGATTTCTCCATTGTTTACAAATTCTGTCCAGCCTTAGGTGATTTCCATTTTCTTCCCTTAGATGGTGCTAATAAGGTACAAAAAGCAGAGCCAGACTCTGCAGTGTTTTAGAAAGAACACCAAGTACAATGAAGGCTTGTTTGGATTCTATGAGCAATTTCTTTCCTCCTCTCTGTGCTACATTTCTGCCTTATTTGTGCTTATTCAGGCTCCAGAATGACACTATATAAAAGTATCAGATTTGGTAAACAATTACATCTGATGACTATATGTTCATTTTGGAAAACTAGAGGAACAAATGTTGTCTGTATCTGAGCTGCAAAATGAACAGACTTTTCATTAGCTTTGTACTCTCCCAGGGAAAGCTTACTGCCAGTATCTGAACTCTGGGAAAATGGACTTCTTTTATTGGCAGCCAGTGGTTTTCACCATTAATTAGGGACCCCCACAAACAACTTTTTCTTTAGTGCATAACAGTTATCCCTGTGCACAGAAGCATAGAAAAATTTGCTCAGTAGAAAATGAAGGAAAAGAAAATCTCTAGGAATTTTTCCTCTGGATGCTAATGTCAAGGATGTGTGGACCATCCTGAGTAACCATATTTGTATTTTTTCCCCCTCACTGTAATCCTAAAGTATCAAGCTGTAGAGAAGTAGTTGTTTTATAAAATTTCAGTATAGCATCATCAAGCTCTGGAATGAAATTTTGCCACATGAGGATTTCACCCTTTCTCAGGATAATTTAAAACACAAGCCCCACATCTCTCACTATTTTGCATGTCCACTGTAGAGGTAAATGCTTTCAGAAGTGGGCCCATGACCTGAAGACCAGGATGAGCAGCATCTGCAAGAAAAGTGACAGCTCATCATCAGAGGCATCTCAGCCTGCCCATGCCTTTGGCAGCAGAATTATCCTTTCATTCTGTCCCCTCTCCCTTTCACCTCTCCTGGCTCACCATGTCCTTGCTCTCACAGGCAGCCCTCAGCCTGCCTGGTGGCTGGGGTGTCACCTAATTGATCATGACTGCCCATCACTGCACAGGAAGGGACGCGGGGCTCGGGAGGGCAGGAGTGCCATGGGTCTGGATCCCAGGAGCCTGCAAAGCTGAGTGCCCGGAGGGACCACACAGAGTCAGCTGTGTCCTGCCTGGGGACACTGCCAGGATGTAATTAGCGCTTTGCTCCCAGGAGAGATAGAGCTAGGTTCACCTACAACACATGGGTGAGAGAGACTTCACTGTTTATCAAAGCTAGTTAGTTTGATTTAAACCCTCTAGGTTAGCCCGGTAGTGGATCTGTTTCTTTTCTGACCCTTCACTCATATTCATTATTGATTTTTCCTGAAAAACGTCAAGGCAATTACCACATGCCACTTTATTTTATCCTTTCCAGAAGAACCTTGAATGAAGTTTTAGGACACTGTGAAATCAAGGAGCATTCACTCCAATCAAACACAGCCAACACTTTTTGTTGCCTTTGAGGTACCAGTTTTAAGTGCTGTCCTGATTAGAGTGCCTCTGTGATTGCTAATGTGTGGTGAGTCCCACATTTCTGCAGCCCATCCACCTCACAAGGCCAGGCCAAAGAACACTTACATGGGCTTCTTTGAATTTAACCATCTTCTTCAGGGATTCATCCATTGTCTGTCTCTACTTTTTTCTATTGAAGAGCCAATTTACAGTGCTTGTAGTAACCAGACCTAAAATCTAAACATTAAAGCTCTTCTTTACCCTTTCATTACCTAATCTTACATTTTAGATTAAACCAGGGACATGAGAATGGTTTCCCAAAAGATGTAAAGTTAAGCTTTCCTCTGGTGAAGTCTGTGACATTCAAGCTTTGTGAAGGTTCATTTTTTGCTGCTTTTCCAGCTCAGGCCTCCTACCATATCACAAGGCTTTGTGTATAATTATTACACACAGAACAATAACAAAAGAATTGTACTGGTTTCCAAAGACAGGGCCATGAATTTTTAAACAAAGAGAATCAGGGGGCTTGTACAATGTGTTGTGTCTCTGATGATGAGATTTTAGTTAAACAAGCAATTCTATTTTGATATTGAGCCCCTGCTCCATTCAGTGCACAATATGGACAGAGATCACTTAATGAACAGATGTTCACTTTTGGTTTTTCTCAGCTTGTGGCATAGGGCCCTATTTGTCAGGTTTCCCACTCTGACAACTGCTCAAAATTTCTAATTTTCTCTTGAGTTATGTGACACTTGTCACAGCATTAGGGCAAATCCCAGTTACATGTCAGCAAGTGAACTCCTGTGGTCCTTGTTTGGTTTGTTGGACTGTAACACATTTAATTTGGAAACGCTTGGAATTGTACCTAATTCCTAATGTTGCTCTTTATTCATTCACAGTTCTCTCAAAAGCTTTATTCATAAATTGCATTAAATCTTCAGATTTCTGTGTTCTGTGATGAGTTGATGTTCTCTGTATGATAAACCACATAATAGCATTTTCTCAGTTTCCCATTTAGCAGAGCAGCCCGTCCGCTGCAGAGTCATCTGGGATTAAATCTTGCCTTTGGGCCAAAATCTGGGTAATGAAGATGATGTAACTGAACTTAAATGGTTGTTGTTATCCTCTGTAGATGTTCTTAACATGCTGCTTTCACATTCATTTGGCCATTCAGAGAAACGGGGTTTTGCTGGAGCATTGAATTTCATGGTTGTGTTTTGGTTGAAAGGCTCAGGGGGAAAATTCTCTGTGTCCTGGCCAAGGGAGCCCCAAGGCTGACACTCCCTTCACAGTGCAGATTTCCTCTTGTTGCACACACTGGCTAGCATTTTATCTGTATCTTTTGATACAGAATAGCTGATGGTGCCAGGTAATGATAAATTGGATCAGAATTGCCCCCGTGATGTTACCAGATGAGTCCTATTCCAAGTTTCAGTTTTTTGTTTGGCAAAACTGAGTGACTGTGGCAGACAGATTGGACAGGAGGCTTTTGGTGAGGAATCAATAGGGAGATAAGTGGCATTTTCAGTTTTCGAGTGTTTGATTTGCAGTCTTGATATTTAATATGGAGTTCCTTATGGAACTCATGTTTCACATAGTTCATTTTCAAGGGACCAATGGGGTGGAGTTGTTCCACAAAGAGGAATTTAGTTCAAAAAGAACTTGCCATAGTTTTGAGATCAGTACCATAGCCTGTGCAAGTGAAATTGCAAACCCAGGTACTCCTAATAGTTTTCTTGTAATGGTTTAATTCCTAACAGTGTTAAGATAGAGAATGTGTATAAAAAACTTCAAGCATTTTCTCTTGCTTACTTCACAAGGTTTAAGAGCATTGTTGTTAAATTATGCAGGATGGCAATCCTCTTGTGAAGCTGTTGTAATAACCAGTCAAGAAGAGCTATTTCTGCAAAGGCTCATTAGTGTATTTCTAAGTGCTCAGAACTATTACCAATAGTCTGCTTTCTACATAAATATTTTTAGTGTTTGAAACAATAGCTGTTACCTTTAAAAGAGTTCTGGATGATGTCTGGCACTGTAGCTTTTTAAACAATAGTTAAAGGATTGACAATACTTGTATGGACAACAAAGATTTTGTTTGTTGTGATTTGTGGGGCTGTACTAATTATGACTTGTTAATTCTTGGACTTCTACCATCTCTGAGCCAAGAGTTTTGACAGAAATGTTTTTTTCACTTGAAAATTGTCACTTGGATTCTTTATATCCATTCGTATCAGGATTCATTAATCTCCTCTTTAAAACAGTTGTCCAGAGCAAATGCAGAAACAATAACATAGACCCCTGGTGACCTGTCTTACTGCATTCATAATGAATTGAAAATATTCATAACTATCAATTGGTTGCAACTAACACATTGACCATAATAATGCAAACTACTTGGGAAATATTTGTGGAGAAGAAATAAATACGTAGTAATCAAGACTGATTAATGAATGACTCGCCAACCCAAAAAGAGGTGAATTTTTTCAAGAATGTGGTTCTGTGCAATTTGCTGTGCTGTCATTACCTGCAGATATCCCTTGAAAGGTATCAATGTCTATATACATTCTGCTTTGAGCACAAAAATTATTTGCACCTGTGCTGGGCTGCTAAGGCATGAAATTCAGGGTAGGTGTAATGCAGAGAGCATTGTCCAGGGCTAGAGATTGGAAACTGACTCTCCTTAAAGTAACAAGCCAGGATGGATCAGGATTTCTCAGGGTTTTGAATGCTAAAAATAAAATCAAGGTCAATCTCTAATTAAGTGGGACCTGGAGTGAATATAAATGATTCCATTCACCATGCAGCAATGTGACCTGCTAAGGAGACACAGGCTCACAAAGGTGTTTTGTGACTTTGCTGCATCCCCAGCTTGAGCTCCTCCAAGACGCTTCAGCTCCTTTAATGGCAGAGCAGTTTCAGACTGATTTTAATTCTGCCTGGGTGGGGCCATTAGGAGAACAGCAACAAAGCTCCTTCCTCAGGAGTCTGTCACCCTTTCCATGCTTGATTTATCCCCCTTGAGAATGACAACTGTCTTCAGCCTGTTGGTTTTGTTGATCTCATCAATATTTGACTCTGTCAGAAAAATGCAAGTAGTACAGTGCCAAAAATGGATGTCTGCCAACTGATTTACTGTCTCAGGCAGATTGTCCCTGAGTCCCTGTAAAAGCATCAGACCGTATGTATAAAGGAGCACACTTATTCTGGGTTCTCTCCCTGCCAAAAAAGTAGGACTAAAAAAATAAAAAGCAGTTCTACACCATCATCTTTTTCAGTTGATTCATGAAATGTCAGGAGTCTAACAAGCTTGTTCTGTACCAAGAATAAACTTGGAAAAGGTAAACTATGTTCAAAATCATGGCTCTGGAAACCCTGACTGCATTCTCCAGTGGCAATGGGCTAGCAGGAAGGGCAGGTCCTGGAAGGATAGGTTTTGGCTCTGCACTCTCAAGCTCTTGAGCTTCCTCTTGAAACTGTTTTGAGATGTCATGGTTTTGACAAGAATCCTGAAAATCCTTTCAAGACCAGGGCAACAATGGTCCCACAGTTTGCAGAGGTTAAAGCAGCTGGATAAGCAATGAGTGCTGCAGGGAGCCAGGGCAGCACAGAGGTCTTGCTTCTGCTGCACCAGGGAGGAAAGAGGAATTGCCCCATGCCAGGAAGCGCTGATGGCAAAGGGCTCATCTGCCATGGTCCCTCTTTTCCTGCAGAGCTGCTGCTGGCAGTAACCATGGCTCTCACTGAGAGGAAAGCACCCCGCGAGATTTCTGAACGTCCCAGTGGCCCCGCTCCGACAGAACCTACCAGCTTCCAGGGGCAGCTGTGGGAGTAAGCTCTTCTGAAACTTTCTGCTATTACACCTCGGTTTTAAAGGTTTTGGGACCCTAAAATTTCTGGCCATAAAGATTTTGTAGGTGGCAAGGATGATTTTCCTTTATATGTGAAACTGGAAAGAAACCCGGGGAAACTAGGTGAAAAGTAAATCTGCCACAATGTAAGCCTTGCAGCAGAAAATATCAAAATAGGGAGATAATGCAGCATCTTTAGCAGAGATGGGCAAAGCGCTGAGATTCAGCGATACACATTGTTCAGCATTTCTGAATAGCAATAGTCATTGAAAGGGCTGATCTGTGGGTGGTGAGCAATCAGCGAGATGTTCTTAGATAGAAATGGCTAAAAGTCTCATTTAAAAGCAACCTTTCTTCCATTTGGGTGAGGAAGAGCAGCAGGTTTACGGTTTTCCTGTAGCTGACAGACTTCAATTTGTTACTCAAGAAAAAATTTTACAAATGCCTTTTTTTTTTTGGCTAATGTGTAAATGTGAATTGCCAGAGACAATGTAATGATGTAAAAGGACCATCAGGCAGCCAGAGCAGCTATGCTTTTGGATGAATGTGCAGGAGAGGGTCAGACAGCCAGGTTTTTAATTTGATGCTTTCCCAGTAAGAAAAAGATCTCCCCTGCTAATGTAAGGAGAGAGGGGGTGGGGGGGAGTGCAAGGCAAGTGGAAGCAACCACAGGGGTCCCTGAAAGCAGTTGTATAATGATTATTTGACAAGGCTTCCTGGATGCTAACAATCCCATTAAAAATAAGTTGGCAAAAAACATTAGGATCCTGAACTGACTGAAAATGAAAGGAGAGAAATGAGGAGGGATTAAAATAAAGCTCAGAAATAAAGAACAACCACTGAGTGTGTCCACGGTGGGAGTCTGTGGGCCTGATGGGAAGCTCTGGGTAATTAGCTGTATTTGACTTCTTTCTTATATTCAAAAATACTTTTCTCTCTCCTCTCCCCCCTCCCCATATTTTCTTGTAGAGCATGAATTCTTGGAGGTCACAGTCTGTGCTGGGACACCCAGCTTTAGGCATTGTACATGCACATCATTAGGGATAATTCTTGCCTGAAGAACTTTAAATCTGCATTTACCAGGCAGGGAAGGGAAATAGTGGTATCACAGGTTTGCAAATGAGAAGCTGAGGCACAGAGAGGTGAAGGGGTTGTTTCAGAGATGCTCAATTTTCACTTGGATTCCTATGAAAATTGGGTTTTCTGGAAATCCTAACACCTCTAAAGTGATAAAGGCATAGAATTGTTTAGGTTGGAAAGACTTTTCAGATCAAGTCCAGCCACTAACCCAGCACTGCCAAGGAAGATAAGCCATGTCCCCAAGGGCCACCTCTACCCGTATTTTTAAATACTTCCAGGGATGGTGACTCCACCACTTCCCTGGGCCCTGTCCCAGTGCTTGGTAACCCTTTGGGTGAATAATTTTTTCCTGGTATCCAATCTGGTGCCATTTGGAGGAAGGAGGGATGTGCAGACCTGAGGCTCTGATGCTGCCTCCTTGCTCCACCCTTGGCCCTGGCAGTCCTTGGCTCGCTCCCTGCACACCAGAGCTCCCACACGTGCAGCACTGGGCCAGGGCAGCAGTGTCTGCCCCCATGATGTGATATTCTATAAATGTCCTTCAGTGGTTCTCTGTTAAGTGTAGGGACAGGCCTGCAATGCACACAGCTCCATCTTGGTCTCATTGGCAGACACAAGCAAGAACAGCTTTTGTGGTGGCTGCACAAAACAAAACAAAAATTGGACTGAACAAAAATTGGAGATGGAGATTGTTGTATAATACAAATGTGTTGGAAAGAAACCACTTTTATGTGTGTAATGAGCATCAGTGAGAGCCCTGGGAGCAGCTTTAGGTTTGGGATGGCTGCCAGGGGAGCAGCAGGGAAGGGCTGTGCCTGGGAGGGCTCCTGGCTGCTGGGGACAGTGTCTGCACTGAGCCCTGAGCACAGCACCCAGCCAGGGGCCAGGGCGGGCCTGGCAGCTGAATTCCAGGGCCAAGCTGCCCCTGGAGCTCCCCTTGCCATGATGGAGCAGCCTGCACATGGGAATGTGCTGGTGGAGCTTTGCCACTGCTGCCCCTCACGGGGGCGGTTTGTTTCCTCCTCAGAATGGTCACAAAAATCAACTGGTTTTGTATGAAAGAGATAAATATTTGCTTTACCAAGGAAGACCTTTGTGATGTGCTGAAGGCCAACAGTGTCTGTTTATAAGTCAATACTAACACAGATCTGTTTTCTCTGGTAAGAAAAATTTATACCTTGAATGCCCTTGTTACAGATGATTCCCAACAGATGATTCCCAACAAAATTTCAGTTTCATAACAAAAAGGATGAGATTTTGTTCTCATGTTGCTGCTTATTTTCTCTTTAACTCAGAATCTTTTCTGATACGTCAACTACTGAAGCTTGTGGAAGGTTTGCCTGTTTTATTTGGTTTGATTTAAAAAAGCCCACAAACTTTTAATGTTGACAATATTCTTAAATTAGACATTGTGTTAGTCTTGAGCCTTCTAAGTAGCACTTATGTGTCATCTTTTCACTTTGTTATTGTACATGTTCTATAGAAAAAGTAATTTGAAAGTGAAAACTACACAAAACAGATCAGCTGCTTGGCAAAGCTGTGTGACAAGGCTCTGAGTTGGGTTCAACAAGGTCCAGGTACAAGTTGGCTTGCTTAGAGACAGAGGTTACATGAGACAACCTCCACAGGTTTTTCTTCCAACATAAATTATTCTGTGATTTTATGATTAACTGCAATTTTGTTCCCAAAACCCACAGTCCTGAAATATTGCAGTTTTTAATTCAAAATTTATGACTCATGGAAAAAAAGGCTCTTCATCTTAACCATCAACACATTTCTCACATGACTGACTGTAAGAGAAAAATTGTCAGTTGCATGTGATTTGTTACTTCTTCATACCATCCTGAAGGGTTGTTTTGTAGCAAGCCAGAGAGGTTTTAATGAAAGAACAGCAAAGTGTAGGGGCTGTGAATATAATCTGAGAGAGAATTGGAGTGGCCACAGGTGGGGAGAAGGGCAGCAGCTGTCGGGGGGTATCGGGGGCTGCAGGAGGGGACAGAGGTGGGGTGTGCCCCAGGCAGGTGCTGCAAGCCCCAGCTCCTGAATGATGCAGTAGTGAAGAGGAGCAACCTGGCTTATTAGAAAGACAATTGCATTGACTATCAGAATAGCAAATTCTGGTTCTTGTTCTGTCTCTCTTTTCCTGGACCAGCTTGGGAGCCCCTGCTCCATTTCTCCATATCTAATTTCTGAGCTGGAAGATGGATAGTGATCCAGCAATGTCAGGGTGTTATGCTGGGGAGGGAAATTAATGAGCAAACTCCTTTATGGACCAGCTATGACTCATTTTGAAGGCCCTTCCTATGTGTATATAAAAAAAATCCCTGTTTTTTATAAATCTTCTGCCTTAATAAAAGTAGGTCTTTCTTCTAACTGATGTTAGACGCAGTGATTAATTTCCCAGCAGTGTTTGCATTGTCACGTGTGGTCAGGTTATGGATCTCATTGTGTTTTCTGGGGCAGGTGAGTGGGAATCAGTGACTCCCCCAGGCAAAGAACAGAGCTTCTCCAGGTTCTGGAGTAGGAGAAGGTGATGTTCTTATTTGTGTCTCAAGTTATCTAAACATTAACTGTCTCTGTTCTCATCTCTCTCACCCTACTCCCTCCAGAAATCTGTTATTGAAAGGAAGGAAAAGGGAAAATGTTTTTAAATGGGCAAATTGAGAAATTCACAGTGTTGCAAATAGTATGTGAGCAGGATAGAGCTGCCTAGGGCTCTTTCATGAGTCTCACATGGGGCTGTAAATCAATTTAGAATCATAGAAGTAAGGCATAAACCAGAAAACTCTGTGTGTGTGTCAGCTGTGTGCTGTACAAATGGCTGATATTGTGTATAGTGTTTACTGCAAATCCTGTTGTGACCCATTTTCTAATGTAACTTGTTTAATTTTCCTTATGACACAAAAAAATAAGGTCCAGAGTTTGCTGCTATATATAAAGTGTCAATTCTTTATCGGTTTGAATACTGAATATGTTACTGAGTCCCTCCAAACACAGCCACTTTTAATCAAAACCAACTTAAATCCTCAAGCAGTTCTTTTTTACTTCATAAAACTCAAATAATTTAAAGAATTTCTGCCATTTCTCCTGTACAAGCAATTACAAAGTACTGAGGCTTATGACTTGGTTTTTTCAACATACAAGACTATACATTAGTAAACATTTCCCAAGACATTTTTAGGTAAATACAGAATTTTTGTCTGCATCCATTTTGGGCATAATTTGGGCTGCTATCTGTTGGAGAGCTTAAATGTCCAAATATACCTGTGCCTTCTGAAGGGTATTCCTTTCTTTTTACCATTTTCTGTTTAAATCAGGAAACTTGGGGCAATTGTTATGTTGAATCTAAAAGAATAAATTTAGACCAGAGTATTATTTAAGTATTGTTATTTGGGACTGTAAAGTTCCAGAAGTGCTTTGTTGCATTTTGAAGAGTTTTAAGATATTTTGAGGAGTTTTAAGATATTTTGATCTAGATGTTTCATCTGCAGAGCCCAAAGTCAGGGAATTCAGAATGAAGAGAGTTCATTGATGATGCAAGGCAGATTTTTGGGGTTTTTTCCCCTCAGTGAGGATCTTGACCAAATCAGAGATCCTGAGATAGATCAGATTGAATTTATGGCACGACACAACAATGGCACACCCAAACCAGAGTGTTTCTCTTGGCAGGATGGAGAGCAGAGTTGCAGTCTGCTCCTCACAGAACCATCCCCCAGTGGCCTCTCCAAGTGGAGCAGGCAGAAGCTCTCCCCACCAAGGGGCAGCCCTGATGAGCCAGGGCTGGAGGGAGATGGAGGCTCCCGTCACAGGGAGGAAATGATGAAATGATGTGCTGCAGCACGGGGGGTTCATGAGAGAAGGGAATTTGTAATGTGCCCATCACCATGACCAGCTTCTGGTGCTGTTGAGCACAGATTTGTGAGCGCTGACATAGTTGCCTGCATGAGTCATACTTTGCACTGAAAGTTTTATTTAATGAGCTTTGAGGAAAAATATTTCACGCAGTTTTATGTGTTTCTCTATCCAGGCAAAAAGTTTGAGCCCCCATCTTCCCCTTGTGGAGAGTGCTTTCTCTTTTCCAGCTGTCAGAACACAAGGGTCATTTGAGTATTCTTGTCAAGTTTTCCAGATGCTTGTTTGGAATTGATGGGTTTGAACAGGAGCAATTTGTTATGCTGGCACTTCCCCCCTCCAACTGCACAAGGAGTCAGCCTTTGCAGATACATTATCATCTCCTTCCCTGAAGGAGCTGCTCCTCTTAAGATAGAACGAATGGGTTGGGAGATTTTAGGTCTGAACCAAAGGTCAAACTTGTCTGATAGCTGTGAAAAGGAATGGGGATGTGTAGACTGTTGCCTGGGTGGTAGATATTTCTTGCATGCATATGTGTGCAGATAAGGCTAGATTGATTATTTGGCACTTCAACGGAATCATATTTCTTTTTCTCTTTTGGAAATATTTTTTCCCTTTTGGAAATATTTTGGAAGGAGGCTTTAATATCAAAGTGTAAGTAATCCAGTGAAGTATAAAAGTTATTGTTCAAAATTGAGATGACTGACATGTTACAATTTCGAAAATCCTCGTCATGAAATTCAACCTGTAAATCTGTTTTCCACATATGCTTTAATTTTACATCTTATGGAAGTACTGCCCAGTATGCACATACTAACTGAGTTTAAATAGGCAGGAGAAGAGATGAGAACGGTGTGTGCTGGCCAGATGTGCCCAGGGTGAAGGAGTGGCCATGGTGGCTGAGCAGTAGGAAAAAGGTGGTGGGAAGTGAGCATTTCCCACCTACTGAAATGCTGCTTTCATTTTAATCTTGTCTGTTTGGAGGGGATTTCCACATGGAAAGAAAAATTAGCTCCATTAGTATAGAAACTTGTGTAGAGGTATAAAAGGATGTGTGGTCCCAGCAGAGCTACTATTTAGATTCAAAGGAAAAAGAACATGAAAAAGAAATTAGATCTAATCTGAAAGAGTCCTACCAGGTATGTGTTCTGTGTCCAGATCAACCTTTAAGACTCATTAACTAGCTGAGAAGGAATCTGCAAACTCCTGCTGAGAAACCTGGTGTCAAATTTGTTGGGTGATTATACAGATAATTAAACCAATACACGAATGTTTCAAGTGGTGATCAGGTCAACTATACTCAAAGAAGTTTCTTGGCAGCTGAATTTAAGAATGAATGTTGCATATGGCATTTTCATCCTTCTTCACCTTTGTTTGACCAGAGATTTATGACTAATGTCAAACATATTCAAGTGGAAACAATTTTACAGGCATAACAGTAGGATAAAAACTTGGAAATTAATCTTATGCTTGTATTCCAAAAATCATTCCAGGTCACAGCACTTAAGGAGGAGTGAGAGCCTCTGCCACTCAAAGGAGTGACAAATTCAATTGCATCTCTACCTCCACAGTAAGTCTCATGGAGCTGGCTACGAGGATTAAATGTGATTTTGATGTGCTCATGGTGTTCCACTACTTTGTGATATTTTCCACGAGGAGCAGTGTATTTCTGAGTTTAAAATAAGAATGGTCAAAGTGTGTGTGCAGAAGTTTTGTACTCATTAATTGCATTTGCTTTGCAGTCTGATCCTTGGGTAAGTGACTGGAGCTGCACTGGAAGCAAGAGCCAAGAGACCTCTCAGGCCTGGAATGCCTGGGAGCAGGGGAAGGATTGCTTCCCAAACAGCCCTGGCTGAAGGGACCTAACCTAGCTAGGAGCAGTGTGACAGCCCTCTAATTCCAGTGCTTGTAATGAGCTGCCTCTGTGACATCTACTCAATTGATAGATATACTAAAATAGTGGAAGTAACTTTCCTTAGGCCACGATGACTCAGTTAAAAATTGTCCTATTCAGAAGGTTGTAAAAGCAGCCTGGAAAGTGATAACATTAGCTCTTCTGGGCCATTGCACAACCTCATTTATCCTTTAATGATTCTTGTGTTTCCCAAACCTGTGTGCAATTAATATTATTTAACAGATACAGGAATATTCATCGGGTATTTGTTCAGCAAATAAAATATTTTCAATAACTGTGATCTAAAACTTTAGGCAAATGAGTTTCTCTGATAATCTCTTCATCAAAGTAGATATTCTCAAATGCCCACATTAAATTTTGGACTGCAGGTATCACCTTTAATCTATGCTTCAGTGGCTGCTGGGGCTGGAGGAAAATCATTACTAATTGATATGCTTTAATGGCCTGAGAGCTTTCAGAGTTGGATGAGCCCAGGAGAAACGCTGAGAGGTAGATATTTGATTCTAATGATGCCTGAGTAGGTACAAGCAAAAAAGTAGAACTATCATGACAGCTATATCATTGTCAAACTGCTCCATGTCAGATTTTCTACTAATTTGATGCAATTACAAAACACTGTTTTAATGAACCCATGAAAGGCAAAGTTAGATAATGGATAGAAACATGGAAAATGAACTCTGTGCTGGTATTTGTATTTGCCAAGATGGTCACTGGAGAGAGTGGGAGTCTGGGATTTGTAAACTATCTGGTAATTAGTGCGTGGTGTCCTGAATATCTAGTAAGTTTTTATAATAATACAGATATTGAGAAATTTTCACTTAACTGTGATGATGTAGGCTGTGAGTGATGGCTGTTCTAATTCCCCATCCCGGCTGCATTGGTCCCTTCTGCAGCTGCCACCTTGCACTGCCCTGGACACGCCTCACACACAATGGGAGACAACATGAAATTTTCTTTTTTTCAAGTGTGAGCTGCATTAAATGTTTAATTCACCTTTTAAGACTTCTTATTTTGGCCTCAGCCCAATCCCTAATCCCAATATTTTCACTGTGACCTCCTGTGTTTCCAGCACAGTTATCAAAGGCATGTTCTCCTTACTGAGAGGGATGTGGCATTTTCAATGGAAACTGGGGGTGGTTTTGGAGATCTGCTTTGGCATCAGGGTTTGGGGCCTAGGGCTTTCATCTTATTTTTCATGTTTAATAGCATATTTGGTGAGACTTAAGGGAAAAGTGTGCCATTGCTAGTAAATACATGTCATTGTATGTGTGAGTGAAGCAGAAGAACCAACACATAACCATTTCTGAACCTATTTTGAGGATTTACAAAATATCTTTGTGTTTTATTCAGCAGGAAACGTGCTTTTCTTTATGTATTTCTTTTGATGACTTGGAAATTCTTCTTACATGGAGTTAATAATTCCTGTTTATTCCATGAAACTGGAAAGGTCCTTTGTAGGCAGCACAAAAGCCTGGTGTTAACTCACACCTGCTTGTAGTGGAACAGTTTTGATGATTAAGAAAGCTTGGAGAGAAGTATACAAAAAATCAGAGAGAACAAGAAAGTCCAAACATACTTTCTTTACTGGTTCTCTTAACTTTACACAGTTCTTTCAACTGTGAGACAGGCCAAGGCTAAAGCGAGTGGCCTCAGGTAAAGAGAGAGAGAAATGAATGTTCAGAGCAGGATCCTGAGCACTCAGGAGGATTATACGACTTCAGGGCAAAAAAGTACAGATTATTTTTGTCTGGATCTGGTAATGCTCACACTGCCTAAATCCAGAGGTTTATGTAACTATCTAAAGCCAGATTAATTGTGTTTAGAAATCCTCAGAAAAAAACAATGTCTGTGTTGCTGTCACTGATAAGAGCAGAGATTTTTATCTTATGAAATGTGTAGTTGAGGGATGCACTCAATAGGTTGGTTTTGTAACTGTAAAATTAATTTATGTACATGCATGAGAAAGCTGAGAGGGCCAGACTCCTTGTAGATTTAGGAACTCACACTATGAGAAATTAGGGGGAGAAATTAGTGAGATTGCTTGAAATTGGCCTCAAAACTGAGGACGTGACAGTTTATGCAAGAACCACAATTTACTCAAACCACTGAGGAAAAGGAGATTTTTTGAATTTCACCGAGTTGCCACCGCTGTCTTGTATGTTTATGGATTCCAAGAGCATAAGGCTGCCACTAAAAGTGACTTTATGGTTTGTTGCCGTGAAATTGTGCACCTTCAAAAAGGAAAGGACCCAGCAGATGGAGAATGTTGGTGGAGCTTGTACCTGTGTGCTTGGGGAGCAGGAAACAACTGAGTGTTCAAGAGTGTTGAAACAAGAAACAATTGAGTGTTCCTGGTGCCTGGTCATGAGGGGAAATATGCATTTACAAAGGAGGTACCACACAATGAGCATCAACAGCTTTTTGCCTTAAATGTATCTGCAAGGCATCCAAACTCATGTACATGATAGTTAACACAGTCTTAGCTGTGAATTTTTAGAGTACTTTGTGTATTTTTTCAACAAATTTTATACTTCCCTGTCAAATTTTGTGTGATGGGCAGCCAAAAATGCACTTCTGTTAAATTAATGTTACAGGAGAGATCTCAGCTGTGGCTGGAGGAAGGTAAGAAAACGATCAGGCAATATTATCCACAGATAATATTTATCAACAGATCTCTTGGCAAGGATGAATTGAAATAAATGTGCAAGGAGAGAAGGAGAGCAGGACAGTGGTGGAGCTACCAGCAAGAAGGGTGGATGAGCCCTTGGGGACGGGGCTCAGTGCTGAATTTGGCAGTGCTGGGTTAAGGGCTGGACTCGATGAGCTCAGAGGTCTTTTCAACCTGAATGATTCTGTGATTTTCCTCTGAGGAGAGAAGTGAGTGGGACAGGCTTCTCAGCTGGTGTAGACCTACCTACCTGCCTGGAAATCTGGTTTAAAGTGGAACTTGTTCATTTATGCTCTTTACATCTAGGCAGGTATAAATATTGAAAAAAATTGCACGAGTGGAAAATCAGGTCAGTACCTTTTGGTTAAGATATTTTGCAGTGATTTTGGTGTGGATTTACTGGTATCTTGCCTGCTTTCTGGCATTTATTGACTTGCTCATGTTCACTAAATCCAATTTACAGCTCTTCACATGGCCAGAACATAGCAGTAAATCTAGTGCATTAAATCAGTGAGCTGGATTCAGTTCTTTATTAAACCAACAAATCTGGATTAATTCCGGTCTTTGAAAGTGTTTCTATTAAACAAAAGACCAGTTAGACCAGTGTCTAGAAAATGTCTTTGGAAAGCTTTAAGAGTTTCTCCCCTGAAGCCCAGCTACAATGTCAATGTCTCTGCAGAATATGTATGTTTTCCCCCTCTAGTCTCTTTTTTTTTTTTTTTCCCTAAGAGGGATAATTATATCAACTGTTTTGCCAAATTCTTTCTGTGACTGTATTTAAAATTTTTCAAATGGTCTGAGTCCATTAGAAAATGATGGAAAGATATATTTCTATAGCACCACATTGATACATGGCCATATCTCTGTTTTTCAGATGACCTCTCTGTTGGGTTTTCTTCCCTCAAGTGCAATCTAGTTTGAGCTAATGCCATTAAGAAGAAAAGAAAAAGACATTTGACAGGAGTTGTTGTGTATAGAAGTTGTGTTTGATGGTGTGGGTGGAGGTGTTTGAAGTGCTAATTTTTTTTTCTTCCTGGAATACTGGTGTGACAGAGGTGTCAAGTTTTGATAACTGGAAACTGCAAAAGCAAATTCAAGTTTCAGCCTCTGTTTTGGTTGATTGTAACGTTCTTACTGTCAGCCCAGATTCTTTTCTTTCTTTCTTCATTCTGCTTCCAGACAGTTTTGCCAACAACTTAGATTTCATGCTTTCTAATGAGGGTGTCAATTTTTGTTCAGATAGCTGCAGAGAGTGTGTGGAAAACACCCATTTTCCTCTTAAGTTAGATATGTAGTGCCAAATTATTTTTTTAATTGGTGCTATTCTTTAGTTGCAGTTTATTTCTGTAGCATAGGAAGAAAGAAAATCTGGTTTTATGCCTTGAATAATGCTTTGCATTTGTCAAATGTTCTCTGTCACATATTTGCCCTGTCAAATGTTTGGTGTGTATCTCTCCTCTGTTTACTGCATCTTCTAAAGCACTTCTTCAATGCTCAGCCTATGTTGACCTTACTTCTCAAAATATTTGCTAAATGGAGCACGCTGTTTGGAGGAAGTAGCTCCTAAGCATGTGGATTCAATTTATTTCTGGGCAGTTTGGGGTTTTGTTGCCTTCGGGAAACACAAAGAGTATAAAGAGCATAAAGCTCCCAACTCCTGGATATAAATCAGCTGTTCCTAAAATCACTGTCAATAGCAACAGGGTGAGCTGGCAAGTTGTGACTAAAAGGTGCATTTGTGGGTACTTTCCTGTATTTGTGTAGAAAACCCTGTTTAGAAACCAGGACTGTTCTACAGTGCCTTGATGGCACTGAGCAGCTTCCAAGGGAGGTGGGCAAACCCCTCCCAAAGGTGCCTACAGACAGCCCCATACCTGACATACTGGCCATGGCTGTGTTTCCTGCCAGGCAGGAAAACTGCAACCAAAACACTCGGAAAAAGCCTTTCATGTGTGTCAAGAATCAGTTTCAAAGCTCAGCAGTCACTATTTTTTCTTTAGTCCTGTGTTGCTTGACTGTGTGTGTATTTCTATTCGCCCATGTTAAGTTCCTAACCCACTTCTTGGGTATGTATAAAATTTACATATGTAATTGGGTAATACACAAACTTTTCCAGTGACAATAACGAAAACCATCTATGATAATAAATAAATTCCCTTGCCAAGGGGAAATCTCCCTCCATCAAAGGACAGCTCCTGAGCTGTGTAATGAAACATGTAATGCTCACATGTGTGAGCATTAACAGGTAATAATGTACTTTGAGCCATGCTGACAAAACCAACTATTATAGTGAATTTTTCAGTTTTCAACAGAACACATTTAATATATACATGAATTCTCTTGATATGGCTTTTTCCTTAGCAACAGGTCATTCAATTCTTCATAAGGATGTTTGTCTTTCCACACAGCAAACACACATGAAAAGTCACTAATGTCATCATCCAGAACTTTGCTTGAATGTGCATATTCTGCACATGCCTGCACAGTGCCCACTAATTAGGGTAGAAAATGCTAAATTGATTATGATCATTAGAAGTGAAAATGGCTTCTTCTGTCAGTTGCAGAAAAGATTAACTTCTTTTTGGAAAATTTTATTAAAGTTCTGCACAATTTCTTGTGTGATTTACTTAATTATACAACACAATAAGGTAATTGCCTGTCATAATGATGTGATTATGTGTATTTGCTCAAAATGTACAATTAGATGCAATTACACTCTAAGAAAATGGAAGAAATTTAAGGGCTAAGGCACTGAAACATTTGCTCTATCTTGCCAAACTGGGAGCACAGAGATGGTGGCTCTGATTCAAGGTGCTCCTCATGATATGAATTAACAGGAAAATATATTTGGGAAAAAAAACCAGCCAAGAAAACAACAAAACCCCCCTCATTTACAAGGCTATTCCAGAGGCCATGATTTGATTGTTGCATTATCCATGTGTGAAATTTCAGGCACAGTTTGAACAAGGCTCATCTTGCCCACAAAGAAGAAAAAAACCACATTGTACTCATGGTGTTGGGAACATCATGCAGAGCCAGGTTTGCAGGAATCAGGTGACATTTTTAAACAACTGTAACATTCCCAAGGCTAGAGAAACTGCATTTTGCACAGTTTTATGCAATCCCAAGGCACAGAAGTGCATTTTGTTCTTTCCTGTGCTGAACCCTGGGATTCTCCCACAGGTACCTGCTTTCAGCCACTGGACATTTGAGAAAAACATCCAGTATTAAGCAGTTTGTGCTAAAGTTGCTTGAAATGGCTACTCAGTAGCTCTGCTGATAAATCATACAAGGGGAACCTGTTTTATTTTCTCATGTAATCACAGGTCCCTGGTCCCTTTCAGTTTTCTTAGTGCATTTTTCTCCCTTTGTGACAGCAGCTCCCAGGACTGAGCTCTGGGATTAATAAAATGGAATTCACATGGTTGTGCATCAACCTGAATCTCCCCTAACTCTCGTTTTGCCAATGTGCTTTAACCCTATGGCAGAAGCACCCACTGTACCTGCTGGATGGCAGCTATTTAATCCTGCTTTTCCTGCAAAGGTATCATTAGTGCACTGAAATGTAGGGATTTTTAGTGCTTTTAAAAACAGCATGTGTCCCAGGAACAGCAGAAGTTGAGGAAGAGTTTGTTGTGTATTGTTATTTAATGCACTTTAGCTGCAACTGCTTTATTTGGGAATTCTCTATAGGAGTAAGCTTGCAGTTTGTGGGTTTTTTCTTTTCAGGTTGATAGGCTTTCTAGCTGCAAATATTGTTCTTTGACTTTGTCTAATCTAAACAGGTCTCTTATCCTCAGGAAATTATTCCCTCTTTGTTATCTCCTGTGTGTCATGATCTTTGCTCCTCCCTGTGCTTCACTATTACTTCAGGAGGGAGTTCCATCAATACACTGCTCTCTCCATCTTCTCCCTAGGGACATGCCTCTTTTCTCCTGGGCAAGAAATGATTTTTTTTTTTGTGGAGTTGTTTCTGTTTCCAGACAATAGGCCTGGAGCAGGCACGGTACCATTCCCTGGAATAGAAAATTCATTCTAATGAATCCTAACCAACATACCATGTTAAAACCACTTGCTGCTTTTAGCTACAATTCTGCACATAATCAAACAAGTAAAAAAACCTGCTCATAATCCCACTGTTACCAGTACAGTTATCTATTATTATGAAATAAATAGTATAAAATTATTCTGAAATTGTTTTCAAAGAAAAAACTTGTTCATTTAATTATTTTCTAGATTTAACTGTGTTTGTCCAGTGCTAGTGGCTCTGCAGTTAAATACTATATTCCACAATTATATCCTCATTTTCTGCTTTCAGAAGAACTGAAGCTATTTTTAAATCAACAGGAGGCTAGACTGAAGGAAGAATTGAACCCCACATATGGAAAATTCTCTGCTATCCTGCCTTCATAAATAGGAAGCTCAGCTACATATTCTTCTTTTGGTTCCCACAGTGAACAGATCAGTGATTTTATCAAACAGATCAACAGTTTTGAGCTGATGGATGTTCAAAACTTCAGCTCTTCAAAGCCTACCCAAACTTGCTAGGTATGTTAGAGCAGAAAACCTGCACACAAAGTAACAGGCATTAAAGAGATTTTTCAATACAATTTTTATTGGCTTGCAGCAAGAAGACTCTTAGAAATATGCTAGAAGATGCCAGGTGTCTTGTGGTAACAAATGTGTTATATTTTATTAATATTGTGGAGTCCCAAAAAAATGGATTTCAACTGTTGTCAACTGAACTAAGCAGGAACTTGTGAACATGAGTGACACCTAATAAAATACTAAATAGATGAGGTGGGTAATTATATCCCTAAAATAAAAAAAAAAAAATCTGAAGATAATGTCTGGTGTTGCATTAAATTGGAAGTGCTGGAAAATATCTGAATGTAGCTTTTAACACAAATTGAGTTTGTACAAACTGAATATATGGTTTTGTTAATGACACAGACTTGTACGTGTGCTCAGTGTATTGATAAAGGAATTATCTCTGTCATAACAGAGGAAAAGGCATGATTCAACCCAAAAGAAACTAGATGCACGTTTATTAAAAAGTTCTAGCTGCTGGAACAACTTGGGGTTCTCTGATGACCAATTTTATGCATTTTCTGAAGCTTAGTTTGATCTTTAATATACTTCTGGAACTTCCCAAAAGAAAGAAGTTTGTGTGGAGATGCAGAAGGGCAGAGCCGTGGTTTGGGATGAGCCACGGTGAGTGAGGGAGGCGGCTTTGGGACAGCCAGGTGTGGCCAGCTGTCACAGCCCCGGGGTGCCAGGCTTTCAGTGGGACTGGGGGGCCCCAGGGAGGAGCAGACCCTCGAGGGGCAGAGGAGGAGAGGCAGAAAGCTCTGTTTCCTACAGGGAAAATGGATTTTGTGTGGAGAGGGAACAGAGCACGCCCAGCATTTCTGAGGCTGGGGACTCCTTTCACCTTTGTGCCCTCTGGTTTATAACCATTTTGCTCCTTGCCATGCACTCCCTGAGGAACTTGTTTGTCCCTCTTTTCCAACTCCTTTAGTTTCCTCTCACAGACTGACCAGCCATGTCCTTATTGTTCCAAGTACAGACCCAAGGAGCTCTTTAGGAATTTGTCAGGATGGTCCTGCCCCGCTCTTCCAGAGTCAGTCACAGGCTGGGAATGTTTCCAGCAACAGAGGGAAAGTGGAGCTATTCATAGCCCAGCACATCTCCATTTCAGAAGAACTGGAAGATGAAACAATTCCTGGTTTCCTTTCCTTTTCAGTGCTCTTCAAAGAGCTTGGGAGACTGTGATTTCCTGAACTTTTAAATTCGCGACAAAGAAATCTTGTCTACAGCGTGTTTAAGGGTATCTTTTCATCTCTCACAATTATTATTGTTTTTTTTTTAAGATCTACTCTTTTCTGCAGATCTGAGAAACTAACTCAGCTGTGTGAGGTATATCCCTGTCTCAGCAAACATGTCACACTCTCTGCCAGTGAGGAGGAGGAGGAGGAGGAGGAGGAGGAGGAGGATCTTCTTTGTAAACATGGCCTGTGGTTTGTGAAGTTTGGAATTTTGGATGCCCTATTTGAGCTATCTTAGATTTTATTTTACAGATGTTATAGTGGTCCCCAAATCCAAGAACCTGGAAGGAGTATTAGATACTCAGCATCTGTCAGGAAACAAGATGAAAAAATCATTGAGAATTTTGACCTTCCAAGTCCCTAACATGTAGTGAAAAGAAAAGTTTTAAAAATTCCTCCTAAAAATGTTGGATTTAGCGATTCCAGATGATCCTGTAATGATTTATATGAAATAGATACTCATTCATCACTTTTTTGCATTACAGAAACAACAGCAGTGGAAATTACAGTGAAATTTATTCCACTGCTGTCTGGCAATAATATTGAGAATTGTGTTTATTTCATCTTGTAAATGGCTCCATTCCGCACTTGTTTAGATTACACAGGTATAATGTGCAAGGAAAAAAGGACAGGATTGTTGCATTATTTTACAATGCTACTTGCTTTTTTTCCCTGAGAGGTTGTAATGTACTTTTAAATAATCTATGCACAGCTACTGTGAGTCAATCAAAAAATTTTGTGCTGTCCTGCTAAGTCCATAGACAACAAGATTCAGGCATGTTAAAATCTAAATCAAAGGTTAATCCATACTTGGTTATTTGACACAGGTAAAATATAGTAATTCATTTTCTTTATGGGTTAAACATGCTGAGCATAGTAACCAATATATTACTGAAATTTGGGGTTTATTCTCCATTAGCTCTGTCAACAGAAGGACCAGTACAGAGGTGCTGGATGTTTTCTGTGCATTCTGGCTTGTGCCATAAACATTTAAGGTGGCTCATTATCAAAAGGCTTGGCGTTAATAATGGTGGGATGAACAATACACTTAGAGAGGAATATTAACCACTTTGTGTCAGTTGGCACTTCCATTTTCCAGCAGCAAATCCATGTTTGTGTTTGATGCTTGTCCATAGGTGGCAGCAGCTCCAACTCTTTATAGGATGCAATTAAGGCCAGAAAGTTGTGCAGGGAAAGTTTAGCACTTTCTGCAGGTCACTGCACACCCCTTGGAGAGGCATTCAGCAAAGAGATGGGAAGAAACGTGGCAATGGAATTATCTTTCAAATAACTGGAAGGCTTTTCCATCCTGAACCCAGAGGTAAAACTTACCCTTTGTGATTTTTGATTAACGCCAGTTGAAAGGAACATTTAAGTGTCTATTTATAACTTACACTCACAGCTGCGTTTGAAGCTAAATGGCAAAACTTGTAGTTTAATGATATCAAGTGGGTGCTGTTCAAATCTTAATTTTGATATACCTGTGTGAAACAAACAGTCTCTATTGGCTTAAATTTGGACTCAGGACTAAGTGAGTGAAACACAAAGATTAATGATCACCCACTGCCCTGGAAAAGCCTGCCACAATGCAGCTCTGAGAGGCAGCTGCTGCTGGGAGGTGAGTGAGCATGGGTAACCATAAAGCATAATAGGAATCAGGCACAGCTCCATTTTTTTTAGAAGTTTCTCTGAAACATAATCTATGTATCGTGTTGAAGTATGAAAGAAACTTTGTGGGGTTGTAGCTGCTGTCATCTTTATTGTCTAAAGAATTGAATTTAAACACCTGGACTCCGCTGTGCTTTGCGCTGAACAAATGGAAGCGTTTTCAGGCTTTGCAGTTTTGTGCTCAAATGTCAGTGACCCACTTCTGGTTCCTTCAGTCCTTTGAGTTTGCTCCTGCAAGCCTCCCGCTCTGCTCCCAGGGTGGTGGTTTCTGTGCTATTGATGAGCTTTGGGCTGCTCCTGGGAGGGAATATTCCTCCTTCCCAGCTCCAGGCTGGCTGCTAAGGGGGCTGCCTGTGTGTGCAATGCAGAGAGGCACTGTGACTATTTGGATGGTTTAATCTGCCTCTAAACTGCCTAAAATCTGTTAACTTGCTCCCTCCCCAGCATCTCAGCTTCTTCCTAAGCACTACTGGGGTGCTTCATGCATTCCTGTGTGAGTAGAATAATCACTCCAGCTCAAGTTCTGCACTGCTTGCAATTAAAAGAAGGATTTTGTGGGTCATGTGAAAATCAATCTAGATGCTAGAAAACCTCACACCTTCTTATTGGTCTCCCCAAAGCTGAACCTTCCCACTTTGGTTTCTCAGACTCTCTGATCTGACTTGTTTCTGTTTATTTCAGCTGAACAGCAGCTGTCAGCTATTCTCTCATCTGCCTGTTCAAAGTGGATGTAACCATCTTCTCTCCTTTCTGGGTCTGTGAGTGCTGAGGAGCAGCTCAGTGTTAGGTTGTAAATAGTCAAAGGCCACCTGGGAATGCAGGAGATTGCTGCCTTCATGGCTGGCTGGGGACACTCTGCTGCAAAATATCATCTCTGGAACTTTTGTTCTCCAAGAAGGCAACATGAAAGATAGTTAGGTCCATATCACATGAGAGAGAGAGGCATCCTTTATAAATTTATTTTAAAATTTGCAGTTGCCTAAAGTTGCTAGGAAAGCAGATGGATAATGATAGCCCTGGGGACTTATTTCCTGATTTTTCAATGAGATATTTTTTGACTGAAAGAGTTTAATATAGCATAGAAAATGTCATTTAATTACAACTTGTTGTTAGTACCCAATGAGACAGACCCAAGCTCTTAAATTAGCCAGCTAAAGTAGGTGCCTGAAGCTGATGGTGTGAATATCCGATGGAAAAGGCTGTTCCAGGCAGGAGATGTATTTCAGGCATGGAAAGGGCAGGGCAGTGGCAAAGTTGGTGAGGGAAGAGCATCTGCTATGATGGTCTCTGTGACCCTGTTCACAGGGGTCTCAGGTTGAGGGAAGAGACGAGGACCTGACTCCATGTTTCAGAAAGCTTGATTTATTATTTTATGATATATATTACATTAAAACTATACTAAACAAATAGAAGAAAGGATTTCCTCAGAAGGCTAGCTAAGAATAGGATAATAAGGAATGATAACAAAGGCTTGTGGCTCGGGCTCTCTGTCCAAGCCAGCTGACTGTGATTGGCCATGAATTAGAAACAATCAACATGGGTCAATCAAAGATCCCCCTGTTGCATTGCACAGCAGCAGATAATCATTGTTTACATTTTATTCTTGAGGCCTCTCAGCTTCTCAGGAGGAAAAATCCTAAAAAAAAATGATTTTTCATAAAAGATGTCTGCAACAGTCTCCCTGAGCCCTTTGCCTCCTGTCCCTGTCACAGGTGAGGGGAGAAAAGCCCTGTCTGCCTCCAGGCCACCCCTTTGGCCCTGTCAGCAGCATGAGAAGGGCTCTGCACCAGGCAGGAAGGACCTGCCAGCCCCTCTGGCATGCTGGAGAGGGACTGGCAGCCAGCAGAGCCTTGCAGGAGCCCCACAGAGCAAGCAGGAGCCCTGGGCTGTGCAGGGGCCACAGCAGATTGTCCCCGTCCTCTGCCGCCGGCCACGGAGGCAGAGGATGGCACAGATGGGTTGGTTTGAACCTCACACTTCCCAATCCCTCCTAATCTATCAGGGTGGTGGTGGTGGGAATGTCCAGTCCTCCAAATTGCCCAATTCCAGGACAGAGGTAGCTGTTAGATCAGAAAAATTCCCTGCATCGGCAGTGTGGCAATGAAAGTGGTCTCAAATGCTTAAGAGACTTTGTAAGTGGTGACAGGTAAAGCTGAGCAAGCTCATGCAGTGAAGGTAAGATGTGGGAGAGCAGGGTTGTCCTCCCTGGCAGCACATTTTCACATCTGTCACTTGTTCAGGACTCAGTGACAGGAGGCTCTCAGGCTGAGAGCTGGAGATAAGATAAGCAAGGACTGTCACAGGAGCTGCTGCTCTGCACAGGAGCTGAGACTGTGTGCAGAGCCCTGAACAAAGCCACAGATGAGACCTAAAAGGACTGAACTCCCTGAAATATTGCAACATGATAATTAACTGCACTTTGTGGAATGAGAGAGAGACCTACACAGATGAGACCTAAAAGGACTGAACTCCCTGAAATATTGCAACATGATAATTAACTGCACTTTGTGGAACATTAATGCTGGAAGTGGTTGATGCTGCCAGCTGGGAAACCACAGTCTAGTGGAAAGTGTGTCTGTCCATGGCAAGGGCATTGGACCCAGATAATCTTCAAAGTCCCTTCCAACCCAACCCATTCTGTGGTTCTGTGATAGGGTGATGCAATCCCATGATATTTTAATAGGGTTCATGTGAAAATAGGGAGTTTTCTTTCCACATACAGTGGGTTAAAGCTGAGCAGGGGGATGTCAGTGTGCTGGGCTGAGCTCTGAAATAGCATTTTTCTCTGGAGCAGAGTAGTTGTCAGTTGTGTTTCTGAAGGTATTAAAGCGCAGCTGGGAATGGGACACGGCCTGGCAGTGCATAAACAAGGGATCTTCCTGACTATGCATGAAAAGCATCAATTCCCCAGAATGGCAGCTTGCTTACCACATAAAACACACTTGCTGATGCTCCTAGAAAATATTTCCCCTGGGCTGGTTAATGGGACATCTACACGTGGTGACACAGTCCAATTTCTGCTTATTTGTTTACCTGCTTGTGCAAACACTAACTAGAAATGTCAGGGTTTTTCCTCCAGGGCTGTCAGGCTCGCAGTCCTTCTCCAGGGCTTGCCTTTCTGATTCAGTGGTCAGGTCAATTAATGTTCATATCACCACTAATTGCATTGCTCCAAGAGCTACAAGAAAAATCAGACAGGACAGAGCAACAATTATCCTAGGAGCTCGGTGTGACCAGGGCAGTTTGGAGTGTCACAGCTGGCCCAGTGTCCTGCCAGCCTTTCTCTTTGTGGATCCCTGGGACAGAACAATTTTGCTCTGAAGGAGTAAATTTTGCTCCTTCCAGTGGCTGCTTCTTGTGTGGAGTGCAGGACATTTCCATAAACACCTGACTGGAGAAATCACATTTATTAGTGGGGCAGTCAGCCATGAGTAACAATAAGGAAGAATTTACATGCCAGAATGGGTAGAATGGGAAGCATAGAAAGAGTGGCACCAACTAATTTTGCTGCCATCCTGGTTCTTAGCTATATTAAGACTGCAATCATTAAAAAACTGGGCTGCTTCTAATTAGCTCAGAGTGACCTGGGCCTCATTAGTGCCCATGTCCAATAGATAATTGAGCTATTTTCTTGCATCCAGTCACACAATGTGGAAAAACCAAAGGAGTGTTATGAAGGCCGGAAGAGTGCTCAGCATGTGAGATTTTTATTTTTATAGAGAGGAATAATAGCTTCAGTTTTATTTTCTAGTTCAATGCTCAGGGGGAATGTATAGAAATACAAAATGAACATCAACAAAATAGTGCAGGGAGCAGAAAGCCCTGACTATAGGAAATAACCTGTCATCTTCTTTTTTTTTTTTTTAATTTTATTTTTTAATGCTGAAATACCAGGACAGGCTAGTGAAAACTGTCTTTCTGACAATGCTGAGTTACAAGCTGACAGCACCTGTTGGTGAGTAACAGCCAGGGGCCTAGGACAGCTCCTTTCCAGTGTGAGTGATTTGTCTGAAATATCAGTTTAGTCTGAGATAAACAGGCTGATTTCCTTAGGATAAAGTATGAAAGAATGGAATGGAATATCTTTGTTAAAAAAATATGAAATGTGATATAGGGGGACTGAAATAAAGAATAAGTTGTAGAAAAGAAAAAAAAAATCAAGATTTTTCTTCTCCTTCAGGTCAGGTAATCTTGGTTTGAAGTGTTGTAAAGCAAGGAGTTGTCATCGACAAGGCAAAGGTTTATGATGATGTGACTCGGGGGAAAATTGTCTGAAGCAAGTAGAGATGCATGAGAAAAAAAGCAGAGGTAAACATTTCCAGGCTTTAATATTACAAAAAATTTCTATTTTAATGTACAGAGACTTTATAGAACTGTTTTTCTCTCCCGTACATCCCCACCCCCAAGATGCACAACACACTCTTTCCTATTCATAGAAGTACCCCAGACCCATTTCCCAGCTACTTTCCCAGAGACTTAAATGGACCAACAATGGAAAGTTATTTATCATGCCTGTTGTAATTGGACCCAATTGGGAAAATGAGATAACTTCAGTGAATTACAGGGCTGCAAATGGAAGCTGCAGCCACAGTCTTGCTGGGCATGTCTAATAACCTGCAGCCATTCACCACCAGTTCCAAAGGCCAAGCTCATTAGCACAAAGGCAGGTGTTTGTGCATTTCCATTTGTTAAATTAAAATGATCACAGTCATTTTGCTAATAGTGCAATGTGCAATGTGCAATCTCAGACGAGCAGTTTGAGCAGAGAACATTTTTTAAAAGTGAGAAATGAACTTCACCAATCTAATTGTTCGTTATTAAGATAAAGATATTTCTGTGGTATCAGCTCAGCAAGGTGTGAAATATTGGTCTGCTTTAGCATCTCTCACTCCCATTAGAGGACTTGAGTGAAAATGTTGTTGTGGGCTCTGGTTTGCTCTTTCCAGCCGCGGCTGAGGGGGTGCTGAGGTGTGCAGGGGTGCAGCCCAGTGTGGAAGGCTCGGCTGGAGCCTGGTTTGGATGCCAGTGCAAGCAGTGTCACCCTGGTAAGTCCAAAACACTTCTTGTAAGGTGAGTCAGGAAAGGAGCAGGTTCTGGAAGATTTGGGTGTCTGAAATGTGTCACCATCCCCTCCCTCCTTCCTGCTGCGGGGGATGCTGCAGCCTGCAGGGATCCTGCTGTCCCGGGTGCCCTGTGCAGGGCCAGGACACGCTGCAGGGTTCCCTATCTGCACATGGAGGCTAAACAGGGATCGCTGAACTGCTAAGGCTGGAATAGACCTGGGAGGAAATTGAGTCCAAGCGTTAACCCAGCACCTCTGTGCTCACCACTGAACCAAATCCCCAGGTGCCACATCCAGATGCTTTCAGAACACTTCCAGGAATGGTGATTGCACCACTTCACTGCTACACCCTGCATGGGTTTAGCTTTCTTAGTGACTTTTTTTCCCCCCTTCAGTTGTATTGTTTCCCTGAAAGTGGAAAGTATCTTTGTTTTCTAATTTTGAAAAGTCTAGATGAAATTGTGCAAATGGCTCCTCAAACTTGACAGAAGACCTATGGGGTAATGCAGTAAAGCTTAGTCTTAACAAAATTACCACAAATTGTTTTAAGAGCATCATAACTTGAAATAGCATAAAATAAGTGAAGGTTTTCTGAAAAGTAGTGCATCTGTTTAGTGCTTATCTGGAAAACTGATAAGCATACTGAATGTACACTAAATAAAAACAAAGAACTTTTGGCATTGTCTCACCTTTTTCCCTTGACATGACTTTATTATCTATTATAACCAGGAAAAATCTTTGTATTCCAAAGAGAAGGCTGTTTTTAAAAATACATGTGAATAAAATAAATATTAGTATGGTGCAAATACTAATTTAATTATTTTTTAATCTTATTTTTTTTTACAGCTTTGGTATAAGTTTCTGTTTAATAGAACTCTGAAGCTCAGGTAGTAATTTCATGTTAGGTTCAGTGGTATGGCAATGTAAATCTAGAGACATAGAACTGAATTACTTGATATTTCTCAAGATTTAAATTAACATAAATAGCACCATAATTTTCCTTGTCACTTTCATATATAAGTGCAGGAGAGGTCCAGGCAGGAGTTCTTATTTATGCATCCCTTATGTCTTCAAAGTTCATGATTTGTGTGCAGTCATAAAGAGTGGATAGCTCATAATTTAATTATTTAATCCATAAAATCCATTTAAAAAGAAGGAAGAAAAAGTTAATGCTTTGTTTACAATGACTTTATGGTAACTCTCATGTACTCGTGCGCTCATTAACAGGGAAAACGGGTTTCTGTAAGGGCCCAGTTGTGTTTTGTTTCAATCAACTCTGAAAGGATACAAAAAATAGGAAAAAAGAAAGATAAACCAAATAATAAAAATTAAGTAAAAAGAGTTCTGAAGCCACACTCTTGAGCTTAAAGGAGCCTATTCTTTCTTTTTATTGTTCCTGAGTAAAAAATTACCTAATGCTCTTTAAATTTAAGAACTGTTCAGTTCATTACACACATGACTTGACAGTGTAAACTTTTAATTTGAGTTAGAAGAGGTACTTAAAGCATAATAGGAGCTCATTAGTAGCATTAAAGGAAAATAGAAAAAAGTTTGGATTTAGTAGTCACGACTCTAAGAAAAGAATTGTTCCACAAAACATCCTGGCAGAAAAAGGAGTCAGGAGTGCACAGGCCTGAAGTCAGCTGAAATTCAGCGTCTCCGTTCCACCTTTGCATAGAAGGAAACCTCTGCTTCCCAGAAGGGAACTTTGATGGAGCAGTGTAAAGCTGAATTCTCCCAGAGTAAAGGAGGATGTGCCGCCATCCAGTGAGGGCCATGCTGGCCATGTAGTGCAGGTAAAATCACTCTTTTTGTTGGCCTGGGCTCTCTGCTGGGCACGCACAGACATGCAGAATGCCAAAAGTGAAGGAAACAAATCAACATCTGTTTTGCCTGGTGATAACACTCTTATTTTATACCATACAATAGCTTTACATTTTTTATTAGCAATTCAAGTGGGAGTTGGTTGTTGAATTAGTGGCAAGTGCTGACATATAAGAGCAGATGATTTGTATTTTCTTAGAGATGTGTATGCAGCATTTTCTGAAGGAGGTGGCTTTGGTACTGTTATGTATGTGAACATCCTGGAAATTCCAGAATTTTAGCTTTTAGAGAAATGTATTACTGTTATGGCCAAAATGGATCTAAATATCACAGATTTTTATGTATCTGTCTGAATCCAAACTGAGAGGCTAGCTGTGGGGTATCTCTACAATAAAATATTTAATGTTCACTTGTTGTGATCAAAGCAAACATTTACTTCAGTGCTATTAAGTTTTGTCTTTTTAAGCTCCTACAGTAGGAGGATCAGGCTCCACTATCTTATTGTCAGATATGAATGCAACTCATTGTTAAAGTGTTTGTGATAAATTTATTTCAGCTTTGTCTCCTAAAGGAGTCTCATCTTGCATCTTTTCTACACTGAACATTTTCACTGAGGACCATGTCAGAAGGGAGGTATAAAACACAAGTATAAAATCAGGTATTTGAATTACAAGGTAAATCTTTTTGACTGGTATTTATTAATACTAGTTAGCTGTAGTGATAAGGCAAAGGGACACTGATAATTGCAAATTTGAGGATTCTCTACTTTGAAAAGGCATTTCTGCCAGATAGACTGGTAGAAAAATATTCATCAATCATTTAGAACTGTCTCAGGAATTTATTAACTTTTACATAAGCTGTGTATTTCTGCCTAATTATATCATGAATAAACAGCTGCAATAAACAGCGAGATTCAATCTTCTGAATAAGCACATAACTACATTCTTCACTATTTTCTGTTTTTTGACAGCTTAGCAGTTAAACTGGATGAACATGGAATATAGTACATGAAAATGGATGAGAAAGAAAGTGATAATGTAGCATATTTTCTCCACTTCCTTCTGAAACAGTGTAAAGCAATCAGTTCTAAAAACCTCTGTCCATGTATTAGTTAATCAATACGAGTGTTCAGCCAGCTCCAAGATATTTTAACACCTGTCAAAGCAAGCTCAGCAGTCATTGTTCAAAGCTTACATGGAAGTGAAAACCACAACAGAAAACCTTTCCCATCTCCAGGGGATTATCTCTGGGGAGAAAAAAAAGAGAGAGTGATTCTGGTTACTAGAAACGAGAGGGGGAACAGAGCTGCAATTCTCCGATGATCCAATTATGATTAGAAAAACTATGTAAAAAAAACAACTAGAGCTGGGAGAGTGAGGAATTTAATCATGATTATCTGCCTCTTGTGAGGCAGTGTGAAAATCTGCCAAACCCACCTTTGCTTGGTTACCCTGAAGTGTGGGAGGGAAGGGGAAGCAAATGCAAAATGATGCATTGGGGAGGCACCGTGATAGAGCACAGCAAGGGAAATAATTTCCTCTCATACTGGGAAAAAGATTCCTTTTCAAGACCTGTGATATTATTAATGAGGTATGAAACTCTAGTAAAGAGCTTTGGCTCGTGTGCTGCTACCACTGCTCCTTGGAGCAGCAGAATTCAGCTGCATTTGCCATGGGGTTAACAACAGATCCCTGACTCTCACACACCATTCCCCCTTCCTGTTATACACACAGGTTTTATGTCCCATATAAATACCTGTATTTAATATTTACTGTCTATTACAATAAATATATTCATTGTCAGGCTTATTTTCGCCTCTCATTCAAATTATATTAGGCTCAAGCACGACAAAAAAGTGTGATGCATATTTTCTGGAGGTTTAAAAACATTGCTGAAATCTGTACAGCCCTGTCATTAAAAGTGTAAGTTAAATGTACCAAGTGATATTTTTGCTTCAGAAATGGAAGTGGGGAGTGTTGCCTTAACACTGTGGACCTGAATTAACATACTATGCTGTTTTATACATGAATGAATGAACAGTATATGAATAAACTGCTTTGTACGTATCTATTTTTGCCTTTATTTATTACTTCTAAGGAACCTGGGGATTGTGCTCTGACTGCACACAAGGTAGGTGCAGGTACAGGTAGGTACAAGCACCCACAGGCACCCCCAGGACCCTTCCCTGGGCTCTCCAGGGATGCAGCTTTCCCTCATCCTTGTGGTGGCTGCTCCTAGGAGACCACTGCTCACACCTTGGTGCCTTCTGTGACGAGGACACTTTGCTGCTGCCAGAGAAAAGGGATGCTGTATTCATCCTGCATTTCCTTCACCAACTAGAACAACACCCAAGACGTTTTCCAGGCTCTTCCTCACTGTTGCTGTTGATTCAGCCATGTGTCCGTGGCCATCCCTGTACCAGCAGGCAGAGCTGGGCTGGGACATGCAGGGACACACAGTGTGTGCCCCAGCGCATCCATCTATTTTCACTGAGTGACCCAGAGTCACTCCTTCAGCTCCACCCGCACCTAGCTGAAATAATGAAGTTGCCCTGTTCCCAAACCTGCCTCCTGAGACCAATTTTTCTGTGGAGCTGCCAGGGCTGTAGCAGCTCTGCCCTTGCCCTGCCCTGCTGGATGGGGCACCTCTGCATCTTGGAGGGGCGATATTGCTGGATGCTGTGAAAGGAAAGGCTAAAGGAGAAATACCTGTGTCTGCCTGCTCCTGGGGAAGTCATGGATCCAGGAGAGTGTGGGCTATGAAAGCCATTAATATTCTGCAGAACCTCACCCAGACAGCAGCATACTTATTTCTGGCTGTGTGCCAGACAGGCAATGGCGTGCTCTGAGGGCTGTGATCCTGATAATGAGTTCTTCATCACCTGTGAGATGCTAATCCTGATCCTTTAGAAGGATTTGTTCTTAAATTATTATTATTATGTCTCTATCTGTATGTTTTTGCCTCAGTGTGTATGTGTGTGCTGCTACTCCCAGCAGCGAGCAGCTCCGGCCAGGCCAGGTCAGTGCTGAGCCCAGGTGGCTGCTGGCAGGGACATCTGCCCCTGCTACTTGTGCAGCATCTCTGCTGGTTAATAGGTCTGCTCCCTCGCTTAGAGTCACTTCTTGTTCAGGCCATGGACAAAGTTATGGATCATTAGATTTATGCATAGATTTTGTGGCCATGAAAAGCGCCCCACAGACAGTGCTGAAAGCTGATCACATTATCCTGCCATGAGCAGCACAAGCAGCGACCCTGCAGGCAATTTTTTGTAAAACCAGAGATTTCCTTATGATCCCTGAAGAGTTTTTTTTGGTGAGGATTATTTTCCACAATGGTCCAGTAGGAGGTTACATGGGTTTGGAGCTATGGAAACAACAAGAGTTTTCTTCCACTGCACAGCAGTGACATAAATTATTTTCTGACATTGCCATCAGGGTCTCTTCCTTAGATGGTGAATTTAACAATCAAACTTATAGTTACCAAGGGGAAAAAACCCCAAATCAAGGGAACTCTTGTGATATTACAGTCATTGTTTCTTAATGTAGAACAATTTGCTCTTTTGGAGACAAAGAGAACAAACCAGCATGTATCAATACACTGCTGTATCTATCAGTAGTAAATATGTATACTGTACAGAATTCCTCTTATTCTATTTTCATAAGGCTGCAGGGGACCTAGAAAAGATAGCAGGAAGGCCATAAGAATGACCATAAAAATGAAATGGCATCTGTTTGTAGCAAGTACTAAGTGGACTGGAGCTTGCTGTGTTGGAAAACTGGTGACTGCAGTAAGGATCCAACAGGAGCCTACAAAATTATCAGCAGGTTGAGGAAATGAATTGTGAATCATCAACTTTTTCTATAAAGCAGAGATTTTAGAAAATCTCTTCTTGGAGACATAAATTTCCCCATGAAAATGTTAGCTTTTCAGGAGGGGCTGTTCTTCCCAACAGGTAATTAAATTACAAAACTGATTGCCACAGGATTAATGAGCTGGCAGAAAGAAAAAAATTAATTTAAAAAGAAATTAATTCATGCCAGTAAATAGGGTGATGTGGCAGCAAGCATATAGATGTCTGATAGAGTATCTATAAAATCCTTATATATATATATATGTGATGGAACATATTTAAATATATACATAGAAAATTCTTTTTCAGAGTGAGGATAGATTTTTAGCTGTGTTGTATTAAAACTGATTCCATCTCTGGGCACAATCAAAGCAAAAGAATCATTTATAAGGTGTGGGAAATGCAGCTTCTCTGGCATGGACAAAGAAGTTGCACTTTTGCTGTTAGGATGAATTTTGCCTGGCTGCTCCGCGCTGCTCGGTAGTGTAAGGCTCTTGCTGCTTTGATGAAAATCTGAGAACACCAAATTAGAGTCTGCATTAGTTATGTAGGTAAAAAAAGTGCTGAAAATGTACAGAGCTGCCAACACAGTGTGTGCCTGCTCATCCTTTCCCTAGAAAAAAAATATACTCATATAGATCTTCATCCTCCACAAAATGACAGGACAGCCCCACTTGCCAGAACTGTTTTCCTGTGACTGTGCTGTGGCATTCACACAGGCTCTTTCTGTGACAGTAATATGGAAGTTGTCTCCATAAGCAACTGTCCACAAAATGACATTTTTCCCACCTAGGCAATCGGATTTAGCAGTTTCCTGAAACATACTCTCAAAATTATCTGTTTTAGTGGTTTTTCCCCAGAAGAAAAGGTGCTGTGATCACCAGCTGGACTGGGGCTGCTGAGCCCTGGCACAGCTGGTGATGCTGCTGCCCCTCTGGACCCTGCAGGCTCAGGCTGGGTGAGGAGTCAATCACAGCTCACAAACTTGTTTGCTCAATATTTTCCCCACAGCCTCACTGTGCCTATGGAAAGTGGTGGAGGTCTCTCAGTATCATAAAGCATCAAGTGTTTAATGGGAGTTTGAGAGCAAGGGAGAAATCTAAATTATAAACTTGCTTCAAACATCAACTTTGCTGATGCTGAGCAGGTCTAGTCTCTCTCTCACCTGACAGGGTCCACCAGGATATACCTTTGAGTGGAGAGGAGCAGCTCTAACAAAGCCAGGTACTGAGGATGTGGAAAGCTTTCCCTGGTAAAAATGGTTACAAAAATCTGAGGAATGCAAACCCTTGTTTGTAGGGTAATAGCAGAAATAGTGTAAATAGAAGAAGCTTTGCTAAAATTGAAAAATATCTTGGAGCTACTGGCCAGTAAGTAATCAAAATTGATGCTTTAACACAAACTGATGCTGCTGCACGCTTTCTGCTGCTGGCCTGTGTCTCTGTTTATTGCTGAAAAGTCTTCTCTTGCCACTGGCTCTTACAGAGAGATCTGGGAGGAGGCTGCAGCTAAAGCTGTGCCAGCTAATGGAACTCCTGTGAGGAGGGGACCCAGGCGTGGAAGCTGGCACACAGCAAATGCTTGCCTAAAAATGTGCTGAATTTGCTGTGTGAAGAACTTCTGGTTTTGAGCAGATTTTGCATGTTTGAATGTTGTCAAGCATAAATTCAGTGTTTAACATTTAATCTAATTATCCCAGTTTCTTACATTTATAATGTTCTTTGTGGCATTCTGCAATTAAGTAGCCATTAATAAACATTCCCATCAGTGTTGAATTAGAACAGGTCATTATAGAGTCAGCTTAAGCAAGTGTAGAAGGCTCAGAATAAATAAATCAACAAAAATGTTACCAAATAAATAAAAAGTAAGCTAGTCCATGTACTTTGAGAAGGCCTTGATAATTGAGCTACATATCACTATTAGAAATGCAATTACTTGTAATTGCCACCTTTAAAAGCAAGCCTTTGTTCCAAAAACAAGATATAGATGAATTGTGTCTCGTTGTACAAGTTGTGAATTGCCTCTAGTTTTCTAATCTCAGCCATCACATGAAAAATGCTTTTTCACCTTCAAGGTGGAGAGGCCAATCCGTGAGCTCTGTTACACGAAGGGTGAATTGGCAGAAGTCCACCAGGATCCTTTAAGCTCCTTTGGATTTCCAGAGATGCAGTTCAAGACAGAATTTGCCATATAACACAAAATAGATGGTAAAATAATTTTGTACAGAAAGCAAATAGGAAATGTGGTCCTTTATCAATTTAGATACTAAAATCTTCAGAGCTCATTCAAGCATTATTCTGAATTTATATTGTGGTTTTTTATGAAGAGGAATAAAATTCTAGTTATTTTTTGGCACAAGATAACTTTTCTTCATGATGCCTAAAGTTGTCATGGTATATACTACACCCATGAAGTCAAGGGGATTGTCTTCATCAATAATCATCAGCTCTGTATCACCTGTGTCACTGACTGCTGCACCCTGTGAGTCTCAGCTTTATGGAGCCCACGTTTAACATTATTCCACATTAGTGCTACTGTGTCGCTGGGAAAGTTTTGCAATAAATTCCAAATTTATTGGAATCCATTTGAGAATAACAGTAAATCACAGAAAAAAATAAGGAAACACAAGTCAGCAGATTTTTTATGTAGATGAAAGAACTACTTGTACTGTCATACACACACAGAATGTACATCATTACATTTCCCACTGAGAAAAAACACTGCTCAGATTAGGCCTGCAGTGTAAATGCTTTTATTTTTTTACAAGTTATGAATGGCTAAAAATAGGCCTCAATAATGAAATTGCTGACAGGCCTTAACTACAGCACAAGAACGCAGTGCTATAATACAGTCGTGCCAAGCCCCATTGTGTTGCTGCAGTGAAGAATTCAGGGCTGGTTTTGCTGAGGCGGTGCTCTGCAGAAACCCCGGTGGGCCTGGTGAATCCCTGCCTGAGAGTGTGAGAGGGGACATAACCCGAGTGAGCCCTGAGCAGGCTGCGGGGCAGCGCAGGAGCCCTGTGTGGCACAGGGTCACTGCACCGCCTAGCCATGTCATCAGAAGTCACTGGGACATTTGTGTGTCATTGATTACTGACTAAGAGTGGGTGCTTCTTGCTAAGCCTCATTTCTACAGCACCCAAACTGCTCTAATCCAACATCCAGGGATTTCCTTGAGGGAACACAGCCAGCTCTAAACACTCTCCCATTTACTTCAGCTGATGGGGCACCAACTGCAGCAAAAGTTGGCCATGAAATTATTTTCTGCAGCAAACACAAATTTGATCAGACCTGAGATGGTTCTCCATAATAAAACCCAAATTGATTTCCAACAGCCCCAGTGAGCAGGGTCAAAAGATGGCTTAGCACTGCTCTGCCCACCCAGCCTATTTAAAGCAAATATCAGGGCAGCCAAAGATTTCTCCTATAATCTGGAAGTTGGCAGTAGGGGTAGATGGTTTTTGTAGGACCCTTCCAACTGAACTATTCCATTCCATTACTCTGCAGTGTTAATCTCTGTTAAAAACAGTTGATTTGCACTTGGCAAATGAGATTAGAGAACATTGTTACTGGTGTTACTAAAAAACATAATCCACTGGAAAAAGTCTTGCAATTGCATTGTCATTTTCTTCTGTTACCTGTCCTAATGCACATTTCTGTGTCTTGTTTCATGATTTTAATAGGTATATACCTAGCTATATCTCAGTTTTTTGTAAAAATTTGAGATTTTGGCCTTCATTCAGCTTTAGAACGTGACCAAATTCTTAATTAAAAAAAAAAGGTTTTGATATCAGACCTGGCAATATTACTTTGCTCTCCAAGTGAACCAGCATCATTAGCAAAAATCTAAAGGGGCTGAATCTCTTTAATACCATTGAAAGTGTGAGTAGAATAGCTATGATGAAATTATCCTAATTAAAGCTAATTAACACATATTTATGCAAGGTAAAAAGGCCATGACAATAGGAGAATACAGCAGAGACACAAGAAGCAAAAGTTCAGATCCTCTCAGCCTGTGTAAACTGCTGTATCTTCCTGTGAGCCACTGGAGTTATGCAGATGAGTGCCAACTGAGGCTCGGCTTTGTGTCAGTTATGGAAGGAATGATTCCCTATCCATTAACATTCCTGTTATCAGTTTCCTAGTCTTTCAGAAATTAATATGTATTTGTGGGAGAATGACATGCTTTTTGTTCCATACTCTGTTATTCTAGAAAGTTTTATTCACACATTTAAAATAGAAACAATGTCCTGTGACCAGGTGACCAACTACAAAGAACAGATAATTAATAAAAATGGAAAGTTTGAAGCTAATGTGTTGGCCTTAAAGCACTTACCTATGAGCTTATCAGGCAGTTACAACTGTGAATATAATTGTCATAACCAGAATCATCTCTCTGTAATTCACAAGCAGAAAAATGCATTAGATTACAGGAAACAGTGTGTAAAACCATCTGGTTGAAACTTATGTGTATTTGAATATAAATGGTGATAACTTTCTCCTGGTGTTGGCAAGTGAAAGAGCGTTTGATTTGAAGCTTCTTGAAATGGAGAAATTTCAAGAGATTGCTTAATTTTATAAAGGGTTGTGCACACACATGCATGCACACACACATTTTTTTGGCAAGTTCTCCTGAGCTGTCTCCATATTCCATCTGGCAGGGTTCAAGCCATGATCCTTTACTTTTTTTCATGCTGCAGTATTGTAGTTTGTTAGCTCAAAACTGTAACTCAAAACTCAAAAACTGTAGTAGTGATGCCAACACAGACGGTGTCCTGCCAGCTTTTTGCAATTTTCCCTTAACCCTGAGATGCACACCATGTGTGAGAGGTGGATATGCATCAAGACACTCCCACAAAACTGCAGGGAGTCTCTTAATGATATTGCACTTAATAAAGTGATTTGCTGAGTTTGGTTTTAATAAATCAGCTCAGTATAGCAAGCAAATGTCTGAGATGCATTTGCAGCAAATACCTTGAAAATCCACTGAGCTTGTGAAAGAACATCAATATGACTGAGGAGAAATGTTGGCCGAGCTGGAGAGAAAAAATCTGACACGTTGTGCCACCCTGCCCATTGAAAAAGCAGTTGGCCTTTGGACCTCATTATGAACCTTGTTTTTTTCTTTCAAAACCACTTTAGTAGAACCCAGAGAAGGAAACAAAAGACTTGTGTGTAATGGATGTTACCTGTTCTAACAGTCTTTCCTTTAATGTAGTAAGAAATTTTTAGTGTGGGTTTTCCCATAGCCTTGGAAATCTCACAAGAAGTTGTTTGATAATTTCCCAAAACTAAAGCAAGCATTGATTGTTTTTAAATACATTTCAAAAACCCATCAGCCAAACTCAGGTTTGATTTCTTGTTTAATAGGCCAGAGACACCATATTGGCCGTGGTGGGGAGAGGGAAAGGCAGAAACATGTAAAAGGTAGAGTTGGGAAGTAACAGCTGCTCTTTCCTGTGAGCATTAAAATGCATTTTATTTGATCCTCTATAGCCAAAGCCCAGATTGATCCCAAACATAGCTGTATGAAGATAAACTAATAAAACCACCACAAATTCCCCATTTTCTCTGCTTAAACAGATATGTTAACAATGGGGGACTGGTTTAATGTTATATACACAGGTATTGAAATTATAACAATAGAAAGGACCCTGGCAATTGGACTAAAATAACATGTACTGGAAAATGCACTTTTTTTTCAGATAGAAAGTATCTAGAAAAGGAACAGAAATCTGCAAAATGTCTCTTGGACCATTATACAAATTAATTCACACATATATCTCAGTCTGAAAGCTCATGCAGCTTTCTATTGCAGGAGCTCAATATGGGAACAAAAATAGTTTTTGCTGCCACGGTATGCTTAATTACTGAAACAAAGGTGCTACAGTTTGATCCTCAGATCATGGTGGGCTTGCCACTGGGAACTCAAGTTACTGCTTGTGACTCCGGCTTGTTGGCTTCTAACACACTTTCTCAATTAAGCTGTTCATGTCCACAAATTAAATGGCAATTCATAGTTACTGCAAATTCTTTCTTACCCAGGCTGTGAAGCTGTCAAGTGTCAGAGAATTGTCTTCTTAACTTAGAATATTATTCTGATTTTCAAAAAAATTATCTTAGCATCTATAAACATTTAGTAAGTAAACTTCAGGCTATTATAAAACCTTTTCTTTATGAAATACGAAAGAACATCAGTAATTTATCATTCTCTGAATTTTATTGTTCTGCCTTTTTTGTGTGTTTAGGACCAGTTAATATGATTCCTACAGCAGACCAGAGGGTGATTTAAATTTTAATATATTGCAGTCAGGCAGTGTCAATGCATTATTTCTGTCTGTGGAAAGGTACCAGTTCTCTGACTGACTGATTATGACAACAATGAAAAATCATATCCCCAAGACGCATCACAAAAAGACATAAAATGTACATAAATATGTCAGTTTGTTATGACATTACAGGCACTAGCAGGATTTGCCAAATGTCCCTGTAGTGCAGGTATCTGCAAGGCTGAGTGATCAGGGAGCTGTCACCCAGAAATGATGTGGGGAGGTTGGCCTGGCTCCTGAGTCCAGTTTGGGGTGCCTGGGATTGGCTGTGAAACCCTGGCTGTGCAGAAAGGGGCTGAGGGAGGGAAGGGGTGCTGAGAGGAGCAGGGAACAGAACCCAGGACAGCAGGGTGGTGTTCCCCCCTGGCCCCCAGGCTCTGTGCAGCCCAGTCCCCCATGCCAGGCACTGTTCCTGTCCCCACATTCCCCTCTGCTGTCCCACCCTGCCAGGGCAGCTCCGTCTCTCTTGTGTCTGTGCAGCAGCGCCAGCAGCAGAGCTCTCCTCTCCACTGCACCACCAGGCAACACAAGCAGTGCTATTAACATTTACCAACCTCCACCACCAAAGCTATTAACATTTACCAACCACCACCACCAAAGCTATGAATATTTACCAACCACCACCACCAAAGCTATGAATATTTACCAACCACCACAACCAAAGCTATTAACATTTACCAACCACCACCACCAAAGCTATTAATATTTATCACCCACCACAACCAAAGCTATTAACGTTTACCAACCACCACCACCAAATCTATTAATATTTACCACCCACCACCACCAAATCTAATAATATTTACCACCCACCACCACCAAATCTATTAACATTTACTAACCACCACCACCAAAGTCTGAGTCCCCAGAGCAGGGTGGTGCAAGCCTGGTGTGGGCTGCCAGTGTGTTGCCCTGTTCTACGTTCTTCTAAGGCTTCTGATGTTTACATTTTTGTAATGGAGTTTCTCACCCACTTTTATGCAAATAATGATTGTTTTTGCATTCTTTCCTGGAGGAGGAGAAAATTGATGGACTGTTGGTTTGACCAGTGTCATTGGAGAGGTGGCAATTTCATCCTCCAATCCAGAGTCACTTTTTGAATTCTATATATATCAAAGTGGAGTACAAACTGCCCTTCTTTTTTACCTTAGAAGTTCCAGTGTGTGTATAATTTTATTTCGTGTCCTATTGCAACACCAGTGCTCACCTTTGTCCCCTCCATGGCACATGAAGAGCTCCCAGCTGGCTCCCAGGGCACAGACACTCCACTAAGATGTTTTACAGGAGTGAGTGGCACGTTCATAAAGGAGATTAAGGGAGGTAGAAGTGGCAGAAAAGCAAGGACTTTGTGTGTGCTTCATTAGCACTCGTGCAACCCAGCTGAAAGTGCAAGTGGAGCCTTTGAATTAAGCTGTAGCAAAGGGAATTATGACAAGGGTATTCCTCAAAATTAATCTTGAGATTATATAATAGACTATTTGCTAAATATATAAACATGTTAATGACTGGCCATTAGCCCACCTTATTAAAGGCATAGAAAGCAATTTATCCAGTGTGAAGGATAATGCAGTCTAGATTTTCCTTCTCTCATTAATTACTCAGCAATCATAATACAAATTGACTTCTGTTGTCCTTTACGTAGTAAAGTTCAAACTTAGATGACTTGAGAATGAAGCCTCTGAACCTCTGTAAATTACTATATAATGCAGCTTTGGAAGTGGTCCTGATTCATATCAGCTAGAGATATGACTGTGGTTTTTAAATTAAAAGGAGATGGCTTAATGAAAGCTTGGTTAATACCAGTTAAGATGAAATCTGGTCCTGATTTCAAACCTTCTTCCAGATAAATGTAACATATTCAGATATTCCCATTTTACATTGTGCATATGTAAGAGTTTGGAATCAGCATTACAGTTTTGGTAAACACTAATTGTATAGGATATTTTGGACCATTTCTCCTTGCATTTCATATATTGAGTACTGGCATTCACACCATTTGAACAAAATATTCAGAGTAACAGAACTTGCTGTATTGGTATAGATCATTTATTCATGAAGTTCAGTAACCCTCTGCAGCAGCAGCACTAACTGAGGAGGCAATCATCTTTCATAATTACAACTAACCAAGCACCATCAGTTCATACTATTTGTCATAAAATTCTCTGTTTATTGTCACAAATAAACTCAGGGATCAAACTCCGTGTTGAAGACATGAGTAGAGTGGATTTGAAGCTCAGGTTACTGGGAGCCGTAAGCTTCCAGCCCAAACATAAAATTCTGGGCTATAAAAATATCTCTGATTCACTTATTACGTGACTCAGCATGATGCTGACTGCACATGCACACAGCAATGAACAAAGCTACTCAGGATCAGGAGAGAAAATGTATGATAAGAAAAGATGATGTGTCTGATAATAATTGTAGTGAATTATGTTATTATGATTATATAATAATAATATTTTTGCCAAGAAATTACCTCTACAAAATGTTTTAGAGGAAAAAAATATAATGTAATGTGCCCCCAATAATGGGGGGCAAAGAACAGATATTTTATGTCATATTATCTGGTTTACCTTCTTGAGTACTTAGATTTTACCAGACAGAAACAGAAATTAGGAATCCATTATTAAGCATGAAATCAAGGAATAGGAATCTGCTTGAGCATGTTCTGATCACCCAAGAAAGCTGGCACTCAGACACTTGCACATAGACAGGTACTGTCATATTTTTCAAACACCCTCTCAGATCCATTTTGGAGGCATCAGTATTTTAGAGAAGGAGAATCTAAAGGCTGAGCTCAGACCTGCTCATTGATTTTTACCACAGCCCTAAAGCTGGTGCAGACAGAGGTGAGGAAATGTCACAATGCAATAGGATCTTTCAGCCATATTTTGATCTCAGATTTCCACAGAGAACAAGCTCAGCCCAAGTCAGGCTGGTGAGTGCAAATGGTGCTGCCCAGACAGAATCTCCTCATTTCCTCAGGGACAGAGACAGCCTGGCTGCACAGGTGCAACTGGAAAAAAATGGTGTGGTGGAAGGGAATTCAAGTCCTAATTTCATATTATTGAGTACAAGGGATTGAATACCCAGTAGATTTTGACAGTGTTCAGTAAAACCCTGTAACAGGTATAGTGCATAGACTTAAATTAAAAATAAAAACAAATGGATCAGGAATTTTTGAAAGGTCAGTATAAATAATCTTTGAATCTTGAACCTCTAAAATTCTAGAAAATTTTGGAGCATGCACACTACACCATTATGAGTGTGAAGCTCAAACCCCACATAAGTGCATGAGCTTTGTTATAAGTGCTGGCCAGAGAGCTGCACTCCCTGTTCCACAGCACTTCACTTCTGTGCTGTTGGACAAAATGACCATCTTGGGGATGGCAATTCTAACTTGTCAGAGGAGAGCTGAGCAGACACGGGGAGTGTTAGGATTTCTCCTGCCACCTTTTGCTGTTCTATGACTGCTACAAGGTGTTATCCAAGCTGCTGCTTCTAAGGCAGGGATGGTGCAAGGATCTCTATAAAATGAGATTGCACATTTCTGTGACTGAGTCAAAAACCCCCAACCCAATAACAAAACCTGCAGCACGCCCAGGACACAAACCCACGTGTGCACCTGTATTGTAAAGCCATTCTGCTTCACGGCCAAGGTCAGGGGAGGTAAAATGCCCTTGCTGCTGGCTCACCCAGAGCAGTTCCCCTGGCTGCCCCCCACACTGTGTCACACCGGTGCCAGTCAGGGTGACAGGCTCTGCAGTTATTGAGGGGATCTTTAGTTCAGCTCCTTTGGAGACTTTCAGGCAAAATCTGTTCTCTTTGCCAGACAGGGCAATGTTCCCACATGTCTGGGGAACAGGGAGTGCCTTAGAGCTGCTTTTCACCCCGGTGGCTTTGATGGCCAGGGAGGCTCCCCTAAATTCCCCTTAGTGCATTTAGTGCCTTCCTGGCCTGGGCCTGCCTCTCTCAGACCCTGGATACAAAGAAGTCAGACAGAAGAAATAAATGTCTTCAAGGGCTGACCTGAAAAGAGATCACTTCTTTTTAAACTGTTGCCTTCAAGATGGCTACAATTTCCTTATCCTATCTTGCTGCCTTCAGACCCAGTTACCTCCCTTGAAAGTGAGCAACAGATCCAAGCAGATGTTTTCTTATCAAGAATTCATACCAGACCTATTTATTTTAAATTAGCATATCTCATTAACTGTCTCAAGGACACTGTCTGAATTCATCTTTTAATGAGTATCTCAGAAATCTAGCATTTCAAAAGTGAAATAGAGCTGCAAATGGTTCTACTTTTAACCCCCTCGCTTCCAGAACAGGATTTTATAGGCAAGAAGTGGAGATGGGGCTTTTCTAGCCAGCCTTTGGGAAAAGCCACACACTGTTCCACTTGGTATTTTGGGCTCAGGACACCCCAGCCTGCCTTGATCCAAGTGCAAGTGTGGGGCTGCTCAAACAGCAAAACCAGGGGGAGGCTTGGATGTGGGTCCAGCATGGTGCAGGAGAGGGTCTCAGCCAGCCCCCACCAGAATCGTGGCTCTGGGACCATGTTCCCTGCCCTGACCACATTAACAGGCACACTGCCTGTCCTCCCACCAAGATTTCAGGAGTTCCTTGCAGCAGGGAAAAGTGTGCACTGAAAAGAAGGGTGCCTCCATTGCAATCTACTGCACAGCCCACTGATATACATATATTTTTCTCTGCTTTTTCTCATCATGTTTTCCCCCTGAATAGTAGCAGTAAAGTTATTTTGGTACAGTATTTAATCATTCAAAGGGAAACCACAGGCTGATGTGATATTTCAGATGGCTATAATCCAAAATTCCACATTTGTTTGTTCTAACATATGAATATTAGTGAAGCCAGGATGCCTCCAAGCCCTCATTGGATTGTATTTTTTTGTACTCCAGAAAAGGCCTCAGAAAGTGTGTATAATGTTGTCTGTATATCTTCCATAAAAAAGGCATCCTGGTATAGTGACTATTAAGGGGAATATAATTATACTAGAAATACTAGACTATTACACTGTCACCGGGACTGCAGAAATGTGGGTTTTTTTCCAAAGGAATAGGCACACAAAGATGTTTTATGCTGAGTTTACGTGTGGCATTGCAGCAATCAGTGAATGTGCTGTACGTGCTCAGGAGGACACTTCCACGGGAGATGCAGATGCTGGGGCACTGCAGGACCGAGCAGCTCAGAGCCCACTGGAACCCCCCCTTCCCCCAGAGGATTTCTGCCCCAAGGGCTGGGTGAGCAGATCCGGGGAGCTCCAGCCTCTCCTCTTCCAGAGGGAGGCAAATGGAGACAAAGCTCCAGGTGTGACATCCAGGTGGGGCTGAGCACAATTGAAAGGCGTATCAGGGGAGGCATGGCTGGAAAATAGAATGGAATAAAGGGATTATGGGGAATGAGTGAATATTTAGCAAAGAAGAAAGACTCAAGGGCAGGGATGTTACGAATAAAAAGAGATTTCAACTTCAAAGAAACCCATGAAAATAAAATATGTAGGAAACCAACCTGGAAATTCTGTTCACACCTGGGATGATTGATTTGTGAGACATTTCCAGCACCTCAGTTGTGGTTATTCATTCCCACAGCTTCTTTGAATTTCATTGAATTTATTTTGAATCCAAGCAGTGTATCACCACATAACTGTGTTGCTGAAATAGTATTTCAAGGTGTTTGGGACTCCAGACCTGAGGTGGGGGTGTCAGTGTGGCTCAATCCATTTAGCACAGCATCAGGGCTCATGACAATGTAGCTCAGGGTGTGCCAGAATTTCCACTACCAACTCCATTTTCAAGGGTTTAAATTTGTCGAGGGGTTTAACAATACACTATGCAAAACAGCAGTGCTGGAGAAAAAAAAATCAATATTATAATTCAAAAAGAACGTAAAAAGGACCCTTTGCTAATGAAAGCAGTGACAGATGTGCTTTCTGCAAGAAAATGAATAGTGCCTACAGAACAGGCAAAACATATACTAACTCAACATATTCATATTTATAAATAGCACACCCAAGTTTCACAGGATTGAAGCAGATGGAGGTAATACATAAAAACATTAACATTTTTGCAGCCAGGATATTCACAACAGCCAATGAAACAGGCTGAGAGATCTCTCCTCATTTCAGGTTCCTTTAAATGCTAATGGAAATTGTATGTATATACTTGGAGAAGAACTTTAGGTCTCCAAAGGAATTCCATTATCTGCTTAAATATCTATTTTTTAATTTTTTTTTTTCCTGAGAGAAAGCTCTTTAGGTCTGCTCCTAGATAAAAGCAACAAAATGCATTAAGATGGGGTGTTATTATGCAGAAAACATTGCTGTTTTTATGCCATAATCCCAGGAGGTGTTAAAGCACCTAACCCCTAGAGATTTCAAGAGAACACAATCACAGTGGTACAAGTATTTGCATGAGAAACACTGTTTTAGTGGGCAAGGGAAAATTGGTATTAAATTACTTTGACTCTCATTGTTGAAAAAATGAATAAATATTTGATACCTATAAAAAAATACACACATATAAATAAATGTGACCCTAAAGATGCTAATCTTCCTGCAGGGAAAAGTGTATAGCAAGGAAAGTAACAGTGTAAACCTCCATGGGAGTACTAATCACAGGTCAAACTAACAGCATGCCTTGGATTTTCATTTATTAATTAGGTGATACATGAATTAGGGTAAGGCAATTATAGAATAATTTTCTTCTGACTGTGTTGCTTTCTTAAACCCAGTTAAAAGGGGCACAAGCTGAAAATGTGAGTAATTTGATGGACTCCAAACTTCCCTGAAGGGAAGGTGTTTAGTGGCTCTCCAGCCCCAGCTGTCCCTTGAAAGCCTCGTTGCATGAGGAGTAACTCCAGATTTGATACACAAAGCAAACTCCAGCTTTACTTTAGATATATGACTCCAGTGGATGTGCAGCAGCACACACAGCAGCAGCAGGTTTTGACTTATTTTCCCTGCCTCTGCTCCAGCAGCGCGTATAAATCTAGAAGCAAAATCTCCTCCAAGTGTGCATGTTGTCTCAAGCCCCGCACAAATAAAAACAGGTGGATTTCCATCCAGCCTGAGAAATCTTCTCACCAAGTGACTGCTTAAACATTTCTTGCAGTGGAAGCTGCCTGAGTTTGGCTCACAGCTGCTGGCCCTGGGCAATGTGCCCCGCAGCTCAGGGCATTTCATGGTGCTCAGTGGGATTTTACACATTGAATGTCCTTTGGGAAGTCCAAACACACCTTGCTTTGGAGACACTGCAGGGAATCAGTGTTTCTTTTCCTAAAATGGGATCTGTCATTATCACTGGTGAATATTTTTTAATCATGGAACTCTTACAATAATTTTTAATTAAAGGTTTTGGATTCAATCCACCTTCCAACAAACACAACAACAGAAATTTCTTTTTTCATCAATTTCACTTTCACCTGCTCCCAATCTGTTTGCACATTAGCTGGATGTGATGCACATAATTACTATTCTCTCCTTTCGACAAATTATTAGGAACAAAAAGGGAATTTGCTAAATATTTTTTAAAAGAGAACAGGACATTTCTGTTTACCATGAGTTAATTAGCCAAAGTTCACATTTAAACAGAATTTTATTTAATCCTGCAAAAACTATGCAAATCAGTCCTAAAAAATTGCAGTACTAAAATGGAAGAAATATCCACCTGCCACCAATTAAGTCTGTATTTTTTCATAAGAAAGTGATGGCTGATTATACTAATTTTACCCTTGTGGTAATTGTCACTAATGTTCCACATATTGTATGTGTCTTGCTCTTATGAATCCCATATCCCCTTCTGCCATAAATATTTCATAAAATATTCAAAGCCAGTCCACAGCCAAGTAATAACAAATGTCAAATGACACATTAAGAAGATTCATGGCTATTTTAAGTATGAATTTAAAAAAAAAGCCTAACTCGCTTATTGTGGTCACTGTTAGAGATTGATTTTAGCAAAAAAAATAAAAATTGGCAAATACTGTCAGCACCTTTGCTGTCAGCTTGTTATGAAAGGAGCATTAATGGAGGTTACTCAGGGTGCTTGGTGGGACACAGTGCACACGATGGTCTGTTCAGCTGTGTGTGTGAGTCTAATTTCCACAGGCCTCATTCAAGACTGCTCTACTAAATGCAAAGATTTCTCTTTATTTTGGTGGGCTTTTCATACTGCTAGACCTTTAATGAGCTTTCAAAATCTCAAAATGCAGAAGACTGGGATGCTTTTTTGGAGTTCCCTAATTGCCACTGGTTTAAAGACCTTCTATCTCATTCTCTCCCTCTATAAAAGTTTTGTTGTGCTTTGGGTTTTTTTCTGGATAAAGCAAACTTTAAGCTTTTTTTTTTTTTTTCTTTATGCATAAAGAAAATAAGAAACAATAGAAATAATTAGGCTCATGTTTCCCCAACATGGGATTTTATCAAACTGGAATTGAGGTGGTCAGCCCCAAAGAGGGTGGGAACCTGTGCAGGTGCAGGCAGTTAGTGAGATGAGGCTCATGTGCAAGGCACCAATGCAAATGCCCCACCTGAGGGGTGGGGGCACCTGATAAAGGTGGTTTGTTCAGGGCAGCTGGGCTGGCTGACCCAAAGGGGATGAGCTGCTGAAAGTGGGGACTTTGCCAAGGACAGCCTTGTGGGAACAGCAGCTTGGCCACGTGCAGAGGATCTCACAAGGGAGCTCTTTGGGAGCATCAAGCACATGTATGAAGAATCAGTGAGGAAAAGCTGATATTAAGAATAGAACGGAAGGCTGCTGCCCTGTGTTTTCCTGCCCAGCGTTTCAGATCTGCACTGCAGATCCCTTCTCAGGCGGTGGCTGATGGTGCTGACCCCGGAGACACAGGCAGCCCATTGCTGTGCTTTAAAACAGAATGGCCTCAGCAGAGGAGATGGTTCCTCTTGTTGTGTTGGTTGAATAATCAATGCAAGGAGCTGTCCCAGCTGTAGAGGTGCCAGGCCTCTGCTCTGGGTGCTGGGGGCACAGTCAAGAAGGGCAGGGAGCTGGAGCTGGACTGGTCAGTTGGGAGCTGTGAGCTGCTTCAAACCTGCTCAGCGCTAAGCTGGAGGTTGTGATGGGTTTTGCTCCCACTATAAAATGAGAATTTAAAAGCTGGGGAAGGGACAGCTGCAGCTGCCACAATGGTTTTCTTCTCTCATATAATGCTGAGAACATTGCAGAGGGCAGGGTTTGTCTCTCTGTTCCTTTAAGCTAATTGAACTTTATTTTCAGATGTGTATCTACTGTATCTTTCACTCTTGAAATATTTCTCAATGGATGGGCAATTGCCCTTTGATTTCAGACTAATACAAAAGTTGGTTAAATCATCCTTGTGATTATAAATAACAGTATTAATGAGGATATCATAATGGGAAACTGCTTTTCACCCTAAGTAAACAGTCTTGTTACCAGACTGTGACAGGTTTGTGTCTTCTGTTCCTAAATCTTTGTTTAGTATTGTATTTGCTTATCTTGTGATTAAATAAAAACTAAATATGGGAAATATTATTAAGATTCTGCTTTGTTTTGGTACAGGGTTTGTTGAACTTTTTTCCTTATGAATGATATGTACCTTATGCAAGGTTGGGACCTTATCTTCAGTCTGTCATTTTACCCTTCTTACTCCCCTGAAAACACTCAGAAAGGGCATTTCAAGGTGTGCAAAGATTTGTTCTTAATTGCTTTAGTTGTTTTGTACATTGTAGCCTGGATTCTTCACATATACTAATGCAACAAATGACTATCTAGAATAATGGAAAGCATTCTGTTCTGTGCTGTGTATTACTATTGCAAAAATAAGACTATGTTCAAAGGATGGGGTGAGCCCAGGGTGTTAGGAGCCAGGAAAAGGACAACTGGCAGTGCAAGCCGTGGTGGCAGGTGAGCTCTGCCTGTTAACCTGAGGGTGAGCAGGGAGGCCACATCCTCTGCTCCTCACCTAATCCTGCAGCTTGGCAGGAGGGAACGGCTCCTGCAGGGTGTATTAACTCGTGTTGCCATCAATTATAGGGTGGAGTCAGTGGAACAGACAAGGGCAGCAACCTCTCAGAGTTCCCCATCTTGATTCAGCAGAGCTTGTCTAATGAACTCCCTTTGTCAACGCGGACGAGTTAATTCAGCTCTCAGAGCCACAGGAGATGCTGTCACTCGTCAGAGGCCTCTCATGGTGGCTTTTGTTTCCACCAAAATTCCTCAGGATAGGATGCATTATTAACATTGAATACTCTGGAGACTGGAGAACAGAATGAGTATTAAAAATATAAGTTAAATTATCAGAACACTGTGATGAAACTAGTCATGGAAATGGGGTTAATATGAAACTCAGGAATAAACTCCACATAGCACAATCAGACTTGGTAAATGCTGTCTGCTAAAAGGGTCTGCTTTAAGGATATTTGTACTAAAATGCTTAAACCAAATATGGCTTGGAGGCTCCTAAGCCCAAACATATACAGTTTCACAAATATAGTCCTGTTTGTAAATGTAAAAAATATTTTGACCTGCAGTTTTGTGTAATGTTTTTTCCAAAAGTTTCCTGTTCAGGGAGAATGAAGCAGTTGATCACAGCAAAACAGAAATGTGTAGTTTGCTCCTCTAGGTTTTCCCTTTGGAAGCCAGCAAACTTTCCAAGTGCCTTGTGCTTTCTGTCTGAGTGAGAAGCTCTTTAGGTGGCAAAGGAGTGTCCAAATGCACAGGGAAATGATTCTGAAAAACTCTGGTAGTTTGAGGAGAGTGGTTTGACTGACACTTTTACAAGTAAGGGCCATCTGAGCAGCTGATTTATATGTAGTGTAAATGTTGTGGTGTTACAGCCTTGTCACCCTATAATTGCAAGTGCAGCTCTCCTGTTTTATGTTGTTTCTTAACTGTGTGCTTCTCCCAGCAATGCCATTATCAGATACGAGTATTGGGCTCATCTGGTGGCAGTACCCATCTCCATTTTTGGGATTTATTTAAATGTAATTTTTGCTCACATGAAACACATAAACATCTCCATGCAGCAGTTCCTACTGGTATTCCATCTACTTACATTCAAGGCACTAAAAATATAATTGCCACTATGTGACATAAATTGCTAATTATGCTTTTTAACATTGGTGCTTTGATTGAGCGGCATGTGGTGTATCAGTCCAGCTCCCTGTGGCTGTGCCTGCTGTAGGTGTGAGCTGGGCAGGGCACAGGGGAGCCCCAGCCTGGCCTCAAGCATGGACACACAGCTCTGAGCAGTGACACAGGATGGCACAGCCAGGAGAACATCAGCATTCACCCCTCAGCCTCTCCAGGGAGTAAGGGAAGGGACTACAGATGCTGGAGAAGAGAGGGAAACAGGCAGAACCAGGTACTGTGCCCACAGTTGAGGTCTGACACCTTTCATTTAGAAGGCCTGTTTGCAGTCCCTAATAGCTTTGATGGATATAAATCATTCTGCTTGACATTCTCTTGGCTGGATGTTTGCTGTACTTGCATGTCCCCATTCTAGGAGTTTTTCATTAAAATGTTTTGGCCATCACTAGGGCTGAATCCAAGAGATCCTACAGCTTGGTCTGTGTTAAATAAGTACATTTCTGTGAAATGATTTCACATGCTCTTTGGAACAGAGACTGGAATCCAGCAGCTAAATGTCGCCTCTATCAAAAGTGTCCCTTGGTGCTCTCTCAGAAATGTCTCTGGATTTGGTTTCTGAAAAAATCCCTCAGTCCACATCATACTTGTTTGTTTTGGTGTTTGTTTGAAAATGACCAAAAAAAAACAACAAAACCACCCCAGTCCGCACAACACTAATGGACCACTATTTTGGTGGGTTATTTTGCTAATCCCACATTATTTCATGGTCTGACTAGGGAAAGTAGCCTTTTTGGAACAGTAAATGATAAACTAAGCACACTTAAATCATGGTATATTGTTATATGTCCCAAGAGGGGTGGGCTAAGCTAAAAGTGCCAACCTCTGATGTTTTCTGGCACTCCAGTTCTTGACTTGGCCACTTCTAATGCTATTAGCCTTCCTTTTAATACAATAGAGATCACCATCACAGATTGTACCTGAGTGACAGAGCCAGCTTGTTGATAAGGTTTCTGTGTAGAATTTGAGTAGGAAAAAACAGTCAGAAACTGCTCTTTCCTCCCACTCTGCATTCTGATAAGAGGTTGCAGCTGTACAGGATTCAAGGGTGGGAGGCAGGTCTGTGGGACCTGAGCATCCCCCTGTAAAGCAAATAAGCAAATTCCCCCTGCAGCTGGAATCACTGGAGATGCTTTTCTGAGGGCATCATGGGATGGTGGGAGTCTTTGGATGAATGGATGTGAGGTGCTAAAACAAAATTAAAAAAAAAAAATTAATTGAGTTTTTTTCATTAAATACATTGTGATTTATAGTTTTTCAGCAAATCAGTGGTTTATTTTGACCATAACATCCAACATGTTTAGGCATATAATTCAGCTTAGCTGATAGAGCACGTATTTAGAGTTGAAATTCCTTAGTGATTTTTCAGAATAACCAAGTGTTCTTGTCTGGGATTTCTTCCCCCATTCCCTTTCTTTCTCCCCCCAGCAAAACCCTCACATTTTTCTTTTTACAGAAATAATATCAATTTTTGGGCTATTTCTGCTGCTTGCCTCTCAGCTCCTATTCTCTGCCCCCGACAGGGTGATTTTTCTGCTGCCTTTGATTCACCTATTGTTCCAGCTTCCTGCAAGGCAAGAAGCATTCAATAGATAGGATTCTGGGAGGCATGAATTTCAAGCAGTTTTTCTTGTTTTGTGCCAGAGGTTGCAGTGCACAGGAAAGTTTGTGGTATAAAGACATTGCTGTAGTTGTCCTTTCCTCATGCAGGCAAGGTTTTTGCTCCATATCACCAAACAGACAGGAAGTAAATCAGGAGTTTTTTTACATGAAAGGCAAATTGGTCCAAGCTGCCTCACTGGACTGAACTTCATTCCTGCTGCTACAGCTTTTCGGTGCTCACTTTCTCTCCCCTTTTTCCTCTTCTGCAGCATGGTGGGAATAAACAAGAGGTTGCTTGGAGCTGTGTGAGCAGCAAAGTGGCTGATGTCTGAGTGAGTTCTTGAGCTGTCTTGTAGAGTCCTGTCTCTGGAAACAGCTGAAAATTACGGATTTAAATAGCCTGAGATGTTATTTTGAGAGGCTCTGAATGTCACTGCCCCCACTCCTAAAGATGTTGCAGGAATTAGCACACACTCAGCAGCCCAGCATCAGTCACCTGTCTCAGGACACCGTGATAAGCAGCACAAACCTTTTTATAGTCAGTAGCTGCAGCTCTTTTACTTAATCACTGGTTAATAACCATTAGTCATTTCAATCTACTGCTTAATTTAAACTCTAGAGTAATTTCCCGTTTAAAGCACTATTCAAAATCAACTTTATAATTAATTCTTTGGATACTTCTGGGTAAAAAGTAATACTGAGAGGTATCACAGATTTCTTCTAGGGATTAATGTTATCTCTGGTAAGTGTCAGGCATACAGATGATATTACAACCTCTGTGCTTTCTTCAGCCGTGTGCTATTGATTGCTCCATCGATGACTGATTCCTAGCTGAGGCTCATTATACTGCACAGCTGGGGGTTGTTTGTGTTTTGTTAGGGATGCTTGACCTGTGATTGACCTATGAAAAATAGTGGAGCAAGAGATTTAAAAGGGAAAAAGCAGGAACGCCTGGAATTTAGAGCAGTTGTTTACTTTTGTCCCTCTTCAGGTGACTCTGGAGAATATGTATACATGGCTCCAGGGTGACCTTATTAGCCTTCATTGCATTAAAGATTAGATAAATAAATACTTAAATTTTACATCAGTTTTAATAAATTAGGGAATTCAAAATTAGTGGATGGCACCCCCAACCATTACTAGTGGGAGACTGAGCCTGTTCTCTCTGTTCAGCCTGCCTGGCCACTACTCCAATACAAAATGCTGCCACTTGTCCTGTGTGCTCTCTGTGCCAGGCAGCCCTTGTGCCAGGCACCATGTGCTCCCCAGGACCAGATCCCCGAGCTCAGCACAGAGCAAATCATCTTGTGCAGCCACTGCTATGCTGCTGCCTCACTTCATCTCCTGGTGCAGAACTGGGCTGTGGATGGGAAAGCTTGCGCTGCTAGTGTCTGAACTCCCCTCCCTTTCTATCCACATGTTTAGAATTTACCAGACAGAAGCACATTTCTAACAGTCATGCAATTTTTAGAAGTGCAGATCAGCTTTTAAATGAAAAAAAGTAGAAAATATCACTTGAACATAATAATTTGAACTGCTGCACTTCAAATTTTTTTAAACTGCTCTGATAATTTTTACAGCAATACAAATAAATCAGAAGTCTTTCTTTCATTTCAATAGCTTAAAAATATTATCAGTCTGGCAGTATTTGAGTGATACTGCATTATCTGACTTTGTACTTAAGTGGTGTTACAATGTCAGCAGAGTAGTTTTTAGAGAATTTCTCTTTACAGCACTCCAGCTTCTCATCTAAAAGTGACATTATAGACCACTGAGCAAGAAATTCATCAATATAAGTAGGTACCATTTGCTGAAAAGAGAGTACCTACTCTTACCTTGAGAACTTTTAATCATTCATCTCCCATGTTCAAACTTGCTATCACTTAATTAATCTTCCCGGTTTCACTGAAACCTCAATGGTTCCTGAGTAAATGCTGAAATGAGGGCGGCTTTGATGTTAGAGAGGTGTAATGGAAGGAGGCAGGGGGTGCCGTGACTGGAGGAGATGTTTGAGCTCTGCCTGTCAAACAGCGCAGCACTGCCGGGGCTCCGGCAGGGCCGGGGCTGCTCTGCGGGGAGAGAAGGAGCACAAGGAGTTTAATTATCCCCCCGAGTGCTGCTGCTGGCACTAATGGGGACACACCGCACAACTGCAGCAGGCTCCTTCCCTCCCCTCTCGTTCTTTATGGCTTGAGTGTGCATGGTGCCCTGCAATAACAGCGTGCGGTGCTTCACCTTTTATTTGTTTTCATATTTGTGGCTTTATTTGTGATTATAGTGGTGGGGTTTTTTCAATAGGTTCTCATGTAGGAAAGGCATTAAAAGGATGACAGGTTGTAATGGAAGCCCGTTGTGTTTCGTGCATCCCCTTAAATCAGCCGTGCTTTGTTCAGTGTTGCTGCCGTCAGGCACCGCTGGGTTTTGGAGGTGGCACAGCTGGCACAGCTGGGGCTCTCCTGGCCCTGTGGCTGAGGGGCTGTGCCACAGGGCTCCCACTGGGGCATGTTCAGCTCAGGACCACGGCACCCTGCTGCCCAAGCAGGGCTGTGGCTCCCAAACCCTCTCCGTGTGAGCAACACTGTTCTCTTGCTGCGGAGAGAGCAGAGCAGGCGTGGGCTGCACCTCTCCTGGGGGAAGTGTGCTCATCTTTTCCTCATCTTTTCCTCATCTTTTCCTCATCTTTTCCTCATCTTTTCTTCCCCACCGCCATCTTTTTTTCCCCCACTGCCATCTTTCCCCCACCGCCATGTTTCTTTTCCCCACCTTGACTATGTTGCCTCTGGCTCATTAATTCTTGCCATAATAAGGTTCTGAATTGGAATCTTGTCTCATTCTTAACCTTTATTCCAACACAAATGTTGTGATTTCCCCAGCTTACCTGATTCAGTACACAAGAAAATATGATTTATTTTAAACATTTTTTTCCCCTTTGAATTAATAATAATTATATTTTTTGCTACTTAAGAAACAGAGATGACTTCTGGAAACAAGTTCAAGTATAGGCACTGTTTAGATGGGATCTAAAGAAGAGCTGTTTAGCCAGGAATAGTGAAATGGTGGTTCCCAAAGAATTATTTCTCCTCTTGTTAGTGAAATGCTAATATCTCTAATGCCATGTATAATAATGCTTATATTGAATGACAAATTATCTGCTATTAATACTTAATTTTTCCTGCTTTTGGATTACTCATGCTGATCTATCACTTAACCAAGATAAATATTTTTTTTGTTTTCCTTTCTTTTGGATTGAATGCTGCAGCACAGCATCCATTCTAATGTGGAAAGGCTGTTTTACCATATCTCCTGGAGCACTGGGTGTTCTTCTGGGAAAATAAATAATTTTGCTAATTCCATCTTGCTTCAGAGGGAATTACAGGCTCAGGTCTTTCAGACTAGCATGAAGAATTGGCAGAGTTTTCTGTAGGTTGAGCCCCTCACATCCATGCTGTTGCTTCTGCTCCTTGTTCCCATCTGGAATCGTAGAGCCTGAGAGCTGTAGAACTTTACTGTTACAGCAACCGGTGGCTCACAAATTGCCAGTCTGCCATTTTAACAACAACTTCACTGGTTTTCATGTCCACTCTTATCAATCTGAGGTCCTTGGGTTTCAATCCATAAGGTGAAGCACCCTAATTGCCTTCAGTTCTGTTGTGTTATTTCTCTTTGGTTACTCTGTTTCCACAACTTGGCAATTAATATCTCCTTGGAGATCACTGTGGTTGTTTTATGTGACCCACTGTGGGTTCCCTTTGTAATTTGTCTTACCTTCAGTAGAAAAATGCCAATTCACTTAGACTATAGGTAATTTATAAATCATTGGGTGGAATCAATGAGAACATCTAATAAAGTCAAACACGCTGGAGTGTGGAAGATGAAGTGAGGCTCCAAGCAGTCGTGCAGGGAGATTAACAGGTGGTGGGATCCAAACAGAGCTTTGGGTCTCTGTCAGATCTTTGACTGGGTGGCACCTGGAGGGTCTGGGTTTTGCTTCTGACAAGCCTCCAATGTCAAATATTCTTCTGTTTTAAACACATCTGCATCTGTTGTATCATTGCAACAGATTCAGGAGGAGCAGAGCTTCAGCCCAGCAGAAATCTCCAGGACATGTGCGCAGATCACCTTGAACTCAGAGAGATGCAAACATTAATGTTTCAAAGTAGTTCAATAGTCCATCTGTTATTCAGGTCTTGCAATATTGAAGTTCCGTTCACTTTATAACTTTGGGTTTTCCAGTTATGTGGATGGTAAATGTGTTGAATAAGACAATGGTCTGGCTAAAAAAACCCTATGTTTAATCCAAAGTATGCTCATATTGAACTGATTTACCTACATAGGTACTGGTGTTAAAAGTGATATTTTGTTTCTTTTTTTAAAACTAAACTGACTACAAGTCACTTAAGCATCTTGTTTCTTTTTGGAAATCATCTGTAAACTTCTGAACACAATATTTAAACTTTCATCAATAGAAAAAAACCCTAATCCTACTTTACTGACCCTTACAGGGGAAAATGTGGTTTGTTTTTTTTTCTGTGAAGGGTTGCATTTTTGTCCCCCTTTATTGCCTGTTCTGAAATGTGGGTCTTAATTTTGGAATTCACTTGCCTGTATTTATTTCTGAGCTCAAAAGGATTATTTGAGGAAGTACATGGTTTTTGTTAGCATTCTGGTGTTATCGTTTGGGTGCACAAGAGAAGTCAAAGGCTTTGGCTATATTTAATCTAATTATCTTTTCTGTCATATTAGGGGTGATTAGAAATAGCATCACTAATACCTATGAGACAACATTGGTATAAAATCAGGGTAGAAACCAGAATTAAACTCCCCTCTTAAGAGATAATACTCTGTTCCTTTCTTTACTCTACATTTTTGATTAGTGTGTTCACAGTCACCTCGTGTTTCTGTGCAGCTTGAGCTTGGATATCAGCCAAGCTCAATCTGAACCTCCTTTGGCTTTGGGAGAATGCAAAGTGAGCATATGCATTCATTAGGAGAGAGCAGCCTTTCCTTGGGGAGAGATGGACCTGGACCATGCAGAGTTAAATGTCTGACCTGAATAACTGTGAATGTCAAGTCTACTCCACGTTCACCTCAAGTCAAAAGTTTAATGCAAGGTGATGCCATTTATAGATTTTTTTATTTTATTGAATCACTGTTGTCTACAGCTGTTGTTATGCACACAGGTAGTATACACTTGACATGACACCACGTATAAAGGGATATTTTCAGGGAGGAATGCTTGGAATCCTTTGAGATGGAGCAGCACAAGTGGGGCTGTCCCACTGAGGCAGCAAAGCAGGAGCCAAAGGCAAGGGCTGTTTTGGGGGAGTCCTGCTGCCATGTAAGCCTCAGGTAAGGTGGTCAAAGGCTACTGGTACACTCAGGGCCATGAAGCTTTTGTTTTTTTCAAGCAGGGAAAATACTGATTAATTTCTTGGATTTGTTCTTTGGTGTAAATTCTAACTTCTCTCAAAAGAGTGCAGCAATGTTTTGGCTTTCTTTAGCGCACTTAAGCTGATGGTAACTGCAAGCAAGAGAGAAGAGAAATGTCATCTAGCACTTGTTCTTCTGTATTGCACTTTAGTGGAGATGAAATGTAAACATTCTAGTTTAGGTAAGATCCAATAGATGCCACTAATACAAGAAAATGAAACAGCAAAGTAAGGGTTTTTTTTAATACTAACATACCCTGAAAGACTGTATTGTATTTTAGCTGGTGGTGATCTCAGGGAAGTGTTTTCTGGTGTGTGAGTCATTGCATTCATGTGCACATAGCACAGTGGAAACTGAAGAGAACAGTATTATACAAAAATCAGTGTAGGCTGTTATCAAAATAATACTAACCTTGAAAAAAAAATCACAGAATAACCTGATCTAGAAGGAATTGGGTCATTGAGTCAAATTCTGGGCATTGCTCTGGACAAGCACAAAAATCACTCTAGGTACCTGAGGGCATTGTCCAAACACTTATTGAGCTATCCTGTAGTTAACCTTGTAGCTTTTTTTCTGGAAAGCAGGAATAAAGGGTTTTTGTCTTTCAACTTTCTCAGTTCCCCCAGCCTATTCTCTGAGCTATTGATGACCATGTGGGAGCTCCTCTGCCATGTGATGTTCTTCCAGTGTGGTGTTGACCTGGTGACAGCACATGCAGTCTGTGCTTTATGGAGGAGGGAACATTAGGAGACACATTGCTTGTGACTGTGACACAACATTGGCAAAAAATCAGGGGAAAAACCAGATTCAAACTCTTTGAGGAGAAGCTGGTTTTCTTTTCTTTTTGGAAGGCTCTATCTTGATTTAGGTTCTGGTGAGATGGAGGCTTTTACCGCCAGAGAAGGCGAACCACATGAGTGTTTTTAACCTCCAGGGCAGTAACAGCTCTTAATGAATCAGTATGACCATTTGTGATGAAGTTTAGTGTGACTGCAATGGTTTGCAGTATAAAAGGCTTGAGCTGCAGTTTCTTAGTTTGCTTTGCTCAGCATAGCACTGATGGTATGGTGAGAGATAGAATTCTATGACACACAGTGCTGAGAAGGAACAATTACCAGGCATTGCTGCCTCATGTGAATTCTACTCCAGAGCTTCTTTAACCATTCAAATTAATCTTCTTTAACAATTTCAAGTTCTACAGCTGTTTTCATGGGTGTGAATTAAGCCAGGAAGCTTCAGCATGTAAGGCTGAATGTAGCCTGAACTGGCTGCATTGCAGGAAAAACAGAAATCTATTGCCAGAGCCTTTGTTTAGAACCAGCTGTTGGGGGAAGATGTGAGGAGCAGAGGTTGGAGCCCCATTATCATCTGGTTTCATGTGCTTGTCATCTGTATTGTGCACTGAGTGTGCACAGGAGTGGAGGGGCTGCAAGGGCTGTCTCCAGATCCTTGTCCCTGAGCAGCAAGCTGGAATCAGATTTGCTTTGGTTGGAATCAAGGAGCTGATGTGTGGGACAGCAATACTGGAGCTTATGACAAATAGTTGTGGCAATTGATTGATGAGCACATTAAAAAAATGATCAGAAAAATAAACAAAATGAATATGCATGATTCAGTAGCACAGTTTGGGAGACCTTAAATACCATTCAAAGCTAGCTCTGATTTCTGACTTCTGCAGTACAGATTGACATCCCAGCAGCACGTGTGCTATTTGCATCATCCTACACTCTGAATTGTGAATTTACAGTTCATCTGTTCCCTCAAGCAAACTGTAGAAGCACAGAAGGGTTTAGGGTGGAAGGGACCTTAAAGACCATCAGTTGCAACCCCCTGCCATGGGTAGGGACACCTTCCACTAGGGCTGATGGCTCAAGGGCCCATCTATTCTGGCCTTAAACCCTTCCAGGCATGGGCATCCACAGCTTCTCTGGGCAACATCTGCCAGGGCCCCCCCACCCTCATAGGAAAGAATTCTTCCTGCAATCTAATTTAAGCCTGCTCTCTGTCAGCCTAAATTTTAATGCTACTTTCTTTTCTGCACTTTTCTAAATGGAGTGACAATTGTGTCCTCCTTAAATACTGGTCCCTTTGTAGGTGTTTTCTGCTTTGACAGTTTGAAGGCACAATATGGATCAATCAGACTAGGAGGTTCTGATGGGAGTTATCAGAGTCCTCCAAGCAGTGCATCCCCTGGGCATCCTTGGTTCTTGGCAAAGTGTGTGAGCCTAGGTATGGTGTTCTGCCATGGTACTGGTGCTCTGTGTGGAGCAATTGCTCTCCTGGGAGCAATTTTGAACAGTTTGAAATCTCCATCACACCTCCTGCTTCTGTGCATGAGTTCAAGGCATCTTCTTTCCAGTGCTGCAGTCCCCCCATCAGAAAATGCTTTAGTACTTTAGAGATGACATCATTTAACCTTCTGTCAGCTCATCTTTGTTAGAGAGTTGTAAATCCTGAGCTCTCCTTGGGGTTCTCTTGATTAGATTTCACATTCACTTGCTTTAAGCTAAATGACACTCTTTTCTACCAGCAAAACATCAAAACATCACTGAATCAATAGTGTTATGTTTGCTTTCTTTTTTTATGCGTATCTGAAATTCCCTACAGGCCAAGAGAAAAGGGGATGCTGTGCCCTGTGGTCCACAGCTGAATAAAAGCTGCTGCTTTGGAACTGCAATGGCTCATTGCCAAAACACAATAAAATTGAAGGACACAGAAAAATTGGCAGATGATACATCTTTGAAGTATTCCTTAGATAATTTCTGTCTTTGTCTTCAAATATTTTCCCTGTTGACCTCAGATGAACTTTCTTCTGTTTCTTAACTGGACAGGGTAAAAAGTGTTCCTTGAACACAGATTATGACCATAGCACAGCTTTTACTTTCAAGAAATCACTGAATCAAGGCCATCTGAAATTACTTATTTACGCATGACCATTTAAACACCTTCAACGAAACTCCTCCTCCAGACATGGTAGGTGCTGTATTAGAGAGCTGCAATGCACCACCCAGAAACTTGATGGATATTTCTATGGGGTTTAGAAATTAATTGAAAATTTTGGGTCACAATTCAAGCTGATCTGAAGAGGGTGGTCTCTCTGTTACTCTACACTATGAAGTAATACTATTCTAGTACTATAGAAACTCCCAGAATCTCACTAGACCAAATTAAAACAGGATATGAGGTATATAGCCCAATCTTGAGAAAAGGTTCTAATGCAGCACAACTTTCAGCAAAATGCATGAGACCTTCTTGGAGATGCTGATAGTTGTTCAGCTATTCCCAGACAGCAGTGAAGGAGCTTTGGCTGCTGAGTTGCTCTAAGTGTGACAGGACCACTGCAGCTATTGAGAACTAAAATATATTCTGGGATCTCTGTGATGTTCCAATAATCTATTTCCTTTTAGTTTATAGGTAGCTGCCTACTTAAAAGAAGTTCCAAAAATCAACCAACCAACCAAAAAACCAAAAAAAAAACTCTACTGAAAAAATTTTAAAATGTCACCATGGAGAGCAATGTTTGGAAAAGTTACTCTTTACTATGTGGAAAAGAATGTTAAGATAATTCACACATATGCATACACACAATTTATGTTTTTTGTGTCTTTTTTTTAAGCTCTTGACTCCCTGAGATGAAAGTGTTTCCAATTCTAAGCCATTATTTTCTATGATATAGGATGGGGTTTGAGGCTGTGCTACTTATGCTGAATCCAAAATCTCCTTCTCAGCTCAAGCAACAAAGAAAGATGCCTGAATACTACTTATAACAATTCTTCTCTCATGTCAAGTGTATGTGAAAGATGAGTAAAGGCCTCTGTGGCACTAGCACTGGTGTCACTGGGGAAAATGAGCCTGTCATTACTAATGAGCCAGAAGGAATTGCTCTGAAAGCAAATCCAGCTCAGCCCCTGGGCAGGCAAGCTGCTGTAGTGGGAAAGATATTAAAAAACAAGCAAGCAAACAAAAGCCCTAAGGCTTTTATGTGTAGGTTTTCCTCACTGTCCTGCCAGGTCAGGGTGAATCTGCTGGACCTGTCACCAGGGAGACCCAAATGCTTTGTCATCCAGTGAAGTACCCCTGCTCTGAAATGAATAAGGAATTTGATTATTTTAACCTCTTTTTTCTGCATTTTATTCCAGATCAGTTTTGTTAAACTGTATATTTTATAGCCTGGTTGCAGTGAGGAAATTTGGATAGAATGTTTTAGAAGGGTCAATTGTTCTATCAACTTCCTTTTTCCAAAGGGATCTCTTTGAGGTGTTGTTTATGCTTTATAATAGACGAGACTTCGTGTAATAATAGCAAATTACATATTTGCTATTACAAGGGCAAATTGATGTTAACTAAATAGTAGGCATAACAATGCATCTTGAAGAATACAAATAGCAGGTGGAATGTGCATCACATGTGATGAGCAGCTAGCCAGAGAAGTCACCATCTTCCCTTGGTTGGTGTCATTGAATGCAAGTTTAATCATCTTTGATCTTTCTGAAAAATAGCAGTGAATAACTGCTGTCCTTTTTTCCAATGGACCCTACATTTGGCATATTTTTAGTATCATAGCCTTCATAATGAAGGGAAATCAATGTCTGAAGAGCAAGTGTTGAGAATCTTCTGTTGAGGCTGTCCCTGGCTTTGATCAAAGAGGATGCCCAATTATAGGGAAATCCTGCTATTAAAAACAAGGCTTATTCTCTTTTTATAGGTGAAAGGGTTTTTCTTCTTTTTGCCCTTCAACACGGGACTCTGAACTTTCTGTAATTATTTAACAGTGGGAATTGGTCTCCAGCAATAGATCAGGAAATATCCTGGGACACCTAGTTAGTCCCTCAGCAATGGGTAGTTTGTGAGGAGGAAATAACATGCTGATTTGCAGTTATAATTGAGGAAAATTGCTCGAGAGGATTCTGACAGTACAGAAAATAGGCCAATTAGTTACTCAGCTCTGATCCTCCTATGATTCATGATTGCTTCAATTTAATTTTGCTGTCACTTAGGAAGCAAGGTTAAGAATAGATTAGCTTCTTTTAGACACCTCTTAGCTTACTTCTGCCTAGATTTTGGGGAAGTAGATAGAGGGGAGGTGGATAGAAGAATTTTGGGATTGTTTCTTTTTTTTTCTCTATGATTGTATGACTTGAGTCTAAAAATCAGAATTTCTCAATGTTGCACTTAACACTTATTCATCATGGAGCTATTCATGAAGATTAAAACCTTCACACACAAACATTTCTTTTTTTTTCCAAGGTAAAATGTGCCCTACCAGTAAGTTAATAATACTTTCATGCTGTTACCTTACAGCACTCTACAATAATCAATATTAAATCAAAAGAACTTGAAGCAAAAAAATCAGAGCTCAGTAAAGCAGCCAAGGAGAAGGTTGTACTGCTCGCCCTTGATCAGTACCCCAAGGCAACGATGCAAATTTGGAGACCTTAAAATGCCAGTGAAGCCACCCAAACAGCAGCCCAAGGACAAGCCTCCCTCTGAAGCCCTGGTCTGTGCCTCCTTGGTGGTGGTTTCTGTTTCCTTGTGGTGGCCTGGCTGAGCACTGAGCCTTGCACTCAGGCTCTGTTGGCATGGGCAGCTATGCTGGTCCGAGGCTGGAGCCCTCCTGAGCCCTGCCTGCTGCCCCACAGGCACCTCCTTGTCTGGGTATTGCCCTTATGGAATCACAGAACTGTTTAGGCTAGAAAACTTCTCACAGCACTGAAAAGCCCTTTATGATAATTAACTGTTAACCCAGCACTGCCAAGTCCACTACTAAACCGTGTCTCCAAGTGCCACATCTGCACATCTCTAAACCCCTCCAGAGGTGTGGTGACTGCCTTGGGCAGCCTCTTCCAGGGCTTGACACCTCTTTTGGTGAAGAAACATTTCTTAATATCCATTCTAAACCTTCCTGATGTAATGTGAAGCCACTTTCTCTTGTCTTGTTGCTGGCTAGTTGGAGAAGCAGCTGCCTCCTACCTGGGTACAGCCTCCTTTCAGTTAATTGTAGAGAGCAAGGTGTCCCCACAGCCTACATGAAATGTCACCTCTTTTGAAACTGTTCAGTGTTTGTTGCTTGATAGATGTGTTGTTGTTCTTAAGCACACAACAGCTGGAATTCTTGCCATCTCATTTATTTCCTGAATTTTTTTTAACAAAACTAGACATTTCCTAAGGAGAATAATGAATCACTCAACTACTTCCATTAGAGAAAACTGCACTGTCACAGTAATGGTTTCTTTATAGGAATTAAATATATTAGAAAGACCAAACTATTTTTTTAACTTTTCAAGTCTGCAAAGAGAACATAAGTGTCGGGCTGCATGTTCCCCTCTGTGGGCACAGACCAAGCAGATAAGCATAGAGGATGATTACACAATATATTAAATAATATGTTTGTGGGGCACATCTAACAGTCAAAGAAAATAATTTGACAACAAATGCAAAAGCAAAGGAACTATCCTGAAAAGCACAATGTCTGTGTGTCTCATAAATAAAGCACATGCTTCCTCCTTACAGAGAGCTGGGCTCACTTAAGTTGTTTGCCACTGCACATGACAGACAGGAGACTGTTAAATTGGCAGAACCCTCTATTTTATACCCTGGCAGACAAAATGCATTGCTTGTTCAGTGCAGCAACACAAATCACTTGCACACACAGGCTGCTGCTCTTAAATTTCAAGGGCTCTCAGGAGCTGTGTTGTGTTAGTACAGAGAAAGAGAAGCATGAGTCTATTTTTGTGAAGGGAGGAAGAAAGGTTATTATTTTTAAGCAGGTACATTTTACCTACTAAGATCAGATAGCTGCAGTTGTGTGAAGCCATTTTCATGCACAGTAAAGGTTTAATTTTGGACTGAGCCAGGCTTTCTACAGATGTGTCTCAAATGCACTTTTCCTGGGAACTCATGGAACTGATGTCCTCCCTTTGCAGGGAACAGAGACTGGGAATGGCACATGCAAATAAATGTATGTGTACATTTAGCAAAAACAAGAATAAAAAGGAAAAAATTACTTGTTGGGGCTTTATATAGTTAAGAACATATTTGGATTTGACAACATAAAGGGTTTTTTTGTAGCAAGTACCATTGTTTCTTATAGCTCATGTGATTTCCATTGACTTATTCTATATGCTATATAATAAAAGTTAAGGAGTAGAACAAAAACAAGTTGCAGTTTGGAGCAAGTTAATGGTATTTCATTAACAAACTGTAAATAGTAACAGCATAAGCTAGATGTGAAACTGCTTTCACAGGCCATAAATGCTTAATGTTTATTACCAATAAAAGTCAAAGGAGCATTTAGCAAAGCAGTTTACCAAACAAACATTAAATACTATAATGCATTAGATTCAGTGGACAGAATCAGGTTATTTAATTAACAATGAGGAATCAGTTAGGGCTTTATTCACCACAAATAATCTGCAGCTTCATGCATTAAAAGAACTCATGAAAGCTGTGCAGTGGTGGAAGAACAACTCAGAGGTGCCAGATGTAGAAAGCCTCAGTGGATGAAGAGTTCACACTTGCTGTTTCCATATTGATTTCTCTTTGCTCATGCAAGTCTACCTTACCTGTCTTTTCTGATAGTTTAAGTAATCCTGAGAAATAACAGTAGAAATCTTTTAAAAAGTAATTATTTCAATTATATTCTCGGTCATGTTCTTCTGATGCAAGGCATTTAGTTCATCTTGAAAAAACAATTGCATCAAATGACTAATGAGGATAATATCTCATCTGAGATGTAGAACTCAGGGATAGAGTCTTCCCAATTAAACAGTGACATAAAATGGGCTTTTAGGTTGGACTATGATGCATTCAGAGTCACAATGAACAGTCTCTTTGGATTGGTGACTTTGTATTTCAATTGTAGTACACATAAGAAACTATAGAAGATAATGACCTGTGTTCACCAATATTGTGGGACCAAAATGATGCTGAAATTTTAGCCAGAAAAATGGGGTTTTAACAAAGCACCTCAACAGAAATATTTCTTAAGAACATCTACTTGCAGGTTCTTAGACACATTGCTTTGTGAAGAATTCTTCCCTGAAATATTTTGGGGTTTTTTTTCCCCTGTATGTGTATGTTGAAACTGTATATCTGCTTTAGACTGGGTATCTAACCTAAAGCTGACATTAGGTCAAGTGAATCCCACCAGGATCCTAGTTTGATAACCTGGAGCAGATAGATATCTGTGCAATGCTTCTCGAAGATAGGCTTATTCAAATAAATATATTAAGATTTTTCAGGTTTGGGAACTTGGCCAATTTAGCAACATGGAAGATTTATGTGGGTTGCATCAAAATCAAACTTAAAGCTTGGAACCATGAAACTCTTTCGGAAAACAAGGCTGGTTGTGTGTGCTGAAATTTCACAGGTGAAAGAAGTAATGGCTGTCAGTAATGAAACAAGTCTGAGTGTAAGAGTGGGGCAGATACAGCTGGTTTGAACTTCCTAACTTCAGAGTTTGGAGTCTTATTACAGTCTTCCCTTTGATAGCAGTTTACGATCATAATAATCATGTGGCTAATGTTCTGTAATTCAATTACTGCACTGTTGTGAACATTAACAATTATGTAGCAGATCTGAAACACAGTGGGACAAACTGGCAGTATTCATATTTCAGTAGTTACAGCCTATTGCATAATTACTACAGATAAGTTACTGTTTAATCCATAGCAATACAAGGAATGAATTACAACAATAATTCTGTGGCTAATACCACCTCTTGAAATGAATAAAACATACAAACCCAAAATTATGGCAAGGTTACAAAGGACCTGGTCTATGAAGTGTGTTTTTTCTTCAAATGAATGTGAGTTGTTGCCAACTTAGGTTTGTGTTGCTTTCTATTTCAGATCTTCCTTTTTGCTAAAAATCATTATTAAAACATGTTTTGAAACACTTAAAGTTTAAGATTTACCATGATTTGTTTTCCACTTAAAGTAGCAAGGACTTATATATAAATCCCACCATGGCTTTTGTTAGCATTAAATAATAATGTTGGTTCATTAACATAATCCAGCTCATGACCTAATACACGGCTTTGGTCACTGGCCGTGATGTTTGGCTCACAATGAAAACAGCAGTGATTTGAGGTAGGGAGTTCACTGCTGTGTGCACAGACTGTGGTGTATTGTTGGCCTTAAGCAACAAGTTGCCACCTTCAGAAACTCCCATTTTTGACATCGTATCTCACTCAATGTCAGAGTAAATTACATGATTGATGTTCTAGTCTGTTTATCAAGGAACTCATGCATTCCCTTTCTAAAATCAATATTTAAGAATAAAATAGCCCTATGATAATTTATTTTATCGCTGTAAGTAAAAAATACTGTTTGCTGTTTCACCTGAAGAATTAACTCTTCAAAGATTAACAAAAAGACAGAATTGATTTAAGTGATGCCAGGCTTGGGTAGCTCAGCATTACTCATATTGGCTCTCTTCATGCGACAAACAGGGCAAAAATTAAACTACTGACTTGTGCTGAGCAGTGTACAAAAGAAAAGCAACCACTTCCAAAGACATGGGTGTTGAGTTACTGTAGAGACCGTGAAAAGTAGTTGTTCCACTTGGTTCTCCAGCCTTTGGTGATTTGAGCCATGGCAGTGCATTTTCCTTCCTCTTGATGGAAGCGCTAAAATGTACTTCGTTACCTTTAATGCTAAAGAAACAGCAATTAAAGTTCAAGTAGCAGTGTGTTTAAAAAGACCATGAGTAACATTTGAATTTATATTTGTGCACCTGTTACCTCATTCCTACAATGCTGAAGGGTCAGATGTCTGTCAGTACCACTGTATGTGTCTCTGGTCAAAAGACTTGGCCCTGCCAGTCATTTCACTCAAGGTGTTGCTGTTTCTGATAGCACTTTTAGCTGTTAACACAGTTTCCTGATCTGTTTGCATGAACTTGTGGCAGGTGGAGCAGTTGGTTTCACTAATGACTTGCTCTTGTTTGTTCTGCCCTTGGGCTTGAGCAGAGTACTGCTGAGAGGGTTCTGCCAACAGCATATATACTTCTATCAGCATCACTGGCTCTTGAAAAGGACTAATTTCTTGTGCTGAGCTCTTCTGTTTTCCTAGGTTCAATACAAAATTGAATCCATCTGGTGATAGCATGTTGGTACGACCTCATTTTAAGAAGGTATAATTTTATTAGGATTCATTATTACAGTATTTATTTTTTAATTCCTGTCTGAATAATGCAAATTGAAAGCACTCTCTTCTAATTTGCTCCCAGTCACAAGACATATTCTGAGTGATCAAAGAATATTTAAGTGCAAGTATAGCTGCTGAAGGCATCAACTTATTTTCAGAACCAATGTGAAAGCACAAATATGTGGAAGTAGTAAAACTCCCTTTATGCAGGAACACTGTCATATTCTTATGCTTTCTTTACTGTGATGTCCCTGCCTTCCTTCTGATCCCACTTGTACTTAGCAAAACCACTTCCTCTAGGTATGATTTGGAAAATACAAACTTCTGTGCAAAGTGGCTTCTAAGTTAGACCAAGAAGAGATACATCCCTTCATTATTCTTTTAGGTGTTTTCTAAATATATCTTTAAAAATAGTACAGCTGAAGAAATCTAACCTTTTAAATTTTTTTAAGTTATAATACTCTCTTTGTATTTTCATTTTATCATTCTTTAATATCTTTCCTTCATTTCTCACTAAATGAAGGAATTATTATTAACTGTGATCTGATTTTTTTTTTAAATCTTAGTTTAGGTCTTTATGAATATTTTATTTCTTTTATCAGCAATGTCTTTATTTGGGATATGGTTTTGTGGAAAAATATGGTATTTACTTGTGAGTGCTCAAATTTTGTTTGATTTGCTCACTAAGTCTCAGAAATCACATAAAATTTTGTTAGAAAACACTATTTATGCCCAAAATAGATATACAAAACTTTAGACTGAGGGTTTAGACTCTGAGATCTCATCCTTGTGTTAAAACTTGCAAAGTGTAATTAAATACTTATACAGTAACCAAACCAAAATCATCAAAGTTTGACATGCAATCAGGATTATATTGTTAACAGCTTATCCTGTGTGCTGGAAAGAATCATTTCACTATTCTCTTTGTCAGGACCTGTGTGATTAAAAGTTGGATGTGCACACATTGTTCCATCAGCAATGTGCATGGTGTCTTCTGAGCAACAGATTAAAGAATCTCTGTATTTTAAATACTTTTTATTTCTTCACAATGGGAATCACATAATCCCCTCTTATCCATTTTAATAAGCTGTGCTTTATGCTGATCTAGTGAGTGAATGTTTGATAAGGATTATAAAAACGTGTTGCATTTATGTTAAACCACCAACATTGCACTTTGAATCATACTTCAATAAAATGTACAGAGACAGATGTATCTCCTCTCCTTGCCTGTTTGCAAAAGCACTGATCCCTCATCTAAGACTCCTGTACTGTAGCTTCCAATTATAACGTCTGATTGTACCTACAATGACTGCTTCCCTGGATAAGGGCTCCAAATGTTTGGCTCCTTGCTGCTGGTGGGAGGACAAAGAGTATTTGCATTCAGACCAGTTGCTGTTGGTATGAGATTGTCTTCAGCAGGTAATGCTAACAATGACCCTCCAGATAATTTGCAGAGAAGCACAAGCACATTCTCATCTCTTTTTATCTTTTTAGTTCATGCGCCTTCAGCTCACAAAAATCTTTCTGCAAGTTTACTAATCTTAATTCTTTGTAAAAAGTGGTAGATTTGCTTTTCATTATTTCAGTGTTGGGTGCCTACAAGTGCTCAGAGGGCCATGGAGACAGCGTTGTCAAACATTGTGAGGCTTGATCCAAAAATCTGATGTGCAGAGAAGTGATTCAGATAAAACTGCACCTGTGCAAACTCCAAGTTTTCTTGACAACTTGCCATGCTTTATTTCTGGCTATAATCCATTATTGAAACTATCAGCCAATATGGATTGATGTGGATTTGGTTGTTCCACACAACCTTACTCTGCCTTTCTGCCTCTGCCAGAAGGAGAAGTCTGGACACCGGCTGCTACAGGGACTCTGAAGGTGAGGGAAACATTAGATACTGACTTATTGCTCAACAGATCTGACAAGACCTTAAAAAGAGCAATATCAGCATTGTTCTCTACTGTCCTGGAGGAGATCTCAAATTTCCCTGCCCCTGCTCCCTCTGAGGTAGTGGTGTGCCTGCAGACCCCAATGCTCTGTCCCTGCTGCTGCCATGATCCTCCCCACATTCTGTGCCCAACAACAGGAAGGGTAGCTCTGGGCTGAATTTTGCCAAGGTTTTGAGCTTCTATGAAAATGTATTTTCTTCCATCATAAGGGATACACATGCCATGAATAGGTACAAAATTGGTGTTTCACTACCTTCCTCTGACTATGAGTAAGGCAGGATTTGTTTGCCAAGTAAACTGCTCCACAATAGGTTTGGATTTCTAGGATCCAAACCTGTTGCTTGTTGTTTGACCATTTTCTCTGTAGAAGATTTTGCAAATAAGAGGGGGATTCCCAGCCTTGGATAACCTCAAGAGGCCAGAAGTGTTAGTGCAGCAAGAGGGCTGAGCACATCAAGTTTGCAGTGATGTGCAAGGGCCTGGCAGAAACCTGCCCAGAGCTCCTGTACCCCCAGCCTTGGCACAGAGCACAGATGGCAGACTTGCTCTGCCAGTGCTAGTTGTGCAAACCACACAGCTCTGCTTTGCACACTGGCAAGGTGTTTTGGGACTGGGGAGCCCTCCATTGCTGCTCCTTCTCAAGCTGTGGACAAGCCCTGTTCTCATTAACGAATGCATTCTATCAATGTACTGATATTCAGGGAGTCTGATGGACTCTCAGCTTTTTTATAGGGTTATGCCAATATACATTAACACACAATCTTGCTAAAAAATCATCTTAGAACTGCTTTGGGTGAGATCAAATTACAGATTAAAGGAACTTTTCTGCCATAGCCAGCTGGTTTGCTTATCCTCAGCCCACTGGGTCTGGAGGGCTTAGACTTCTCTAAGGTTCAATTTTTTTCAGTCTCTTCCTTATTTTTTTTTGGGGGGGGTTCTTTTTTTTTTTTTTGATTGGTTGGTTGATTTGCTTCTGTGATTTTTTCCTGTGGATGCCTTGTGTTGCTGCTCTTCAAGTGTAGAATTATACATGAAGCTTTAAGAATGCACAAATGTCTTCCAAGGGAATCTGCTCACTGACAAGGAGAGAATTTACTCATGGATAACCTAAATAATCTGTAGATTTCATTGACAGTAATCCCAGAACTCCAGAAGCTTTTCTTGTAATAAGAGGATGCTATATTATCCTTTATACAAGTAAATTATAAATGGAACAGCTATAAAGAAATGTGTTAACAATACATTTAACATAAAATAATCACAAGTCTGTGTAAATAAAACATGAAAAAGGAAGTCTAGATCTGTAGTCTCTCACTTATGTATGTAGCCTTTGCTCAAGTGTGGGCCATTTCCAGTCAGCAAAGACATGCAGGTGATTTGATAGGCATATGTGAGTAAAAGAGCTGATATGAGATCCTGAGTTCATTTAAAAATGTATTTATATCACAACAGATTGTGTGGAACCAGTATTTCTGGTGAAGATTATGTGACCCATAACTAATAATGAATAGATCAGCCATATCACCCTTGCCAGTCAATCAAATATCATGATTATTAGATCTTAATTGGCATGTGATTGCTTGGTAAGACTGTGTTAGACTGAATTGAAGAGACAAAGCTGTTACAGGAATATAGGACCCAAAGAATATGTATTAAAAGATGTTCCCATTGTAATGTAGTAAGCAAAAATCGCTGCATCCAAAGCCTGTCTCAGGCTCTGATGCCTCTGGGGGAATCACTGCCTTGTGTTCAACTTGGTGTTTATAAGTCGTGATGCCACATTCTCTCTTAGGGCTCAAACTGGTATGAACAACACCACCCACCCCCACCCCCTGTTGTGCAGGAAGCAAAGGGAGAAACTGGAGCTGAGCCATCATTCCCTGCCAGAAAGCGCTGGAAACTGGATTGCACCCCACCTTGCTCTCTTGGTGTGTGAGGAAGACTTTGGGTTTTGCCTAACACTCAGTCAAGGAGTCAGGATTACCCTTTCATGGCAAACCTAAGCCTGCCCCTTGACTCCTGATAATAATTAGCAAGCACTCGACACAAGATTGTCCTGTCCATGGAGCTGACTGAGAGCTGCTCCTTCCAAACCAACTCCCTGCACCCAGGAGTGTGTGCTGTGGGCTGTGCTTGTGGCCACTGCAGGTCAGAGTGAAAACATCTGCTCTGGCTTCTGTTCCTGTAGAGCAATAACCCCTCCTGGACTTTGATGTGGTATTTTGTAATGACATATTTGCAGCTTTCATACTTGGAGTGTCCTCAAATGCTGGATCTTAGTGCTGCAGCCTTGCTTCCTAGGGGAAAGCTATGTTACCTAATTTTGTGGGTTTCTTGACTAACGCTAACAATATTTTCCTTGTCTTAGAGCATGGGGGGTTGGATTTAAGCTTACTTGTCTAGTACAAAAGATGGCATCATTAACATTTAAGGTGCTCCAGAGTACCTCCAGGTTTTTATTGTAAAATATACCATGCATGTAGCACTCCTGATGGTGACAACAAACCAGCACTGTCAGCACTTGTGTGCAATGCCTTCCCCCACTGCCACATTCGAGGCAGTGAAAATAGGCTTTTAAAGTCTTACCAGTTCTTAGTTTGGCTTATAAATAATAAGATTTTATTTTATAATATTACATTTCTTCTTTTTCTGTGCAAATAATATGTAGTTGTACATGTTGGGGTGCAGGCATATGATAAATCTATTAATGTAAATATAGAGAAATAGTTTGGATAGGTGTGTCTTAACTGCACAGCAAAGGATGTAAGAACATCAGGGTCACAAATAATGAAGCAGTAATTTTGTGAAGGACATCCTGATTTCACTGATTCTCTCCATGCACAGTGCTTTGCTTTTTTTCTGCAGCAGGAATTATCTGCAGTATCTTCCTGAATTTTACTAGCAATGTTGCTGAGTTGTTTTACATTTTTTTTCCTGGAATGACTAATAAAATACATCTTTGAAGTTCATGGGAGAACAAACAAAAAACCCAACTAAACAAAATGGGGCTGTTACTGCCTGGGAAGTAATTTTGCAATGGATAAAAGGTCAGAGTAGCTTTTTTTCAGTGGATTTTCCTGTTGGGAATATTTATCATCTATAAAGTGCTGCATCTGCGACCTTTGTGAGTATTTTATCAATAACAAAGAACTGAATAATTCTACCATTTTTGAAAAACCACTCATCTATATTTAAACAGCATGGAAGAGAAAATCTCTGTGCTCAGAGCTTCAGAGGAAACTTGCATACAATAAATGCTGTTTCTTTTGGCCATTATTAACTTAACACTTTCAGTTGAGGAGGCAAGAGGGTGTATAAAGCCTCCATGTTTTATGTAGAAGTAATTAATACAGTTGTATTCAGATTTAATTCCATTTTGCCTGATTTTTAAGATTTTTCTTCCAAAGCTTCTATATAAACATTTCTAATCACTCTGGTGGAAGTTTTAAAGTTTAAGATATCTAATGATTGCATTAGTGGTAACTAACTTTTCAGATAACTGTTACCTTGAAATAATGAAAAAAACCCCAACTTTTTCTGGTTGTGTGGTAAGACTTTTTCCCCTCCTGTTTTGCACATGTCTTTTGATATTTGGTTCTTTTCTTCTCTTGCATGTTTCTAGGAAGAGCGTTCTGAGTGCATCAGACAGAATACTAGGGAACACAGATGTGTCAATGTGAAATTAGTATCACTGTTGTGTTGAAAGTGCTTGCACAAGCTCTAATTTGAGAACATAAAGACTGTTGTGTGATTATGGATAATGATGACAGTTAATGTGTTATAAATTATTAAAAATTTGGGACTAGTTTTTTTTCCTAATTTTGTATTTGATTTAGCAAACATCGAGCAAGTTCAAGGGGGAACTAGAAGTCAAGATTCACCAAATACAGCTGTGGAATGTACAATCTGGTCAGTAAAAGTCAGTGAATCTGAGTCATCCCTTCTCACTTTGTCATTGAATTGACTGTTACATAAAATTATAAATAACCTTGTGACGTCTGGAATTTAGTTGGATGCTATATAGGAATTGTGGTCCCAGCAGCTTGTGTGGAATAGCTGCAGAATACAAAATAATGAAATAAAATAGCTGTAGTTACAAAGACAGACACTTTCATGGTGTTCTAATGACAGCAGAGTGCAAAGGAGGAAAGAACTGAGCAATTTGAGACAATGTCAAAAACCTGAAGTCAAGGAGTGACCCTCCCAAACCTGTTTAATACTGTTTGACACAACCTCTTATTTAGTATCACTTGTCAGTGTTGCAAAACATTTTCCAGGCATCTTGAGATTCTTGTCATCCTGAAGCAGCAGCTCTGCCGCAGCATTTTTTGGCAAACAAATCAGAGAAGTGACTAAGAAAATGCGTCAGAGCTATCGCTAGTCAAAGAGAAAATTGTCAAGGAAGCCATTAAAAAAATAATTTCAGAATTTCAAGGCTTGGACTGCTTTTGATGGCAGAGTTATAGAGGTAGTGATCATTCACCTTGCTCTCACCTTGGGGAGCTTTGTATTAGGTGTCTGACAGATTCTGTCTCTAAAATCAGTCCAGAAAACTCAGGATGAGTTTGTGCTGTGCTGACACAGTTAATCTGCACAGGCCAGAGTGACTTTTTCCATGGTTTGTGCAACATTTGCTTTCCTGTAATGTGATGCAACATTCTTCTGTTTTCCTAATCTCATTAGTTCTTTTATTATAAATAATTTGGAAAAGCAACTAAATTTCTATTCTCAGTTGCATGTTTCAAGCTATTAAAAAGGACATGGAGCCCTGTAGGAGAATACCTCACTTTGCTCAGTGTGTGTATGCATGTACAGATTTATTTATGTGCATGTGGTTTGCATGCAGCAGTGGCTGGGCAGAGGTTCAATGCCATTACCATAAGAGATTTCTTGGTGCAAACACTGTCAATCAAGGAGTCTGCTGATTATTCCCCCATATTTTTGGAGTCAAACTCAGAAGACCTCAGCTTGACTTGCTGATAAATTCCTGCTTGGCTTCTCCATTCTGAGTCTCAAAATCTAAATGATGTGATGCAGAAGCCATTTAAATCATCCATGGCTGTTCTCTGTTGTGTCAAATGTGAGATCTGTTCCACACCATGAGTGTCCTCAAATATTTCCTCTTTCTTTACCACTATTTCTGTGATATGGGACTAAGGGTTTTCAGCTATCCTTTATTTTTTCCTCCCCTCATACGCAAGCAGCACAGGACTTCAGGTAAAGCACTGCCTGAAGCTAGAGTGGATGAGTCCAAGATGGAAACACTTGGAATAACTGTTGCCACTGTGTATGTGCAGATTCTTTGTATTTGCAGAGGTCTTGGTAGATGAGTAAGTTTTAGATAAAATGATTTTCATTGCACCCAACCATAGTTTCAACTGTTTTAAATGCAGATTGGATTGTAGTGTTGTTTGCTTGAAAACTCTGGGAACAGTCAATAACAAGGAAATACTTACATTCCCTCCTCTCTTCTCTTCAGGGATTATTTAGTACTTAGTGTCTCAGAAGCTTAATAGAAATCTTCCTTACCATAAATTTTAATAGGGCAGAACTGTAAAATATAAAAATGCCAATATACGTTTTCTAAATATTTAACAAGATTCTCTTGCTCAATTATTTAGATCACACCCAGAGTTCCCTTGAAACAAATTTAAAGTTTTACATGGATTTAACAAAGTACACAAACTGTGTTTGTGTACTGACACTGCTGAATACAGAAAAAAATTTCAGTCAAACTTCCAAATTAAAATTTAAGGATTTCAGGATTTTCAGTGATGTGCTAAATCAGATAAAAGTACTAGAAATTACAAAGAGATACTGGAAATGTTTTATTAATGTTTTGGCTTTTCTTTACCAATAATTTTTATTTGTTTTCTTCTTTCCTGTATCAAACACATCTTTTGGTGTTGTAGTTTTGCTGACAGCTCTTGAAATTAAAAAGGAAAATTTAATCTGGGCCTGTGTACATTGGGAATTATTCTTTGCAAGAGAATATTTTACTGTTTACAAATCACTTTATTTGGGAGCAAACCTATGATTTCTCTATAATCAAAGGCACAGTCTGGAGGAGGCCCTGATTTGTTCTTGCTTCCAAAGAAAGCCATGACCAGGGATCTTTCCTTGTGAAACTTTGGTCCCAGTGACCAGGGCCACTCAAAAATGCAGGTCCCTCTGGTCACAGTGTAAACCTGATCTTGAGCTTGGAATGTTCCTGCCACTGATTCCTTCTGCTGCTCTGGAGAAGCAAGTGTGGCCCAGATCCTGACTATTTTTACTTTCTTCCCTGTGCTCCGTTGCAGCTCTCGAGCACAGTTTAATGGCAATCTTTACAACCCTTGTCAGAACTCATAATTTTAAAACAATAGGAGAGGAATTATCAGGGGAATAAGTGTCTGGCATGGGGCAATTTTGCTTCCTTGCTAGAGAAGGAGAATCCAGGACATTTAAAAATATAAACCAATTCCTAACAGTTATTTTTCACTTTAAGACAGTAAGGCAGCTTGTAAAGCCCATCAAATGCCTGATGTGAGCTCTAATGAGTTTTAACCTTGCTTTTTGCACAAAAAGCTTTGCAGACTTCCTGTGCTCATTGAAAAATGTGGTATGTTCTGATGCACAGATTGTTTCAAAACCACTCTATAAAATCCCTGTGGACACAAACACTGCTGATATTCATGCACTAGCATTTGAATCTTCCTAGAATGGCTGTTTTTTAGCTCAATTTTTTACTTCCTACTATATTCAGGAGGTGAGTTAATCTGTGACTGCATCAACATGAGGCTACCATCACGAAAATGTCGTTTTTTCTTAGTGGCCCAGAGTTTTCCAATGTCCTCATAGAATTCAGATGAGATGGAATTGCTTTCTTCCCCTTGATCAGGTATTCTGGAAAGAGAGGTGGACCTGAGCACAATGTCACACATTTAAAACATCAACAGACTGATTTAGTACTTACTGACAACTGGGTTCTCACAATAATCCTGTTTTAAGATGCTGTCTAGAACAGCTCTATCGAAACTGTGTTTGCAAAGTCAGTCTTCAGCAGCTGCAATGCCAAACTTCAGGATTAAACTAACACAGTATGAGAAGTTTCTTTTCAAGGAGCTGGGTGCTGGAGGAGTCAGCTGTGTCTTTGTCCTTTTTCATCCTCAAGGTGCTGGTTATGTGGTTTTGCACAGCATTGGTAAATGACATGCAATGATGGATTTAAATGTAAAGTTTAAATGTACACAGAAAAGGCTGCTGCCTGTTCCCAGGAGCTCAGTTTAAAGGAGGAAAGCCAACATTCCTCATGCTAGTGGCAAACCCTCTCCACATGGTAACCCCATGTCACGTTCCACTGTAGGGAACTGGGAGGAATTATTTTAAAGATAGATGGTCATGTACGAAATGGAGTCAAGTGAAACAAACGTTTTATCTGAGGACTGTTTATCGGTAAGGAAAAAAAACCAAAATAAAAAGTTACCCTGTAAAGAGGCTTAGAGCAGACATCGCAAGAGGAAAAAAAAGGGGGGTGAGGAGGAGACAGAGGGAAAGCTCCCAGTGGAGCTCAGCAGTGCTGTGCATGTCCTGAGGTGGGGCCGGGCCCACTGAAGGCCAGACATGGCTGAGGGGGTGTGGGCGGCAGGGCTGGGCCTGCTGCAGGCTGGACATGGCTGAGGGGGAGCGGGCAGCACGGCTGGGCTGCTGCAGGCCGGACATGGCTGAGGGGGAGAGGGCGGCAGGGCTGGGCTGCTGCAGGCCAGACATGGCTGAGGGGGAGAGGGCAGCAGGGCTGGGCTGCTGCAGGCCGGACATGGCTGAGGGGGAGCGGGCAGCATGGCTGGGTTTGCTGCAGGCTGGACATGGCTGAGGGGGTGTGGGCGGCAGGGCTGGGCCTGCTGCAGGCCGGACATGGCTGAGGGGGAGCAGGCGGCAGGGCTGGGCCTGCTGCAGGCCGGACATGGCTGAGGGGGAGCGGGCGGCAGGGCTGGGCTGCTGCAGGCCGGACATGGCTGAGGGGGAGAGGGCGGCAGGGCTGGGCTGCTGCAGGCCAGACATGGCTGAGGGGGAGAGGGCAGCAGGGCTGGGCTGCTGCAGGCCGGACATGGCTGAGGGGGAGCGGGCAGCACGGCTGGGCTGCTGCAGGCTGGACATGGCTGAGGGGGAGCAGGTGGCAGGGCTGGGCTGCTGCAGGCCGGACATGGCTGAGGGGGAGCAGGCAGCAGGGCCGGCAGCCTGGGCAATTCAAGATGATGTCAAAAACCTAAAGTCAAGGAGTGACCCTCCCAAACCTGTTTAATATTGTTTGACACATCCTCTTATTTAGTATCACTTGTCAGTGCTGCAAAACATTTTCCAGGCTGGCAGTGAGGATCACAGCTGAGGGCTGGCTTGGGCGCAGGTGGCACAGGCAGGGATGGAGCAGGCAGGGCACTGGTCAGGGACACACAGAGGCAGGACAGACACCAGGGCCAGCAAGAGCCAGTGAGGGCTGGAGAGCCAAAAGGGAAGCTGAGGCTTGACAACCCTTTTGATGAAGAAACTTTTCCTGATATCCAATCTAAACCTCCCCTGTGAGCCACTTAAAGAAATTTATTTTTGTCATAGAATCATATTGTAGAAAGATTTGGGTTTGAAGGGGCTTCAGATCTCATCCAGTTGCACCCCCTGCCGTGGGTAGGGACACCTTCCTCTATCCCAGGCTGTTCCAAGCCCCATCTCTCCTGGCTTTGGACATTTCCAGGGATCCAGGGGCAGCCACAGCTTCTCTGGAAACCTGTGCCAGTGGTTCAGCACTGTCATAGGGAAGAATTTTTTTGTAAAACCTAATCCAAGCCTGCTCTCTGTCATTTTGAATAAAGAGAAGCATTCCTATGCATCCTGGTATTCCCTCCTTCAGCTTCCACAGAGGAGATGTCAGTTACCTGCTGTTCAGAGACCTTGAGGAGGTTTAATTTTGTAATTATTATAATTTGGGGCCTTGAGTTTTGTAATCCTTTATTATTATTAAGCATTATAAAAATCAGCTGTAGAAATGCTAATGTACAAAGCTTCTATTAAAGGAGCAAATATAGCATTGTGAAAATTTCTCTCAGTGGAAAAAAAGCAGCTCTCCTTTACTTTTCTGGTTTTGGCACTTGTAGCAGTGATCACTTTTCTTTTTTCTTACTCGTTATTTATGTTAAATATTTTATTTATTACTAAACCACTGTGAAATTTTATTTTACCCCTTTGAGAAGCAGATTATTTTCCCATCAGGAAGAAATGAGAACCATATAGGGTTTATTCTAAGAACTGTTGAAAAAAAGAGGCAGGAAAATCCAGACCAGTAAGAAAGTTATGAGCTTACCATCACCAATAAAATTTTACCTCGTATATAAAAGTGCATGTGTGTCTCTTGGGTCAAATCCAATGCACTCTTTGTGCTTTATTAGTTCCTTTGATGTCAAAGGGACCAACTCCAGCTGTTGAAAATAAGGTGAGAATTATAATTTACTGCTTCCAGAAGCTCCATCAATTCTGTATATCCCTGGGCAAGATGGATATTTTGAGACACCTGGAAGACCAATAACCAAAGACCAATAACCACCCTCTATTTTCATTGCTGGCCCATCTGAGTGTATAACCTGCACAAACTATATCCAAGGACTCTGTTGAATGTCTGCTCTGCTCTGCTGCTATTCACTTCCGACTGCTTGTAATATTATAGATTTATTCTGGATGTGAGTGCAAGTTGCAAGACAATATATTGATTCTGAATACCTGGTAATAGAACAGTAATTGCTTTGTTTTAAAATTAAGTGACCATACTCATTTTAGAATCTATAGTATTTCGTCATTTCTAGTGGTATCATGATATGAAATAGAAGAGACTCCACAGCCAATTACCCTCACAGAAACAATAATCCATGTTGTATTTCACAAACAAATGGCAATCAGGAAAGCTGCTCTTACTTATCAGAAATGCATCTGATTTGAATGAATGTTCCCTTTCCAGGGAAAGACGAGAAAAATAATATGTGCCTTTTGAATTATTTGTAGATACTTACATATCTTAATGGAAACTGTTTTTGCTTTTGTTCATATAAATATGCTTCAGTTTTATGCTAAACGAATAAAGCAGCTTGGAATTAGGTATATTCTGTAGTTTTTTATGAATACAAATGCAATATAAAAGCACAGTCTTCAGTAAATAATAGGTTTTTCACTCCATTACCATATTTAACAAGTAGAGGGAAAAAAAAGCACTGCTTCCAGTCCTGAGTTACGGTGTTCTGCTGGAAATGGGGTCTGATGCATTTTTCTGCTTTCAAAGATTAAATTCCCTGTGGCACACAAACTGCATATTTTCTGAATTGTGGCCTAATTTGCATTTTTTAAAACATCTGTTTATGAATATCTTTGGGATAATAATTACTATTTACAAAGTTTTAATCAGGAAAGGGAAATTTTTAAATGAAGAATACTGGAGGGAACAGATTTTAACCTTCTGGTCATTATTGCCACAATTTATTCTTCTATAGTCTGCCAGTTCATCTCCCCCCATCCCTACTTATTTTGTCTCCATTTTAATCACATTTCCTTTCTCTTTTTTCTCCTGTTACCCGTGGTGGCATGAAAACCCAGGGCTGAAGCTCCTGTTTTACTTGGTAAACAAGACCTTGTTTGGGAGGGGATGAGAGGAAGGGTTTACTGGGGTGGGGTGGAGGGGTTGCTTTTAAGAAGATTAATTTCTTTAATAAAATTCAAGGAACACAGGGACCTGATGTGACTGCTGGAACAAGGTAGGCATGTACTGAGTAAGGAATTGTCAGTGGTAGAGTAGCTGTTTACAATTACCTGGTCAAAATCCTGCCAGCTACTTTAGAACCTCTAAATGAGAAAAACCCACATCCTACAGCCATACAGAGCATGAGAAAAATCTAATAACGGGGCTTGTCCTTCAAAGCAAGAAACAATAACTAAGCAGCTTTAAGTGTTTTTCTTCTCCAGCTCCTCAGCTGGGGGAGGACTTTATAAAAGGTGCCCTGAGCCAGTTGTGCACAAACAAGTGGAAAATCTCATTAGATTTTAACACCTTGAAGGAGATGTGCTTTTTTATAGTATAACCATTTTCCTTTCAGACCCCCCAGCATGTTAATCAATTAAGCACCACAGACCTGACACTGATTTTTAAAAATGTTAGCATAAAGTGGTTTTGCAGTGCAGAAAACATATCTTCAAAAATGATGGAAAGGGAGTTTTGTCTATGTGGGAATCAGTCCCAGTGTTATATGACACTTCCTTGATTTGCTGCACATTTTTTGGATTTGCAGACACAGGACCTGAGATTTCTGGAAGTGATAATGAGAAAAACGAGGAAAAGTCTTTGGCTTTTTTATCCATGATGGGAAGAAAGATGAACTTGTCTTAATCCTCCTCTCCCCCTCTTCATTCCCAACAATTTTGCTAGCGTTGGCCAATTAGTGTAAGGTAAAATATTGTCACCGGCAAGAAGCTGGAAATTTACTATGTTACTTAGCTGAAAAAATGCTTTGTCCTCATTGGGGGAAAAATCCAAAATGTGGAGTCTTTGGCTTGGCCAAGTCGAGATGGGTAACTTGGATAGAAAGCTTAATGAAAATTCTGTAAATTTCAGAAGAGGTCAATTCTCTGCTCTCTTTCTCTTTTTACACAAAGGCAAATGTACTAATCCTCATCTCTGCCTGTCTTGTGCGTTGTTATAGCTCATTCAAGTGAGTAGCACTGCTGCAGAAAGCTCTCCATCCATCCTAATTAAGACAGGCTGCACAAAACATCATTAGGTGGAACAAAGCAAAGCATCTACTTGCAATGCTGTCTGTAACTCCATTACATGGCTTGAGTCCTTTAGCCATCAATTACCTTGGAGGAAAGCACTTGAGGCCAACAAGCCCTTTGTGGTGGTGATGAAGCAAGGTGCTGTAATCCTGAGCTATTATATTATCACAGGATTTTTGCTAAATAGAAATAACTAAAGTGGAGTAAAATTTATGTGCTAAGTTACTTTTTCTTTTAACTCATGCTGTATGGTTTCTCTACTACACTGAGGAGCTTTGTTGGATAACATGTGGTAGCTCACAAAACAGCATTAACATCCAAATTGTGTGGTTTTCTCTTTCTAATGATTGGAGTGATGGGTGAAATGCTTTGCTTTGTTTTTTAGATGTTCTTGTTTTTCAGCTTCTAGAAAAAGTGTGCTTAAAAGACTATATTTTATTCAGAGGAGAAAGAACAGAAAAGTTTTGATACACCTTTCCATGTGTGGGAACTAATTTCAAGGTAGTGGACTTTGGCCCAGTAGCGTTTCAATTTGAAAAGTAACTCTGGTGGCCAAGAATTTCCTTCCCTTATAATTATGTAATTGAAAATTACATCCCAGTTTTTTGTTGTTATTTTTTCCACTTTTTTCCAATGAGTAAATCTGAGTGGAACTGAAATATTTTCTGCTTTGTACAACTAAAGCATTTTTTTTTTTGATTATGCATTTATTTGCATCCATATGGGAATTCAGATTGAAAGGTATACTTTATTACTTTTTCCTCTTCAGTGGCAAAAAGTGTTAACACAAACTTTTAAAACCATGTGCACTGGCTTCCAGCAGCACAGACTCATTTCTGACCTGCACATTGGGCTCTATGACTGCAGCAGAATGAAGGAATTCCCCCACAGCTGCTCCTCTCAGGCACTGAAGGGTATCCATGGCTGGCTGGTGACTGAAGGACATAAACAATTTCAGAATTTTCTAACTTAATATTGTCTGGAAATCCAGAAGAAAATGTAGATAGATGGTTTAAGTTTTTACTCCTTATCTAAGAAAGAAATATTGAAATATTGACATTTTTGTTGGAAACTGGGAAATTGCACAACTCAGAAGGAGAGGAACAGCAGTCACACCAAAACCCCCTCATGGGAGAGGTCAGTACTGGTAGCTGTTCCCTCCCATCCACTTTTACAGACTGTCATATTTGTCTGCAGAAAAGAATCACCTGAAAGGCTCAGCAGCATGATCATCACTCCCATATTTCCTCTTGCATTCTGTGTTTCTCGGGATGAGCATCATGAAGTTTCCTGCCTGTTTTTGTTTTTTCCGGTTACCACAGCTGTGGCAGCACAAAACCCCAGGCAAGGCAAGGCAGAACAGTTTTAGGGTCTCTCCAGGAGAAGATGAGTTCCCAACACAGCATACCTATGCTATGTGTTATCCACTCCTCTGACTTTTTGTTGTTTGTTCTGCTGCTTCTGGAGCAGAGCTCCACTTGTGGCAGCCTTCCTCTGCAATCTAACACTGCATCCTTCAGCCCCTCTTGTCATGAGACAATGGGGAGCCTCGTCTGCACTTAGTAGAATCAAGCATTTCTAGAGAAAGAAAGAACCCTTATGATGACAGAAGGAAGATCTAGCAAGAGAAATAATTTGAGATAGCAGTGGAAAGAGGAGGAGGAGCACAAAGAGGAAAGATAAAGGTAAAGGAAGAGACAGGATCAAAAGACAGGGGAGATGACAAGTGAGAGCAGAACTGTGAGGGAGAGAACAAGGGAAATGCTGCAGCAGCACTGGGAGACACTAAAAAATGTTGAGCCTTGATATGTTCAGTGTTCAACTTTCCTTTAGCAATGCATGAACAGTATGTCCAGATGGAGTTTTAGCATCTGCATGTGACAAAGCAACCACTTTTATCCATTATTTAAACACAAGGTGTCAAGATTGACAGTGCAGCTTTGCCCTGTACAAGGGCAGATGTCTTGTTTCCTTTGGGGGACAAAGACTACATTTCCTTTGCTGTGTCTGCACGTGTCTCCTGCAGCTGCACGTTGCAGAAATAATGCAGGACCAGATGCACAAGCTCTGTCACACAGGACCTGCAGTCAAGTCCTGCCTGCTCACATATGCCCAAGAAAAGATGGATATTCCTTTGAAAGCAACAGGCAGGTTGGGTATCTGCCTTTTCATATTACCTTTAAGATTAAGAACATAAGCGGTGCTTTATTCTTTGTCTTTCAAGATGCCATTTAACTTTCCCAAGCAGCTGATTACACATTAGGTATTGGAGGACAGGAGGGTGCTTTTTGTCTTATCTCTGTGATTTATGGTTGAGCTCTCAAGCCATTGGATTCAGACACCTGAAACTCTCACTCATCTCACCAGCTCTAAAGAGAAAAGTGCTTCTGGTTTTGATTTATTCTAGAAATAAACATTTTTTATTATGAAGCACAAATTTACTGTAATGGTTTTCAGATCCCTAAGGAGAAGCTTTTCCAGCCTGCTACACATGTTGATAATGTAATACAATATATTCTCCCTTATGGGTTTGAAGTGTAGGTCTCAAAAACTCAAGTTGAAAAAATCTGTTTGAAACTTGCAAGTCACTCCGTGGAGGTGATTTGTGTTGTAATGCTGTCTGTATTGGATGGAAAACAGCACCTCAATATTAGCAAGCTGAGACAGGGAGCATCCAATGCTTTGTTTTATAAATGTTTTGTTCCTTTTTGGATGATCACTCATTTTATATCTGCTTCCCTATGGTGACTGGCATGGCACTGTGTGATTCATCACAATAGGACATAATAAGAAACACACCTCAAAGTTACAATATTGTTATCAGAAAAAGAGGGGCCATTTTGGCATTAAGAAAATTTAAGGACAAAGTCTATAGGTATAAAGGTGTGTAGCTCTCATTGGAATTAAATGTCACTTCTTTTCAGATAAGAAGTGAAGAATGTAAGAGCTTTAAATTGTCAGTGAAAAGACATGACAAGGTTTATCAGGGTCTGCTGAGTGAAGTCACCTCCCTGGCACCTGTGGGTGCCACCAGCCTCACTGAGGGGATTGGCAGTGGGACTGTGCTTCAGCTCTCCTCAGAGGGACCCCTGCACAGAGCCAGCATGGACATACTTCTTTGCCCTTGACAATTCAGGCAGAATTCAGAGATCTTCTTTCCAGAGCTCGTGCTCAATAGGGCATCACAGAGGGGCTGGAGCACTGCTCCTGTGAATGCAGGTGGAGTTGAGATTGTTCAGCCTGGAGAAGAGATAGCTTCAGGAAAACTTATGGCACCTTCCAGTACTTAAAGGTGCTACAAGAGAGCTGGAGAGGGATTTTTGATAAGGGCATGAAGTGATAGAACAGGGAGGAATGGATTTAAACTGAAAGAGGCTAGGTTTAGATAACATAGGGGGAAGAAATTCTTCCCTGTGAGAGTGGTGAGACACTGGAACAGGTTGCTCAGGGAAACTGTGGATACTCTATCCCTGGAAGTGTTTAAGGCTAGGTTCAATGGTGCTTGGAGCAACCTGATCTGGTGGGTGGCATCTCTGTGCATGGCAGGGAGTTGGAACTAGGTGATCTTTAAGGTCCCTCCCAGTGCAAACCACTTTGTAATGGTCCAATACTTCCTGTTCCCCCACATCCTTACCTGCTCCATGGCTCTGGGAATGGCCACCTTTGCTAGTCTGTCATGGAGGCCTAAGGTGCAGCTGAGAAGTTCAGTTTACAAAACAAAGTCAGGAGCAGCAAGGTCCCTCATGGGACTCAGGTGTGGGCTGGAGAAAGGAGGAGCGTGCCTGGGTTCTGGAGAGCACCCCTGGAGCCACGGAACTGCAGGGCATCCCTGCTGCCCAGGGGGTGGCTCCTTGTCTGGAAAAGCATCTGCTTTCCAGAAATGCAGAGGTTTTCAGCAGCATTAATTCACTTTGCTTTCAGTGGAGTTTCCTCAAAAGGGGAGCTAAGAAGTTGGCAAACCTTCAAGATATTCCAGGAAATACAGCATGTTTCTAATTCATATCATTTAAGCATCTGAGAAGCTTAAAAGAACCCCCATCCCAGTGCAGCCATTTCAGAGGCCTTTGGGGGATAGACAGTGGCTTTAAACCCAGCTCCTTCTGTAAGTTTGCAGTCACATTTTTGCTGGAAGTTCTCAATATGTGCTTCTCTTTTGCTGCTTTGAAAGCCCACAAAGTTACTGGCAATGTTTATCTTTCTTGTCTCAGTCACTTTTATTAGATCTTCTGTAAACACTCCCTCTAGTAAGAACATTTTCCAGAACATACTTGGGAAGCAGACAAAGAAGTATTGGGATATTTCTGTGAAGACACACTTTTGGCAGCACTGAGCCAGGCCAGTGGTCAGGAGCTGGCCAGGGACAGGTGAGAACATCAATCCCTCTGCTGCTGGGGAAGGAACCTTGGCATCAAGCACTACAGGCTGCTGTTAATCAATTAAATACCTACATCCAAAAGAAACATTTCTGAAAGTTAACTGAAACTGAAATTCAGTCTGTCAGTGTTCAGATTCAAAATACTTGGACAATTGGCTTTTTTGTTTTCTGTTTTTCAATGCTTTCATGCTGTTCTCCTTGCTGTACCAGTCTAAGCAGGTGAGTGTTTGTTTTTGGGCTGTTTCCTGAGCATGATGAAGAGCTGAGCTGAGCTTCCCTCCTCACACTTGGTCTCCACAGGCAGCTGCAGAGAACAGGAGCTGCCTGAATGCTCAGTGCCCCTCTCTCCCTTCCTTACATTTATTGTTGCTCTTTACTGGAGCTGTAAGATGCATCAGGGCTTTAGCAGTCCCCAAAGTGCATCTCCTGAAATGGAGGTGCTCCGGATGGGAATGCTGTGAAGCAGCACAGAGAGCTGGTGGGGAATGCACTGAGGGCAGGAGCTGGGGCAAGTGGTTAATGGGAACCATGTCAGTGAGTTGATGCTGAGGTTGCACTTCAGGAATTGCAAGAGGTGTGAGATGTTTCAGCAGTACCAAGTAGAAAAGTCACCATTTCTCAACAGCTGCCATACAGTGGTGCCAGAGATATCTCCAGCATTTCCTGTTGCACAGGCAGGAAATCCTGGCACATCACATGTAACCCCATCCCTGGAGTCAGAGCAGTGAATAGAAGTGAATAGACAAAACTATGGGAGAGTGGATTCCAAGGAATAGCAAACAGCTGGAACCTCAGATTCAGGAGGTCACTCACCACAGATCCCCTGAAGCTCAGGCCATTAGGAAAGGATCAAGACCTGTGCTTCTCCTTATGTTCATGGTTAAGTGCTGCTCATCACAAGTGGGGAGGTGTCTGTGTTGTTGCTGCAGTAAATTGTTGGCTGTGTTGGGGTGTCCTGCTACCAAAGGATGGGTGGGATGCCAGCTACAGAGGTGGGAAGGCTTTGAGGGCTCTTGGCTTAACTTTCATGAAGATTTATTGATCACCCTTCTGTGTTTGAAGTGTTCTTCAGAGCAGGCTGCAAAAGGTATGATAAGATTTTCTATGCTGTGGCCTGCAGCACCTTTCCTGAAGCACAGATTGATCCTTTTCTTTCTCTTTTTGTTGTTGTTGTACTTCAATATGAGGAGGTTTGAAGAAGAAGGATGTTACAATATTTTTTGAGCTGTTCTTTTTTAATGATGCTTGTATTGGAAGTAGTTTGTGCTCCTGATATTCCTGTGTTATCTGGGAAGGGAACTGGGTCTCTGTTTCTTGTGCCCACTAAAGCAGTACCTTATGTTTGGGAGTCTTCTATATATAGTTATCTGTGACCTTGTATTTTGATAATACTGCCAGTGATTTCCTGTCCCTATACCTTTATGGAATTTCTTATAGGAAATGCATCACAGTGTTTTTCTGGTTATGGTATAGATTAGGCTGATATATGTAAAGGACTTACTTTATATAAGGTGTATATATATACCTTACTTTATATATGGTATGTAAGCCTTCTTAAGAATAGCTTTCATTTAATTAATCACTCTTATTTCTCCAAAATTCTATTTTTCTCATGTTGCTAGATGTGCCAGTGTTTAAGATACAGCATTCCTGCTTTGGTTAATCTTTTAATTCTGCTAAGAAGTGTCATTCTGCATTTCACACATACACAAAGTATTTTCTTATATTCCTGTCCTTCTCACTAAAAATGTATGGAATAACTTTATGGAGCATGCACATGATGCATAAAGATGACATAAATGGTTTTTGTACATATACAGCTGGCATCCCTCTATAGTGACAGAGGGGCAGAACAAGGCAAGGCAAAGAAGCAGGTTGGGGGAAAGAGTGGGCAGGGTATTAGTTGTGAGATTAAGAGCAGATGTGTTTGTAGAGGGCTCTTGCTGCTGATCCTGGTGCTATGGGAATTCGTGCTGAGGTTAAGGAGAGCTGATGCTTTCAGTCTCCATCCTCTGCAGTGTGCAGCAGTGCCCACTGTAGCTCCGTGCTGTGCTTTTAGCCCTGAGCTGAGCACAGACACACAAGCACGGCTCTAGACAAAGGGTGTTACTTTGGCATGCATGCTCTGAGTGCTAAACCAAGTCTAAACTATCAAATGGTTTTTCTCTACTATCTATATGTATGCATGCAGGTTTTTAACATGCCTGCCATCCATTTGTTCTGTCCTCTGTAATAAAAGTTACCCACAGCTCCACATTGCTCCTGTGCTCAGGCTGAGCTGTGCTGCTCTGCCTGGACTGGGTGTATTGTTATCCAAAAGTATTGCCAATTTTAATGCTTCAGAATCACAGGGTCTAGTTCTGCAAACCTTAAGCCCCATGAGCAATCCCGTGTCCACTGAAATCAATAGAATCCCTTGTGTGAATAAGGATTATGGTAGTGAATAAAGGGTTTTCGGATCATGGCCCTAACCCTTTTTTAATTAACCTTCTAAGAAAGAATTTATACAGGAAAACTCTGTCTTCAGTGGTGAGCAGTCAATAAACCATGTCTTTGTAACTCCCTCCTTCCTTTATGGGTCCTTTGTGTGAGGCTTAAGTGAAATGGATCTCACTCTATATCCCTTCCTTACTTCCCTTCTGCCCAAGCCAATCACTTTATAAATGTCATAATTTCTCTCTATTGTTCCCTTTTTGGGTATATTTGCTCTTGTCTCATTCAGTGACTACTAGCTCAACTATTTCTTTGCATTAGGAAGAAGAAAGGAGGAAAAAAATGGACTGAAATATGAGGAACAGAGATTCCATCTTATTTTAACCTCTGGGAATAAAACCACTAGTTTTTATATTGAGAATCCCATAAGTGAGTTTTTGCTATATGGAAGTTTCTACTTCCAGTATTTCACTATCAAAGATGGTCTGTCCTAAATACAAAGTTCTAGGATTTGGAAGCTTAACTTTCAAGTAATCTCCTGTAATTTTCCATCTTCAGGTTCACCTCAGTGCCTTAAAATGTCACAGTTATTGTTCGCCATTACAGATAACCACAGTGGCCCAAAAGCAAAACCAGCAAATGACAGAAAATAGAATAATACTAAGATGTGCTTGTTTAGCTAAAGTGTTTTCTGATAGCATTGCAGCCTAGTGAATCAAAAGTGTTAGGAAATGGTGAAGATAGAGAAAATTAAGATCTCCACTACTTCTAACAGAAAAGTGTGGATTTAACTGCAATCTGCAGGACATAAGGAATTCCTGAACACTGCAAAGAGTGTAATGTTGTTTTCTCAGTGCAGAAATGAAGCTGAAAGATAAATGAAATGTTTGTGAGTCAACAGTAGTATTCTGTGCTTTCTGTTTTCCAATTACCCACAAACGGATTTTTAATTTCTGTGAGTATTTGTAGCTCTCTGTAAATTGTAAACATTCTGTCATACACTTCCTGCTTTGTTTGTGTCTAGCTGCCTGGCTGGAACTGTATCCCATGGTTTCATGGTCTTTTCTGGTTTTTAGATAGATAATTGTGATTTAATCACAATGTTTCCTGGTGAACATGCAAATGTTTACCCAAAATAAAGTGGAATTAAGGTTGCAGAAAGACTTACGAGAAGAAAATTTGAATTCATACTAATATTTGCAGATATATGGATTTAGCAGAAGGTTTGGACATCTTGATTCAAGACAGTACCAAGATAAAACATTCATTAATTTTCCTGCTGTTGTTCATACCTAAGCAATTTTATTTCTAGGAAGATGTTGAATTAGCTGGTAAGTTGCTTAGCTGATCCATTGAGAAGCAAGGTCAGTTGTGTCATGGACATTTAGTTAATCTTGAAGAATAACAAGGATGTCATAATGCTCACACTGCCTCAGCCCAGTTCTTCCTGAAGGATACCTTGCCCTTTATTTGTTTCCCTTTCCTCTGATATTCCTTTGAACTCATTCCCTCTTTTCTTCTCTCTGCTTAGACATTCATAGCATGTTCAAAATAATTGATTTGGTTCTGTGAAGATTTATGTCTGTAATGACCAAGCCTCATCTTTCTTTGTTTCTTTTTTTTTTTCCTCATCACTGTTGTTAGCAATAGAGATTTCCTCCTGAATAAATGCAGGAACAAGGATGGAACTGTAGTGGATAGCTTCTGGTGCTTCAGCTTTGAAGGAGGCTGCCTTTGGAGAGGTGTTCAGTAGAGTATTCCTCCTTTTAAAAATTCTCAGGAAATCCAATATTTTTCCTTTTTCCTTGGGCATATTAGGCAGTAGATTTCTGCCTGCAAGTTTTACAACTTGGGAGTACTCTTAAGAGAATCTTTTTGCTTTGTTATCTTTCTGATTGCACCTATTATTTGCTGGGCAAAACCCAAACAATTTCACAATTTCAACTTTTCAAATGGTCTAAGGGTATTCTTTCTAGTAACAATCTGCAAGCAGGGATTTATTGGGGTAGAAAGGCCAGTTTTTCTGGTTTGACTCCCCCCAGGTCTGACAAGGTAGTGTTGTGCAGCTGGCCCCAACTGCTGGTATTGCTCTCCCAGCTCTATGTAGCCTTGAATTCTGCTGTGCAGCAAGTGAAATGTTTTTTAAGTTCGTTATTTTTATTCTGGAATAAAGGCTGAGGTGGGGAGGGCTATTACTATGAACCTTAAAATGAAGAAATACTTTCTTCATATTTCTAACTGATGTTGTTACTACACTCCCTGTCCTCTAATGCTCCTCTACCAGACCTTCAATAATAATTAAACTTAATTTCTTCTATCTGAGACAAGCTGCTGTCTCATCTCAAAATTCCTCTCTTCCTTTTAACTTGTGTTTCCTTCCATGAGTTTGTTGCATCATACTCACAATTCCCTTGCTAATGCTCTCTCTGTCTTCAAGGCTTTATCTCTTGGTCTCAGAAAGGAATTAATAATCCTTCTGACAACTTTATACATTTAGCCTTTCACCCCAATATTTTCTCAGATAAATTTTTACAGCCTAAAAATCTTCTAGTATGAAGGTACATATAGCTCTTAATCTCAGTTTTGCTTTCAGTGAGCTATCATTTTAAGTAGACGCAAATATACAGTCTTATTTACAGGACTTTTTGTTTACCCAGTTAATACCACAACTTAAACCCAGATATAGCACTGTTCTAACCCCCCTCCCAATTTATTTACCATGAATGACTCCCTTTTGTAATCAAAAAGCCTTTAAACCTCACATTAAAAGTTTCTTGAAAATACAGCTTATCTGTTTCCCTCAAAAGAGATGCTTTCAAAAGATTGCACCAGCATTTTAGATTGTTAAGTATTCCTGTGTCTTGATTTCCAAAACAAGCTGACCATTAAGATTCTCTGAAGGCAGTGGTCTTGTGGGTGGGTTTGTTTGTTTAATTAAAATATATGTCAATTTTGGGAAAAATCTAAATTTGAAGCTCCTATTATGACTTGATAAAACTTAACATGCTTTGGTTATTTAAAGGGATGGAGTAAAAGTATCTTTTCTAAAGCAAGCTGAATTGGCAGTAGAGACTACAGCAAAATTTCTGTTAATATTGTTAGACAATCTAAAAATCATGATGAGGGACTTGCATGGATAGAAGAAAGACTTTTGTAATTATAAATTTCGTGGTATTTTTTTATCAGTAAAGGGACTGAGTAATAAGTTCCCTTGTCATATTCCCAGTGCAGTTGAGAAAAGTCTGATCCTTTGTGGTAGGCACTACCCATTGCTGACAGTTTGCACCAAATTGAGATTTTAGTACCCACTTTTTAAGTAATCTTTTTTCAAATACAACTTTTCTGGTGCTTGGTGTCTCAAATACAGTACTGTTCAATATAAGCCTAAATTTTCCAGAGTAGTTACAGATACTGAATAAAACTGAATTTGATTCATAAGGGATCAATGATTCTTTCAAACCCCATTAAGCTATTCTTTTTAATACCTCTTTAAATAACTTATAAATTTCTAACAGTTTAAATTTCTTGGTAGAAGACACTAGGCAATTACAGAACATCTGTGTGTGTCTAATAATTCTGGTTTTTGCTTGGTGGGGGTTTTTTGGGGTGTTTTTTTTTTCTCCAGAAATTACTACGAACAAATTTGGGAATTAGATAGTAATTTCCAATTTCCATGGAACATGGAGAGAGAAGGCTTTGTGGATACTTGTGGTGGCCTGATTCCAGCATGCAGCAGGAGCAAGGGTTACAGAGAGCCTGGGGTTTGCACCTTGGGAAAGGCAAATGCTGCAGGGATAGAGAGGAGCTCACAGGGAGGGGGATGCCTCATGCTGCTCCAGAGAACTGGTCTGTGTCAGGCAATAGGAACAGGGTATTGTAACAAATGATATGAGTAATGAGAAAAAGGTGACACTTTTACATTAGAGTGTAATGAGGGCTAAAGCCTGTAACGTGCTGGATAGCTTAACAGCTGGTATTAAATCAGCAGACAAAACATTTGCTGAGATTGTGGAAAGTCTGCAAAATTACCTTTCTGGTATCTGCTGAGTGTATCTGCTGCTGTAAAGAGGATCAAAAGAGGAAATGAGACAATTCTTGAATTTGTCAGTTCAGAAAGGGTTTAAATGATGTGTTAAAGAGACTGGATGGTGTATTATATGCAGAAATGAAACAGTCTAAAAATGGTTATTGACTGGAGTAATTGATCCAGAGCAGGACATTGAGAGTGGTGGGGCTGTGGGAGACACTAAAATGCTGTGGGCACCCAGTGTGACCACTAAGCAGTGTCCCAAGCTGAGAGCTCAAACCAGACAAGCAAAGCAGCACGTCTTGTCTCTATGCAAATGAGTGCTGATCTGAAATAGCTAAGAGAAAACGGGATATGCAGGTTCCAAACCTACTACCACCCCCTAGAAAGGTGGCATAAACAGCATTTGGAGCTGTGGTGCTGCACTGGACAGCGTCTGTTGTGTTCTGTTGTAGGGTATTGTAATAACACTGGTATCTTTTACTGCAGGTTAAGTTAGGATACAATAGCCAAAATGTTATTGGAGTTTGTTAGAAGTGGAGGGAATGGAATGTGAAATGTATTTTTGGCAGTGTGCTCACACACCAGGAATGAGGCATCGAGTTCATGATGTTTTAAATGGATGGAAAGAGAATCTGCATCTTCCAAGTGCTATTGCAATGAAGGTGTAATGTATAAAATAAATTATCTATTCTTCTGTAGCATGTTGTGAAGTTTCCCACATGTTTTAGGAGGACATTAATATCTTAAAACTGTGGTTTTGGGAGTGACTAAACATACAGGTTTCTAGGCTTCTGCAGGAATTAGAAAAAAGAAGAAAAAGGTGGAATATAAGCCCCTCTCAGAAATCTTAGGGCAACCTGAATGGAACACTGCAAGGTGTTTCCACCAGCTGGAAACCAGTTAAAGCCCTTTGCATCCAAACTGAGTTCAATACTAACTCATACTTGCAATTCAGTAACTTTTTACTGAAACAGTGGGTAAACTTGTTCCATTAGTTGGTGGTAAGCTCCCAAATCTACCTAGAGAAATATGTCTATAAAATTGGAGATTGAAGTTGATAGCAAGAAATACCTCTTTGAAGACAGTTGCAATATCACCAGCTAATGCTATCAAATGCCATCAGTACTTGTTTTTTAGCACTGAACAATAAAACTGATGCTTTATGACATTGTTAGCACTCAGTGGTACTGGAAATTACCAGCAGAGCATCTTAAATAGCACTGCTGAGAAATTGTCAAGAATTTGAAGGTAATATGAAAAATCAGATATTTTTTTTGGAGATTCTACTATATATGGCTGGCAGAGTTTCACCTAAGCCTTGTGATTTATCTTGAGGAACCTTAACCTCCAAATGCCCCCCCTGTGAGCCCCTGCTTGCAGTCTCTGTTATTTCTGTAGGGTTTTGCCCACGGCAGTAACAGTGTTCGATCTGCAGCATGAACTGTTACAGAATGAATAGAAACACATTGATTCACGTGGCATTCTGGGACTTCTCATGAGTGATGGTGCTCATATTGTGTGAGAAAGTCCTTACACACCTTTGTCTATAAAGCTACCTTATGATGCTTCCCTGATGGAACAGGAGCAGTAATTTCACATCTGATGCGAGATCAGAGTGAAAGGTTCATTGCCTTTGCCTCTAAATTCCTTACTTTGGCAAAATGGGGCTGCATGGAAATTGAGAAAGGATCTCTGAGCTATTCTTGGCAGTTTAAAACTTTTCACCAGTGTTATATAGGTAATGATTTATGCTGGTTGAAGATAATCAACTGTACTTTCAGCTTTAATCCCACAAAAAAGAGTTCCAATCTTAATTATTGCAAAGCTTTCATGATGGGAAGATGGCTGAACTGGATTGATTTCAAAATTATCAACAGCTTCATGAATTTTTTCACTGAAAAAAAATCATCATTAAGGGGGAACCTGTAGACTCTGAATGGCAGAAATTCAAGGTCTTGAAAAATGCATTAAAATACAAAAATAATCTGAAGATTAAAATTTGTACAACACAAAGTGGGCACATTTGTACTTACAAACCAGTTCACCAGCAGCATAACATCCTTCTTCCTACAAATGTGTGTCTTACAACTCTTTCTCTCATTTTTGGAAGAATTTTGTATTCCTCTGTGGCTTCTACAACTTTGTCCTTCCCATTGTGTATCCAGTCATGTCCTGATGCCCTAATAATTTCCATCACCCCTGTTCATGTTGTCTCCTGGTGGATGGTAAAGGGAAGAAGTGGCTGGGGTGGTTTGTCATTGGGTGATTTTGTTTGGGTTTTTTTTTTTTTTTTTTTTTTACAGTGGGGTGGGATGTTTTTGGGGTTTTTGGTGGTTTTCTTTCTTAAGGAAAGGTGGTTTTAAAATCTGTAGCTTTTACTGATATGTCAGGTTTGGTTGCATGTGGTGGGTGGATATATTTGTGTTTGGAGGATGGAAACAGTTAAACCAGGTGTGTTTAACCTTAGAGATGGCATTCTGCAAAGACCTAAGAAATTACATGATAAGCCTTGTAAAATTTGATTGCTCCTATTGTTCTTTCATTACAGAGTCATCACCTAGAAACCAGGCTTAAGATAGCTCCATTTTTAGTTCTATTTTATTAAGAAGACTTGCTGGGTCTCAGTTACAAGCAAGATGTGATTTTAAAGTGGCCTGGTTTTTTCCAAGTTGCAAGTATAGGGAATATTTGAAATCCAGGTTGTCTGTCTCAGTGGTGAGGGACTTCTACAGAAATAGAAGATAAAGCATAATGGTCTCGAGGGTTTTAAAAATGCATCTTATGCCTAAATATTTTAATTTGCACCAGAGTTTAACTAGCAGTGTTTTGTTTAGACTGTGCTGGGCCATTTATTAGGTATGTACATCACTCTATTTGTGGAATCTAATGGTTTAACTGCATTAGATATTCACTAGTACCCAGGATATAGCAGCGCAGGGACTGGAAAGTGTAAAATTCTCATTTCTGAACTTGGAAAAATTGCATAAATTTGAAGAGCAGAATGTTATTCTCACCTTGAGGGCCCTAATTGTTTTTTGAAATAAGCAGAATGTCAGAGCAGCTCCTCACCACTCTGACAGTGCATTGCTGCAAAGATTTATTCACACTTTCAGGAAAGGAGTGACTCATACTGTAGCATGGGAAAAGATAATGTACAGTGAAATATCAGATTTCTGTGGGGCAGCTGCCATACAGAACAGGCCATTACAAAGCAGATGTTGGCTGTATCACTGAGGAGCTGAATTTTGAACTCTCTCAAGGTTGGGGTTTTGGCTGGTTGGTTTTTTTTGTTTGTTTTTTGTTTTTAATCCAAATAGGTGTAGGGATATTGGAAAGAATAGAGTAGTTGGGGGATTCCTTGAGTATTTCTTTTTATTGTAGGAGGAAAATGAAGTACTGAGATGCAGCAGAGATAATTTATGGAAGCTTGGGGTGATAATGTCACAGCTTTATCTGTCATATTTTTAAGCAGAAGTGGTATAGGCTGTGACACAGACAAGTAGCATGTTTACCTGGATATTCTGCAGAAGGGATGCTTATTGAAAATACAGGGCATCAATACAGCCAGACAGTGATGTGTGCTGGTACCAGCGAGCTTTTGGTTTGCTTTCACTTGAAGGCATTCTCTGAGACATTTTGTGTGAAGTAAGAAATGGTCTCTATAGCAAACACCCTTCAAAGTTTCAGAGTATTTGTTTAACACCTGCTGGCCATACTGAAAGGCACATTATACATCATCACCCAGCAGCCAGACTGCTTGTGCACTGCTAGTGGCTGTGGTAGTTAAGGCTGGAGCAGTCCTTTGTGAGGAGTTTCTCGGGGCGCTCACCTTGCGTGGCAGGAGATGCTTTTAATGAGCATGGAGCAGCTGCTGGCAGCCCTGCAGGGTGGCCAGGGTGGCTCCTGCAGCCTGTGCAAGGGCACAGCAGCAACGTGGGGGCAGCTTTCCAGCCCTCTGCAGCAGGCTGTGCTTGTGCCCATGCAGAGGGAGGGTTATTGCCCAGCCTTCCCACTTCTGGAGCAATGTCGATGTAGGATGATCGTGATCCCGGTGTGGCAGAGGATTATGGATTATTTTAGATCCTCTCTGTATGTATGTGAAATGCATAATTTGGGCTATTTGCATTACAAATCAGCAAGTATGGGTATGAGGAAGTGCAAATGTTGTGTGGACAGGGCTGGCAGTACAGAGAGTAGTACAAGTGGCACCACATCCATTGAGTGGATGTAATCTGAGAGGTGCCCATCAGATAATTCAAATGCTCAGAAACTCTGTACAGTTTATGGAGATTAAAAAAGTACTTTTTAGATCATTTTGTCTAGCAATTTCTGCTGTTACCTTTGTGGTAAAATCTGCTCAGCACTTAGCCAATCGATGTACAAATACTATGCAAAAAGGTCAATTTGGATCCATGGAAAATACTATAACAATTCATCAGTTGGAATCAGATGACAATCTTGAATTGTGATGAAGCCATAAAGGCCCTTTGTTTCCTCACTGACAGTCAATACAAGTGTTTCTATTCCAACACACTCGAGGTAACTTTTTTTTTGCCACCTTTTGTTAAATCTTAATTTCACAAGTGGCTGTTGACATTTTAGTGAATAATAAGAGGCAAACATCAAGCAAACAGTCTAATCAAACTGAAAATACACTGAAGTGGGATTTAAAAACACTTTCTCATCCTGCACCTTCATCAGGTTGACTGTGTTCTAGTGCTCTGCAGAAGGCTGTCAAAACACTGCACTTTGTTAAAACGTATAAGAATACCTTTATTATAGATTTACCATTATTTATGTACTATCTGATAATTTTTTTCCTCTTTACTTTTTGAGTAATAAAAATGTTGTGCTAAATTTCTACTCTCTAACATGAGGGCCCTTTTGCCTTGCCAAGTCTTGGGTCATGAGTGAAGAGCCCAGCACTGTGGCTATTGATCTCTTCTGTCCCAAAATCCTGTTTGCAGAAACACACACTGATTTGTGTGCTTCATTAACATTTGTTTCTTCTTCACCATAATAATGAGCTGTTTATATCTTGCTCAAAAATAGACTTAGATTAATGCAATGTTGACTGCAAAATCACCAAGGAAGGAAACTGCTGCACTAGATAAACTTTATAGGTCACGTTCCCCCACTTTCACAGTCTGGGATGACTCTTTGTGTAATAAGGCATGGCAAGGATTGTGATTATAATAAAATAAATGCTGAAGTATTTTACAAGTGCAAAGCATAACCACCAACGTTTGATTTCCTAGAAATAGAGCTATTTGGTAACATTTGGTCTCATCAGAGACGCCTAATTAGTGAGCACCTACGTGTTTACAGGTATTTATGCATACCCATCCATACAGAGTGAAGGTACAAAAAAAAAAGTTCATTTTTACTGGAAGAAATGCATTAAGAAATTAGAACTGGAAAAATGCAACGCACTCCTATGTGGTAGAAGTAAGAATTTCATCTTGCTTATAGTATCAGTAATAACAATTACTGTTCCATTCTACATTGCAGATGTACAGGCATCTTGCACTGAAGTAAAACGTATCAGCACTGATTATAGAGCTTTCTTAACATGCCAGAAGGAAGGGATTAGAGTAACAACCTAACCCAAGTTAGGGAATTTCTCAGCAGTGTACATCTGTCCATAAAATACACCTGAACATCATTGGGACTTTCCACATGGCAGCTGATGGAATGATTTGATCCTTTTTTTTCCTTGATTTATTCTCTGTGCTTATTTCAGAGTCTCAGCAGGGTAGATGTGACTGCATATTGCACAGGTTGATTTTTCTGACTACAGCAGGCACTGAACTGAGCTAGCAGCTTTGCATTTCAATTCGTGTGGTTTCATCAGGCTGAGACACACATGTGTCTTCTGTGTTCTTCCCCATTACTGCTTCAGTTTAAAGGGAATTCCAGGAAGAGTAGTATGGTTGGGCATATTTCCTTTCCCTATTCTTCACATCTGTTCCCTTAAGAGTGTAAGTGAAGTGTAAATCTGCAGGACTGCTTTAATCAGATGGAGTGGGAACCAGGTGTGTCTTCAGCCCTGTGGATCCTGAAAATAGAGCACTGAGGCACTGGAGCTCTTTTTAGTGTTGTACAGGAAATACTTTTCTTGAAGGAAAAAATTAAAAGAATGTGAAATGCAATTGGCAACTCTTAATAATGAATGAATTCAATGGTTATCAGGTAAACCTTTTTAAATAATGTGTTTCTTCCCAGACACAATTTTTCAGTGCCTAGAGGTTTTTTCCCCTCCCCTTTGAATTAATTATTCAAAAAAATGCTCCTTAATATCACTGACAAAAGTGTTTGTGACCTGTCTCTCTGTGAAAACAAAACTTTATAAGCCACAAAAATTCATTCTACCTTGACCATTTACAGTCTTCAGGAAGGCTTAGAATTGTAACTGCAATTTAGGTGTAAGTCTTCATGTAACCTCTCCAAGGAAAAGCACAGGTTGCTGCAGATCTTTACACTGAGATTCATTGGCAAGAATCTGAATTCAGAAGAGGCATAATGAGGGGAAATGGCATGAGACATAAATCTTTAAACAGAAGTAAGGTGTGTATATTGCCCTGAGCAACATTTTGGGCTCCCAGTTCTCATGGGTTGACCAAGTGCCACATGTTGGAACCTCCCCTGTTCTTAGAGCTAATGTGCCTGTGCAAATTGAGTCGACACTGTTATTTAGGGGGTAATATTGACTTCCTTGCATAAGCTTCCTTGTTATTGTGATTAGTCACAGCAGTGTGCACTGTATTTTGGAGATGTTAGTCACGCTGCAGATGTGTCATAACTTGTTATCAAGACAAATGGCTGTTCATGGAAGAAAGGTTGCACCTGTGGAGAAGAGATTCAAGAGACAACCTGTGCATCACCTCAGTCAATGGTTCCCAGGTTTACATGTGTACCAAGGCCAGGAGGGCAGGAGATGTTGGATTTCTGGCACTTTGTTTTGTGTTGAGAGATGGGCAAAGTTTATGAAGAGAAAACCACACAACATATTTCTTCCTGAAATTATGCTGCTGACTTTCTAAGCCAGGAATCCTCAGGAGTTTTATAATGAAAATAAACTGTCATCCTGCAGTATTTCACTCAGTCATCATGTTTCTGCATGAATCATCAGATATTTGTTTTTGTTAGCACTGCAAAACCTATATTGGTCTATCTACCAGTTGCAGAACACTTTGAAATGGCATTAAACATATGAAGTGCTGCTTTAGGCCATCTAGTAAGAATATTGAATGCCTGAAAGTTTACTTTCTCTATATCTTTTTTCTTCAGCTGTTGATATCACACTTACTACTCACTTAGCAGTGTAGGACAATGTAGCCATGTAGGACCAATTATCATCTGAAGTGCAATTATTTAGGTACTACTGGTGGTTTTCTGGACAGTTTAAAACAAATGTAAATACAAAAGAAGATGCAAATAAATTAGCAAGGCAGCTTAAATTTAGTGCCAGCAAAAGCAACTTGATTCACATTGCTAGGCTGCAAATATATCGAATCTGTTTTCTCCCAAACACAGAATTAATCTATACAACTCATTGCCACAAAATAGTAAGCTCTTAATGGAATTCATTGACCATGTATTTATATGGCTGTTCAATGTCACAGGCATGATGGGCACTGTGCAAGCATACTTCTGACTATTGCAAATCATCTCAGAGCCTGCAAATTAGAAAGAAACCCTCCCCAGAAAGTGAGTTATTTCATAATCATCCATTATAGGATCTCCTGCATCTTCAGCTGCCTCTGGTTGCTCTGGGAGATGCACTTTTCTGTCTGACACAGCACAGGTGTTTATTAGTTAGGATCAGTCTTTTTAGTGATTTAATGACAACCAAGCTGTTCATCAGTGCTCAGTCAGTTGCTTGTCCTGGAAGGCACTGAGGTCTCACCAGGCCCCTAACTCACCTGTCCTGGCTGAGAGGGGATGGGCAGCAGTATATTGAACTCCTTGGTGCCACATATAGGTATATGTGCCATAATAAAATCATTTTATTTTATTACAATGTGCAGGACTCTTTCCCCACCCTGCTCTGTCCATGAGATGCTGCCATTCCTCCCCAGAGCTGCTGAATATTGTGGTTAATATTGGACAAATCTGGTGGTGATGCCCACTGCATTCTGCCAACAGAGAGACAGGGAGCAGTGAGAAACCCTGACAGACACAGCCTGGATAGAGCAAAGCTGGAGTTTTCCTGGGCTCCCTCAGTGCTACTGCACCTGAAGACAAGCTCCTCAACCTTCAGCTTCTCCATCAAAACCAGAAATTTTGGCATCTTATCAATTCAGCCTGGGTTACATGATATTCTGTGGCCTCTTTTGCCGAGTCACTTTCAAAAAGGCAAAATTATTTCAGACTTTAAAGTGCACTTTTTTAAAGCTAAGGGAGCTGTATTGGGAGAAATCTGAAATGGAAATAAACTTAAAGCAATAAGAAATACCAGTTCTTGCAAGGTGAACCGATAGAAGGTGAACCAATGTTTGCAGAAGGATAAATGCATATAAATATATATAAATAAACAGAAGATCTTCAGCTTGTGTCATGTAGCTTCTGAAGATTTAGAATTAAAGGGAAATTTAGCAAATAGATAGTTAAATATTCATCTTTAATAAGTAATGTTCTTCAATAATGTGCATTGTTGTACTAATGCATAATAAGGAGTATTAAATAGTAAGGATGGCTTTACTGTCATTTAAAATTCATTCTGCTGTGGTCAGAGCAGCACTCAGTAAGAAGCAAAAGACAAAGTTCCATCTTAAACTGACAGTGCTGAATTCCCAGTGAGACTGCCATGACATTCCTGTGACAGCAATTGTGCTAAGCCACTGATGTGAAGGACACTTCAAACACCTTGACCTATTGCTGCCTTCAGTCCAAGTTAAATGGTTAAAACCAGGAAAACAGAACTTCTAGCCTTCATGCATCTGTTGCTGTGCTGGCCTTTAAAAGCTGAGGGGTTTATGGTGTAAAATTGCAATTCAGGGTATTTGGGGGATTCTCACCCAGATTTTTCTGTCACAGGAGTTTTATTTTCTTGTAATTACAGTAGCTTCTGCAAAGTTACTGCTACATTATGGACCGTGGATGTGGACGCACGACTGACACCAAAAACGGTGGCGAGCATCAGCCCTTTATTATTCCCCAGTCCAACTGTTTGTACCTTTTTTTCTCACATGCACAACCCCTGCATGCCCCGTTACTCATTTGTGGCTGGCCAATACACATCAGCATTCCAGGCTCCTCCTTCGGTGCTGCTCACCTGTCCCATACAGCTGCACCCCATGACGGGTGAGGCTTGGCCCCAGCCCCACTCCTGTTTCCTCACACATTGTGAAGCTGCTGGAAATGAGGTGGGTGCCTTTAAACAAATGTCCTTAAAGGCTTGCCTAGGTACACAGTAAGAGCTCTTGAGAAGGGGGAAAAGCTGTTTGTATGCTCTAAATTTGCAGTTTTCACCCCAAGATTTGGTCTCAGCTGTTGAAGAAAGTTAACTACATTTCTGGTTTCTTTATACCTGCCTTGTTCTTTGCTGGAACTTCTCATTCCAACATGCAGAATTTTTGTTTCTTTGCTATTAACATTCAGATGGAGGTGGTGGTATTGCAATTGCAGTTTAATACCTCCTTTTGCTTTGCCATCAGATGGATTGTTGATGTAGAAAGTGAAGCACTGAAGTGAAATACCCATGGTGATGTGTAAATGGGTCAACACGTTTTTCAGGCACCTTTGCCAGGAATCGTAAAGTGTGTGGAGCATCCATTTAAAATTTTATATTTGGCTGCATCTCATTCAATTAGTCTATCAAATTCCTCATTAAAGTTCTTGGGCATTTAGAACTACATAATTAAAATACCATTACACTTGGTGGAGGGGAAAAAAATCTTTAAAGTGCTCTGTATCATTAGGAAAAAAAAACCATCAAGGAGTGATATTGCATTAGTATTCATTATTATTAAAACATGTTGGAAGTGGAAAGAATAAAAAGGATTCATTTTATAATGCCAACTCCAGGAATGACATAAGGCTTCAAGTTTGTATTGATTCCTTTAGTTTCTGGTTTCTGTGTGATCACTGTGTACGTACAGGAAGAATTGACTGAGAGACACTTCAGTAAACTATTCCAACTATTCAATATCTACCCATACTTCCCTAAATCACCAATTTCAGTACTGATTCTTTTTAAGAACACACTTCTAATGAAGTGATTACAAGAATGATAATGAATAACAGTTTCATGAATAGCACCTCTCAGTGATTGCAGACTGTGGTATGGAATAAATCAATCGATCAATCAAAGAGCAGGTCACAAAACAAAACAAACAGAAATGCAGCAAGTTCTCCATGCAATGGGGAAACTGTCCCAGATCCCATGGTGCCTAGCTGGGGATTTAAATAATGGCACTTGAGATTTTTTTTCCCAATAATATCACAGACTTTTCACCAGAAATTTGCTTTTATTGGCACAGCAGGCATCTAATGGCTTGTCTTGTTTTTGCATTTTAATACAAAGGGCAAGAACACCAAGGCTGTGGCGCTCATGGGAACGACAGATGATCACAGCCTTCGAGCAGGGTGCAAAGGTGTGTGTCCCACCTGGCACACCTCGAGGAGTCTGACACAGACTCAGCAAAGGCAATGTGCCACCTTCATTTATAAAACACAGGACACAGCACACTTGAAAAATACCGATTTTCATTTTTTCACGGAGAATAACCTCTGGCAAAATTCAATTTGCTCTTCTCTTCACTTTTTGCTGCCTTTTAAAAATAATTGTATCTCTAGGAATTTCAGTAATTGGTTCTATTGCACTTACAGTTAATTATATATTTTTGATTAATGTATTCTATTATGAAATAATTTGCTTAGAATATCTGATAGTGATTTAATTTCCAGGTTATTGTCCTTCTCAGCAACCTGAGGAATTGGCTTCCAGATAGTGATGTGAATGGGTTTTGGTGACAAGCATTATGATCTGAGATAAATCACTGTATTGTAGTTAGTAACCTTTATGTTGTCAAACATGTCAAATATTGCCTCTTAATTGATTTCATTTTTCATTTAAATTAAATTTGGTATTCACAAAACCCACCAGAAAGAGCAGAGTTTAGAAGTAAAGCTTTTCAAAAGCATGGAAATTGAGTTCAGTAATACCAAAGACACCTGGGTTTCATCTTGTAACAGACATGCAAAGCCATGGTGTTTCATATTTGCACAGACACTTCTCTATGCTCTAATTTTAGATGGGGCCTTTATAATATAAAAGTTACTGATTTTTAAGTTTATTTTAATTTTGCATCATTTGAAACAATTAAGTGGATTTAACTTTTAGGTAAATGGAGAAAAGTATACTGTCAAAAAGAAAACATGGGGGAAAAAAGTTTCCATATCTGTAAATCACAGTAGATGTTTCTTTTCTGTAGCTCTGTAATTCCATACCTTTATTTTCTAGGGTTTTGAATTAGATGAGATATTTATACCTAGAGATCAAATGAGCAATGAGCAATCTTACAATTTTGTGAGAAACCTGTCTTTGAATTTAAATCTCTCAATACCCAGGCCAAGAGGAAAAGTACTTATATTTGCCTAAAACAAATCACAAAGGGAAGGGGATTAAACAACTGACTCTAATTTACCACTTAGAATGCACAGGTTCCTAAGTGCTGGTGCATTGTGAGGATTAGACTGTCCTTGGCTTCCTAAACACACATCTTCAAAACATGCCAGGAAGGCTCAGGTAATTGAGAAGGTAATTCAAATAGCACTACTTTTGGGAGAAAACCAGTTTAATTTTAATGACCTTTCCAGAAGTCTGAACTATTCCCTTGTTTACATGTTTTTGCCTCTTTGCTTCAGGAGTGCAGTCAGTGATAGTTAAAACCCTGCTGGAAATCCTCTCTTCATCTTCTCCTTGCTGAGCTCATTTTCTGAGAAAACCTTTTTCCAGGAGTTTCCTTGTCTGTTTTTCTTGGGTTTTTTCCCTGGCATTGGCAACTTGGCTACTATTAAAATCCATTGCCTGTGCCAGCTGATCTCATGACTGAAATTCTCCGAGTTCTGTGAGGTGCTGATTGCAGCTCCTCAGTTTCAGGTTCCGACAGCAGCAGCCATGGCAGGTGATAAATCTGTTTCCTTCTCTCTTCAGATTGCTGTGCTGTTATCTGGGTGGTCTTTTGCTGATGATTATTGGTTTGTCTGGGGTTTTTCTGTTCAGCTAATTTCTCCCTCTGTACAGGATTTGTATTTTAGCAAAATATCTTTGGAAATTTGGCTGATTTCTATGGGTGACATCAAAATTAGCTCACCCTGAGCTAAAATGTGAGTTTCTAGGTAGAGGTTTAAAAAACAAAACAACAACCCCACACTTCCGAAGAGTATGAAATCTCATCTTTGTTTTCTAACTATGAAAACTTATTTCTGAATGACCTAAGGTGTAATGTATGCTTTAGGTAGTGTGGTATTTTTAATATAATTTTAATACTCCCAGGCATAATTATTTGATATTTAAGTTAATGTGATGCTGCAGTGTGGTTAAAGAATAGAGAAGGTACAAATAATGAAGATCAGTCAAAGAAGATAATTAAAACTGCTGGGGGTTATATTTGTCTTTGCATCAACTTTCTTTTAAAACCCTCCTTCATGTAAATCTAATGAACTGGAACAATCCAAGTTTTCATCAACAACTAATCAAACTAATACAATTTTTTTTTCTAATGGTGAGGAATCACAGATCCAGTTGTGGCTAATGGAAGATGTGGTAGCTCACCACTCATTAAAAATGTGTTTTATGATGGCTTTTTTAAGGAAGAGGCAGGATATGGTAATCATAGGCAAAAAGCCTCTGAGAATAGAGCTGGCCAATACTATGTTTTTTCAGTCAGAAAAGAACTTCCCAAAGCTGTAAACTTTAATTAACAGTTTATTAAAAACTCTGATGAAACCTCCTCTGGGACTGCATCAAATAAACCTAATAATGACCTTAATATGAGAAGTTTGACAGTATAAGGCTTCTCCTAATCACAAATTAATTTCTTGTATAGATTTGATCAACCACAAAAAATACCAAAACTGCTTTTTTTTTCTATATACACATAGATGTTTGTGTAAGCGTATAAATATATCAACAGATATGTAAGCATGTACATGTATAAACATCTATGCTTATGCAGGCATTTAATGTGTCTATAAATGTGTCTGTGTATGTCCATATACTTTGAATTTGTAGATTATTTTAAAGAGAGTAGTGAGAGCTACCAGGGCTCTCACTACTCTCTTTAAATGATAATTGGTTTTTTTTGGTATCCTGAATACATATCCCAGCTATCTTCAAGAGGAGAATATTAATTTAGTGTGTACAACCAGCAACATTACATGGATTGGTAAATACAAGGCACCAGTTTTATTTTGTCGGTATTTTCTTTGTGTTTTATAATTGAATAGACTCTATAGATAGACTGCTTTATGAATTTTATTAGGTTTTTAAATTGATTGATGGTTTTAGTGTGAGGCATCCAGAAATCTGAAGCTCTCGGACTTTATTTTTCCTATCTGCAAGCACATCTAATTCTAAATTGGTGCCTGTGTGCACTGCAGTGGAAGCACTTTAATTCTTCTCTCTTCTTCTCCAGCAGCTCCTTGCAGGCAGCTGTGGAAGGCGTGGGAAGGGGCAGAGCTGTGTGAGCAGTGTCTCAGCAGCCCAAAAAGGGCCCCCAGCCTGTCCCTGTGTGCTGGGCTTCCCTTGCTGCTCCCCAGAGGGTGACAGCAGCTGCCACAAATTCCACCCACACCTGGCTTATTTTACTTAATTCAGAGAAACATGGTAAACAGGAACGTTTTGGTATTTCTATGTGTGTTTTCATGCTCTCAAAACCAAATAAACAATTCGTATTTCCATGTATTTTTGGTGTCAGCCAGCTGCTCTTTTGGAAGTAGAGGTTTTTGCCTATAAATAGGGAAAAGTTACAGAAAGGACTTGCTCTAGCAGGAGTGCAGGGGAGAGTTTGGGTCTTAGAGGGGACATGTAGGTTAAAACAAGGTGTAAGTATTTAGAAAAATGTGAACAACTGTGCTTCTCTGCTTCCTTGCACACATTGATAGGAGACACTACTCAAGGTCTCAACAGAATCCTTAAAATAAAGCTCAGTATAAACACAACTGAATTAGAGCCAGCGAGTTGTCTGACCTTTTCTTTAAAGCTAAGGATATTGGGTAGTGAAAAGGTGAAAACAGCAGGATAATAGATCCCTCCGGGGCTCAGGGTGTGCAGGTTTGCCATCCAGAGCGTGCGTTGGGGCTGGCAAGGTGATGCAGGATGTGTGGGGACGCCCTGGTGCTGTCACCCCTGGTGGCACAGCCGTGCCAGCGCCTGCAGCAGGGGCCATGTGCACCCCTGTCACACGGGGTGCAGGGTTTTCCCAGTGCTCCATTCTACCTCTGGGTTTGTCATGGGTGAGAAGGGCAAATGAAGGGAGATGCTCACGCAGTCGGCTGGGACCTGCCTTTCCTCAGCACAGCAGCACAGGCACCTTTGACTTCTTCTCTCTGCTCCTTCTTTGGGCTTGGGAGGCCAGGAGTGCCAAGTTCCTGCTGCTCTGACCAGGGCTGCAGCTGACTTTGCCAGTTTGTTGGTCACATTGCTATATGAACCTGGAAAATGCACTGATTTTTGCAGCACTCCTAACGATTGCTGGCTGTGGCCTTCTCTAGTACAGTGCAAAATTTTCAAAGTAGCTCTCAAAATACGCTCTTCCAAAAAACAATTTGATATAAAGCAATTGAGTAGAAAGCCAGTTGTGGGCTTTATGGGTCAGTTTTGTTTCTCTCCAGCTAATGATATTGATGTTTCATATTTTCTATAGTTACTTTTACTTCTCCTGCTGTGTTTTTGTTCTTTCTCAAAACATTTATCTTTTCCCCCTGAACTGCTTCTCCTGCAGCCAGTCCCTGACACTTGCTGGGCAGCAGGGGAGCACCAGGCTGTGCAAAAACTCAACCTTGTCACTCAGCTCAAGCTCCGTTTAAACTTTTAGCCTGCAAAGCTGTTCTGAACTGACTGGGTGTGCTGGGTCAGCTGCCCCACGCTCAAGCAAGGGTGAGGGGGGTGAAACTGGCTCCTCCATCTCCTTCAGCTTCACCTGAACCTTCCTCAGGCTCCTGCTGGCCAGGGAGCACCAAATGGATTCCCCATGGACGGCTGGCAGAGCCAAGGTGCAGCAGCAGCCTCAGACACGGTGGGGACCCTGGCTGAGCCAGAACAGCTCCTGAGCAGGACTGGGTGTGGGTCGGGGATGTTGGACGTGGTCATTGAGACGTATCAGTGCTCCCAGGGCTGTGATGGCTCCTTTGAGAGAATTTTAGGGTTTTGAGATCCTTGCACTAGATGTTAAGATCATCTTAAAATCTGCATTTTAAAAACCAGGAGTTAGCTTATTTAGGATTAAAACCCACCAAAAATATGAAAATACCAATTACCCCCCAAACAAACAAACAAAAAACCTCACTCTGTTCAGCACATGTGCACAATGAATTTCAGTCACCCAGTACTAAAACCACATTATTGTAAAATGTCCTGGTCTTTATCTGTAATCTGGCAGATGTCACGGCCTTTGGGATTTGTGGGAATCTTCAGCTGGGAATCTTCATTAGCTCCTGCAGGATTTAGAGCCACATTTGTTCTCAAAGAGGAAAAGGTGTTTCAACCCACAAAATTTAAACCCCGTATATTAAGCCATTGCTTATAAATTTCCAAAAGGGTCTTATCCAGACTAGGAGCTTTGAATCATAAAAATGTACAAGTGCAAAATATGAATGAAATGAAGGGACAGGTATATGTGTGCACAGATTTCATCATCTGTTAAACCCTGAGGGGCAGATTCCCCAGCCAGGATGGGAAGCCTGCCCTGCAGCTGCCGTGCTCATGGGAGTGAATAGTTGAAATAAGCATTTAGCCCTGGGCACGTTATCTTGTTCTGGATACGGCAATTTCCTAAGAATTTTTACACCACTGAGCAATCCTCTTGCTTTGTGGATCAGTGCCTCAGCTTGGATGTCAATTTGCTCACAGTTTAAAATGAGTTTAACAGAGTAGGTGGTTTGAGCTGGGATCTTATATAACGTATAATATAAGTGCATAATTTTATATATAAAATAAGTTGGATTTTGTGGTGTGTCAGTAACTATTACAATGATAGCACTTTTTACCACAGATTTTTGTTTGGAAACAGATTTTTGCTCAATTTTGGATGGTGCAGACATTCAGGCTCTGTTGAGCTGGAGTAAAAGTTTACAAGGTTTTCTATAATTAGCTCAGTGATAACCAAGTATCTAAAAATTGAAAATACAAAGTGCTAGAATGTATGCTCACATGGGATACTATTCATATTGGTGTGGTCATTAAGAAGCTGTTTCTATCAGTATCTAAAATTGGAGAACATTTGTTATCATTTATGAAGCCTCAGCAGCACTAAGTGCTTCCTGTGGAGTCCCAGCTCTTCCTGCAGTCTCTGTTCTGCTCCCTCACAGCTGCTCCTCCCTTGCAGTTTGTCTGTAATAGAACTAGAGAAAAACCCCCATGCTCACCTCTAAATTTTACAGCTGCAGTGTGTAATTGGTGCAGGGAACGGTGCTGTGGGGATTTCCAGCAGCCCTGGCAGCTCCATTTCCTCACGTTTACTGCGGAGCTCTCCCTGGCTGCTTGTTTGTGCTGTCTGCTCTGTCCTGTGCTTCAGAGCTACCCTTCATGGTCTCCCTGTATTCCCAATGGGAGTGTTTGAAGGCTTGTTCCGATGTCTTCAAAACTGCCGTGCTTTGGAAAGATGTGTTTGCAAAAACCCATGAATTCCTGTGCCTTAGCAGTGAAAACTAACCTTCACCAAGGGTTCAGTGTCCCCTGCAAAACCACCCATGTACAGTACTTTTCATTGGGATCATTATGTTCCATTGGAGTATTTTGTACTCATACTCCTCTCACCTTGTTTTATATTTTTTTAATAAACTGCACTAGTATCACATTCAGACTTGTTCTGCTTAAACATTCATAGGACAGAAAATGATTTGTAGAACCCTAAAGTATCTGTAATGTGGCTGGTGAGCAGCCCAAAAGAAGGTAAGTACTCCAGAAATTAGTCCAGAGGATAGATGTAGAAAAACAATGACACTCCTATAAGATACACTTAAAATTCCACTTTTAATATGTTTTTATAACCTGGATATTTTTTTGTTTATCCCCTCCCTCAAAAATATGCAGTATTTTTAGTACTCTGTTTTATTTTTATTTTTAGTATTCTGTAGGTACTTTTTTGTCACTGTGATACTGTTACTTAAAAACACTCTGTGTGTCCTCTAAGAAACTGCAACAGAGATCCTGGTAACATTTATTGAAGTTTTCAGGGTAATTGAGCTTTGATAGAGCATAGACATAGAAATAGGCTGGACAACTGCCAGGAACCATATCTTAAGTGCAAAGAGGTATTTGCAGTTGGTGGAAGTAATACACATAGCACAGGAAAAGCTGACAGGATAAACCCTGGCTATAGGTGAACAGCATTATCTTCACACAGGGTTAAAGTTGGGATTTTTTATAAAGCAGTTCTAAATGACTTTTAAAGAAATTAAAGAATGAAACATTGACTAGTTTTTTTATTATTCCAGAATCTGTGCTTATTATAGAGTTCTCCATCTATAAATGCAGTGCTACTTCTCTTTTCTTACTTTACTGAGGCCTCTGTTATCTGATATTTATTTTTTTAGCTCTTCCCTGTGAGCTTCCATTAAAAGCAGACTGATTTGTTATGGTACAAGCCCAAAGTTGAAGGGGAAAGAGTGCTTGCTCCATTTACCTGCCTCTCAAGCATGTAACAGTGAAGTTGGAAGCCCAAGTAATCTCAGTGAGCCCTGATAGATAGGTTTTTTAGAGTTGACCATAAATTGTTGCTGTGTTCTTGCAGACTTGTGGTCGGAAGGCACAAAGAGATGTCTGGACACAATCCTGTGCCCTGTGCTCTGGGATGGCCCTGCTTGAGCAGGGAGGTTGGAGCAGGTCACCCACTCCGGTTCCTTCCAACCTCACCCATCCTGTGATCATGCAGACGTGGTGCCAGACAGTTTGAAACAGCTGAAAATGAGTTTCAGGTTCAAGTGATGCTGGCCCAGCTGTGGCTTGGCTTTGCCTTCACTGGGCTGTCATACCTGACTTTCCTTGGTGTGCAAAGACATTGCAGCCATCTCACTGTGCCCCCTGGAAAAGTTCAAAGGCACTCAAAAACGGCTCAGGTGGATGGGAGATATAGCTGGAGAGAATTCTCCTCTGTGTGTGTGTGTGTCAGGAGAGGTTTAGGTTGGATGTTAGGGAAAGGTTCCTCACCCAGAGGGTGGCTGGGTGCTGCAATTCTCCTCAGGGAGATCACAGCACCAAGCCTGACAGAGTGCAAGAAGCATTTGGACAACGCTCTCACACATGGTGTGATTCTTGGGGCTCTCTTGTGAGGGCCAGGAGCTGGACTTTGGTCATCCTTGTGGGTCTCTTCCAACTCAGGAAACTCTAGGAGTTTGTCTTGTGGTGTCTGTAGGACCAGGGCCTCACACAAATGCTGCAGCAGTTTCCATTTGTAGGTTGTTCTTGATGGACAACTTGTGGCTGGTTAGGGTCCCTTTGGGCCACGTAGGTGGTATAAAAGGGATGGATCTCAGAAAGAGAACAAGTTTTAGTAATATTGATTGTTCTCACTAGGCACATTCTCCTCCTTTTCTGGCCCCCAAATCCAGCTCTTACGGTACTTGGTCTGTAATAGCTGATGGATAATCTTCAGTTTTGCTAATGCATTTTGCCATCTAAATCTGGGTCAGGGGGAATGAACAGGAATGTTCGACTTGCACTACCCTGAATTAGTAGAGCTGCTCATCACAAAGCCACTTGGTAAATAATTTTCCTTTTTCCTTCATGTCTCTTTGCCCCTCTAGAGAAACAGGGCATTTATTATAAAAAAAACCCTGCAATTCTGGGAATTGTCAGTGTAATTAAAGATTTTTTGAGCTTCATTCTGACATGTGAGAATCCCAAGAACAGTTATTGCTCTTGATTAAGAACAAACTCCAACTCAGGAATGTTATGAACAAAAAACTGCCAATATTTTTTTTGAGAAGAAAAAGTTACAAAAACTAAGTCAGACCAGTGTTGCTGCTAAAGTGCTACCTGTTTGTTATGATAATTACGAGTTGTTGTTGTTAATGGTTCTGGCTGAGTTAATAACTCTTCTCTCCGGACAGTAAAGGGCGAGAACCTCCCCAGACAGTGCGGAGAAAAGACGCAGCGTGGGAGGGGGACATGCAGATTAAACTTCAGGACCAGCATGCCATGAGAAGCTACTACTCCAAACGTATGGAAAAGAACCCCAAAACAACGAGCCAATATCAAGTTGAGAAATTGGAGCGATGTCCGAGCGTGAGGAGCAGAGTGCTGAGCCTGCAGAGATGCTGAAAACCTTCGGAGCCCCTCGCCCTGAGTGGGAGTCATCCCGAGGCCGGTACCTGGGGTTTCGGCAGGGGACATCAGCTGTGTCCACCACGCCCAAATCAGCTCCCCCGAGGCTTGGACCCCAGCTCTGCCCTCAGAGGACAAAGCTGTGCACATCCTCCTCCTGCGAGTTACCCGGGGAAACGCGACGGAGACTGCAGATCCTTCGAGCTGCCCCATCCCGAGCTGATCACTTTTAATAAAGGCATTAAAAGGAGAAAAAGTCCCCTGCCCTGTTTATTTCTAGTAATGATAAAAAAATAAAAGAGGTTTATTCTGTGTTTTTGCCTGTGTGTGTTTCTAAACAAACCTGTCACATTTTTTCCCCTGTTGCTTTGCTCAGGTAAGATGAGCTCTTTGCAAACATCTGCAAGCATCCTACTTCACAGCCCCTTCGAGATCTTCTGTGCAAGAGGCTGCAAAAACTTGACAAGGAGGGAGTGGGTGATTTAGTATCAGGATTGCCTCCCTGCTGAGGAGAGTGCTCTCAGAGGTTTTTGTGCTCCCTTTGTTTTTTCTGTCTCCACGTGTTTCTGTTGTATGACCTCTCCTGAGGAAAGAAACCTTCTTGTTGTTGCTGTTACTGGTTTATTCCACACCAGGGACAGCCAAATTCTGATCCCATGTCTGTAGCTCCACACATTATTCAAGTACAAATAAGTAAGTTCATGCAGGGTGCATTCGAGAAGGAAGGATGCAGCTCCCATAAAGCATTCCCAGTGTCTCTTAGATAAACTCGGAGATGTTTTCGGTGCACTTGTTGTCAGGTGTGGAAGGAAATAAGCACTTAAATGAACAAACCTAATGAAATTCAATTATTTAAATAGGTTTTTTTTCTCCACTTTTTTTGTCTTGATGTGATTTTGAAAGTCTGATGGCAATGTTTTAGTTATTCAGGTCTGAGGCACACAGAGTTCATCAAAGTGAATCCAAATGGAATATGCTTTGTAATGTGTTTGCTGTGTAATAACACAGAGGTTTTGTGTCTGCTCTGTGTGTGTTGATACAAAAAGCAAAAAAGGGGAGATTTGTTGGTATCTCAGTAAATGCCACATATCTAGCAAGAAACGAGATAAAGTTCCAGGTCTGTCTGCTAAGCACACCTGGCTTCCACAGTAATTTCCTTTAATGGTAGATACTTGTTTGTGTGAGATGCTGTTGCTCAGTATATTATGCAGGCAATTTCATGCTGCAGACAAAAGGTTTACTTTGGGACTGCCTCTCAGCCTAGAGATATGCAGCATTTTTCTATGCAACTTGCATAAAAATCAGGCAGATTTCCAAATCAATGTGTGCCTTCTGTAAATTCCCTCCCTATGCATGAATTTCACATATTCCAGAGTCAGATGAGAAAAGCCCCCACTATGTCATGATAGAAATATATCAGTGATGGTGTAATCTGCTTGTGAGTGAGGCCTATGGTGTGGCATTCTAGGTTGAGGATGCAGATGAGTTTGTTTTGCAATAGTTCATAAACCTTCATTTAGCATTAATGTACAATATCTTACAGTATAATGATGGCACGGCTGTGGAGGAAATGAGGACAGCATTTGCATGCTAACAATAAAGAAGGGATAAACACCATTTCACTGAAAGGCAAAATTAGGAACAGAAACAGCAAGTGTAAATTAAATGTTTAGAGTCGTTACTTCCAAGCCATTTAGGATTTCTCCTCGCTGGGAGGCAGGAGCAGCCCAATCCCATGCAGAGGGAGACACAGGCTGTGCCTTCTCTGCTGCAGCTCCTTGTGCTCCCTCCTGCCTCCCCAGGGCTGCCTTCAGGGCATTTCTACTGCGTGCTTGGGATTCTGAGGTAGAACTACTGCTTGTATGTGAGAAAATCACAAAATATCCTGTGGTAGCCAGAGGGAGAGGCGAGGATGAAAAGTGTCTGAAAGAACAGCACTGTCATCTGTGACAGAGCACAGAGCTGCAGGGTTGTGGTCCTGTGTCTGCTCTTGGGCTGCCTGAGCTCCTTAGGTTTTCTTTTTTATAATTTTTACCTGATTTTTAAATTGTAATAGAGAATATCACCTTTCTTAATCTGGGGTGAGGTTAACCACATCATACAGCTTTATGTCATGACTGACAACAGATTTCCTTTATCTTACTTCTGTGATGCTATGGGTTTTATTTTGGTTTGTTTTGTTTGTTTGTTTGTTTTTTGATCTAAGTATCTATGTTTAATGTTTCAGTGCTTACTGCAAATGTCTTCATTTGCTAAAGGGTTTAGAAACTATACATAAAACCCACCAAAACAGACTAAGTAAAACAGACTTTTTAAAAACGTGCATTTGCTATCTGAAATTTTCTGGGGATGGTGATTACTCTGTTAAGCTATATATAGGCATTCAAAATTAACCAAATATTCTGGAACAGATCACAAAACTAGTGTCTGCAATAAAGAAATTTCTTCACAGAAAGAGTTGCCAAACACTGGAACATGTTTTTCAACGAAGTGTTTTAAATCTGAGGGAATTTGAAAGAGGTGCATATGTGGCTTAGTGGTTGAACTCTATGATCTTAAAGATGTTTCCCACCTGAAACAAATCTCTGACTCTCAGGAACAGGGTCACATGTGTCCTCTGGAAAGAGTCTGGGTAGTCAGTGCAGTGCTGTTCTGCCACCTTGGCCTCAGAGCGATGGGCAGGATCATTAAAGGTGTCACTGGTTAAGCAGGGCCAGGAACTGGGTGGACTGGGGTACAGTGGGTCAGGGGGTGCTCAGACTCAGAATTAACAGTGAGAATTCTTGTACCAGGAGATGGCATGTTCCTGTTTATTGCTCAGGGGCTCAGACAAGCCCATTACTGCTGGAGACCTTTCCTCCCAGCTCTGAGCTTTAGGTCTGTGCATGAGATGCTGTGCTTGGAACAGCTGCCCAGGTATCTGCACAGGGGGCAGAAAGAACATTTAAAAGGATTCTTGGCTCCCCATGCTGCGATGTGCACTTTGTCAGTTATGATACAAAAATAAACTATTTATTTTTCTGCACAAAAGAGCAGAGTTTTGTGTCTTTGCCCTTCTCCCTAAGAGGGTGGCCATTGTGTAACAGAATGGAAAAGCAGGGTTCAGCTGGAACCAAATTTGACCTACTTCTGCCACTGTATTTAAGGCATGGGTGTCGCTTGTGAGCTATTGCAAGTTGCCAATCCAACCTGTGCAGTGCCCACACTGGCAGTGCAGACCTGAATAGCATTAATGGATGGCACATGGGACAGATTCCAGACCCCACTAAGGTCTTATTCTCAACTTATCTAAAAGTAATACTGATGTCTGTGGTGGACAAAAGGAGCTGAGTCACCTTGCTAATCAAACAGATTGGCCATTTTGCTGGTTTTTCCCCTATTTAATAGCTCATGTGATTTCAGTGACTTATTTTCCATCTATTGAGCCATGAATAATTTTAATTCTGTTTTAAAAAAACAAACTTGTGCTCATCTTAAAAAAAAGAACTATTTTAGTTATGTTGAGTTTCTGACAGAGTACTTGGCGTCTGCTAGTGTCAGTCTCCCTCCTGTTGAATCATCTCGTTTGATTCTCCTCTACAGATAATAATTCTTTACCCAGGAGAATTTGTTTTCATTTTGTTCTGAAATGAAAACAAGGAGTAGAGGAGCTGATTTGGATTATATTGATTAAAATATTTTTTTTTCAATAAAGTTGAAAAGAGTTTTCTCACCATATTAATTCTACAATGATACTGAGGGTTTTGTGTAGGTGAATCACAAAGGAAAACAGTAAAAAAGCCCCACAATGTTAAATCCTATATGCTTAAACAAACTTTTCTGTTCCACTAATTCCTATATATATGGAGACACATATCTTCTGAGTATCAAGAGTTACTATATTTCTACAAAAGGAATAACTGGCTAAATCCCTAAATATCTTTTTGGATCTGTTTTCTAGAGGGGAAGCTATAAGAGCCCCTCCTTTAGAGTAAGAAGTAAATATTTACTTTAAAAAATTTAATTTTAAAAACATGAAGTTTGCAAAGTTTCTCTGAAAAGTTTTGTATTGCTTGGATCTTAAATCTGCATTTCTATGTTCAAATTAGCAAGACAGGTGAAGACAAGAGACATGGAGGTAAATTTTAAATTGACCAGTAGTATAAGAATAAAATACTTGGGATAGAACAGATATTGAACTAAGTCTCAAGCATAATTTAATCTCACTTTCTTCTATTAATGTTTTATGACCTACTTTGACATTACTGCATGTAGAAGGTATATTGGTATTTTTGACTGAGTTCTACAAAATCTAAGTTATAAATTCTTATCTTTGCAAAGGTCATTGAGCCAGGGCTTTCTCACAAGAGCACCCTAGTACATGGGGAGGAAGCTGAAATAAGTACTCTGAATAAAAATAAGCTAATGTTATCTCCAATGCTGAATTAAAATATGGGTCCTCCTACCACCATATGTAGCGTAATGTGCAGAAAAGTGATTGGAAATAGCTCACCATTACTTACAGAGCCCAAGTCCACATGAGTAAAACATCACATGGACCTCCTGTCCATCCTTTTACAAGTCTTACATTCTTTAATGATTTTTGATTTTCTTCCTAAGATACTGAAATGGAAGATTTTTGTGGCAGCATTGATTAATGTCTGCATGCTGGGACCTGAGAAGCTTTCTGGGCTGTGTCACAATCCCATTCCTTGGCTCTACCCAGAACTTTTAGCACAGTTCCACATGAATTTGAACATTACCATCACAAGCTGTTACTATTGGCTCCTTTTTGGTGCCTGGGTTTGCTCTGCAGCCAGGGCCCATGCTTCAGTCCTGACCCAATCCCACTATGGTTTTTCAGGATGCAATTTTGGCATGGGACACCAGAATTTCACTTACCTTTAAGATGAAAATTTAGGTTTTCCTGACTAAGTCACTGTCTTCTAACGTGGAATTTTCAGCCCATTTCCCCAGAAGAAAAAAATACCCTTGACAAACTGATCCCACAGGGACAGGGAGTGGTGTATGTTTATGCCTACTGCTTTTCCAACAAAGATTTAAAATAAATAAAAAATCAAGATTTCAGAGCCAGCCCAGGAGTCTTAGATTTAGAATGCAATCCATTTCATAAATATTATTTTTGATGCATGTAGTGAAAACGAAATAAAAATCAAGTTACTTAACATAAAAAAGGAGGGAGCCTCAGGAAGGCACCACAGGGCCACTGGTGGCACCATTGCTGGAAAAGCAATAATGCCTCATGATTAGATACCAGCTTTCTCCAGCTGTGCTGTTTCCACCACACTGCTAGGAGTAGATGTTTTGTTTCCTCTGGGGTGATACAACTTGATTTAAAAAGGAAGTCATAAACTAGAACACATGACACAGAGAAGTAAGGTTATTAAAGGAATTAGCAGACAGTAAGCTGCTGAAGGCTGTCAGGGTCTATAAAATTACAGTGGAAATGGTATTTGTTGACATTTGTTTTATTTTCAATGGCTGATGGCAAGAAATTCAAAAAAGAGAGTAGAATTGTGAGAGTCTGCTTCTATCAAGATATAGTTTGGATAAAAATGCAGAAGGGGTGATAAGACTGAATAGCATTTCTGGTATGTGTGAACAGTCTGCAGGTAATTAAAACTGAAATTTTAGAAACACTGCCTATGAATCACCTGACAGAAGTTTGCTTTGTGACCATTTTGCAATGCTTCTGGTACTTGGCTGGTGCTGCTCCTGTCTTCAGAGAAGCCTGCTAATATCTTTTGGCTGTGCCTGGGCTGAACAGATGCACAGAGGGAAGCTGGCAGGCTGTCTGTGTGCCTCCTGGGTTACAGACATTCTAACACCTCCCTGATTTACAGGGAGGGCATTAAACACTCGCAGGACTCACAGGTTTTGTGGGGTTTTGGGGCTTTTTTTTTTTTTTTTTTTTTTTTTTTTACGTGGGGGAGATACTTCAATTGGCAGGATGCAAACTGGTATTAAAATAAATAATTAATAGAAACAACCCAGAAAAGTCTTGTGCTGCTGAAATATTTGAAAGCACTATTCTTCTTCACCACACCTGCCTTGGGAATTGAGGGACTGGTGGTGTCTCATCCATCCCGGAGCAGCACTGAACAGCTTCAGATCTGATTCAGATTTTTGCCCAGCTGTTTGGGGCTCAAAGAGCCAGTCCCTCAAGGAGCATTTCAGGGGTTCTGGCCACATCTGTGCCATCAGCCCCAGAGCTCTGCAGAGGCAGACACCAACTGCAAGGCCTCTGCAAAACCTGCGCGTTGCCTTGTATGTTATTGTACATGTATGGAAATATTGTTGTTTTTATCTCAGTAAAAATATTGCTATTATCCAAATTGTTAACTTTGGTTTTGGAGAACAAATATGTATCTGAAAATAATTTTTTTTTAAGGAGTGGTTAATTAAGCAGAATGTTTCCCCTCTGGGGACACATGAAGGGATTAATGTGCTGTATTCTGCATCTCTGTGTAAATCTCTCTGGGAAGTCAAAATTGATTCACTACAGTGGTGGCTATGCCCTGAAATTTCACTGAAAAGTAGTGTAGTTCCCAATCTTGCTGTCCACATTCATGATTCTAAAAGACTGTAATAGGATCATATCATCTCATTGGGACCAATTTTCTTCTGTCATATTTAAGCACTACAGAGGTTTTAACGATTTAATGGCTATATTTCATGCTTAACAAGAGAAACACTGTAATATTTCTCATCCTGTTATGAGTGCCCCTCTCCTGGTGCTCTGTTATTAAATATAGATTAGCTTTCCTGGAAAGAAAAAAAAAAGTGCTATCATGTTCTGATATTTTAGATCTTTCTTATTATTCTCCTAAATATTTTGCAGAACTTCTTTTATTATCCTCACCCACAGGATTACAACTTTTAATTTTAATATTAAAATTCCAGCCAAAAGTATTTAAATAAATTTTGTTTCAAAGGGGCTAGTACTCTGAGCAAAATTTTCTGTCCATCTCCTACTGGCTTGTATCCAAAGGTGATGGGAGTTTGGTGCCCTGTTCCTCTCTCTCCCTGGGCAAATATGTATTTGAGGAGGAGACTGGATCATTCTCCCAGAATGGAGTTTGAGAAAACACTAATTCTAACAGTTGGACTGAATTATATTGGTTACACTGAGTAGTAATTTCATTTTAATGATGTACTTCATGTAGAACAGAAAATCAGAGCTAATCATATGGAGCACTTTTTTTGGCCTTCAGCCTTTTTACACTTAAGCTCTGTCAGGTAATGAACAGGAACATTCCTTTCAAATATAGACACTGTTTAATGAAGATGCATAATAATTTGCCTATTGCTAAAGCAAACTCAGTGTGTGAGCCAAAAAGCAGGATTTTTTCTCTTTTTTTTTTTTTTTTTTCCTTCTTGAATACCTATCAGTTTCATCTTTAGGCTGGTCATGTGTCAATTGCAAAGCAGATTTCTCTAGTGTATCTATGAAGGATTTCTATTTTTTTTTCTTTTGAGATTGAGAGAGATGTCTGTATGTCAAGAGAAGTTACTGGCTTGAAATAAAAATAGTCCCAAACTTTCCTTAGTGGGCCAAGATGCTGTGTCCTTGTTAAAAACATCTCATGCTCCTGAGCAAGTGAGGAATGAGAGCAGCTTTGTGCCCCTCTTCACTTCCAATTCTCAGTCTAAAATAGCAAGTCAAACTTTTCTGGTTATCCTGCATTGAAATTACTGGCAAAAAGTTTGCTAGCATGGAATTGTGATGTTACCGTTCTGAAATAAGACTTCCAACAGTTAAACCAAGAGGCACAGAGTGGGTTTTTTTTGCCTTTCATGCCTGCCAACTGTAAAAAGGAAGGAAAGAAGCACTAAAATATTTGAAATACACATAATATACCACATTTTGATAAGCAATGATTAAAGCCTAGGTATCTAAGCCAGTAACACTATCATTGCTATGAATTATATGTACTCCTTTTGTTTTAAAACTAACCTTTTGCTTCAAACTTTTATGAATTTGGATTTTTTTTTTGAAGACTTTATTTTCACTTTGAATATGTGCTTTTTCTTCCTTTTGTCTAGAAAGGCACAAAGTGCCTTTTGAAAAACCTTTGTGTTTCTCCTGACCTATACAGCTGTGTAGCTTTGATCTTTAGATAGTCTGGGTGAGCAGCTGACCTTTGTGTTTCAAAGGAATCAGGAGTTTTAGAACTGCTCCTTCCCATTTCCTTCCTAACCACCCCCAAAAAATAACCAACCAAGCCCACCTCTGTTCTAGTTCAGTGGGAATTGATTCTTTTGTTACTGAGATTCTAAAGTTTTCTCGGAAGGTGTGATTAATGCCTAGAAAATGTTTGGCGGTTAGTGCTTGTGTCCACCCTTGCAAGCACGAGTGACAGGTATATTTTATACTCCATTCCAATATCTGCACCTCTCAACAGGCACTGACTGCCAGCTGTTCCCCAATAGCCTTTTCAGCAACAGGAGGACTTTTACTCTACTGTCCATAAAAATATGCCTCTGCTGTTGCCACTAAACTTTATGGAAGCCATAAAATATCTTTTGGCTGCGACTTGAAACACAAGGAGAATGTTTGCACAATGAACATCAGACATTGTCAGTGTTAATGTGTAATGTCTGTTGGCAGAGTTGTCTGTAAAGATTTTTTAGCCAGCCAAATGTTACTTCTATTTCACTCAGAACTCATGTCTGTCATAGGGTGGGAAGAATAACAGGTTGTATTAAAATTGGCTACAGGCAGTTTAATTTTTTCCTGTTGCTAGCCTTTTGAGGAACCCCTGGCAGAAATTATGTGTGTATATATATATATATATATAAATATATAAAATACCTTATTTTCCAGTCTTCTTTGGCTGACTGTGGGTAGTGGAGTGCTCTATTGAAAATCTAGGATAATTTATAATCTATACACAGATGTCTGTGCATATATGTATGTTTGATGTGGGAACTCAGCACATCACTTCGGATGCTCTGAGTCACCGAGAGAACCCTTGGGGGGCTCGGGGGTCCTGGAATGTTGCAAAAAGCGCCTGGTGGCTTGACTTTGATCCTTCTAGGGATGTACCACCTGTGTGTGGGGATCTCAAGTTTAAATGGTGCAGGGATGACACATTTACAGGGTGAAATGTAGATTTTAGGATTTTAGTACAGGGGGGTTTATGGAGACAAAATGGAGGACTCAGGGCCTGCCTTGTGGTTCTTTCTCCTTCTTCTTGTCATCCATCTTCTGTGTGATGTTGGAACTTTAGATTGGTTCATGGTGAAGGTGCACTGTCTAACAAGGGTGAATTGGGGATAAAAGGTAAATATGCTGTCCGTAGTTTTCACTATAAAAGGCACGGCCGCCCGTGGGCGGTCAGAGTGCCTTGGCTGCCTTGCTGGCCAGATCCCGGCTGGGCAGAGAGAAAACTCTGCAGATAAGAGATAATAAACAAGTCCGAAGAGCGAACAACTGAGGAGTCCGGTCTCGTCCTTCCAGGCATGGGCTGCCCTCGAACCATCCTGCGCGTGTCCGGCAGGGACAGACAGCCGGACAGTTGGATGTAGGTGTCTTAATGGATATCTTCAAAGCGAGATGCTGGGTCTCAAACAAAAATGCATGAAAAATGGTCAAGACTTGCAATTCATTTCAGCAGTTCCTGACTTATATTATTTATGTCCGTAGTGATGATATTTGAGTCAATTTAGACTATACTCAGAATAGAGATTTCAAGTTTCATAACTAAGAGTGAGCAAAACCCACAATCTTTTAGAAGATATCAAAGCTATACAGAGCAAAAGAGAAGAAACAACCCAAGAGTCTTTTGTCATCTTGTAAGGCTGTAAAGCTTCAGTTCTTGCTGCTGTGAATAATACAGATGTATTATTGTGCCCCTGTGTCTGCACACATCAGCATCACTGGCAGTGTTCTGATGAAGACTTGAACTAAATCCCCAGATTTTTAATGCAGAACTAAAAACCAGGCCTGTAGTCTGTCCTCAAGTAGTGGCACTAATTCAAGTGTGAAGCTGTGATTTTTTTTTTTTTTTTTTTTTTTGCTTTAACACAATATTTCCAGAACTTTTTTGAGAACTTTCAGTCAAGACATGGAAATGAAAGGGGAGTTCATTATGTGGATGCCCAGCTATAGATTTATCACACTATATGGTACTGGGGTATTGAATAGAGATATTTTGTATAAGGGTTTTTTGCATCCATATCCCAGCACTTTTTGCATCCTTGAAGTTTTACATATGGAAGTAATAGACTGGAAGAAATTGACTAGTACAATTAATCAAGAATTAGTCTTGGCAACAATAAAACATATATTTAAAATCCTTGTATAAATGCTGTGTGATAAAGTCTGCTGCATGGAAACATAAGAGGCATTGTCAGTATAGAGGAGTATTAGGATATAATATACAAAAGAGATACCCATGAGAAATTTGTGAATAAAAGAAAATATCTAGTATGGAAATCAGATCCATGGGTGTGGGAAACCCTAGCATTAACTTCTTCAAGGTGAGAACTCACCCAGTGGGAAGGCTTTAGGTGTACAAGCTGATGTGATTAGGGCTCCCTGAGTGATGGAGCCATAAAAAGGCAAAGACAATCTTTCAAAGCACTGCAATATTTTTCTAATAGAGAGGAAAATATACTAACATTGTAATTACACAAAATGGTTTTCAGCTGTCTGCTGGAACATCGGCATAGTGTTAGTCACTCATGCTCACTATAAAAACAAAACCAGCCAAACCAGCCCCCAGACCTGTCACTGCTGCCAGGCAGGTCAGAAGTGCCCACACAAGGAAAGACTGAGGTAGCTCCCTTAAATCACCAATCCAAAGCTCAGATCCTTTGATAAACATCCAGAGAGGTAAACAGCATGGAGGGAGAAAAATTAATTGTAGAACAGTTGAATATAGAGCAAAGAATGTATGGCTATAAAATTACTCTGAATATACAGAGAATTCAGGCAAAGCTCCCTACCTCTAGGCTGGTCAGGCCTGATGTAGCCCAAAGGAAGAAACATGTCCCTGGTGACTCCTGATGCTCCTAAGGGGATCATCCAGAAAGGATGCCCAGATAGTTTATAGTTTACAGTACTCCAACTGTATGTGGAGTTTGGAAATATGCTTTGAACCTAAGAACTAAATCCATGATTTAAACAAAAATGAAAAATTATAAGCAGCCAACAGAGTAGCCTTACTACTGTACTCCTACACCTGGGCAAGCAAAGGGATTTTTCATATAATCGTGTACAGTCTTATTTATTTTGTGTACTTCTGTAAGTGTGTGCATGAGCAGCTAATATGGACAGAGAGGCTAGAGCCAAATCCCCAGATTGAGGCACTCCTGAGCTGTGGAGTGTTCAAAATCCAAATCAGGGTTTTACAGCTTGAGCCTTTCTCTAATATTTATTCAGATTTATGATAAATGTAGTACTTTAGAGCTAATTCTTGTTCATAATGTATCTGTTGTTCAGTCATGACTAAAGTGTATAAATATCACGCATTTATCTTTGAGCCTGTAGACATTTAAGCCTCTCTGTTCTTCGGGGCGTTATTTATTTATTTACGCCTTTGCTTGTTTGATAGATGGCAGCAGATAAATGTTTCCTAACTGGAGATGTCTCATTAGTTTTTGCTTTTAGTATCATCTGTCATATGACAGCAAACAACAGGGAATTTTTGCACATTTGTATGACTGTGCTGCATTTTCACTTATAGTTGCTGCTGCTGTGCTCTCATAGGTGAGGTGATACATAAATATCACCTTTTCCTTAAAGACTATCTTCAAAGAAAATGCATTTATAGTCTAAGCAGAGCCCTACAGTCCTGTCACTACAGCCCCACTCTTTCCAGGGCAGCAGGCTGGTTGTGTGATGTAGAAGGTGGAGACTGGAAGCTGGCTCTGCTAAGCCTTGCCTAATGCAAACTGCTTTAGTATGCACATCACATCATGCCGGCTGTGCTGCAGGGAGCAGGCAGTTATCGCACACGCGTGCATCCTCAGAGCCAGGATAAACACTCCGTTACTCTCCCTCTAAACTGCTCTTCTGGGAGGCAGAGAAAATAAATAGGGAGCGAGAGAGGCATTTGAAGTAACCTTTCTAAGAAGGAGGCAGCAGCCAATAGAACCTTTCTTTCTTTTTTCTTGTTTTTTTTTTTTTTCCTCTCCCCACTTCTTACTAGAGAAATTCGTGTTACCTCAGCAATTAAGGAGAAGAGCCAGCATCTAGGGTTCCAGGCTGTGAGGGGGAGTAGCAACTTGTACCAGGTAGGAAGCCCTTTCAACATCCTTTTAAATCCATGCAGCTCAGTTACTACTTGCTATGTTGCTATACAGTGTCTGACTTGTGGAGACCTTGTGTCTGCCAGTCACCATTCCCCGAGTGAAAGAGACCTTGGGGAGCTTTAATTGCCAATGACCTTCAGGGTATTTCTTAGAAAGACACTGGTACTTAGGGCTGCAAAGTAAAGCAATCTATACTTTCATCTGATGGCTTAAAGTGTGCATTTAGCATCAGGATGCAGCTGGGTGAAACTGCAGCTGTTACCAATCTACAAAACCATGTCACAAATGAGTAAAAATTAGCCATTTTATAATAACTGAAGCAGCTGCTCTGCATTTTTAGCAACACGGCTTTATTACTTTCCAAAACTTATTACCATAAATTCTTTTTGTGCTGGAAAGTCAGCAGATATGCTTTGCTGTATTCAAAGTTATTTTGACAGTTATCTACTATATTTTCATAGTTACTTATGCATATTTTATTAAGACTTTTCTAAACTTTCCCGAGGCAGCTGTCTTGTGGCAGGTTAGCATTGCTGCTAACAAATAATTGATGCAATATTGTAGTGAGTGGTTACAATATTCGCTTTACAGGGCTGCCTGCTGCAAGCCTGTGGGAGCACAGGCACCTCCTGAGGTGTCTGAGGGCTGGGGTGGGATGGAGCCCGAGGTCACAAATGCTCATTTCTTCTGCCTTGCTACTACAGGACAGAGGGCAGAGTGAGGAGGAGGTGAAAGCTGGCATTGCCCTTTGTGACCCTGTTGTGCAGTGTTTTCCTCCTCGTACTTTTATTTGTGTTCGCTCACAGCAATGAATGGTTAGGTGACATCTCTTCCACCTCTGCTGTGTGTATTGTGACGGGGATGGGACTTAATAAATTTATTAAAAACAGGAGCAGCATTTCCATGAGTTCTGGGGTTAAGAGTCAGTCCTGTGAGGGTCACTGTGGTGTCTGTGAGACCCAGAGTTTCATTGTGGGATCAGTGTAAGTTGTTGTCTTCTGAGTAGCTAAGGGGTCTGAGGCAAACTTTTGCAATCTTTGACATTTTCTTCTACAGACCAGAATTGCCCAGACAAGGAATTCTTAAGGGTAAATATCTCTACATATTTTTGACGTGTAAGCAGTGGCATCAGCAAGTATACCATGCCTAGGATTCTGTTACTTGCAAAAGAACCTGAAAATAGTGTTCAAAATATTCAGAGCTTAGGTACCACTGCTGTAATAAAAAATAAATACTGATAAGAGCACAGCTCTCTCAATAGCCACACAACGTTTTCTGTATGTAATTGCTCTATGCAGAAATAGCTCCATATATTTTGTTTAAAGGTACCTTGTGACTCTTATCTGTAGGAAAAACTATTGAGGATGTCTAAATCCATAGCCTTTTTTTCTGATGAGCATAATGAAAAAAACAATTCTTGGAAAATGAGAATTGTATCTGATAGCTATAAAAGCTGAGAAGGTACAAAAGAAATAGCTTTAAAAATTACAGCTGTGAAATAGAGGTGAGATCTAGTCAGTGACCAGCACTGGTTAGAGGATCTGGCAGTAGGTGAGAACAGTTTTACCCTGTTTAATCCGTTCTGAGAAATTCAATGCTTCAGAAAATTCACACTTGGAAAGTACCAGTTCAATTAGCAACCTAGATGGGAAAGAAACAAGAATGAAAAAGTGATGTCTTGACTCCTTTAATTTCTCTTGATATATGAAATTTGAGATGATGAAAATTACACTCACGCCCTTCAGGTTGTTTTAACAGGTTGATGTAAAACTGAAATGAATCATTACCTTGAAGAGAAAAAGAAGGTAATAAGTTGAACATATCAATGTATTTCAGTAGAGACTCATAAAATTCAGGTTTTCAGGAACATTTGAGGTGAACTACAGTTGGTGGGTTTGGGATTTATGGGGTTTTTTTATTTGTTTTTATTTGTTTGGGGGATTTTTTAAGCTCCATTTTAAATGATCATCCTAGGGATATGCAGAATTCTCAAACAATCTTAAAAAATTATTAATTGACTCAGGCCTTAAATTTTGGATTGAAATGGCTTATTATTTATTAATGCAGTGTCACACCTTGTAGGTTTCTCTGAGAAAAAGGGATCACCAGGACTGTGCATTGGAATCTATAGGTTTCTTAGCTTGGTATTGCTTGCAGATCACTATCTTTCTATGCCTCAGTTTACTCATAAATACAGGTGTTGTATTTGGGAATATATTGCAGATAGGAGTTTTTCTGGATTATCCTCACTCACATTAGTAGTGCTTTATGTAGATTTGCTTTTTTGTGACTCTAGTTCACCTTGTAGCTTATGAGCTTAGCTTTAATTATTTCTTTGGGTTTATTACCTGTTGTTTACCCTACTAAAAACCTGCTGTTTTCTTCATGACTATAAATCATGTTTTAAACTATGAAACAGATAGAAGAAATCTTTATGCTTCATCCCTACCCTGGAAGAGATTCCCCTTACTGCAGAGAGCTTACTGGGGATATTAAGAGATGGCCCCGTATATGGGGGGAACCTGTTACCTTTAACAAAACCCTTCAGAAGCTCAGGAGTCACTGGTAACAAATCTATAATCTCTGTGTATCTAAAAGTGGATTGGATTGCCTGTCCCAGAAATCTTATGATTTCTCAGCAGAAATGGTGCAATTGGTTCTGTGTAGCTTTTTAAAATATAAAACCACACAAATCTGAATATCCAGCGGTATCAAATCTGCCGATCCAGAGGCATCACACTTAGCTGACATTGCATTGTCATATTGCAATGTGTGCATATTCCTTTTCATTGGTGGCTTTGACCAAATCTCTCTATCAGTTCCCAGATCTGCTCTTTTAAGATGGAAAGCTTGGACTCCCAGTGCCTGTGGAAATCACATGACAAAGTTTCAGATTTGTTGCAAGGGTCTTATCTCTTGATGTTTGAAAGGAAAAGTGCCTCTCTACAGCTAATTGATGTTTCTTGGCGCTTTTTGACATTTTATTGTATCAAATAATTGGCCTGAGCTGAGAGTCTCATGTCAGTAAAGGGACTATCAAATGCAATGTATGACATTCTATGTGTTGATGTAACTCTGTATTACTGTGGGTCCCCAGAGTGACCATTATCTTTTCATCTAGGTTTAGTTAATTTAAATAACTTCCTGGTATTTTTGGAAGCAAAACACTAAACACACAGTCCCAGTAACGTGTGATGACTGCAAATTTATACATGAGGATTTCCAAACAACCTCACAGGTGGCAATTAGACTGAGCAGACATGTCAGCACTCAGGCTTGTCTTCCTTCTACCGTGGGCATGAACAAGACTCTGCGGCTAAATTTTTCTTTTTCCACTGTCAAGATATTGGGTAACATTTTTCCAAATGAATAGTTGAAGACAATCAGGGACTTTTGTACTTTGCTTTCGACGTGTGCAAGGGATTAGAATTAATGGTTGGACTCAGGGGATCAGGATTAATGGCAAGGCTGACTACACTAACTAACCATTGGACTTCACTGCCAACTTTAAGAAAATTGTAAGTTACTTAACAGCACACAACTTTTAAGATTTATTTAAGGAATAATCCCCAAGAAGGCAATCATTACTAGCAATTAACTGTTGGTTTGTGGGTTGTTGGGCCATTAATGATCTGACAAACTGACTGTTAACTACAGTAACAACAAATTCTGATGTATGTATTTGCTCTGACTGTGGGTTTAGCGTTATATAACTTTTTTTATCTGCCCTAGACTTTTTTATCAGCTAAGGAATCATTAAATAATTTATTCTCTGTTAGTGCCTTTTGATGCTGTGTGGAAAGGCTGAGATGTTGGAGCTGTATTTATCATATCTATAAGGCTACACTTCTGGCAGAATGTGAAAAATTTGTTATTTTTTGCCTGAGACTTTATTGCTGCTTTTTAAAAGACACTTAATGCAGTACTTATGTTTAAATAATAATTTAAAACAAAATATGTATCTGATTTCTTAAAACATTTTTTTCCTAAATGAAATTATAACAGCCCTGATCTGATTCAGCCAGTCCTAGCAGCAGTGTTTAGCAGAAGGAAGTTCTGATAAAGGTCATTTGTAGAATAAGCAGAATTGGAAAAAATAGCTTGTCATGTTTTTGCCTTCTTGATATCCTCAGCCTCATTTAGAGTTTAAAATGGATAGCAAAACTGAATGGTGAGAGACACAGAAAATAAACTGGAAGCTGCAAAACTGCTATTTTAATGAGTTTGTTTAGAGTTCTAGCTTTATTTAATGTTGCATTCTATTTAATTGTTTAACTTTTTGGGGGTCAGAAAAATAAAAGGAAAGAAGCAGGCTAGATATAAAATTATATCTTTTATAAAGTAGGACAGCTGTTTTATCTCTGTGGGCTTTGCTTGCTTGATCCAGGAATCACCACTAGCTTAGGATGCAAGTGTGCATGTGTTGACTTTTCCTTAATGGAATTGAGGTGGGCAGCTCTACTAAGCCTGATTAGAACCATCACAAAATCTGCCATGCTACAATGAAATGTAGGGAGATGGATTTAGGTCAGTGTTTAATGAGCCCCACATACAATACTGGCAGGAAAAAAAAAAAGAAACCTCTTAAAAGTTAAAGTTAAATATGTAATCTGAGTAATTTAGAATAAAAAAAACCAACCCGGACACTGGCTTAATTGATTCTTGGTTTGAATCTTACCTGGGACAGAAAAAGACACTATTTTTACAATCCAGAAGGAAGCATTGCGCAAGGATTTGTGCAATTCAGCCTCAGCAGGTCGGGCAGTGACGCTGAGCAGTGTGCTGTGGTCGGTGCTGGGGAAGGGATGGAGCCAGAGGGGCCTGGGCAGGCTGGGCAGGGGGCTCTGTGCAAACCCAGCAGCCTGGGCTCCTGCCCAGGGGGTGAGACAAGCACAGGCTCAGCCTGGCTGGAGAATGGATTGGGAGCAGCCGCTCAGTGTGACCCAGCAATGTGTGCTCAGCCCAGAAAGCCAAACCTGCCCTGGGCTGCATTCCAAGGATGTCAAGGAGGGCATTGCCCCTCTCTGCTCGGCTGAGAGCCCACCTGGAGCACTGCATCCGCCCCAGGGCACAGCCTGAGAAGGACAGGGACCTGCTGGACTGGGTCACAGGGGGTTACAAAGATGCTCAGGGGGCTGGAGCAGCTCTCCTCTGAACACAGGATGGGAAAGTTGGACTTGTTTAGCCTGAAGAAGGGTTTAGGGATATCTCATTGCAGCCTTCCAGTGCCCAAAGGAGATACAAGAGAGCTGGAGAGGAACTTTTTATACAGGAATGGAGTGAGAGGAGAAGGGGCAATGGCTTTAAATGGATAAATGGGCAGATTTAGATGAGACTTCGGGTAGAAATTCTTCCCTGTGAGTGTGATGAGGCACAGGAACAGGTTGCCCAGAGTAGTTGTGAATGCCCCATCCATGGAAGTGCTAAAGGCCAGGTTGGGTGGGGCTCCTGGTCTGGAGGAAGGTGTCCCTGCTCATGGCAAGGGGGGGTGGAACCAGGTGATCTTCAAAGTCCCTTCTGACCCCAACCATTCCATGGTTCTATAAAAAATTAATCACTCTTCTTACAGTTCAAAAATTTGTTTTTATATTTATTTTAAGCAACCAGGCAGTGCCAGGGTTGACAGCTGGTAAAATTTGTCAGGATTGAGGTTGCTTATTGTAGAGCTGCAAGGGAGGCGGAAAGATGGGAGTGCAATTTTTATTATATTATGGTGCATTAGTTTGGTACAATAAATGCATCTCTGAAGTACCTCTTTGGATAAAGCAACTTATTGTGGAAATTATGGGAGGTGGAGAGAAGGAGGATCACTACGTTCTGCACCCTACCTAGCACAATGTGCAGCAATTTGAAGGTACCTGTAAAGAAGCAGAAGAAAGCAACACAAATTCTGAGAAAGAAATTACTTCTGTGAAGTGGCCATGCTGTTGGGTGTAGTTTCCTTCTGTGCTTTTTTCTTTTCACTTCAGTGTCAGTCAGGCTGGTACAAATCTCTTGGAGAAGACAGACATCATTCAAGAGAAGGAGTAAAGGTAAAACAGTTGTTCTTACAGACAACTTGTTTATTTTGTGATGTCCTTTCTTAAAATGACAGGTATTTAATTGAAATAGGTTTTCCAGGTATAAAATATATCCATCAAGCGGCTGACATGAGTGCTTTGTTGAATGTGAGGCATACCCCAGTGTTCCAGACTGGCTGTACCTTTATTTACATTTGCCAACAAAACACCTGCCAAATTTAACAGCAAATCACCACACAATATAATGGATCTTTAAGTCAGCAGAAATGAATGACAGGCTTCTGTGTTCTAGTGCCAGGATAAAAGAATACTTTTGTGGGATAATAAAACACAAAAATTATTTGCATAGAATAAAATTAATTTTGCCTTATTAATACTTTATCTGTAGGCCTAGAAATCAGAGAGAATAGACACTATACAGCATAGTATATGCTGTATATATATATATATATATATATAGCAGGTAAGGAAATTAGAACCCCTTTCAAATGAATTGTGGCCTTTAAGTCCTCAAATATTTGAAATTAATTGTTCTTGGGTATATTAATATCAATTTATCATCTAAGATCAACATTTTTTGCAAAGGAGCATAATTCAGGCAGAATGACAGATGGATTACATGTTGCACTGACATTGCACCCAAACAGCTCAGTGTGATTGTACTGCAGCAGAAACCAAAGGTCAGCTGCTCGGAGCTGAATTATCAGCTGTGTTGGGGCTCCAGCCTGGCATTCACCACGGGGAGCCTCTGCAGCCAGACAGAACAGCTGCACTTGAGAATTTCTCTGTTAGCAGGAAAATTGTCCCCATTCTCAGGTGCTGGGTTTCCTAAGAAGCTCCTTACAAGGTAGCCTAAAGGTGAGAGATCCCCAGCTCTGAGTCCGTGTTCACGCCCTGTCCCCAGACAGAGCATTCCAGAGCTTTCTTGGTACGGGCTGCACTGCCAACACCCAGGGTTTCCTGGCAGCTGGAGCATTTGTCTTGATTCATAAGGTGACACTGAGCTTTTTAGGGGTTATTTAAAAAGTAATTATTTCTACTCTTCTCTTCAAATGGAATTAAATACAGCTCATGCTTTGAATCTGTAGCCTTAAGGAAGGGTCTGCCATCTTTTCCAGGTGCTGAAACCAGTGTTAGGTGGGAGGTAAAGAATAAATCACAGCAATGGGAGAATGACTTCTTTACATGCTGTGTCCTTGCATAACATGGTCTTTCTTAATATCCGTTTGGTATGATGCTGAAATTTCCTGATTAATTCAAAAGGGATTTGGATATCTGAACCAAGGATAACACCACAGGAGACCTTCCCATGTTGTTTTGCAAATAAGCCTGTGTTCTCTCCTGTCATTAGATGCTTTTCCACGATTCTGCTGCACATGGAAATTTGCTTCCAAGCAATGTTAGTCCACATAGAATTCTGGAACTTGGCTAGTCATGGGGCTAGTGACAAAACCTGTCTTCCTCAGGACACTTGTTTATATTTGAGGAGATAAAGAACAGTCCCTGTCACTTATGCCTGTGTTTGATTCGATTTTCTCCTTCCATTTTTTCTTCATTTGCTCGTGTTTAAAACCAAGGGAATGAGCTGACAGGAATTAGCTTAAGCAGCCCAAGACACTAAAAATTTTTTACTGCTATAACTGCTGGCAATTTTGAAGAGAATTACAATAGGACATGCACTCCGAGAGTTTGTTTCTCTGTCTGTAGTAAATTTGAATAATCTTTTTCTCTGTGTGACTTTCCTTTCTGAAATTCTATGAGACAATATGACAGGGAGCTGTAATGCTTAATTATTAAAAATATAAATATATAGTATTCTGCAGAGAGTTAAAAATGAGCTTTTGTAGATCTCATAAAATTGCTTGAAGGCAAATCTTCCAATTATGTAATGAGAAATGTAACAAAGCCAGAGGAAAAAATTAAAAATTATAAAAAACTATGTGCTTAATTTTAAGACTATTTTGATTTTCAGAAACTGTGTTCTCATTACAGTCTTTGGAATGGATGTGTTTAGAGTTTGATGTGGCACTGGAAGGGTTTTGCTTATTAGACTCAGGTGAGTGCTCCAGGAGGCTCTTGGAAAACCTCCAATTTTCCCACTTCACTATCAATTAATTACACTCTTGAAGTTCATGAAGTTTGCCTAATTATTTTGGAATGTTTTGGAGCTGCATTTACATTTTGAGCAGTGGCACAGTATTTGAGGATAGAGTCCAGTGAATTCCATGTTTTGAGAAACTGACATTGTTAAAAAAGTCCTGTAACATTTAAGAAAAGAGGTGTTAAGAACTGGTGCAAAGGTCTGCATGGGTTCCCTGCTATGCCTTGGCAAGGGTGATCCTGCAGGTTACAGGGGAAGAGCAGTGCAGATGTGTCCTCTGGCCTCCCATAATTACACGTGGTCGGAAGGCAGACTGAAGGCGACACCCAAGTAAAATGTTGTGTGTTTCTGGAGGAAGAAGGATGCTGAGAGGCAGAAGGGACAGGAAGAAAGGATTCCCACAAGAGTGCTGGATTGTTGATATGCAGCACATTGGAATACCTGGTCCCAAATGCAGTATTTAGTGTAACAGCAGAATGAAAATGTTTCACTATTTTCCTGCAGAATAGAAATGGACTTCTGAATTTCGAGAATTGTTTTGCTGCCTAAGTAAACCCAAGGACAAAACCTGATATGCAGTTTCTGTGCTTCAGTTAAGGAGTAAAAGGATCCTTCTCCACTCTTCCTTCTTTCTTTGACTATTGCTGGTGGTGTGGCTAATGTTTCTGAGGTCCTGATGTGTATCAACTGCATTGTTTTCTAAGTATTTCTAAACTGTCTGGTAAAATACTATGAAAGCAGTTATTTTCAAGATAGGTCATCATTCAAACCTTTGAGATGGAAAACCCAAAAGCAGGAGGAAAAAACTCTAAAAAATAAATTTCTTTGTAGCACAGGTAGATTGATCATCAGAGATAGACCAAGAACTTTATTTTCTTGGGGCTAGTACTGGTTTGTTCATCACTCAAGTTTATATTTCAATTTTCCAGTGTCCTGGACCTAGCATACACATGTGTTTTCTCTGAACTTGAGGAAGTTTCCAGTGCCACAAATGGCTAAAGGTTATACTTGCCTTTAGAGACATATGGTTTTCCTTGTGGTAACTTTTCCATGATAAATGAAGTAGTTGTTCTATATCCAGTAAATATGTTCAGTCACCTGGGACATCTCCAGGTACAGGTACTGTTTAGTGTAGAGATATCACAACTGCAGTGCTCTGATGTTTTAAATACAATTAATTTGGATTTAGACCATGTGCTGTATGGGGATAGTCAGGAATGTGAAAGATGCATAAAACAACTGATACTGTGGATAAGTAGAGTGCCTGGATGTCTCTGAATACTCTGGTTATTTTTCAGAGAGAAACACCAAAATATTCTGGAATTTTGCTTCAAGTACTTCAAAGTCATTGCAGTGACAATATCCATTACTGTAATCTGCCAGGGACACACTGAGGTTATGTCAAGTATTGGGGCTACAAGTCAATCCCTCAAGAAATGCTCCTGGTATATCTTGTTTTAAAAATTTAATAATTTCCTTGAAAAAATAAATTAACAAAAACATTTTTTTCTGAAGCCCAAAATGTTTGTGGGCTCTGTCACAGAGAGAGTTCAAATTTCCATACTGGAGGAGTAAAATGACCTTGAGGACTACAGTAATACTATCTGAATGAAATTCAATAGGACAAAGTGCAAGATCATGCACAAAAACAATACAATTCTGTTATAAGCTAGGAGCTTGTTAATTGGAAATGACAGAAGAGGAGAAAGTCATAGAATGACTGCAAGTCATCAGTGCAAAACATCAATGAATAGGGCAAATACAATCTTACGCTGTGCTGGATGGGATATTTGTGTTAGCAAAGGAAATAACAAACACCTGAACCAGATCCCAGAAACAATAATGTGGGATATTTGTAATAATTTTCTTTTCCTGATTTTAATTAAGGTGAATTCAAGCTGGAACAGGTGCAAAGAAAAGCACCAGTTGAAATGCAACCAGGATGTTCAGGAGAATGGGAAGTCTTATAAGAAGAGTCCGAGAGACTGTTGTGCTTAGTCCAACCAGACAAATTTATCAGATGTTGAGAAATAAATTAAGAAAAATTATATAAATATATTTAGGTTGGAAATAAGTGTGTCCAGCTCTCAGAGGTGTGATATTTTGGACCCAATTTTAATGATGATCAACCCCCCCCACCCAAAACTACCAGCCTTTGAGCTAAGATCCTTTTGTCTTAAAGGAAAAAATCTAGCCTGCCTGCTAGTGACTGAAGGGAGCAAGGGAGCAATCATTTCCAGTGCTTCTAAGCATTTATAGGCAAAAGCCAATATTGAAATCAGTTCTATAATTCAGGTACTGCTGGGTTCATGTGTGGTTCAACCTCTGCTTATTTGGATTGTATTGGAGACGGAAGAAATCAGCCTAAGTCATAAACTGCCAGAATGGTGTTGTCAGACTGGGAAGAGCCACAGTGCTACAATGGCACTGATAATGCAGCTTATGCTCACTGACATATTCTCTTTCTGTTCTCTCTCTAAGGACACATCCTGCAAATACCTTCCTGGATATTTCCTCCACTGAAATATTGCATTCCAATCTACTTTTAATCTAATTTTTCTAAATCCCAATGGCTTAGATCTGACTGGACCCCATGCTGATCACAAATAGAGCAAAGAAAGGCTTGAACTGCTGTCATGCAAACTGTTTTTTCTTGAGGATTTGCCTTAATGGTATTAATGAACTCCCATAAAATTACCATCTCTGCCATCCTGCTGATCAGAAATTCTAGCTTTGCAGGTGTTGGGTGTTTTGTGTTTTTTTTTTTTTTTCCCCTCATAATGAGCTGACACTAAGATTTTGCTGTTCTTGGCATTAGGCACTTCTTCCTTGCTGAGCTGAACTGGGGCTTTGAAAAACAACATCTCTTCTCTGGTGTGGGAAATCAGTGGGCATGAAACAGGAGGAACTGCTTTCTTTGCAGTCCATTCAGTATGGCCATGGAGAGCTATTTTGGAGAAAAGGGAAAGAGTGAAAAATGTGTGTGACAAGCAGAGACTAGGATGAAGAGAAAAACCATGAAGACAGAAAGGAAAGACAATAAAAAACAGGGTAGAGGAACAGAAATATTACTAAAAGCAAGACCAACATAAGCATGGCAAATTACCCCTTTTAACTATTTATTTAGTCTGGAAAGAATTGCCACAAGTCAAGTCACATCAATTTCAATTTGTACTGCAAAGTTTGTAGTAGAGCTAAATGTTATATAGCTGAAAGTGTCTGTCAGCTCCTGAGAGGTGTCCAGGGCTATTGCTGCATTGAAGGAGGCTCAAAATTGTCCACTCATGTTTAAGGCTGTCTTTAAACCCAGCCTGAAGATCCTGCAGCCCAAAGCCTGGTCTGCACTGGCTGTTTGCCACCCCAGAGGTGTGATCTTTTTGTAGCCATTTCCAGTTTTTCCATGATGGCTTCACATCCAAGGGTAATCTAGGCTGGGAGTAGCCATCTCTCCAGGACAGTCTCCCAGGATAGAAGAATCCTTCCACAGCTAGTAGACTTTCTTACAGGAGTGTTGTGCTGCTGGAGTGAGAAAAGGTGCCCAGGAGTGCTGCCAGGACAGTGAGTCCTGAAGGACAACCTCCTGACTCCACTGAGCTCTTGTGTCATGCTATAAAATTATCCTATTCCTTCCCAAGTTTTCACATTGGGATCAACATCCCTGCAAGCTCAGTCACCTCGGGAGAACCCAGTTCTTTTTCTTGTAGAATACTTACTGTATCTGATCCCTCTGTGTGCACACTTACAGGCCATAGCAGTAGAAATTCTACAGTGAAATCAGTTGAGAAATTCTACAATGCCTGAGGGTACCGGAGCAGCTCTGAGAGCAGATAATAACTGAAGTTCCTCAAACACTGTCAAATGGTAATTGTGGGCTCAAATTGCAGCTTTATTGTCACAAAGTAGAACTGCTGGGAGGGGAATTCCTAGAACCACCATGCCCATGTACAGAATCTTTTTTTTCTTCCCTCTAACCTGAGTTTTTGTTGGATTATATCTTCTTCACCTTCAATATTAACACTTGTTTATCTTTTGATTTTGTTGCTGAACTACTGGTTGTACCTAGTTAATGGGGAGCACTTAGGCAGGCAATGATGAGAAGCCAAGATGTTTTCTTTTAGACTGTGTTTGAAGATGATCATGAAGTAACTTATAACAAGTAATAGTCTTGTTCCAAAATAATGTTCCATTTTGATCCTTTAAAATTTGTTCTTATGTTGACTGTATATGTTCTTTTCAAAATGGAAGTCAGAGAAATACTCTGCATACTTTCTAAGCTAGTCAGTTCCTGTGATGATTAGACAATTCCTGCTTCAGTGGAAATTAACTAATTCATTGTCCTCTGAAGGTGAAATAATGTATCTCTGCCCCAGAGTCAAAGGCTGATACAGAACCAACCCCTACACCCCTAAGTGTGCTCTCAGAACACAGGTATTGCCAGGATAGACTTGATTTTGTTGGCAGTTTTAATACCTAAGAAGAGGTAGCGAGTAAGAGATATTGTGAGTTTTGGGAGAAATATTAGAGTAAGATACTCATTTTAAACTGCAAATTCAAATATTCCTTGAAGCTTGAAAACTCAACTTTTTATAGCATAATGTAGAGAATGACTGCATGATGTAGAAAAATGAAGCACTGTGATGGATTGATTAGGAGATATGTACTTCTAGCACATTTGCTATCAGAAAAATGCATGATTACATGAAGACTGAAGTAATAGAAATGACTCTTCATATCCGTCACCTCTTCTCAGAGCATTCAAAAATCTCTGCCTATGCTTCATAAAGAGTTTCAGTTCTTGAATCCCACAGCTGACAAACTTTCACATAAATTTATCTCAAGGAGTATTGCTTGAATTGATTTAGGATAAGCTGTCTTACTTCAGAGAGACACGGGTCTTAACCTGTGCTTTTTGAAGTAATTACTTTAGCTGCAGGTGTGAAGAATACAATAGTTGTGTTAAAATGTGACAGTTTTATAAGCCACAGTTATTGTGAACATGGAAAAAAATTAAGTCCAAAGACACAGTTTGGAAGTTCTGTTGAGAGCACTGCAAAATATAAAGCTGTGCCAGTCTCACTTTGCATTGCCTTCAGTCTTCCTGGAGCTAGAATAGGCTCCTGTTGGGAGACATTGGTCACAGTCACAGATTAAGTAGTGGAAAACATCTGTGTTGGGTTCACACCAGACTCCAGGAGCTGCTGGTGCTGAACACTCATGCTAGAGAACTGCAGGCAAAGAGATAAAGCGAGTGATTACTCCAACTGCAGCCAAGTGCCAATATACCTTATAATTACTTTGAATCTTTCCAGACACACTAAAAATACATTCAGTAGAGCCAGCTTCTTGCATTTTTTGTTAAGGTACATGAACTTGCTGATGAGAACACAATGCAGAGTGGAGGTGAATGCAGAAAAGGTGAGAACAAACATCCTGAGAGCAGCCAGGTGTTTCTTGGGCTTTTCAAAGAGAACTTTCCTTGACCCTCTTAGAGCACATGGCTTATTACTGAAAGTGTCAAACACTTTGTTATCTCTGTTCAGCAGCACAGTGCATCAAGCCATTTATTCATAACTTGGAGTGCTGCTCTTATTATGGAATCATAAAATATTCTGAGTTGGAAGGAATCCACAAGGACCATTGAGTCCAACTCCTGGCCCTGCACCAGACAAAGCCAAAAATCTCACCCTGTGATTCTTATTGCTGTACTGCAGTTGAGTGCTTGCAGGGATGTGACAATAGTGAGCTGTTTAATGTTATCTATGGCAGTTTCTCTCATGCTGTCATGAAAACCAAGGTCTGGTGCTGCCCTGAAGAGGGAAGAGGGCAATTCCTGCTGCAGGAACTGCTATTGCGCCCTGAACCCCACGGTTTGCTCCTTTCCTCTATCACAGTTAGTGCTCTTATTGCAGTAGCATTTGTGGCATCTGCTCCTGCCACACTGACTCACCTTGGAGAGAAAATGAATCAGAATTGCATATTGGTGGTGGCAGGGAGGAGAGCAGCAATTCTCAGCTTTATTTCTCTTTGTTTCTCATTGAGCCCTTTTTTTTTCATTTCTTAACTCTAGTAAGCATTCTCCATATGTGTTTAGTATTTTCACATATGTTTCTGTGTATATTTAATTGTCTACAGTAGACTCTTCCCATCTTGTCTTCCGGCTTCTTGTGTCAACTGTCTGTTTAGTTTTTAAGCTATTTGAAAAGAGTAATTTCTTTGTGTATTTCCATGCAGTAAGATGCAACCCTGCAGTTAATTGGAGGCTCTGAGTAATCTTGCCATATAAAAAGTATAATTACTGATAGTACTCAGATTTTGGTAGTTTTTTAAAAGTCAGTGTCTATGCAGAAAAAATGACAGGTTCTTATCAATAACTACTTTTCTTAATGTGCCTGTGTAGATTCCTTCAACTCAGAGAGAAGGAATCTACCAGTAGATAGCAGGGTAACTGTAGTAGCTCTGTTGGCATTTTAACGAGCCTATTTTTGTGCTAGCTGTAAAATCTCATGGTTTGTGCTATTGGAAAGATTTTAAAGCTATTCTGTATAGAGAACTCAAGCTTTATGAAGGTAAAAAGATAGAAAATAGGAATTCTTCCTTTCTGAAGCATACTCTGCAAAGGCTTGTGATATATGAAGGCTTACCCAGAACACTGTGTAAGTGATTTGCTGGTAAAGGCTGGGTCTTTGTTCCAATGTTCTATTCTTTTAGAATACTCAGTTTAGCTTCAGGAATTCTTCATTAGTCTTTGATGTTTATCTTAGTGATTTGCAGTCATTTCTGGTGTGAAGTGTTAGTACAATTAGTTTTTGGTTAATGATTATGATTTTGTCAGTGAGTAAATGATATTAAGTATGCATTAATCTTCTAGGCTTGTATTACTTTGCCACCATTTACTGTTTGGTTGGATTTTTAAAATTGAAAACCAAAGGGCACTTTTTTTTGTTTAGTATTTTCTGTGCTTTTTAGGTCGTATTTGTTAATATCTAGTCTTTAGTGGTTGGACTTCTAGCATTTGTAATGATGGTCAGAACGGCAATAACACAAACACCATGGGAAATGCAAAGTTTTCTTTGTGAGTTTGTACTTCATAAAAGTTGCTCTTTCTACAGTGAGCACGTGCTATCTTGAAAATATGTTAGTGTTAGAGACCTTTCGGAGACAAGATTATGTACTTTCCCTGAGAACTGCTGCTGTGAGGTGTTTAAGATAAATGTGAATCTGTCTTCCTGTCCTTTTTCATGACAGCAGCAAGAGGAAAGCGCCAATCAGTTGGTTAATGAATCCATGTGATAACTTCATGACTCTTCATTTTCTTCCACTCTGCTTTTGGCAGTTCTAAAGATGTTAATCTCTCCACATTTGCACGGGAGAGGTCTGCATTTAAGAGAGGTCTTTACATGCTCTACCTACAAAAGACCAGTGTGTCAAAAGGCACCATGTTGATCTCATCTGCGTTTCATTAATTCCAGTCCCCTTGTCTTTCCCAGGCAGCTGTCACCCTTGCCTTTCAGAATCTACCACTAAATGACATTTCGGGTGTGATAACATCTCCATCATCCCTGTCTCTGCTGAACTCTTTGTACATCTTCTGTGCTGGTCACACTTCAAAGCCACATTCTCTATTTGTTCTCCTGCACAGTTTTCACTGTTGTGAAAGTGTTGGAAGATGAGTCCCTGAGGATAAACCCCTGAGCTTGGGCAACATAAATACCCTAGCTTCTAATTCTCTAGTTTTGACTGTATTTTGTTTTCACTTCTGCCTTTATTTTGTTTCCAGTTTCAGTTTTGTTTTAGTTCACTTAAAGGTTGCAATGATATGACACAAAACACTCTTCAGCTGTACTTCAGGATTAAAATGTAGCCTAATTTGGTGAAAAAGCTTTTGTCTTGTCTGTTTGTGGCACCAGGTTTTCTTCATGTTTTGGCAAGACTTCTTGTGGGTAGAAATATTGCATTGCTTAGGAAATGCTGTTAATGGTTTGGTTTAAATAAGGACAATTTCACTATCTTGGAATTAAATACATGAAAATAATCCTCATTTTTTGTCTTCCTAAAAATAGTTTGGGAAATTTCTATATAAAAACTGAGTAGTGTTTAATGGTATTAGAGAGGATATGAATACTGAAGTTGGCAAACCACCCTTTCATAGCTGATTTTGTTTGAGGTTTTTAAAATATTTTTTATTGCATTTGTGATTGTTATGCTACTTCATTTTCATAATTGATCTATTATTGCAATGAGTCACACCCACCCATAGTGCATAGATGTGATGAATGTTTGCTCTATAGAGAAAATAATGTAGAAATTAAAATTTCTAAGGATCTTGCTGATATTTTCTTTTTTTTTTCATATGTAAATTATCATACTTTTTGATTTTTGAACTCATTTGAACAAAAAGCATGGGTAATATTTTAAGCCTATTATGCTTTCTCCATAAAACCAGAGCAAAACTAATTATTCTTTTCCTGTGTGATATTGCCATCAATCTTACGAGGAGAAACAGTTTCTGCACTATCAGGATTTTTTTTTTTTTTTTTTTGTTAGGCCATTGCTTAAATGCAAAGTGTGTCACTTTATTATATCACAGTGCATATTTCAATGATCCGGGTGGCACGGTTATAGCACTGTTGATCTTACTGTAGTCTGTGAAATGAATAAGTAAGGGCTGACGACTGGCAGGGAAATCGATCCAGGCTCCGCTAAGGTGGAGCTCATTATTGTGGGATACAACAGGCCAGCACTGGCTGTCAGGAGCAGGAGCCTCTCAAATGCTGCCAAGGTCAAAGCCAGCACAGTAACAAGGGTTTGAGAGAGAAACCCTGCACGGTGCAGTCGCACTGGTGTGGAGCAGATCATTTCCAATTCTCTCGGGAGCCAACGCTTGCAGGGCGTAGCTGTGGGGTGCAGCTGCAGAGCCGGTCTGCTCCCAGAGCCCAGCGGGCTCCAGAGGGTGGCTGGGGAGGGATGCTGTGCTCAGCAGGGCCAACAGCTTTCCCTCTCCTCCCCTCTTTGGGAGGCTGGGCACCTTGACCTTCTCCCAGTTCAGCTCCCTGCTCTAAGTGGTCAACCTCAAATCTGTGTCTGGAAGGCCCTTTGGCTGCCCCTCTGCTCAGGAGGGGGCCAGAGAGGCTGGACGTGTCCTGACTCCCGTGACACTGTGAGGCTGGACGTGTCCTGACTCCTGTGGCCAGAGAGGCTGGACATGTCCTGACTCCCGTGACACTGTGAGGCTGGACATGTCCTGACTCCTGTGACACTGTGAGGCTGGACGTGTCCTGACTCCTGTGACACTCTGAGGCTGGATGTGTCCTGACTCCTGTGGCCAGAGAGGCTGGACATGTCCTGACTCCTGTGGCCAGAGAGGCTGGACGTGTCCTGACTCCTGTGGCCAGAGAGGCTGGACGTGTCCTGACTCCCGTGACACTGTGAGGCTGGACGTGTCCTGACTCCTGTGGCCAGAGAGGCTGGATGTGTCCTGACTCCTGTGACCAGAGAGGCTGGACATGTCCTGACTCCTGTGACACTGTGAGGCTGGACATGTCCTGACTCCTGTGGCCAGAGAGGCTGGACGTGTCCTGACTCCTGTGACACTCTGAGGCTGGACATGTCCTGACTCCTGTGGCCAGAGAGGCTGGACGTGTCCTGACTCCTGTGGCCAGAGAGGCTGGCCAGGGTTATCAGCTGATGAGTGAGGTCTGTGCACAAAAAAAGCGAGAGAGTTGTGAGGAACCCTTGGAGTGTTAAATGAATGCAGCAGCCCATTTTGGCTGGGCCTTGCTATGAGGTTCTCACAGCACTGTCACTGTCCTCTTTACTGTGGTCAAGCACAGAGGTCTTGTTTGAAATGTGTAAAAACATACCAAATAGTTTGATGAAATGTTAAATGATTCACTAATGGTTTAAAAGGACTTTGGAAGTACCCTACAGAGGCACCACATTAAAACTAGGATAATTTTAGAGTAACATTTAATGGGCTTGGAGAAATAAAGAGTAATTTTAGTTGAAGATGTATTGTAATTTTCATAGTTTGGACAATAAACAGAGCACTGGCTACAACAGCAGTAAAAGGCTAGAATAGTTAAAATTATGTCAGCTTCATCTTCTGCCAGCAAATGCTGTAGCCCAATCTACAAAACCAAAGTACTATGTCAAATAATAAATAAATAGAACAAAACAGCTTACAATCACAAGGCGATTATGTTCTTAAAACCTTAAGAATGGATAAATGTACTATTTTCTGCACTTGTACTCCTTGATACATGAATGAAAATACATATAAAACATTTCATGCATTAAAATTTCATGTTAATTCATAAAATAAATACTAAATTCAAATGCAATATCACCTAAATTTAATCCATTCTTTGTAAACACTGTAATACACGCACACAACACAGATACTGCAATCCAGCTTCTGACAGTTGCCTTTACTACCTTCTATTATCTAGGAATTATTTGCAAGATGGTTGAAGCATGATTGAATTGGGAAGCTATTTCTATTTTGTATAGGTCAGTGTTTCTGAAATACTTATCTTGGAGAAAAATGTTAAAAATACCACAAAACATATCCTGTTACAGTTAAATGCTCGCGATACATGGATCACCTAATTGTTTTTGCTTTACAGTAACGCTCAGCTCTGTAGTCAAGGGATTACTTTCTTTAGGCACTAGGGAGCAACAGTTCTTCACTTTTCTGTTATCCATATTTTTTCTCTTTCTGACTTCTCTAAGCAGCAGTTATCAACTCCCGGAACCAATCCTGGGGTTTTCCACATCTGTTGCTTAGTTTAAGGCAAACATCCCAAGCACACTACCCAAATTATTTTTGTTGTTATTTCAGGATTTTCATAGTTATTATTTAAAAAGGAGGAAAAAAATCTTCCCTCAGAATAGCAAAAGATGAAGCTACCAAATGGTGCAAATAGACTGTATTTTTCAGACAGGTATTGAATGTGCTTTATCCCTGACAACACTGTGAAGCTCTGGTAGATGTTGTTAAAGACCAGTGTATTTCCTTTCAGCCCTCTGTACCAACAGCCTCAAGCTGCTGAACTGACAGTGCCCAGGGTATGTATATATGCACAATGAATGCACAATTCTGATTATAGTGATGTGGTGGAAAAATGACAAGTGTCAAGCAATAATCTCAAATTTTTTTTTAATGGAACTAGGGTGAATGCACCTCAGCTCTTCTAAATTGACTTGAAAGTTGACTGAAGCATAGTAATGAATAAGGAATATTGCCAGTTTTGACTCCTGTAGTGTTGTACGTGATGAGCTGAGTACGTGATACTTATAAGCTTAGCATATGAATTTTTTTCCAACTTTTCCTGGTAGTGTCTCAGAACTTTAGAAGCACCCCAGAATGCCTCTCTCCAATAGGTTGGATTTTGGAATTTACCTAAGGCATCGGACTCAAGGCTGCTCTGTCCCTGCATTTTCCCAGGTGCCCTCTCTGTTTTTGTCCTTTTCTCCTCTGCCCACACTGCTGGCCCATCAGCTCTGAGATGATTTAGGTAATCTTCTCTTGAGAATTCCAGCCACTGAATGAAACAATTGCCAATGCTGCCTAGTTTATCTTATGAGCACCAATTTCACTGCACACTTAGTGGCTCTGTGAGCATTAAATAATATGCAGTCAAGCAGCTTGTCAGGCCATATCATTACTGTATTTGTAGCATGCTCTGCAAAGCGAGCACTGTGCCATCACTGAGCTGCTCAAGGAAACAGTTAATAGGGTCATTGCCTCATTTATCCTGAAGGAAGAGTAAAATTGATGGGTAGGGCATTGACCTACTATGGAGGTTAAAAAATAAGTTGAAGTATCTGTCCATTTAAGATGTGCTATAACACTAGGTAATCCAGAGGAATAGATAACTGATTCGTAATTATACTGAAGTATTTCACTAGAAGGACTATATTCCTTTAAACTATTTTCATGTTATCTGTGTGACACACATCTTGACAAAATATTCAGTCTAGAGGACTGTGTGGACAACTTGACATATTGCCTTCAAACTCTCGCTACTTTTGGTACATTTATGCTGGCAGTGTACAATTTGGTTTCTAGATTTTCATGCCAAATAGCAGATCTCTTTGATTCATGGCTGTCAGAAGCACACATTAGAAACTGCTTTGAGGAGTTGTATTTGGAAGTGTGAGATGACAGCGTGCTGGTTATTTTTAAGCATTAATCAGTTTATACATAGTGGAAGTGATTAGGAATACTTCTGCTTTTTCTTGTCTGCTTGCTTACGCATCCCTTTCTTCTTCCAAAGTTTTGTCAGTGGTTGTCACTCAATCAGATTTTCTGTGCTTTCACTTTGTCATTCTTGTTATTCAGTGCCATAACCTCCAACTTGTAGATATTATTCTCAGGCATTTTTCCTAGTTTCCTTCCAGAATTGCAGATGGAAAGATAGTTGCACAGAATATTGGCTTACACTAGGTATTTGCCAACTATAATTGCACGCATGAATTAAGAGTCTTGACTATACATATAACTGCAGAGAAATTGTAGATGAAGTAGTTATACTTCAGTTTGACTCTTAATCCAGTTCATTTCACACTTTCTATTTTCATTTAACATGGAATAAACTTATTTATATGCCTACACACTTGTCTACTCAAACTTGCTGGTATTGCCACACTTGAAAGGCTAAATCTAATTTGATTATATTAGTGATAAAGATTTTTGAGACTGTCTATTTCAAAATACATTCATGTTTTTTAAAAGTAGGAAGAAATAAGTAGGATTGATATTTTAAAATGAAAGACCTATTTATCTTGTGAGTCAGAAATACAACGGATTAAACTGAACTAACGTGATAGGTACGCATGGTTGTTGAAATTAGATATAGCTCTTCAGAACTCTCCCAAAGAGGTAAAGCCGCCCTTATAGGTTAACTGTGTGTTACAATTTATGAATTCCTAATCAGTTAGGCTCCAAGTCTCCCTGATTCAGAGTCAATTTAAGCATGCAGCCATTTGGTTTACTGAGGTTAATGGTGCATAGTGCAAGTCCCAGTTTAGCATGTCATTGTCTCCTTGGGGTCTGTGTTCCCCTTCCCCCCTGTGGTGTTTTTAGGTTTTTTGGGGGGGTTTTTTCGATCAAATGACTTTGCTACCTGAATGTTTGTAATTCATTTGAAAATACAACCTTACCTGTGAAATAATTACTGCTTTAATTCTAAAGCAATCCAATGTAACCAAATTAAATTTGTAATTACTTTTGAGTTCAATTAAAAACTCATGACCTCCATGGCCTATGTTTTTAAATCTTGTTACCAAGACAGATGTTATGTTTTCCTAATAACTACTGACAACACGTTACATTTAGACCCTCTATCTTTGTTAGGTGATGATATTGCTGCCAAAAGGCTGCACACAAAGGTGTGCTAATGGGAGTATTTTTGCAGTATGTTTCCTGATCTTTAAGAACTTCAAGGTAATTTTGTCCACTTAGACATTTGAGAAGTACCTATTAAACTTTATTCAAATGCAGCCCAAACATGTTTTTCCAAAGTGTCCTTCTTAAAACAACTTGCACTACTTGATCAATCCAGTTCTGTATGGACTGGTTCTGTTTTCAGAAAGCTCTTTAGAGGGGTCAGCTGCCAGAACCATTATATAGCTGAAATGTCATTAAGGTAACAGAAGCAGGGAAGGAAGCCACAAATTAGCTATGTATTATCCTGCATTGCCACTGGGCCTAGTAATTATTCTGTTTTAATGTGAGAGTTTAAATTAAAAATCTGTTAGAAAGCATTGTGCTGTATTTGTATCAAGAGCTTCAAAGTCTGCCTTTTTATCAAGACTTACTTCTGATGGTTTTTATCCTCTTTCATCTTTTTTTGAAACAAAGGTATTTTGAAGTATAAGACAGGTAAAGTATCTTTTGCAATGGATTCATGAAAAGGAAGCTGAGTGAGAGGAGATCTATAAGATAGCTGAAATGCAGCAAAGGAGCATTTGAAAGAATTAAATGAAAAATTATAATGAAATTGTGCCAAATTATAGGCAAAAATAGATTTTTTTTTGCTTGGTTTACATGTCAGAAACCAAGACAAGGTAACATACTGAATTTTTACTATTTGTACAAATTATGTTTAAACATCAGTCAATCTTCAAGACTCTTGAACATACAGCCATAAACTCAGGCCTGAGAAAGACCTGCAGAGATTCAAAACTTATTTTTCTGCCTCACACAAATCAAGAGTTTTGGACTTATAGGGCATCTTTCATTGAATAAAGAAGTTTAAAGAGATGGAAGCATTCCATTAGTTCTCATTAAGGGTTATTATAAGTGTCATACATGTCTGTTTGGATATCAAGATCTCTTCTTTGCCACCACATCATTCTGTGCATCAGCCCTGACTAAAATCCCAGTGTGGTTCTCTTCAAGCACATGAGATCCTACAGCTCTGCTGTGCACCAAACGAGGGACAGCTCTGAGCTCACTTCACAGCCAGTGCTTCCTCAGGCTGGGGACATGTGCTTCCTGCTCTCAGGTATTCCCAGCTCCACCTTTGCTTTAGTTGGCTATTTAGGGAAAAAAGAGATTGTTTTATACTTTTTTTCTGACATTTTTACTATTTGCTTTCTACTTAATTTGAGGAAAAGGGAAAACTTCTCTAACTGAACTTACTAACAACTGTGAAAATTTTGGCTGGCTCCTTCATAAGTTGGGAACAGGCCATTCATTGTGGAACTGCATAATACTCAGCAGGAAAAATCTGCAAGAAAATACATTTGTGGCATTATTCCTCTCAAACTTTTTTTTTCAGAATCCACTTTTTCCTCGGGCCTTGTGAATTCTGGCAGATTGGTGGAGCTGGACTAACAGCTGTGGGGAGTTTCTGGTACAATGGGAAGGGTACAATAGGAAATAGTGCCTTAGCAGGAAAAAAAAAACCACTAATTGCCATAGGTTTAAAAGCATGCTATCTCTTCATAATGTTCATATATGAGTTAGCAATCTGCTCCATGAATGTGCCACCTCTGAGGGCAGCAAGTATCTGTTTTGGCTGGTACCATGGGACAGCACAGGAACATTTCTTACTGAAAGCATGAGAGCATGAGAACACCCCACGCATGAGATTAGGTTCAACCAAAAGTTCTGCATGATCCAAAAGTTGATGGTGAAATAAGCACTATCCTTAATTATATTGCTAATATAATAAACAGTAAGCTGTGAGGAAGGTTATTGCAACTATTGTCATCTTTGAAGCAGGGTAATTGTCACTCTGGGCTCATCAGGACATAAATGAAAGGAAAAAACCCTCAGTGATATGGCATGTAGGACTATTCTTCCTTCCTTCATTCCCTGCTCATTTTAACAGCTCAAGTTGAATTTCAGTGCTGGTCCCTGGAATCTTTATGACCCAGGGCATATGTGAAAAGCAAGTGTAAGGCTGCCACTCTGTTCAGAGCTGCAGTGAGCCTGTGAGCTCCTTCACAGCTTCAAGAGAAATGTTTTCTTAACAGTAGGCGCTTAAACTTTGACACCTGCGTAGGCAATTGGAAATTGCTGTGCCTGTTGAGGTGCTTGTGCTCCCATTCTGTTAGTACAGATCAATTTTTACAAAAGAAGCTCAGGGAGGCTCTACCTTCCTCACTGAATCAGTTTTATATCAGAAATGGAGAGATGGAATGGGAGCAGGTGGAATTGTGTCCTTACCTGGTTTTCAGAGGATGAAACTTTTCATATGACTGTAATTCTAAAAGCTTTTAAAACATCTTGTGATCTCCTGGGCAGTAATTCAGGAATTAAAAATGTCTTTAAAATAATCCAATGTGATGTTGGCAGAAAGCTTTCAGGAAAATATCCTAAGAGTACAAGTAAACTAGCAAACTCTGTATTCAGGGCTGTGCTGACATCTTTAATTACACCATCAATTATGCTAATTTCAATGCATACTTGAGAATGTGATAAAAATAAACCAAAGGAGATTATTCGTTAGCTGCCGTTTCATGGTTGAAATTGAGCTGAACACTTAAAATAAGTCTGGATGAAACACTACATACTGTGCCATAGGGAACAATTCTACATGGGCAGCAAGTAGAGCAGGGAGCAGGATGGAAACTAATAATTCTTCCATCTTAGTTTTATTTTATGACTCACTGCAAGAAAAAGTAGCCTAGATTCTTTTTTTTTTTTTTTTTACCCAGGGGGGCTGTAAGCTCTTAGCTGAAGCCAGAACAAAACTGAGAACTTCCTAAGGATAAACCTTCTTAGAGAAAAAAAAAAAACTTCATTGCATTTGGGATTACACAAAACTGAATTCTTGGTATTGACAATAAGTGATTTCAATAATATCAGAGAACAAACAGAGGTTCAACTCTAATATTAAGTCCCTCTGTCACCAAAATCTGGTTGTCCACCTCTAGTTTAGTAATACTTTAAATTGTGCCTGTATTTTAATAGTTGTATTTTCCCCAAATTTCTTGTAATATATCAAAATATTTCATTCATTAATTCCCAGAACACTAGGAATTAGAAGGTTTTCTTAGAAGCAGAGTGTGGCTGACTTACAAGTATAGAACCTGGAATTTCTCATACTGCCTTGTAACAGGGAAAAACTGCAAGAACAGTAATTTTCACCTTCAGAGAAAGTACATTTATCACTTGGATCTTGGTGAATAGCTCATGGTCTTAACCCAGACTCTCTATTTGGGTTGATCTTGATTATATCATCCACAGTTTACCTCTCATGAACTCAAAAATCCATTTTTCTACAGTGCATCTATACAATAAAATTTCTTGAAATATGCAATGTACCCTAGAACTATTTGCAATTTTCACAGTAGGCCCCTCAAAATTTTTTGAACCCAGCATATATACCTCAGAACTAGGAGAGCAGTAATACTCTTTTTTAGAAATAAATAGCTGCTGTAAATAGGGTTGCTGTGTTGCTGCATCAATTCCTTCTTGTCCTTAAGCTTTGCATAGGCTTTCCCATTGAAGGAGGCCATGAGGTTAGAGAGAAGGTGATGGCTTGGAAATAAACCCATTTCTACCTCTGACTGGTCTCAGGGCAGAGCTAATAGGAGTTGGTAATATCAGTCTTTGTTTGTCCTGCTGTGTAAAATACAGAAGTTGCATTTTGCAAGCGCCTGTAAACATTACCTGGTGGATAGACAAGAATAATCATTATTACAAAATTATAAAGAATTGCTGACTTCTTCTCTGAACTAAAACATATGAAAACACAGAAGGAATCACAGTTTTTCAACCTACTTACATTTTATTTCGCCTTATCCACTGACATTTAACTGCTCTGGAGAGACAAATTCTTTTAGACTATTGTTCATACTTAGTAGCAGAGTCAACTTGTTCTTGCATGTGTGATTATTCTTGGGTTGCAGTGAGGAGGAAAGAGAGGGCTGATGGGAGCCAAGTTATCTTTTTCTCTGAAAAGGCAATTTTGATGCAGGACTGGAGGTGCTCTCAATAGTAGAGGAAATAATGAAAACAAAACTGTGTGGAGAAGGTGAAGAACCAATAGTACTCTCAAGTAGGTGCTTGACAGTATTTGTTTACCCGTAAAGGATTGACATTGAAACTTGTGGAATCTGTAAAACAAGATTCAAGGACCAGACATAGCTGAGAGCAGGCACTACAGAAGAGTTTTGAGAATTTGAGGGAGGAAAGTGGGAAAAAATCCCCAGATTTCATGGGTAACTAGAAATTTCTTGACCTATGACTACGACCTAAAGGCAGCTATTTTGACAAGCAGGGTGACCTATTGGAGGCACATGGTCTTCACCATGTGGCAAAGGCAAGTGAAGGAAACAAAAAGCTAAAAAATAAGGCTATTTCAGCAGAAGATGTGAAAAAACCACAAAAAACAGTTGGGGCAGCTGACATGGAAATCTGGTAGTTCTAGAAATCAAAGATATGAGAAGGAATGAGTGCACTGGAGCCCAGTGCTCGGGAGGTAAAGAAAGTGCTCTAAAGATGTCTGTGAGGAAGGAATTAGGTCTTCTGAGAAAAGAGGGCAGGGAGGACACAGTGAAAATCTGTCAGGATCTGAAGACTGAAAAGGGAAAATCAGATCAGCAACAGGTCAGCTTCATGATGGGAAACCCTTTCAGAAGACCTTGACAGGTTTGTCATCAGAGTATATTTAGCCTTATTAGGGTGGGCTCTAGTCAATGAACAAATATGAACCTAAAAGATGGAAAGAGCCCAAGGTGAGGTGGGAGATGCTCACTCCCTCTTATGAAGTGCCCTCTAGAAACTCACTGTAATGAAAGGATGGTGACTGCACCAAGATAGAAAAGCTGGAAACTCAATTTTTAGTTGTCCCCTGAACCTCTTTTCAGAAGGCAAGAGGTATTAAAAACTATTTGTAGCAAAAGGATCTTGTGTCATGAGCAACATTTTGTATTTAGAAGTGGTATACCCACAAAGAAATTAATTTCATGAGGACTTGCTAAGTAACCACAGAATCTTTCCATATAATATTCCTCATCTGCTCAGTCTCCCAAGACCTTCACTCATACAGAGTTTACTTGGAGTTATGTTTGTCACTAAAATGTAACGTGTCAAACTGATATACGTACCCAGGTCTTGGTCTGGGTAGTGATTTGTGTGTGGTGAGATCAAGATGCTTTGCGTGGAACTGTAATTTTTATCTTTTCTTCAATTTACAGCTCTACTGGGTAATTGTTAGAATCACAGAATATCCTGAATTGGAATGTAAGACTTCTGTTCTTGGTTTTAGTTTTCTTGGTTTTATTTTGGCACTTTTACTGCACCAAAGAGTTTTGTATGTAGAACAGATGTGACACTAGATACATAAATATTCAGCACACAAAACAAAAATCATATCTAAAAAACCTAAATCATATCTAAAGTACGGGTTAAAAAGATCACTCACCTACAACTGTTGTATGTGTGAAAACTAGCACTTACTGTGAGTGTTTATGTGCTGCTTTGTACATGATTTGGTAGTATAGACCCTCTCTCAAAATCTTAGACTTGAATGCATCATAGAAGTTTTTTCCACATATTTTAAAAGAGAAGATGGACATTACATTTTTGTGTGTGCACGTCTGGGCGTGCAATGCCTTGTCTTTGAGAAATTATTAAGATTCTAGAGGTACTAATGAAGTATTTTTGATAGTTATGAATTAACACTGAAATGCTCTTATTTCTGCAAATAGCTGTTACAGTCAATAGAAATATTGCAGCAATAAGAATGGAAAAATTCAAATCATCTGGCAGTCTAAAACTGCCAGAAACCAACAACTAGGCTCAGTTCATGCAGATCCATTCAACACATCTTGATACAGAAGCAGAGGCAGATGCTATTTTTGATTCAGTCTTAGGAACTTTGTCATAGGCACTTCTTTAGAACTGAGAAACAGAAGTGGCTATAAAAGTTTTGGTCAGTATGTAATCTTCCCAACACTTGTCCCAGAGCTCCAGAGGAATTTTTACAAGAGTATTTTTGATGAATTTTAAGAAACCAAATGCACTCTGTAAAAAAAGCCTTATAAGGCCCGTCAGCAGTGATGCCTTAGAATTTGAACAACTGTTGTGACAAACAGTTCCCCATGAAGGCATGGGGCATTTGCAGCTAACTCTGCTTGAGAAGGGGCCTCGTTGCAATTCACTCAGAGAGGAACCAACATTTGCTTCCAGACCTGAAATATGCCACATTAGCAACAATGTTTATGCACTGTGTGCTGATGACCACGATACAGAGTTATACTCCTCCTGAAAAGAGAAAGAAATGTTTTGCTTTGTGTTGAATGTATTTGAAAGATCAGATCTTTCTTTCTCACTTAATGTACAATAAATCAGAATGTTTTGACAAGGAGTTTAAAAGCCAGTGGAAATAAGCATGACATTAAAAAGGCTGCTTTTCTCTCATACACATACAGAGTGGTGAGAAATGATAATGAAAAGGTCAGGTTCGGAAAGGTTACAGAATGGTAGCTCAAAAGACACTTAGCAGCTTGTTGAGCTCCACAATGCAATACTAATTGGTGACTGTGTGCAAGTGGCCTTCAGAAGGGAGACCTGGCAGCACCCCCAGCAAGCTACAAACAGTTTATCAGGCTACCCAGATCACAGGATCCAATGTAACAAGATTTCCTTTTTGCCTATGGGTTTTTGGGTTTTTTTTTTCTTATTTTACTTCGTATTCCTCCTGTGTTTTCTTTATTTGTAAATAAATGAGATCCTACATGATCTGTATCCAGCAGCAGAGTCTACATTTATTTGAGAGAGACACAGTAGCATGCCAGCAATGCTACTTCATTGTCTTATTACTGAAAAGGACTGATCTAATACTGAACTTCAAAGATGCCTATTCTGCCCAAAAAGTACTGCTTTCTAGGAGGAACACTTTATTTTCCAAACTAGGAAGCCAGGAACAAATTGACAGAAATAGTTTCCTACCTGAAATGGGTCTGAATTTACATTTTTGCATATTTTTTGTACTAATAAATTCTCATTTTCCCTGATCTGAAAGCCTGCTTACCCTGAACTATGAAGCTGCTATCCTTGTGCCAGTTTTCTCCCCTGGGCACCAGCAATTATTGCTCCTTTAGTCAATGTGTCTGTGTTCTGGTGTAAATACAAATCTCATTCATGATGACAGCGGCAGTCAGTCCACTGCCCCATTTCCTTATTTATGTGCTTTAAAAATATATAGACTACTGAGTTGAAGAGAAACTACAGTGTTTTATATGTAGCAGTTGGTACCAGTATTCTTCATGGCTGAAGAACAGGCACTAAGTGCACAAAATCAAAGCCTGCACCATAAGCATGGGATTGAGGTGAACACATCCATTTTAGCCCTCTGAGCTGATAGGAGAAAGCAGAGAAAGGTCAAACAAGGCTGTTTAAAACTACTCATCAAGTTTTAATTCGTTTCTCCAGAATGTAAATAAAATTGCATGCTTGCATTTTTCTATCGAGGCTATTTTGACTCTTCATGATCAAACAGTACCATTTACTAGGCCAAACTACTCTGAATCAGAGGAGGATTCGGCCTCAGCAAAGGCCCTGCCTCTCGAGCTGTGGTGGCTGCAGCTCAGCACAGCACATACCTGCACAAGCCCCTCTGCTGGTGCCGTCAGCTCATTCAGATCCATGGATGGCACTGTGGGCAAGGGAGCTCGTTGTACAGCTTGTTCCCCTGCCAGTGAGCTTCCATCCATTGCTGCAGAAAGCACGCTGCACCAAAAGCTGGCTGTCACACATCATTTTCACCATATGCTCAGCTTCAAAATGAAATGAAACAGACAAATATTCAAGGCTATTTATGTGGTCAAACCCATCCTATTTTTTTTTTTCCCATGTTGAAAAACTGCTAAATTATGAGGCTGTGTCCTCCTGTTGATGCAGCCCCAGGATGTGGCAGGAGGAATAGGAGCAGCAGGATAAAGCAAAATATTAAGTGATCATGGGAGTCGATTATCCTGCTACTTTTGTAACTACAGCAGAAGTGTTTAGCCTAGCAGCTGCCAAGGCTCTTCTTTTTTGTCATCTGTTTTTGTAGAGTTCATTTGCTTCTTTAAGTGTTTTTATACCCAAACTAAATCTTCAGGGCCATTTTTAAATAGCAGAAGAGATAATTCTTTGCCAGCAATTCAACATTTGCAAGGCATTCTTTTAATAAAAAGGTGTTCTAATCCTCTTCATAGGGAAAAAAGATGTCAGGAAGGAAATTTTTTTACAATTTCATAAATACTATGGTTCACATTTTTAAATGACAGCATCTTAAAGCCAAGTCAGATGCCGCACAAGAGATTCTCTCCAACTGACAGGGAGAATTTTTTATTATTTTCCAAGACTTTGGCTCATTTCTAGTCTTTCTTTTTTTTCCCCTTTCAGTTCCTTTCCTTTTTTTTTTTCTTTTTTTTTTTTTTTTAAATTATGGGTATTACTATGGTTTTCATCACTGTAGGTAGTATGTGGAACCTTTAACATGAAAATATGAGCTGGTGGGGTTTTTTGGGGGCAGGGGTGAAGGGTTGATTGGTTGCTTTTTCAAATTATAATTAGTCAAAAAAGATAACAGGTTTAAGAGTAAATATGCATACTGAAATTAGTACTGTGCATCTAATGTAGAACACCCTTTATTCATTTGAGTCACTGGAAGATCTGCCAGTGCTTAAGCTACAACCGAGTGATTGAATTTCCACCTTAAACTTTCTACTGAAGTTTTTGACTGTCAGTTTCTTTAATGCCCCATGATCAGCTATGAACTCTAAATGATATATCCTGATCATCTGCAGTGAGCTATGGTCATTAATGAAAGATTATTATCCGCAGTAATGCATTGTTTCTGTGCTTCTCTGTGGTCCAGTGAAAAAAATGACTTGCATAGTTTGAGTTTCTACTACCTTTGATTAAATATTAGATAACACAGCCAACAGTGGTTTCAGATTTCAAATACAAACCATCCTGCCTTCTTCAGCACTGCAATTTTCAGTTCTCTGTAAGGTCTAAGTTATTGACATAGAGGCACTTCCAATAGATACAGTATTTTCAATTACAGAAGTTTGTGTTCATAAAAAATATTTCACAAATATATCAAAACTAGCACAAAATAAAACTTAATGATTATATCTGCTGCAGATCTCTGAAAAAATAGTTTTTAACATGGTCTTTAGAATTTTTTTTGCTGTTTCACAAAGTTTTTCACCATAAGAACATCATGTTCTGTAGTTTATTCTTCTTTAAAGGCAATCCAAATAGAAATGAACATCAGGACCAGAGTGAGTGCTCTACCAAGAACCTAAATTGGTTTTCTCCTTGATATGAAATATTTGGCTTAGAAAGTATCAGCTTTTAGTAAGATAGCAAATACTGAAGGCCAGAAACATGAAAGAAATGTTGCTACAATATTTTATAAAGATTAAAGGTAGACAGCCCTGGTAACAACAGGAATGCCAGACTAGCACTGGCATTAAAAAAAAATAACTCAACACTGACAACAACATGAGCAAGCTTACAATTTTGAGGTCATAGAAGACTGCTGTTTTACTAATCTTACTGCCTAAATTAACAGCATAGGTGTATATACAGAACCAAAGATGTTTGATTTGATACTGTAGAAAATCTTGTTTGAAACATTAGAATTATAGAAATTAAGGATAGCAAACGCTGAGCTGATCAGAAGACTTGGGTATTGCTAGAGGTGTATGATTAAAGAGGTCTCACAAATACCTATTTTTCATCCCTTTATTTTAAGAAATTTTAGTACTTGTGGCCTGGAAGAAAACATGAAATCCCTCTGTTTCTGTTTACATACAATGGTGAAATCAGAGAAACAGTACATGAGCAAAGAAGGGAGCCCATTAATACTGGTTAAACAATGATAATGGACTCTTTGATTTCATAATTTTTTTTAACTATTTTCTTTCAGTATACATACTGCTGTCTAGAGAATTCTATCTTGAATTATAAAAGAAAAGCCTTGGCTAAGTTTGTTGGTATAAGACACATAAAAGGAAATGGCAACCACTACAGAAGGATGTTGTAATAGTTCAAATTGTGGTTTTGTTGTGTGTTTGCTTTTCTGGAATTCATCCTTCCTAGATGCTTTCATATACTTTTAATCTTGACACCATAAAAACAGCATTTTCCCTGACTTCTGCTAAGACATTACACAGAATTTTTTTTCTCTGTAGAACAGTCCTATTCTCATTTCCAAGTTTCATTCTCCAGTTGAGAAAGCTACGATTTAAAGGAACTCATCTGTTGGATCAAATAATAAAAGTAAGATAAGCTCTGACAATGTGAAAAGAAGAATTTTTGGTAAATATAACAATTTGGTCAATCTACTACAGTGAAGTACTTCTGTACTTCATGGAAGGTATTTAATCAGGGCATGACCGAACAAAAAACCTACCTTCATTAGCTTTGGGTACTTGGCAGCTGAAATAGAATTATCATTTGATTTCTAGAAGGAGGTTTCAAAAGTGTTCTATTGGTTGGGTTCCTATTATCTGCTTTGGGGTAAACCAACCAACAAACCACTTTCTTATATTAAACTTTTAGAAGCATCTTCCCAACTCGTATCCTGCTCAGGAAGTGACACTGCACATGGAGTTACTTGCTCACACAATGTGGAGCGTGTCATCTGGACATGTTCATTGATCAGTCTGTTATTGCAGCTGAAGAGCATCCTGCACTCCAGTCAGGGCTGCTCCCCAGCCAACAAATATTCCAGTTAGTTAAAAAAATAAGCATAACCAAACACACTGCCCGTGTTCACTTTGCTTTTCTCTCCTCAGGAAAATGACCTCAACTTATGACGACATTTTCTTTGTGATAACCCTGCAGTTATCTGACTTCTTCAGATTAAAAATTCCTGTTATAATATTTAGGGGGTGGGGAGAGAAAAGCCTTAGGCCAGATGAAATAAAATTAATTTCATAGAATGGAAAAAGAAAGCTCCTTATCTGTAGCCTGGTAGCACAGTAAAGATGAAGGTTTTTTCTTTAATTCTTTTTTCTTTTCACTTTTTTTCTCTCCTCATACAATATGCTTTCAGTTCAGTCAAGAATCTAGACACCTTCCCCATTTTTCTCTTTCTCTGTTGACTGCATGTTCTTCCTGCTTTTATTGGCAGCACTATAAATGTAAGAAGTGAAAGGATTTTCTGGGTCAAGTCATAGTCTGCTATTATTTTGGACAGCAGCATCATATATCTTTCCTTCTAAAATTGGGTGTCTTTCCCTTGCACACCTCTCCTTTGGAGGGCTACGTCAAACTCTTGAATGTGGGGCTTAGAAATGTCTTTTCTTAGAAAGTAATTTTTTTTAACCCACTTGTGCCCATTTTTTCCTAGGCAAATAAATGAAATTATCCACAGCATTTTATGAATGTTACCCAAGTAACTGATTCACTGTAACCATTAACTGTCCCTCTGGAAAGCAATGAGCATTTTACTGTACTAAAGATCTCAGGTTAAGCTACTGTTGAGAGGATATTGTCACACATCTCCTGATATTCTTCCCATCCTATTCTTCCCATTCTTCCACACAGCAAATGCCCATCTTCTTCTATCAGCTGTATCATATTTTTACCTTGACCACTAACTAGAGTGTCATCTGAGTCTTATTTTCTATGTGCCATATTTTGTATGCATGTTAAAAGATACATTATTTTTCAGATAGAATTAATTATGCCCCACAATCTGCTTTCTTAAGCTTAATATTTAATTGATCTTCTATTTGAGTAGATCAAAAGCATTGATTATTATACATTCTCTGATAGGTGATAATTAGTCATGTCCTCATGAACTACAGCACTTTTCCTTATGATGTGTTGAATTTGTCAGCAGTGTAACAGGCTGCAATACTGAGGAATATACCAATCCGTGAGTTTGATTAATTGGGTGGCTGCCTCAATAAAGCCACCCAACAAAGCCCTTTGGATCTGCATGCTGTTTGCATGGGTAAAGTAGAGAGAGCTAAGAGGCGTGCAGGAAGGGCACTGTCACTGCAGAGGTGAGTTCAGCTGCTGGTCCTCATCCTCCCAGCAGGAGCTCAGCTGTGGGGTCTGCCTGGCACAAACCCAGGTCCACTGCACTCCCCAGAATGGAAGTGGCAACGCAGTATTGCTTGTTTCCTTTTCTCACGTTCCTTTCACAGTGTGTATTTTTGCATACAATGTACACACATACACTAAATTCCTTAAGTACCAAGTTTCATTAAGCACTATCTACTTGTCAAATACAGGATAGCAAGAAGATGCAAGAGCTGAGCACTTCTTGATAGTGTGATGCAGATTTTTCTGGGCTGTATCATACAAACCACTTAAGTTCTCTGTCTGCAAGACAAGGCAAAAAGACATCTTATTACATAAGCAAAAAAAACCAGAAAGATAGTTTTGGCAAAATTCATCCCATACAAATCATTGTAGTGAGACAAACTGCATGTCTGTGGCTTTACATTAACAAGCATAGCAAATGATGAGCCTATGACAGAGATTTCCTAGGAAATATAAATTGCAAAGCTACGTGACTGACTTGTAACTTCTTACCATTTTCAAAGATATTAACAGTTTTTACTGAGGTTTTTTTCCCCATGCTTCATCTCTGCTCTTGATGAAATTTTTCTGCAGGGGGTTGAGATTTTTCTGTTTTGGTGGATTGTTTTTGTTCATTTTTTGTTACTTGTTCATTTGTAGGTTTTTTTAATGGAGTGAGGAAGAGTATGGAGAGGGGTAAACAAGGCAGATCCAAACAGTATGAACTGTGCATGAACTTAAGCAAAGATGCAGATTGAGGGAGTGAGAAATTATGGAATTAAAGGATACCAGCGGTTGGTAAATTTGCAGTTTAATATGTGAACTCAGTTGTACCCTTTGCTTTCAAGATCTGTCTGCATATTTGCCCACAGCAGTACGGTGGAGGTACCGAGTCAGCCAGAGCCTCGAGGTGGAGCTTCAAGAGCTTTCTTTGAAGTGAACATGTCAAAATACAGCAGAGGCCCTCTGATCTTTGAAGCTGTGTTTTAGTAGAACATAAAATAAGCTGGTTGGAGGTAGCTTTTTAAAGAGGAAAAAAAACCCCTCTGAACTGGACAGGACAGACCAAGTAAGAAGACTTTAAAATAAGCCTCTCTTGTCTATTGTGATATCTGCAGATTATTATTAGGAAGCTGGAAGAGCTTTGTACAATTCTTGCTCATCAAGCTGTGTGCTAGTCAGATGTTGTGAGTCTGCTGTGGCTCAGGAGAACTGAGAATCCTTAAGCTCATCCTAAAATAGCTCATGTGTATCACATCTTTACATTCGTACATTTTTAATATCAAATTTTGCCAGGACTAGGAGTGACTGTTTATGTCAAGTACATGGAAATCTCCTTTTGAAGGCACAAAGCATCCAGTTATAGCAACATAAAACCATAGATATCAACTTCACTGTCTGCATAATGTACATATTATGCAAAAGTGGCTTCAGGCAAGTGTGGGCTTTTATTTTTTTCAATAAGGGATTCCATCTATTGAAGAACTGAATATATCTCTGATAAAGCAATTTATTTTTTTTTCTAAGAACATGCAAAAGATGCTCTGCAACTTGGAAGATTAGATGAGTCATCAGGGAGACAGATCAGCAGCTAAACAATGGAATTAGAGCAGGTGCTGTATTTATTTGTATCATGATACACAGTTCAGTACAAGGGTTTGTATCTTCTTCCCATATGAGGGGTGTGCATGTGTTCTGGTAAATACTGAGGTGTTGCTAAATGTGAGTTTTCTGTCTCTGAAATGTTTGTACTTGCACTGTTGAATCATTTCAGTAGTGGTGAAGAGACCAACACAGTGTGGTTGTACATATATTTTTAGAGTATGATCCCACAGACTGCTGGAGGGTTTCTTTCAAGATTACTTACCAATATGAAAGAAATGTTTTTAAAAACTGAGAGGAGCAGTTAGATGTGAAACCATTTTTTTTGTGCATAACCTTCAGTTTTTATTAAAGGCTCTCTTTTTTTGCTGCGTTTACAAGCTAAACCAGCTGTGAAAGGTGCAAGCATATAGTTTGTATTCAGCAAAGATCTGTCATTTTGTGCTTACTGCAAGGCAAATGGCTCTGCCAGTTGGGGCTACAATTTATCAAGTTGGCAGAGTGACAATTTTCATTGCTCTTGAAAATTTATCATGGATAGTCATTTTTGAAGGGTTGACTCTTTTGTTTAAGCAGGCTTTTTATATTTAGACTTATCAAAATGGCAATTATTAATGCCATTAACCCATGAGGCAAAGATCAGTTTTGTCCCTGGAACCTTGAGTATGTCTTCTTGACAAAAGGATTTATTTGCTTCTGTGCTTTCCAGGGTTCATGGAAATATAACAAAATATAATGGTAATATAACAAAAAGCTGTTTCCCTAAAGACCAGTGAAAGTCATTTTCATCCCAGCTGCTTTAGCAGGAAAGCAGCATAAAGCAGGGAGAAAAAGGTAAAATATTAAATACTAGTTGTCAAATTATTTTTATGTTTGTTGTTCTGACTTCCTGTCCTGCCCTTAGAGGCTTGGAGACTGACTCACATTGAGAGGGTTAGTAACATCCCTCAAACCACAGCGCAGCAATAAGACCTTTCTATATCGCATACTGCTGAATTATTAGAGAATAATTCACCAGTACCAGCCACGAGTGGATTTAGACACAGTTCTGTGAAGTATCAAGTAGATCCCCAAAGACATTGAGCATTCTCAGCTTCATGGCTCTGAATGGAAGGAGAAAGTGCCATGTTCTCTGCAGGCTCAGGACACAGCTAGGAGAGGACTGAAAGAGATCTGGTGTCAAAAAGGAGTTTGAAGGGCTATAATTTGTTAAAACTACTAGTTGTCACTGTATGTATCTGTATGTATGTAATTTGCATTTCCCCATATCAGCTAGAAAAACTGTCTAGATGAGCTAAAGGCAGCTTGCTCTGTAGCAGAAATGAGGTATGCATCCAGACATTTCCACAACCAGTAGAAAGAAAAACCAAGTTAGAGGTGTCTTAACTCAGAGCAGAAATTATCCTCTCCCCTTTTTATTTAAAAATTCTGTGTTCTCTCTGCTTTATGAAAAGATTACATTTTAATTTAATGCAGAATCAATACCGACTCCTCCAGTACTTTCTCACTGGAGCAGGTGCGATATTTCCTCACAGGAGAGCAGAGTTATGTGCACCTGCTGGAAGCAGGAGGCGTTCCAGGGGCTGCCAGGCCGGCAGAACCCCACTCAGTTCAAAACATTCAACATTCATTTCCCCAAATTATTCTTTCAACATCTGTTTTTTTTTTTTTTTTTTTTTTTTTTTTTTTTTTTTGTTTAATCTGTATTTTTCTCCCCAAACCTCCTGAACAGCTCTTACTAGGGCACAAATAAGAGTCTGAAACAGAAAAGCTGAGAAATGAGTGTGTGGCCATCCTGGGCTGGAGCTCACTGCCTAGGGCCAAGCCACCCACCACTCTCCCTACCATTTGCCTCATCGTCTTTTTCTATTTATTTTTTTCCCTTTCTAAAGTATCTTCCATTATGGATTTTGAAACGACTAGCTGGAATCCCTCTTTCCTCAGGAACACCAATATGCGGGAGCTGATTCTGTGCATCTTCCTGAGGGAAAGAGGCTCTGAGCTCCTCAGCCTAGGAGGAGGGGGACGAACAGCCCAGGGGACGAACAGCCCAGGGGACGAACACCCCAGGGGACGAAGACCCGAGGGCACGAACAGCCCCGGGCTCGGGGAGGACGATGGCCACGGGCCCGCTGGGCTCCAGCCGGGGCAGACCCGCGGCCCCGGGCAGGCGGAGAGGCCGGGCCGGGCCGGGCCGGGCCTGGCCTGAGGGCAGTGGGCGCGGAAGGGCCTGCGGGAGGAGCCCCGGAGAGTGAGGGGCGGAAACAAAACAACTGCTGGGGAAACGCTGGTTTCAGGCTAAATAAGTAGAAAGAAATTTTAAGTCAGAGTGCCTGAACGTGCCCTAGGGCTGAAGGCAGATTTATCTCATACCACAGGCCAGCAATAGCTAATTTTGAAGAAATGGAAGTTGGTATAAAACCCATCTCCGTTGGGAAAGTAAACAAGAAAATAATTTTAAAAAGCTTTTTTTTTCTTAAAGGGGAAAGAAATCTTTGCATAACTTATTTAAATTCTTGTGCAAATTGTCTATTAAAACACAGTTTAAATGAGCCCTTTTCCCTTTCCCATTTCCACAGCCAGCACAGTGTGTTCCTGCACCCCAGTTTGGCAGTCCCAGCTCTGGCCGAAGCCCAGTTTAAGAAACAAACCTGAACTTTTCCCTGTGGGATGTGTAGGCAGCACTATCATTCTGACCAGCAAGTAGAACTCTCTGGACTTCGTATTGCTGCATTCTCACTCCCCAGCCAAACAGAAACTGTTCTCTCCTAAGGCATTAATGTTTTCCCTTTGTTTAATTAAAAAGTGTCTTTTCCACGTTTATCTTCTCTTTTTCACTTTTGTATAAATGACAGGTTACATCCTGATGTAAAAGTTGTTCAGACAGAATAACATTGCACAACAACTCGCTATTGAAGGAGCACAGTAGATGCCAATTGTAGTGCTTTTTTTCAGGCTTTCATCAGCATCTTAATTTTATGGTTTATGAATACAGCAGTTCTGATACTCTATCTCCTTTTCTGTCCCAGTCCTCTTTTTCTTGCACAGGATTGTCTTTGGAATGTCTGCTGTGTTTTTCTCTCTGTATGAACCCTGCACATTCAGTGAGCTCTCCACCAGCTCATGGATCTCACAATAAAGCTGTTGCAGTTCTAGCTTAAATGTCAGATCGTAAAGCAAAACACTTGTAATTAATAGAGCTGAGGCCTGCAAAGAGGGATATTTGTAACATCCAAAGGGAATTAATTTATCAGATATGTCTAACCTTGCATTTCTGAGAATGTCATCTGAGAATAATGCTCATCTAAACTAGAATTTGAAAAAAGTTAACAATCAATCGAATTAAGTGGCGCAGGTTTAAAGAGAAGATCTTATCCCTTGCAACAGATATGACAGCATTGCCCTTGCCTCTGAAAAGCTTTCAGCATTCATAATGATAAGGACTTGTTAGGAACTCAGAATCTAGATCTGCGAAGTCCTGTGTTATGCTTGGTCCCTTTTGCTAAAATATATTGAATTAAAATACTAAAAGAAGACTTGAGAACTGTTTTGGATTTGCTGTGTGTGTAGCTTAGGTCTGTCTGTATTTGAAAGCTGACATAGACACAACAGATTTAGATTGCATGGGCTTAGAAGAAGGCAGAGTTCTTTGAGATCTTTCAGAAGTAGCAGCCCAGTCAATAATAGAGGCAAGTCCTGGTGCTATGAGTGTGAGTTGCCTTAGTTTTACGCTTTCAGATTTAGAGCTAAATAATAACTACTTTATTTGTGTCTTTTTAGAGGTAATTCTTGTGATGAAATGCCATTATCAACCTGTTCATTGTGGTGTGGTTGGGTTTTTTTAATCAGAAAATACTTTTCTTCATATTAATTTTGATTACAGCTTCTCATAGAGCTATGAAGTGTAATGTTTACAAGGAATGCTTTTTCATACTCAAGACAGCAAATGTCAGATTGAATAGTTCTTTACTAAATTTCCTTTGGGCTTTTCTTTAAGTGAGATAGATGTGAGTAGTTTCAAATAGTATTAGATCTTCATAAATCATATTCCACATTTTTTCCTTGTCAAAAGCAATGTGCTCCCACTTGTCAACAGGAAATTCCCACTTTTGAGTTAGACTTTACCCTTGGGAGAGAGAACATGCACTTCTAACCAGAAAGAAATGCAAGTACAACTGCAATATGCAATGCAGGCATGAACATTGGGAAGTTTTAGAACAGACTTAGCTTTTTGTGCAATTTATATGGCCAATATTTCAATCTTTCAAAAACGTAGCCATTAGAGTGTTTGCTAATTTATTTGCTATAGAATACCTCCAAGTATTTTGTCTGGCTAGCTAGTCATCCCTGAATGTATGTTGGCCATGCAGTGTTGCTGGTTTGAAAAACAAATTATCATTTTCTCATCCAATCTCAAAATCTTTCTGAATTTGGGGAGTCTGTAGCTTATTTCACCATCTAGAAACACATGATGTGGCATGTTGCTTTCCAAGTGGGTGAATGTATTCATTGCAAACAGCAGGACTGTCAGCAGTGATGCTATATTTTGTGTTAGAAGCTGAAGGATGAGACATCAGCATCATTTTCCTGCTATTGATGCTAAGGTAAAAGAGGACACTGTATTCATAACATCAAGGGTTAATTTCAAAGGATCATTTCACATTCCTTGTTGTAGGAGTGGGTGGAACATCATTTCAGTGTGTGAAAAGGAGAGGCTGCTTGAGAGGCTCTCAATTCTTATGGGGAGAACTGTAAATTTGGAGAAAACCCTGGGGTGGTTAGATTATAGCAATGGCCTTGGGGCACCTGACTGTCAAAGGATGAAAGGAATGTTAGAAATGTTTCGCATCAATGTTTGCACATTTACATCTGCTTCTTAATATGCAGACAATAATGCCTTTCTCTTTGAGAGGGGGGCTGAGAGAGGCTGTGACTTGCTGGTGTTAGAAATTCTCTGATAAAAAGTGTATTAACATGTACAAAAATCTTAGGTGAATTTCAGGCACTGGAATTGTCAGAGAGGTAATGATTTTTTTATTTTTCCATGTGGCCATGATTTCCCTCACACTTTATTAAGAAGGAAATTGTTTCAGAAGAAGCATACAGAATGTGATGAGAGCTAAGGTATTATACCTTTACATAAATTAATTTTCGATTTTCAGAATGAGAAAGATGGAGTTTTGCATCACATGTTGATTTGCAGGTGCCTCAACTGTAGCCTGATCACCCCAAATGACTTTAAAGGAAAATTGATAGAAATGTGTAGATCACGTTTTTGGAAATAAAAAGTGTGAGATTGCAAAGAATAGAATGTTAAGTCATGTGGAAAATATTGGTTTTGGTTTTGGTTTTTTTTTATTCCTGGAAAACTCTTTAGCAGTTATTAGTTGGCAAAATCATGAGGTCATTAGTGTCTAAGTATCTGAGCTAAATGATGTTATGGAAAGTGCAAAGTTCATGTAGGAACTGATTTCCAGTCTTGCAGCACTGCAATAAATAACTTGTAATGTTTTTAATGAGTAAGAGGTTTAAGTATGGCTTTCTCATTGAAGTTTATGGGCATGCAGTTTTAGCTGTGGGCCTACAGTTTTAATGAGTGCATCAATTAACTCTGGATATCTATGATGAATTCTTTTTTTAGAACATGTCCAAATGGTGAACAAATGAAATAACCAATTTCATAAATTGAAATGAAGATGCTCTGTAGCCTTATCCAGCACTCATTACATTTAGGATAATTCCTCTGTAGTCTTTAGAGAGTGTTCAGGATGATCACTGCTTCTCAAATGACCATTTTGATTAACAAAGAAATAAAATTAGGTTCAGTGTTTTGACAGTTATTGCAAAGGGATTTCAGTTATTGTCTGTGGATGGGCTGGAAAAAAAAGGGGGAGTTTTAAAAAGATTTTTTGATGTTTTTTCCTCACACAGTTGATATCCTTAGGGCTAGATATAAAATGAAATTTATGTGAAAACTCTAGGCCACAATTATAAACCTTAAAAGCACCACTTAATTGCTACTCAACATGGTACCTATCCTGTTTGCTTAAAATCCCCCCATGGAGAGTTATTGCTGGGTAAATGGTCTAATTATATGAAACATATAAATACTATTACCTGCCTATTCTTAATGGTAATAGCAATCTTTGAAAAGAAAAGTGCTGTCCTGTGCAGCCCTTCCAAAGAGTGTGGATACCATTTTCCAACTGTGCAGCCATAACCAAGCAGACAAAAGTGTCCTAATTCAAATTTAATATTTATTCCTGTCTTCAGTAAAGTGACTTATGGTAAGAGGAAGCTCTCTTGCCTGAACCTTTGTCTCCATTTTGAAGGATCTGTGCTCTCTTGTGTGCTGTACAGAATGTCTGGGCACCTAACAGGGATATGGGTTCATCCTAAAGGACAGGAAGTCTGAAGCTTTGGTGCTAAAATATTTCTGTTAGATCTGGCTTTATAAGCCAATCATAGCTAACATCATTAAATGCATTAAGCTTGGTGAGCATTTTAAACAAGGATGTATAGCTATTTCTGTTCAGCTTTAATCAAATGACCACTTAGGTTTTGTAATGAAAGGTCTGAAAAGCTGAGTCTGCTTTGTAATGTATTATTCCAATTTTGCTTGTTAGCAGAGTTATCTTTATTTAACTTTTTTCATTGACTGATTACATTTACCATGAAAAATCAGGATCGTTATCTGGCAGGCCAGACCCAAAGCCAAATAAATGGCATGGTTCAGTGTGGCTTGTAGCTGCATTCACTTGGAATTGAATATACTTGAACACAAAAGTCCTGTCTGAAAAGCAGCACAGTTCTGTGCGTTTGTTTAGAAACCAAAGTGAACAGAGAAAAAGTAATAGCTGGTCACCTAATGGTTTTCTCAGCTCTGCTGGAAAAAGAAGGGCTATGATTATATCCCCACTTACAGTAAATTGTAGTAATAAATCCTGCTTGATCATTGTGCCCCCATGGCTAATAGTGGGCTGGTTTTGTGTGACCATCACAACAAATGTATTTCCTCCAGTTACAAATAAAACAATACAGGTCAATTCAGGAGGAACTGCTTTCTGTGGAATGATCATAGCCCTGCTTGTGTGAATAATAAAAAAAGGTTTTCAAACCTGAAATAATTCGCAATGAAAAGGTGATAGAGTAGTTCTTTAATTTTAATTAGTAGTTCTAAACTAAATAGAAACAAGGTGTAATTTTTTATGTTTGATTTGCCTGTGTTTTTTTCTTTCCTTGTCCAGGCGTTTCCATTGAATACTGTATATAATTTATATGTTATCTCCCTGATACTGCCATCAGGTGCAAAATCCTTCAGACTATTAAATAGAATGACTTTAATAGTTCTTAAACCAATTGGGATTTTGTTCTTGAGGTGTTAGTGATGTAGTTGATGGAGCAGAGCAGTAACATACATTTCAGTTTGACTGCAGCTCTTGCCTAGTACTACCAACTTAACTAGACTTCATTTTCAGAAAAAAGCATGAAGACATGCTTTTCTGTTGGATCAATAATAGCAAATTAACAATAAAAATACTGCTATTTTAAAAATATTTTGGGGTTTATGTTGGGTTGGCTCCAATTTACTTGATTAACAGAACAATTTACGGTTCATAGAATCATAGAATAGTTTGGGTTGGAGGGGACCTTTTAAGGTCCCTTTTGAAGGTCATCTAGTCCAATCCCCCTGCAAGGAGCAGGGACATCTTCAGTGATGTGGGATTGCTCAGAGCTGCCTCCAACCTGGTCTGGAATGTTCCCAGGGAAGGAGCATCCACCAGCTCTCTGGGCAACCTGTTTCAATGTTTCACCACCCTTTGTTCCTCTTGCCTAATCTAAATCTACCCTCTCAAGTGAAAACCATTTTTCCTTGTCCTATTGCAACACGTCGTGCTAAAAAGCATCCCCACTTTCTTATAAACCTCCTCCTGATAAGATAACAATTGATTTGGCAAAATAAACAGTTCCTACAAAGCACCTTTGTGCTCTTCCTTTCCCTTAGTCTCATGCCTGCATGTGTGATTCCTTTAGTCTGTCAGTGCTGCTGCATGAATATGTAAACTGTGATAAAGATGTGCTTTCTGCTCATGTATCAGAGCCATGACAGGAGTCCTCTGCTAAATCTTGCTGGGGTGACTGCCCCAGTTCACCTCACATCCTATTAACTCTTGGTACGTGGCACTTCTGGGTGCTAACTGCCTCCCTAATAAAGATTGCAAAACAAATTGGATGCCTCACATGTCAGTCATAGGCCTGATATTGTAGTGCAAAATCACCTGTGTCAGCACTCGAAACTGGGAATTGCCCTGACCCAGTTTTCTTTAAAGAAGCGTAACATGCCAGCTAAGAACACACAAAATCAGTTGAAGTCCATACTTTTAATTCTGCAGCAATTTTCCTTTTAGTATAACACAAATAAAATTAATGTGTTTTTTTTCATACTTAGAATTAAAAATGAAAATTTTAGTAGAAGTGATATCAGGCTGTCAGAAAGTTTGTGATATTTTGGTAGTTTTAATGTGCCAAATTTCAGAAAGGGGTCTTTGGATTGATCAGATAACTCCTCCTTTCTCAAAGAGATTTTGGAAAAATAAAACTGCTGCACTTCAGATCTTTTTCCAAAGTGGTTCCCCATTCTTTCTGTCTTCATAACAAATTTTAATCTCTTTTAAGGTATTCATCTCATTTGGTCTCCCTTAGGATACAGAAACATTCCATCTCAATTTGATGTGAGAAAGCACCTAAATCACTGCTATTGCAAACCTGCCAAGTCTAATTAAATTTTTGTTCTGTTTAATTTATTAATTCCCAAGATGAAAACCATAATACAAAGAACCAGGCAGAACTGCAGTTAAGTAATAGAGAACTAGAATTGAAAGAAAAACATTATGAGCCATTCTTTTGTAGTGATCAGACAAATAATTTCATCTATTTCCTGACATAAAAGGCAAGAAAGGAAAAGGAGAGTGTAACAAATAACACAGGCAGGAGAAAGAGCAGAATGGAGTGAAAATTTTCCAAATGTCAGAGGAAATGAAATAATAAACTCCAAAAGAAGCAGCACCCATTTTCTTCTGTAGAGTCTTTTCTCTCAAAGCTGTCATGTTGGGAAAAATGGAAAAGCTCTGAAATGAATTTTAAACCTGTTTGTGTTACAGTTTAGGTTTCTTAGACCTGTTGGCAGCAGGTGTCTTTTCTTAATATTCATTATTCATGTAGCCTCACAATGCATTTCAATTTACAAATGAAGAGGTATACAAGCCTTTCTCCACTGCATTAAATAGATGAAATATATTACTGCCTTTGAGCTCATAATGCCATAGCTGGAGCTTGAAAGTTATTTGCCTGCTGCAGCTGATAGCCATACGAGTTGCAAATAAGTTTTATTTTGATGAATATGTGGATGAACAGAGTTCTTCCATACGTCTTTATATTTTACTGGATTATAATGTACTTTCTAATATTATTCTGAAATAGTAAGTCTCTCTCATATCTCAGAAAAATGAGTCAAATAGAAATAGGTTTCATTTTCTGTCATAATTTTCCACTTAAAGTAATGTGTGTGTGCCTGATCCCGTTAGGTGCCAAAGGATTCAGCTCACGCTAGGCTGGATCTTGAAGTCTTTAATCTTTGTTCAAGCCACGTCCCACTGACTTCAGTGTAAAACTTGCATGAGCCAGGCCTGAGGTGAAACTGAACTCCCAATCCTGTTTGACTGAAAGCAGTACAAAGTTTTTGTCTATTCATCTCAGCAGGAGCTGAAGCACAACTAAATCATAACCTTAGAATTTTACCCATTAACACCAATGGGATTGGAAGGTACAGCAGCTTCCAATGTCTCTTATTTAAAAGCAGAGCCAAAACCACCAAGTCATTTCTCAGTGTGAAGTGTTGCATTTTAAAGGGGAAAACCTCCTCCTGGACCTGAGCTCCCATGCTGAGAGATCCTTATGTGAAGAAGGATAGCTCTAAAGATGAAAGGTTGAAGGATTAAATTCCTAAACCATTACCAGAGTTTTATTTATGTACTTAGGTTCCATTTTGTAACAGCCTGATAATGAATACTAATAGGGGAAAAAAGTGGATGCAGACTTTTAAATATGTTCAGTTCTTGGTGATTCCTGTTGCCTTTGAGCAAGGAGACACAGAGCATCTTCCACAGCCCTGAGTTTTGCATAGTTAGGTTTTAGATAACCTTCTGCATGAGGCATACTCTGAAAGTTCCTGAAGTCATTCTGAGTGCTGGGCTAAGTCATATTTAACCTTTTCTCCTACTAACTTGCATGAGAGTTTGGTAACTTAGAGCAGAATTCTTGTATTAACCAAAAGACTTTAGTGAAAATAATAGATTAAAAGAAAGCTGGACCAAATTATCAAAATAGGTGTAAGAAGGTCTTGTGCTGTTTTGTGATGGGTTCATGCCAATCTGAAATTGTGCTGGATGTTTTTTCTAGCTGTGTGTTCTTGTTGCCTGCATGAGCAATTGTAATGTTAGATGTTGAGACATATTGGCTCATGAGCCATAGGACCATGGCCCTACTGAAAATGTGATTAATTCACAGATTTTACTCCTCTTATTGAGAAAACACATTGTTAAGAGAAAAGCATCAGAGACATGGTGCATTGGTCCACTCTTTTACTGCTACTTGAAAATGAATAAAGAGTTTCCAATCTGCTGGTTGAATTGTCACTGTCTGTTCCTTCCCTGCAAGAAACTCAGCAGAAAATAAAATTATCTTTAACTCTCCCCAAACACAACCTTCAGAATACACACTTAGTTCCTGCTATTTTTCCATGGCTGAATTTGTACAACACATGTATGTCCCTGGAAGCACTGCAGAGAAGTTGAGAAGTACCTTGCACTAACTCTGGATGCAGTGAATGACACTCTACATATGGACATGATATGTTTATATAGAGGTACTCAAACAGCTTGGTTTATTCTGAAATGGAAGCCTTCAGATCTGCTAAGTGTCCATGAAAAGACCCAGTATGTACAGTCTGAGGGTGGCTTCATTTCAGATTAGGAAGCCAGGGCATAATCAGAGACATTCAAGTACTGAAAAGGTGAAGATTCAGCAAACTCTTGAACACACAATAACATTGTGTTCATGTGTATTACTCTTCATCCTGTGGGTTTATTACCATGAGCAAAATTGCCTCTCTTCAAGTGGTTGCAAGATGTGAGTCTTTAAAAAGGACTATTTTCTAAGAGTATGCAGTTGTGATTAAGGTCTACTTAGAGGTCTTTTATGGTTCTTCTAAAGATATCTGTTTGACAGGGTTAGACTTGCCTATCATTTCAGTGCAACATATGCATTGTGAATGCTAAAAGGCTCCTGGAGGTGGCTGGAACAAAACTTGTTTTGGAAGAAGTAATGAAATAATTTAGAAGTCTCTAATCAAACAAATTTTTATCTTAAGCCCAGCAAATAAGAGATTTTGAGACTTCATATTGAGAAAACTGAAACCATAGTTGCTGGTGGACTGAATATATCTGTGTGCTTGGGCTGCTAAGTGAACTTTCCAGACAGGAGCAAGATTCTGTTGGAATTAATGAAAGTAATTACATTCCTTTAGAAATGTGCATCGCGTTAAAACAATGCTGCTTTTCAGTTCTGATTGTGAGATTGCTGAAATGACACCACTGCTAGCTGCAGTCTCTGTGGTGTACACAAGCCTTGCTCCTGAGCCTGTTGGAGTCAGGGTTTAACACATTTCCTTTGCATACTGTGATTGCACCATTTCAACCAGAGTAATACTTTTTTTCCCCCACTCAGAACAAGTTATGTGGTTGTCCCAAATTAGAACTGGAAGTGATACTGGCATCTCACAAGTTCATTTTGTTCAGTTATAATTAGGGGATTGAGAAGTAGGTGGTGGTATTCTGTATATAAGATTTAGGTTTCAGTGGAGAGGGTTTTAAGGCTGTTCAGTAAAATGCAATAGGGAGTGCATTTTATAATAAATTTCTGCTTATATTAGCTTTCATTAATATATTTTGTAATATTTAATGACTTTTTAATGTATCTTCCAAACAGTTTTACAAAAATATTATGAATATTTTAGTTTGTTTTTTTAATTACCAAAACTATAGTTATAGTTGCCTATCAAATGACAGCTTCTCTACCTTGCTGTGAAATAAGAAGCATTTGTTTTCACATCACATGATTCACTTAGCAGTGCTTACAGTCACAAGTATTACATTCCCTGTTTGTGTATGATATTCAGCCTCAAGGCAAATATTGAACAGAAATATGTTGGTTCTGATGTTGAATTTTTATGATTCAGAAAACAGTGTCAGAGTTGACTGTAACAACGTGAGTTAGTGCAGCATGAGTGAAATCTGTTGAACTGGAGTACAAGTGACGTCTTTGCTTCTAGAAATCTTTTGCATCTCAAAAATAAGAGGCCAAGGGTGGAAGTGGTAAGAGTGTTAATTTATTCATGGCGATGAACAGTAAGTTAAAACAGAAATAGAAATGAATGCGACATTCCTCTGCAATGCCATTTTGGATTGATGAGAGGGATTTAGCAATCTCAGTGTATTTTCTGTTTGGAGTTTTTTAAAAATTATTCTTTTATCTTAAAACTTTTGTGTTATGTTGGTATATAACCTTTCTAGCAGTCTTTAAAAATGGGGGCTTATTATTTACAGACAGTTTCTATAAATGAAAGAGTTGGAGCAACAACATAAACTGCTAAACCTCGTTCCTAACACTGTGAAAGAAAAATAATTAGCTGTTGGTTCAAAAGCAGAGGAAGATTAATAAGTTTAGTGAAGTCATGATTTTGGAGACCAAATTACTGTGGAGACTGAGTTGGAAACCATTCAGTTCAGGAACACATCCTGGTCTGTGAAAGCTTGTAATTGTGTCAGTTGAGGTATCTCAGAACAGCAGAGAATTGTGTGCTGTGAGATGATTCTGCTTTTAAAGGCACAAAGCCTGGTTAAGGGCTTATGTTTGCATTGGAATTGTGTAGGTGCATCTGCAGAGGGGGAGATCCTTGTCAGAGTTCAGGGCTGGTATAGCACAGGCATTTGCAATGAATCAAGGCTAGGAATTTCTACTGCTATATCAAAGCAAACAAAAGTAGTGCTTGTCCTTGGCAAGAAAAATTATAAATTGCGTGATGTAACTTACTTCAAACTGAATGACTAGTAAAAATGAAGTTAGAATTTTATAGAAAGCTTTTATGAAATATTGTTTCTCAGAAATAAAATAAACATGAAGTAAGGGACTCCAATAGGAAAAAGAGAATTTAAGATGTAGAATTTTAGCTAGGCCATGTGTTATTGGTATTTTTGTTATTACTATTAATTTTATCTGATTGCTGTTTCCAAAAAATTTTTCTGTGATTTTCATATTTTGTGCTTCCAGTCGGTGGCAAAGAGGGAGGAAGCAGTGGCGTAATTTTAGAGGACTACAAATTTGGAGAATATCATTCCTAAACCATGACATTTGGGAGGGAGGGAAGGAAGGAGATATTTTCTTTTACTTCCAAATACAGAGCCCTTTGATGGCTACCTCTCAATTTGTTTTTTCAAAATGATATTGATTTTTGTCTGTGTGCCAGGTTTCTTGCCAGTTTTCACTTCAGATACTCATGTCCCTTGGTAGAGAACATGCAGTAATGTCAGGAACAGGAGGAGGTAAAGGCAGTAACAAAGGCATCCTGAAACAAGGGGCTCCTTTGATGGGACAAACTGAATTCCCTAAACAAAAGTCTAACATCTCTTCTCTTTATTTTTAAAGTAAAGTCCTTTGATAAATAATGGGGGAGCTTAAGAAAGAAATCTCCTGTCATATTTTACCCCAGCCAGCAGCTCAGTCCCACACATCAACTGACTCAATCCTGTTTGGGGGGATGAAGGAGAGAATCAAAGGGTAAAAGGGAGAAAATTCATGGCTCAAGATAAAAACAGTTTAATAAGTAAAGCAAAAGCCATGTACAGAAGGAAATCAAAACAAGGAATTCATTCCTCATTTCCCCAGGGCAGACAGGGCACCATCACATATAATGGTGACAGGAAGACAAACACCATCACTCCAAATATCTCACCTTCCTCCTCCCTCAGCTTTTTATGCTGAGCATGTTGCCCTATGGTCTGGGACATCCCTAACATTGTTTGGGGCCAGCTGTCCTGGCTGTGTCCCCTCCCTGCTCCGTGTGTCCTCCTGGCATCTGGGGCTGGGGTGAGGAGCAGAGATGGCCTTGGTCCTGGATAAGCCCTGCTAAGTGACAAAAACATCCCTGTCTTACCAACACAAAATTCATGTTTTCAGCATGAATCACAAACACAGCCCCACACTGACTACTAGGAGGAAAACTTTCACAGCCAAAACCAGCACATCTCTGAAATCTTCATCCCTTTTAAGAATAGCATAGTCCCTGCAGCCTAAATAAAAGAAATGCCACCATCACCCATGGTTTTCCTTAAGAGAAGTAATGACCTCACCCAATTCAAGTCAGGTACATCTCATACAGTGTGTTTGTTAAGTTAACCCATTAGTGGCAGGGTGTGGCCATCCCCTGTCAGAGCAGGACAGGTAACTAGTAACTGAGTCTCGATTCCCCAGCAGTGTTAACACTGCACTTCTTTTCACATTTGGAGGTTTTTCACTTCCTTCTTGATAAAAGTGTGCTCAGTTTAGAGGGGGAGATGCTCAGAAAGGACTAGTAAAAAAGAATGTGATAATAGTGAAAAAATCCCTATGGTTAAGAGTGAAGAAAGAGATGTGAGAATTTCAAATTCTTTGGAAACTTTTTTTATGATTCTCAAAGACATGAATAAACCCAAAGAAAAGAGCAAAAACCAAGTAGTAGGGGTTAATTTCCTTTACTATACACAAATCGGTCTTTTGAATTCTTTTGAAAGCATCATATGGGACAAATGTGTGATGGAGCTTCATATTCCAGTTCCTTTTCCCAGGATATAGTTAATGGTTTGTACATCAATGAAATAGAAGAGGAGGGACCATAAAATGGCCTCTTTCTACATAATCTTTCTCTTTGTTCCCTTTTGGCAATATGAGTCTGCAATTCCTTTGGATTCAGTGTTACCAGCCTTAATAGAAGTTGCAAGTAAACAGCATGTGGTTTTTTGAAGTCCCAGAAAATCTCACATGTCTAATCTTTAGGATACTCTTGGGAAGGTTAGAGATAAGGATTTGAGTCCTCTTGGACTATGAGGAAGGGTTTGATTGGAAGTCTCCAGCTTTTGTGAATGTTTCAGTTATGAGGCTATGACAGGAAAAGAGCTGTCACTTTGCTTTCCTGCAGGAGCCTGTTCTGGCGATGGGTGAACACGTATCCCTCAGTGTAGCTCCAGGATGCTATTCTCAGCATACAGGGTTTACATGTCTTGTCTCAGGGATATAACCCAGGAGAATATAATTTTGATTTTTGGATTGTAAACCTGGGCTCAATAAACAAACATCCAAAGATTACAATGTTCATTGTACTGGAGATGATGAGTTTTCATCTTCTTATTTTTTTGTTGCTAATCTGTTTCAATAGCTAGTAAAAGGGTCTTGTAGAAGATAAGTGTGGATCAAAGACATTGGTCTTTTCAAAAGAAAACTTGGCTATTTTGCTTATAAACTTGTTAGAGGGATGAAATTTTAAATCAGGAGAATATGCCTGACAGAGGGACTCTGTTGTTAAAAAGGGTTTGATTTTTGTGAGGCAAAGAAAAAGTTTTAAGTAAGGGAAGATTCTTAGAATAAACTGAAAGCTGTGGGGATGATTATCATCTCACTGGGGCTTTATGAAGATGACAGTCACAGGAAGACATCTGTTAGAAATATGCACCAGAGACCTTTGTGAGCAAGGAACACAAGTTTCTGTGCTAGGAAGGTAAGCAGCCACACCGACAGAAATAAATATCAGGACAGATGTGCCTGAGAGGACCTGTGATAAATCATATTTTCATCTGTCAATTCTATTTGGTGTGTTCTAGTAATTCTGGTGAAAGTTAACTATGTAAGTCAAGCAAGTAAAGCCACATCTTGAGTTTAACTCTGATTCCTCCAGAAAGAATTGACATGCAGCTCAAGAAAAAGCTGTCTAAGGTGCAGGTCATATCCAAGGGACTTGTAGAAATGTGGGTGTGCCAGTCAGGAAGGTGGGAAAATCATTTCAAGTCTAGACTGTGAGCAGGGGAGGGGATCACAAGGAGTGCTGGTACCAGAAGTGAAGGGCACGAGTCACTGTACAAAGGAAACAGTGGGATCTGCTTTCCTATTCTTAAGTCTGTGTAGGTCCAGCTCCTTCTCCCAAAAGGACACAGATCACTAACTAACCTGCCTTTGGCTTTTTTTGGTGATCAGATGGGGACTCTGCATCTGGTTCCTCCTATCTCACTATATGGCTGAGCAGCAGCTGGAACTTGCCCCATGTTGTTGTCAGTGCTCATCCACAGGTCGAGTCTGAGTCCTTTTTCTTGTGCCTATCAGTGTCTGCAGCAAACAGACTGGGAAATCAAGTTCCTGCTTTCTTCCATCTTAAGGTAGTTTCCTTAATCCTGTATTTATGTTTCAGTTGTGGGAATTCTGTCTAAGGAAGCCTTTTACTGAACTATATTTACCTCCTTTTGAAACTGTAATTGATCTGTAATATAAAATATTAAACAATTATCCTCAAAGGAAGAAAGAAAATTGGCAGAGAAGCTTCAGAGAACAGACTAAAATAAATCACAGTTCTGGCATTTGCATTGTCTTCATTCAATTATCTTCTTACTATTCTATATCTTGTCTTTAGTTTCATTATTTTTGTTTTGTTTTGATTTTTAATAGAAAGCCAGAATAGAGAAGGTAGCTATGCTTGTTTGTTTATTTAGCCTCCAAAGATGTTGAATTTGTTTTATATGATAAATACATGACAAGAACTGTAATCATATTACGTTTTTTCCTCATCTTTTTACAGAGCACCAGTGTACATTATATCACTGAAATGTTGAGAGCTTCTTTAAGAACTTTAAAATTAAATTATAAAACTGCTCTTCTGTAGTATATCAGATTTGTTTGCTCTTCTTTTCCTTTTGGAGGTAGGTGAAGAAAGTGCCCTTTTATGGCAGAATTTCTCAGATGAGCTGAGGGACCTCTCCATCTCTTGGCATGGTGTGTGAATCTTTAAAGCTGATTGTACATACGATGCTTTGCTGTACGATTAAGTCATGGATCGCTCACAATGTCCCATCTGCTTAATTTGCCTTTTGAGTCCTCTGGCTTTGCCTTTACATGAGAGAGCACATAGTTCCTTCAGTGGGAATTTTTTAAACCCAGGAGATTGAAAACATTTTCTTTGATTGTCATTCCTATTTAACTTCTGTAGGGAATATGCACTGACTGTGGAGACCTTCCCTCTTCATCAGTGTGCCAGTCCACTCAGTGCTTACTCTGCCTCTTCCAACATGTCTCTTATGTCCTATTCCATTTCACTAACAACATATTATTTTAATTAATTCTGTTTTGATTTGACTCTTTACAGGTGTTTGTGCTCCTATCTCATCATTTCCTGTGTGACACCTGCATACAAGAGAAACTTAATTTCTTAACCACAATTTTGTTGTTCAGCAACCACTACAGCATGAGATAGGTGTTCTCTTAGACCTCAACAAGAACACTCCAGTCTTGGAGGGCAGCATTTTGCAGTAATGGTCTTGTTAGAGAGGAAAAGGTGTTTCTGCATTTTCTTAATGAGGAAATAACATTTCAGCATGCTTAGTTTAATTCCCTGTTGGTTTGATAGCAGTGGAGTGATCCACTCTTGCACTTGCCATCAGCAAATCCATGAAGTTGCTAATTAGGAGAAGATTTACAGGTAGGGGTAACATCTTTAATTAGACTAAGTATAGTTGGGAAATAAAAAACAGATAAGCTCTCAGGCACATAAGTAGTTCTTGAAGTCTGAAACAGAAGCAGGAAACTTCAAAGTAAAATTCAAGTTGGAAGTAACTGCTCTGACTTAATTAAAGAATGACCTACAAAATGCTTTTGAAAGATGAGCCTGGAAACTCAAATTCATAACTTAGTAAATACCAAAAGCTATGGACTCACTGCAGATACTGTTTTTCTTGTCCTTTACAGCCTTGTCCAAGCCCTTGTCCACCCTCAGCCTCCCATTAGTGTTACGGAGTTCCACAGGTTACAGATTACACAGAGCTCTTTCCCCTGAGAGAGGGCAGCCCTGTCTCACCCCTACTCCTTACTGAGTGTCTTTGACTCCCCAAGAAACTTTCTTTTTCTCCTGAGCAGTGTAATTCATATCTAATTAAATTCTAAGCAATTGCCTTTAATGTCTAATTACAGTTCTTTTTAAAATTTTCTCCTTTTGTTCCAGATCTGAAAAAGGACTTGCCAGAACTTTAATCTACTTTTTCTTCACCTGCTGATCTAACTAAAAAGTATGAGCTCATTCTAAAAATCTTTGTTTGACTGTATTTTTAAACCATGTATCTACAATGACCTTCCACCCTTACTCTACCCCACCACCCCTCAAAAACAGAATAAGGAATTATAAGATTTTTTTTTTAGTATTCCTTACATAATTTTGTGCTTCTCTTTTATATTTATTAGTAAAGTGGCACTCCATCATAAGCATTAATATATCCATTAATATTCTGCACTTTGGTGTAATGTGATCAACTACTGGATTGAACAGTTGCTTCACTTCTCTCTGAAATGTAATATGATGAATCAAAGCACATTTCAAGGGTGGAATAAGGGTTTCATTTTTATGGTATTACTGCATAAATCTATATACCTGTAAATGACAGGCTCAATATATTGAGGTCTTCTCCTTATTTGTGATACTCAGTTTCTTTCTGCCATGAAGTGATGGAAAAAGAGAAGCAGGATCATAATCATATTCATTATGATGAGATGTCTGACAGCTCTGTGCATCTACAAGTAGCTTTCAAAATCCAGAGAAATGATTTCCCATTTCTTTGCACAAACAGTTTTGATATGGTATTCAGAGCTCCTGATTTGTGTAACTGAGCATTGTACAAGGCCAGACTGCAGAAATGGATAGAGCAGAGGAAACCCCATCCCAACACTGGCAGAGTGCACTGACTTGCAACCACGTGAATCAAATCAAACTCTTGTTGCTAATAGGAATGTGAAGATGCCTTTTCTGGACATGAAATTTCTACAGAAATTTCAGATTGCTTTTATCATCTAAATAGTAGTTAATCAGCCACAGAGGTTGGAAGTTTCTCAATCCTGCAGGAAGCAGCAATGCAGCAGTAGGGGCGGAGTGCTCAGATTTGGCCAGTGGTGCAAATAACACACAGCTGTTCATTCCACCACCATTGTCCCCCTGATAGTTACATGTGAATCCTTCTCCTGCATGTTGTAGGCAATTATTTCACCTGCAGTTATTTCTCTGCATGCTCCCATGAGCATTTTGTTAGCATCCTTTCTTTCCATACACTCTGCTGACTTCTGTGGGATGAAAAGTCTAAGGAAATACTGGTGTTAGGACTTCTGAAGCAGAATCCTACTGTCTTCATGAACACTGGCCATGTGTATATTCATTTATAAAGAGAAAATATGTGACAAGGGTTGTGAATGTTTGCTGGAAAATATTTAATAATGTGTTTTATCTTAAGTATTATTTATTTATCCAGTTTGATGAAATGCTTTTTTTGCTTTTTTTTTTTTTTTGCTATGAATGCTATGAAAAGAAAAAGGATTTTTTAATTTTTATCACTGCTTCTCCCAAAATAAGGCTTTTCAATCTTTTTTTTATTTGGTTTTTTTTTGACTGAATGCTATGAAAAGAAAAAGATTTTTTTATTTTATATCCCAAAATGCTTTTCAATCACACTTTAATTTGGTTCTTTGACTGAAGAATCAAAGCAGAAGAATTAAGCTCTGATACAGGTTTCTGAGTGGAGGAGAAAGACCCTATTAATATCCAAACTTATTAACCCCAAAGCTAATTAGCTTTTTTTTATTAAGTATCAGAAGCTTCCCATGGAGATTTGTAAACCAGGCTTCATTAGTTCTGCTGCTCACATATCTACTTGTTTACCTCTGGTTACAAGGAAAAGAACCTTCTTCAGGAGTGGAAAACAATAACTTGCAGACATAACAGGCAGGAAATTATTTGAACTAATGATGAAAGATGAATGAGAGGTTTTGTCTCTGGACCAGAGTACTGTTATGTTTAATCATGATATTGGTAGGCTAGTCATGATGTTGGTTTGGGTATCTTCATATTAGGCTCAGTAAATAAATGGAACACAGAAATAATCTCAAGCCCAAGGAAATCTAAATCTGGAGTTCAGAGGTAAACTCTTTGATGTCATTTAATATAAATGGGAAATCTATTCCACCAAATTTAATCTAAAGGTCAGTCACATCAGAGAGTTAAATAGAAAAGCAAACCAGATGTATCCCTGCCTATTCTGAATTAGAAGAAGTGTCATTTATATAGTAAATTATCTAGAATGTTTGGAATTCCAATGACATTTCTGTCCTTTTCTAAATAACACCTATTTATGAAGAAGTTAGAAAAGCATCTCAGTTGTTAATGATATCCATTGTATCAATTTATTCTGAGTTCAGTTTTCTTTTCTTGCATCAAATCTCCTCTAGCCTGAAGCCTCCCTTCATAGCCCTAGTTCCTCTTGTCAGCCACTATGAATGTGAGTATCCTGGCTTGAGCCTTGAGATTTTCAGGTTATCCCTATTTTAGATGATTTTTGAGGCTTATAAATATATCTGAGATAGTGCAGAACAAGCATTTCTCAGTCTTTTCCACTTGGAAGGAAGGACTGTATTTCAAGTTCCTGATTTAGTACCTACCAATTTTTTAAAAGATTACAATTAAGTTTATATCAGCACACAATATATTTAATCCTATTCTAATCTAGCCCTGTTGAGTTGTTTACTGTACAAAAGGGATGGGAAATGCTTCCAGAAACATCAGAATACATTAAATTTACATGGGCCGGATAAAATTAACACACATTATACAAAAGTATCTTGCAAAGGACCCAAACCACACTGATAAGTTTGAGATGAAGAAGAAATGGAGTTTGTTCAAGGACACTTGAAAGCTTATTGAATTCTTTTTGAACCTTGAGTGTAAAAAATTACTGGTGAATTTAGGTTGAAGCACGGTCCAAGTATTAAATCAAAAGATTTGCTGCAATTCCCGTTGAACCCACAGCCATTCTGTGACTTGTCACTTAAGAAACATTGTTATACCAAATAAAACACAGCTTGTACCTTCTGAGTGATGAGGATAAGGACGATTCAGCTAGCAGGGATATTGTCTCCTTGGGCTCTATCCAGCATCTGGCACACTGAGCTGCCCTGAGAAATCACACAGGCACATGAAGCCTGACCTGCTTTTCCTTTCTTTTTTGGCAAGCTTATTACTTCTGTGAGGGGTTTTATCCAAGGCATTCTTGCTTTCATTGTCGCAGTGACACTGAGGTAGATAATACTTTATGGGCATCTATTTGTGAGAAGAGTGATCTGTCTGATTGCTCCTGGGTTCTAGGTACTTAGCATTACAAAATGTTTCTGCTTCATTTTTTTTCCACTGGTTTGTAAGACTACCACTTCTGAAAAGTTTCTTAGTGTAGTTTCATAGTTCTGTGTTAGGATGGACTTTAGCAATTGATAGATTAGAACTTTAGCACAAAATAGTTGTAGACCCATAGCTCAAAGAGATGAGGCAGTCTTTGTGTCTCAAATGTCACTTCAGTCAAACCACTCCTTTGTCTGAAATACTGTAATACCTATATTTTCCTTTCTTCCCTCTAGGAAATATTAAGATTTTATTTTACTCTATAAGAAACATTTGATGCACTAATTCATTATTGGGAGGAGATATAAACACTTTCAGAAAGGGGAAAAAAATATATTTTGTTCCCATAGACAATAGTACATCAGCAAATGTGAATGTCTGACCATACCGATATTCTGTAAGATAATTTATTATCTTCATTGCTCCTCTGGCAGAGTGAAAAATGTTTAATATAGGCTTTTCAAGGCATGAAAACAATTTGGGATTTGCTTTCCTGTGAAGATATCTTTGAAGACAGCATTTAATAAAACAGTGAAATACTTGATTTCTCCTGAAAGCTTATCTACTTTTTCTTGCCAGTGAAAATGAAACTTTAACATTGTAACTTGTATTTTGCTACTGAACCTATGTTTGGGTAGTGCAGCACTTTTGCAGGTTGGAGACAAAGGAGCTTTTTGTTCTCAGCAGTTCTGATTTTACTTGGACTTTCCTAAGTGAATACTACAGTAATCAGAGGCAGTTTGTTGGAATTGGTCTTGGATAATAATTTTAGTGTGTGTTTGAATATTTCATTTTCTTCTGATTTATGATTAGTTTATTTACCTAAGCAATTTCAGTAGTTTGGAGGTTGTGTCTTTAATGACTCCTACAGTTAAATAGAATTCTTGACAGAGGGTAGGGAGGGAAGCCTTTATTTGTGCTTTGTCATCTATAAAAACCCATTAGTGATTTGCAGTGAAAGGTTGATCCAAAATTTTGTTAGTGGAAAATGGGATCTAGCAAGATGAATATTGTGGATTGAACTCTTACATTTTGCAGTGCTTAAATTTATAGAACTTGTCATAATTAACTAAATGGTACTTTGGTGCCGTTATTCTATGCTCAGCCAGGAGAAGTTGAGAAGCATGACATTTGTTGTCTACTTGCTGCACAAAATTGTTCTCTGGTAGCATCTTAGGAGTTACACTGATAAGCTTAAATATTTGCAGTTAGAATAGGATTAATTTTCTGTTTTAATTACCTTAGTCTTTTTCAGTTCTTTTGTTATAGAGATTGATGAGGTCATACACCCCCTTAACCTTGTAAATACATTTGTATCCACATTGCTCAAGGGATTCTTGTTCCCATGTCTGAGTATAGAGATTAAAATAATTTCAGTATATAAACCAGCAACTTTTACAAGTTGTTGTTGTGATCATCTCTTCTTTTGCACAGAGCACCTATTTTTTTTTTTTTTGTGTTGTTGTTGTAAAATGATCTGCTGTCCTGGTGATGTTATCAAAGAGCATTGAACAGTATAACAGCTGTGAACTAATATAGCATTGATTCTATCCTTTGAGAATCATCTGAGGTATTTGCTTTTTCTAATCCCATAATCCTATCCCATATTTGCCAGTATTAGGCATTATATCATATAATATCATTAAATGGTGCTTGAACATTTATTAAATTAACATATTTAAAACATAATTGAATTACTGTACATTTTGTGCTCTAAATAATGTCCTGTTGCACATTTTTGCACTAGGGAAGGTTCATCTTGTACCCCTCATGCCTCTGAATAGTCCTATGCTCTTTTATAGCTCATGGAATGCAGACAAGAACTGTGAAGTGAGTGGCTCTGAGACAAAGTTGTGACTGTTGAAATCAGTAGAAGTTTTTCACTGCACTCACTGAGTCTAGAATTCCATACAGTGTGATGCAAGGGTTTGTTCTGGAAGAAATAATGGAGTCAAAACACATATTTTAAGCTGCTTTGGATTTGTTTTAGAAAGCAGGTGTTCTGTGGGTATTTTCCTCCTTCCAAACTCATGTTGTTTGCTACTGTGAAGGGATCGTGACTTTTTAAAGTTTTCTCATATTTCATTGCATTCACAGTTCCCCAGAGCTCCTGCATGTTTCCTGTTACAGAAGGCACCTGGCCTCTCATTATCATTTTGCGCCTGGCTGTGACTCTGTGGTGGAACCTGGGACCCACCATTGCCACAGGTGCAAACAGAGAGGATCGATGGCAATCACAGGGAGGGCAGGGCTTGAGGCAGAATATGTGAAACAAGAGCCAATGGAATCACAAGTCATTTCACCAGTTATGGAATTCTGGATCTTATTTTTGATGCTTCAAATGCACACAGTTTGGATTTTCTTTATTGGGAATCTGCCGCTAATGTGGCTGGGCTGTGAGGGGGTTTGCAGTTGTCTGCTTCTGATCTTGCATTAACTTCAGCCATGTTACATAGCTATTAGTTTTTTACTTGACTATACAAAAATTTCTACAGTTATTTTGCTCAAGAATTGATAATTGCCATAAATGTGATTTTTTTAGTGCCCTAATAAAGGAACAGTGGTGACTAAAGATTTAATTGGTCACTATGAGTAGTGAGAGTAGATAGATCTCTTTTCTATCCTGTGTTAATAGATGTGGAATAACAGAGAGATAAAAATATTAAATAATTTAAAACTTTAAAAAGCAAATTAGATTTTTTCCCAGTACAGTTACAATAATATATGTGTGTTACCAGAGTCTATTATCTCTTGGGACTTCCATCCCAGACAATAGTGGATACTTTGTTGTTTGTTTGCTCTCTCGGATCACTATGGGAATTCAAGATAGTAAATGTAAATACCAGGTTTCAATCACCTTTGATAAAACTTAAACACTTGATCTGCTTCTAAAATATGGTATTTAAATGTCTTTCTGCCAGTGGTTTAACACTTTATTCATCTAAATTTCTCAATAATGACACTTTTAATTACATCTAGTGTTTTACAAAGTTCAAACACATAAATCTAGATATTGGCATTCACAAAAGCAGAGAATGCATAAAACCTGCTGATTTTCCTTGACCTGTCAGAAACATGCATTTAGCAGGATTGCTGCACAGCTCACTGTGCCCATGACACCGTGTCAGTGTTCTTGGGTTTCCCCCCTGCTCTTTCACAGCAACCTCTGCTTCAGGTGTGGCTGTAAACCTAATCCCTGCTCTCTGCTGGGACCTTTTGAGGAGCAGTCTGTTCACCAGCACATCTCCTTTCCCTCTCTCTGGCTGTCCCACCGTGTGATGCCCATGTGCCCTGCCCCTCTTACCTGACCCTGCTTTATAGGGGGGTGGGAAGTGCATTCTGGTAACTTCTTCATTCCTAACCTCAATCATTTTAACACTGAGTGAATCAAACCTTGATACATCTTCTCATCTAGTCTTGCTATAGGAGAGGAGAAAAAACCTGAGCTTGCAAATGGTGTGAGATGCACAGTTCCCGAGGAATGGCACTGGTTGGGTTGGCCTCTTCATGTGTATCATGTTTATACCAACAGGCTGATGATTTTATGTATTTCTGTGTGTATAGTAGTGAGTATTAGACACAATAGTAGAGAAATGTCCTACTTCAAACATTCCAGAGCTGTGTTCAAAATAGAACAAGATCCCTGTTTTCCAGGGCTCTAACATCTAAAACAAAATCTCGAGAAGCTCACTACTTGAATCTGTTCTTGGTTTTGTTCCACACCAGCTGCCTGAGCACACACACTTGTCTGTATCTCCCACAGTGCTGTGGCACGGCCTCTCAGCTGCTGAATTCTCTGCCTGCCACTTTCCAAGTGGAAAGTAATCCCCCTGATCCTCCATCTCACCTTCCCTAAGTTCCTGCTCCATGGGAAAGAAATTACTTGTGTGTGTTAGGTATAGTGTGCTGTCAGGGGTACCAGGAAGGAAACAACAAGAATAGGAGTAGAAAACTGACTCTTCAAAAAAAAAAAAAATTTAAAATCTGTGTAATATGTAATCATCGAGATAAAATCTTACTGACATGAAAATTATTCAATGCAAGTTTTCACAGGCCCTTACAGTGATTCAGAGGCAGGAGGTAATATAAGAACTGTGGTGATGTTTGGCATGCAGGAAAAAAGGCTGATCAAACTAGAGAGAACAATAATGAAATGTTTGTTCTGGCAGCAGGGAAACCTGCAACACCAACAAATATCTCAAAATATTAGCCTTGGAATTTGGGATGGTTTCATCTAGCTACATATATTTTGAGCAGCCACTTCCTATTCTGTAGTTAAATTAAGGTTACCTCTTATGTACTACGAAAAAATTATGAGTTTTATTGAAATTAGTGGTAAATTTTCCATGTATGAGATAGGATTTTACTTATTCTCTTTAAAGAAAATTAGCTAGCACCTCCAGTTATACATTATATTGCACAAGTGACAGTTTCTTATAATTGATCCATGGGTAATTTTCTAGGTCCACTATTCTGTGAAAAGGCAGTTTATGCAGAGATGGTTGAAACAGGTCAAATTGCTTCACTTAGTCTTGTTTTCTTCAGGTATTCAGCAACGAGTACATATTGACAGACTTAATTGTGGTTACTTCAAAAGCTAGAGGCTACTTATTTTGCCAAAGATTTTCCATATAAACATGACATTAATAATGTGTGTTTTAATTAACTTGCAGATAGCTTTTTAGTAGGCTATTTGCTAAAACTGACAAGAAGAAAAGCAATAATGGTTGAGTTGACAGAAATAGAATTTGTGAAAAGAATGAAGTGTTTACCACTGTGTTTTATTTAACACAAATAATAACAGTGAAGGGCATTTCAGACTTGGATAGTAGCAATGTGTCAGTGAAGCACGCTGCAGTAAGTCTTCCAAAGGCAATTCTTTTTGGTGGCCAAAGTTAATGAGTGGCAGATTTTAGATCCTTCCTGGAAAAGGTTTGGGGTTTTTTATGTGTGAAGCGGGCCTGTGGTCATGCTTGTTAATATGTGGCTATTGATTTTCCTATCATGTCATGCAGCGTGCAGTCATAGTAGTCTTGAGGTAACCATGAATTTCATTTCCTAATTCTCTCTGGCTCATGCTTGCAGTAATCAGTGTCAGTCCTTGTCAGGGCACTGCTCATCCTGCCCCATCTGCTGCCGGGCTTATTACATTGTGGGGCTATTTTCTCTATGGAAAAATACACAATGTTTGTTAAAATGGGGATCACTCTGCAGTCATTGTGAGAGGCTGCATTTGTGGGGTTTGGCCTCCTCTGTAAGTTCTAAGTTGATTATATCTGTATTGGAAGGGTTTTAAGGAGACATCTGAACCTTTCTGATCTGAAAATCTGTTGCAAGATTGCCGGTGTGCAGATCAGCTCTCTGGGGATGGGCAGCAGTTGAAGCGCACAATGTGTGGCCTTAACCACGGCTCCAGGACAAATCACCCTTCACATCGGGCGGATAGAGGGAAAAATTACACCTGCCTGCCTTTGGTGCTCTCTAGTATCCTTCAGGCATCCTCAGCACCCTGCCAGGGTTTGAAGCTCCTTTACTTAAGTGTTTTTCCCACAAATCATGATCTACTAAGGTTTTTTGAGCTTAATTAATGCAAGTTGAAAAATCAACAGAAAACAGAAGAAAAACACTCTGCATTTAGAATTCATTGTGTTCATATTTTTGAAGCTCTTTTTAATCTACTTTAGAATTTGGACCTCACAAAATGAATTATGCTCTGAGAGCCCACCCACAGTCTTTGTTATCAGAAGCCACTGCAACGCTTTTCTTTTTCTTTATTTTTTCAATTTTTTATTTTCTTGTGAGAGACAAAGCAACATTTGGAAAGGGGGTAGAGATTATCTCGACAATTCTTGAGGACTTGAAAAGCATTTAGGAAAGAATGGTCAAGGACTTGAATGCCTTGTTTTACCATGATGTTGATTCAGTTAGGTATTAAAGAATGAATGAGTTTGTAATTAAATAGATTCAAAGGTTTGAAGAATTTTTGTGTATTCATTAAGCCTCTTCTGTCTTTCAGTAGGGATTAGAGATGCAATTCTGTACATTACTAAAGTTAAATAAAACATAATAGGCCAAAGACATGAATTAAAGAAATCCTATTTTTTGGGGTTTTTTTTCTTCCTCTGGTGAGGTAATCACCATGACTTGACACTGAGTATTTCTTCCATATTGTGTCCTAGGAAAATTGATAGTGCTTTATACTGGAGGAAAAAGATATTCTCAGACTCTAGTATGGAGGCTCTAAATAATAAAACAGAAAACTCAAACTCAGAATTTTTTAAAAAAATTAAACTTAAAGTGCAATTTATTTCCATTAGAAAATGTTACCTATCCTTCAAGCCTGAGCGGATATAATTACCATAATATAAATCTCCTGACAAATAGTGCCCTAAGGCAGCATGACACTAATAATTGTTCAATTAAAGACTTTTAGCTTTTCAAATGGCCAGTCATCATCATTCACCTCGTTAATAGAAATAAAGGCATAGTTTAAATGCATAGGAAAAATATTATTCTTTTGAAGATGAGTTTCTCTTTACATTTAATGTCTTTTGTAATTACCTCTAATAATTTCTAGTAATCATTATTTAATTCTCTTTAATCATAATTGCGCTCTAATCTGATTGTTTACTGAAAAAAGGAGGAATTTAATATTTGTGCATTAAATTTCAAATAGCATGTTAGTGATATATTTACCTTTCTGAAAAATTTTGTTCATTCTACCTCTATAGCTTCAGGGAATTTTAAATGTTTCTAAACATATCAAATTTTTTCTCTGAGCCAACTTAATCATCAAATGAATAAAAATTATACTGCTGACCTCAGCCTCAGTTCTGTATTCTCAGTCATGCAATTCAGAGGTACTGAAAATAGGCTGAAATTTGTGATCTGATAACTCCTATAGGTTAGGAAAATTCTTGGGAGACACAGACAATTGTTGAGGGTGAAATGGGAAATCACAACTATTCTTTAAAATGTTGTTCCTCTTCTAGTACAACATGAGGGGGTGAGAGGGAAGATAGCTGGGACTCTCATCCTCAAAGAATATTTGCTTGCAGAAGCCAGGAGACTCGTTGTTATCAAAATGGCCACCAGAGTAAATGGGAAATAAACATTTCACTCCTTGGAAACACCAATCAGCCTCAGTGTTACTCATCCTATTCCACTACACTAATTAGAATGTGTTACTGTGCTTAGATCACCATAAATATATATAATACTTTGTATTTTCAAATTAATTAAGATGCCCTCCCCCCAGAGAGTTTGGACTCTGGTGATTTCATCTGGAAGTGCAAACTGCTTGCCCTGCTGCATGCTCTGCCTTTTGAGTGTCCCCATATTCATTAGCACATAGTCACAAGGGGAAACAGCAGAATTTTTTTTTTCTGAAAATATCAGAGACAAAATGTTCTGCCCTACTGATGTAGGTTTATGTGAGAGAAGTTTGAGAAATTGTTTCCTTAAATTGTCTGCTGTTAATGTATTTAAAAACAAAGTATGCTTGATTTCTCAGCAACCTGACATGGATGATTTGGAACAAGATCAGATAAATTCTGGCTTACAATTAAGCTTAGACTCACATTTTTATTTTGCTGATAATTACATTTTTTGTGTATTTGGCTTTTTATAATATTTCTTTGACTTTTGACTTGTTATAGTTCTTTGCTCTTTAGGTAAATTTTGGAATATTTAAATGCTTGCAATTGAATGTCTTTGATTCCTGTGAAAGGTTGAGGGCTCAGGGTACATTTTTCAGTGTACAGAAAGTCTTTGCAGTATGTAGTGTCAGTATGTATTAACAATATTGAGGCTGTGCTCTTTAATGAACTGGTCTAGAAGGCTTCTAAAAGAACATGGCCATGACCCAGGCTGGCATCAGTAACTCAGGACCTCATTCACACTTTCAGAAGCCACCAATCTACAGATTGGTTAAGGGTTAAGACTATGTCTGCTCAGAGCTGGAAACATAGCACTGGAAGCCATTTATAATATTAGACCTTGCTTTTAAAAGATTTGAGATCCACTTTGAAACACAGTGATATTTCTGTGTAAAATCAAAATCAATACAGCCATCACACATTCATCTAACTTTCAAATTTTTGCATTTCAGACATATTTTCAAAATTATCTCCTAACTCTTTTGTAATAATTCACATTGATTGCATGCACTTGACCAGAGTCAGAGCAAAAAGATGCAGACTTCAGTGCTGCTACAGTCAGCATATACATTAATTACAGCTTTATCTGTTTGGTTTTTTGTTTGGTTTTACAACACATGTTACGTTCAAAATTAGAATTTCTTCTGAGCAGTCTTAAACTTTGAGAACTGTTTAAAATTAAAAAGAGGGATGAAGAGTTCCACATGAGCAAAATTACCTGAGATACAAAAAAAACCTGTGGTACATGGATGTGTGCTTATTTAATGCCTTGCAAAAGCACAGAGTAAAATTGGGCTTGCTGGTTATACTTTTGAAAGAAGGACTCAATTCCAGTTTGCACATGTGTAAGGTGTATTTAGAGAGATGGTAGTTTGGGGGTTTGCACTCTGGTTATTCTGCAGGTTTTAGTGCCAATCATTTGTTTATATTGTTTGATAAGAACAAAGGTTGAGTCAGGGTCTTGTCCAGAACCTTTGAATGTGACTATGATTTTTTGGAGCCCAAGGATTAAGACTGTGGTCAGCCCTTTATGGGAATACAGGAAAATGAGGAGAGGTGTTCCATTGCCCATGGAACCCATCCACCATTGCCCAAATTTTCCCAGGAAATTTGTGTGCATATGTGCTTTGTTAGCAACAATAAAAACATTAATTTAATTTGTTTAAATATGAAGGACTACTCTCAGGTTCTTTTGTTATTGTCTCAAATGTCACACTGATACTACATGAGTTTTATTTCTGTTAATAAAATTTGTGCCTAAGCCTTATTTATTTCTATTTCCATTCAAGCCCAGTTGATATTTACAATGATTTTCATGTAAATACCTGATTACAGTTCAGAAAAAGGAGTCAATTAATATTTCTAGCTTATATTTCTCCCCATGTACATCAACAGAAAAGTCAATAACCATGGAGACACAGAGCCTGACTATTCTGTGGTAGAAATCATTCACTGGTATCCTTTTTGCCTTGCAGATCCTAGTGGGAGTTGTACTGATAATGGTATCTGATTTTAAGCCCTTTTCTCAGTAAAATCTGCAGTGAACTGAAACCGCCTGATTATTTGAATACTTTGTCTTTGGCATATCTTTTTGTTATGAGAAATTTGTACATCTGTGTGCATCTAGTGTGTCTGAGAATCACTACAGCATGGTACTCACATTCCTCAGGAGATCTAAGCCTCCATGCCCACGCAGAAATTGTTGGCACTACAAAAGAAATGTCCTTTCCTGCCCCCTGATCCTGCTTGTCAGACACTTGTGCCCTGAGGGTGTTTTTGTCCATTGTGGTGTTGGGACTGACTTCATAGTGTCTTCCCTTATAAAGCAAGTTTTACATTAGAGGAGCAGCTGTCCCACATGAGATTGTAGGGCAGAAGGCAGTATAAGAACAGGATTTTTAAATGGTAACAGCGTTCTGACATTATCAGAATACTGAGTATACTGGAGTGACATGTTAGGAGCTTACTCTGTAATCAACACAGATTAAAAAGAACAAAAGAAGGTCAATACAGCTGTTCTCTTGTAAGGTGCTGAAACTGAAAAAGCAAGGGGTAGCATTAGTAGTCAGCAGCTAGTTGAAGAGTTCTAAGAATACTAAAAGAAACCAAGTTCCCACAGACAATAAGTATGAATGGCATTGAGAAATAGCATCATATGGCATTTAGCTGTTCCTTTAGCTAAATTTCATAATCTACAATGTGCTTGCAAACATCGCAGTTCTGTGTTTGCTGGAACTGAAGCTTTGCTGGTTCAGAAACTTGTCTCCAAATACTGTTATTACATCCATTTTAAACATCTCCTTCAATGTTTGTTAATAATGGTCAGCATTAAAGTTCGTGCATTCTGTGGTTATAATGTATAAATCAGATAGCTCTTGGCACTTTTTTTTTGGAGCAATGTAGGGGCAAGTCAGTCAATGACCAACTTGAGAGCTTGAATGAAGATGGATCTGAGAAGTGTCCCACAGTATGCACTGACATATATTGCAGCAGAGAAGTGTTTATTTAATCTCTCACTATTGCCACATATGAGGATTTATGCTGTTGAGTGTATCCCTTGTGATATTTCAAGCATATATCTACCCAGACATCACTGTCTCACTGTCCTTCCTGCAACTCATTCTAGAACATCTCTTTAAGAAGTCAGAGAAATCTGCTCCAAAATACAAAAAGTTTTATGCTACAATGAAAAACCTCTTTGAGCCTCATTGGTGCCTCATTCTGAAGCACATTTCTCGTTGAAAAGTCTAAGCACTTGCTTCCTTCTCTCTGCACTGGGATATTTTGCAGTACTAATTGCATCTTTTGGAATGTTTATTTTCATTACAATATTCTGTTGAGCTGCACTGTGTCATACATCTCGTTTGTAGTTTTCTCCACAAAATGCTCTGTTTTAGAAGCACTTGCTGCAGTTCTCTTTTGGCATCCATTGTGTAACAGAATCTGTTCCATTGTTTTTCAGGGCTGCAGAGAAACCTGGGTTTGCTTCATTCCTCCTTTGTTGCCCTGTTCCAAGCAACTAAAGGAAGCAGAATTTGACCTTAGATTCCAGCAGCCAGTATGATCCACACACCATTAGGATTTGTATAAAGCTCTGTTCCACATGGCAGGCTTCCATACATAACATATACTTTTTACAGCCAGAGTGCAGAGGATGAAGACAGATAAAGAATTGGGTTTTGAAATAGAAGGAACAGAGTGCTTGTGAATGAGCTCATTCAGGATGTTTAAGTGCAGAGAGAATTGTGTTCTCCTAGGAGTTACTTGTTATCCCCATTTCTAACCTATATAAATGCCCCAGGTGGCAGAATACAAACATGAAGCAGCAAACCTGCTGATTATTCCAAGTTTGAGGGAGTAATGAATGCAAGGTTTACCAAAGATGAGATGAAAAAGAACTGTTAATCGCTTTTTAATTAGGCTTGTGAGGTTTCAAAAAATCTGCCATTGGTTAATGAGGAGTAATATATACGATGTGAAAATAATAAACCTGTGCTCTAGGAATGGTAAAAGAAGTCAGAAAGGGTTTTGCAGGGTAAAGGAAACCTTTTTCTTTATGTGCGTTTTATGGCATATACTAGATTTTCAGTGGGCAATTTTGTAATACTTAAATTCCATAGATAATTTTTTTCAAGTCATTACTTTAAGAAGTGCATTCTATTCTAGTCATTCTATTCTACCTTCATGGTAATTATTCACTGTGGAGATATTTCTCTGAATCTGAATGCAAGTTCTGTGCTAGTGCATGGATGTGTGGTAACTGTGGCTATGAGTAGCATTTAATTGCAATTGTGTATTTGTGGTGTCATGCTGGAATCTGTTCCTGTATTCATCGAGTACTCCCTGCACTGGAGGACGATCTTGTGTGAATGTGAGGGAGCACACAATGGATAACTACTGTGAGCAGAGGATGAGGAACACTGAGGTTGTGGTCAAAATTTCACTGTCTGAGACTTTCCCTGCCTTATTACTACCAGGATTTTTTATCTCTTGACTGTGATGCCAAAAAGATTAATTAGTTCAATAGTTGAAATATTTTGTGATCAGGTAGAAACCTTGAAGAGGCATATGAAAAAAATAATTTTGTTTTTGTGCTGAGTGTTTTCACAGTAAAAACAACTAGATGTAACTTCATGCTCTGAGAGTTTAATTGAAAAAAGATTCAACAACAATTTCATATGCTCACCCATCCTTTGGTTTTTGATGATTAAGACCAAAAGTGATATTCTTTTCAGAAAATACCATTCAAACCAGTTATATTGATATATGCATTTTCATCCCTTAATATCTCCCAAATACATGCTCACTTATCTGGTAATATATACTTAGGATAATTCATTCTGTTAATTAGCACTAAATTTACTTTTTGGGGGTATTAATAGCAGCATAAAGCTATATGCATAATTTATAGATTTAAGCTTAGAAGCACCTTAAAAACTCTACCTTTAGCACTGAGTGACTCCACAAATGTCTTACAACATTTGGTGTTCAAATATTCTCATTGCCCCATTACAATCACTTCAGGTTAGCAAATTAATGCTCTATCTTATTAATTACTTTCCATGTGCCATTTAAAAACACACACTATCATTTTGGTGAAACATAAACCATTCCAACTTTATATGCACTAATTTCTGTTATAGAAATGATGGATTTTTTTAGCCACACCTATCAAGATAAATGAACATACGTGAAAACATCACCAAAAAAAATTAATTTTAAACTCTTTAAAAATAGCAAAATGAGGAACAGGTTGAAAAACTCGATCTTTTTTCTCTAACACAGTCCAGAATTGAAATATAGTAGAATAACTGGATTGTGCTTAGCTCCAGAATTGCAAAATCTCTTTGCTGTGATGTTAAGGTTAAAGTTAGGGATGTGTTAAAGATAAGTGTTGGAGACTATAGAGTGACAAAGAGTACATTTGTTTCTGGATGTTGTAGGATTTAGTGCGAAGAAGGTGGTTTAGGTGGGATAAAAGGCTTACAGCAAGGGTGGGTGAGAAAGAGAAAATTCATTTTTAGAGTAAATTTAGAGTTAATGATGAAATAGGGACAGGTATTTGAGAAAGCACTACTTGAACAACTAAGATTATTCCTGGATCTCAGAAGGCTTACAGATGTAGAAGCCTGCAGTAAATTGAGATCCTCAATCTCTTTTTCCCAAATCACCTCTAATTCTAGCTGTAGCCACAGTCCAGTGGATATATGTTTGCTTGAAGGTAAGTGCAAACTGTCTGGCCCACCCCACCTGCATCCATTTTAGTTCTGACTGCCTTTTGAGATACAGCAATAAATGTTTGTCCTCCTTAGTGAATTCCAGCCTATTTCACACTCTAGCCCTGAGTGTTGCTCAGTCTTCTGAGAAATAACAATCCCATATTTTTTACTGCTGCCACACTCCATGTTAGTCCTGCAGCCTTGCAAGATCAAGGAATATATCAAGATCTTGTGTTTCTTTCCTGAGTCCTAGATAAAGTGTAGTCCAAGAATACCTTTCAAATTCCTTTGAAAGGAAAGATCAGTCAATCCCTGTTATGATCTACATTTTAGGACAGAAATAAGATAAAATCCAGTGGTGATAATAATGGAGAACTCAATGGTTGGGTAAATATCCCCAAGGTCAAATAAAACTCGGGATCCTTCAGACTCATTTTAGGATTAGTGCTTGTAGTGTAGCTTACAGCTGGTTGCAGTGGAGATGAATAGACCCTTGTGACCCCAGGCCATGCAAGAAAGCCTTGTTTTATATTTGCAGCGACGTTAGGTGTTGGAATAGAAAAGGTGAAGGTAGCGGTGACAGACCTTGGGGCTGAGATCAAAACTGCTCAGTGCTCTGTAGTGTTTCCTGACAAGTTCTGATGACCAAAAGGGATCTCTGGGGCTTGGGCTTTGAATTGCAGAGCAAAAGCTTAGTCCTTCAAGGTTCACAAGCCTGGGATAATGCCTGTGGCTGAATCCATTGCCTTGGTGTGAAACTAGAGTTGGGATTGAGAGCAAAGAACCAGATGGGGTAAATGCAAGTCCAGTGTAAGCCTCAGGTGCATCCAGTGTGATTGTCCAGGATTGCAGAGCCTGGCCAGAAAGTTTTGAAGGGAGGAGGAGTAACTGATGCTGTCAGCTTCAGATCTGTGTTCAGTCTTTCACAGTGTGCCCTCAGCTGATTAAGCTGTCGAGCTGGTGTTGGCCTGTAAGATATTGTCTGTGCTGAATATACTTTGGTTATAAAAATGCAAAATTTTTATTTGAGACTCTAGAAGTCTTGCTGGGGTGAAATGCCAGCAGGGAAGGAGAGTTTATCAGTAGTTTCAGAGTAGGCTAGGATTAGATTTAGAATAAATCTCAGGTAATCTCAGGGCTCAGACAGGCTTACTGGTTTTCAGTGAGGGAGAATATTATTAACAGTGAAGGTTTATGGTAAATTCAGGCTAAGTATGGTTTTCCAGGCTTGCCTAAGGGTGAAGGATTTTCTATTGTTAGGGCCAAAAATGACATCTTATCACTAAGCCATACAAGACTTATGCAGCTAAGAAAAAGGGCAAGTGGCTTGGGCTTTGTTCAATTGTAAGTTCCTGATTTCATTTAGAATGTGTTTGCTCTTGGGTTACAATTTGGGTCTCCAGGGACAGGAAAACTAAGTATACTCTGTTAAATGCCTGCAATATAGAGCAGACTGGAGTGAAGAGGGACTGAGAGGCAGAGATTATGTTATGTAAATAAAATGCTCATCACCTTTTCTGAGCTGACAGAAAAGACGCCAAAACCTGGATTTCTGTGTATATATGAAATTAAAGGTATAAACTGTCACATGTTAAAACCAAGTTTCCTTTTAGGACCTGTAATAGTCATATCCTTTGTCAACCAGGCAAAGAAAATGTCAATGCAATAAATTACTGCCTGCATAAAAATCATCAGTGAATTAATACTCACCCCTGTAACAGATGATATCACTGTAGTTACTTTAACCAGAAAACTGGAAATGGGCAGCAGAAGAAATAAAGTTTCTATTTTACGTGGTAAACTGGCAGTCTCAGATCTTTGCAGCTTCAAATGGAAGGTTATGGTAAGGTGAACTGAATTTTCATCTCTGTTTTTTGTCCTTTTTTAAATAACAGTGCTCTTGTTGTATCCCTTCCATACCTCTCACAAATAGATGTGTATTACTTGTCCAGCTCCATTAATATTGCTGACTGAACTATTCATAATGTTGCAGTGACTGAGTCAAGTTTTATTATGTAATTCCAAACATGTGAAAACTAATTTCACTTTTTAGTGACCTGTCACTCTTTATTCAGTATTGCTAACTCATCAAATTAAGCTGTTGTCATCAACAGTTTAATTAAGTGGCCATTTTTTTGGTAACCAAGGTAATAAAAGAGGCAAACAATTTTTACTGCTAAAGTTTCTATCCTAACTTAACTATTCTGTGTGATAATTTGACATCCTTCAGCTTTGGGACTTAAACATCTGATAATTGGTAATTGTTTAATTAACCACTGTGTTTGGTGTTCTAAACTTTGTATGTCAATACCTGATTTCACAGTTTTCTGGCAGGAAATCCTATCACTCAAACATAATGCTAAAGAGAAATTTTAGAGTTAGACAAAACATTTCATAGAAGAACACCTGTGAATAAGCATTTCAAAACAAGAGTAACCACATTCAATATTAGTAATTTTAATTAATTTTAATTAATGTTTAAGGAATTGTGTAAACACACAGTTTTTTATAAATGTCTTTAGTTAGATTTGTTACTCCAGTTAAGGTTTATTCATTTTGTACTTGCATATATATTATTAAATTAAGATTTTATTGATTAACATGCTGCTGTGACACCCTTTTTATTGCCAGAGAAATATATTTTACTACTTTATAGAAATAAATTGAGAAATATGGCTAGTGTGAAATAAACCATAATGATAAAATATTTATTATGCTTTGTATTGATAAATGAATACTTTGTGATAACTGGAAAAACAGACTGTGTTAAAGAAAATGTTGTTTCTGTTGTCTTAACACAGAGCCTCGTGGAGTAACTATGGAGTTCTTACCTACAGGAGTTTGTAACAAAAATAAAACTGATCATCTAAGATAGGATGTATTCTTTACCAGAGTATTTAATCACGAGCTTACACCTTGGCTGAAGGCTGTGGAGAATCCTATACCTGTTTAGCAGCATACATTTAACAGATGTTTTAAATCAGAGCCTTTATGAGTTGCTCTGTTTAAGCTGTTGAATGTGTATCTGTAGTAACTGCATGGCCACATAAGAAGCTGACAGTCTAATATTAAGCAATGGAAGATTTTTCATGCTGTTTGAAAGCTCAGCACTTCTGAAAAATTAGTGTGTGATTTAGGAGCTGTGTATTAGTGTGGTCTGCAGGTCACCCTGGAAATGCAGCAAGAATAAATAACAACTACAGGAAAACACAAGTAAGCATGAACTACACATAATTGGCCAGTAACTGCTGGCCTATTCAGCTGTGAATCATACTCAGCTGAGAGAAACTGACTGTAAATGATGTCAAACAGATGGAATTTTTAAAATGTTGGAGAAGTAGCATTAATCCCAAAACAGTATAGCAAGGGTTCCCAAAGTAAGACTACTTTGCATGTAGCTCATCAGGTGAAAGATGCATCTACTCATAAAAGGGTTGCGTGCTCAGCCTCATATGTGATTTTTCTTTCAGCTATGTCCAACAAGCTATTACTAAATGCATTTAATTTGTAATGATTTGTCCAAGGGAGTGGGAATGATTTTCAAATCAGCTGAGGAAAGAAGTTTTTGAAAACTAAAGCATATTGAAAAGAGAAAAGATCTTTTATTCAGCCCCTGATGCAGCCATTGCTGTCAGCAGATACAGCTGTCCTGTGGTTATTGCACTGCCTAACCTCTTCTGTTGAAAGCGACACCCAGAGACTTTCCATGTAAAACAAGGTCACTTCTTTTACTTATTTTTGTGAATGGAGAAAAGGACATATTTGGATTTCAAAGTTAAAAATGTTTATTTTCAATGGAGAGTTTTCTTCTAACAATATACTTTGAATTCACTGTGCAATTTATAGACGAGCTAATTGAGACGGAGAGCTTGAATGATGGCTGGGCTTCAAGCAGCATGAGGTACAAGAGCTACAAACTGAGCCTGGCGGTTTTTTTGAAGCAAACACTGAATGATAAGGTCTCCTATACAACAGCAGTGTGCTGTTCTAAAAATGATGGTGTTCCTATTTCAAAGCTTCATTTGTTGTTGTTTGAGCTTGGATGTGCACACTTTAGAAGTGGTGTTTTAAAAAATAGAAGTAAAGGTCCCATTCTTTAATGTCTCACCTTTAATAGCTGAAGACACTAAATTATTCATTTCTGATGTGGTGTGACTGAGAGGTACTGAACTGGAGCTCAGGATGCTGGCCTCACTTTCTTGCTCACCCAAAGGTCTGCAGATTATCCTTTGGCAAGCATCTTCCCCACTTTAGGTTTCATATTTTTGATCTCTTTCTTTCTTTCTTTTTAAAAAAGCACACAACTGTTCATCTTTCTGCCTCTCTTGTTTGCTCTTGTTCTCTCCCTGTCCACTGCAGGTGCAAGGATTTGTGACTGTACAACTAAATCTACAATTTACTAAAAGAAAGTGCAGGATTTCGTGCTTTCTGGTTAAACAAAACCTCAAAAACAGTTCTCATATTTGAGATCAGTGATGGTGAACCATTTGCTTCTCATAGATCTTCATTTTATTTGGATTTTTGTTGTGTCTTCCTTCTTTTGCATGTCTAAGTTGTCACAATATAGCAATATTTTGTCTTCCTATTTCTTTCCCTTTCTGATTTATTGAACCAATCTAGCTATCAGATAATTACTAAGCCATAAAGAAGTTTGCCATATATCATTATAGGTTTTTGGAGTTGTCTTAATTTCAATTTGTTCATCTTGCCAGTTTGGTTTATTTTTTCTTTTTTTCTTCATCATATTTAGATGAACCATAATCTTAATTATTGCAGTTTATTATGTTTTGGACAGCAGCAATATTATCTGAAAAAGGTAGAACAGTAAAAAGACACAACTTATTTTCAAAGTAACACTGCTGTTAAAATATAACTCAACAGCTCTATTCAGTGTTGTTGTCCAGCCCTGGGTATAATGAACTCAGTGTTTCCATCAACTCCTTAATTTTTTTCCCATATTAATAGCAGGGAAAAACAAACAATAGAAGGAACAAAACAGTTGACCAGCAAGGAACATTCATAGTAACTTTCCTGAGAGAAGGATGCAGTTTGTAAAACGCTTATAAAAAAATCAGAAAGCTGATTCCTCTGTGGTCAAATAATTTTGTTCTGCTGCTCATCATTAGCCCCTGTGCCAGGTGTTCAGGTGAATGTGACCACAGCCAACCCCAGAGCTGATTTCACTTAAAGTGATGACCCATCAGCCCCCTATACAGCCATGTACAAACTCAGGGCATTGCTGGGGATGGTCTCTTAAAAGCAGCTGAGCCAGCAGACCCAAAGAGAGCTCAAAAGTAAGGTTGCAACAGAGATTGGGATCGCTTTTACTTCATCTCCACAAATTGCTTTTGTAAATTGTTCTGTAAAATAGTGTTGTATCAGTAAAATATGTTGTATTGTGATTAATTAGAATTATCCTAACCTGTGATTTAACCATTTTGTGGTCTTCTGTTGATTTAAGATATTGAATATGTATTAAATATTTATTTATTGAATAAATAGTCATATGTTTGTGTTTGTACAAATTAGAACATGGATAAACCTATTTCCTAGAAAAAAATACTGACAACACAGGTTTTGGGTCATAAAGTTGAAATTAGGAGTAAGGAGTATTGTGGAACAACTTCTGTTTTCTTTGGCAAATCTGTCTGTGCTGTAATGGTGTGTGTTTGAGAAGAGTTCAGATTCACCTGGTAGAATAAAGCTTACAAATATAGCTCACTGGTTATCATAAAATATATTTTCAGCTCAAAAAAAAAAGGGTAAGAATTGAATGAAGTCACTCAAGTAAAAAGAATTTAAAGCATACTAATGCAACTGTTAGGAAAAAGACTTCTATAAGTCATACTTTTTATTTATTAGGTATGGATTTTTAATGCTGAGAAGGAAACATAGCAGTTCTCCCTTGCTATCAAATGTCATTCAGTAAATTGATAGCCATTGTAGGGTGGGGAAGGAGAATAGAAGAGCCTTTAGGAGCATCTTTTTGCAATGCACACTCAGGGCTGCCTTGCTTTTCATCATGGGGTTCAGCATGGGCATTGCAGCACAGCTGAAGGAAGTGCTAAAGGTATTTTTTCAGCCCTGGAAAGGTGTGTGCAAAGGGCCAGGTGAAGGTCATTACCTCTTCCCACCCCTCCACAATCTCGCATCTAGATTGATTTCACTGAAAGGAACTGGTTATTCTACTTTAACATATAATGAGTTTTAAACTCTTGGACTTTTAGATTGTAGGAGCTTTCCTGAATCCTGTTTTAGTTTGAATAAGATTTGGACATACTTAAGGGTCCGTCACTCATAGCAGTGAGCTTCTGTGTCATTTGCCCTGCCCTCACTGTCCCTTCCTCTGCCTGAATCCCCAATAATAAGGGCTCCTGACAGATCATTCATTTTTTCATGTTTGTGAGCACTTTGTTATTAAATAAAATTTTTTTCCACTTCTCTCAAAAAAGATTTTTCTCCTGAACAAGTTATGAAAAGGGCAGGTTAAATTTGCTCTCTAAAAGAGACCGCTTCAATAATGTCATCGCAAAATTTGTCCTTAACCAAGACAATAACTATGAAGGACAATTAGCAAGGAAACACATTATTTTTTTAAATTTTCTGCAGGATTTTCTGTGGTAATGGATATTATGCACTGTGGTTTTAGTGAAAACTAGTAATGTTTAAAAGGAAAACTTTTACGATAAAGTGCCAACACAACCTTTGCGTACTTTTCCTGCACAGTTCAGTGGAGTATGAAAAGACATATTTCGTCCTTTCCTGTAGGAAGTCAGTATTCCTTGTGTGGTTTGAATTCATCCTTAACCATCACTGAGTATCTCACAGGAGGGCTGTGGCTGGCTCCAGACAGATGTGCTGAACATCTCAAACTGCTTTGCAGTTTTCAAGCAGTGCTGAATTTGCAGCCATCCCATGCAGCTTATCGTACATTCATCCCATCACCATGAAAAGCTATTTTCTAGTGCTAACAGGCTGGATTTAGCACTGCACTGGACTAATCAGTTAGCTATAAAATTCCTATCTGCATTGCTTTTGCCAAAATGCAGGAAAAAAAAGTTCCCCTGGCTGTTCTGTCTCAGCAGCTTTCCTGACCACTCTAAGCACTTAGACATGATATGTTTTGATTATTTTTCTATAATTTGTTTCCCCCATGCATTAGGGCTTTTTTTTGCTGTGTTCTGGAGGCTTCCTGGTCATGTTCTAATATCATGGTGCCTGATCAGCTGGAGTAGCCCTACTGAAATTTATGAAGACCACAGCCTTCTATCTCTGTTCTGTGGTTTTGTATGCAACTGTAACACAAATTAACACACCCATATTGGTCATTAGCATTCTTCTCTGGCAGGCAGAAGAAAAACAAAGAGTTGTTGAGTGGTGTAAATGTGGTCAGAGACTGACAAATGGTCAGATCTCTGAAGTTTTCTGGAACAAAACTGAGCTTCTGGATCACAAACACCTCTGCATTGCAGTCCCGAGAAAGACAAAGCAGGGGGGGATGATCGTGATCTATTCCTAAGGCAGGGTGTATGAAATATTTGATTATACAAAAGTAATTTTCAGGTGGCTGAGCATTCAATGGGCTGGCTTTGTTAAGGGTTCAAGTTTTGTCTGCTTTCTGCATTTATGAATCATCACGTTGTGTGCTAGGAATTTTAAGATTCTCATAAATTGGTGGTCATGTTTCAATATCAATTTTTTAATGAAATATGGTCTTATAGTTTTTGGTCAAAAATAGGTAAAGAAGTTCTAACAAGAGGTGTGGTTAAGCTGTCCACATATGTGTAGTGGGTGTGTGTTTGGTCTTTGTCAGCTCTAACTCAAAGGTTTTAGTTAGAAGCTCTGCATATAATATTAAACTGTGCCTAGAGTAAGCTGCTGGTTTTGTTCCCATTTCATTGCTTTAGTTACAATAACTGGCTGTGGTCTGCTTAATTCATAATTTCTCTACATGGACACTAAACTGTTTCAATAACTACTGTACTGTCTGCTTCAGCATAGTGGTGCAATCTGATTACATCTAGAACTTGGAATATTTTCCACAGTATTAAAATCCTGGAGTCACTTGGAATGTAAAAGTAATAATTTCTGTATAATATTTTTAATGATGGTTACTTATTGCTAAAGCACTCCAATTCTAAACTCTCTTTGCTTCTCTCGGTGGGAAACGTGAGCACCTGAAATGCTGAACAGGTGTTTGAAAAAAGGAGATTCACAGCACATGGTTAGTAGTTATTTCTGCTTTCTAAATTGAAATGAGCAAAATGTGAAAACATGCCATACAAATAATTTATACTTCAGATTAACACTTAATGCTTTATATCATTGCACCATACTTGTTGATCGTATTGTATAAATAATACCCCAATATATAAATAATATCTTCATATTCACCTGCTATTTAACTACTATGGGCAGCTTTCTTTATGAAATTATAACTTTGTGTTAGTGCTCAGACTGTAGAGCATTTCTACACCAAACTTCCAGTGGATTTTCTGTATATTTCATAAAATCAGTGAGTGCATATTTATAAAACAGGGTTGGAGGATTGCTTGTTTCAGCTGTGTATAGACACACATGCTCCCGACCCCTCCAGTAATACTGACTGCCTCGAACCAAATTATCATGGCTTTTATGCCACAAAAGACATTGAAAGATTTGGAAGATGATGGATATCTCCCTTCATTGCCAGTATATGAACAACACAGACTTAACATTGTTTTATGCACGAGCAGGAGCAAGGCTTGCTGGAATAATAATGAATGGAATGTGTAGCGTCTGAAAACTAAACTATGCTCTAACAGGTTAGAAAATTCAGGATAAATATCTTTATTTTGTTATCCTCTTGTAAGGAAGAGCATTTTCTTTTGATTTCCCTTTCTGTAGAGGTGGAGAGTGCCCGTGGTGCAGCTTGGGGAGGTGGTCAGGGCTTGGCTGGAGAGCAGCTGAGCTGCAGCCTGGGGCAGGAAAGTGTTTGTAGCTGTGTAGTCTAACATTGATTATTCACTCATCTGAAACGGACTTCTGGTTTTGGCTGCACTGGCCTACAGCCTGGAGAGAGAAAGCCTCTATCTTTTCATGTCTCTATTTTAGTGTGTATTTCTTAAGGCTTAAAAATGCATTCAGCTGTGAGGATATTTTTATTCTGTTGGAAGTGCTTCATTTATTTTATTGGGCCTCAGTGTACAGCCCCACTGAACATGGCAGAGTCTGAGTGTTTCACTCTGGCTTGGGAAAAGCTTTCTTAGCAGAACCAAAATGGAAAATCCATGAAAAACACTGTCTGATGGAAATAAATATATTGTGGGATATAAGCACTCCAAATAACAGCCTGGAAGGTGACATTGAAGGACCTCATTACTTTCTTCAGCTCTTAGCAAGCAGCCAGCTGAACCAGCTGCTCTGAGCAAAATGGGATCAGCAGGTGGACAGGGACAGGGATGCAGGCTGTCCAAGGCTGTGTCTGAAAGGATTCTGTGGGTCTGTCCCCAGCTGGCAGGGTGGGAAAGGCACCTGCTTTGAAGAAGGGGCAACATTTTATTTTGGTGGGTTTTGGCATGGAGGCTGAAATACATGCTGCAGCTCCCTGGAGGAAGGACCAAGGACAGGGGAGGTAGCAAGGAGCAGAAAGGAGTTTGAATGTTCCTGTTGTGAAACTCTGCAGACAGAATGTGACCAGCTCAGCAAATTGGTCCATAAAGTATAAGGATGAAATGAGCAAAGAAGTCCATTGAAAGAATGATTTGGAAGGCCTAGAAATGTCTCCTGCCTCTGTTTTAGGGTGGGAAATAATTTCTTTTTCACCCTTTTTGTATGTGATGGGAAAACTTTGAATTTATGGACTTGAAAGAAGAAAACACAGCTAACTAGGTCAATGAAAAATTCTGCATATACATTTTCTGAGTAATTTCTGTTTTGCTGAACTCCACAAGAGCTCTTTACAGATGTATGTAGCATTGTCCCTTCCCTGCTGACTGCTCAAGTTGTGGAAGACTTTAAAAAGTCATCTCTCATCTGCTGCTGTTCCAAAGCATTGCATTGTCTTTCACTGTAGCCAGGCCTGGACAGTCACTGAATGTCATCCAGCACTTAATAATATGGATGTTGTCATTTGTCATCTCAGTCACCACTGTCACTCTGTCATGTCAGTCTGTTATATTGGCGCGTGGTGTTGCTGCCTCTCTGTCCTTCATCTCACAGGTTTCATGAACTCTGAAGATTCAGTTCAGAGGGAAAAAACTCCGTGTCTAAGGCTTACCTTCACTCTATGTGCACCTTATTGCAGGTGGTGAATGTCCTTTTAGAGAAGGACAGTACCTATTTTATCTCAGACCATGGAGCGTGCTGTATTTCTGTTTCCTTTATGTTCCTTCCATAAAAGAAGAAAAATTGCATAATGTCATTGCAGTAGCAAGAAAAAGCCTTTGGTCTTCAGGTTTGATTGGGTTATTTTGCTGTAGCCGGGAGAATATGATCTTTCTGAAACATCAGATATAAATGTTTTTCTTCTTTCTTCAGAAAGGGCAATACTAAGAACCCAAGTAATCTCATGCTGCCATTATCTAGAAAGAAAAACCAGGAATATCAGAAAAAACAGGAATAATTCAGAAAAAAACCCGGAATAGCTGTTTGAATAACAGAGAGGGCTGGAGAGAGGCTAAAACATCACTGATGTAAGTGTGTGTGTATACACACACACATATGTACACACACACATATAAGCTCTCTGGAACAGTGTTGGTTTTTACAGAATTTTTGTACCAGTTGTCATTATTTTAGAATGGAGATACCCAGACATTGATTGAAATAGTTAATTTTTAAATCAAAACTTAGATAATACCTGTCAAAAATTGATTTTTTTTTTTTGGTTTTGTGCATGTGCCTGAATATGAGATATGCATTTTGCCAGAAGTGACAGCAGGATCGTCCAGACCCTTCCATCCTGCTTGCCCACCTGGCTCTGTACAGCAGCCTTTGATTGTCACAGGCTGCCCCACTGGGATTTGACTCCTCCTTGCAGGGGAGGATCCTGCTCTGTGTGCTCGGGCTGTTCCCCAGCCTGCTAAGGGAACCAAACACACCAACATATGTTGGAGAGAAAGCACATTCCTGATGTCTTAATTAAAGAGAATAAATGAGTTTGTTAATTAGGTAGATTACAGAAAGAGCTTTCCAGGGAACACCTATTGACTTCTTCAGGAGTTTCCCAGAGAGTGACCCCATTCTCAGGCTGGAACCTCGGGTTCTGATGCAAAAGCACAAGAATTGTGTCTGGTGAAGAAACAGGGCCCTGAAACTGAGGCAGAGCCAGTGTGGGGTGCATGAGCTCAGGAAATGTACCATGAATCAAATCTCTACAGCAGTGGAGCTTTTCCGAGTAGTAGGAAATCCAGGAAAGTTGCCTTGCAAAATCCAGTGTTAGTATTACAGATATGGAGTGTATTAGAGAAAGGAGTGTGAAGCTGACAAATCTGCTCACCTTTACATCAATGGAAGGCTGTATAAATGTTATGCATGCATTAATACCTGTAGACCATATGGGGGTTATGTGTTTTGGATTTCAGGGTTTTTTCATCATAATCATCACTGGTAGGTTTTGTGAATGTCTCTCTTGGAGAATAAAGACTTGAAAAAATGCTGATGGCAAGGGGATCTGCTAGAATGTTAATTTTAATTTTCCTCCCAAAACTTCATTAAAATGTGCATTAATCCATATTCATTTTGTTGAGGAAAAGTACTATTGGCCTTTTCTTTCATTTTTCCTTCTTATTTTTTACTTCAGATGAAGAAAATACTTGAATGCTTTCCTAATTTCTGTCATGCAGGAAAGAAAACCTTTCCTGTCTTCATTTAGTAAACTGTCTTGCTTTAGTATCTTCAAAACCATCTTCCCATAACTTGATTAAAATTCAGTCTTTTTTGTTAAGCCACCTTAATTTTATGGCTGTATTTCTATAGTTTGCTACTTTTTTTGGTAAATAATGCAATAAGGAATTGAAATTTCATTCTAGAACCCAATAAATAATAAGGTAAAGTGTAAAATGCAGCAATAAATCATGCCTTAGGAAGTAAATTTGCTTAATTTTCAGAGGTATATAAGGAGAGGAATCATTCTTATTTATATGTATTTTTTTATTCTTTGTCTAAAAATCTTATTGTGGTTTTGGCTTAGATGTTAATTCATGTTAGCCTGAGCACAATATATATATATATATATTATTCAAGAGATATGATGCTTTAAAAAAAAATTGGCAGTACTGTTGTGTATATAAAAGTCAGTTTCATTTAGATGGTAATACTGTTTTAATATGACAAACCATCAGCAGTTTTGAGTTATTTGAAATTCAATGGCAAACATTTTAAGATAATTAAGTTGTATTTTGCTTTGTTTGATCAAGTCCTATTTTCGTGCTTCCATCTGCTCTAAAGGGGGTGGTATGGATGGTCCCAGGGGCCTTATTTTAGATCTGGGCTTGGTGGATGGTGTCAGCAGCAAGGACAGTTCCACTCTCGGCAGTCACAGTGCTATGAGTGTTGCTCTGAAATTTGATTTTGTGCAACCAAAAGTGAACAGTGAGATAACATCATGTGCTTAAAAGTGAAAAGTTTTTAAAAAACATAATGTGCTTGCAAAATTTGTCAAATGTAGGATGATATTTGTGGAGTAGGATGATGATACACTGTTTTAAACAGCACCTTTCAAAAGCAGCTGTGTGACACCATCTGTGTGTTAGCTCTTGGTAGCAAAAACTCAAGTCAGGCTTAAGAAATGCACTAAACTGTGCTTGAACTTGAATAAACTGGATGTTTGGAAGGGATAAAGATCTTCCCTGGCAACTCTCACTTCACATTGATGATAGAAGTTTTTTTTTTAAAGAAAAATATATTTTTCCACAGAAACTTCTCCATTTATTATTAAGATGTGCTTTGAAAGATGATATGAGCATCTTTTTTTCTTATATCATCAAATGTATTGTTATGGTTTGGAGTGTTCAGAGCTGCTAACAGAGCTGGTGAGACAAATCCCCATGGTTTTCTATAAATTATAGACCTCTATAGTGGATTTCTTACTGGGACTTTGTGTCCCAGACAGTGAGCAGTTTGATTCCCAGTGGTTCCAGTGACCTTTGAGCAGGAGTGGAGGGTGATGTGCCCTGCACTGGGTGTCTCAGTCCTGCAGATGGAAAATGTGGGTCCCTTTCCTTCCATCCACTCCTCCCTTCTCACTTCATTGAGCTATTAACATTTTAGAAATCATTAGTGCCTAACAAGTCTTGTGCTTTTTGCTTGAAATAGGATGGAATGTATTTGGACAAAAGGGATGGTTCTTTCAGGAAAACTTTCCTAAAAACATATCCGCTCATGGTTTTGAGTCTGAGAGCCATTTCCTCATGCAGACAAGAGAATTCTCTCCAAATTTTTGCTCTCTGGTGATAGCAGGGAGAAATTCACTTGTACTGCTGCAGAGAAGTTCCCTGTTTCTTTGCAGTGGTGTTTGCTCATGTTTACAGCATTTAGTTCCTTGTTCAATAACTTGTTGAATGTTTATCTATAAATGGGATTTTATTGCTCAGACTTGATCAGGCAAAGGTTTTTTGTCTAAACCCCTTAGTGTTTAGTAATAACTATGTTGGACTTTAAGTTTGACATGTTGTGCCCCCAGTAGATCCCTGTCCTAAAATATATTTTGTTTTGAAAAAGGTAGTTTTACTTTCTCTGGAATTAAAGGCTTACACACCTCTGACATGAAAACCCAATCATACAGTATGTCAAATAACAAGAAAATTTGAGCAATGCTCTGAATTTCAGGTTATTTGGAACAGCAACACATTTCAAGAACAGCATCTTCATCTCAATGGTCAGGTTTTGGCTTAAGGAAACAAATGAGTGTAAGTGCAAAGGTGTTTTAAATGAAGTGAACTGTTCCATTTAGCTGTGGGTATATTCTGCAAATCCCTTGGGTCCTGTCAGGGTACAGGATTATTCAACACCTGATCTTGCTCCCTAAATCTTTTGGCTCTTCTAAGTCATCATCTCCTGGGAAGTATTGAGTGCATTTTGTTTTTCATTGTTTGAACACTTTATTTTTTCTTGCAGCTCCTAAAAATAAAACCTTAATGGAGCCTTTCCACTCTGGTCAAGTATTTATGCTATACATGATCAATATAGAGGAAGTAAATTCTGCTTGTGCATATTTTTCACATTCCAAGTGAATCAAAATTTATCAAATCACAGATGACTTCTATGATTATAACTTTGGCTTCAGAGATACAAATAAGCATGAAGGTTTCTCCATGGCACTTTATCTTACAACACTGAATGCTTATTTTGGTTCCTGAAAACTAAAAATCAAGTTCCTTAAAGGAATTGTTTGTGCTCTTGTGCATGAATCTATTGGCAACTCTAAGTGTTTTACTTTCTCTGGGGCTCAAACAAAGAGAAGGGAATGTTTTTCATTTAATGAATGAAGTGATGAAAATGGCAAGAAACTTGAACAAATCCCCAATATTGAAAACTGAGGGCAACCTGAAAGTAGCAATCTCATTTTACACACACACACAAAAAATCAGTTTGTGTTCTGTGAACAGTGTTTTTTTTTCTCCTGCTGCAAGTTGATTACACGTGGGGAGTTGTGTGTTATAGATCTGTAAGGGATACAAGTTAGAGGAAAAATCCTGAGAAAGAAAGAAACTTGCTTGATTCTAGAGCTGCCTTCTATGTCATGATTCTCCAGGGTCCACTTAGGAGGAATCAAGGTTTGCACTGAGGCATGAGAAGGGAAATGTTTTCTGCTTTGTCACTCCTCAGGATAAAACTCCAGTGTGCTTCCAGTCCTTATCAAATGTGACCTGTTCTTCATTAGCTGTTTGTGCTTTCATTAATCAAATGTGAACCATGTAGCTAGAATGTTGGGAACAAAAAGGCTGAGAGTGGTTATGGCTGAAAAATAAAGTACTGCAAATACTGCCTTTAAATCTCTTATCTCTGGACTTGAGAGAGTTTCATCATTTTGACAAATTTGGCAAGCTCAAAGAAGAAATTAAAACTGTTTTTTAAAATCTGAATGCAAGATTTAAAGCCTTGAACAGTACCAAATATCTATAGTTTATTTCTTAAATTCATGAAGTTACAGGAAGTAACTTAATGTATCAGGAGATGCTTATGAGCTAATTATCAAAAAGTTGTTAGAAGATGGGGATTAAAGCCAACTACTTCTGGATATTTTTCTACTTCCTGTGGATTGAAGCAATTAGTAAAAATGTTGCCATCAGCAAAGTTTCCATCATTATTTCCCACATGTACCCTTTGCAATTGTACAAGTTCTTTCAATGATAAATAAAAATTAATCTTCTTTCTCATTTGGAAAAAAACCCAAGCACAAGATTAAAAAGTGTCCTACTGATACTAATACGAGCAATATCATCTTTCATTAAAGGTAGAAATTGTTTATATCCTAATATCTTGACACAAACATTCAAGGTTATTTTGAGCCCTATGGGACAACAATAAAGGCTTCTGCTTTAACAATTGGAATAAAGAGCTTTTAGAAACACTTGAGTTTCTGTAATGAAATTGAATATTGGTCTGTTGAATGAGTTTGTTGCCTCTGACATAGTTGACTCTAAGATGGTCTGTCAGATAATCTGGCTATATAAAGAACAGCATAAATTCATCAGAAAAATACCTATCTGTACCATGAAAAATGTGGATTTATGTTCTTAGCATTTTAATTATTTAATTTTGATTACAGGGATCATCTCATTGTAAAGTGATTGCTGTATTTTAAATCAAGTTGTTATTCAATATTTACTGTTAGTGTCCAGAAATTCAGCTGAGCTAAAGACAGCTCCTAGTGTCCTGCCAATTCTATACATAGCAGCAAATCAAACCACAGTCCTCTCTAGTCCCCTCTGGTTCAAATCCTGCAAATTTTGGTTAGATTCTTCCTAAATCTGGCAAATACTTTCTTTAGTTTTCTTTCCTTGAGGTCATTGTGCTGTACTCTCAGGGAAGCCCATATTTATATTATATCTAAATGTATATTTCTTTTATCCAAAATACACGTGAATTGCACATCTGAAAATTTTCTGCTGAAAGATTTGACTCTGTTTTGGGTGTGTCAGGAAAATGTCTTAATCAGGAGGAGTCTGTGGAAAGGGACAATTCCTTAGAGCCTGGCAGCTCACACCAGTGCTGTGGGCAGTTTTACTTCTTCCTGGTTCTTTGCATTCCTGCTCAGATCTATGAGTAAAAATGAAGTTTTCCTATTGAAGTTTGGTGCTTATGTCACATTTTCATTCACCTACAGTTGTTTTGTGTGTGGAAAATATGTTTTGACTAGTGAAGTATTTTATGAAGGCAAATATTACAAAGATTGGTCTGTGCATAGTTATTCAATATAGCTGTTCCTTGATCCTTACTTGGACACTTCCTTGCAATCTAGAAAAATATTTTGAATCCATTTTATGGCTTTCAATTGAACACATAATTTTCAGTATTTTTATTACATTTATTTTTGAACAGAAAATATGTATTTCTCTTGGAATCCAAATTTTAAAAACTGGAATAGGCTCTGACTGCTTCTTAAAAATTACTGTTAAAAGAGGGAAAAAATATGAATGTACTCTCTCACTGGCCTTCTTATCTTAAAAATTACTGTTATTTTAGCTGGTTATTCACATGAGTAATCCATTGAACTTTGTAAAGGTTTCAATATTCTGGGTTTTATGTCTTTCACTGTTACAGAAATGATCTGTAGTATTTTACTATTACGTGAGGCAAATAATATGGGATTGCAGAATCCACTTTATTTCTCTCTTTGGTTTCTGTCACTTCCATCCAATTTCATGACCCATTTCTTAAGTTGCTTATACCTGACACAAATCTGTATTTGTATTTATGTACATAAATATTATTTTGTGATATTTTTGAAAATGGTTGCTGGAGCCTGGGGGCTGTTGCTTTGTGCCAGCAATACAGGAAGGGCAAGCCAGTACTTGTGCCCTTCAGGAGAACCGACACAAGGGCTCTGACAAAAAAAAGAAGCAGAAGCCAGACAGTTGGGAATATAAAAAATGTGGTGCATAAACTTTATAGTACACTTATTGCTCTGAATTTTCTTGCTCCTATATAATTTTGGATCAGGAGAGGGAGGTGGGGTTCATCCCTTCATTCTCATAGTATTTTCTATATTATTGACCATTTTCTATGTTAAGTAGGTGTATGCATTGTATTAAATACTTCCTGTTCTGTCTACTCCCAAACCATTGCAAAGATTATATGTTCTATCATGCTAATAATCTAAATTTTTTAAGTCCCTGAAGAAGTTTGTGCAATAGACGTTGATAACTTCTAGAAAATTATCAGCAGTTGCACAGACAATTAGTCATAGTCAAAGTTTGGCAGGTATAAAGACTCAGTTAAGCTTTGAATAGATATTATAAAAATAATATCTGCATGTGACTTCTCTGAAGAATCCAAATCTGAGATTTTAATTAACATCTGTTTTCTTTCTTCTTGGAGCCTTAAAATTTAAAGCAATGATTTCTCTTAATATTTTGGATTTCTGGTTTGACACAGCCTCTTTGCATCAAATGAGAATAGACATTAATGAAGTATAAAATACAATGAAAGAATGCCTTCTCTCAAAGTCTAGTGCAATTCTTAGCTGTCTTACTCATCAAGGACAACAACCCTGGCTCAAATAAGATGTTTTTGGAAAGCTAAATGTAGTGGAAATATTTTAATTTTCACTGCTGAACCTCTGACAACATTTATCTCTTAAGGGAATAGTTTAAGCATAAAATAAGCAAATATCTTCTGATGGAGATATACTTCTGTTTGGCTTTTGAATTTTACTAGGAGACTTGGCACAGAAAAACATGTGGCAGAAAACATAAAAAACCATTAGATCTAGAAGGTGTCTGGATAACCCTTGTGTTTTCTGTAAATATAAACAGTTTCTCAGAAACAATTCAGGGTGCAGCTGACTGATTGCAGGTGTGTTAGGGTCATGGGTCTGGGTCGCTGTTCCATGCTTTGCTTCTGCTGTACTACAAGTTTGTAATAATTTCCTTGATTAATACCTGAAATAGGGCATTTTCTATTATACATCATTATTAATCATATTCAACAGTAGAATTTTGGATATGCCTTTCCTAATATACCAGTTTGGATTTGTTTTGGTGTGGAGATGGATCAGCGTGGCAGCGTGACGTGGGGATGACAGATTTCATTGTGTTTGTGTGGTGGCATTGCAGGAGTAAATCTTGTTTGCATCTCCTCTGAAATGTTTCACATAACACTGCACCAGTCTCCCTTGGGGTGAGGTTACACTTTGGTGCATGTGTCAAGATCTTCTCAATGACAAACAGTTTGAATAAGCTGTGTTTGAAGTGCATAAGATGGAATTTCATGTGAGTTTTTGCTGATACCCTCGATGGTTTCCTAGCTTGGCTGCTCATGAAAAGTGTGAAACTAAAGCTAGATACACAGCCACCAGGACACAAGATGAACAATGTATTCAAAATATGAAAGTGTTTTTCTGAATGTGTTAATCAGCTCTATATACCTTCCAATTATGCTTGTAATATCTGTTAAACAATGCTCCTATATTTATTTATTTTTAATTTCAGGGGTGATGCAATATTTAGAATACAATTATGTTTTGGTTTGCTGTGCTCCTCTTGCCAATTTCTTGTGTTTTGAAGTCTCTCACTGATTGCTTCTCATTTTTCATTGCTGATGGCCCCTTCAGACAGGCAGGCTCTGAGCTAATTAGCAAAGCTTTGTTCATGAATGCTTGATTCCTCCAAAAACTCTGCAGGAAGGAAAATTATGAACAATGCTACACAATCTGCAGTTGCAGAGGCTATAGTGTTAACAGTAATGTGCTGCAATGTTTAAATTAAAATCCACCACTTTAGATATTATTAATTAATGCTCTGTGATGGGGAAGTTTATAGTCCAAAGGACAGTGGAGTAGGATGATGCACTGCTGCAGGCCTGAGAACAAAAGCTGGCATGCGAGAGTGGTGTCAGTCTAAACCACTGCTTGAAATTCCTCTGGAATTTTGTGGTTAGACTTGCAAACTGGGCTGGTTTTTTAGTCATCATTTGGCAAAGCTCCAAGCCTTCTTTGTTTTCTTTGTCCTGCTTTGTTCATCTGATTCTGTGGGTGCCTAATTGCTGCTTAAACAAATTGTGCCTCACAGCGATGAAAGGGTGAACTCTGACTTTGGTCCAGAGTGGAAGGGGCAGTGAGCAAGATGAGGAATAGATCCAAGGATGGCAGGAGGAGGAGCTGGGTTTTCTGAGATGGTAAAGCAACAAAATCTGGTACCTCTGGTGAAGAAGCTCTGTTACATGGAGAACTCCTGGTCATCATTGGTTCTTGTGATTAAGGGCAGTAATCTGGGAGCAGGGATGGGCATTTTTCTCCTCATTACATTCATGGCTTCATCTCTTTGCTGTTTGAGACATCACACTCCTAGTGAGACCCATCTCTGCTTTGGAGGACCTTATTTCTTTTGGGATGGTTTTCAACACTGTGTTTGCTTATTTCATGAGATCCAGAATTTGTGCTTCTGCATTAAGACAAAATCCTTTTCTTTCAAGATAGTTTTAAAGTTTTTCATATTAAATGAGTAATACAAATTAGTGCTGCTCATCTGCACCACTGAAGGTGTGCAATTGCCTCCTGGCAGACACTGCTTAGCAGATCTCTGAAGCCAGGATGTGTTCCTTGGCTTTCTTTATGTTCTTATTGTGTGAAGGTGTGCATGAAATGTAACATGAACCTAGTCAAAGTCATTCTGTAAATAAACAATCCTTAATGACTAAATGAAGATGTGTGTGTGTGTAAACTGAGGCTTCCCTGGGGTCAGCCAGATGAGGGTTCTGGAAGGGGCTGTACCACGTTACCTGTTGTACAGTAGATGGAAGAATAAGAGTTCTGCTGCTTCAGAGCAAGGCAACCGGAATTATTAAGAGCTGGCTCCTGAAAAGATCTATGTTAATCCTTTTGAAGTGAATGTTTATTCAAGGAAGTTTCTGCGGAGGTGGCCCATAAATTTGATGTTGCTTCAAGCAATGGATAGAATACTTATTTCCTTGAAAGGAATTGTAGCATATTGGCTCCATTAAAAATGAGTGTACATTTTGTTAGCATGTCGTGTCCTAGCTTAAACTTACACTCATGGCCAGGCAATTCAGTGTGCAATGCAGTTGGAAATAGTTCTTAACATAGATTAAAATTTGGGGATGTGATGGCTTTGATTAAAATCAATATATGGAGTGACAGTTACTAAAATGCAGATGAAAACTAGTACAAAGAATTAATAAGGGACACTGATAATAGAATGGCCATCACTTAATATTTTATGTAGATTCATAAAACATCTTTCAAATTTTGAATCAACAGCTGGTAAAAAATGCAATAGTAATGAGCTCATTTGTATGTAAATGACTGTCATTCTATTCTAGGCTCCCCATGCTTTATGGGATCCTGCTAGATATCACTAAGTATGGTCAAGAAAATAGGCCTTTTCAGGAAACCCTTCAAAAAATCAATTTAAATGCAAAGTCTTTGCCTGGCTTTTAAGTTTTCAAAAGTAATTCATAAGGCTCTATCAGTCTGAAAGTTCTGTATACTTGTATTTAAAATAGTAATCCAGTACATTATTGGGAGCTGAATATCATACAAATTAGGAGCTCTAGGATAATTCTGGCAACAGCAGAAGGTAAATTCTTGGCATGTTCAAACTCTCTTGGAAGAACTGGCCAAAGTAGGTGTCAATGTCTGTGTACCCAGGGACGTGAAGTGAATGTGCAAAAGAATCCACATTGTGTGCATTCCTTTATATTGCTTATACTCAATAGCCGCTAAAGCCCCATATTTTCTGTACGTACCTGGACTTAGAGCTAGAAGGAGCAGATTTCTGATGAGGAATTTTTACATGGAGACCCTGCCATGGTGAGTTGTTGTACTACATCTTGTGCAGAAGTGCACCATGTGCCTTTTATCACCAATAAAGCATGGTCATGAAGGTGAACATTTTGACCTTGGCATGAAGGGATGATGGATGTAAAGCTCAAGCTTTATGAGTTAAAAATTATTTTGATAGAAATGAAATACCAGGGGTTTTTTGGTAGTATACATCAGTATACAGAACAACAGAATTTTAATATTAGTCAATTTACTGGAAAAGTAAGTTTTCCAATGTTTGGAGCAATTTTGATGTTCATAAAGCTTCAAATTAGTTAAGTTCTAAAGGAAAGAATTGACTTCCACTCAAAATTACTAAAATGTTTAGCTCTTTCTTGTTTTTAATAATGTGTTTTTAAGTGTAAGTGGCTTAAAAACACTTAAAGTGAAAGTCTTAAATGCAAAGTGGAGATTAGAAGTGTGTGTTAACACAAAAACCAGAAAGAAATGTTTTGATTGATATCTCAGAAGGAAATGCCAAGGATAAATATAAATACAGTTGATTGCAATTGATGTGGGCAAGTGGTAATCAGCTGCTAATCTAAACAAACAAGACTCCAGCAGATATTTCAACTCTTCACCTTTCCACTTGTCTTTGAGTTGCCTTTCCCAATCCCATTTGCAAACAATTTTTCTACTTGTAATATCACTAATACATTTCTTAGGCTGTGGGCAGTTAATGAAAAATATCTTTTTAAAAAGAAAGAAGTGTATGGATGAAGCAAAGGGTTATGGTTTGGGGGGAATTGTTCTCTTTGTCACCTTTAGAGAAACCTGGGAAACTGTAGGTTTTTTTTCCTGAAAGATAAAGTACACTGCCTTATTTATATATATACTTATATATGTATATAATATATATATATAATATATACACACACATATATATTATATATATATAATATATATACATATAATATACAAATAATATCTACATGCAAAAATCCTGTGTGAATTGTAATTTTCTTTAGAGTGGTGGGAAATATGAAGAGGGGTGCTTTTAGCTTCTGCTCCATTATTTATGTCACCAAGGAAAGGCTTTTTGCTGAGACAGCACTTTGCATTCTCTCTTGGCATGTGAATTACCGGTTCTCCAGCAGTGCTTTACCATGGGCAGGGCTCATGGAAGCAGCTGTGACCTTCAGGCTGATGGAGGTGACCCAGGGTGACTCAAGTGGCTTTCAAGGGTCTCATAATGAATTCTGATGAAGCCTAAATGCTGGAAATGAGGTGGTGGGACTGACCATTTTTAGCTAGCTCCTGTGTTAGCACAGAGCAGTTTAGAGCTGTTAGTTAATGTGTCAGCCTGCTTGTGATGAAGTATTAAAGGTGCTTTAAAGTACAGTGGCCTTTTTCAGTCCTCCCTTTTAGTTTTCTGGAGGATTGCCTAGACTGCTCCACATGAATAAAAAAACCTGAAGCATATTGGTTTCTGACATGTTTTAGGAAATCTCTTTGTAAAAGTGAAAAATACCAGAATGAGTTGATTGCTATTTTTACCACCAGTGTGTAGATTGTTTAAATTGCAAAACAGTAAAAAAAAGGAGACTTTTTGCTCTGCAGAAGACCACAGGTGGAAGCAAGCATAAAAGCTGAACACAGATAAACTGAAGCAAATTTTAGGAAATATTAAAAAGAAGTTGAAATTGCCTATGGAAATTTAGGTGTTTGTACATTGAATTGAAGAATTACATTAACTTAGAGGAGAAAATAATAGCACGTGAACTGAATTTTCAATTAGAATGAATTATCTTACTATGGATTTTTAGTAGTTAAACTAAAAGCTTTTTGCACTTTAAGTTATTAGCTGTGAAGTAAGAAGAGATGAATATTCTCAAAAATTAGTCCATGAATTGCTTTCTCATGCAATTGTTGTTTATGTATTGAGAAAAATATTTAAAATTTTGAAAAAATATTTATGCATCATTATCAAGGAGTGTGACTAGGGCATTGTGAGGTTTTCTGGTTTGTTTATTGTATATCCTGAAGAGGATGCAACTGGAACTTCAGCTGAAACTGAGGTGATAGGAGCCAATGCAAGAGTAAGAATTTTCAAAGCTGCCCACAAAGGGTCCCACCTTACCCTGTTCCCACAGCTTTTTGATAACCCTGAAGTGTACCAAGGTCTAGCAGAGAGAAACAGTAGTCTGATGGAATTTCAGAGTTCTGTAAGGAATTATCAACAGACCCTATTAAAGCCTACAATGCTACCTTGGGGAGTCTCTCAAGGTTCCTTCGTCAAGGCTGGTTTATTGTCCACATAGTTTGTTAAAAAGCTTTTAAAGCCATTGTGGTCGATTGGATCTGTGTGGCTGTTGTAAAAGTGCAGTAAGTCAACATTAAAGTTCTTATGAAATTTTAATGCCAAAAAATTAAAAGCACAAGTGCTGTAATCAGTTCATAAAATAAAATATTTGAGTCTCTGACCCCATGCTGCCAGGTGGGATCAACAAATGCTGCAGTGTTTTATTTTCTTACTCTCCAGGCGTGTATTTGTATTTTTCCTCTGTACACATAGTCCAGTGCTCTGTGTAAGTGAAGTGTTTTGGCATTACAGATAAGCATAATATCCTGCCCTAATGTTTTGTACTGATGAGAGTGTGTTCTGTGTGAAAAGCACTGTGGCAGTAGTCAGCTCTGTAGCTGGACAGGTTACTACTGTTTACTGCACTTTCCTGAAAGCTTTGGAGTTTGTGCTCAGTCACATACATTTTCCCATTATTTTTATATTTTTTTTCAGTTTTTCAGATCACAAGTGAATGAAGGTTGACTTGTTTATTCTAAAAAAGTTGCTTACTGAACTTTTGGTAAAAGTAATGTATTAACTGTGGTCCTGGAGTCAGAGTGTTTCTCATGGACTGGACCTTTAGCAAACCAAGTTATGTGAATTTGTTTTATTTTGTTGTTTGGTTGATTTTTTTCCCTTAAGCTTTTCACATTCATTTGTTCTGTTCCCACCACCCCGAGAGTTATAATCTCTATTTTTCAGTGTGGTACATATTATTTTATTTTTCCCTTAATCTATCTCAATCTCTGCCAATTCTCCATCAAATCAGAGACCATTTTGAACTTGATTGTTGACTTGACCATTTGTTTTTACCAGCACATTTCAGGGTTTGGCACCAAGTTTTACAAGCTCAAAACCTTTTAAAGTAACAACATAAATCAAACCTGAAAGTGGAGAAATGTATGGACACTTAAAATGCAGCATCTTTGCACAATGCTGAAATTATGTAAAAGGCTTAAAGATGATCCATGTGTTTCCTCAGTGTCCAGATGGATGACAAAGCAAATGTCAAGACCCCCTCAGGACTATAACAGAAAAGAAATTTTTGCCTTCTTTTAAAACATAGAGCAGAAAAAGTTTTTAAATGTAAGCAGTTCATAAACTGCATTGCTGGCACACAGAATATAATAAATTAGCTAAAATGCAAAGTTAATTTAGAAATACAATTATGTATCTACAAAATATAATCAGGCATATGGATTGGGGTGCTAAAACTAATACAGCAAACTTGTTTCTAAGCAGTAATTTTTCTGTGCTGGAAGAAATTATTAAGATGCTTGTAAATATTAAATAATTTGAAGCAAAAAAAGGACTTATGATTTATGTCATCCTGAAGTTTGAGTGGCATGCAATGTTGTTAGATTCAGAGAAGGAATTATTGTATTTCTGAAAGTCATCTGCAATGGAGGCCTGTCATAGTGTAACTAAGAAATAATGACTAGAGCAATTTTAGAAGGAATGAAGCTTGCAGATGATATATAATGACAGGGAACATAAACAAAAAGCCCTGAATAACCTACCACCTACCTCTTGAATAATCTATTTTTGGGAAAAGTAAGACAGCCACAAAGGCAGAATGTGTCTGATCGTGTGTATATTTTCTTACCACCTGTTGCTAGAAAAATCTAATGTTCTTACTGCTGTTACTCAGGTTGATTCTGTGAGTGAATAAATGCTATTTTCATTGAAAACTATGACCTAAATCCTCATTACTTCAGTCATAGCAGGGCTGGACATTGCACTAATGGGAATACATTGTGGTTTCTAATTCACAGTAAATTGTTGCAACAGTTCCTATCTCCACTATGGAACTCAGTGGGATTTGCTCATATTTGGTGTATTTTTAATTATTTTTTAAATAAATATAGTGATTGCTAAAATCCTCCTGGAGAAGTTCTTTGCAAACTATGGACTAGTGAGTTTTATCAATGTATTTCTTTTTCCATCCAAAGGTGTCTTTCTTAACTGTGTTTTAGGATTTGGTTCATGCTGTGAACAGAGATGAAGCTTCCTGTCAGCAGTGCAGGGACCAGTGGTGCAGTTATTTTATTTCTAAATGAACATTGTTGTATCCCATTGCTGGCTTTCACTTCTCCATCAGAGAGAACAAATGTTTCTCTCTGGCAGTTGATTTTACTTAGCATTTTGTGCAAAACATTGATTCAGATCCTGATAAAGTAGATAGAAACCAATTTTCTACTATCATATATTTTATTTGTCTGCTATCTGTGTCATCTAGTCTGCATCTTTATCTAAATTAAATGTCATTTGGAAAAAAACTTTTTTCTTAACAACATAGACTACATTTAGAGTTCTACCATACTGCAATTTTAAAAAAGAAGATTAAAGGAAGGATCTAATGCATTAGTTTTCTGTCTAATTTGAACCAGAGTGGTGCTCAGATGTTTTGTAAAACACATGTAAAGCAGAGTATGAGAAGGTTATCAGAAGAAAGTAGAAGCATTTGCCCCTGAATGGCCATGTAGAAAGCTGAAATAGTCAGAAAGTTTTTCTAGTGAGAAGCTAATGCTTCTTTCTTATAGATTTTTTTTCTTTTATAAGATGCACAGAAGAAGTGTTCCTGGACAACAGAATGACAAGGCCATATTCTTATTTTTACAGAGATTAATTTGCTATTCAATTATAACAAGAAGATTCTAGATATAAGCACAACACAATGCTTTTATTTCAAAGGACTTGATCTTCAACAGATGTTTACTTCAGCAATTAAAAGAAAAAACTTAGTTTCAGTTATTTCCTTGGTAGTTTGTCATCTTTGTCCCATGCTCAGCTGGAACTGAGCATGCAGTTTTCTTGCAGAGATGCTATGGAACTGCAGACACCTTTCTCAGAAAGTGGTGTCTGGTACTGGAGGAAAATTTGATTTCATCAGGGGTCAGCTTCAAAACCCCACTGATATAATAGTGTTAAAAATTAATTTGCCATGTATACAATGTACATTTAATTACAGGTTAATGCACCAGATGAGCCTTTTGTTAGATTTGGGTGAACAAGTGGTGCTCTGTGCATTTCTTTGTGTTTCCCAGCAGGGGAAGTTTGCTGTCAGAGGAAACACAGTAAATGCATTTAACAGGAGTGGCTGAATGCCAAAACAGAAAAAAACATTGTCAAACAAGGACCTAGTGTTTAACTCCAATTTATTTACACCCTAAAAATAGCTAAAGGGTAAGGACAGCATAGTCTTGATGGAAGCAATAGAATGACACCAAGGAACCCTGTCTGAATTAAAATTCTCAGTTTAAAATACAAAAGAGCTACATAAGCGAACACCAAGCTAACACCTGTGCAAACGGTTCTGATTTGTTGCTCATCTCTTGTTAAGGGTTTTCTGGGTGTCCTTTTGTTCACTCTGGTTGTTTCAGCCTCTCCATGACTGAAGCCAGTGCAAACCTGAAGTGGCACTGCCCCTGCCTGCAGTCACTCCCTATGACACCAGAAAAACACTGAAAAACTGACAGTCACATTCTAAATGAAGGCCAAACACTGAAAAACTGACAGTCACATTCTAAATGAAGACCAAACACTGAAAAACTGACAGTCACATTCTAAATGAAGACCAGCCAGTCATCCCTGTGCTTTTCCTAACTTCTAAGCTTAGTGAGATGGGTGGCAATACTTCACTTTCTGTTACCCATCACTTGGAAATAACTTCTGAAAGGTTTAATAAGATAGCTGGGAGATGAATAAGATGTAGCTGTTCAGTAATATAGCTTCCTTGGATGTTTTGAGAGGCAAATATTTGTATTTGCAAGAAATAATAATCTAACTATGATTCTCAATAGGGTGTCATAAGATTTTCAGCCAGAACAGTTTGGGAGTACATCGTTTCAGGCTATTTATTCCAGAAGTGGGAATAGATGAAATTCTCCAATGGGATTGAAAAAGTTCCATAATGATACCATAAGACATTAACTTAGCAGTTGGAAATAACATTTATGAACCACTGGAAGTTAAGTTCTCATGGGTTTAATATTTTCTATAGCCTCATAAATCTGATAGAGACATAATCTCTTTATTAAGTCAGAAATTCTATTTGTTTTTAGAAGAAATCGACAATTCTGCCCCAAAATAAATGAGCTCTCTTCATGGTAAACAAATTTGCACACAGGAGATGCTAAGAAAATCCTCTACATGTAAATGATAAAATAGTAAGTCTCTCCTTGAAATTCAGTGTAAAAAGAAACAAATACACCCTCAGAAGGTGGACAAATATCTTTGTTAAGATTAAATGTATGCATTAATTTTCTAGGTCCTGTGGGTTTCAGATCTTCATACAGGTGGTTTTGGTGTCACAAAACTCTAATCACAGTAATGGAGTTTGGCTCTGGTCCTGCAGAGTCCAGCACCTTCTGTCCTTTGTTCTTGTGTGACCCCTAAATGGAAAAGGGGGAGTTGATGTGGGAATCCGTGAGCTGAGTAAAGCCACTGTCCGTCCTGGTTAATTCAGACCATGATGATTCTCCCATTTTCAAGCTGTAGTTTATAGAAAGATTTTACTTGATTCCTACTCTCTGGGTTTGCTTTGATGGAACTATGTTGCAAGGAACAGAGTGGGCTAGTATTACAATGATAGCTTTTGCAGATTACATGCATTTTCCATTTTTTCAGTCTATAATTTAAGATGTAGCCAAGTTTTCCCCAAGGAGGTTCTAGAGAAACGGAGTTTATAGAACTACATTTTGGAAATCTCATCTGGTGAGGGAGAAGCTTCTGTAGAGATGATTGCTGGCAAGAAATAAGAAATTGAGTAAGGATGGAGAAATAATAAAGGACTGACACACTTGGGAGTAAAGGCAGAGAGGATGGGACAGGGAGGGGAGGCAGAGTACTGGGGAGGGAAAGGAGTGTGGGGTTCAGGAGGGATCATAAGGGAAAAGTACAGGTGCCATTTTTGGTTGCACCTTTTTATTTTTAGAATTTCAGTGGTCTCAGTTTCTGACAATAGCAAGGAATAACTTTTGCCAGCTCACTGCACTGTGCCCTGCTGAAGGCTCCCTGCAAGCCCTACAGGGCCCTGAGGAGGGGGAGCACCCGAATGATCTCCCAGACACTAGATGGAAGCTAACATGTGCTTCTGTCTTCTGATAATCTTTTTCTGTCCCCAGACTATATGCATTGTTACCTGGATTTACATAGTTTAGAAGTCTTTTAGGTTTAGAATTTTACTTACATCAGAATACAAATGAAAATGTAGTGTTCTACCATGAAATTAGTTTGTCCCTAAAGTGAAAATGGGTTATATGATACAAATTGATAAAAGTGATTTATTATTAACATATTTAGGCACTGTTAGCTGAAAATTGGTGACAGGTTATATAACAAAATGCTTAAATGAGTTGAAGGCAAAAATTTCATTGTATTAAAATAATGTTTGTAAACCTCTTACATGCTATAGACATCTGTATCTTCTGATGCACTGAGCTGGGGAATCATAACTACCAGCAGTGCCTTGAAAACATTTTTAATCACTAATTGCCACAGAGTTTTTTAATGCCTAGTGAAATTCACAGCTATGGGCTGGTATTTGACCTCTGTGTTCTCAGCAGCTCTGGCAACGTGGACCCTGTGCACTCCAACCATCCCAACAAGTGAACCACCCAGGGAAATCTCATCAAATGAGCTGTTAGGCATTAACTGTGTGCAAAACATCAGCATCAGCTTTTCAGTGGGAGTAAATCAGCCAGGTACTCATGGCCACAGACTATGCTGCAAAATGTGATTGCTAAATGGAAAAGCTTTGGAATAAATGGACATGGAAACCAGTTGTAATGTAAAGGCTGTTAAGGGAATTAGTCTCTTTTATGTAGCTGTAGAAAATTCTGCATGAGATTAATCCATGTTTTACTTTTACAATTGCAAAGGCTCACGTGGATCTGCCACCATGCAATAGTTAAAAACTAGGCAGACACCATGCCCTGATTCATAAATATAATGGATTCTCTGATCTAATCATTGTGCTTACACAGCAACTGATTTCTTGCATTTTTGAAAGAGTACATGGAAGAATTTACATCCAGCTGTCTTGTTTGGGGCAAATGTGTGCTTTTTTTTTAAAGTTTGATAGAAAATAACAGGAAGGGATTTAGCTAATTCTTCAGAATTTGTGTGGATTAAGGAATCAAGTCTGTTAGTATTGTGTATACACTTGATTATTACAGAAGTATCTAGAAATGAAGGGAACAAATAGAAAGTTAGGGAAATGGCTGTCAAAACATTGGGACTTGATATTCCTTACAGTAATCCATATTTACTATTTTTATAGGAAAAGCAAAGGACTTTTAAAAATTGAAATTCCATGAGCTGGAAGTAGTATTTTCTGTTAGGGTATTTTCATGAGGAATATTGCCTTTTGTTGCTCTCGTGTTAAGTTCTATTTTTAAAAGAGGGGAATTAAAATATAGAGATGAGATAATGGTGGATTCCATTCCTGGGGTGAGTAAGCAGCTTACGGGAGACTGGCTGAGACCTTCATCTTCCTTTAGCTGCAATAGCAAGTCTGTCTGATTTACTTGTGTATGTTGCAGAACTGCATCTTTGTAATGGCTTTTCCAATATTCTGCTGCTGGAACTTTCTAGCTGAAGCATGGGTGTATTTTGGAGGGAGGAAAGGAAAAGGGAGGGGATGACTTTACTTGGGTTCACTGGGGGTGGCATTTCTTCTGTTTTGAATGCTGCAAATGATCCCTTACCCTAATTTAGTAACTACAGAAAGTTGGCTTGAGTTCCTTGGCCATTTCATAGTCACCTCAGTCAGTGCTGGTTTTCATGGAACTATTTGTGTAGCACTGTGGAGGACATGAGCACAGTTGTGAGGGTGACACTCAGAGGTGAATCTTGCATGGGTGACTCATATAATGAGAAATGACAGCTGACCACAGGGATGAAAGGAGAAGGCCTGAACAGGGCAGGAGGAAAAATGAATAGAAATGGGTACATCTCCACATCACTGAGCAATCATTGAAGAAAGAAGTGAACTGCTGTGTTTTCTCCCCTCAGTCATTTAATATTCTTTCTTTATTTGTTTAATAATTTAGTTATTTATTTATAATTTTTACACCCCCATCCCTCTTACTTTTTGAGACTCTCTGGCAAATGCTGACTTGCCTACATCAAAGGCAGATACTCCCCACATTAAGATTACCAATTTGACTGCTGTTTCTGTGTCACCATGTAAGTACAGTCAGAAGGGATCTGTACCAGTGTGTTGGCAGTTGAAGGGGATTTTATGCCTGCCCTTTACTCCCTGTTTGCTGGTAGCATTTGTGCTCGCATTTGCCTTCTCCCTCCCTGGTGGATTTCATGGTTGGGAGTAGCACCTGTGGCCACTCTGTGCTCTGACAGCTGCAAGACTCAGATGCCAAGCTCTTGAATGCATTTTTTCTATTGCTGTCATGTGGGTTAGGAGAGAGCTTCCAGGCAGACATCTCAGCTGTGTCAGAGTTCATTGCTCACAGTTGGACAACAAGGCATTATTAACTTTTCACAATTTCATTCATAGTACACTCGTAGGTGCAAAGAGTTAGATTTTTAACACATGCAATTCTAGAGAGTAAGTTCTGGTCTACTTTTCAGTATGTTTTAAACTCTTTTTAGATGATCATGTGCTTTGGACAGTGTTGATAGCTTCTTTTGTGCTCTGCAAGTGCTCAAGAACACCCTGGGTCTGTAGAAAATTAGGGATACTCATGGAAGCGTCTCATCAGCATTTCTTCCTTGGCTGCTGCTGGCAGTGTTTGAAATCCAGTTCCGTCTTTGGAAACCCGGAGTACCTGGAGCCAAGCATGGCTGGCCCAGCTGACACAGACCAGAAAGGAGACTGTTAGTGGTGCTCCAAGCATGGCTGGAGGTTTTTGTTTGTTGGGATGTACATCTGCTCTCGGGTACAGCAGCCTCCGCATAAAACCAGCTGAGATGCCTTTGGGTTAGGATTTGGGTTAGCAAAGGATACTAAAGTCAACTCTAAGTTCACCGTGAATGATGGAAGAGGACAAGTTTCTATCACATTTATCTCAAGGAGATTATTTTTTTAATAATTTCTTTGTAGCATTGTTTTTTCTTTTAACATTCTGGAGAGGTATTTTGAGGTATAACATGGCTAACATAGGCTCATTCCTGAATGACACTGAATGAGAAGTTGATAAATTCTTGGCTTTGTGACCTTATTGCTGTCTAATATATGCACTGGTACATGGCAATATATTGTGCAGCCTTGTGACTGTTCTGGACAGGAAAAACCTCTTGAAAGCAGCAAGGATTCCTATGGCCTAGAAATGGTGTTTGAGTGTCAAAGGAGCTAGATATTCCAACACACCTAAAAACTCTATCTCTCCAAGACTTGTTGTGAATTTGAAAAACAGGACTAGAATTAAAAATTGCAGTTCAAGTTTGATGAGATAAATTTAGAAATATCACTTATTTCTTCACTGGCACAAGTCCAGTGAGCAAGATCTTGTAACTGCATTTCTGTTCAACTGACTGTAAGCTGGAGAAGAGGTGAATGCAACTTTTCTGCATGAGATATAAAGACATTTGTGGGAAGTCATATTTCCACTAGTGGGCTTATGCTCTGCATTCTGTTCAGCTCCTTAATGCTGAAGTTTGCCTACTGAGCTCCCAGTTTCAATATTCGCATGATTTCTCTCTGAAGATGATTAATTTATAGAGACTCTCTTGTACAGAGCTCTAGGCTTCAGAAAACTTTTTGTGGAAAATGGGCACACAAATTATTTTGACTCATACAATTTAGTGAGGCAACATCATGGAAAAAATAGTCTCTTGTCTGTTGTAAGCAAAATGTGTTGGGGGGAGAGATGACCTTCGGAGATAAGGCTGAAATCAAGCAAAAATGCATTCTCTTCCTATTTCACATCAGGGCTGATTTTTATCAGAACACTTGGATGCATTTAGAAAAGGAATTTAAGAACAGGGATGGACCTTCAAATGTACCTGTGTGACTCTAAACATTACCTGGCCAATTATTTTTCCCCTGCTTGTCATATACAAGTCTTTGAGGTGAAATCGTGATCAGCAGTTAAATGCCTTGTGTGCAGTCTGGGAGAGGTATTTCTCCGTGTGTAAATATGAAAACTTTTTTTTAAATAGGATGCTTTAATATAAATGAATCTCTTTTTTTGTTTTAGAAATTTATTTTTGTGCACATATGAAAACATGTTTCAGTCTATTTTATTTCTGCAGCAAATGAACTCAAAACATTATTTTTATCCTCTGCTTATATATGGCCAAGTTCCCACTGAACCACAAAGCTGCTTAAGGACCTGCACACAGTCATTTATATACAGGGCAAAAGCCTTGTTGGCTGTTTTGCTGTAAACAGAGCAAAGATCTCTTTAACTCAAACAATCCTCTCCCCTCTGCGAATCACAGGCCACAGGAGCTTATGGGCTCACAGGCAAATCCAGCCTGCAGCTGAGGATGCAGGGCTGAGCAGAGGGTGCTGCTGGGCTGGGCACTGCCAGTCCCTGGGTCTGTGTGTGCTGTGAGCCTGTCCTGCATTTCTCTGTGGCACTGAGTTTGCTGCACCTGTGCCTTTGTCTTCCTACAGCCCTTGCAAGGCAGATTTTCTGCACCCCACTTCATGGCTGCTGCTATTTTGCTCCCTTAGGTCGTGATGCTCAGAACTGTTGAGGCAACAGGAAGAAAAGGGAAAAAAAAATTTTAAAAAAGGAAAAACAAGACTGTATTTCCCTATAATTGCATGGGATGTAATTCCTGCTGCTTGTAATGGGCTTTATAATTAGTAGAGGTTAATTTACCTGGCAGTGCTTAAAAAAAATAAAATCAATATGTAATAATAAGCAATAAGTATTACATTTATTACATGCAGAAGTATTGCATGTTATCACATGCCAGCTGATGTCTGATTATGTTGATTGTGTGTGATTTATTTTTTGACAGCAGTGTGACACTATTTAGTTCTTATGATCAGGTAGGTGTCAGCCCACACTAAATGTTTGGTAACTCCATTTCCTGATGTTGGTACAAAGGACTTGAACACACCTCCTGTAATTTCAGCAGAGAGGCAGAGATGGAAGATGAAGAGCCAGTGATTCATCTCGTTGCTCAAGTTGTGTCTCTGCCAATTCATGCTGAGTGTTCTGTGTTGCAAAGTGCAGTGTGGCAGCTCCTACAGCCATCCTGAGAATTTGGCTGTGAGAATTCCCTAACTGGCCAGAGGAAAACAAATATAGCAGGAAGTTCAAAGGGTAAATGTCCCTGAAGTGCTTGTTACTGCTCATGATTTTTGTGCCTTAGTTTCACATGGGATTTTTGAAAGTGATCTGCTTTGAAAGGCTGTTTTTTTTTTTCTGTTGTGCACCATATGAAAGTCTTACTGTTCTAGCAGCTCTCCAGGCTTTGATTTGTTTTGGAGTCTCATGACTGCTTAGTTTTTGAGGGTTAGGGAGGATGTATCCATAGCAAATAATGTGCTGGCTTCTGTAATATTGGCACTGCTGAAGATAGCTTAAATTCTGTTCGTGAGCTTACATGAGTATTGAAAGACTGAGGCTTTTAAAAGGTCTGGTACCAGAGGCTTTCCTGGCCCTGCTCTGCAGCCTGGACACGCTCAGATCCTGATCCCTGCCTGTGATGGGCCTGAGCCACTGCCAAAACCATCAGATGGCCACAAAAAGAGTTCTTGGAAATTTGTTAGTGACTGGCATCTTAATAGTGTTAAAATACTTCATCATAAAGCAGTAACCAGAAGCCTTAAAGATCCATCAAATTTTTAGTCTTCCAGTTTGGAAGTGTTAAACTGCTTTATTTTACCTGCTGTGTTCATTCAGATGAAATTAATAAGAGTACTCTTCCAGAAGTGTCAAAGGGATGGCCATGAAGGTTTTCAAATAAGCTGTACTTCCTTACATGCAAAACTCTTTAGGTTTTATCCTGCAGTTTTCATGGCTTTTCTCTAACAAGATATCTCTACAGTCAGCTGTGCAGATGCATATCTTAAGCCCCACTATTTTAGTTTTGAAAATAATAAAAGATATTCAATCGGTTTTAGTTTTGAAAGGAAGCACAGGAACAGTTTTCTTTAAATTCATTGCTTATTGGTGTGAAATTTTTGTGATTTTTTTCTTTTTCCTCTTGCCCCCAAAATCCATCTCATATTTCACAGACGAGGAAACAGAGTGATGGTGTGTCACATGCAGTTAGATCAGTCACTTTGGCAGTCATTACTGACACAGCTTAATGCAGTCTGACTGATGTAATCAGACATGATGTCTCTCACAATGTACAGTGTCACCCTGAGAAATATAGAGACACGCAGGTTTCAGGAAAACAAAGTTAAGGGTTGTTTTACAAAAGAAATAATAACCCATGGCATTGTGTCTGCAGACAGACACCCTAAACAAGTAGGTCCTTCTGGACAGAGCAAGACAAGTGTTCTAAATTCATTTCCTTAGGGAACATGAGAGTTTTGTTGAGCCCACTTGAATGAAACTCATTTATACAGGAGTTAATGCAACTTTCTGCAGCACCAATTTCTCTTTCTGTTCCTCACTTAAAGCACAATGATGTCCATCTCAAAAAGGTATTTTGAGTGCTTCCTATTTTGGGATACTCAGCTTGTGACCTCAGCAGTGTTTCTGGTTTCAGTGAGCTGATCTGACTTACCTCACATTTGGCTTTCAAAGTTGAGAATGTCCAAACAACTAACCACAAAGACATTTTAACTTTGGAAGGCATTGTGTAGCATCAGTGCATATTTTTTTTCCATCTTGGAAACAAGTCATTCACTGATGGCATTTTTAACTTCTTTTACTATTCTCACAGTTTGTTTGCATCTGGGCACCTCAGCCGCAGCAATTAAAGTTGTATTTATACTCCTTGATGTGTAGTTAGAGCAGAGACAACTGCTCTGATCATTGGAGGCAGGTGCTCAACTGGACCTGATGGTTTCACATGTTTGTTTGAGTTTATTGATCCAAATCTCAGCTTTAGCTTTCCTGGCCTCTAGAAGAACATGTGAATTCTGAGGTCCCCTGAAGTCAGTCCCAGGCTTCCCATTCTCCTTCAGCAGGGCAGGCTCAGACTTGAAGTTGTTTGAAAAAATTGTCCAGCTGGTTAAAGTGACAATTGGATAGGACAGACCATGTGAAGTGTCTCTGAAGGATGTTGAGCCTGTGAAAAACCACCTATTACTATCACCTAAGTAAGTGAGAACTGAAAATTCCATTGAAATGGAAAAAATATTGATCAGTAACAGTGAGAGAAACACTTGTTCATACCTTAAAAAAAAAAAAAAGTGAGTATAAGCCTTTATTTGGGATCTGTTCATTATTAAAATAAAAGTAATAAACATTAATGTGATTCTGGACTCGTAAATTCTACTGGAGACATGATCAAGTTGTAATTATTACAGACATTTAAATTAATGGGTTGGCCATAAATTTAGCTATCAAAACTGTTTTAAAACTATAGAACTTAATCTGTACTTCTGTCTCCATCTCCAGAAGTATTTTTAATGTCTGTTCTTAAAACAGCACTTTAACTTGATTGGGTTTTTTCCCCCTAAAAGTCACAATGAATGCAAATAATTTGTGGCTTAAAAAGGAAAAAAAGAAAGAAAAAAAGGCAAAGGTTTTATGCAGGAAAACAAATGTGTCTCTGTCTGCCTCTCTCTGTCACCAGCATTTTAATGATCACTTTACAACTTTGCTATCTCTGAACTTAGATCCGTTTCAGCTTCCTCAGATTAATTTGCATTCAGAGCTATTTTGCTGTTTTGGGAAGTATTGATTGAGAAAGCAATAGAACAGTTTTTATACAATGTCTATGGAAAATGGAGGAATGTGAGGCTGGAGTTCCCCCTTACAGGACCTCTTGATCCCTCCACAAAAATATTGAGTCCCTGTAAAGGTGACATTGCCTGGTGCGCCCAAGAAATGTTGCTGTTATCCTTTCTGGAGGGGGTAGCAGTTGAAATGTTTAACATGCTGCATATTTTTAGGTAAAAATTAATTAGTGTGAATAGGCAGAGCACCCTATGGTGTCACTGTTTAGTCAGTTTTCTATGGAGAATCACACTTCAATAGGAAAAACAATGGGGGTTTTTGTTTTCTAAAGACATAGCAAAACCAAACAAATTAAAATTAGCAACTGATGTGTCATCTTATCATATGTTTTCCTTCTTTCTTTGCCATCCATTCCACTGCCATTAGTGAAGGAAACTGTGTGGGGGAAAAGATGAGCAAAAGCTAAATGAAAAACCTCAGACAAATGCTATTTTTCTTTGCCAGTGCAGGCACTGCCAACTCCTGCCTAGAAAAACTGCTTCTGAACCTTTCATCCATGCTTTTGGATGGTGGTACCAGAGAAATTTGTCTCAGTAACATAATTAGAATCACCTGGATGGAAGTGAGAGCTGTCAGGGGTGTTTTAAATGCTCCCAGTTTGGTGCTGTGTGACAACATGATGGACATAGACAGCACTTTGAGTGTATAAATTACTGAGATAACTGACCTAGGAAAGAGAGAAACAAGACTGCTAAAAAAATAATAAGAGCAGCCCCTTAATAAATACAGTGAGGGGAGCAAATAGGGCAGTGAAGCCTGGTCATATGTTAAATCTGTTTAGATGTAGTTGATCAGAAAGTTTAGAAAAATGATCATAATCTGAAATGTGATCAGAGGTAAAACCTCTTGGTGATTTGTGCAGGTAAGTATTTGACAGAAGAATTGTTTGGAATGGCATTATTGTAATCAGTTGGAGGGTGAGGGGTTGGTTGGTTTTTTACTAAAGAAATCAGTTTACATAGCTGTGGGCTTGTGTGACCATTGTTTTACCTGCAGTGTCTGAGCCCTCCCTCTTCCCTCTCTGATCCATTTGTCATTTTGGAGGTTTTATGAAGTGTGGCAGGGAAGAGCTGAATCTGTTGTATCCCATCTGTTAGGGGTCAGAGGCAAATAAAACCACCACCCTAGGAACGTGCTGCAGGTGGGGAGCTAATATATAATACAATAAAAGGCTTAGCTTTTCTTTCTCCATTCTTGGATAAATCTGTACCAATTTCTAATACAAATATTGCTTTAAGAGGCTGTAAAGTTCTTCAATCATATCCCCTGCAACCATGGTTAGGGGCAGTTCCATCTGCAAGGATATTTTCAGGTATATTTGGCTTTAAGCATGTGTGTAGATTTTGCTGAATAATCAGATTGCTTGCACACAAAGATGAATGAACAGATTTAAAGTTGTGAAGCTTATCCTCCCCAGTCCCAAAAAAAGGGCATTTGAGGCTGGTTACTCCATAAATTAATATTTGAGCCTGTGTACAAATACCTTGCTCATTTATTTAATTAATAAATAATTGGATTATTAATAAAACCCTAAGATATTCTTGGTTTTCTGGGGGTGTTTGTTTGTTTTGTTGCTTGTTGTTGGTTGGGGTTTTTTTAAAATTACAGAGTTGAATTTTAATTATATGCTGAATTTGCTCACTTTTTTCTTGGAAAAGGATTTGACTCTTTGTGAAAAAGTAGCACATGGTCTAAGAAAATACTCAGGGTCTGTGTTTGCCGTCTTAAAAATATTTTTTCTTTTTGTGTAGGAAACTCTATGGTAGACATTTGGTGTCAGAAATCTGTGACAAAATAACATACTCCAGAAAGAGAATATAAGGGTTTTTGTGGTGTAAATCACATAATTGATTTTTTTTTTTTTGTGGGAGTATACTGTTGATTTCTCTTTGTTGTGTTCTGGGCCAACTATTTGTTTGATAAACACTTCCTGAGAATATTCCAGCTTCCTGTTACTAAAACTGCTACCTAGAATTACTGCAAATGAGGCAGGTGAGAGGCCCCAGCTTTGCTTTGTTTACTTCCCCCCCCACAAGTGTTTCTGTGTACAGATAATGTGGAACATTGAGACTGCATTTCCCTTAAGGGCACAACTTTTCAAACACAAACAGGGTGAAAAAAAAACAACATTCTAAGAAACAGAAAATGGCTTGGGTTTGCCTCCCTAAATTGGTAGGGAAGACTTCAGGCAGTTTCTGGTACCTGAAATAGCTTTTATTATATTCTTTTTGCTTCTACTTGGCAATGCTTGAAGGTGATGATGTCTCTTTAAATCTGCTGTCGCTCGTGCTGCCTGGAACAGATAGGTTTCTCCTTATTTCTTGTGTTTGCTCTGCTATCAACTGGGATGAAGAAGATAGGCAGGCAAAAGTAATTCATTTGTTATATTTCATATTCTTCTTACGGATGGAGGAGGGACAATTTCAAATTAAAGCAGCTTTTCTTCTGCAAGAAAAACAGATATTTGCTTGTATCACTTCAAATTTGTATTAGACCATATTTTATTGTTGAGAAGTCATGTTGCTACACTGAATAATGCAACATGGGCTGACCTATTTGAATGTTGAAACATTGATTCACCTGTCAGCATTTTTGAGCAAATGGAAATATTTGTTCTTGTCTTCAAATGGAAGTACAAAACAGAGCAGATGCTTGCAGGCATGAGTAAATCTCAGTGGGCCAAGCTCACAATATATATTGTAAACTCCTAATTTCATCAAGCTTATTCTTTATTTAAAGATGGTAGACCAGAAATTTGTGATTAATAACATAAAAATCATGACCATGTTAGAGTATGTCACATTAATGGTTAATACCTACTGCCTGTATTTAATGAGAATATTTGAAGCTTTCTATAATAAAGCTTAATATTTAGTATAAACATATTCTGACACTTTTGCATATGATTGTTAATAAAAGAAAAAGCAGTTCAGCTCCTGAGCCAGAGGGCACATCTTTAAGTAGCCTATAAAAGGAGACAACGTGTCCAAGCATTTGTTATGTAGGTGTCTTTTCAGAGTATTCCATTTCTGTACTGTTAGAGCTCCCCAAATTTTTATTAGCCATCTGTTTATAGTAGGTGTGTACTTGGGTTGGTTTTTTTTTCCATTTCACTGTAATTATTGCTCTGGCAACAAGAACAAGTTGAAATTGTGGCTTGTCTCCTGGAAGTTCTGCTTTCATTACATATGGTTCTCTCCATTAAAATACAGACCAGTTGCTCAAGTCACCTTAAGGGGAAAGCACTGGGCATGCTGCTCCCAAAATTAGGCAGGCAGGCACATTAACAGGAGCAGTAATTGCCTATGTTATTTGTTGGCTGGAGCACTGACTGTGTATATAAATTTTCAAATTATTGTACTGGCTCCGACTCATTGCTAGCGAGCATCCACTGCCACCTCCTTTCCTAGGAAATGAAATATCCTTTCTAGGTAACTATTTATGTTTATACTTAGGGGTTTTAATGACTAATGACAAATGTTTTCATGTTTGCTCTTCTGAATTGCATGCCATATGTGTTGGCCTGACCTTTGAATGAACAATGTGATGGGTGTTGCTTAGAAAATATGGAACAGAGTGGATTATGTATAGATTTTATACAGCAAAGGAAAATTGGAGGAGAGGAACCCACTTGGTTCCTGAGGAGCAGGATCAGTTCTGGACACAAAGCCATTCTAAGAAATGCTTTGGTTGTGTCTGATCCCAGCAGGGTTTTCCTTTTCTCTGGACACATTTTTCCAGGAATGGAGGGACGGGGGCTGCTTTCCTCTTCTGACTAAGGAATGAAAGGGCAGTTCTGCCAAAGCTGCTCTTGCAGCTGGCTGGTGCTCAGAGGGCCATTCTAACATGTGGCCAGCTCCAGGGGTGTTCCTGTGCAGGAGATGGAGCTGTGCCCTGTGCTGTGCATGGAACCTTAACCAGGAATGGAGAGGAACATCCATGCTGCACAAAGGTGCTGAGATATGAATGATCTCAGCCATACAAGGCACCTCGGGGATGGATTGTGTCTTTTTGAGAGAAAACTTCTAGGAATTTCTGTCTTCAGTTTTATCCCATTTTAATGGATGCTGATCTACTCAAGGTCATGAATAAGTAAAAGAGAGTCCTCAGTTCTTTCGGGTGTAGGTACAGAACTTCCTCAGCTTTTTAAAGTAAACAGAAGTTGGTGTTTCAACAGAGAATGAAAGAAAGAAACTCAGAATTGCTGAAAAAGTGTTTCTTCTCTTTCAGCCCTATTTTTAGATACTGCTCAAGAAAGCTTGTGAAATTTTTCGTGGCTCGTCTCAGCTACTCACCACCGAGTTAATTATTACCCATTTAAAATTCTGTGTAGTTCAAATAATTGCTGTCTCCATTCCTCTCCCTTTCTTCCTTTTCCACAAACATTTATATTTCTGTGGCTTTCAAATACTTAAGTTGTGGTATCAAGCATGTACTCTCAATTATCTGTCAGAATTAATGAGCAAGCTTACCCACAAGTGTCTCATTTTTCACTGTGTACAAAATAAGCAGGGAGGGCATACTTTAGTATCTATAGGCCGCTGTAGGTATAACATTATTTTGATATATGGCGCAGCTTCCTTACTGAGACCATTGCAGGAGTGTTTTGCATGTGGTAGATGTGTAAGATGCAGATGATTTTTGTTGCTGACAGCAGCCATCACACTGACTCAGGCAAAGTTTGTGCTGTAAATTTTCTCTGAGCTGCAGACACGTCAGCAGTATCCCTTGCATATCTAAATATTATATTGTGCACGTTTTCACCTCTATTCAAGCAGTGATATGGCCTAGTTTGCTTTATCCTTGGGCAGCAATATTTGAATGCTTGTGTTTTCATATTTTCCATAAAGTAACATGGAGGGAAATGTATTATTTCCTTGAAAATAAAATATTGTTGCCAAAGACAAAACATTAGCAGTCTTGCTGGTATAAATTTGTAGGTCTATTCCTGATTTATAGTTTAAATTGGGTCTGAGCTGGCCAAATGCCCTGAACTCCTGCTGTATTCAAAACAGCAACGTGGGCTGAAATAAACCTGTAGAACCTGGGCTTTTTTCACCTGGCCCTTGGTGCTTTTTGAAAATCAGTCTTTTTAAGAAGTTGATACTTGAACACTTGGCATCTCATTATTAACTAAAATCTTGGCCTTGAGCTTGATGGACCCATTATCCCTCTTTGCTCAGACAGACTTCAGTTTGAATGGTGTCTCCTCTACAGTATCATTACAGGATTTGGGTTTTTCACATTGATTCTTGTCTGTTTTTTTGCTTTTATTTCTCTTAAAATAGGTGAATTGAACTCAAGCATGACTCTTTGAACAAAAAATAAACCAATTTCTTTCTCTTTCTGCTGTTAAACAAAATTATTGTGTTCATCTTTAGGGGTGTATCATACAGGCAGAGGAGCACCAAAAGATAGGAACAGGTATTTGCTGTGTAGGGCAGTTACATATCTCTTCTATAAGGTCCCACAAAATTTGTTTCATGAGACCTTCAGGAGAATTTCAACTTGCCTCAGCAAACTCATAACCTTCAAACAACCATGAGAACAGTGGGATTTTGTTCAATGCTCTGACATGGCTGTCAGCTCCAAAAAAAGCTGGAAAACTTTTCTGGGGTTTTGTTTTGCTCCTTCCTCATCCCCACCTTGCCTGTCCCAGTAAAGCTGATATATCATCAGCCTTTGGTGTCAAAATATACCTGAGGTTTGAATGCTGCTCTTGATTTAGAAGGTTTGTACACAGGAAAAATAGGTGTGACTGTAGTTATAGACTGGACATAATTCCATTTGAATGTATTTGAGAATTCTTTCAAACACCATTATTAACTAAAATCTTGGCCTTGAGCTTGATGGACCCATTATCCCTCTTTGCTCAGACAGACTTCAGTTTGAATGGTGTCTCCTCTACAGTATCATTACAGGATTTGGGTTTTTCACATTGATTCTTGTCTGTTTTTTTGCTTTTATTTCTCTTAAAATAGGTGAATTGAACTCAAGCATGACTCTTTGAACAAAAAATAAACCAATTTCTTTCTCTTTCTGCTGTTAAACAAAATTATTGTGTTCATCTTTAGGGGTGTATCATACAGGCAGAGGAGCACCAAAAGATAGGAACAGGTATTTGCTGTGTAGGGCAGTTACATATCTCTTCTATAAGGTCCCACAAAATTTGTTTCATGAGACCTTCAGGAGAATTTCAACTTGCCTCAGCAAACTCATAACCTTCAAACAACCATGAGAACAGTGGGATTTTGTTCAATGCTCTGACATGGCTGTCAGCTCCAAAAAAAGCTGGAAAACTTTTCTGGGGTTTTGTTTTGCTCCTTCCTCATCCCCACCTTGCCTGTCCCAGTAAAGCTGATATATCATCAGCCTTTGGTGTCAAAATATACCTGAGGTTTGAATGCTGCTCTTGATTTAGAAGGTTTGTACACAGGAAAAATAGGTGTGACTGTAGTTATAGACTGGACATAATTCCATTTGAATGTATTTGAGAATTCTTTCAAACACAATGCTTTTAAAGCCTTATTATATATTGCAAGGTATAGTTCCTAAATTTCTGTTAGGATGATGTTTGCACCATCTCTTCCATTTGGAGTCCTGTAGAGCACTTTATTTCTCAGACATCAAGCTCTATGTTTAATGTTTTCTTTAATAGACTGCCCCAATCTCACAGCTCTTTAGTGTCTAATGAAATATAACTGTAGTGAAACTGATTAAGTTGAAAATAGCAGTTTTGTAATGAGGAAGGAGCATAAAAATGATTTGGGATGAAGATACTGATTAGATTTTAAAGGCAAAAATCTAAATAATGAGATCTGCCAAATTGATAAGTGATGTTTCAATGCAGTTTTAATGAACACAAGCCCTTTTTTGAGCTAAAGGAATGTTATATTATTGCTAAGTTGTTTTCAGGATTTTGTTTACTTTGGAGAGTATATTAGTTACAGGGGTGACACCTGCATGTTTTGTGGACTGGTCTTGCCTTTTCCAGCAATTAAACCATAGGCTTAGGAAGCTGAGTGATAAAACACTTACTAACTTCTGAAAAGTGAGGATTTTGCCCTGAAACTTCATATTAATATAAGTTGTTGGACATATATAAAGTAAATATAAATTTTTATATATATATAAATATGTATTTACTTTATATATAAAGTAATGTGATGAAGGAAGGACTCCGAGAGCTGTTAAAGAGAAACCTGCAAGCAGAAAGAAAAGTGAACTTCATTCCTGACATAGCACAGGTTGAACAATCAGCCTAAATTGGAGGCTGTTTGCTGTATTTCTTCTCTAGTTCTTGTTATTTTGTGTTCTTTATCAAACCACGTATATGATTAAATAGTCAGGTTAAGCTCAGAGCTGCTGTGTTTGGGGAATTCGGTGTTGTCATGACAGCTTTCTCCTCCAAGGAGGATGCTGTTCCTGCAGCACAGGGCAGCAAACAGCTCTGGAGCCATCCTGGAACTCAGTTGCCACAGCAACGTGGTCCCTGCTACAAGCAGAGAAAGCAAAACAGATGGCAGAAATGTTATTGTGCTACTCCAAGAAATCTCAAGGTTTCCAGAACAATAACACTTCAAATTCTAATTTCCCACCTCAAAAATGTTAATCAAGCTGATTTGCTCTATTATATTGCAAAATCGTGAAAGTGGATGTAAAAATAAGACCCCTTTCCTAGGGAAGTACCAAAGATACAAATGGAGATTTACTAGCTTGAAGCTAGAAAGTTGAAAGGTGAATTGTTTACACTTCATTCTGGATGGTTTTGTATCCTATGGACAGAGCATTAAGAACACACTTGACATTTTCTCAATAAGAAGTTGCTGAGAAGTCCTCCATTGATGTTCTTGTGGACATAGGGCTCTTTTTTTTTTCTCTCACTGCCCTAAACCAACGTCTGTGTCTATGGAAAATCATCCTCAGAAGTGCTAGCCTGATTATCCTTCTGTTGTGTTTTGAAAAAAACTTGGAAAAGAAAAATCTTATTGTGAAAATAAGTATTTTCTATAGAAAATAAATCATTTTCATAATTTGCAAATAATTATCAACTGTTGGGATTTCAGGTTGTTTTGTTTCAATGAAAATGTTGGTGGTGTTTTGGCTTTTCTGGAAAGAAACCTTGTAGTACCAAACAAAATGATTTCTGATAAATTATAGTTTGTTTGTTTTAAATAAGGCATTATTAAGCTTAAAAACAAAAAATTGATTGTCCTTTAAATGCATAGAGGTGGTTGCTTTTATATATAAACACAGACAGACTGGAACCAGGAACTGGGTTTGCTAATGGCAGTCCAGGGCAGGAGCTCTGAGGCAGACTCATGTTTGAATACTGCTTTTAATAGTCATGTTTGAATATTACTTTTAATAGTTATGTTTGAATATTACTTTTTTAATAGTTATGTTTGAATATTACTTTTAACTGCAGATCCCTGAACTACTCCCAGGGTGTTGCAACCGTGGTATCAGAATATTTCCAGTTTGTACATAGGACTCTGCTGGGTATCAGTCAGCCTTAGTATAATACAAGTTATTTGTTAATAAATGCTCCTATTTTAAAATACATTATCAATAAATGCATGTATTTTAAAATAGGATATTGACACACTGGGCATGTTTGTGACAAGTAGGGGACAAACTTTGATATGCTCAGATACCAGGGTATAAATTATGGAGGAGGAGTGGTCATGCTGGAGGAAAGCTAAGGAAAACTTGGAGGCAAACAGCTTTTGTCCTTGGTGACTTCTCTAAGAATTACTTTCACCTTTGCACAGTCAGCAGGTATGATGTTCCCTTTTCATAAAACCTGTTTTACTTCCTGACTGAGAGCAGGTGATGAAATTGAGGTATAGAATTAAATTTAAGAAAAATTATATAATTGCTACCACTCTAATCAGAGAGGATCCATACTTGGTAGACTTATAAATATTTTGAGATAGATTCGCTAATTTAAGTGTCAAGCTTCTATTTTTGAACAGAGCTCTTTAAACACAGCGCTTCTGATGGTGGATATGAGGACAGTGTTGGTCTTCTTTGTGGTGGAGTTTTCTCTCATATGACCTGTGAGAATGTTTCATAACAGATGCAAACAAAAGTATTTCAAATTTTATGTTGAATGACTTCCTAAATGTTCATGGTAAAACTGCCATTCCATTATTTTTTAATGGAGAAGTAAGGCCCAACTCAGCAGTGATTAATTTAATTCCATCTATTTTGTTTTCAAAACTAAAAATAGCCCATATAACTGATTATAGCATAGGAAAGAATATACCACTTCTGAACACCATGGGATATTATAATTCTTAAATCTGGTGAAAAGTTCAAGAATATTTTCAAACTTGATTTGAAAAGAACAGTGGTAAGAAATTTAACAAAACTGTAAAATGTATATTGAGTAGCTGAAAATAACCCTGGCTTTGTGATTAAATAGAAATATGAAATAGATGGAGCACTGAAAGGTCAATTGTAGAGACAAATTGCTAGCTCCACCAGCAGTTTCATGTCTTATAGTTTGTTGCTCAGGTTAAAATTATATATATTCTATGTATGTATAATATGACCTCTAGAAAAGTGCAATGGAAATAGGTCTGAATAGAAAAATTGATGGGGAGATGGTGGTTAAATAGAATTGTTTGGTGGTTTGAAACAGAAAAAAAAAATGCAAATAGTCTGATGTATCACTTCAGACTTAGAGGATTTGACAAAAAAAATGTTTCAAATTTGTTAATATAATATTTTAGTTTCTATTGGAATTTTTTTTTTGAAATAATTTAGGCAATATATTATGAAAGTTCTTCACTTTTGAAGTGACAAGCTTCTCTTATCACATTAAAAAGGTTGGAAAGGAAGGCCCTGGGCAGTACTGGCCATTCAGCCTCCCCTCCATTCCACCCTGGGGCGATCAGGGAGCAGATGCCCTGATGCTCGCTGGGGCACGGGGAGGTGACAGAAACCAGCAGCACGGGGTCACCAAGGGCAAGGCCAGCCAGGGACCCTCTGTGGTGGGGTGACACCGTCAGGGGACAGGGAAGGGCTGTGGGTGTCTGCCTGCAGCTCTGTGAGCCCATGGACTTCAACAAATTTCGTATTTCGTGGACCTGTTCGCACCTGCAATGGAAGCAAGACCACAAGAGCTGCTCAGACAGAAGTCAGGCTCAGGTCCCTAAAAGCCAATGTGGTGCCATAGTAATTCAGTTTTTATTTTGTTTTAATAATCTCTAGTATTGTCCAAAGGTTTGCCCTACAGACTCTGTAGGGAACAGTCTTGATCTGAGACCTAAATCTTTTTTTATATGGCTTTATGAAAGTGTTTTTAGGAGCAGTCACACAAATATTATTTCTGTGAATAAAGTTTTTTATTATTCAATAGTGAGTAGACAGGTATCACTTGGTAGAACAAGTAAGCTATACTTTTGTCTTTGTGGGACTGATTGAAATCAAGGAGGGGAAAAGCCAATTCATACCCCTCATGTTTTCTAGTTGTTACCAGAAGAGCACGTGCTACAACTTGACGTCTTAGTGAAAGCCTTGATTTTTTTTTTTGCCTACCAAATAAGCTCATCTAAGTTATGATGAATGAAATAGGTGGTTCTCACATTCTGTTTATTGAATTTATTTTCCCTACATATCACTATGGATGCTTTCTGATGTAGATGAACCCATATTCTATTTTTTCACCAAAATGGGCAACTGAAGTAAAGCGATGCATTTGGAATGCTTATCTGGTTGCTTTGTCTCTCATCCTAAGTATGCTGGTTGTAAGATGAAATAATAAACATTCTATCTGCTTGAAATCAGTGCCAGCTTTAAGACAATAATTCTTTGCAATGTTTTGCAGCTGTTCTGAATATATTTATTTCTCACAGCATGAAAAATATCCTAATGCATATGAAAAATAATAAAAAAATGCAATAGTGCAAATGGAAACAAAGCTTTATTTTTTCCTGTGTAGAAGAGAATTGCAAAGTAGCCTTATTCACAGTTCCCAGACAAGCAGTATGTGTTAATAACTGCCTTTATTCATTTTTCAATATCTTGCAGCCTAGTTAATCTGTGTTATATAAACACATTAATGCAAGAGAATCCCTTCTCAGACAAAATCTTGACCTTCAAAATTTGTGCAAACTGATGACTCTTCAGCCCAATTCCAAATCTAGTAATTAATGGACACAGCCCTTGTTATCATGAAGCAGAGAAGGGAACTTTGATGTTGCAGCTGTACTGGTGCAAATCACATGGAGTTCTAATAGATTTAGCCTGGTAGAACAGAGAACTGAGTATTTTTCTTCTCAATATTTTCTTAATGAAAAAAAAATATTCTGCTATAGAATTTTTCTTTATAGTTGTCTTGCTGTTACACACTGGTTTTCTGTTATTAATAAATATTTGTTCTATTTCAGTGTTGGTAAAAGCAAGTATTTTTAATGTGGAGGGCTCTCCAGGAGTGGAGGCTACTGCAGAATCTACAGGGTCACAAATATCATGAATTCTTTGATTAACAATACTATTTAATGCTGAAGTCATGGTATTAAAACAGTAACTTGCATTTACTTTAAAATGATTGTTTTGAACATATCTGCTATATTTTGCAGCTCTGTTGCAAGTCCAATTTATTTTTCAGATTTGAATAAAATTGTCTTCATTTGTCATTTTCTTTACAGCAGCATAGCCCTGCCACAGTCTTCAGCTGAGTTTGCAGGAGATGCAGAGAGGCTTCATTGAGTCTTCACAAAGGGAAGAATTTTCAAATTAATAATTAGGTGAGTTTAATAAAAGCAACTGCAGCAAGACTTTGCTATGAATCACCTGGTCTCAGGTGTGGTATCAAAGTCTGGGAAAAACGTAGGCATAAAAATTAGGTGAATTATTAGAGCTAAGAATTTAATTAATAGTTTGTTCCTTGTAGACTGGTTGGCACAGAAGACACATTCTCAAAATTACTTCTGAATAAGATTTAATATGCAGATTATGTGTATGCATACAAGTCATTGTGAGCAAAGGCTACTTACCCAAATTATGTGTGAGAAAACTGGTTTGGTTTCATAGGTCAACAAGTTTTTCTGCACCAAAGAAATTACTTCTTTCAGAACCAAGTTTATTATACCAGAAAAATAATGAACTAAAGATTCACCTTTCAAGCATACTTTTCTTTATGTTTACCAATGCTGTAGAATTCCTGTTAACTGGAAATGTATTAAAAATTAAGCTGAGCAGTGTGAAAACAAACTGATAATGAGATTCAGGAGTTTAGCTGAACATTCAAAGAACCATTTGTTTTCTGATAGTGTTTGGAAGTAATCTCAAGATTCATTGCTGATAAAGCACGCATTTTTTGGTTTAATTCTCAACTCCAAACAGGACAGGTGCTATAAAAGGATTGGGTTTTGAGCCAGTGCTGGTTCCACAGCTGATCTTTGTTCCAGCCATTTCAGCAATAGCAGATGGATGTCTCCCCATTGCTCCTCGGGAGAGAATTCTCCTCAAGTGAGGTGCTGCTCTCCTTTCTGTCTGCTCACCTCTGCAATCTATTTCAGACTGGGACAGCCCTGTGCCATGAGAAGTATGGTTTGTGCTGGGTGAATGGACTGATGCTTCTGCTTTACAAGAAAAAAAACACACTGAAAATACACATATTGATGCCTCAGAATGCAGCTGGAAGTCTCTGTAAATTGACTTAATGGTGCTGACAAAATTTCAGATTGTTTTCCAGTTCCAAAAGTTTATCCTTCGATAAAATGAATATTTGGAGTCATTTTCATATCTGGTTTGTGGGGGGGAAAGTTTTTGGTTTTTAGTTAATTTTGGTTTAGAACAGATAACATTTTACTGGGAAAAAAAGGCAGCAAAGTAACAGAAGACATAATGAAATAAAACTAGTGCTGCAGAAAAGTGGGGTTTTGTCTCTAGATTTAATTTTAGAAGTGAAGACATTTTCTTCAGGGGAGAATTGAGTATGACCATAATTCCTGTCGATTCTGTAACTTCTTCTAGAGTGCAGGGTTACAATAACAGACCTCAGATTACTGGGAGTACTTCATTCAATAAAAAAAGTTAAATGATGGTAAGATTGCAGACAATTCTGCTCCATGTGGACTCCAGTTTTGTTTTCTCTGCACAGTTCATTTTTACCTCCTTTAGCTTCTTTTTCTATGCTCTCTTTGCTTCAAGTGTGTTTGCATGGGTGGATTTTGGGTTGATAGAGTGACAGAAATAAAGGGATGTCTCATTCACTAATTGGCATTGCCTGTAGCCATATATAATTTCACATGGTTTATATGAAGCTCTGGCTGCCTTGTCCCTTACCATTGTAACAAAAGTCATGCTGTAGTATGGTTTAATTTAGATGTTGCTTTTTCCTGTTTCAAGTGTGTGTTAATGATGGCAGAGCACACTGCACATGCCTGAGTGGGGCATCAGTAACAAAAATAATATATTGTCATTGTGTCAGAACCAATTCTAGATAATGCTACTTGTATTGCTGCTTAATTTTCTGCGTCCTCTTAATCAGTAATGTTGGTAAATATTAGCTCATTTTTGTTCTTCTTTTCTTGTATTTCTTCTTTTCACATAACAAGAAGATGGCTTTTCAATGTAAAATTCATTTTTTTAACCTTGGTGTCCAAAGCATCAGTAAAAGTGGAAGTTTTGAGAAAGACATCAGCCTAGCACTGCTGATGGAGATGCTTTGTCCCATCATCTGGCAGCACCTGACATGGCAAACCTTTCAGGATGTTCATGGCTTTCTCAGTGAAGTCACTCACAGTAGCAGACAGACAGGTGTGTGTGTGCATCAGTTCTAGAGAACTAAGAACAGAATTCCCAAGGTGTAAAAGAGTAAAGCAGCTGCTTTGGTGCTGATTACATGGCATGCAAACTTTATTCTGTTGTCTTGGCAAGCACCAGTTTAACTGTGGCCTTTTCTGTTCTCCTTTCCTTGCCAAATGTCCACTTTTTGTTGAGTTACATGCTAATGTGCTAAGCTCCATCAGGCAAAGACTGATTTTATTTAAAGAAAAGATTGTGTGTTTGCATAGAGCACGTCAACAGGAAAGCTGAATTCTAAAGAGCAATAAAGGCTTCCCAGTTTTCACCATGAAGATCAAGGGCAAGCATAAATATAGGACCTGGAAAACAGCCTGATAGAAAAGAAGACTTGAAATAACAGAAGGCAGCATTGAACACAGGGGTGACAAATATGACAGCTGCTGTACTCCTAAGATTGGGATGATGCATAAAAATTTGTATGATTCAATGGAGAAGGATTATCAAATGGATAGGTTTATCAAAAAACATTTTTATGTGCAATGTTATTTAAATAATCTACTTGTCCTTTGCAGTAAAACCAGTTGATGTGAAGAAGTTGTAGTCTGTTTTATAAAATTTCATATATACAGTAACCTAGGCTCAAGCATGCTGTCCTGTTATCTTCCTCATAAATGGCACCTAGACTTTTAGTTTATGGCATATTGGAAATAATAAAAACAAGAAGGATCAATCACTGTGTTGTTTTGCTGTGATCAATAGAAGAACTCTGTGACAATAAGCTGGGAAATGGCTTTTTGGAACAGCTTATTTGTCTAAAGGTGGAATCCTTCTCTAGCCATGGCTGTGCTACCTATATAAACTTTAATTCAACTCTTTTTTCCCTATGAAGAGCAGCCTGCTGCAGCCCTCTGGTCTGATGGGATGCCCACGCTGTGCAGGTGTCAGTCTGCAGGACAGGCAGAGTCTCTGCTTTACCCAGTGAATAAAGTTACTGAGATCCCAGGTCTGGCCAAGCCCTTTATTTGGCTGCAGCTCTTTATTATAAGCAGTGAATGCCAAAGTAACAACATTGTAAAACAATCAGAAGCTTCCCCAAACAGACAATTCCACTAATGTATTTTAAATCTGTTCAAAGAAATAGTACCAGCTGTTTTAGGGCTGCTTTGGGGTCTACATTAGTAATGTTTGATGAGGGACATACACAAACTATGTGTCTTTATGTGTGACATACACTGATTTTAGTATCAGGAAAAACCTCTCAGATTGGCAAAATACCACCACACACTTCAGGCCAATCCATGGAACATCTGGTTTACCAACAGATGCGGTTTTACCAGTAGGTTTATGCCATGGTATTCAAGAGACTGGCAACAGGAAACTGCAGAATCAAAATAATTACTAGCATTATAACAGCAGAGATATTTCAAAAAAAGTCTTTTTTTTCCCCCTAAGAAACAGCTGCACCTGGAGCTTTACTTATCAAGTAAAAGTTTCTCTTTATTTTCAAGCAGTTTTCAATTTTCTGTATCATTGTGTATTTTTAATTAAGTCTCTGAATTGTGATTATTTTTCCTGATGTTTAAGCAGTGAAGGTCAAATATAATCATTACAATGACTTTGCTCACTCAAAAGCAGTTTATAAGATACAAATAAATCTTATTTTACTTGGTAAAGTAAAATGGATTGACTAACAGATGCCTTAAGCAAAAGTTTTTCATGCCTTTTCACATTTTTAGTGAGTGCTTTAGTTATTAGGTAGAAAATAACAAGATTAGGACCATGTTAAATTGTTACATCAAGGACTGGAAAACAGTCCTTAAAACCAAAATGCTATCCTACACCTCTTCCAAATCCTAATTTAATTTTACTTTTTTCTTCAGGAGGAATGTCATTTGCCAAAAACACCTAATTGTGAAGCATGAGAACTCTCACTGATGCCTTAAGCTTTAGCTTTCATATTTCTTAGATTCTGTACTGCCTTAGTGTGTGACTCTGAACTTCATATAAGTGTTAGCAAGTTCTCCTCCCAGTTCAGTCAGACAAAACAATCCTTTTCCAGCCCGAGAACCAAGGGCACCATTACAGCTTCAGGCCCAAAAAGTGCAAACAGCGAATTGAGGAGAGGACGGGAGGATGTGAGTTCATAACCTGGGGCTGTAATTGGACAATTGACCCCAATATGGAAATGGAGCACAACTTAGAAAATTGTGAAAAGTTGTGACTCAGAGTCCATCTTGGGCACAGCCTCAGCTGGGCTCTTCAGCTGCCCAAGGTGAATCTTGCAAAGGACTTTTATTAAATCCCTGCTTTATCCCTTTGGCACTGTCCAGCCTCTGATCCAGGCAGCCTCCCGAGGCATCACCAACCCCACTGTGTTCAGTGCTTTGTGCATTTTGCCTTTTCAGTGCATTTTGCCTTTCACTGCATTTGTTTCCTTCACAAAATTACACTTTAGGAAATGTTGTTATTGATACATCTAATAACAACTTTGTAAAGAAACAAGTTCATTAATTTCAAGTAAACAGAATAGATTTTTTTAAATTAGGTGGTACAGACTTACAAATGGCATTCTTTTTCCTAGAAATTTGTGAATGTTGGACTTCACCAGTTTTTTAGAATTGTCTCTCAGAAGTTGAGCAAAAAATATTCTAATATTGCTCACATTTTCTTCTTTTACTTTAAGTGTTCTGTAAAAATGCAATCACTGAGCAGCTCTTCTAGAACTCCTTCATTGCTTACATATTGAGAGAGGTGGAATTTTAATACAAAGTTGATGAAGTCAGTAATTTGTACTAAGTAAGCAACATAACTTTACTCCATTTATAGAGGGGAATATGTTCTAGATAACACCAGGAGAAGCCACTATTCAGTGATTTCATGCAACATATGTAGGGGTAGATAAGAGATACACTTTCTTTAACACTAACATATTATGACAACTTAATTTCCTGCTGAGTATGAATAATTGTACTGTGAAAAAATTCATCACCAATGTTAATTCAAATGTTCTCAAATCAGCTGGTTACGTTATTTAAATCCCACAGATTTTTACTTTTGTAAGTCAAAGTATTCTCATGAATATCATATTCTTTTAGAATAAGTGCCATATTCCCTACTTTGAAAAATAAAATAGTTCACAGTCAAAATAATTCTTTATTGTCAGCTTTACTGGGAAATTTTAAAAGACACACTCCTTGTGTCAGTAACTTTGTAACACAAGACAGACAGAAGATCATGAAGTCAATCTAAATCTCCTATTTCCTTAAAAATAGTTATCTGCCCCCAATCTAGAATCCAGACATAAAAAAAAAAAAAAAAAAAAAAAAAAAAAAAAACAACCAACAAAAAAAAAAAACAAAAGAATCAACAAAAAGTCAGCAACTTTTATCTCATGTATTGTTTTGGCTGTATCATACTTTAATACTCACTGCATTGAGATTTTCAGCTTTAATTGTCCTTAAGGAGCATTATGGAATTTAATAAATTATATTTTGGAGAATAATTTAAATACCACAGTGATGAGCAGTATAGAAAAATCCACAACAAAATCAATTATGACACCTTCAGCTCCCAATTTGAATTTTGTACAGTAAATATCAGAGTGTGCATCCTCTCATTACCTTGCCAGTGCCTGTGTTTGTTAAACCACAGAGCTTTTCATCCATAAATAAATGAGGGCAGGGTTAATGCCAGTAAAGGAATGCTGATTCTGTCTGCTCTAATCTTTTACCTGCACTCAGTTTTTTTTGTTGCAGATATCAGGGGAAAACACAAATTAATGCCAATGAAGGCAACACAGCACCAGAAAGGTAGAGTACATTCCTGAATAAATTATAATGAGGATTTGAATGTAAAATTTAAGCTCCTGTTAGCAATGCAATAAATTCTTCTTGCACTGCAAAATTCTGACACAACCATCTGTTTTCAAACTGTTTGGAATCCTCACCTAATGTTAAATGAGTTGATATGAGAGCAGTGTCCCTTTCCTTCCTTGCCTGTGTTTGTAACCCCAGAGCAGTCCTCTCACTGCCCTGCATTTCTGCCCTGTGGATGCTCTGAGTGTGTGGTTTTGGCTGCATTTTGAGCCTTGTACAAGAAGACTTTCTCAGGAGGAGGAATGTTAATGGACTTAGTTGGAGCTCCTTCAAGCAGCTGCTGACTTTGATCTTTAAATGAACGATCCCAGCTCAGAGATGATCAGCGAGCAAGGCTCAGGGAGGTTTGACTGATGTGAGCACAGCCTGCATGGTAATGAGCTCCTTCTTGGCATTACCTGGGACTTTGTGCAGCTTACAAAGTTGAGGAAGCTTTTTGGCATCTCAGGTGTTTGTGCTTAGCTCCCAGTTATTTTTTTGCTATTGCTTTGAAGGTACTGGTCTTTAAACATCACCATTTCATTGCCTATTCCCCTACTGTTCCTACAGGCTTGGTGCATTGGGTGTGTGTTGGGTAGCCAGAGGCATTTAGCTGTTAAATATTTGAATTTCAGCTCATTTCTCATTATATATTCCATTATTTGTATGTTATCCCTAGCAGGACTTTGACGCAAAATTTGGGATGTTTTTGTTCGGGACTTGTAGTGTACCAGGTATTGAATGTGCTGTTGTAAAATCAGAGTAGGGAAGTTAGAAATGTTACTAAAAACAATTTAATAGCTATTGCCTGAAGCCTAAAGTCAAGAATCTAAGTATTCAATGGTATGATGGACAGAGTGAATTAAAATTCATAGACTGTGAAGGGGAGATTTTTCCTATTCTGGACTGGGTTGAATATTTTTGGCCCCATGTGAAAGATAACATTAAACAAAAGTTGAAGAATGTTATCAGCCCCTTTATAGCAAACCATAGCCCTTAAAAGCCACAGCTAATTTTTCAGAGGGCATGGATTTTTTTCTTAAATTTTAAAATTTTAGTTTTCTAATCATGCAATGGGAGATGAGGAGAAATATATAACTCAGTATTTAGTGAATTACATTCACCCATTGCCCAAAATGTTCAACTTCAGCTGTTATTTTTGGATCCTCAGTACCAACTGCTGTGAAGTTGTCTTAGCTGATCAGCACACAGATGGATGATCAAAGCTGTCCTGCATTTCTGTTTATCAGCATAATCTTTTTCAGGAAAGACAACAGGCTGTTTAAGATATAGTTGGGTAGATGACCAAATTCTCAATATTAGGATAAACCTAAACCCATTAAGAGCATTTCTGTGATTTTTGTTTTGAATTAAAAGAACACAAAACCCAACCAAACAAAAAACCCCAACAACCTAAAACCCCCCACTCTGTTAACTGTTTTACAGATTTTAGTTCTAGGTCACAGATAGCAGTTCGAAACAGGGCTCCAAAAACTAAAATGCATTTGATAGGATTCTAAAAGCCTTATACAGAATGTGCAGGTCAATCTTCAAGTTGAAATATATTTTTATTTTGTAAGACTGTAGCTTTTGTTTTCTCTTCATAGAATTGCAAGATAGATAAAGGTTTTGAGTACAGCTCACGAAGACAGACAGAAAGGAAAAATGCACAGCATTTTTGTAAATGGGAAATTCCAATTTGCTAGGAATTATAATTAAAAATTCTTGAATTCATATAGTTAGTAACATAGATGAACAGAGGTGCAGCATTCCTATTTTTTCCTGTATTTTTTTACAACATGCTTTTATGACACTTTTCTTGCAGCTTTAACTAGCTGTAAGACTGGAGGATGAATCATTTGGAATGGAGGAAAAACCCCTTTTATTATAATGTATGGAGTAAAATCTCTGTTCTAACTCTCCCCGAGGTTTTCCTATATATCCAAGGAGACTGCATTGCTCAATTTACAGAACACTAAACCAGCATTTGAGTCTGGGTTCATGTGCAGTTGCTCTGCCATTTTTTCCAGCTCTGCAGAACAGATGATTAATCTTCCTTTCCCTTACAAAGGACTTTTGAACACACAGATAACTGTGAAGTTATTAATATGCATGTTATTATTATTTCCTCCTCATTTGAAGTACTTTTTGTCACCAGAATAGAAATCTGTACTCCAAAAAGATTTTTTTTTGTTTCTAGAAAAGTCTTTTAAAACCCAAAGCTAAGGAGAATTGCTGAAGATAGACAGGCTGCTTGATTAGCAGTGTGCACTCTGAATTAGTTCTACCGAGAGAGGATTTGGAAATGGTTTTCCTTGGGATTCTGGCCCTGCAGTGCTTTATGGGACACGGTGCTGGCAGCCCATGGAAATCCCCAGGACAGGTCAGAACAATGCCCCTCTGCTCTGGGATCCCAGCTCAGACATGGGAGAGGAGCGATGCAGTGAGGAGGTGACACTGTGGTGATTCTGATGGATGCTTTCATGGCATCTGAGGAAAGAGGACTGCTTGAGTCCAGGGCAGGGCTTTTGGTCTTAAGAGCCTGTAAGATTTTTGTTTTATTAGTATTTTCCAAAGTTTGTGAATTCATGCCTGTTTTTAGCAGTTGAGGGAGTCCCACAGTCCATCTTTGAATTAAGTGAAGTGGTGCCTGCCTGATTTTGATTGGAACCTCCACCTGTGAATCAGTATTTCAGGGTTTCTTGTTACTACAATGGAAGGGGCAGTTAACCAATTCTTCCTTCACCTTTTTCACGCTTGTCATGATTTTTAGTTGGCTCTTGTTTGATATTTTTCTAGTTTGGGAGTGCTGGTCTGTAAATCTCTTTCTGTGGAAGTTACTTGGTTACCTTTAAGAATTTTTGTCAAGTTCTATTTCAAATTCTACTCAAATGCTGTTTCTCAGACGAAAGGAGCACATAACAATTGTGATGTGGACACAATGCAAACATTACATAGTAGCATTACACTTTGAGGTTTTCCTGTGATTCTAATCCTGAAGCCACTGAACCGCTGTGTTCATAAGGCTGTGATTTTAACCTAAGATCTCTGTTGCCTCTGGCAATAGCTGTCTTAGAATCAATTCCTAAGTGCGTAGATTTCAAAGTGTTTGGGTTGTTTTTTTTTTTTTTTTTTTTGGTGGGATTTTGTATTGGTTTGGTTTTTGGTTTGGTTTTTTTTTTTTTTTTTTCTTTTTTTGCCAAGTTCATTACTTTACATTTGTTTGGTTTCAATGTCATCTGCCATTTTATCCTCAATCACTCAATGCCATGGAGTCTTTCTGCAACTTTGCTTTTTTTTCAGTCCCCTATTGGTTTTTTTCCCCCTGAAAAACTTGTCCCCAGTAGCAAACTCAATCTCCTTTCCATTCTCTTTTCCTGATCATTCCTGAATGTATTGAGCAGCTGAGGCCTTAGCAAAGATCCCTGTGGGATTCCACTTGTACCTTCCCTTCTCTGAGAAAATGGACTGTTTGTTGCAGCTCTTTCTTCCTGATCTTTTAGTTAGTTGTCCCTGTGAGGACCTTCCCTCTTGTCTTATGTCAGCTTAATTTAAGACCCTTTGGATCTAACTGAATACTTCATGGACATCGGAGCTGGCTGTGTTAACCATCTCTCCCCTGTACTCACTCAGTTCATTTAGTTTACTTTCAGTGATTTTTTTTCTTAGAAAAGTCTACTGGGTTGTGGGGTAAGACTGTTTAAAAAATAAGAAGTCCTGTTGATTCTATTTCAAAGTAAGGTCACTGATTGATAAAGTGGGCAGACCAACAGCCTATTTAAGTGCAAGTTTACTTAGTTTCTCTTGAAAAAAAGTTATTTACATTCTCTACAAGAAAGTTATTTTTATTCAGGAGACATGCTACCTGTGCTTGATATTGTTTCAGTAGGCACCTTCCAGCAACAGACAATTTACAGGACTTGCTGGGGATAATGAGGTAGATGAGAGTATTTTGTGCATTCAGCCACATTTGGCTCTTGTAACACTTCAGTACTGATGGTACCCCCTCAGAATTCGGTCAAATGATGTCAGTTTGCACTGTTTGGAAGCAGAGGAAAATGTACATTTTGGTCTTGGCACTTAACCTCCAAAATCCATGTGGTTTGTAGCCACATGCCAAAGAAAAAGTTGACCTGTACTATTTGCGATACAGATCAAATGCTAATACTTTGGAGATCAGGGGATTATGAGTGATGTGACATTTTATAAATTGCAGTTTAACCACTTGTCATTGCAATGCACAAAGAAAATGTTATTTGCAATCTTTTAAAAGTGTTCTTAAGACAAAGTTGTAGTTTGTAGAGCGACAGAATTTGCCACTACATTTTCTGATAACTTCTGAAGAAGTAGAAGTTGCTACAGTTCACACTCTAGTGTTGGAAATACATGTCACAAGTCCCATCTTCAGAAACTCTGAGTCATTTTGCCTTAGAAAAATGTAGGGACTTATGGATAAGGCACATAACAAATGTAAGGTCCTTCTTCTCGTATTTATTTTAAGGATAAAGGACCAAAAGGCTGGTATTTTGGAAAAAAAAAAAAAGAAATTAAGTCTGCCTTGCATGTGTAAAGAGAATAATCTGTGTTGGTAATTTGGTAAGGCTCAGAAGGAAATACAGCAGGGCTGGCTGTGCTTTGTTTGTGTAACTCTTTTAACAGGCAATAACACAGATGGGCATCATTGCAGGCTGAAGTGGGAATTTTTTGAGCCTACATGACATTTACTATTTTGCTCAGGGTTCCTTCTACCTTCTTCTAACACTGGTTTATGAAATCACATGTAATGCCACTTTTCAGCATTGATCGTGATAAGTTTTATGCTACAATTCCTCAAACTTTCAAAAATACCTCCTGTTTTTTATAGAGAATGGAAGAGTAATAAAAGCAACCCTGTGCTATTATCTAATCTAGAAATCTCTGTCAGAAGCATTACAACTTTAGCAAAAGTAAACCATAAAATAAATTTTATTTTTTAATTGTATAAAGAAACAAAAGTGTTTCTGAAAACACTATATGAATTGTTGCACATAAAATTTTCATTATCTAAAGCATCCTAAGATCTTAGTAAACAAAGAATAATGTACTCTAAAGAGACTTCTTTGATTACATTTGTGTCTTTCATAATGGATTATTAATAGACAAAACATTCAAACTAAAGAGAAAGTAACTATTTTATATACAAATATATGCCCAAAGTTTATTTCTAATAATTGTTAGAATTACAGAAAAAGCCAACTCTAGTTCTTCTTAAGGGGCAGCATTAAAAAAAAAAAGGAGGCAATTTAGAAAATTTGACCTCTCAGTCCTAATTCTGGAGGACAAAAGAGCTTAACTATAGGACTTATAGCCCCTGTGGAAACCAAAACTAGGGTGTTTAAGTTGTGCTTATGTCTATTTGAGTAATCAGAAAGAGTTTTCAAATGCAATTATTGAACAAAAGATCTTGAACTGGGACTTATTATTAGTTTGGCAAGATTGAGACCTCCCACTTGGTGAATTGATTGTAATTGATCTATAAATTGATTTTTCTCTCTTGTCTTTGCTGTTTTGATATTTTATACGTTCGATATTATACTGTTTTTTTTTTTTTTTTTTCATTTGTAATGCCAAGTCTGAAAGAGGAGCAGTGAATCTTCTGAGTCAGGATGAGCTTAAAAGGTGTGGAATTATAAGGTAAAGGAGGCGATTGCTGAGCACCAGCTGTGGCAGACACGTGTGAGAACGAAACCATCACGTTAGTAACAACTCCTACTGCTGACTGCAGAGTTTGGGCTGGCTCTGCCTCCCGCAGCTGCCAGGCACCTCTGGGGTCCAGCCCGTGCCAATCTCTGAGCCTTTCCCCACATCCTGGGGGAATGATCCTCCCTGCTCTCGGGGACACGTCTGATCCAGCCTTGCTGGGCTGTGCCGGGGAGGTGCCCTCTCTCTGCAGGACAGGGTGTCTCTGTAAAGAGCCAAAACTGGCAGAACAAGAGTAATAGTGAGAACAAATAACAGAGCGCTGCAGTGTCTGGCAGCTGTTTGGCTGGCATTATAGGGGGTTTTTCGTCCCTGAAAGTGCTGAAATTGGAGACGGTTTGTACCCGGTAATAACCCCAGTCCCACAGTTGTGGGTTCTGGGTCAATACAGGGGAGCGGGCAGGGTTCTCTGCTCCTGTGACAGCCTCCCCCATTCAGAGACTCCACAGCAGCCACCAGGACAGGTGCTCTGACTCAGGGTGCTTTCTTTTCTTTAACTATTATGCAGGACAGGAGCATTGTCATAGCACATATCTGTTTTGTAAGAGTCTTGCCAAATATATACCATTTTTAAGATTCTACTCTCATTATTATATTTCCCTGCAAATGGGAACTGATGTGTGGAAGCCTAATAAACTAGAACAGTTAGAAAAATAAAGTACTGCTGCCAAGCATATCCTGGCTGAATACTGATTAATTGCATTTATATCAATGATGCTGCACACATGTACATTGGTGTGATGTAAAATAGAATTTAAAGAATGGGAGAAATTAATAGTAAGAGTGGTAGTCACCACAAGAGGGAATGGACTGACACTTTCAGCATAGATATTTTTAGCCTTCAAATTCAGGGATGTGTCTCTCTGCCAAGAGAGCATATCTGATATAAGAATGATCAGTCTTTCTCAGTATCAGACAAACTGCAGTGCCCATGTGCAGCAGAGCCATCACCTCCAACAGTACTTTGAATATTGGCAGATTTGGGTGCTGCTGCTCTTATTTCAGGCAGTGGTTTTCATTCATAGAAAAGATTGTATTGAGAAGAGCAAATATTTTTTTTCTTCCTCCAATCCCAGTGAGGTGTAGGGTTAATAAAACCTTTGTATGCAGGAAGATTTACCAGTATTATAAAAAGCTAATGTATGGATTTGGATGAGGCAGACACTACAGCAGCTGTAGAGCTACAATATGTTATTGAGTGTTAAAGGAAATGTCTCTTGTCTGGCCCTAGGAATGACACAGGGATGAGTCTGGCTGTCCTGGCACCAGCGATCAATCACGTTACATTAGTTTGCTTTATTTGACACTGTCATGTTACTTTATATTTCTTGGAGGTGATACAAACTCAACAGAAGAGAATTATCAAACCTGGCAGTACACAGATTAGGCACATGCACTGTTTTGGGTATATGTGTCTTTCCTAGATTGATTACTGCTGTATTTTAAGGCAGCTCACATGATTTGTTGCACCAAACATGAAAATAAGCCTCTAGGTTTTTTCAGCATCAAGGATCTAAATTGTAATGACAGAACCCACTGAAGCAATATTTGAACACTGCTTTAGAAGCTCGCAGTAATTCTGAAACCTCGGTGCCTTTCTTCTTTAAATGTCTTTATGACATAAACTTTGTATTCCCAAACTCCAAAGTGATGAAGCTATAAAATGAAAAAAACTGTTGCTGTGCTTGGGAATGGTTTGAATTCAGAGATGTCTTCATAGTATAGTTCAAATTTAGAGGTTGGGCTGAGCATTTATTTAGTGCATCTTACTGCAGCCTTAATTAGAGTGGTAAAATAGTACTTAGCCTGTTAAGTATCTGTCATGAAGGAACTCTTCAGACATTGCTGCAGAGACGGGGTCTTGGTGCAGTCATAAAATTCTGGAAAATATGTAACTGAGAGCAAGCAGAGAGAATTACCTCACCAGGCATTAAAGACTTTGCAACAATAAAACCAGCCATAACCACTAACTTTTCCTTCATGAAAGCTGTTATAGGAATAGGATTTTCTAAATATTTCCTAATGTAAGAGGTATTAATGATTCATAAATTAATTATTAAGAAATGCTTTTAAATTATAACTCTCAGCAATCTGCATTGAAGACTGTATTTGATGGTGCAGTGAATATCTATCAAATGCAGAATAATCCTGTACAAAACTATGAGATTAGGTTTTTTTAAACATAAAAACTTTGAAATGCAATTGTAAGACATGACATGGTTAAATTTAATTTGGAAACAATTTAATAACTAAAGTTAAAATTGCAAGAAAGCTTGTTAAGAATAAAAAGTGAAAGCACTTGTCAATAATTTTAATGAAGCTGCACATTTATATTTGAGGTATTTTTACTTAGACTGTTTCTACCGGTGTGCTGGATATTTAAATAATGAAAAAGGAAGCTGAAAATGCTTACCTCTTTAACAGAAATCAATGCAGTTACCTGTTTAAACCTGAAGAAAGATAAATTAAAGTTCATATTCAAATGAAGCCTGTACAGCATGTTGAAGATCTTATATGGAGGAGATGAGAAAAAAAAAGGGAAAAGTTGTGTAGGTGCTTTGAATCATTCTTTAATCTTCTACTGTATGTTTAGGAGTTAGCCAATTCTTTGTTGTCTCTAGAAATATTTTATTTTCCCATCCTAATTAATAATCTTGGGCTTTCAATTTTACCTTTCTTCAACAGTAGAGAGTAATGCCAATGAGGATGTTAGAGTTTTTCCTTTAGAAAACTCTTAATAGCTAATGGAGCACATGTGGGGTTTTTTAATAGTGGAAAGGATCAGAGAAATTGGATTTGAGGTGTTTAATTAAGTCTGTTCACAGACAAATGGTCTTGATGAGTGACAGGTTGGCATGGTGAAGTCCACCAGGAAAAACAGCAATTAGAATGAACCTGTGGACTCTGCATCACAATCTTTTCAAGGTCAAGCCACAGAACTAATTTAGAAAAGAACTAACATGATGTTGACAGAGAATCAATAATGTAAGGCACCATAGGATATTTCACTAATGTGAAGTTGCTTTAACCCCACCCCCCAAATCAACATTTGTTCACAATTTATTCAATTTTAACTCTCCTGAGGTGTAGTGTTTTGTGAATGTGAATATATGAGTTTTTTACCTTTCCCTTCTTTCATAAAACTCTTGAAAATAAAATTACTCATGGACTTTAAATCTGTTTAGTGAAATCAGTCAATTTTATATATGCAGAATATTTTTAAAAGATTGAGCTCCATTTGAATTGATGACAAATACTTTCTCTGACAACATTTAGGATAGAAACAACATAATACAAGGCAGTGTAACTTAAATGTTCATGTCTTCATAACTAAGGCAAACATTTGCATTTGAATATCCACTGAGAGGAATGAATCCACTTCATATCTGCCTGGTAAGTTCTGCTGTTGTGTTAAGTATAATTTTTATTTTATTTACTGTCTAAGCAGTTGCAGTTTTTACTTCTTTTCTTGGCATATTTCTTATTGCTTCTGTACATTTATTCAGGGAGGAATTGATGATAAATTGAAATTCAGCATGTTATCTACATATAGGAAAATTACATTGTCAGTTTTTTCTTTCGAATGAAAGCGCAGAGGCCTTCCTGAAGAGACACTGGCAGAAACATAATTCAGAGACTGTAGTAGAGACTTTGCAAAATATTGCACAGGTAGGCTGGACAGGTGGATCTCCAAAGAACTTCAGCCTTGCAGCTGCAGGACATCTTCCTCTAAGAATATAATGCACTTCATTTCCACCTCCTTTCCACAGTCCCAACACACACAATCCAAGTGGATCCAAGTGGTCAGTGAATCAAAACTCTCACACCAGAATCCAATCACCAATTCCCTTCAGGTAAACAATCTTCCACAAAGCATCCCACTTGTGAACAACAGCGCTAAATGAGAGAAGAATTGTTTTTTCTTTCTCTGAGGTTCAGAGAATGTGAAGCCCAGAAATATTCTTGGGAAGAATTGTGCCTTGCTTTTCCCTGTGCAGAGAAATGTGGCTACAGTTCTGGAGGTCAGGGGATGTCCAGAGGATGGAGGAAGGCTATTGCCACACCCATCTGCAAGAAAGCCTTAATGGAGTGTTCAGGAAATTATTGGCCCATCAGTCCTACTTCAGTCCCTGGGGAGATGAGACTGGATCCCCCTGGGGCTGTCCCAGCTCAGCTGAAGCACAGGATTGGAAAAGCCAGCATGGAGTCACTGGGGGCAAACCATGCTTGACAAACCCGGTCACCTTCTAGGACTGGGTAACCCGATTGTTGGTGTGGGCTGAGCAATAAATATCAACTGACTGGGTTTTGCCAAGGCTTTTAACAGTTTCCCACAGTAGCTGAGAAGCTGATGTGTCAGTCAGTGCAGTGGGTGGGGAACTCACTGGCAATCAGCACCCAGAGTGTGCTGGGAATGGCCCCTCAAATTGGCAACCTGGCCCCAGGGGGATCCCCAGGGATCGGTGTTGGGCCTGACACTGGTTACTGTCATCATAAACCATCTGAAAGATGGGATCAAGGGTACCCTGAGAAGTTTGCAAATGAAACCCAGAAAGTTGTTTGAGGTGTGGATGTGAAGAACTCCACCTTTTTTCTTTACATCTAACTTTTATTGGGGAGAGAGACAAATGGGTTAAATGCCAGGCATTGTAGTCAAAAATGACTGCAAGCAGAATAAATTCAAAATAAAAATTGCATTCATGATGGTGGTGCTCAGTGGGGAACCCAGAGGATTCAGATTTCTATCAGGAGACAGCAGAAAAGCAGTGATGCTTTTCCTTGAAAAATAATTTCCTAAGAAATCCCTTGGGTTTATCACTGTGCATGGTTTTACTGAGTTATCACAATTAATTTACTGGTTTTGAAGGGAAAAATGGATGACAGTTGTACTTTTGCTTTAAAAAGGGCAAACCTTTGGATTTGGGAGTCGAATTCAGAATTACTGAAACAACAGATTGACTTTTTTTTCTCCATGAAAAGCTATACTGTCAGCTAAAAGACAACCTTAAAGACTGTGGTTTTTGCTCGTGCTCCATGGGACAGTGCATCATTAGACTGTTTCTGTTAATGTGCCCTTCTTTTGCTTCTAAGATGTCATTTCAAAGCATTTTCTTGCTAGTTGAGACTCAAGAAGAGCACACACAGAATTCTGTGCACTGGGGCATATGGAGTTCACTCATTAGGTGTTTCCTAAATCTCTAAGATACTAAAACAAGTTTCTTGGAATTAATGTGCAGCAGTTATTGCAATTAAACATTTGCTAAAGGCTTTTAATGTCCTTATCAGTAAAATTCAGTGTAAGCCCTAGATTAATTTGTTCATGATTTTGTGGTGCTTTGGAAATACAAACTACTAAATAAGAAAGAAATGCTATTATTGTAATGTCTTGTAGGTTCTGCAGTACCACGATTACTTCCTGCTCATATTTCTCTTCAGTGCTGGAAATACATAAAACTTACTTAACAGTTGAAATGCTGATTAATATCAGTTATATGCAGAATTATTTGCATAAATTTATCAGATAAACATATTTCTGTGTATTATGGCCCATCTTCAGCCAGACCTTTAGTGTATTTAAAGATTAGACGAGGCAGGTTGAACAATCTGAGCTATAGAAAAGTTAGCATCTCTTTATAAATGAGAGTGGGTAGGAAGAAAAAACCCAGACTGTGTTGTACTGGCAGTGTCCCAGGCAGATACAGAGGTTTGTGCTGGTGTCCAGTGATTTGCTGCACTGACACTTGTAACTTTTCAAAACAGTGATTTCAGGTTCAAAATTTAAGCATCACTTCAGGACAGAGGTGGAAGCATTTGCTTCATTGTTTTTTGTTTCATTGTGTGATACTCCTGTGCTTTGGGATTGCAGCCACAGAGGAGGAGCAAGGAAATTGGTCTTTTCCAAACACAGCACCAGCATGCAATCTGTATTTACTATCTTAGGCCTAATTTAGTTGTAATTTAACACATATTTAGATACCAGTGGTCACAGCAGCCTTTAAGCAAATGTTTACGTTTTGTTGTCAGTATATACGCTTTCCTGAACTTACCAGAGCCAAAGGAAACTGAGACTTGTGCAGTGAGATCCCTGAGTGAGGCTGCAGAGCTGGGGGTCAGAGCTCCAGCGCCTCACCCAGTCCAGCCCCTGTGCTGCTGAGCTGTGCTGCTTTCGGCCTTTTGAACCTCTAAACTCTGCAGAGGCCATGGGCACCTCAGCAGAAGACTTGGAATGGGAAATCACAGGTCCAAAGAGAGCTGTAGCATTCCTTAGAAATACGCCTAATAATAGCCTTTTCCTACATTTTTCTCTTGAGTAATACATGGCTTCAGCAGTGCTTTCATTCCATACACTTTCATCAAAAGAGAGCAAAAAGTCCATTTCAGCATGCAGTTGTGTCCTTTTTGGTTACCTGAGAAACATTTATTATGTTTGTTTGGATCAAGGAGTCTCAAAACCAAACAGGACTTTTCTGTCTTGTAGAATGGTTTCAAATGTGTTCTGGTCCATGTTTGAATCTTCCCTGTTTTCAAACTTTGATGATCTTTTTTTCCTCCTAATTTGTTTTACAAGAACTTCATCCAATTATTTCTGTCATTTCTTAATTAATAAAAATAATGTCATGCATGTCACTGCTAAATCAGCCCATTAACAGTTTTACCAATTGCTTCTTTTCTCTCTTTTCCTTTTCTTTTCTTTTTTTTTTTAAGTCTTTCTGTCTATCACTCTTGCCAGCTGTGTCCTATTTCCAAAGCTTCATCTACTCACACAAAACAGCTTGGAATGGTGAGGTAGATTTTAGGAGATTAAAGATTGCACTGTAATACACTAGACTTAATCCTAATGCCAGTAAACTCTTTATATGCTATCCTCCCCTCAGGATTACAAAGATTTATGTAACCATATTTTTTTCACATCCAAAGGAGCTTAAAGGAATAGACATAGATTGTTCTGGGTGTTGAATAAAAGCAGTAAGCCCAGATAAAGTATTTTTGTTCTTCAGATAATAGAAGAGAATGGAACATTTTCAAACTGAGTGGTCATAGGGGACAGTTGAATGGGGTGAAGGGGGAATGTTAACTCTGATCTTAAACTCATGTCTTCAGGATGTAGTGGCACACATTTCATATCTGTGACAGCAGAAGCAGGAAAAATGTATTGTCTGACAGTGTTTAATGTTATATGAGTTTTGCTACCTAAGGTTTGCCTTTCCTAGTTTTTAGCATTAAATATTCAATGATGTAGATGTGCACTCGATTAAGGCTGCCTATCAGTTTTCCAAGTCACATTATGTGGGAAACACAGTAAGGATTGTAATGAAAGTTGTTTTACAGCCAGCAATGTATCAGGAGCTATCCTGTGCTTTTATGTCTTGCTGCGAGGGAAGCTCTTTAAATATCATTATCAGACCCATGAATATTCTAAACTGATGTTCTTTCAATATTTAGCTTAAGCTTTTAAAATTTCAGAGGACATAACTCTGTGTGTGAGGGGTGATTTGCAGTCTTCAATCCTCTTTGCTGGAAGGTTCCTGTAGCAGCAGCAGTGTCTGACTGTGTTTGATTTCTGCTGTTTTCAGAGTGAGTGGAAGAGTGGAAGATTTTACCTTTTGTTTTCCTGCACTCTTTTGGCATGACATACCTCTTTTCTCCACGTTTTGACACTATCTTGTCTGCTAAAGGATGATTTTTTTTTCCTTTTGTGAAGGAATGAAAAACTGCTAAGGTAGAATGGGATGTCAGGAGATTGAGTCTTGGACTGAAAAACCATTCAAACAGAGCCTGTCCTATTTGGGTGATATTTGTCACTACCAGGATGCCTAATGTTTTGGGTTTTTTTTAAATAAAAAATGTAATTTTAGCATTAACTTTTAGAGGAATAAAGCTATAATTAAGCAATCCTAATCCTCAAACTCACACTTGAGACCTCCAAAATCAAGACCATTAGCTATCACACAGGAAAATATTTGAAAAAAAGATTGCTGGCTTATCACAGTAGATGAAAACATTAAAAAATTGCAACCAGCCCTCATTATTTTTAAAAGGAGAAGATTTGATTTCACCAAGCTGCTGAATTGCTTCAGCAAAATGCTTATTCAGTGGGCAGAGGGAGAGGGAGGAAGAAAGGATGAGAGAAAAGCACCTAGTGTACAAAGAAAACTCTATTTATAGCTGGTATCTCAACAATGACTTTCATGCAGAGGAAAAGATAGAAAACATTGAAGTGTCTTTTGCAACAAACGGTTGTTTCCAGAAGTGGAGCTTCATCACCTTTTCAGAGGTGCTCAGAGCCTCTGACAGCTGTTCTGTAACTGTGTGCAGGGAGATAGATGAGGTGCAGCACTTAGCATTTTATCAGCCATACAGGAAAATATAAAGGCATAGTCTGATACTTTGAAAAATGACTGGAAAAAAAAAGTTTCCATCTTTGGTGATGTCTGAAAGTTCAAAATACTTGAGAAGTAGTGCTTTGCTTTTATCCTTTATTTTCCTGTTGAAAAGCATCCTAATGTATGCCACTTTGGATTCTATAAATGTACTTTATGTTGTAGGATACACACAGTCAAAGAAATAGATTTACAGGAAAGTGAAGAATGTAATTTTAAAAGCATTTCAATGTTCTGATGTCTTCCTTTATAGGATGTGTAAATCTTACGTCCCTTCTGCAGGGGAAAGGAAACATTATCCATCTGGGTGACCACAATTCCTTGCAACATGAAACAACACAGCAGAAAGTCCGTAATTCAATGGGAAATGTCAGAGGGAAATGAAAGGAAATCTTTGGTTTCTCTGAGCTGTCACAAGTCTGGTCTTCAAATGTTCAAATCGTGACCAACAGATGAATTTGCTTCTGATCTCTTTAACATCAATAATATTGTCTTGTTTTGCCTTTTCCACCACCGGATTAGAGGGCTATCTGTCTATCTATCCACAGTCACTAAATTTACATAATTCTGAATTATTTTAGTACAGAGCAGATGGCTATAAGCCAGTGCTAAACTTTTTGATGGGCTTACTTCTTTTAGACTATCAGTATTTTAGAGTATTATTAATTTCACATTGTGCATAAAGAGGAATTCAAAATACCCATGAAGTGCTAAACTGGCAGAGAAATTACGATCCTTGCAGCAAGAGAGGGATGTTCCAATATCAGGAGTACTGCTGGTCTTTCTTCAACGTAGCAAGTGCTAAGAATGGGAGTCTCAGCTGCTAATACTCATCTTTTGTGGTGTTTATGGTTTGCATATGGTTTTCATTCAACAGGCTTAAAATATTTTACAATTTCTATTTTACTAGGCCTTATAACACCTTTGTGAGATAATGGGAAAATAGCCCAAATCTGACTGTAGAAGGTAAGATAAAAAGAAGCCATTGGAGCAGCAAAGCCAAACCACAGCCCTCTCAATTCATGCTGTGTGAAGCCCTGAGAGCTGCCTTGCTGTATCCTTCACTAAAAATTCAGTATCCAAAGGGTCACGGGAATAACAGCATCCTGCATGGCCAGTAAGCAAAACCAGCATTTAATTATCACTTTTAAATGACAAAAGGACAGCTTGTCTACCAAAGTGGATTATCTCTAACTGTGAACTAATATCCCCACCATGCAGGAGCCCTCACGGATGCTGCTGTGTCAGCCTGTAAATGTGGTCATAAAGGGTATTGGTGTAAAGCTTGAATGTGGGTGTTGAGCTGGCTCGAGTGTCATTGGCAGCCTGGTGCATCTGCTGGTGCCTGGGGTTTGGCATTTGGGTTTGCTGTCCATTGTTGAGGAGGAGCAGAGCAGCAGCAGAGAGAACACTGCAGTCAGGGCAGAGCAGAGGCCTGGGGGAAGTGCCAGTGTCACCAGTGCCACCATCTCTTGGGAGAGTTTAGTTAGCCAGAACGTGTTGGGACCTTGACAGTGTGATGGCCTGAACGCCTCAAGGTGCTGAAAAATTCTTCAGGGTTTCTCAAAAATGCATGGCTTGATCCAAGTCTAATTCAACACTGGCCATACATTCCACAGAAAAATGGAATTGCGTTGTGCTTTCTCCAGATATTTGTTTCTTCATTTTCTCTTGCAACCATACAAAAATGCATAAGAGAGACTTTTCTAATTAACGATTCACTCTTCTGCTTTAGTTACATGAAATGTGAATGGAACCTTCCTCAGATTAGATGGAGTTGTTCCTCTACATTTTAAAAGTGCAATTCATAGGAAGCATTATTAAATGGTTATGTCACAGCACAGTTCAGTTATCTGTATCATCATCACATCACAGGCCAGGTAAGGTTTCATTTTTTATTTTATTGGAAATGCACATAGAAGAGATTGCCACTAAAACATCAAGCATCTGCTTATATTATTCTTTAAGAGATATTATAAAATCTACAAATTTTATAGTATGGCACATGACTTGCTACATGAAAAGCATAAACACTTCCAAAAATGTTTTTACAGCAGCCTAATTTTTAATATACTGGTGTCTTTTAAACATCTTTTTTTTCCCTATCCCCTTAAATTTGTAAAGGTCCTTCAAATAGAAACATGTTACAAACATTTGGAATTTAGAGTGTCACCATTTTATCTAGGTGAGGCAATACATCAGCAAGTCCCTTAACATCTCTCTCTCTCTGCATTCTTACTGTGCCCACGATATAGAACCAAGTTTAAATTCCTAGGCTTGTTTTAGTCATTCAGCATTCTCCAATAGCACTTAGGTGATAGTGATTTCTAGGAAGAAACATGTGGAATGTTCTCTGGAAAGAGTTAAACCCATTTATTCAGCAAGCAGAGTTCCTAGGGAATAGTGCTTAATTGTGGGGAAAATTCCCCCAAGAGTTGAGTGTTGTTACAAAGCTTCCATTCCAGATGCAAGACAGGCTTCTTCCGTCTTTTTCTTAATGTAAACTCTGTCTCCAGTGAGTGCAGATTAATTTCAATCTAGAAATAAAAACTTAATCCAAGCATTTTGTCTTGTGGGCAATAAAGATGCCATTAAGTTTGCCTGCTACATTTGTGGCAGATGTGCAGGACCCAATTGGGTCCATTTTTAAAAATACATCAGATGTGACTGCTACTGTCAATTTGTAATGGTGCTTAAAGATACATTTAAAATTCCTTTCTTCATCCCTGCTGGCAAACACAGAGGTCAGCACTGAATAGCCAACAGCACAGAAGTATTAAAGCAATGGCAAAACTTAACCTGTCCTGGATTTGTAGCTTCCAGTGTGAATAGCACTGCATGCCTTTGAGCCTTTGTTTTAAAAGGAGAGAATTGTAAGTCTTGTTGACAGTGTTGGAGACACTAAAATCAAATCATTCTTTTAGAGTGAAAGTCACTGCAGCAGCTCAGATGTAGTAAATCTAATAGTGAAAGTTTGCCAGGTCTTTTCGTGGTGTTGAATTTTCTTTATACCTAGACTAATTAAGACTGTACTTAGCCAAGAGGTGATAGCCTTACCCGCTCTAATGTGGAGACATGTAATTGCTTCACCCTAAAAAGAAATGTTGTGAAGTGAAAGGTAACCTGTACACTGGAGATAAATTATAATGATAATTTCCCCCTCTAACATCATCTATCTGACAGTAAAGACTGAGCCGTTCTGCTCTTGAATTACCCCCTCAAAACAGCTTGAGAAAAGAGGTTCATGTTAACCCAAATTGCTGAAATTGCCTGACAGAGCCCATTGTACTGGCTGGTAAAATGAGCTTCAGTGACCTGATGATTCATCTTAATCAATTGCCTGGTCTGGTGTATAAAATTGTCTTTCTCAATGATACATGTGCATAATACAGACACAACATTAATCTCACCAGATACTGCATAATTAACCATGCCCATTTATCTTCTCACACACATGTGCATCATTAGTAACAACTGTTAAACTCATCTGAGAGCCAGTTTCACAAAGAAAATAGAGCAACTGCTAAGAAAACTCAAACTGAGTCCAAATACCTCTAGTTTTAAGAAATGTTTGTAGTTGTTATGTTTGTTGTCATGTATGTACAAGTTCAAGGTTTGTATCCTAACAAAAGGATCAATGTTTGATCTAGTAAGACTTTTAAATCTCTGGCAGGTGAGAAGGCACTTTGTTGTTTTGGTTGCAAAAGTGAGATGTCAGCCTTTCAAATCAGCAGTCATAAGAGATGTGCTGGAAGCTATTTGATTTAGAAAATAATTTATTAGAGATGCACATTCTTTGTAATTAGTTTAAGAGGCATTATTAACAGGAATTTGGGTGTCCACATTCTAATATCTCATGAGATGGCAAGACATTTCCATCTGCTTCTGGGTGCCTAAATGGGTATCAATGATCCTTCTGAGCTTGTTATCCTCCACATAGAAATTTTGGACTTTCCTTGCATTGCCTGACTGTTGGTGGTAGTTTTATTAATGCAGAATCATTTCAGCATGATGTCTAATTTAGAACCACAGTAGCAGAGCAGGGATCACAGCTGGTGTGCTTCATGTGCACAGCCAAGCCAAATCTCTGGTACTGCTGGGTGGGATTCACACACCTCACATATTGAGGTGATTCCACTTCTATGTACAGCTAAGAGAAATCAATAGAGAAATTCTCTTTTTATGAGCCATGAAAAGTAATCCCCCCATCTCTCTGTCTCCATTCATCTAAGAATCAGCCCAAACAGTTGCTAGCCATGATTAGTTTGAATCTTCCCCAAAATTGTTTAAAATAATTGGGGTTTTTTGCTATAAAATATCAGAAGAGTTTATGAGCATAATATTGAAAATTCATTGAACTTTAACTATTAATAATTAAACTAAAGCAATTGTTTCTAGATATTGATATGCATTCCAGGAGCAAAGGTAATTAATTGTGATTTACTTATTTTCTTCCCATTTATCTCTACTGTATTTTAATTGTGTTTTTGGTGTATTTGCCAAAAGTTTCTTTGATTTGGAAACATGTGAATTGGCTGCAAGCATGTGCAGTCCAACTAATTGATTAGAAGTTTCACTGAGACAGGCAAAGAAATTTCTTGGAGTTTACTTGTTATACTGGGCATTTAGTACCACCCCCACTTTTCTGCCCTGATTCAGTTCAGCATACTAAAGATGAATTTCGAAGGCAAATCAAGAGAAATTGTTTGTAACTAGTACTTTTCCTTCAGCACTTTCCCCTTGACAAGCTTAGACTTGCTTATGCAGGGTTTACTGAGTTGTACAGATCACTTGTGAGTTAACAAAAACACAAGAAGCCTGGACTGAAGTTTGTGTGCCAAGGTGTGATGGTTTAGGAAACAAAAAGGACTTGTAATGTTTATATATATTATATATTTCTACTCCAAATAAAGCATGTTCTTCCAGCCTCTTGGCACACAGAGTGCCAGCACAAGTGCCCTGGATCAGCAGTGCCTGACACCTGGCAGTGCATCGTCTCCATGTGAAAATTCCCACTCCACACATTCCCTCTGCATTTTTCCCTGTGCTTCATCAGAATGAGTCAATCAGAAGGAGATTTCCTGGTGCATAGGCCACCACAGCCTTGACTTTAGCAGGCTCTGTGGAGGTCACAGGGAGAGTGGAGGTTTGTCCATAACAAACCTTGCTTGAGTTATTATTATGCTCTCTTAGAGTGCTGCAGTAAGTGAGAGTGGCTATGGGGATGTGAAATAGTGAACTTCATTGCAGTTTCATTTTGTTTCCCAGCCTTTGGAACAAAGATTTCCTCATCCAAAATAACTTTGTGTACCTTTTATCACAACCAGAATAAGAAAGGTTTACATTGCTTCAGCTCAAAGAGCAACAAAAGAATATTTCAGGATGTCAGCCAATCTAAAACTGCCATGAGAAATCTCTCTGGGGGCAATACTCTGCACTGACAGGGTTACTATCCTTTGGAGAAGAGCATTTAGACCTTTCTCAATTTGACTGTGCTCTTTGAAGAATGTGAATCTCTGCATTGATAGTTTGTTTATATTTATATTTGCCTGTGTACTCCAATGGCACATAGGTCTTTAATCTCACAGAGCTTTTACAGTGTGTCTCTTGGGCAAGTTTCTTTTGCTAACCAATCAAGTTCCTGCTGACAATCTTGGCCATCTTTCTATTTTAAGTAGAAAAACATACTCATCCTCCTCTATCAAGTCATGAGTAATGGACAAAAATATTAACGTGTTTTATATATTGCTACTCAGCCTCTGGTAATCTAAGGCAAATAGAAAATGCAGCTTTTAGCAGTAGAATCTATGATGTGCATTCATCAAACAATTAAAAGGAAGGGAGAACTCATTGAAGGCATTAAAATGCCCTGTCAGCTGCCAAACTGAGACACTTATGATCTTTATAATAGCTTAACTATTATTCTTCTACAATCTTGACTGAATGGGTGATATTTCTATTAAGAGTGGTACTAATATTTGGTTTTAGCCCTGTAACAATGCTGTGTTCATAAAAGGGATGTCTGACTTTGTTCATGCTCCAAGTTATTTTAATAAAGCATAGTGGATGTTTGGACAGCCCTATCTATCCACAATTTCACAGTAGTGTGTATGAACAGTGAGCCTCTTAAAGCTCTCCATTTTAACCTGTTCATTACTGGGAATATTTGTAATTTCCCCTGCTAAGGCTTTGAAACTGAAGTTATCTGCCTGTGGGTGTAACTATAATAATGATAAAGCCCCAACTTTTAAACTTGTAAAGATGGAGTTTTGTTTCTTTTGAGTTTTTTTTTTTTTTTTTTGGTTGGTTTCATTTGGTTTTTTGGTGGTTGAGGATTTTTGGGTTGATTTGTTGGTTTGGTTTTTTTTTTTTCCTTTGGTTTGGTTTTCTTTGGGGGTGGTTTACTTGTTTGGGGTTTTCTATGTTTTTGGGGGGTAAAAAAGAAAAAGATTTTATTTCTTAAAATAGAAAGATGGCCAAGATTGTCAGCAGGAACTTGATTTGTTTTCAAAAGAAACTTGCCCAAGTGACACACTCTTTGGGGTTTTCTGTGGTTTTGGGGGGATGTTTGTTTTGTTTTGGGGTTTGTTTGTTTGGGTTTTTTGCCAGTTTAAACTTCATAGGGACTGTATTTATCATGTCAGAGGGAATTGTTACAACTGTGGAGGCTTTCCAATTGTTTAAGCCTTGTTGTCCAACGACCTCCCAGAGTACCCTGCTGCCTGGAAAGAGCTGGTCTGCCTTAGTGAGATTTGTTGTTGCTCTGAGCAGTAGAGAACAAGATCTTGTAGAGGAGAAAAAGGTCTCCGAATAACCTTGAGGGAAAACCAGTGTAACCCATCATATTCAGTGAGACACAGCATGTCGAAATCAGAGGCCAGAACTATTTATAACAGTGTTCATGCAGAAATCCTCCATGCAGGTGGAATTGTCAGTGATAAAAATTGACTTGTCATCTGAGTCTTCTCTTTGTATTATAATATTGGCCTGACTGTTGTTAAAAACATTTGTTTTCTTCTGAAAAGATGGAAGAAAGGATACAATTAACTCTCAAGTAGAGTTCTGGGAATATTCCCACTCTTTATAAGCACAGAGAAGATTGCTTCCTGGGGAGGAAAGTTTATCTTCAGCACTAGTTCTGGGTGCTCACATAGCATTATGCATAATATTTCTAAAAATTCTCTGCCATCTTAAAAATTAAAAAAACAGAAAGACTTCCTTAGGTTTCTGAGAACAAAGTGTTGCAGACACAAAATTTTTCTGTAAAATGAGAGAGACACTGCATGTTATACTGACAAAAAGCATCAAATTATCTCTAACTTAGGTGAGAACATTGAAATTAAAATAATTATTTCAACAATTTTGTTCAATTCTAACTACTGCTACAGGAGGGGGGACAAAACAGGCCATGCAGCTTCAAAGTAATTTGGTTATACATGCAGAGATGATACATCACCTACTAGACACACCATATATTGTATTTCTTTTAGCCAACTGTCACATTTCTCTCTATAAATGCACTAAAATAATTACATAATGCTATTAAAAATCTCTGATGAAAGAAGGATTAGATATCTTTGTTCTTTACACCCTGAAGGCTATGATAAAAAGAATATTACAGATATTGAAATTACTTTAAAGAGGTATAAGTAGCAAAAGAATTTTAAACCCAGTCCTCCTAGTTTGGAGCTGCAGATAATGAGAGCATTTGATGTCATTTAATGATAAAAATTCTGCATCAGAAATATGGACACAATTAGACAGACCTGTCTATCTGAGATCAGAGTCATAAAACTGAGTTCATCATAAAACATCCTCACTACCATTTCTACCTTTGAAATTGTTCCAAAATCAGGATGAAAACCTTACAGCTTTCTTGTTGCTGCAAAGAGACTTATCTTGGTGATAACATAATTTTTCTAAGATGTGGGAAGTGAAGAAAACTTATGCCTCTCTGATATTTAGCCAATTTGCCTAATATTTAAAGAGCAGATCCTCAATAAGTATTTTCATAGCAGTGCATAATTTTCTATATTAAACTAATAATAATGAGTAACTCTCCTGATAGACTGAATTATTTTGTCCATAAGAGTGTTAAAGTTCTACCAAATGCTTTAATCTGTCTCCCACTTTTTCCTACATATCCCAGGTTTTTAAACTGCTAGAGGAAGAAGTCTAGTTAAACAGAATTGGATTGTTAAATTTCATAAGCATTAGTTTCCTGTAATTAGTTTTTTTTACTGTGCAAGTATTTTAAGATTTTTTTTTTTTTTTTTTTTTTTTTTTAGTATTAAGCATGACACTTAGCAGTGTGTGCAGTCAGGATTCTTGCTGTAAAAAGCACCTTAAATGTTGCCTCAAGGTATGGAAGTGTTAATATAAAAAGGCTGATTTTAACTGCTCTTCAGCTGAAAGCAGAGCAAGAATAGCTTCCCTAATAGTAAAAATAATGAACAATTAACAAGCAAAATCAAAATCTCACAAGCAGTAGGCCATCTAAATGTATTCAGACTTTAGGAAAAAGAAAGGCTGCAATAAGTTTTAAACAAATTTCACAGCTGCTGAAATATATTCATGCCTGATTTGATTGACAAGTCCAGCACAAATAACTCAATCTATAAAGTGAAGTGTTACATTTAAGGTCAGGCATGTCACTTTCATCTACCTGAGCTCAAAATGCAGAGCCCTGAAAGACTGTCCCTATTTCCAAAAGACTCTATTCATTTCCTTTATCAACTTCATCTTTACCTACTGCCCAAGCAGTGCTTCTCTAGGGGGCTGAAATGAACCTGATGAATGCTATTAGTATTTGAGAATACACTAATGATTCCTCACATTCTGTTTGTGTCATTTTCTTCTCCTCATATACTTGGAGGTGCATTCAGTTTGCTTTGTGTATCAGCCAAATTGCCACTAAGTGGAAGTGTTCTTAAAACCCCATGGATCATGCAGAAAGTTTTTACCTTTTTATGTTGTGTTTATTTGGTTGCTGTCAGTACTTGGTTCAGCATGCTGCTTTGGTGAGTTGGATTTCATGGAAGAGACAGATATGGTACAAAGAATCATTGGAGGAAAAACTAGGAAAAAATAGCAGCTGAGAATAAACAGATGCTAAAACAATGGGAAGGCCTTGATTAGGTCTGGCTAACAGTCAGCAGGTTATTGAGTTTAAATAACTCAAATCTTTCTCCCAAATTACCAGGAGGAAATGAAACAGAGTACTTAAGTTAAACAGAATGTAATATAGGTGATATCTAGATTTGATGAGTTAAAGGTGATGGTGGTTCTCTAGATCTCTAAGGAGAATAAATTTTAGGTAGGGACTGTTGCTAAGAAGGAAGATAATTTGAAAAATACTTTTGAAAGTAAAGGGCCTTAGAGAGGTGGTAGGAGAGCACAATATGAAGAAAAAATATCTGATACAGGGTTGTGGGAAGATGCAAATGTGCCAGCTGCAGGGAATTGTCACCAGTGCCAGGACTGGGACTTGTGATTGGGATGAGACAGGACAAACCATCTAAATATGCCTTGAAAACACCAGCTCCTGGAGTTCTGGCCTGCAAAAAACAAAAAGGATATGGCATAATAATGACAAACAAGCAAGACCATAGAATTCTCATCTTAATAACTATTTTCTAGTAACATAAAATATTTTGGAAAAGGCAAACTTTGCCTAGAAATGAATTATGATTTTTTTATATAAGGGGACAGGATAAATAATTTAGCAGGACTTTGAATTTTCAAACTAGCAATCCTTCAAAGCTTGGTGTCTAAGTGAGATCATTAATATGCCTGGTCTGCTCTTTGTATGAGTGAAGACTGATGTCCTGTGCTGGGCATTTCCTCTGCTAATAACCTGGAGTAATAGTCCTTGTTGAGCTACTGCAGTCAGATCTTGCAGTTTCTTTAATATTTGTGTTGGACATTCTCAGTCATGTCTGAAGGATTGGGTAGAGTGCTTGAATCTGATGGATGATCAAAGAAACAGGAGAATCCAGAGTTCTGTACAAGTCAGCTCCATATTTAAGATTGTTTAGTGCCCAGAATCAGATTTCAAGGAAAAAATTACTTGTGAGATGAAGGAAGAGAAAGTTAGTTGGATGCTGGAAGATGTTTAATAAGGTTAAAATAAATATTTATATTTGTAAAGCTTTCATATGAAGTTACATATGTATCAGGCACTCTGAACATCAGGAATTTTTCTGAAGTAGTTGCATGCATTTTCCTAATTGTGTTTTTATGATAATTATGTGAAGGACTTGTGTAGTATGAAAACTAATCTTAGAACAAATATTGCCATGGTGAATGGACAAAAGAGTGTCCCTATGCACTGAACAGGAATTTATAGTTCCATACAACATTAGCAGCTTTCTGTAGAGAGTCTTCAGACACTGAGGCCGTGTAGCTCAAAGGGGCTGAGTCAGGGAAAAGGAATCTGTGTGTTTGTTTGAAAAGTTAGACAAAATTTCCAATGACATTTGACATTATTCTGCAAGGTTTCATGTTATGGCAGGGGTCTGTGACACTTCAAGAATGAAATGGATCTGGCACCAGGCTGCGCTGGAGGGGCTGAGGGTGAGGGATTTGTGGGGTCCTCTCAGCATCTTCCAGCCTCACTGAGCCTTTTTGCTCACCTGAGCTCTCTTTGGGCCTCATGAAAGGTTGCATTTCATAAATTAAATATTGTGTTAAGTGGGGGAAAAAAGGTCTTTGAAAATATAATTATTGATTGTAATAATGCCCAGACTCAAAAGTAAGTGAATTTTACCTGCAGTGTATGTTGGCAGATGGGTTTGTTTATTACCACCTGTTCTAGCTGAGACAGCAGATGTATTTGTAAGCTGGTAATACAGTATTTACTAAATGGCCAGCTTTCTGCACTGATTTCAGTGTATTTGGGCACAAAAGCAATCCTTTCCCTCTGAAAATAGTAATTATTTAGATAGATTGTTTTACTTAGTTATTCTGTGAAGCTACTTTATTCTCCCAAAATAGGGACACAAGTAATGTTATAACATAGTCCTATCTCAAAGCAATTAAAGCAATTTCTATTAAATTTAGTCAATGTCCATTAAAATTATTGCTAACATTTGTGTTTTGCTGGACTTTTTCTAATGAGCTTGGAAAAAAACAAGTGAGGAAATTATAGATCTTTTATACTAGATCTGTTCACATGCTGCTTTTACTAATTCCCTCTATGTTTTTTACCTCCAGGCTATTCAGTTCTTTCTCAGTAAATACCTTTTAATTTTCAGAACTACTTTTGTGAGAAAATTGATATACACATTCATAGAAATGTAAAATAAAAAAGTCTAAGGTTTTTATTCATCTAAAGGTAATTTTTTGCTTGTTAAATGACATCATACTAGATTATTTTAAAAAATCATTAATATTCGGTGAGTTCTTAGCTCTCATTGTAACATTCTTTGGTATACTGAATGGTCGAAATGTTGATTTTCTTAATGTGAGACTTTTACACAGAAATTCTAAGTGACTTCATTAGAAAGATGAACTGATGAGAATGATGTTGAAAAACAAAGAGATTTTATACCGGTAGTAATCTGAAATTAAATAGATTGATTCTATGGTGAACTAAGAGTTTACACAACTAAGTGTTCATTAAATAGTGTACCTTTATTGCCGTCAGAATTTAAAGCACTAAGCATCAAGGTTTTACTTTTGGCTAGAAATGCCTCCAGAACTTTCTGTGGCACTCAAGTTCTCCAAAGAAACCTCTTGTAGAATTTGTAAGGTAAAATTTTCTAAAAGATAAACTGTGCTGTGCTGCAACTGTGCTGCTTTAGAAAGGGAATATTGTATTGTGAGTGCATATGCAGCAGGTACAGCTCGTGCACCTGTGCTCTAAGCAGAGGAATTCGAGTCCCTTTGATTGGCTCCTTGTTGGGAAGCAGTTCTGCATCATTCATCAGAATTATTTACTATTTTTTTCCCCTCTTGTTTATAATTTTGCTGAGCTGGGGGAACCAGAGCTGCATGCAGCACACAAGATGCAGGCTCATCATACATTTATATGGTGGTGTAGTGATATTTTTTTTTCTCTTCAATACAAGTTTTTCCTGCTAATAAAGCAAATTGAAATCTCTAAAAAGACAGAGAAATGGGAGGTGGCAACATCATGAAACAGCAGCTGAAATCCATGTTTCAGACCTGTAAATTGCAAAGCCTGGGTAAAGAGTTTCAGTTTCTGTCCGCAGAAAACTGCTCAGCAGTGACTTAGGGACTTTGATGGAAAGAGGAATCCTCGTGGTGCCAGAGCACACGACCCAGGGCTGCTCTGAAAGCTCAGGTCTCCAGTTTTGAGGCTTCAAACTTTACTTGGGGAGATGCATTTCTCTGATTAATGAGCTCTAACATGGACAGAAGTACAGCCAGAGGACGTTCTCTTGGTGTCTGGCATGAAAAATGCCCGGAGATCCTACTGGGAGTGAGCACTGTCAGAAGCACCAAGGGATGCTAGAAACTCCCAATTCCTCTGAGACTGGAAAGTAGAACTTTTATTAAGGGATTTAGTATGTTTATATTCATTTATTAGGGATTCAGTTTGTTTGCTCCATGGATGGCAGAGCTTTTAGGAAAGAAGGATTAGGTTGTATAAACAAAAAATTTCATCTCTTAGTTAATAAAGTGTTTTCTCTCTGCTTCCTTAGATCTCCCTTTGAAAGATGACAAAATGTTTTTTCTAAAATAGTCATTTCATGTTTAAAACCACTGGATTAATAAGCAATAGAATCCTAGGGAACTAATGAGTAGTATTAAAAACCAAACCAACCAAATAAACAAAACCCAACAAAAACTGAAGGGTCTTCTGGGGAAAAAATAATGCTAATATTTCTAAGAGTTGTCTCTATTCATTCTCTATCTGAACATGGCCAAGAATAATGATGGTTGGGACAGTCAAACTATCCTGAGAAATTATTCCAAAATTATGGCAATACCAGGTAGGATTTACTCTGACATTTAATTTGTGTGCACGTAATTCTGCATTCTGTAGATCAGAAAAATAAAAACTAGCATTAATAAAGGACTTTCATTACAGTAACAGTAGTCTACAGCACCTTCTGTGGGTTTATGGAAACTGCAAACTGCACCAAGGAATAAGCAGATATAATTTTTTACCTTTGCTTCTTGTATTTTGATAAAGTAAATTCCCCAAGCTTACTTCAGCTGCCTGTTGAAAATGTGTTCACAGTGATATCAGGTCACTACACACAGATGCATGGCAGTATATAATCAAAACTTGAGTTATAGATCTTTAATGTCAGGCTCTTTTCTTTCACTTCCCTGGAGAAGGGAATTCTGAAGCTGTATTGGTTTCTACTCCTGAAACTCGCTGCATTCAGAGTGCAGCTCCGTTCAGGGCAGGAGGAAATGGAGGAAAAGCAGAGATGTGAGCAGTAATTACCAGCCTCCATCCTGAGCACAGGGGTGGGTGGTGGCTGCTCTGGAAGGTCCCTGAACAGCCTGCACTGATGGGCTGGGTGTGCACAGCCCACCCTGGCCCTGGAAGCGTGTGAGGATTCTTGTCCGGCTCCTTTTGTGTTTCAGAAGAGTGGTAGGGTGTACTTGAGCTGCAGACTACCAAAGAGCTAGAAGATTTAGGAATTTTCAAATCCTAGAGATGCTGATCCCTTTTGGCTGTTGTTTTAAAGGCCAAACAAATGGAGCACCTGTTAGTGCTTGTGCTCTTTGCCAGAACAGTAGAGACAACATCTGTGCCCATCCAGGGCTAAAAATCTCATGTCGGAGAATACAGCTCTTGAAGTGAGCAAAGCAGAATTCATGCATAATAGAAACTCATTTCTCCATGATATAGAGAGGGGTCTTAGAGAAGGAATGGAGATGTAAATGTGCCATCTAAAAGTAACAGACAACAACATTATTCTGCTCAGCTGAGCAGTCGAGAGAGTAGAGAAAGTTCTTTTGTAACTGCTAAATAAATGCAGGAGAGCTTAGGGTGAACGTCTATGAATACCCTGGATAAATCAGTGTGCAGTTTGTTCTGCTTTATAAATACATATATATGTACTATGGGCATACAGTGGTGAGACTGAAACTGGAACACCTTGTCCAGTTCTGGGCTTCCTTGTTCAGTCGAGACGTGGACAGGTTCAGCCAAAGGCCAGGAAAGATGACTGAGGAGTGGGGCATTTGACACACTAGAAGAGCTGGAATTGGTTTCAGTGGAAGTGGAAAGGGCTCAGGGGCATCTTATCAGTGCGTTTACCTCCCTAGAGGGAGACAGTCACCTATGGAGATGGGATCTTCACAGTGGTGATCAGTGACAGGCCAAGAGTCAGCTGCCACCAACTGAAATTTGGGAAATTCCATTTAAACAAAGGAAAGCAACAACCCTTTTTTTTTTTCTCTTTTTTTCCTTTTTTTTTTTTTTTTTTTATTTTTCTTTTTATGTAATGGATGTTAGACACTGAAACAATTGCCAAGAAAGGTTGTGGAATGGCCATCCTTTGCAATATTCAAAACCTGATGGGATACAGTCCTGGGCAGCCTGCTTTAGTGCACAGGCTTTAGGTGATCTCCAGAGGTCCCTGCAGACCCCAGCTCTTCTGTGAGATGGCTGTTTGGGCAGAAGCTGAACTTACAGAAATTCTGACCATAAGTACATTTTTTAGAGAAGGCAATTAATTTTTAAATATTTGCCGAGGACCTTGATAAATTCTACAGCTGCAAAGCTTTTACACTGAGAGTTAAACGTTTTCACAAAAAGTGAACTTAATTCAAATATAGATAATTTTTAATGATAATTTTTAATGCAAGTCAGAACCTTTCAAGAATTCTCAGCTGGATAGGATTGGATAATGTCACCTTAAGATTAAGAGTAAAATAACTTTTTAGAAAGAATTACATTACTGATGTAGTATTTGAAATTTAATTTTAAAATTCTATAAATAATTATATAAGCTGTCCTTGCAAGGATGTCACTGAAAAACATGAATCTCATTAATTAAACTTTAATCTGTGTCTTAGCACATTTATATGTAGTGAAATCTTTCTTAGGTAATGGTCTTAAAGCTAAGCAGTAGAGAAGACTGTAAAACCTGCAGAAAATGCTGTGTCATGAGCTCCGAGAGTAAGACCAAAATCTTATTTAAAATCATCAAAGCAAAGACTTTTTACTAGGAATCTTTAACTCTCTGGGACACCTCCAGCAAATCCTTTGAAAGTCATCCTTGTCTGCAGATGTGTCTCCTAACCAAGAAGAAAATTTAGATTATGGTGGTTGTTTTATTTAGAAGCTCTTAAGCAATACTGGACATATATAGTTGTTGAGTGGATCAATACATGAAGAAGGGTTGAGTTTTTATTTCTAATTGTTTTCTTCTAAAGTACAACAGACAGTTTAGAAAATACATGGCTTCCAGGGGCTTTCTGGTTAAATTTTGTTTGTTTAGTAAGGTTTTTGGTTTGTTTGTGTTCTTTTATTCTACGTTTTAACTGAGAACAAAGCAGTTGCTTTTCTGACCTTATCCCATTGAAACTGTGTTCAAAGAGTTTTAAGACTTCAGGGACTTAATTCTCTCTAGAAGATAATTAATGTGCTCCTCTATGGCAAAATCTGCTTTACTTTTTCTCATTTTTTTCCTATTTCAGCTGCATATCTGCTAGTTTTCCATCATCCAGAAAACTTCCATCATCCACAGAACTTGTTCTGGTCCACAGTTTCTTCTCATTTCTTTACCATCTAAACCAAAGTTTCTGGTTAAAGCAATTAGCGTTCTCCTGAGCCAAGAGGAATATGTTAGGTCTGGAGTTTGAATGAAATTTTAAGAGACCATTTCCCCAGTGATCATCAAATTTATCTAGTTCATATTGTTTCCTGCTTCAGTTTCTACAGCATCTCTCTTAAGCTGTGTTTTCTGTCTTCCCCCATGACTGTTTTTAGCAGTTCTTCTTGCTGCCTTCCGTCATTCTCCTGGAGAGTTTTCAGGACATTGGCCAGCTGGCAATCTGCCACTTCTGAGCCCTTAGCATGTCATGTTGCAGCATCTTTCTTGTTTACAATGGGTAGTTCAGGCCCAGAGAAAGGTAGAGAACTAAAAGAGATTGAAACAGAATCAAGACTAGTACTTCAAATTCTGCACCAAGGGTGAGGGGAGCAAAGCGGCCAAGTGATACCTTCTGTGAGGTGACTGTAGTGTACATACTCAGGGAAACATTTTGTCATCTGGAAGTAAGCTCCACCATCTCACAGAGAGGAAAAATTGGCAACTGAAAGGATTATTTAGGGGCAAAGAGATCCTCAGAAAATTTCCTCTGTGTTTGTGTCTTCCTCTTGGTTGATTAAAAAGATGAGTGGGGTTAAGAATCCATAATGTAGTTGGAATTAAATCTTTTGCCTTTTGAAACTTGCTTTCAGAGGTGCTCATTGCTGCCTGTCTCTACCTGGATGTTTGTCTGTGTGTGTGTTGAGCATGATAAAAGAAAACACCAGCAACGTGGTAGGGGTGTGGATCAGATGGAGTTTGGCTTTTCATAAATACTGACTTTGTGCCTTGCAATGTGGTGAGTTACTGTCACCAAGGCACTGCCTTTTGTCCCCCACTGTAAGTGGGAAAAAGTGGTCTCCTAAATCTATGACTGCAGTGCTGTCTTGCAGGAATGCCCTTGCTTAGCCCATAGTTACACATGCAGAACTTTAGCCCCAATGCTTTAAAACTCAAATTGCTCACCCATATTTCTGACCTATTGCTGCTTTATTTTCAGGTTTGTCTAAGCATTAACTCCAAGCCATCAGCTTGCCATCAAAACAAGTGTTTTTACTGTGTTGTTTTTACCTGTATTTCTAATTCATGCATGGAGTGGTAATTTACTACTCCATGGCTCTGAGCTACCCTTGAATTAGTAGAGTCTGTATTGCCTTGTTACTGTTGAAACCAATATAGCCTTGTTTTCCTGATCCCCTTGCACATAAAAAAGATTGACATGGCAGAGTAATAGAAAATGTATTGCATTAGGGTTTAGTATTAGAGATAAACAACACAAATGAAACTGAAAGCATATGGCATTCCTTGCCTTCTCTGCCAGCTGATGAGCAATACATTTTGTATTATGATCCACTTTGGAGGGTTTAAACCATTAAAACCTTGCTGCTTTGTTTTGTGTGCTTGAAAGTTGCCAGTTAAACCAACTGGAGTAGCCTAATTTAGCTGATTGTGTGACTGATGTGTTGGAGCTCTGGTTCTAAATTTTCTAGGCTGGGAGTAAAAATTTGGACAAAGTGAATTGAGTACAGCGCATCATTACAAAACCTTAAAGATGGAACGCTGAAGAAGGAACTAAGACATTATTTATGAAAAAACTGGAAAGCAAATAGAGTAAAGCAACAGATAATTCTTATATTCAGTTAATACATTCAAGAACTCACAAACATTAGGATTTCCTCATGGCTGCCCAGTGGAGCTGTGTATTGGTATATAACAGAATTTATTATGATAATCCAGTTAAACTGTTAACTTTAGTATGCATCAAACATGATCTCTTCAGATAGCTCTACCCCACAATCTATTAGTGACTTACAGTCTATGCTACCGTTGGGTGGAATGGTTTTCCCCAGCTGAAACAAAGGATTTGGAGTACTGACAGTGATTGCACTTGAATGGATGCACTCAGAGACATAGAATCATTAAGGTTGGAAAAGACCTCTAAGATTTTCAAGTTCAACAGTTAACCCAGTGTTTATTTCTCAGGGATCCACTAAACCTTGTCCCCAAGTGTGCCACATCTATACATGTTTTAAATCCCTCCAGGGATGATGACTTCACCTCTGCCCTGGGCAGCCTGTGCCAGTCCTTGACAATCCCTTCAGTGAAGAAATATTTTCTAATACCCAATCTGTTTTCTTGATATGATGACATCAAGTAGGTAAAAGAACCCAACTGGAACAACAGCAGAAGAAAAAAAGTCACTGAGACCTTCCTGTGAATTTTTTTTCCATTTTTTTTAAACTATTCTTATTTCAGCACTATCTATATAGTCTGATCTGTTATTTTTGTGGCTACCATCTTATCTGACATAGGGATGGCATGAAGACATTGACCTAGAGAGTGTGGTTTGAATGTTTTTTGAAAAAAATATACATTTACCACTGGTTTGTGTTACATTAGTTAAAAAGTTTAAAACATGATTGCCTAGAAACTCATAAGCATTCAGGTATTGATTCTACTTTTTAATGAAGTATTTGTTAATTTCAGACTCTTAAAGGTCAATGGAATGTTAGCTCAAATCACACATTTCTTTTGATTAAATTTCTTGGAAATATTTGATCAATTTGTTGAAGAATAAAATCAACATTCTCTGGGGCATTATTTATCTATTTCAATTTATGTCTTTCCTATTTTGCATCAAACTCTTTCTCCCAGAGATACAGATCTAGTTAGACAGGTCTGGCATAGTGTGAGACAGTTTGTTCATGTTTTTTTGAAACTTGAAAGTGGAGGAAAGGCGAAAGCTCTTTGCATATTTTCTTTTAACTTTTCTGTGATTAAATGTGTTATGTCAGTGAGTGATAGCCTGATTGAAGGCTCAGCTCTTTGCTGTTGTGAAATTATTATAGTACAGTCTGGATGTAGGAGGGTGGCCTCAACAAAGCAGAATGATTCACAGGCAGAGTCTGGAGAGGCTGAAGGAATGCAAAAGAATTCAGGAGGGGTCTGGAAGCCAGGATGGGCAGGGCCCTGTGGCCCCTGGCTGAAAGAGCCTTCTCTGAACCTGTTCCTCTCCCAGACGTGCCCACACCAGTCCAGCTGGTCTGATCTCATCAGTGCTCTGGTAGCTCTTTTGGGGTTTCTTTCTGCTATCTTGGAGACCAAATATAATGCTCATTTAGGCAGAGAAATGTCCAGTCCCTAACAATGCAGGTTGATATGCACCAAGACAAGTATGGAGGTTTTACTTTATTGTGGTCCTGAGACTTTCCTGTGCTTCTGGGATGCACTGTGGCGACTTCACAAGAGCAGAGCTGTCAGTTATGGTGCTCTTCTTCCTCAACCTAATTAGACCAAATATTAAAATATACTGATATTTCTTGTAATTCAACAACACCAAAAGTTTTTTTTAGTATTTCTTATTTCTGTGCAGGAATTTAAATAAGTAGATTATGTTTTTCTGCTTCCTAATTCACTAGAGTGAGCTATGGAGAAAAGTTGAGGGTTTGAGGTTTTTTTTACCAGATCTCTCTTGTGTTCATCCTTCTCCATTATCTCCTAAATAATTTAGTGAGTGGCAGCATATGGGTCATTCACAAAAGTGTTGTTGCTTCTCAGAAGTTGCTAAGTGACAAGACTTGCAAATAGCCAATCTTGTGAGCATAGAAAACATTGTTGAATTGGTTGAAAGTGTAACCTGTGGCATATTGTAGCTGAGTAAAAAAATTAAAATGCTTTCAAAGTAGAAAAACTGTTCCTCAATAGAGATGTTTTTGTCTCAGCATATTTCTGAATAAATCTTATGTTGAAATTGCATATCAGAAGAAATTGGTACATTAATGTTTAGTTTGCATGTCTATCTAAATTCAATCATTCAATCTCTTAATAAAACTCTGTTATTGATTTTTGCATTCTAATTTGCCTCAAGGCTCTTCTACACAATTATGAGAAAGAAACAAAAGACAAAATATATTCATGAACAGAATTATTAAAAAAAGAACACAAAGCTTTAAATTTGACAGAGAGCTTTAGCAAGTAGAAAGCTACATGACAGTTCAGACAGCTACACAGAAAGCACTAGAATGCAAAACTGCTCTAAAATTTATAGATAGTAAAAGTTAATGTATATATGGCTTATGAGACTTCCAAGTACAGAGTATCTAAACACTCTTAAAAGTTAGATTTGAAAATTCTAACTGAAGGTGTTTGCCATTCCTTCCAAACACACAGAAACTTGAAATAGGTTTAGTTTTGGATTTAACTCTAGTTTCTACTAAATTCTCTGAATGTTGAGTTGAGAACCACACTAATATTATGGTTATGATGCTACATAAATGAAAGTAGTTCTCTAATGGAGACTTTCACAGAATCACAAGGCATTTTTTCCTGGAAAGAGATCTATGGATATATATGTGTCTATCTGTATGTATGTTCATGTATATATGAATATACATACAAAAATATTCAGATCAGTACTTTCTGAAATAAGTATTGAATTACTGAGTTATACCCTGCAATCAAATTCAATCCTCAGTCTCTTGCTGATCATTTGCTAAGAGGTGCAGATGTAATTCTGCAGGGAGTTGTTCCGGGAGAAAATAAGAAAAGAGAAAGGATGAGTTGCACCAATGTGGTCAAACAGATTTTGAGCACCCTGTGTTGTGAAACCATTCGTTGTACATGTGACTAACCCAAGAATCTATGTACTTTCCTGCCTGGTTTTTATACAAGAAAAAAGAGAGGTCCTCAGAATATTTAATTAGCCCAGTGGTAAGAATATTTGTATGGGACTGGTGAGAATTCTTTTTCATCTGAAAGTTCCAGTGAATACAAAAATTGAGTCTGTAATATAAAATCCCTAAAAATTGAGCTTAGATTACTTCTCCAATATAATGGAGCACCTCCTGAGGCAGTCCCCAGAACAATCCCCCAGAATACCCAACCTGCTGATCCTAACCCTGGGGAGGGCAAAGTTCCAAGTCCCTGCTAGGGATACTCAGAAATTCATTCATACTTCCAGAAATCCTTTTGGACCTTGGCTTCCCCAAGCTTGATTTAAATTATTAGACCTTAGTGTCAAAGTGTTCCTTCACTTACTTGTAAAATCCTAATTTTGGGGTTCTTAGTGATTCAGCTTAGGGTACAGCTCTGAGCTCTAGAGTGCGCTATGCAAGGGTGTGAAAGGGACACTCAACTTTTCATTGTACCTGAGAAGTGAAGATGTTGCTGTGAGAGGCTGAGTTCCTCAAGAGAGGCAAATGAACAAAAGACTGCCAGGTGTCTAGACCTCATGGTGTTTCTGTGCTCTGGCAGGTAGCTGGTACAAAAAGGTTTTAAACAGTGATGACATTCTGCTCCTAGAAGTAGCTCAGGTAGGTTCTAGGTTGTGTGGCTTAATGTGAAAAACTAAAGAGATGCTACACTGATAATAAATTCCTCATAGGCTTTTTTTTTCCCAGTTAGTAAAGTTGCTAGCCGATTATGAAGTGTATAATGAATATAAGAGAGCTGTTGGCTGACAGGAGAATAATATAGCGGAGAAAGAATCCATGGTTATGGGATACTACAGTGCTGTGCTACTTGTCTGGACCAGAAATGTGAATAATTTATGTAATTCAGATGGTTTTATCCCTGCCAGCAGTGGAGGGAACACCAGGTGGGTGTCAGTAATGGCTGGGGAAGGGGAGGATGCTGGGAAAAGAGAGCTGTGCCTTTCAAAGGAGGGGAGTATCAATTTCTGAGGCACAAAAATGGTTTATTGTCCTTTAGAATCTTAGGGAACTTGGACTGAAGTCTCTACTGTTGTCACCAACAAACAACAATAAAGTAATTGTATGATGCTGTAGGTGGTGGTGAAGTACTAATCTTAAATATTGAAACAAATTTTAATTTCTGAGAGGTTATCATGAATAAACATCACTACAGATTTTATTATGCTTCTGTCTAACATGGGTTTATATTTTATTCTGTAATGATAAGGATTATGAGAATTTCATGCAACAAGGCAATAGAGCAAAGTAATTCTTTTCCAGAACTAAATAGAAAAACCTTGTGGCAAAATAGTGAATATATTTCCTGTTGCAACGAGACACCTCATTATTTATTTGACCTTTCAAAATTCTGGTTATTTAAAATTGAACACAAACTTTAAGAGACATACTCATATATGAAAAATATAATGAGATCTATTAATAACTCTAAAACTCTGGTGAACATTTCAAGTATAGAACATACTTCTTGAACTCTGATGACCTTTAAAAGTTGAAGAAACATCTTAAGTGAGCACACTAAAAATACTGCTGTGAAGTGCTGGAAGGAGTGAAAGCTGGAATGTTTTTAATGCACATCTACGTTTGGGGAAAAAAAAATACATTGTCCAAGTGTTTTTAAAGTTCCATGAGTAAAACCTTTAAGATTTCTCTGTGTTTTTAAGCATAATGGATTACTCAGTAACTGCTTGAATCTCATCTGTTGCAGAACTTCTTTTGGGGCATAGGAACAGAATTTTCATTCCATATCCTCATTGGGTTGCAAAGACATGCTTTTAACTACATCCTGCTTGTTGCATGAAAATGACAGCAATTATGGCTCTGTACAACAAGCAGAAGGTTCTTTTGGGGTGGAAGAGCTGCCCAGAGGGTTGTGGTGTCTCCTTCCCCAGAAGCATTCCAAACCCACCTGGAGGTCTTCCTGTGCCGCCTGCCCCAGGTGACCCTGCCAGGCCAGGGGAGCTGCACTGGGTCATCTCCAGAGGCTCCTTCCAGCTCTACCGTTCTGTGATTTTTTTCATCATTTTCCATGTCAGCTGGTGTAGCTAATTTACCATTTTTTCATCTACCACAGAAGCCATGGTATAACTCATCCTGCTTCTGTGTCCTGTCTTTCAATAATTTCTGTCCCTGTTCTTTGCACATTCAAAAGGAAATGTCATCATTATCCCTGTATTATTCTACCTCAGGTTCCTCTTAGAGGATATAGACTTCTATGTTGTAGAGTTTCTCTATTGCTTTCATCAGGAAAAATACTGTAATCAGAGTCATATTAGTCCTTGTACTGTCTATTTTCCATCTCTAAAATTTCACTGAACAGTGATTATTACTATGTACTAACTTCCTGACAAGAAAAAATGACTTGATATTGGCTATATTGCATTGCTCACAATGCATAATATTTAAGTCTGAATATTCACTGAAGAATCTGTTAACAGAGAAATTTGTTTTGACTTTCTTTGGGAGCCTGCAAAGAGATACACTTATATAATGAGGATGCTGTTACAATTAATTATTTTTATTTTTTAATGTTTAGAAAGGATGGGATTTTTTTTCTATTTAAGTGTCTTGTTTTTGATGATCTTCTTTCATTATCCACACCCAATTCTGCACAAGATAGATGGGCTAAAAACTGATCTGGATTCTGGGATGTTTTTAATGGCAATTTCTGCTGAATCTGTTCCTCTGACTGGCTTATCCGCTGGTCTCATGATTGTCAGTGATGGGGAGGAGAAGGAGCTGCAGTGCAGGTAGGCAGGAGGGAAAAACAGCTTCAGCTCATCTTAGCAATCCAGTGGTGGGCCAGTTCAGGAAGCTGACTGAGCAAGGAACTCAAAACTGAGAGATGATGAGGAGTTGAGAGGGCAGGAGGACTGAGAGAGCCCAAAATTTAGATTGACCCACATCCTTGTGGAACTGCACCCTTAGTCTCACCTTGGGACTGGACTTCTTAAAAGATGAAAAAAGGGAAAAGGTTGTGTCAGCTTGATTTATTCTAAGTCCATGAGTGCTTTCAGTCACGTTTTTTAGCTCTGTAAGTTTTGTAAAGGGCAGATCTTAAAATTGTCGAAGGACAGGGTTGCAATACCTCCTTGACTTAGGCATAGGAGAACATGTTGCACAGTATGAACTTTTAGTCCTTTGGAGTGCAGAATGCAGTTTTCAGGAAGCCATGTGATAATGTAACTAATTTGGTAGCAGAGAAAAACAATTTCCCGGAAGATTTTAGAACTAAAGGACTGTTTTGTTTACAAGATGGAATTGTTTTCCTGCGCTTCTTTTAGAAACCATGTGTTTACTTTTCCATTATGAACAAAATCATACCCAAAACTTCCATCTCTCCAAGCCCCTGGAATGTGGGGTCTCTTTCTGCCACACTTTTTTCGCAGTCCTTTGTTAGCTCTGGTTTCAGACCTCCATAAACCTGGTTCCTGGGGCTGAGTCTGCTGCAGGCTTGAAGTGTAGTGTAGTTGCTTAATAGAGTGGTGTTTATGGGGAGGACATAAGAGGAAAATTTTCTTCCAATCTGTGTGCACCTTGTAAACAGTTTCAAAATGAATGGTGATTGAAATGAGAATTTAAAGATAAATTATAATAATAATGTATTGTCAGGAAATGTTATAAGATGTTTTATATATAATGATTAGTTTTACCTTAATTACATCAAAATATAATTCATTCAAATTGCTGTGTGTTTGAGTGGAAAATAATTGCATTTTAAATTTCATTGAAGAGACTTGGCAAACAAAATGGTAATTAAAAGCAGTTATCATATAAACAAAAAACGTCAAAGCCTATAGGCTATGGATTTTTTATTCCTGGATTTGAAAGCAAGCTAGGCAAAGTAATGATTGAGATTTATCCTAGATTAGCTGAAGTTGGAATGAAAATTAAAAATGTATGTACCATAGCTTCAATATAAAACTCAGATAGAAATGACAATGTCAGTGTCAAGGTGAATTGCTCAAGATATGATACAGACCAAGAAGCTGTATTGTTTTGCTTTATCCATTGAATAATTACTTTCCAACAAATTAAATAATCATACTGTAATGCTGCCTGTATAATGTAATCCTGTAGTTATGGATTTCACTGAATTTTTATTCTCACTTCCTCTCTTACCATTGCCTAACTTTTGAATTTTTTTCATTCTCTTTTCCCTGTATATTTTTTTATTTTATTTAGAAGCAAAGCCATCATAGCCAGTGCTGTTTTGTACCTGCAGAAAGACATTAAAGAGCAGTCCTCATGGAAGGTTCAATATTCCTATGAAATTCTCAACCCTCCTTTCCTTTCAAGCACAGGAGTCTTTTGCACATATAGTGAAGGTCAAAACCTGAGTTTGTTTTTTGCAGTTTTCTATTTGTGCTGTAGAGTTGCCTGGTAACTTTGAGATCAGGATATTAAGATGAGTTTTCCTTTCTACTTGTGTGTGTATATTTATATATGCAATTTCTATCTTGGCACAGTCATTGTCTAGAAAACTTCCTGATCTGTGGAAAAGACTAAAAAAGGATATTGTTGTTCTTATCATGTTCTAAATGGGAAACTGACACCAAAAATCCTTATGCAAGGTCCTGAGCCAGAAACAGAGCGCCAGTTCTTTTGAATCCCATTTTAAAACAGCACATTCACAAGCAGCCTTTCTGACTTTCAAAACAAAAAATATTTTTGAAATTACAGTTTCCAGAATTGAGTATTTTACTCTCATTTGAGGCACCCCCAATGAACCCTTCTCAAGCCATTGTGTGCAGGCAAATGGCAGTTCCTCAGGAAGACAAAAAATGGGCCGATTTTGCTGAGCAAAGTGGGAGTGGACAGCTTGACCTGTCCTTTTCTCATTGGGGTTCCCTTTTTGTCTCTCCTGCCTCCAGCAGAAGCACAGGGTGTGTGTGTCACATCAGAGAGGGATGAAGAATACCCTGTTGAACATCCCAGTGTACAAGACTGTGGCAGGTTCCACTTTTCACTCTCTTACTGTTTTTACCACTTAAAAATGCAGAAGCAAAGAGAGCACATATGATGAAACCAATACTTTTCCAGATTCCATTCTGAATAGGGTTTTTTCTTCAGAATTATTGATATAAAAATCTTTTACATCTCTGTTCTACTCTAAAGGTTGCTGCTTTTTATTGCTTGCTGCATGATGACTGATTTTTTCATGAGCTGGATCCAATTTCTTTAGGATTGGTATAAGCTTTTGCCTTGAGAACAGGCAAAGATTTTATTCTTTTTGAGTCTGACTCTTATTGATTTGATGTCCCCCAGAAATCTCTTCAGAGGAATGTGCTCTCCTTACAGAGGTAGATTAACTGTTTGACCTTTAAGAACCACATGAAAATCAACTCTCTTTTAAATGTAAAAATGTCACCTGGTAATAAAAGGGACTTCTTAACGTGTTTGGGAGAAAACTGAAGCTTTCCACAGTATTTTTGCTAGAGCTTCACTCTATATTCTGCAGCTTGCCTTGTGGCAGATTGTTTCATTATACAGCAGTATCATTAATCTTTTTTATTATCACCTTAAAGATAAACAAACAATGATTTTGTTGTGTTTCACACAAGTAGTGCATTTTAATTTTGTAGGCTTGTATTATTGACTTAAAAAACCTGCAGTGTTTCAGCTTGAAATACTGACTTACAAGTATGAAAACTCTATTCAAATGTGAGGAGATGGCATCTGTTGTGAATATTAAACAAAGTGTGTGATTTTTATCTCTTCCACATGGAGCTTAGTATTAACTAGGAGAGCTGATATTAATTAATTTGAGAGGTAATGACTTGTCATTCATTTTGCTTTCATCAAAATAATTGTGCTGTTCTGTGGGCCACACTGAAAGCAGGTATTTTCAAGGATCTAAAGGTCACATGGTGGAGTCCATTTCAGTAATAATAATTGAAAATTCACGTGGTTTAATAATCTACCTCTGCAATTTATTCCTTTATTTTGCCACTTCTTAAAGTGTTGTTTTTCTATTTTTGTCTAACAGCGAAAGATGATAATGCTGCTGATTATGATAAATTAATTATTTATGGGGATTAGATATAATTTTCTCAATTTTAGAGTGTGGAAACATGGAGAGGTGACATTTATTGGCATTTATTTCTACTAGTGTTATGATTTAAAATTCATAAGATAATTGTACACTTCTAAATGGAATAAGTGAGAACTTTTCTGGGAATGTCCTCATTAAAATTGTGGCCACTGGAATAAAGTTTTGTTTCATTGTTTAGCATTCAAAGCCGACACATTGCAGTCCCAGGGAAAAAAATTCATCAAAAGCAAAACAAAACCCAACAGACAATCTTATGTGCTACAGACAGAGATGCAATTGGTCCATCTTTAGGACTTTGGAAAGTGTAATAATGATGTAAATGACCAGAATTAGAGGATGAAGTTTGTTTAGAATGCTTCTAGTGGAAATCCAGATAGATATTGCTGTTACTCCTTGGCTCAGGTGTTCAGAGCTCTGTATTCCCACTGTTCCTGCTGGTGTACATTATACATGATAAACTGAAATATGCAAGTGAGAATGAGCAGTGATTTAAAACACACATGCACAAAGCAGGGGCAACCAGAATTATTCAAGAAACGAGGAATACAGCAAAAATTTATCATAAGTGTGATTTAACTTGAAGATTGCAACATTATGTTTTGTTTCAGAGTATTGGCCTAGATTCACTAAGCACAAGTAGCATGTTGGTGACATTTTTGCTACTGTAAACTATCATAACTTGAAGGCTCCTAATTTAGCACTTTTTTCATAGCAGACACGGATTTTTGGGTTTTTTTTACCTTAGAATGAAACATTTACAGAACAATATGTATGGGCAATGAATTAGTTTATTTTAAACAGCCTTTCTTGAAGATTCTTGCTATTTTTAGCCTGGTTCAATTATGATTACTAAAGAAAAGAGGTTCTGGAGACTGCATTTCTGTAAGTGCTCAAGGCGAAAGCGTCATATTTTCTCACTCTTCCTTGGAATTCATCCAAAGCCAATTCAGTTTAATCTGCCTGCTGCTGCTCTGGAAGTGACATCTGTTCAAATTTACACTCTTTATCATGGCTGACATGTTGTTTGTGTGTCTGTTTACCCCAAGCCTTGTTCCAACTGCCTCTTGCAGATAATTTGTGATTTTTTCCTTCAGTCTCTCACAGGTTGCTAGGCATTGAATAGCTGCATTTGGAGCTTTGCTATTATTTTTTATTTCTTTTCCTCAGCTTTGCAATTATGTTTTGAAGAGCAAATGAGAAGTCTAGATGCAACATGTGTATCAAGAAATATACTGAGAAAGGGTAGATGAGAAGTGAATGGGCAGTGGGGGATGTGGCACACCAGCAATAACCATCAGGTTGTCACATGTACATTTAGTAAAGTATGGGCACTCATATCTATACATTCATTTTGTAAAATAAATATTGCTTTATAATTTTAGCCACAAAAGCAGTCCTAGGCCAAACAACTACATCCAGACCATATTTTTCTGACAGGCCGCTCATATGTATTTATATGGAGATAAAAATATTTGTTCTGTAAGAATTAAAAAATAGTGAATTGAGTCTTAAAAGCTATGAGATGGCCTTTGAATCAGAACTGTTATTAAAAAATGTTCTGAATACTTGAATATCCATTGATGTTTTGGATAAATGCAGATTTCCATTTTCAAATTTTCCCCAAAATCTTGCAGTCATGAAATCACCAACAAATGTGATATTTTCAGTTGGCCACCCCAGGAGTGAGAGTCACAATAAATGAGAATTGCAAGAGAGATGATAAGAGCTATCATCTTTATGTATATGAGGAAAACAAACTCTGTGGAGCAGCACAATTTCAAAAGAACATTAGTAGCTACCACATAGATCCTGAAGGGTAACCCTGAGACTGTCTTAAACTTCATCATTTTGGAGCACTGCAATGTGAGTGAGCTACTGGAATGGGCTGAGGAGGGCACTGAGAATCACTGCCTCCTGCCTCTGTAAGGTCACACAAAATAATTATTTGGATTATGGTATGTACTGAAAGAAGTGCTCTATTATAACAAAATAATTTACATTGAAATTTGATGTAATTTTTAAATATCAGAGAAAGAAAGAATCAAGAAAGTAAAATCAGCACAATTTTAAAGTATTTGGAGGTGAAATATGAAAATAAAATCGCTAGAAAAATGCAAATATATTAATTTACTGGTATTTAGTGCAATAAAAATGATCAAATACTGAAACAGTAAAGTCTCCATTTGGGTTATTATTGATTATTCTTTTTTTGGTTATTATTCTGCCCTTCCAGCAGCCCAGGTAAGAGGGTGAACCTGAGAAAATGCCATTGCCCAGACTGTAGCTCCCATAGTCACACAGGGCTGTGCATGGGCACCATGGCCCACCCAGACTGACTTGCTCTTTTTAGCATCCATCCGTATTGATCCTTCCCCTGCTCCTGTGACAGGAGCCTGCTGGCTGCCTTGTGAGCAAATAGGAGCTGACACACCTCTGAGCCAAATGTGCACAGCTGCAGGATCCATCTGGAGACCGCGCCTGCTGCGCGGGGTGACACGAGACTGGAGAGAGAGACAGTGAAAATGCACTGCAAAATAGCAGCGGTGCTCCTGGCATCGTGCTCCCTCCCTTCCCAGGGCTCAGGGGAAGCTGTGTTCCCACTGGAAATTCAGACCAAAGTTCGTGGTATTGATCCAAGCAGTTGGGAGGATCTGTTCTTACAGGTCTCTGCAAGAGCAGTCACAGCAAAGTGCTCAGTCTTCATGCTAGAGAGATGGTAAGCAGGCAGGATGGGTTTATTGATGGAGAATTCTTTACATGGCCTATATGTAAAGATTTCCATCCAGAATAACTCCTTCATCACAAGTAACATGCAACAAATCATCCACTGGATGTCCAGCGGTATGAACTGTGGTTTTTTACTGTGCCTTAATTAGTGAAATATATTGAGATTTAATTTCTCTTCTAGTTCAAAAGCCCACTCTCTGAACAATTAATGGATTTCTCAGTATATTAATTTAATCAGTTTCTCTCTGGATAGCAAGAGTTTGTAGCATGTCTGCAAGTTAAATTCCTTGATTATTCTTCTTACTGTTTTTGTAAGTTTTTCTGGAGTGGGGTTTAGCACAGGAAGACAGCGTGGGTGGGTGAGTGCATTATAAGGCAGGAAAAAAAGGCTGAATGCAAAACAGTTGCATGTGTAATCACCTTGATTATTGTACTCATTTCTGCTCCTCCTTCTGCTACATATTGTCCTTTGTCTGACATAGAGACTGTATCAGTCTTTATTAGAGTCACTCGCCTTTTAAGCTGACTCTCAGAGTAGGCTGAATGTGTGTGTGTGTGTATATATATATATATATATGTGTGTGTGTGTCATTGTGCAACATGGGATGGGTAGATTTTTATCCTATGTCAGCATATTCATATTAGCACTTCTCACTTGCTAATTAAAAGGAAAATTCTCCCTATCAGGTCGTCCAGATAAGCAGCTTGTGGAATGCAAACCAGGAGCTGACGTCTTCTATTTGCTTTTGCAGTGCAGAAAAATAACTTATGTTGATTGTTCCACGTTATATGAGAGAAAATTTTGGAACATGTTGCCGTAACCACCAACATGGGATCAAAATGAGCTTGTAGGAAAGTGTTCCAAGTTTCCCAAGTGAAACTTTTCCCCTCTTTATTATCAATGTAGGAGAACTGTTTCACTAGGTAATGATCTTAGTCTGAAAAAAACACCCCAACAATTGTGCAGTAAATTTCCCACCAGATGACACCTAAAATAAGTATATTTGAAATAGCCACTTGTTTCAAATTATTGCTTATGTTCTCTTGCTTTACAGAGGTATCTGAGGCCACCACTGTTTTCACCTCTGTGGAAAAGGGTAATTAACTAAGTGTCTTACTTAGGGAGATGTGGCTTGATTATTCTGTCTTGAAATATTTGATTTCCACAACATTAAAAGTGAGCTGTTAGCATAAAAGGAATGCAAATATGTCACATAAAATCAGCTGTGCTGCTGTCAGCAGCTCTCCAGAAACAGTGGGAGATTCCCCCAGCCCCAAGGCACCAGCTGCCATTGAGCCCTGCCAAGGCTCCATGAGCACCCGAGGGGGAACAGGCTCAGTAACCATTAATGGCAAAAGCTCTGAGGAAAAACTATCAAACTACTTTTTAAGCTTGAAGAAGAACTCAGTGTTCTGGTGCAGCTGTTTGGTGGTGCAGCTCAGTGTGTCCCGGAGTGTGGGGTTGTGTAATGCTGCATTCAGGGACACGAGGTCTGATTCCATGATGCCAGTCCATGGAGCAGCCCTCTGGTGTCTGGGCTTTGGGCTGTTTCCTTGTGGAACCTGTTCCAGCTGATACAGCCCGGAATGCCCATTCATGTAGTGCAATGAGCCTTTTCCAGCGCTTTTTTGTCTGATCTGAAATAATTTCATTTGCCTTTGGTGTTACTTATGGCTCAGTATTTCTCGTGAAGTTGTATGAGAGTGAGCAAAATCAGCCTGTTGGCTATGCACAAGCTGATAGATAAGAGCTTGTCTTTCATGGCTTCCCATCAGCAATTTCCTGGCTATGCAGAAGGCCTGAAGACATGCAGTGGTGTTACTCCTACCCTGTGGTGGCAAATGTCATTTGTCCCAAAATATCTGGACAGTAGTCTCCTCTTTGTGTGTGTGTGTTGATCTTCAAGGTCTTTTCCAACCCAAAAAATCTATGCAAAAACTGTTTTATTTTTCTTTTTTTCCCATAAATTATGTTATATATGGTGCAACAGTCTCTGAGATTACATAATTCAACCTCAAATTGAGACATGCCTACAAATAGAGACATGCCATCTAGTACTTTAGCCATAGAGATCTAAACCTGATTCTTCCTCTTTTTTCCAAGAAAACAAGAGCTACACATGAAAGTATTGCCAGGATTCAATTTTAGGCATTGAAATCTATGAGAATGGAGATTGATTCAGTCTAAATTTTAGTCATTAAAGGTATTTTGAAACCACCACCACCCCTCGCTTCACAGTAATGACTTTAAGTAGACTGAAATTTTAAAATTGGTGCTCTCACTGTACTGAATAAACTTTCAGGATTTTTTTTTTTTTAGATTTTATTAATGAGACTAGTTAAATAGGATTTCTTTTATATTAGAGCATTTAATAGAAGCTCAAAATATGAGGAATAGCAGTTGGAGTTTTTCTGGAAGAAACCTGACAGGACTTGTGCTATGTCACACACGCTTATTTTGCTGTATTTTCAGTGGACTGTATGATGCAAACTAGTAAGGCACTATTAGCTTCCACTGTTTCTTTTTTTATGGTCTGTTTAGCTTTTCAGGATGAAAGGTGGTCTTTTTCATCTCTCTGTCATGTCTCCCTAAGCAGAGGGGAAATTGGAGCAGACAGTTTTAATACCTTAACATACAGTAAGGCAGGTGGGAACAGGCAGAATATAAAAAACAATCTAAAATTCAGCATATTAAGTGCCTTTAGCTTGAAAAGCACTAAGGTGTTATAACTTAATAATATCTTATTTGAATCATATTTTGGACTAAAAATAAGGGAGGAAATGCAGCTCAGATTTGCAATAGGGTTTATTGCTCTTTGGAGGATAGTCTGTTACTTATTCATTACACTGCATTCTGCATGGGAAGTGAAAGTAGGTTCAAATTAGCATTTATGTATTATTTGGCATTTAGTTTATGATAGTCTGGGTCAATAATTAAAAGGCATACTTTTTCCTCTTATTAAAAGTTTTCATATAACCTTCACTAAACCCCAAAAATTAATGTTTAAAAAAGAATAAAGTGATACTTCCCTCAATATATCTTAAATTTGTTTCTGACAGTTATGGAGTAACTGCAAATATCAATTAGTGGCTGATCAATGAATTTTTTATAGTCTTTGTGTCAAGATGTTATGGGCAGCCCTTATGGCATCCAAGCTGGTTGCCTAAGAAAAGCAGTTATGGATTTGGGCAGCTCTTGAAGTGACCTACTCTTCTACTTCTGGTTGCTTAGTTTGCATCAAGGCTGAATTATAGAGAGCTAGAAAGGGTACTAAGAGAAAAACAAAATTCTAAACCCTATGGAGGAACTGAAAATGCTCAGAAATACACATAAAATTTGTAAAATGTTTTGAGTACTACAGTTGCAATCCCAAACATTTTGACGTTGGAAAAAATAAATATAATTTATCTTCTTGTGATGGCTTGACTCTTACATCATTTGCAGTTAAAAATGTAATTAAGAAGGCTTTTGGAACAGTTTATAGATGAGGTTTTTCTTCAGATTGCATTTTTGAAAAAAACATTATTTCTGAATATATGTGAAATAATGTTACTTTGCCTGTTTCTATCAAGTACATATATAATGAAAATAGGCAGGAATAGTAATTTAAAAACATCATTCATTATAATTTCAGAAGTTACTGCAACACTATGTCATTAAGTATGAGAATATAAATAAGCAAAGTGTTTGGTTTATATATGCAATTATTCTGAAAATTCAGCAACCAAAAGGAAATTCGTCAGAGGGTGTAAACATTTGCTACAGTAGGAGTTTTGCTTTAATCTCATAGCAAAACACACATTTATCAGCCCAGAGCTGTACTGGGCCTGGAGCTGAGCAGAGGCTGTGCCCACTGGTGCCAGTGTTAGACCTGGGCTGTAAAAAAGCCATTTCCTCTGTGAAGGTACTATGAAAAGCTTTGAAACCATTTGAAAATAGACTTGTGCATCTTGATTCCCAGCTTTCTAGAGCTGAGACATCCCTCTTTCCTATTTACTTCCTCAACTACAAACTGGAAGTGACAGGTTAGTAAATATTAGTAGACCTGGTTAATAACAGTACTATTTTATTTCAGATAAACTCGTGCAAGTCACTACAAACAAAAACACTGAGTATAACCCTGGTGAGAGGTTTGTCAGGCATCTGATATTAGCCAACATTTTAAGAACAAATGTTCAATTCCCATAATTTTGAATACAAATACTTGCATAATTTTAGGCTGGATATTTTAAAAAATTTCCTCACTGAAAGGGTTGTGAGGTGTTGGTACAGCTGCCCAGGGAAATGGTGGCATCACTGTCCTTGTGCTCAAATGAAATGTAGAATTGGCACCTGGGACAAGGTTAGCTGGTGGACATGGCAGTGCTGGGTTAACAGCTGGACTTGATGATCTTTGAGGGTTTTGCAACCTAAATGATTCTATGATTCAGTAATAACTTATTGTATTTTCCACATCTGCCTACTCTGCCCCTTGTTTTGCAAAAGCTCATATGATGAAGTACTTAAAGCTTAAATTTCTGCTTAGTAATTTCACCCTACTCAATGCACTCTGTGACTGTATGAAAAGAGTAAAGTCCCTGAGCTGCTGTGGAGAGGATACAGAGATGTTCTGTAAATCAAGAAGAAAATTTTATATAACAACATAAATTCTTTACTATAGGTGTACACTCAGTTGTGTCACTGAGTTCCCTTTAGACTTCATTCAAAAATGTGAGAAACATAAAAGAAATACTTACTGGAATCCATACTGTGTTAGAAAAACTGCAAAGATGCAAAGTGCCTGCAGTTTCAAGTTCATTTATTATTTACTTTATTATGCATTTAATGATAGTAACATTCAAAGGAAATGAATTATCAAAGATATGAACTTCATATGCATGTAGAAGGGAATAAAGATGAGGGAGGGGTAAGAATATTATTATGTGAAAAGGTTTGTAATGAACCAGAAAAAAAGTGAAAAAGACACTGAAAAATAATTGTACAACTATTACTGATATTTATAAATCCAAAGGTTTATTTCATTTGATACCAAACTGGATGACTCTTAAACTTGAAAATTTTAAGATAGAAGCATGTAAATAATGACAGAGGATAAATGAAAATTTTTTGATTAAAAAGAACTCTAGTTTTTTTATTTAGGTTTAAAAGTTGAGAGCTTAGAAGGCTCTAGAGAGGCTCTATTTTAGGACTACATAAATTAATGAAGTTAAATTGAGATTATTTTCATTCTTGCCTATTAGAAGTATTTAAATCTAACCTGACTTGAGCCATTTATAATAAATTCTCATGTTACTTTCTTAGCTGTTGTGCAGTCTATCAAAGGATATAGATGTAGTTTTTGATATTATGAAACTAGACTTGTGAAGCCTTATTCACTTTAGGGTGTCTGCCCAAGGCTGGAATTTAAATTTATGGAAACTATGTTGGTTATTTTCATCATCCTAAGCACAAGTTTATTAAGTCCTAGAGTATTACTAATTGTTAATCGATTTCAATTTTGCTTGATAAATTTCATTTTTCCACAGGTACTCACTTCTTATTCCCTTTTTTTTGCTTTGCAAATGTGTTTTAATTGGCAATCTTATGAACTGTGCAAAAATGTCTTTTTAGTATAAGCAGTTAATATCTCATCATTTCTTCAATAAATCAATCATTCAATCTATCCCATTTATTTCATATAACATTGTCATTTGCTTTGGTTTAAATAACTGATTTCATTATGTGGAAGCCGTTTGTCCACGTTCCCTACTGCTGCATAGCACACAACAACAAACTCACTGAGCTGTGCAGTGCAGAGGAGTAAGGGAGAATGTAAATATTTTAGAGGTCTGTGGAATCTCAGCAATAGCCATTGATTGTTACTGATAATTTATTTCCTTTCATGACTGCTTGGCCCAGGACAGATCTGAAGGGTCTGAGTATAACTTAAAAGATAATTATTTCCAGAGCTGTAACCATCCCAAATGGCTGTGGCACAAACTGGAGTTGGCTGAGTCATGATTGTCATGTTTCTGAGTCACATCTTTGGATGTTTTCATGTGACAGTGACTGAAGGTGATTTTTAGGAATTTTCTTTCTAGGCACACAGACTGATTCTGTGGTGTTTTGTGCATCTTCAGTTACCAGTAGAGCAGCAGGTTCCAAACACAGGAACATTTAGGCTATGTTAATCTACCATTTTTTAAAGTATTAGTTTTATATGACATTAAACTGAAAACCCTGGTAAAAAAAATAGAAATCTTGAGGGTAAGCATGAGTCAGTGGAATTGCTGATAGGACCTGGACTTTGCAGAGGTGATTTTATGGTTTGCCTGCAGGTTCAGCCATTCTGGGCTCTCCTGAAGGCTGCTGCTCCCCAGGGTTTGGGTCAGCACAGAGCTCACACAGGTCTGGGTGTGCTGCTGGTGCCATCACCTCTCTCTCCTCTTGACCCCTGGACTTTGCAGATTCATTCTGTTTGACCTCACCAGACACAAACTGTACAGTGAACATGTGAAACCAGCTGAGGGCTGATCTGGTTTTGCTTGCTCTCTCCCAAGAAAAAGGTTCTGTCCTGGTGTGGCTATTTGCTTAAGAGTGGACTCACGGATCCCCGTGGGACCCTTCCAACTCAGAATATTCTGTGATTCTGTGAGAGCTACAGCTCCGTTCATCACACTCAACAGTGTCACAGTTACTGTCCCTGTAATATTAATTTTTTATTCTGTTTTCAAGAGTCTTCTCTAACCCCATTGCAGGTAAATGGAAAATGATTTGATATCCAACTTAAAGTTAATGCTTTTACATAAACATTATACTTCCTTCCAATAATTCTACCCTACCATTTTTACAAATGACAGCTAGATCATAAATGAAAGACTTTTTTTCAGTTCATCTGTTTTATGTCTGATTATTTCACACAGCAGCAAAGGAGGAAGAAACGTTTGGAAAAAAATGAGTTTGTAAAATCATGAAATTTGGCAGAATGTCCAAAGGGTGGATGTAGTGTTTGATGCTACTTTTAATTCTCTTTTTAACTGACTAGATGTAAATGTGAAAATATCCCATTAAAGAAATGCACAGTAAGTTGTTAGCAAAGAAAGCACACCAGAATACAGATTCTCTCAGTCTTCCTTCTTAAGTTCTTGTTTTTCTTTGTCTTTTTAGCCATGATGAGTACATAAATGAGCAGCCTAATTAAAGCTGAAATCGTGTGAAGTTTTTAGAAATGTCTTTCCATACAGTCTGTAATGTTGTTAGAATTCTGTTAGCTAATTTAATAACAATTATCTTAGGTAAAGGCTATCCTGGTTTTATTTTTTAACAGGATCTCACCATGACTAAGAGGTGTTAAAGATTGTCTCTAATACTTCCTAAAGCTTTAAAGGCTCCACTTTGACAGAAGTGCTTAGAAATTTCAGGTAATTTTTCAATCTTGTGGCTGATGGAGAAGAGAATGGGTCAAGTCTGAGCCAGTAAATGCAAAATAGCAGCTGCTTTCAATGGTACAATTAAAATTTATTTTGAATCCTGATGACAACAGTCAATAAAATAAAATAATTTACTTTTTTTTAATGTAATTACTAGAAATAATTGGAAATGTAGAAATCCTTGGAAAATTTCCAATTTCCAATGAACAGTCTAAGTCTGTCACAAATCTTCTGGTCAAAAAAACCTGAAAATATCAGTGTAACTTTTTCAGAGGTTGATAGGTAAACTTGGTAAAAGCAATGCTCCAGCAAGCATAGTGCAGAGGAGAGAATCAAGTTGGGAAGAAATCATATTACAATGTAACAACATATAAAAAGAAAAGTAATTCAAATTTTTATGGGAAGATTTAGTTTGTTAATATCTGATTTCTCAATTTGTTGTTATGAAGAACTAGAGACACTTTGCAAATCCTTCTTTTTAGACACATTTGTAGAGAATATTCTTTATTTTTTTTTGTATTTCTTTCTAGAGGATAAAGTAATTACAGGTTTTTTTCTGCCTAATGATAGAGGGTAAATGACATCAGTAATGAATTATTAGCCAAAGGGGACCAAACTTATTTCTTGCAGATCACCTCATTAGCTTGTTTCCAAAATATGTTCACCAGAGTGAAATTGGAGCATGTGACTGGCTGTAGTGACAAACATCTGTTTTCTTAGCTCCTAAAGGGCTTTGGGGAGTGGGTAAAGACAAACAGTTCTTATTTAATCAGGTTATATATAACCTGAGAGATACTTTTTGTCATCTGTGGTCTTGTCACAATCTGCTGCTACTCCTTAAAAATTACTTATGGGGTTAAGTTTCTCTTTAAAGTTGCATGATCTTTTAGTAAAAGAATTATTTCCTTCTGCTTTGCAATGATTACAAGTGTGAGAGCTGCTGCTCATCAAACAAACCCAACCAACCAGGCAAACCTGTCTGTATCCAGAAAAACACCCAAGGGACTGAGCAGTCCCATCTTACAAACAAAGAAATGTGGCAGCTCCAGAGGACTATGCAGATGAATAAAACTTAGCTAAACTTTTAAACCTGTTCATAATTGATGATAATGAAACAGAGGCCACAACACTGGATATCCTGTGTTTTCTGTGCATGAACAGAATCTGTGTTGCTGTCAGCTCTGAATATATTTGTGTTTGCTTAGCTGCTGATATAATGACAACCCTGCCTTTAAAGTGGTTGAAAAACCTCAAGAAATTATCTTAGAAAAGGTTTCTAGGGCACTCTCAAGAGTTAAGCATGAGGCTATAAAAAAGTAGTTTTAGTTGACTTTGAGGGCAGGCATATACATTTAACTGAAAGAACCAATTTGACACTGTTTGATTTGTCAGTGCTAGTAAAATGACTGTCCTTGTTTAGCTAATTAAGAAGCCAGATCTTAGGGGATTTGATGTTCAAACACTAAAAAGAGTAAAATGTTTCTTAGTGTCGGCACGTTTCTAAAATTAGGAGCTCTGAATATTCCCCAAATCAGTGAGATGCTACTCTGAGTTAGTGCTGACTCAGCTTTTCAGTATCTCATAGCTAATTAATAGCTTTACTTTCAACTCAGCCCTCTCCTTCATCCCCAGAACAGCATTTTCGGTGCTGCTTGCACATGCAATCAGATGGTTTCAACGTGGCATTTGTGAAAGCAGGTGCTTACCCAGCTCTCCTTGGTTTGAGCTGATCCTGACTCAGATCCACTCCCAGCAGTGATCACTGTTCCTCCCCAACTGGTGCTGCTGTCCCAGGAAGGATGTGCTTGCCTGAGACTGTTCTTGCCTCACAGTGCCTCTTTTAGCTTGTTTTCTGTTATTTGGGGGGTTTGGGTTTTGTTTTGGTTTGGTTTTCAGTTAGAAGGCCAAGGCAGTAAAAGTTGAAGTGAGGGAGATGTTAAACTGAAGCAGTGTTCTTGGAAAGGGAACGAACTAACTCAGCAGCACAGAGGCAGCTCACTGTTTCTCTCCTTGTGAATAATGCATTACTCCATCAAGAAGGTTGCTCCTACTCAGCTCATACTGAGTGGCAATACTGTATTAAGCTACAATTGCAGACATGTCCAATGAACACAGAAATGTGGGAGAAACATTTTTTCTTCTCTCCACGTACAGCCTGTAGCCCTGGGGAGTATTTGATGTGATGCAGCACCACAGCTTGTGTTTGACTGGAGTGCAGGCTGTGCCTGAGAGCCAAATACACTGCATGCACTTCAGAGAGGATGTCTGGGAAAACAAGCCTTGCTATTACTGACTGAGGACATGCACAAAAAAGTCTTTTTTTGAAGAAGAAACTGTAGTGCTAACAACTGCTGTTAGCTACAGGTATTGCCATCATGGAAAGAATCAATTAATGCAGCTGAGTTTGGTTTGGGATGTACTGGTGTAACCAGCCATCATTGCAGAGGCTTCACCTGGTACCTACAGATGACCTGAATCATAGGGCACAGAGGAATTCTGTCATTTGTTTAGTCCAAGCTGGGGATTGTGCTGTAACGCCCAGGCATCCAGGTTTCTTTCCTCTGAGTTCTGAGGGAAGAAGGATTTAGAAGACAGTCTCAATATTCCTTCATGTGAAATTAAATTGGTTCAGAAGCAGAGCCATACTTTCTTGGAAGTGCTTCCAAGTTTCCCACTGTAGATCTAGTAAAAAAATCACCCAAAACCAACAAGAACAAGCCTTAAGGGGACAATAGAGATAATGTGTTTTCAAAAATAAGGTGATAGATTTGGGAAGACTCATTTTGGGGGTCATGTGTGATGTAGAACAATTTGAACTATATGTAATTATAATAGGATTGCCACAAAGAAAGCTACTTATGAAAATTAAGAAGTCTAAAAAGACTCCATTTTCAGCTCATTAAAATTCAATTAGACCACTTGTCAGCAGAAAAATTTCAGCTTGAGATCCTTGAGAAGTTGAAGTTATCCTTGAAATTCTGTGACATACAGCTACCATTCCTCATTAGCCAGGTGACGGATTAATTAATCATGGCAACCTGATTGGATATGGCAACATTTTCATGCAGAAGAAAAAATCCAGTGTTAGTAAAATTTTGAGTATTGTCACTAAAGAAAAGTAGCATTTTGTTGTCAGGTATCAATTACCAGAGGTTTCATTATTACAGATTTAACACGGCGTCTGTGCAGAAACCATGATTTAAGGGCCACTAGTTTTTCTCAGATGCAGACATTATTGCACTTACAGAGAATTATCAAGTACCTTATGGTTGCATAAAATCTGATGATTATACTTAGAAATCTTTTTTTTTATACTACTGTTTCATTTTCTTCACAGAGTGAAATATTACTATATTTGCAGCTACACAGTAAATGTGTTGTAAATTGAGAGATATTTGTAAATAACAGTCATTTTGAGATTAATTTAGGGGTTCACACCTATGAAGCCTAGGTTAAAAAACGTTTCTATTTATATGAGATCATACTTTTGGAAGAACACTTAAACAAACTGTCTTTAAGAAATCACGTGAGTTGCAGCTTAGTCTTTTCAGAATGGAAATGAACAAGTACCACAATGAGACAAATTGACAAAAGGAGGTGAAATACAAGTTAAATGAATAAAAGTCATTTTAAAAATTGGTAAAAGAACCAATGATATAGGAGTATTACAAATAATAATAATAATATATATGTGTAATGGAAAGAAATATCTCATCAGATTATGTTACTCTTAAGAGTCCTTCTCCCCACTTTCCCTTGACTTAATGACCTAAACCTTGACAAGTCTTTGCTTTTAAATCAGGAACTGACAAAACCAGTGACAATTATCTTTCTTGTGAATTCTTTATGAGGAGAAAACATTTGATGCCAATACTTCAGGGCCAAGAGTGAGGAGCTGCACTCAGTTAGCTCAGCCTTGGTCAGCAGCAGCTGCTGGTATTAACAGAAATGGATTTTGACCATTAGAATAAAGATGTTAGATATTGATGGTAATACTTTTAGAGCAAGGTTACAGGGATTGAGAAAGACACAGCAAAAAACCCACATTGCCAGAGGTGTGATCAATAACATCTTCCTTCTTAAAATTTACTTTACCCTGTGAAAAGTGGTCTCAGTACAGGCTGATGCCTGCGATTGCTCACAGCGAGATTTTTGAGCAAACTGGAGCATTATAGGCCTTAAAGAATATTGGCCAAGCATGAAGTATAAAACAGCCTTTCTGTGGCACAGATGAGAATTGTCTTTCTGATCTATTTATGCGTGTCTGTGTGTCTTTGTAGCCTCCCCACCATTGCAGCTGAGGAATGACACATTTTAGAGGAGTCACATTCATGGACTCCATCCTACTTTCTTCACAGTTGCTGTTGTAGATTAAAAGGTGCTCAAGCACCTTTGGGGAGTGGTAGCTCAGCTTCTCTGCTTTCCAGTCTTTGGGAATCCTGCTTTTATTCTCTAGGACATAATTATTCATCAGTGCATCAGTAGAAAGCCTCAAGCATTAATTTAGATGTATTCTCTGATACTTAAAGCAAAGTTGTGGGGCTTTTATTATTTCACTGTTTGGTCCCAGAATAAATATGATTAACATGTTTTGGGCTTAATACAGTTATGATAATAACTGTAGTCACTTCCTTAAAAAAATTATCCTCATTTTAACAAGCTTTGGTTAATTCAATCTTCTTTGCTTTAGAACAAGGTTTTTCTTTGCTAAATCACCATCCCTGGAAGGATTTAAAGGACATGTAGATGTGCTGCCTAAGGACATGGTTTAGTGGGGATCTGGCAGTGTTATGTTAATGGCTGGACTTGATGATCTCAGGGATCTTTTCAAACAAATGATTCTATTCACATGGACCTGTCAATCAAATGCTGGTTTTTATACTTCATCCAAAGATCAGGTATCTCTTAGGCAGATATGTAATGCAAAGGGTAAGCTAACCTTTTCAACTGAATAGAAACAAAAAAAATGGAAATTGCTATATTTCAATAAATGACATACTATGTGGTCTTATCTATTTCCTGATTCCTCCAAAACCATGCAAGGCTCCATAGTTGTTTTTCACACTCATAATTGTGCAGATGCTAATCTCCTTCAAATATTTACTCACAGCCAAGTCCACAATTCATGTGTCAAACACTTTAGGAGGTTGGGAAGAGAGAAAGGGAGAACACCCCCAAAACTCATAGAAAATTAATTGAAAGGAGCAGCTTTTAGTGTGTTTACCCTGATACAGCAGGTACATTTCTAAAAGTATAATTGAGAGAGGAAAAGAAGACTGCTAGGGCTCTATTGATGGGTACTTCTTTGCCCACAGTTATCCTGTTCATCATAATCCCTCAAAGGAAACTTGCCCTTGTAACAAGTATTGGCTCATGTATTATTCTGTGTAATATAGAGAGGGTTCATCTATTCTCTACATCTGAGCTCAGCATGCAGCCCCTCTGTTCTAAAGTGCCTGCCTTACCCTGAGCCTGTTTACAGTGCCTCTGACATTTTGAACTGCAGAATGTGACAAGCTGACAGTGCCTCTGATTATAAAATCAGCTCATCTGCTGATATTAGGAAAGAGCAAGATGATGCATGAAATAGGTTTTAAATAGCTCATGCCATGCTCAAAAATATGCACATTTCAACTACTTTAAGAAAGGGTAGACAGTATGTGGCTTTAGATTATTCTGTGTATTCATTTGGTTTGGAGACTGTGCTATATTAATGATTACATATATTAAACTATTTGTTCTTACAGTGTACAGTGGGCACTGAAGCCAAGCCACTGCTTTAAAAGTTAACACAATGCCACATTTTCAAAAGTTCATTGTCTGCAATGTGACCAAGAGCTCAGCTTCACTTCTGAGTGCCTGAGTAGCAACTTAACCACGAGCTGGCACTGGAATACCAGCAGTGCCTCCCAGTATGATACCAGTTGCCAATTGTCAAGAGTTCAATATATGCTGCCCAAAACATTCTGTAAATCTGGAGACTGTAGCCTAAGTAATCAATTAAATTTCCACTTGTATTCATTACAGACATTGTGAAACAATGGTGTCCTTTTGCCAGCTTTGATATGTAAAATGTAGAATTAAAAGTGAAATTCAAAGGAGGTTGTGTGCTTCAAAGGAAAGTGAGAAATGAAAATATTTTAGCAACACAACTTCCATTCATTTGTCATATAGGCTGGATTTAGAGATCTTATGATATATCCAGTCTCTATGTGTTTATTTTTATTGTATTTCAGAGATGTTGAGAGGTATTTCACTTCACATCCAGAAAATGCCTTCAGTAAATGTTTAGTATGCTGGTACATAATGTTACAACAACATAAATGCTCAAATGCCATTAAGAATCCAGCTCAAATCCATAGTAGAAGGAACTTTTTGGAAGGAATTTATTGTTGTGTTGTGCCACCCTTCACAAAGGACCCACTCTGAGCAGAATGTGCTGGGTGCTCCCTACAGTGCAACTGCCTGCACTTGTGATTGCTGAGATCCAGCTCTGGATGGCTAGCAAACAGCAAATCTGTTGAATAGTCATTGAATTATTTAATATTTGAATTATTTAACATTTAAATCTGTCATATAGGCCTTGGCATCACATTTTGATTATTGTGCCTTCATTTTCTCTGGTTGATAAACACAATTCTTTCCAATTTCTATCTGTTCAGAGTGATGTTACAGGTTTTTATTGCTCCTTGTTTTAGCTAAGATTAGAAGCCTCTAAATTGCTGGATGTAGGGGTTCTTTTTCTATTAATTTTATATTTTTATGGTTTTCTTTCTTCTTCAAGTAAAGTGTGTGAGAATATATGTGTATGTGTGTATATATTTCTGAACCATGCTGCTCTTTTGGCTTTTCAGACACTCTTTTTCCCAAGTAGTTTTCAGAGACAAACCTCATTGATAAAGGGATAAAATTTGCCTCTGGTCACCAGCAAAACTTGCTAAGAATTTGGGAAAGAATTTAGACTGGTTATTTAGTTCTGCTTTGGACAAGATGAAAGTAAACTGAACCCAGTTTTCTCTGGATGAAGAAATATCTGAATCAACAGAAGCACACTCTTCAAATAAAAACAACTCAACTCTTTCTAAAACTTTTCTTATGAACATGCCATGCATGGGTGGCATTGGATATTTCTAGCTCATATGACAAAGGATAAATATTTCCACATTTTGCCAGACTCTACCTAAAATATCTCACTCAGAAATGGCAAACTGATTTTTAACTATTATTAATTTAGGGTGTTTTTCTCACCTGCTAAACATAAAAAGCCAAGTACTTTTATCCCCTGTGCTACACACATCTTAAATAATCGTGTATCGTGTATTAAGATAATTTTTCATGCATCTTCACTTTCTACCTCACCATTTTTGCCTGGGGACTCCTAAACAAACACAGCTGGCTGATTTCCTCATTGACTGATGGCAGAGGTGCTGTGACCTGCTGCTCCTTTCCGCTGCTCTGTGTGTGTGTGAGCTCACTGCAGCAGCAGGCAGCTCGGAGCAGTCCCGGCTGTGACCAGGTCTGCAGGGCAGTGACAGCACAAATCCCCATTGTCCTGGGGCCAGAGCAAGCAGCCTCTGACAAGAGGTGCTGTACCTGGGACGGCTGCTCTGACACCTGCCCGGCACGGCTGCATCCCTGCTGCAGTGTTCAACTCTCCGTACAGCAGGGGGCAAAGTGGCTCAAAAGAAAAGGGAACTAAGAGAAGATGTAGGTTCTGGCCTGAAAAGTAAGTTCCTTATAATGAGCTATAAACATTAATAAATAAAATGTCATAACCATAAAATCCTTGATTCAGTGTAAAACCCGAGCCTAAAGGGCAGTCCTGAAAATAAAAAAAAAAAAATTGGCTTATTTAGGTTTCCCTGTGACTACAGTGGTAATACAATATGCTTCCAAAGATTATCTTGTGTAATTTGAATTTGTGATCAAAGCAAATGCAGACAACAGAACAGGCTATTTCCCTGAAGGGGTGACAGTGACCACTGAGTCCAACTGCCTGACCAAGCCAGGGCTGATGGAAAGTTAAAGCGTGCTCCAAATGCCTCTTCATGTCTGACAGGCTTGGGGCATCCTGAGGAATCCTGTTCCAGTGTCTGACCAGTCCCTTGGCAAAGAAATGTTTCTAATGTCCAGTCTCAGGAAAACGTGCATTGCAAAAATTTCAACACACTTTTTCCATTTTCAATTTAAAGGCAAGTTCTGAACTTGTTTTGCAGCACAAACTATTAAAAAGGAAAGATTTTGTTTAACACCAGAGTGGAGCTAAACTTTTGAAGAACTTTCCAAAATTCCTTCTCTTTTGCATGTTGTAGGGACTGATGCAGCAGAGTGTTCAACCACTTGATTCACTCTGCTTTCATTTACAGCAAGTGAAGTAAACCTAATTATCCCTGGCTTTTCCTTAGCACCCCAAGGGCAATTATGCCAAGTGTTTTGGGAGAGTGTTCCTCAGAATCCACATACTAAGATAGAAGCTGCCATGTACCAGGATCTAAACTGTCCAACAGCATCAATTGCTTTAGTAATAAATAAAACTCAAAAATTGAAGTATTTCTATAGGTAGAGGGCTGAGAGGCCCCGAGGAATTATTCAACTTTACTGGTTAGATTTATCTATCTATCTTTAAATCAGAATATCTAGGTTAGTATGTGGATTTGTTTGTTTGCTTTTCCCATTTCAGCAACTTGGTTAATATTATTGTATTTTTTTCCAAAAAAAAATTGATTTAGCTCTGTGCTGGTATACATGCCCTTTCATTATGACCCTGGCCACATTTGTGAATTGTAAAATCATTCTCAAGTGAAAAAGCATTTCAAATTAGCACTTTATTCACATAAAGCTAAGTTTTCAAAAAGATTTTTAGGGAAAAATTAGTGGAAGACATCATAGTGTTTTGATTAAAGTGAAGGTTCTTTGAGCTTTACAGTCACGGAATCTCACATATGGAAATTGCAGTTGGTCCTAATCTGCTTTCAGAAGACTGGTGCAAATATTAAAAAGTAATGAAGTAACAAGATTGTTTGTTAATGCCACATAAAAGTGCTAATTATGCTTCATTTCCTGCCTACAGCTAAACCCAAGAGACATTGCCTAAGAAATTGTTAAATAAATTGCCTCACTTGAAATGGGACTAGAGCTGCAGTGCTTGATGGATTTGTGTTTAAGGAGTTGTGTGCCACACAGGGTCTTTCAAAGTGAGGCAAATGAAGGACAACTGCCAAGAAACTTGTTCAGTTCACAGAAAGTTTATTATTATCCCATTTTTGATTCCAACTACCTCGCTGAAGAGGAAAGAGCTTCATTCTTAATTGCCTTTTTGCTGCAAATTCAGTATGTAGTATTGTATGACACTGCAATTACATGTAAATTGTATTCTTAGGGCTTTAAAATTTCAGGACTATAATGATTTTTTTTCCTTCAGAAAGTATACTTGAAATATACCCCTCTATATCACAGTGGCTGTGAATATTTCTGAAATGTTTTACTTTGCATCTCTAACATCAGTTTCTACTGTGTTAGGGACAGGTGCAACGTGAAAGAGTCTGCAGAAATATCATGATGATAATTGAAGCCTTGGGGAGAAAATTATTTCACTTTTTGCTGTTTTTCTATTGTAAATCTACCCTTCCTTTCTAGGGTAAAATATGAAATTTAAAAATGCTGTTGCACTTGATCCTTACTCTGAACATATATATATTGAATGTATAGCAGTTGAGTTAATAGTCAAATCTTTCATCTATAATAATTCAAAAGCTAATGTTATCTTTTCTCAAAGATACAACATAAGCTGAATGTTATAATCTGCAGAGGTTTTCATATTCACTTAAATGATGGTTGTGGTGAGAAGGAAATCTGAATAGCATTTGCAGTTGGGGATATCCCAATGGCTCTTCTGTGTGATTTTGTTTTAATGTAACTTCTTGACTGAACTAGGGAGAAAGAACTCTAAAATACTGAGGAGGGAAAGTGGTAGAGAATACAACAGTATTCATAATTATGTGAGAGTCTGGACACATGTATTTCTGCTCCTGACTTTATAATCAAACACGCTCCAGGAAAATTTGATCACATATCTCATTTGTTGGAAGAGTGGGTTGCCTTTTGGAGACTGGAAGCATCCCTATGGAGCCTGGCTATCATGGAATGTGGAGGAAAGGTCTTTATAACCTCCCGTAATTCAAACCTTGTGGGTGGGCAGGGAGGGTGCAGCATCTCTCACCAGATGTGGTGTTGTTGCAGTTCATGGTTTGGAGCTTGAACAGTTCAGTGTGCAGCAGCTGGGTTTCAGGTGGGGCTGTTCTTGGGGTGACTGAGCTCCTGCCTTGCTGCTGAGCCATCCAGGAGTGACTGCAGGGTGGAGGTGCTGGAGAGTGGGAAATGCTGCTCAGATCTTGGGGAGGACGGTGCCAGCTGTGCAGAGACAAACAAGAAAGGGCTCCAGTGCCTCAGGATAAATGGCAAATTCTCCTGAATCTGGCAAAGCCAAATGCAGTGCAAGCATAGTGCAGGCAGCTCAGATGGAATAAAAGTCTTGTGCCAATAGGAAACTACTAAAATCTTCACAGCACTCTGCATAGGAATAAGTTGTCTCATGAATGATGTGGAAATCTTGTTTCTAATTAAGAAAATACCCAAATTTATTACAGAAACTAACAAAGCTGAGCTTGTGCAGAGTGTAGATGCAGCATTATACAGCCTATGCACTGGTCCAAGAAAAACCAGGGAATTAAATTAGTACCTGAAAAACATTTTTATCCTGTGATTTGTGTAAATATAGTATGTTCTATTGTTGATCTTTAAAGAATTCTTATTATTCAAATACATTTGGCTTTAAAAAATAATTTATGCCTAGAGTTAGCCATGATGCTGCGCAAGTGACCTATTACTAGTAGAAGTTTCTTTTTAAGGAATGATCAACACTCAGGCTGTGACATTATGCATTGTCTTTAGCACATTTATAATGGTATGAGTTCCTGATTAGCTATTGAGTGACTATAAGGACTCAAAATATATGGCCATTTTTACATGGAGGAGGCAATAATGCCTACTATGGGAAGGGCAATAAAACACATTTATTGGCTGCTTGATGAAGACTGCATTGAATAAAAACATGTATATTCCCTCCCAGCTTCACCTCTGCAAATTGTTAACTACACAATTGCTGAGGATGTGGAAAACGGAAACAATGAGCTCTCAGATAACCAAAAAGGAAAAAGAAATGCATCATTCCAAAGTCATAAATATCTGTTATGGCAAAGTGTTTGAAATAGAAAGTAAAGCTTCCATGGGCCTATTGCTCTAACAAAGCTAATTTGTTAATAATAATGTCTCATGCTTCTTTTAATTTATCTGTGGATACACAGTAAAACCAGATTTTCATAGGAGCTAGGCAAAGAAATTCTGAGTTTACAGAATTTGTTTACTTCATTGGTTTATTTATAGTTTCCATTCAGAATGCTATATTGTGTTGAGAAATACATCTGTTCTGGGAGATTTAGTATAACCAAAATTTTTTATAAAATCCTTATTAGTTTAGGGAATTGTTGAGCTGTAGAATCTTCTATATGCACAATAGCGTATAATGGATTTTCTTTTAAGCTAAGCAAAGGAACATAAAGGATATGGCTTTACTGCCATTTTATCATTTGTTTAACTTTTAACCATATTTGAACGAATTTTGCTTTTAAATTGTGACCATGAAGTAGTAAAATGGAATGGTGATACAATGCATTTCTTACCTCTCCTCTGTACTCTAATATTGTTTTCATTTGCTATTAGCATCATTATATTTGATATAATAGGAATGCATTTATATTGTACTCAAGAGTCTAGTTGTATTGCACAGTAAACACTGCCTAAGAAATCATTTGAGAATACTTGCTGATCATGAAATAATTGTGTATAAGCTGCTTCAGCTCTCCTACTTGAAATCCTCTTTATTGTGAAATGAAATACAAGTTTGTTTTTCAATGTATTTTCCTTACAATGTCTTGCAAGCAGCACTTCTCTCGGGCACTTATAATATCATTACTGCATGACAATGCAGTGGTTACAGTATTTCCTCAAACTGCACCTATAACCTGGATATAAATTGACAGACATGGTATGTGACAAATAGACTATATATTGAGCTCATTCACCTTTGGCTCTTTTTAAAAAGCAAAGGCTTTCAATCTCAAAAGTGGCTGTAAGTAGTTTATTTACACTCTTGTTTGCAGTGACAGCCTTTGCTAGAAGACCGAGAAATAATTTTTATACTAAGCATAGTTTGGAGAGGATTGTAAACTCTGAATAGATTTATTAATCTAGATTTTAACCTTTTCAATATTCTGCTTTTTGGTTGGTTGCCTGAGCTACCTCTTCCCAGGTTACTGATGCTGTTAATAGGAGAGAATAGGAATGGCTAATGAATCAAACTGCAGGACACTGAAAAGGTCAGAGCAGTACACTTTACTATTATCATCCACAGAATATATGAGGCATTAAAATTCTGATTCTGTGGTCTTGTGACAAAGAATATAATGAGAACCATAAATAATAAACAGCACAACATGAATCTCTTTTTGTGATAATGATTGTAACAAGCATAAGAGGGAGAAAATTCTCAACTCATTCTCACCGTATTAAGATGATGTTTCCTTGGATGTGTGTTCTAAGTATCTGTAATTGTAAGAAAGAAGAAAGGGATTTAAAAGTATAATTGGATCCAGCAAAGATCTTAAATGCACTGTTTTCCATGGACACTCTTTTAAAAGGTAACATTTTTGCATGAAAGGCAATTGTGCATAGATGTGGACACTTCCAATAACATGAATAAAAATGAGATTCCAAGAAGGTTTGCGGACCTGAAATAAAGGCATTACCACCCCTTTATAAAACTGTCCACAGACCCAGATAATTACATACTATTGACACATTGTCTGCATCTGGCTTAGGTTTTACACCTGCAGGTGGTACAGGCATTATTTTTGATGTTCACAAGGATTCCCAAGTCCTTTGCTCTGGAAATACAGGAAGGGTTTATCCCACTGTGGCCAAGTCTCCTGACAAGGTGAACTGGTGACCTGATTTGCTAAATGTCTCTGTTTAAGGCACTGCTGTTTTTTGGAATAACTTCCCACTTCACGATGTACAACAGGAGGTTCATCTGCCAATATCCAGATGTCCTTTCAAAATCTCTTTCTGCTATTTGTTAAGATTGGTATAACTATGCAGGAATAGCTTATTTAAAAAAGAAATTATTCATCTTAAGGAATCCTGTGATTGAGTTACTGAAAACTGTTAGGAAATCAAGATAAATTGTCAAGGCTTCAGCTCACCATCTTCTAATTGCTGATTTCTCAGAGTGCTCCCAAGAAATTCTGCTTGTTTTCATCCAGCTGTTACCAAAACTATTTGAGATTAACATTTAATTTTAACTGTTGGTATAAAATGTTGAATTTTTGATATTTTAGTGAACTATACACATGAACCCAAAACATAATGATGTTAGATGAAAAAGAATTCTTTCAGGTAGAAGTAAATCCAGGAGGCACTAGCAAAACACCTTCTCTAACTGCCAATGAGATAGGAAATAACTTTCCATACTTAAATACTGTCTCAGTGGCAGAAACTTGGTAGTGCTACCACATTATATAAAAATCAGAAGCTTTTCTTGTAAAATTCTGAGAAATCTACAGGTAGAGAATCAAGACCTGAAAATCAGCTTTATACCACCATTATTTTCTTCATATCTCCGGCTGTATTTTAGGCATCTCCAAGACTCTTACCTTTCTGTAACATGATTATAAATCATGTTTCTCACAGACCTGACACAGAACCCAATACACACAACTCTACTAATCTAAATCTCTTCTCCCTACACCACTGATGCTCTTGCAGATTGGTTCTGTAGATCAGATTCCTCCTGTAGCTTCTATCTGGCATCAGAAAGGATTCCTGAGGTCACTTGGTGTTTTCTTCTTGGAGCTTTGAAATAATTCTTAGTTATTTCAGGATTTTGCTGCTCCTGTTATTGACTCACTCGTGTTAGATACTCTGATGTCACCTAAATCTTCCTGTTGTGAGAAGCCTGCCAGGAACGTGGACCCAGTTGTCCATCCCAAGGCAGCCTGAATCCAGCCATGAGGGTGGTGTGGGACATGGGTCACTTTGGTGAGAGAAAATTTATAAACCCTCATGAAGGGGAAAAAATACACCCAATTAAAAAATGAAATATCTGGCTTTGAGAGTGTTGGATTGAGAACTTTCCTGAAAAGCAACTGAGTATTTGGTTTACAGTGATTATCCCTGGCCTCTCAACTGAAATGAACTTCAAAGATGTTGCTGAGTTATTTTGAGGTTTGAGGTGAAATTCCAGCTGGAAACCTTACATGTGCATATTTACTCTAGCTTAATAATATTGAAGCAGTTAAAATTTCCATTATTGGTCAAAATAATGCATTTTTCTTGCAAAGAGTATAATAAAGGGCCAATTAAATTTTTGTGTATTATTTTGTATATTATGTAGGTCTCAAAATGCTTCTAAAAAACAAAAACTCTGGCATAATTGTGCTTCCTGAAAGATTAAGTCTGAAAAATGAAAGGTCTGCTAACAGATGTGGCTCTGCTGTAAGTGTGCTGCTTTGAGACCGTGCTCATGCTTCAATTTCTGAGTGTTGCTAGGGAACAGAGAGAAGGGAAAGAGTGTGCTTCTGTGTGATTGGCGTTTTCTAATTAGTAAATAATAAATGTTTAAAAAAAGTTAAACTGTCCATAGTAGAGTTGCTTTGGAACTGTGATTGGGTGGAAGTGGGCTGTCAGGCAGCAGATATCCTGTGTTCCCTTGAACCTCTCCTGTCTTTAGGCCAAGAAGGTCAAGGAAGAGAAAGACTGAGCTCTGTTATACTGGGCTGACTGAGCCAAGGCTAAGGAGTTTCCAGTTAAATCAATAGCAACTACTTCAGCAGCCAAATAGCTCCAGGCACCCCTTTAAACTGCTAATTATATTTGTTAGCTGCTTTCTTCTTGCTCTTACTGGGATCTGTCTGGCTCATTTGGAACCAGGGGGAAGCTGCTGGTGAGAGGTGGCATGAAAAGATTTAAGGAGAGCAGTTTATACATAATGGCCTGTCCTTGGTGAATCCAGTTGTGAAGGCAGAAGTAAAAGATCACAGTGCTGCCACCTAGCACAGGGAGAAACTTTGGAAAGGGAAGGTAGGGAAGTGATCTGGAGAAGAACACCAAGGGACGGGATTGGAGTGATTTCCTGCCTCACTCCAAGGTGTGCTGGGGCCTGCACTAAGAAGAATTTGATTTTCAACCATTTAAATATACAGGACCTCTTGTAGTACCTTAAATGAATACAGGTCATGTTGGAGAATATTATATTTCCAGTCTGAATAGCATAAAATCCCTGGATAGGCTTTTAGTTCCAAAGAACACGAAGGGAGCTTTATTAAAATGAAAATTAGAGAAGAAATATTGTCTGAGGTTCAGCTGTTCATTGTTCACTGCATTAAGTATAAAGTAGTCTTGCCAAGGCATATTTTAACTTCTAATGAGTTGTAACCATGTTTCTGGTGCTGAATGCTCTCAAAACTCACAAATAAATAGCATTCTGCTTTTTTCTTTTTAAGTCTCAAGTCCTATGTAACTGGCTGCTGTTGTTTTTCTGGTCAGAACACTTAAGAAAATAGTAAAATATCTCATCCAGACATGGAAACTCTCTCATTTCCTTCCATTTAGTGGCTGCAATACCCAGCTATATGTGTGGAGTTCTCCAGGAGCCTGAAAGCATCTGTGTCTTTCTTTTCTGTAACCCCTTTTTGTGACTGCCAATTGTAATCAGCTTTTCAACTTGCAAGAAGGTTTAGTTTAACATAAAAAGCAACTGAAAGTGTTCAGATGTTTAGTTAAATGAGGGAGGAACCAGGATGGCTGTTTCCTGTTCCTTTAGGGAATGGTTATGTGATCTACAAAGTGATTTTAATACATTATAAAATTTCAGTAATACTTTTTTTTCTTACACAATCAAACTTGTTGCAAGATGAAATGAAATATACTGCCTATAATTCAAGATGCAAGAAAACATGGTGAGGCCCAAAATTAAAAGAATTATAGAAGTCCACCCAGAAGAAGCACTCCTGAATCTTGCTATCACCTGTGTTTAGTAAAAATGCCTTTAATCATTACTGGTAAACAACTATTTCCTCATTTGTGAAGGACTAAAGACCTGTCTTGCTGCTTCTGTATTTAGCTTGTCATTTGATATAAAATTGTTTTATTTGTTTAACTTTGGAAAAAAATGCATTTATTTAATGTGCTTTTTGCTGCACAACAGAGAAATTTTTCCTCAGTTCTGAAGTGCCATTGTAGGTCCAATGTCAGTTGAAGGCTGCTGTTTTGCCTTGAAATTGTTTGCTATTATATGGAAATAGATTGTTGTTATTTTTGCATTTTATTTATTTATGCAAAGAAACAAAGCGTTCAGTACAAACCAGCATGTAAAATTTAAACTGCTCTAAAAGAGACATACAGCAAAGGACAAGAAGCAGATTATAGATGATTTACTTGAGTGGTCTAAATTTTGAAATAGTGTTTGAAGATGGTAAATATGCACATGCAAAGCCCAGCATTTACATCAGCATTTAGAAACTGATTAATTACATGCCTGACTGCCAACTGAAAAGCATGAGAACTTTCTTTTACTGCAATGCTTCTTCTGTGTGTAGCTGGAGCAGGTCTGTTTGAAATAGAGAGAGCATTGACTTCCTGTATTAGCAGCACTGTGCAAATTCATATTAATGAGTTAATAATGTAGTGACAGATTTAATTGTTTTTCACCTTGCTACAGTCAGCTCCAGCCCATTTTCTAAGTGTTTTCTAATTTGGAGGGATAGAGATTCACCAGATCTTATTTAAAGAAATTAATGCTCAGACTCTGACTTCAAGGCCTTTGAATAAGGACATTGTGTTCTTCTGAAGAAACAATAATTTCCCTGTACATTTCATAAATGCCTCTTCCCAGTCAGTGTTCTGCACTTTAGTACATTATTCATAATTAATAAATAAATTACAGTGTAATAGAAACATAAATATGAACTTGCTCTTAGTACTGAAGCCAATTAAAGCATATAAATGAAGTGTAAGATGGATTCCAATGGGCAGAAAACCATACCTTAATAATGGGTTCAGCAAAGAGGTCTTCTTTCTGCACTCTTGAGATGGGATTGCTGTTCCACCAAAACTAGGAGCAAAATTGTGAGAGCAAGGCTTAAATATGACAGTTTCCATCCCTTGGAAATGCCCCGAGAAAAAGATCTGACATGCTTATTCAGAATCAGCCTATTGTCCAGTGGAATTGATCTCAGAAAGGGTGAAAAAGCCAGAATGTTTGAGCTGATGAAGGTGAATTGGTTTTTATTTCATTCTTACCTTTTCCATTTCATTTTTATTTCTTTTCCAAGTCATTGGGATAAAGTTTACGTTGATAGACCTCAGCAGTGAGAGATCTGGATACAAACAGATCTAGAACTGGATATTTGGAAAGAACCTAATGGAATCTTTTCGCCTTCTGCTTTTCACTCTTGTGCTAGTCTGATTATCTAGCCAGGGTACATATTAATTGGCATTTAAATCAGATGGTTCTCACATCCTTGGTAACAATACAGGAATGTTTACCGTCCCCAGTTAAGGATTTTTTCCACCTGCACAGTTAGTAAATGCTAAAAGGAATGGGCTGTCAAAAAGCCAGAGATTTTAATAAGTAGTGGAAGATTCAGCATGGCTCAAATTTCATTTTCCTGCTGCTGAAAGTGGATTGGTCATGATTCATGGCTGGAATCTCTGTGTGTAACATGTCGCAAGTGCTCAGAAGTTGTGAAGGTGAATTGCTTTTGACCTTTCAGACACATTTTCCCTCTCCCATCCCCTCTCCCGTGCGATGGTGCCATGTTCCTGCAGTGGAGGAGTGCAGCTCGGAAATGCAGAGACCCCTGGAGCTCTGCTGCAGAGAACAGATGGATTCAGCCACGCTGGGAGGCTGAGGGTGCCTGATGTGAGCTGGCACAGCGCTCCCCAGTCTGTGGGGTTTGCACTGCGCTGCATCAAACCCTGCTTCTACATCAGCCAAGCACTAAAGCTTCAATAGATTGGGGGACTTAAAAATGCCAAGGATTTCAGCATGGGCTAGACCTGAATCAGAGGCTGTGGTTAAACCATCTCCCAGGGATGGCCCGGGTGCTTGGAGACAATTTAATCAAATGCCAAAAATCTCAGGTATATGATTTGCTTTTTCTCTTCACTCTATCACATCTGCATATAAATCTAATGTGTACACACCAAGAAATCAGCAAACCTTTCATAAATTAACTGAAGTGCTGCTCTTTTTTTTTCCTGTTCTTGTCTTTTTTCTTCATGAAAGATCTATTAACCAATCTGTAAGAAACACCAGGAGAAATTGCAAAGCATTCTAATTATGTAAATTTAAATTTCACGAGGAAAGAATAAGAAAAGCTATATTAGGTAACTTGGATGAAAATGCTTTGAAATATTTACTTGTGCCAACAAATTAACTTCTGTCTTATATTTAGTATAAAGCTTACAACATTTAAACAAACAATAACTTTATTCAGCAAAAACTAATTATATTTGTTTAGCCTGGCTAAAATGCAGATATGTGTTTTGGCTAATTTACAGGAAAATTTACAAGTGCCAATGTAATGTATTTATTATTCATTGTAATACAGAGCTTGTCTGGGCTATGGTCTAGATTTTAACTTACAAAACTTCCTGTCTTCAGAAGACAGGAAAAACTATTCTGGAAGGCCTGCAGAAAATTTTTGGTACAAACAAATCCCTTTTGAGTATCAATTCATGAAGGGCTGTTCATAAATATTGTTCATATTTAATGCAATATGGTAATGGAATCAAAATATGGCATGCCATCCTGGGAGCAATTGCCCATGTAACACAGATGATGAAGTATTAAAAGTGTGGTGGCTTTTGTGCCAAAATAAGGGCTCAGTTATTTTAGGAGGGGGTTCTAAAATTTTAATAAGTATTTCAATGGCATTTAAATTCTATTAATATTTAGAATTTGCATGTCAGGTTATGATTGCAGATGACACAAGTGCAGATCTGTCAGTGCTTGAGGCAGACTTGGCAGAAGAGCACAGTTGCTGAAGTCCGAAGTGTTTGCTGTATCTCTGGAAGAGTGGCCTGGTTTTGTTCTGTAACACCGTTGAACACTGTCATTCTTCTTCAGACCTCTTTGTCTTCTACCTTTCTACTCCAAGTATGGGTTGGGTTTTTTTTTTCTTAAACCTTCCAAAGACATTGAGGTGGGAAATCTTGGGCAAAACCCATTGAGTCGTTCAGACCAGGAGATGGGTTCTGTGGCCAGTTTGAACAAGGATAATCTACACAGGATTTGGCTCCTTTGCTCAAAACTCTTGTTGAAGGTTATCCCAAACTGCTTCTTGCTCTCCCACATCCCACCACAGCCCAGGCAGCCCATACTTTCTGTGCCATAGAGTGCCACAAACCAACCCTCTCATTTTAGACACATATTTGGGCTAATATCTCAGGAGCAGAGACCAAAATGGAAGACCAAATGGAGTAGGATCCTGTTTGGCCAGGCTTTCTGTTTGTGGCTACCTGGGCCATACACAGCATTGTTGCCAGGAGAGTTCCTTGAAGAAGACAGGAGCAGTTTGCTGCCTATTTCCTACTTTTAATGGCTACCAGAAATAAATTTGAAAATAATCTTTCTACCATCTGCACTTCTGCATCTGTGGGTAACAATAATAGCAGAAGTGAGGGCTGGTCTCTCTGCTGCACTACATACAGGGTAATAAATGCAAGAGATAAACTGTAGGAAATGAAACATATGCAGGAGGACCTGATTTACTGAAGGGCTCACAAGAGGCTAAATGTCCTAGCAGAATCCGTGGTTTTCATGAGGCTTAAAATTTCCCTAGGACTGTTTTTCTCTTAGTTTTACGTTTTCAGGGAGACTTTTCTCCGTAAGTGCACTGTTATTCACCAAACCAAACTGGTTTGGCAAGCAGCTGCATGGTGCAGGGTGACTTGGCAGGAGAAGCAGCCACAGCACCAGGTGTAGAGTCGGCTCCAAGGGTCTGAAGAGAAGCACCAGACAGGAAAGAATCTCTTAGCAGGGGTTTTATTTTGCTCTGATTTACATTGGTCAAGGGTCCATTAACCTATTGCAGGCAGACGATTTTGTTTTAGTTGCATTTCTTATTACTCTCTTTGGTCAACAAGTTTTTTTTTTGCTGTCTCCCTAATCTCATACATTTAGTAAACAACATCTAATATTAAATAATTTCAAAATGCAGGAAGGGTTTATCACACTTAATTAAATATCACACATAATTAAATTTCATGGAATGTACATGAAATGCCAATTTAAATTGTCCAATATTGTTTAGAAAGAAGCCACATTTGATATCACTATGATATCACTACATGGATCTGACTTTTTCCCTTCAAAATAAATAATTATTATATATTTACTTTGATATCTGAGTTTAAAAATTGTCTTTTATGACTGTTCTCTAAGTTAGAATCAAAAATTGGGGTCTGGTCTAAAACACTTTGGGAAAATGAAGAATATTGAAATAATATTTTAGTGTACTATGTGATATTTAAGGAGACTTCTGAAATTGTTTTGGGATTGTTTATTTTGTTTAAAAGTACATATTATCATTACAGAAGAAAATCAAGCAAGCTGGACTGAATAAAGGAAGAAGAGCTATATAACTTTCTCAACCTAGTAATTTCTTTTCAAGTTATATTCATAGTATCATTTTCTCTGTAAATTTTTCTATGATAGATATGCTTTCAAAAAGAAATCATATCCTACTGTCACCTTAGAATTACACCTTCCACCTATTTGTGATGACTGTCATTCCCATGCATGCAGTTTCTGTACAAAAAAAAAGATACATTTCAGAAAAAGGCTGATTTTAGAGATTCCAGGGATACATGTTTTCATGGCTTGTTTCAATTTATTTAAGATTTACAGTTTCTTCTGAGAGTTTCATATGTACCGAAATTGAGAGTCCAAGAGTGAGACCCAGATCAAAGCAAATTACCCAGAGTTTTGGCAATAAAATTTCCCTAACAGCTAATGAGATTAAAAGGGCCAGGAGAAAGGCTGACAGAGCTAAAATCATATTTTCTGTGCTGTCTGACAGCAGCACATGTGTGCAGGGGTGCTGGGGCAGGACACTGGTTTCAGACCATGGTGGGGCTGTGGTTCTGTCCTTCCACACTGGGCAGAGCCTCTTATTGCACAGCTGCAGGAACTTCTTTTCTAGCAGGGTGAGTTTGGATGTTGGCTGAGGGCACCAAATGATTGCTTTTGTAAGAAGTGTGAAGTGATTGGAAACCCTAATGTGATATTTGCCTTCACTAATTAATGCTCTCACTACAATGCTTTATGTCATGTATTGCAGAGCAGACTTTCCTCTCTGCTTTTTATAATAAGTTTCCAACAGTCTATAGAAACACAATAAATTTCTTTAGAAATAAAAGCTAAGCCTGGCAAGCTCAGGAACAGGAGAGTAGTTCTTTAATATTCCTTCTAAATTTGCTCAAAGTGTAGAGCAGGTCAAGAGCAAGTCCAATTTACAAATTATTCTACTGGATGAAATGGAAAGTTGCAAGCCAATGAAAATAAATCCAAGATAAAGCATTTTTCTGACTTTAAATTAATGTGCAGTTCTCTGATAGAGAAAAGTTAAAATTCATAGAATTCATTAGTACAGTAACTTAATCAGAACAGCATAGTTGAAGGTGGAAATGAGTATTTTCAGAAATATTCAGTCATTCTTTAATATGTAAAGTTAATGTCATCATTAGTGGCAGATCTCAGCAGAAGCTCCATCTTTGCCCCCCAATAAATAAGCGTTCCTCCAGGAGAGGAATATTGATGCAGCCATTGTGTTTTCACTGAAGGAGAAGTGGGTCCAGTTTGCTAGAGTTTTATTGTAATAAAGCTTATAATTTACTGACAAACTGGCTTGCTTTCAAAACAGTCTCTTATTGGCATGATGTGCTTTTTCCATGAGAAACTCTGATATGCAATATATGTGTTGATGGCTACAGATGTGGACCTTTGTGGATGGGCAGAAAACCAAGAAAAAAAGTGCCAAAGCAATCCAAAAGTTTAATAAATGTAGCACTAAGACGAAAGATGGGGCCTGCTTTGCTGTGCTGTTAAAAGTTAGGTGCAAACTAGAAAACTCTGCTCTTCACAGCTGAATCATTAGAAAAATGTGATTATTTTATTATGTTGATTATGTTCCTTGTAACATGCCATAGGTAGGAACTTCTTCAAGCTTTGTGCAAAATGTGTTGAATTCTCCCCATGAAAAGGCTTCTGAATCTCTGAGGTGTTACAGTTTGGTCTTGTGATAGGAACTACTTGCTATTAGCTGAGCAAGGGCTGAATTTACATCACTTAAAATATTATAGTGGTAACCAAAACTTTTGCTGAATCCTTGAAAGTTAATACAGATCTGGACCCAGAGATCTCTTTCTTCAGCTTCATTTGTTTTGCTTTTTAGAGTTTTCTTTCTCAAGATTACTTCTAAAATTTAACAAGTTGCTTTGCAGCTTCAGACAAATAATTTAAATTACTGAATCCAACAAGTGGTTGGAACAAGTGCTGGAACAACTTTGACATGTTGCTTTTCACTAATTCCAGTTTTATATTCCAGTTTTATTTAATAAAACTTAATTCCAGTTTTAATTGCTGAAACTCATGGTCAGAAATGCAAAGTTCCCCTGGGACATTTGGTGTTATGATTTATGTTATCATTTTTTCTTATGTTAGTATTATAACATAAGATTGGAAAACAGAATATTACAATTGAAAGGATTAGTGCATTATGATTTTGTATTAGGCAAATGGTTCCAAATCCTTGTTATAATTATACATGAAATAACATACTAGGGTTTTCTCAATGCTTATCTTGTCCTATGATTAGAGAAGGTGAAAAGAGGGCAAACACCTCAGTGTTATCCAGAACCTGTTGGAGAGGAGTGTGATCAAAACCTCTTTATGAAAGGAGAGGGACTTTCTTACTCTCCTGGGGAAAATTTTTATTTTAAGCCCATGTCTTTAGATTATCTCCAAATTTTCTATTTTCTTGCTTCTGATAATAGACTATCATCCAACATGTAATCCAAGAAATTTACTTTCCTGTGAAAATGCTGTCTCTATGATGTTGTTTTCTACAGCTCAGTTTTTATTGTTATGTATTTTGGCAGTAATGGTAGGGCTCATTGTAAAAGAAAAAAAGTAAGTATTGGGATTTGGAATTTCCTCAGTTAGATTTAAGTAAACATCACTTCAGTTTATGCAGGTTTTTTATATGTTATAAGCAAAGTAAGTGGCAAATTTTAAACATTCTTCTTTTGTTGTATCAGTTTAGTTTGCTGAAGATTGCCTAAGGTGAGAGTCTGTTGACTAAGGCCTTCATTAGCATAATAAAGTAAGCATAGTTTTAAATATCTGATACAATTATACCAACCCCCCCTCCCCTTGCTGAGTATTTCTCTGAACACACCCTGATCATGCATGAGAAGAACTTAATGTAAGAATATAATGAATCTTTTTACTTGTAATTACAAACTTTGCACCCTCTAGGACAAACACCTCCCAATTATCTCTTTTTGTGCTTCATCCATTATGCAAGTCTGTCAAAAAGTGCTGTCTTTTTCCAAGGCACCTGATTAACACTGACCAGTTTTTCTTCAGTTTCTGCTCAAATTAATGTAGTGAGATTAACACCACAATTATTTGTAGTGGGTAGAGTCTCTTGTTTAATTAAAATAAAATAAGGCTGTCCATAAAAAGTAACTTGTTTGCTCTTATTTGTCCAAATAGAACTGATTCTGCAGTTTAATTTATACAGGAATGATTTTAGTCCCCTTCCCAACCAGATAAAATTTTCATTTTCTTGTTAATATATCTTATTCATTTTGAATGACAAAAGAGATGGTGATTTTGTTGAGCAAACTTTGCATGAGGGAGGGAATTTCCTGGTGTGGCATGGTGGTAAAAGCTTGAAATTGCCCTAAATGTTTGTGCTAGCAGCCTGCAGTGCTAATTATTTCTTTAATTACAATGTGTCTAATTATATCCCACATTTGTATGCATACACAAAAAGGATCAAATAATGAAAAAAAGTGGTTTTAATTAAAATTCAATTTCTTGTGTGATGTCAAAAATGATATTAGCATTTCTAGAGAGAGAGATTGTATTCAGCTGCCCAAAGCAGTGGTCAGAAAACCTGCATCTCAATTGATACCATTTCAAATATATGTTAAATATATACATAACAAGGTTCATAGATTAGTAGTCCATGGGGGCATTTAAGACACACTTGGTATGATTTTTCTGCAAGCAACACAGCATTTTAATCAGTAATTTAAAAGTACAAATGCAGAGGAACAAGGAAAGTTTACTCTATGGATGAAAATAATTCTGAACTTTTTTTTTTGTTGTTGACTGTATAACTAATTGATAAGTTTTTAATTGTAACACCATGGAGCTTTTACAGTAGTGCTGCTTTCAAGCAAGGGAATCTCCAAGGCAAGACTTGGTATTTCTTTGTGTCAAGATGATAGAACTTTGCCTCAGGCACAGCCACAGGCTGGAAACACTTTGAATGGATAAAAAAGGAGACAGATGGACATCTGTAAGTTCATTACCATTCTGAGTCTGAGCATGGCTCTTTATTAGAAACTGAAGCAAAAAAATACATGAGAATACAATTGTGATAATGGTTTTTAAACATAGACGTGTGAAGCAAGGTATAATGATTTTTGAAGAGTTCCTCTCATTACAAAATTATTAGTTTTTTAAACTACATATTTTCAGAAATAACCCCAAAAGACCTTGAGGGTATAATGAGAAAAGAAAAAAGATATTTTTCTTAATTTCAATATTGAGGCTGAATTTAATACACCCATTCAAACAGGTCTATTGTGTTAAGGCTTATATTCTATTATGTTTTATGTTCTATTAATAAGTATTTTCAATATTTAATGTGCAACAAGCATTAAGTATTTCTGCTACACTGCTAGAAATTAAGTTAGGGATTCAGTAATCCAAGTTTCTTGGAGGTGAAACAACTAAAGTAAAAAGGAACCTAAAAGGAAAGAAACCCTGAAGATTCAAACAGTGAAGTTGCTTTTAGTTTTTAATTATTTGTTAATTATTATAGTACCCAAGAATCCCATGGGTGACTGGGGTCGTGTTATACCAGGCATTGTGGCCTGAAAAAATTCTCACCTTTTCCCTGAACACTTGCCATGTAACTGTGCATTCCCCCCTCTTTTATTCTTTTAATTTCTGCTGTTGCTTTTAAAGGTTTATTTTTAACTTGGACCACTTCAGTAAAGTTAGGTGGCAGTGAGCCTGAGTTTAGAAGTGAGGGTAAATGGCCAAAATGGAAAAAATGGAAAGGAGTGGGAGCTGACTTTATGTGATAAGGCAGCAGAGCTGGCTTAGCTGCACCCAAAACGAGAGTAGGGAAAAGTGGTTTGAAAAGATCAAATGATTATACCTGTCTCTGCTGTACTGAAGCTTGCCCTACTGATGAATCCAGACATAGAGTTGCTCATTCCCACATACAAGAGTAGTGGGAGGACAACTCTATGTCTGGATTCATAAGACAGAGAACTAGAAAGGGTGGAGAGAACAGCCTTTGTGCTGCCCCAGCTTATGAATATTTTGATAAGCTGTGAAGAATTTTTACTTGATTTTGTGGGGTGTGTCTTAAATTATGTGAAAGGTGCTCCATTATACTCCATTCTGCTCCCAGTCCAGTGGCTGAGAGAACAGAAAAAGTGATTTGAGTGAATATCATGTGGGGAGCCATGAGTTTTGTGGAGGGCCTGGCCAGAGACAGGGACACAGCTCAGAGCTGCATGGAGGCAGTAGCATGGTGTATTCTCCAGAGCCTTCTTACACAGGGAGCTTGGAACTCCCAGGTCTCAACAGCTCATTGCACTGGCTTTACACTGCCCAGCTCCCAGGCCAGTGAGGCGTCTGCAGCCCAGATGGAATAGAACTGGGTGGATCCCTGTCTGTATTCAAATCCATCCTATCATCGCTCAGACAGCAGTGTGGAACTGTGTCACTTTTGTGCTGAGAATGACACAGAACAGGAGGGAGGCAGTATTGTAGAAAGAGCAGAAGAAGGCTTTATTCAAGAGAACTGTGTGGTATTTATAGAGTGATACCATAGATTCTATTTGATTGGCTAACTAATAAAAACACTTTCTTCATACACCATCTTTGAGAAGAACAGAAAGATGATGTAGAAAAGCACCACCTGCAAATTGTTTATACTTAAGTTATTACAACTTTACAATTCCCTAAAAATTCTCACAAGCCGCTGTGAGAAACGCTTGCTGTTTCTCTCTCTCTGTCTCATGGCATCCATAGAACTGAGCTGGGATTCTTATTTATATCAGAATTAATTGCCTAGTAAAACCAGCTTGTACTGCAACAGGCAAGTGGAAGAAAGAGGACGCTGAGTTAATTGGAAGAGTGTTCAAACCCAGAAACTCCCAGAGGCCATGCACTATGGGCCTGCACCTGGGAGGTGTGAGGGTGCTCCTACTCTGCTGATGCTGTTTGTGCATCTGAATTCCAGCCTGGATTATGATAATAATTGAGCAAGGCTTATAAGTAGCAGCACAGAAGAAATACAATTGTGCTTTCCAGAAGCACAATTCTGCAAACTCTCTTCAAATAAAGGAGTGCCTGTGCAGCTCATTGGAGTTTGATGTGTTCTTAGAGTCAACACAGAGATGATGCTGCTCATGCCATTAGTTTTGATCATCTTTAATGATTACCCACATAACTAAATTAAATTATTCTTGTAAGAGTTTAAGTGGTTTTCTCAGTGAAGGCGGCCTATCTATCAATGTATTATTGCTTAGATAACCTGTTCATCTTGTGAATCAACAGTTTTCAGATATACCATCAGGGTATATTTTTCTTCAGAGACAGATTTACATTTACTTGGAACGCAGAATCTCACTATTGTTCTCTCAGAATGATTCTAGCTTGCCTTAATATGTTCTTGTTAATACATTCACTCATACTTTGGGTTTCCCAGATTTCTCAGGGACCCTGGAAACTCAAGTTATGTATCAATAGTAGAAGAATCCACGTGTATCCATGTACGGTTCATTTCTAACTACTTGCCATTAACAGTTTAGTACCTGTATAGTTAGTGCAATGTTGACAGTTGTTATCAAACTTGTTTACTTAAAATTGTTTGCTTCTCTCCAGCTGTACAGCTGCTCAGCTCCTCTCCTGCTCAAGACCTGCTGTGGCAGATGCAGCTGGTTGATTGACAAGTTAGTGGAAGAGGAGCTAAAGAGAAGTCATGGGACTTCTCTTCAGGGAACGTGTGAGTTGCCAGTGAAAGCCGACTGAGAAAAGGAAGAAATTATTCTGTATCTGTTTAGGTACTTGACAGTTGTCCAGTATGGGCAGCTGATAACATTCCTGAAGATAGTGTCACCTTTGCTTAGAGAAGCCCTTGAAGTTGGAGAAAAGCAGGGATTATTTGTTTTGGCTGCCCATTCCTTGTCTCCCCACTCTCTTATGGCCAGTGGCAGGTTCATACAGTGCATTAATGGTTGATTTTGAAACAGGAGGAAAAAAAATCAAAGACAATTTTGAGAGGTTGTCTAAAAGGAAAGTTTAATGTTCATTTTCTGCATGTGAATGTGGGACTCAAATGCTCAGTTTAAGTAACTGTTTCTGAAAGTGTACCCTGTAATACCCTGTAATAACAGTCAGAGGAAGGGCAGAAACCCAATTGCGCTTTGAAATGACAGAATAGATCTTTCCTCTAATGCTTATTGTCAGTTATCTACAATTTAGGCAAAAGTCAAATTGTCAGCATGATAAATGTGTTAGATTGATTCAAATAATGCTCAAAATTATTTTGTTAGTTTACTACTGCATTAACTATGAGCTGGTGGCAAATTTACTCAAAACAATCACTTATTTTGAGCAAGACTGTAACAAATTCTGACAGATTTTTAAAATTTCCTTTGACAAATTATTTTAGTACAAATGTCTGATGAGTGAATCCAAGGAATAATCAGTCATTGCTGACCACCTCCTCATACAAGTTCTAGCTGATACTTTAATCAGGGTTTTCTGCAGTGTCATAAAGGTAACTTCTGTTTTTAAGTTTCTGCCTGAGCTTCACATCTGCTCTATCATATCTAGGAATGCTAGCTGTACTCAGAAGATGGAAAAGGTGCTAGGCTACATTCTGATTGCAGACTGCAAAGAAATGAGATGATGTTGTAAAGTGCTCTTTAAAGACTCAACAGCTTTGCAGTTGACATTGTTTCAGAGTAGATTTTAGGGGTTATTGTAGGCAAACAGTTTGTGGTACTTGGGAGTGGGGCTGAGCCTCATCCCCAGTGAGCTACAGCTGTGAGAAGCAAGTGAGGAGAATTGAAGGTAACAAGCCATGGAGTGCCCAGGGGCACTGACCAACCACCAAAGGGAACAGAGGGCACCCAAGGGCAATGCATCAACAGGAGGGATGTAAAAGTTTGGGCTAAAGAACAAGAAGGGCAGATGCTTGAATCCTTCTGGAATTGTGTGGGGATACTCTGTGTATTTTGGTGATCTCCGCATGAGCTGTGTGCGATTCTGAACTTCGGTGTCACTGGGGCTTTACAAGGGCTGCATGCTAGAGGGAAATAGCATCCCATACAGAACATATCGCAACATTTTGGGCATCTTTCTAGCAAGTGAACTTTGCATTGTTACAGCTGCTTGAATTCAAAATGGAAGGAAAGTTTAAGTTCTGATGTGAGAAATTAGTCTATGGTTTCTTTAGATTTTTTTCTGTATGTGATGAATTTTAAGTGAAATTATGAATACTTGAATTATTCACTTTTCTGAATGTTCAGAAAGTGTTTATGGAATGTTGGGAAACTCTAGAATAATTCTATCAACTCTAGAAGGGAAAGGGGCAAGGTGGCTATATCAGCACTCATAAAATACTTCCCTTTGTCTTCTGTGGTTTTACATGTAAGTTTGGTAATTTGAAAATCCAATTAAGTGGACGCAGTGGAAAAAGGACTTTGTTTAAAAATTAGGTCCTCCAGGAGTTGTGACCAAGGCACATTTGTCAGGTGTCTTCAGGGCTCCCTTTGTTTTAAATACTGAGATGAAAAACACCAGGGTTGTGGTTTCTCATTTGGCAAGAGCAATTTCATCCACTTGAAGCAGCGCAAGATTCTATTCTCAGTTTTCATGTTCATTAACTGGTGTGTTACATCAAGGAACTGATCCAGCTTGTAAAGGAGTTTCCATTTTTTTCTGGAACATGTTTAGTCCCTTCTGGGTCCCACAGGAGAGTTGTGCCAGCAGAGAATGAGAGGCAGCACCAGGGCAGGAATGAGCAGCGAGGGGTGCAGGTGCACTGGAAGAAATTGAATCTGGATGGAGCCAGACCACAGGACAGCAGAGGGCAAGGAGGCAGGAATGGGGGCTGGGAAGGGCAGGGAGAGCCTGGGGGACAGAGGATTTTGGCAGCAGGGAGCCCAGGGACAGAGGGAATCAGGAGCTCCCTGTTTGAGGAGGAGTTCTGCACCAGGAAAGGAGACAGAAATATAGCATGCAGAGGAGGCAGTAGGTGGTAGAAAAAAATAAATAAGGTTAGAGAGCTGCCCTCATGATAAGAACAGTTAATCAGGAGGACATTTTCTGGTCTGAAAGCTCCATGTGATTTACCTGAGATAAAAGCCTTGAAGTGTAGCAGCTGAGGAGGATATGTTTGGGGAATTCACAAAGAGGTTGGAGAAACTATTAGTTTGAACCATGACAGGCCTTTTCATCATTTTCATTCCTGCCATAAGCCACATTGAGGTAGTATATACACTTAGGAAACTAATTACTATAAGCCTAGCAGGCCAGACCTAGATTACTTACTGAAAACAAATCTTCTGAAGGATCAAAGTATTAAGAGATTTCAAAATGCCGGTGAATTATGATGCTTGTCAGTTTTCAATATCAAGTAATGATAAAACCAAGTGGCTGTAACAAATTATTTTGTGTCCAGTTGAATAGATAATGATGACTATCCATCCCAAACCTGCTGCTGTTTAAAGTTTAGTTGCTGCTCTAATAAACCTAAGCTGTATTGACCAAGGTGCCAAGCTCAGTTTTGGTCATGCTGTGTGATAATTCATCTCTGTAGTCACTTTGATTTTCATGAAAGTGAAATTAGTTGAAAATTATAAATTCAGCTTTTCCAACACAAAAACCCTAATTCAGCATGGGTTTGGGGACCATTTAAATAATATTTGTTTTCTTGGAGAGTTGCTTTTTCTCCTGAAACCCTCTTGCAATGGCCAGGTGAGTGCTAAATTATACTGTACTGGAAAACAAGAAAGTTTATTTAATTTGGGTAGGCAGATTCACAGTCCCTTAGAAGTAACAGGTTGAGTTTAGTTATTCCCTGAAAGTGCAGGAAATTGTGTTGGTCTGTGTGCAAATGGAAAATGTGGCACAACCTGTTTATGATAGGTTTGTGGCAGCTATGAAAGGAAGACCATGATCTCACTGATCCCTTAACAGCATTATAGGAATCAGTGTTAGACTGGGTCATCTTTGAACCTGGCAAAGAAGATTGAGGGGGTTTGGGGGTGTTGGGATTCGTTTTTTTCCTTTTTCCTTACTCTGTTGCCTTTTGCTGAAATGGGAAGCTGTTGGTAACACAAGAATATCCAGTATCTGTATGTAGGTAAAGATAATAACATTATTGTTGTGTACATCTTGTCTGCAGTCCCTTTGAGATAGAGGTGTTCTCAGAGTCATTGAAGAAGGAGTTTGAAATTATGTGTTTCCAGTGAAACCTTTTCTCTTGGAAAACTAATTTCAGGCACCAAGCAGTGGGGTTATTACATTTACTGTTTTTCTGCAGTCACATTTTCCTCTGTATAATACTACGGTATGGAAAAAAAAAAGAAGAAAAGGAAGTGGTCTTGCATCATAGCAAGTGAACTGTGGAAACATAAAAGACAAGAAATATGTGTCTTCTTGTTTTTGAGATTGCTTAAGGGGAATGGGGATTTCAGTATTATTTTTGTAATGGATCAAAACAGCAACAGCAAACTCCCTTCAGTCTTATTGATTTAAATTTGTTAGCCAAGGGAAACAATCAGAATCAGAACATGTTCTTTTGTTGGCTTTAATGAGCAACTTTAAGCTCGCTTGATATACCTGATGTGGGTTTTGGCATGTGTAATTTACAATTACAGTGCAACTCTTCACAGTATGGCATCTTTCAATTTTCTAGTTTCAGACCTCTGTCTGTGCATGTTATGCTCTGTACCTATTTGCAGAAGGATCAGAGTATATGTTAAGACAGTTTCTAGACAGCCCAGATAGACACCAGGATAAACATAGCTGTGCTGGCCTAAACAGATTTGCAAAAGCATAAGCAGTGAAGCCTCCCTGTTTTGCTTTCTGAGTCTGGCAGTCCATGTGTGTGAGAAGTCAGACATTCTGGCTCCTCTCTGGAGTAATTTCTGATACAGAAAGTGTCTGCTGGAGCAGTGACTGAACAATATGCTGTTTAAAAATGTATATTTTGTTTGAGAAAGCTAATCATGGCATGAATTGCTGTACTGAATGAGGTCCATCTTACTCAGAATTTTACTTCTGATAGCAGCTTATGGCAGACACTGGGGAGCTGCCAGTAGATGCATGTAAAGTAGATACATGTAAAATAAAGTTTTCATACTCTTCTTCTTCCTGAGGCTGGTTTTTAAACTGCCTTACTTAGGTATCAATTTAGAGGATGAGAGAAAATTTTCTTTTTGTAGTGTTCCTTCCTATGATTCAGTTCCGTGTATCCTTCCTGTACATGTGCAATGTCCAATCCCAAATGTCATAGGATAGACTCCTATATTCACATCTGCAGTACCTGGTGGCAGGGAGTTTCACAGTGTAATTGTCACAGGGAAGGCATTTATTCAGTGTTTTCAATTCCACCATCTTTCATTAGCTTTCCTTTTGCTTTATGATGTGTGTGGAATGATAATGTCAGCTCTATCTTCCCTGTCATTTTAGTTTGGAATATGCCCTTTTTGTGTCCTTTGTTATTTGTCTCTTTTCCAAGACAAACTGTTTAAGGCTTGCAGTCTCTCTCTCTGTGATGGTTTCTCTATGCTTGTATTGCTTTTATTGTCCTCCTTTAGTGCAGCCTGTAGCATTCCAGAGGAGGCTGAATTAGAATGGATTGCACATCATCTTCCCCTCATACCTTGCACATCTTAATGTGATAGCAGCCTGAGCTGGGGCTCTCACCGAGCCTCCTGTGCTACAGCAGCCACGTCCAAACCTAGCAGGAGTGCAAGTAGTTTAAATTCTTTCCTTCCCCTTGCACTTCTACCTGTTGTCTATTCACCCAGTATGGCAAAATTCCCTCAGCTTCCTTCACAGCTTTCCCTGAATTTAATTTGTTGTTTGCAAATACTGCTGCTTTGTTGTTCAACTGCACTGCCATTAATAAATATATTAAACTTCAGATTGAATATGAAACCTTGGGGCATTTTAGTGGTCAATACATTACACTTGTCACAAATGATTAGCTTGTGAGACTGTGATGCTTTTGGATCATTAATCCTTTTTAATGTTTACCTTGTTACTGTGTTTTATTGACAACAGGCAAACAACATTTTTGGTGCTATGCACATATTTTGCTAAATACAGGGAGAGAACTTGAGAACAGAAACTACTTACTAATCCTTTTTGTTAAATCCCTTTTACTTGGAGCAATGTAGTTAGTTTCATCACAAAAAAATAAATTGTATTTTGTGTGCTGAAGCCAGAGTGAAAATTTCACTCAAACATGGCAAACATTCAAACTGAAATCATGTTTTATGACTGCACATTAACCCTGTTGCTCCCCTTTCCTTATAAAATACTGCTGATGGTATTAGGTAGCTCTAACTTCAGTGCAAGCTCTGAGCTTGGTTTTTTTGCTTTATTCTGTTTGGAAGGTTAAGTCCAAATACAAGCCCAGAGGACCCTGTTCATTGCTGCTGGAATCTAATGAGTTCTAAGTAGGTTATGGGTCTCTTAAATTAGCAAACATCTCCACAGCCTAACAATGCCACCTGTTCTTAAGATGAATTCTTCTGAATCCTGAATTCCCCTGAAACTAGCACCTTTCCACACACCTCATTCCTGACAGATGGAAACTGAGGGCTCCAACTCTCTAAAAATGCACTGAGGCAAAGACACTCTGCATACAAATTGCCGTAATGTCTTATGAGCACCAGGAAGGATTTGTGCCTTTCTTATCCTTTAATTTTAAACTTTGACCTTTATTTGTCACGGAATGACAGGTGAAACCTCATGTGCAATAAAAAATTCCTGCATTTCTTTTGTGCAGAGAAGGAAAATCCTCCTCCCTAATGCACATCCCGTCAGTGCAGACCCAACATCCTTTCCATGGCCTTGCCTTACTCCAGAAGGTCACTGTGCTCACCTTGCACTGTTGCTCACACACACAAGTGCTGTGTACACTCACTATTTCCAAATGTAAATTCCCAACAGCCGCATCTGGAAATGGAGTGGGGAGGAAAATGACAGTACTGGATGTGAAGTGCTTATAGGGCAGATGATGAAGTGTCATTTGGAGAAATGCTGCATGAGGGACCTTGTCTGTCTCTTGGAGTGAGGCAGAGAAAATAAGTAAACCCATGTTCTTATTGAAATGCAGCAGCCTGGTGTTCCTGGATTATCTTTTCCACAATCAAGTGAAGAGGTGACCTGACAGGGTAAAGAAGAAATACATGTAATTCTCTTGATGGAATTCAGAGTCTCTTGAAAAAGTAAGGACCACGCTCAGCCCCTGATCCCTGGCACACCAAGTGAAACCAATTCTTCTGTCAGCCTCACTAACGAGGCTGTACCTGAATGAAGTCTGGCTGACACTGCAGGGCTGCCCTGGCCAGCTGGGACTGGGGGGCCAGGCAGGGCTTGTCAGGACAGATGTGGACAGATGTGTCACATCTAAGGCTTCATGGCCTTTCTGCCCTTTTGTTTTGTACTGAAATGCAAAACATTAGAGAGTGGAGACTCTTGTTAACAGTCTCCTTGTCACCTGCTGTGTCTTTTGCAAATCAAGTTAAAGAGGAAGGCATTTCAAAACTGGTTATTTCACTTAACTGGTCTTTAATGACTGTTTCAAGGATAGTAGTGTCTGAACTTGTGATGTACTATAAGATTCCCTTTCTTTTTTCCTCTCAGAAAAGCTAGAGAAGCAATTAAATGTCTGTATTTTTCTATGACAATTTAATACTGAGAACTGAACTTAAAAACCTATGTGAGATGATTGATATCCTTTAGCTATTATCAGGTATCACTTTCTAAGCAGGTTGCATTAGGCTTCAATATTCATCCACCAATCCTTATCAATCATTCAACTTTAAAATACTGGTTTCTAATGATACCTTTCTCATGTTTGTTTTCCATCTTTTGGGATAGGTGAGATTGGTGCTGTGCTCTAGGATTTTACATCTGGTGGCCACTCATTACATATCCCTTTTTAAGGCCAGTGAGTTTTCCACATCTGCTTAGTTTCTTTCTCATTAATAAGATAATGATGCATTCTGTTATGGCTCTCCTACCCCACTAAAAACACTGTTTTGAACTGGATCATCAACTGCAGTGAGCTCCATTCTAAATGAAAATTGCTTTCCAGGTGTTGAAATTCATTATCTCACTGCAGTGGAAACAAAGATAGAGGTAATTGGATAATATATGTAATGTAACACCAAATAAACTGTGGTGTAAGTACACAATTCCACTACTGAGAGTCATAAGGATTTAAGTGTAACCAGGACAGAACCAGGGCAAGAAAATAATAAACCCAGGAGAAGGGAATAAAGGAATGCTGAATGATGCCTCACCTAAAATAAAAGAAGACAATACAGATTTTAATGGTGCTAGAAGGTTGCTGCTTCTCTAGGATGTCTTATCTTTTGTGCCAAAAGATGGTACATGGAGGACTTCTAGAACAGGGAAGGTTGTTCTGATCTTGCAGAACAAAACCAAGTCTAAGTGTTTAGTCTCAACTATTTTATGTACTTAAGAGCAAATGTGAATCTATCTTTATCACTGCTTCTCCCAGTTGTGAAAACTGGATGATTAGGCTCTTAAAAAGGACTTCACAATATGCAGATGAAAAATGCTATGGAAGGTTTGGAGTTTTTTTTAAGGAATATACAGCCATTTTTGAGTTCATGGATGTCCAAATTTTATTGTCTTGTGTTTGGTCAATGACACCAGCAAGGGCATAAAATTGTGGTTTAAAAAATTATTATGGGTTAAAAAATTATAGGTATAAAATAGTCCTAGTTCAGCTATCCCCAGCTTCTATCCAAATCTATGTGATTTCATAAACTCTTCATATGAAGTAGGATTAGATTGAAATAATGAAATACTGGGTTGAAATAATGAAAATATTAAGGATTGCCTACAGCCTGGGAGTGCTTATAAGCAGTAGGTAACATTAATGCCAATATCCCCTGAGGCAGGTGAAAATGGAATTGTAAGTGGTGTGATGAGAGTTCAGTATTGCTAATAAATTCATGTCAAGGTGTACTCATGTTTCTGACTATGTGCTACAATTTGTATATTTATATATATGTATATTTATCAGTGGCTTCAGATACAATTCATCTTTCTGAAAAGCAAAGGAAAATTTTAACAAGAGTTTGTAAAAAGTGCTCAGAGGAAGGGTGAATCCTGAAAGAAAGCAGATAGGAAGTTATCCCTTTAGCAGTACTCAGCAAGTGATTTTTTTCTTGGTTAATGCAACATCCCTGCCATTCAGTTTGTGGTGCGGTGTGTGAGCTGCATGGATATTCTGCCAGGGCAGTGTTGGGTCTTGGATCAGGTGCCGTTGAACCCTGCATCATTGCTGGGTGCTCTGCATTCATGTTTTAATAGTACTGGAGTTATTGGGCTGTTTTGCTGACAGAGATGCTATGAAGTGATGAAGTGGTGCTTCAGTTCCTCCTCTCTCTTTTCTCCTTTTCTCTCACCCTGATTTTGAATCCCCTTGGTGAACTGAATCTGCAGAGAGGGGAGAAGTCAATCCAGTGTGTCTGATGAGTGCAGACAGCTCCACACTGACACTGGGGTGTCTTTACATTCTGTAATGGTGAAGTGTCAGGATCTGGATCAGAAAAATCCTTTTTCTTGACTCTCTCTGATGTTCCCTTTCAAAATATGACATGTGAAACTGCAGCTTCTATTTCTAAAAGTTCTCCAAGGCAGAAGGAAATATGTAAAAATAGAGGAGGATAGGTACCTGTGATTTTTGCTCTGCTGCACATTTAGGCCCACGCAGATGAGTTTGCAGTGATATCTGTGCAACTGTACCCCTGGACTGGATTCAATGAGCATAGCTCTAGGGAATCAGTACAACAATCAATATTTTTATCAGCTGAGAATTTTTTTTCATGACCCAAGTGATATTAAGCTCAGGACTATAGAACAGCTGTGAATGCATCTTGAATTGTACAAATATAGGAATTAGTGAAAATATGTACAGTAAAAGTAATCATCCTTACAGTTTCTAATATTGCAAATACATTTTTTTATTTCTTTATTAAGAAGCACTGATGCTTTCAGAGTCTGTCCCGGGCCTACCATTTCAGTGTCTTTCATTAAACCTACTGCACCACTTCTTTTGAGCATGGACAAAAATGCCAAAAAAAAATCATAAACCATAATGATTTTCCATCAGAATGAGTCAGGTGGGATTACAAGCAGAGCACCTGCAGTAAATGCATCACATATTGTATACTAGGGAAAGCACTTTTTTTTCTTTTCCAAGTTTTCAAGGAAAAGTCGCATTTCAAATTCAGCAACAGCCTTTGCTAAAATCTGCACTAATAGAACTGTTCAGCTGTGTTTAACAGCTCAGCTGCACTTGTAAAACTTCAGCTCTGTCTAAGCAGGTGCTGTGGGAATCCCCAAAGCTGGGCACTGCAGAGCAGAATGGGTTTTACCTCCCCCAACACCCACCACAGGGCAACACCCCCGGGAGGGGCACAGGGGCTGTGCTGTGCCCAAATGCTGATTCCTGCGCAGGGCACAGAGCCTGTGCTGTGCCCAAATGCTGATTGCTAAGGAGGGCACAGGGGCTGTGCTGTGCCCAAATGCTGATTCCAGAGCTGGGCACAGGGGCTGTGCTGTGCCCAAATGCTGATTCCAGAGCTGGGCACAGGGGCTGTGCTGTGCCCAAATGCTGATTGCAAAGGAGGGCACAGGGGCTGTGCTGTGCCCAAATGCTGATTGCAAAGGAGGGCACAGGGGCTGTGCTGTGCCCAAATGCTGATTGCTAAGGAGGGCACAGGGGCTGTGCTCCACACTGACACTGGGGTGTCTTTAGGGGCTGTAATGGTGCCCAAATGGATCTGGATCAGAAAAGGGCCAGGGCTTGCTGTCCCTGATGCTGATTTCAAAAGGATGACATGTGAAACTGCCCAACTTCTATTTCAAAAAAGGTTCTCAGGGGCAGAAGGAAAAATGTAAAAGTAGAGGAGGATAGGGCTGTGATTTTTGCTCTGCTGCACATTTAGGGAGGGCAGATGGGTTTGCAGTGATATCTGTGCAACTGTACCCTGGACTGGATTCAATGAGCAAAGCTCTGCTAAGGAGGGAATCAGTACTGTGCCCAAATGCTTTTATCAAAGGAGAATTTTTTTTCATGACCCAAGTGATATTAAGCTAAGGACTATAGAACAGCTGTGAATGTGCCCAAATCTTGAATTGTACAAATATAAGAATTAGTGAAAATATGTACAGTAAAAGTAATCATCCTTACAGTTTCTAATATGTGCAAATACATGATTTTTATTATTTATTAAGGGGCTGATGCTTGCCCAAGTCTGTCCTGATCAGGGCCAGGGGGCATTTCAGTGCCCTTTCATTAAAAGGAGGGCACAGGGGCTGTTTGAGCATGGACAAAATGCCAAAAAGGGCACAGGGGCTATAATGATTTTCCATCAGAATGAGTCAGGGGTGTGGATGCCCAAATACAAGCTAAGAGCACAGGGGCTGTGCTGTGCCCAAATATTGATTATAGCTGGGCACAGGGGCTGTTTTTTCTTTGCCCAAATGTTTTCAGAGCTGGGCAAAGGGGCTGTGCTTGCCCAAATTCAGCAACAGCCTGGGCAAAGGGGCTAATAGAACTGTTCAAAGCTGTGTTTAACAGGGCTCAGGGGCTGTGCTGTGCCCAAACTTCAGCTGAGCTGTCTAACAGGGGCTGTGCTGGGAATCAACAAAGCTGGGCACTGGAGAGCAGAGGGGCTTTACCTGTGCCCAAACCCACCACATTCAAGAGCTGGGGCACAGGGCTGTGCTGTGCCCAAATGCTGATTGCTAAGGGGCACAGGGGCTGTGCTGTGCCCAACTGCTGATTGCTAAGGAGGGCACAGGGGCTGTGCTGTGCCCAAATGCTGATTCCAGAGCTGGGCACAGGGGCTGTGCTGTGCCCAAATGCTGATTCCAGAGCTGGGCACAGGGGCTGTGCTGTGCCCAAATGCTGATTGCTGAGCAGGGCACAGGGGCTGTGCTGTGCCCAAATGCTGATTGCTAAGGAGGGCACAGGGGCTGTGCTGTGCCCAAATGCTGATTGCTAAGGAGGGCACAGGGGCTGTGCTGTGCCCAAATGCTGATTGCTGAGCAGGGCACAGGGGCTGTGCTGTGCCCAAATGCTGACTCTGACTTATCTTGGTGATTCATCTGAGAATAACGGGCTTATTCTGCTTTGGGCTGTGCTGTTAAATTCTGGTCTTCCCTCACACTGAGAAACTGTGAGAGCAAGGCTTACCAAAGAGAATAGTTGACAGCTGCTGTTTTAATGTCTTCACTATGACTTTTATCTACCACTGTGACATCCTCATCATGTATTCATTGTTTACAGACCTCTGAGTTTGTAGAAAAGTCTTTGTCATATGAGAGCTGATATTCAAGGGGTCTCTAGCCACCCCCAGGAGCCTGCTGGGAGCAGTGAGGATTCCACATCTTCTGCTTTCAATAGAGGGAAAATGCCTCATCCATACCAGTAGCAGTAAGCCATTGTTGCTGGGGCACAGCAGTTGGTGAGATAAGATAATTAGGAAGCATTAACAGAATGCATGCAAAATTAGTTGTAGCTCACAGAAGGAAAGAGAATTCAGCAAACTTTTCAGAGTATTAATTTTCAGCTGATCCTGTCACAACTGTGGAGAGAGAGAAAATGTTAATGAAGTGTGAATATGTCAAAAAGACATAAAAGAAGAAATGATTAATTGAACACAGTAAATATCCAAATGACAAATAATCAAATGTAACAGATCTGTGAAGCAGTTTTGTTTCTGGGTGCACACATGGACACATGAATTTCAATAGTAAGATGAAATCTGGAAGCCAGTTCTTTTGAAATTACCCATTCCCTCAAAAACTCCAGAATTTACTGATTATAAAATTGAATTTTATTATGTAAATATAATTTAAAAATCAGTCCAGAAATCTTTCCATGAGATTGCACTGTATATATAGAGGATGCATGCTTGTGGATGTAATATTTCACACACATTGAAAACCTCACAATGAATGGGCCTCAGAACTTGTGCTGAATTTTGGCCAATTGCCGCTTTTCATTACTGATGTATTGTAACATTAGGAGTTCCTGCTAAGCCAGGAATTTGTGTAAAAACAGACACTATTCTGTCCAATCATAAACCTCTGCTGCTTTGGGGAAAAAAAAGTATATTTTTAGAATAAGAAATTCTTAGCTTTGTACTTTCAAAGACACAATATCTTCATTTACATTACAAAGGTTTAAATTGTGTAAAATTAGTGCTTTTTGAACAATCTTAGCTACTTTGTTATTAATACATTTTATGTGAAGGTAAAACAAATACTTTATGTGAAGGTAAAACAAATACTCCGTTGACTAGGAAACCTGTTTGCTCTTTCCACTCCACTGTGAATCTGGTGCCACATGGGAGTTCTTCATTTCAATTAATTATCATACTTGAGAATATTTTGTTGCTCAGTGCAATGATGTTTGCTTCCTTTAGCAAAAAGAAGTTGTCAAATGCTCAGTAACTCACAAATATTTATTTTAATCTTGGAATTTTCACTAGGATAGAATTTTCTGTAGCAGCACAAGGGGGCTATTTCCATTAATTAGATGGCTGCTACCTTATTCCTGTAAGCATGGTCTTTGGATAGTGTCATGTTTATGTAAACTTTATTTTGCATGATGCACTAACTACTCTTTGTAATGAACAGAGGAAACCCTTTGAGACAACTCAGATTTATGGCCTCGCTTCTCTGACTTTTTTGCACAATTTTAGTTCTCTTTTAGGTAGCACATTTTTGCATGCAGCGCCTCAAGTAAGCCATTTGACAAACATGTTAAATATTTTTAAATGGGTTAATCACATTTGAGAAATTGAGCTTGAATTATGTTGGCATGTAATATTGAATATGTAACAGAGGAGAGTAAAAAATCCATATTGTACATGTAAATGAATAAAGCACAGGAGGGAGAAGGACATTGAAGAACAGTTTTAAAATATCCATTCATCTGTGATTTTTGTGATAACTAACAAATTGTCTAAAACACTTCATAGAAAGACCAACAAAACTGGGTAGGGGTGATTTTTAAATTCTGCTTAGCATGCATAGCCTAAGGGTTGTTGCAAATCCTTTGGTAAATTCATCTTTTTATGTCTTGCCCCTTGACAGTGTTCTCTAGTTACAAATACCCCTACTTCACCAGGTGGAATAAGAATATGGGAATAACTTTTGTATGTCTTGAAAGTGAGAGAATGATACATGTGGAAATATTGGTTCACTGGGATGAAGAACAGAGAGAGAAGGTTTTAGATGGATGGGCTGGCACCTTCCTGCCCTGCTCTAGCAAAGTGGGTGTGGTACAGGGTGGTTGATGTGCAGAGCACTTGACGAAAGGCACTTTCTGAGCTGCATTTCAGAACTGCTGCTCCCCCAGCAGTCACCTTCAGGTGAGACTCACCCACACCTGGTACAGGTGTGCAGGGTGCACCCCTGAGCTGCAGCAGAAAGAATTCCCTTCTCTTTTCTCTGGGTTCTGAAGGCTGAATGCAACAAGCTCTTGAAAATGTGTCTCTAACACCACAGTGCCTTGTGGCTCAGGACAGAGAAACAGAAGAGCCCAGTGCTAGACGGTGTTTGAAAATCACATTATTTATAAGGAAGATTGAGGACAAATTTTCTCCAGGTTTTTTAGCATAAATCATTCTACTGAATTTAGCTTAATCCTGCTGGCACAATTTCTTTTTGTCTTTCAGCTGCTCTGTAGCCCTTTCTGATTTTTGTGCAGATGAACTATGTTCAAGTATTGCTTTGAGAGAGATCATAATCTTAATCTTGCAGAAGGGGAAATAAAGGCATCTGGGTAGACTCTTCTTCAACTAACCATGGCCAAGAAAGTCATTAAAGCAAATTAAAAACCAAACATGGTTTTCTCACTTCTTTACTAAATGCCACAGTTATTCATCTCTGAAAATGGACAAACACAATCTCAGTCAGGCTGTCATTATGAAAAGGAATGGAGAAGTTATAATTTGAATGCTAATCAAATTCTTATTTATTGGTCTCAGCTGTGCTGGTTTGATAGGCATGTGCCAACAAACTAAACAAACATTTTGTCTTCCAAAGAGCAAAGTCTATGTTTGTTTTCTTCTCTATAAGTGATTTTTAATACAGACTATTAATGAAAGACAAAATACAATACAATAAAATGAAAATATTGGTCTTGCTGAGGGTGCATCCTCTGGGACAACATTGACATAATGGCTGTATTACATCTGAATAGAAAAGATTTGATTGTAAAGCTAGCTTGTGATGGAGAGGATTGCAGATTTTTGACATTTGCCTGAGGTATCTGATGACAGAAAAAGAATGATTGCAAGGATGAGTAAGACAAAAGTTTAGTAAATTCCTTCAAGATGCATAAAAGTGCTTTGAAATCAGACTGTTTTATTGATTTCTTTTCTGTAGTGGTACTACAAATACTATTACTAATGGTACTAGTGATACTACAAATACTAATACTACTCTAAACCACTGGACAGTTATATGATATTATGTCTAGAACCCTCTCTTGAGATGGGTACTACTCTTCCCATGTCTGTCTTGTTTTCCAGTGAAGCTCCTGTCTTCAGCTTTCACTGTGCTTTAACTCAGTCTGTTATTTTAAGGGAGATGGTTTTGACTTTCTTCACATTAAAGATAGTTGTGATATGTCTTTTGGAAGTGCAACATGTCTTCAACTGGTGAGCTTGCTCACAAAAAAAGGGAGAAATTCCAGGGGCAGTGAATTGCAGCCATGAGGGCAGAGCTGGGGCTGGTTTTGGCTCAGTGCTATGGTGCTGCTGCCTGTTTCCCTGTCCTGTTCCCCCAGCAGAACAGGCTGCTGAAGCCTGCACAGACACAAGGCATTAAGGATGGGTTAGCAAAGCAGAGCACACTGGCAGGTGATGTGGTTTGGCAGCTGGTGTGTGACACGAATCAGAGCTGTTTCCCCCATCTCTGCTGTTGCTGTGCTGCTGCCAGAGTGGGCTGCTCCAATCCTGGGCTCAGCTTTCTTCTGTACACACACATTTACACGTGGTGCTCAGCACTCCTGCACCTCAGCAACACCAAGCTCAGTGTGCTGCATAGTAAAACCAGCACCTGGTGTTCATTGCTTTGTGTCCTCTGAGGACAATCCTTGCTCCTGAGTGCAGAGCCCGCACAGGCCAGCCAGACCCATGAAGAGCTGAAGCACCACTGCCTGCATGTTTCAGGTGTTGATATTTTGGCTCCAGGAGGAGCTGTGTGTGAGCTAGAACAGCAGGCTAGTAAGAGCAATGCAGGTAGGCCAGGGAAGCTGTGGCTGCCCCATCCCTGAAGTGCTCAGGGCCAGTTTGGATGGGGATTTGAGCACTGTGTTCTACTGGAAGGTGGCTCTGCCCATGGCTGGGGATTGAAATGAGATCATCTTTAAGGTCCCTCCCAACCATTCTTGGGTTCTCTGATGGCAGTCCTGTGTCTCCTGTTAGGAGATAGTATTAGACAATTTGTTTAAAGGCTTTACTGATGCTAGCATTCAATACTTCTGAAATCTCCCTCTGCTGTTAATATAATGGACTTATTTTTTTTAAAATATTTATTTGCCTTTAGCAAATATACTAAATAATTTTCTTATGACCATTTTGCTATCTCAGATCTTACTGAGGATAGGCTGTCTTTTATCTTTGCCTTTCAAGAAATAACCTCACCTTAAAACTTCACCAGATTGAAAGCATGGATTTAAGGTGATGAATTCAGGACATGGCCTGTGTACAGGTGGCTTTAATAACTACAGAGCAATGCTTACTTTCCTGGGCAAGCCCCTTTGGGAGTTTATGGGTCACCAATAGTGGATATTTAGGAGAAAAGAAAGCATTGATTTTGTGCCGTAGTTGATGTTTGCCTTGCTTTTGGAGCTTTAGCCTAACCCAAGTACAATGAATGAGAGAATTTAATGCCTTTGGTTCTAGTAGGACTTAATGTTAGAGTTTACAAGTGGAGTTTCCTATGCAATATCCCCACTGACTTACACAGAGAAATCAGAATGATTTACAGTCACTGCTGGACTTCAGAATGATTCCCAGAAGTCTGAGCCCAGTAGTGCTTCAATAAGCCACTGTAATAAGATATTTTACTGTTATGGCTTTGAATGTCCTGCAGTGTACGGTAATTCAGATATAAAATAATTAGAGGCAATTAAAGACCATTACAGTAAGGATTACTTTGTGCTAATGACAGACTGTTTGACTGGAGGAAAAATACTTCTAAAGTCATTCAGGGAACATGATACCTACTGAAGGTGGGAAAAGGAGCATGTCTGAGATTTGAGTGGGAAGAAGCCTAAATAGATGAGGACTTTTTCTTTCACCATGCTCTCATTTTCTTTAAGCATCCCCCAAATTCCAATATATCTAATAATTAAACATTTTGTTCATTAAAGATATTCATTAAACTACAACAGTAATGTACAACTTCACTTCATGAAAGGGTATTTCTCGAAACATAAGCAAAAAAGGTACAATGTTTTGTGTTTATCTGCTGATTTTTGGTAGAAGGGTTTTATTAAATGTATTAAAATCAATAATGCTAATTTTTTAACTCTGTCAGCAAAATGCTTTTAGTAAAATAGATATTTTATTTATTTTTAAATCAAATTCAGCAACCCTCAAGAGTCTGTCAGGAGAGAAGGCATTCAGCTTAGACTACTTGAAAAATACATGTCACAGATATTCAAAGTCTTGAATACTTAGGATTACCATAGCCACTTCTAATTTACAGTATATGTTTAAAAAAAATACATTGTATTGGTGATGTGATATCTGCCCTTGTGTGGAAGAAACACACTAAAATTCTGAAATTCTAAACCCTCTGACTTGTACTACATTTTTTTCCAAAAGCAGAGTAGGCAGGAGACAAGAGCTGGCTAAACAGAGAGCTTTGTTATAAATGTGATAAACTGTTATTTTAGTTTATGCACAGCCAAATAAGATTTGCCTGCCAAGTTACAGAAGTCCTACACATCCAACAGTAGTAGAACGTACCTGACAGAGTTACCTAACTGCTGCTTCTTCCCAAGAGCCCCCAAAAAGTACAGATTGTGCCCAGTTCCTGAATAGTTCCTTTCAGCCCACTTCAAATTCTTATTGTACTCACTGCTGGTCACTGCACGGCTTGTAACTCATTATTGACTCTTTCTTATTTGGAGAGAAGCTTATATAGAAATAAAAAGCCATGAAAAAAAGTAAAATGGATAAAAATTTCTTTAGGTACAACTGTGCATGTAAGATATTCCATGTCATGCAGCTGTCCTTCTGAGATCCATGGCTCTGTCACAGCAGATTACTCTGCAGGAAGCCACTCACAAAGTTCTCCAAATAAGTGATTTTCTTTTTCATAGGTAAATATGAAAATAAATGGTTTTACAAATATCCAGCAGGAGAGTTGTACAAATGTTAGTGCATCCAACTGCTTTAATGCATCACCATTGAAAAGAGTTCAGTTTTACCAAGCTGAGTGCAAACAGCATTGCCAGATCCTCACCTACCGTGATGCTGGAGGAACATACAGCTTTTAACACATAAACATTGGAAACTAAGGAAAATATTTGTGATTCCATGAAGAATGAAATTGTTAATGCTGTTTTTATGTGAACATAAAGACAAGCTTGTAACTTAAATATTCCTCTTTATGTGAAAATAAGCAATTTTGTGTATGTTTTCTTTCTAGCTGTCTCAAAATTAATGATTATTTCTCCTCTGAGAAGTTTTTAAATAAAAAATGATAAAATTTAATACCTGAAAATGGGGATTAATTGCAAATTTTAGCAGTTCTTGTGAAGAGAACCTAAGTATAGAATTCTCTCTGGGATCTTTTTACAACCTCAAAAGTAAGAACTCTAATTTCCAATGCTGTCTGTTATATGAATGGCTGACTCCTATGGAATAAAATCCTTACTGTATCCATATTTTCTAAACTGAAAGACCTTGACAGAGGGTGGTAAATTTATAACCTTACAGAAACAAGAATTCAGGGTGTAGTGATGTGAATCATCCAGTGCAAGAAATGTTACTACAGTTGTAAACATAAGAAAGAAAGTTGTGTGCATTAGAAACATAAAGCAGTTGAGAATATTTCCTAGACTTCTCAATGATGCTCCATTTATCTAATTTTGTGCACTACTGCAGAAGTTATGCCTGCTGCAAAGTCCTGTACAGCCTCATATCTGTTCAGAATTTACCATGATCTCCTGGAAAGGAACAACAGAGTCACTATTTAAGGATCTAAACATACTAAAACTTACACTGAGGTGAAAAGAATCAGTTTTTTCTAGTTTTACAGATGAAAGGAAGTGAAGCATTATCTTATTGAGTTAAAAGGCAGCACATGTAAACCATTTGAATTGCCACTGTATCAACCACAAAAGCTCTGTCTTTAGATCATGATATCAGTATCCTATTCCTACAGTGATTCTTCAGGCAATCACTGTTCTCAGAAAAATCCTTCTCTTATTTTGTAAAGAGTCATGGGTCTGGAAGCTGATTTTTTTTTTCCCCTTTAGCTGAAGAAATGGAAATTGGAAACAAATACTTCATTCACTGTTGTTCCAGGCAAGAACATGAGTGCTTATCACTGTAATCACAGCTAAGAAGAGACTAAAAAAGATGAAGGAATCTCTTTAAATCTGGTAAACTTAATATCTTCAATTAGATTTTTACTAACTTTGTTTATTGCAAAAGAAATTCTGTTTTTCTTTACTCTTTATTAATTTCATAATGAAGGGGAAAGTCTCTTTGAAAACAAGATTTTTTTCAAATTAATAATCAAACATCATAATGCTGTATTTGCTTAGTTAATTTTATACCTATTTGTAGTAGCATCCTTTCTATATTAGATTGCTTTACAGTGTTAAAAGCAAGGGAAAATAAGCTTTGAAAAACCCATTCTTAAATTGATAACTGCAGGGTCTCTAGTGAAACTCTCCAGGTCCTTCTGGCTTACACTTGATTTGCTTTAATAAGGGTTATGGGGAATGAAAAACTATTGAAACTGCATTTTAAAATGCCTGGCAACAGACAGGTAGAAAAGACTTAGAATGACTATTTTTCATTACTGAGGGCCCCTCAGGACTGCACTGGAAAGAATCCTGTCTGGCCCAGATAAGAGTCTCCCAGCAGTTTAATGTGCCTATCAGTTGTGCTCAGCAGCCCGGAATCATCACACTGCAGCTATTGAATAGTTCCAGACCATGTGCTCAGAAGGATGGGAAATGTGGGATGTGTTGCACCTCCAAAGAATGATGATGAAGAGCATTAATATGCTGATGAAGAAGGAAAAGAAAAATAGTGAGAGTGAAATTTTGAACAGGCAAACCCAGCTGTGTTACTGAGCCTGGCAGATATTCTGTACTAACTCTTCTATTTCATGTGTAAGTTTGAGTTCCCATTAGGCCTACATAAAACTCAAGTTCTTGGGATCTTCCTTTCTCTTCCTCTGCCAATATGTTCTCTCTTTGGATTTTTAGACAGAAAAGAGTTAAATCATCAGAATCCAAATGTTAATTGTATGTTTTGTTGATACTTTATCCAGTTGGCAGCCTGGAAATTATTTGTGTGCATTTGGATTTACTGTATAACAGCTGAGTGATGGACCAAGTACGGCTTAATTCATATTAAATAACACACTGGGAGCTTGAAGGAGGAGTGGTAATGAGGGTTCTGAGAAAATGGGAGAGCAGTAAGAAAATGCATTTTCTATATGAAAATATAGAAATTTTATCCTTTCTAAAACAATCACAGTGACATCATCACATAACATACAGATAGTGGATGAACAAATGAAAAACAGGTCACAAGGAGCTGATCTTGTAGCCAGCTTTTTCTGGGTGCCTCATCCAGTGCTCTTTAATGCACAAAACTGTAAAGTTAGGACTTGGTAAAAGAAGATGAAATGCCAGCAACTTCTATATTTACCATGGGCAATCTTCATATCTCTCCAATTTTTTATACATTCTACTTACCTGTATACAGGAGGAGCAGAAATGCAATATGGGAAGAATTCCAGAGTAGTTGTTTAAAACAACAGGAAAAAAACATCAAGAAATGGTTGCACAAATGAGATCTTTTAATCAATAAAAACAAACATGCCCTGGGAGGAAGCAGGTAATTTCAAGTAACCCCAAAAAAAATTTTAGTTGATGCTAGCCATACCAATGCCTTAAAGATATGCATGTATTTAATGATCTCTGATACCATTACAGCAATAATTTTTCATAACATAGACACAGATGCACTAAATTTGCCAGGATTGTGAGGTATAATGGCTTCTACAGTGTGCTTTTCTAAAGAGCACTGAAATCAAATTCACAGATTCAGACAGCTTTTAAGAACTGAGTTGTCTGCAGGCTGAATAGATGTCTTAGTTTGGGAGGATGCTCTCATTTTCCTTTGTCACTGTAACAAAAGTCACTGATTAACAATGCATTCAACTGTTATGAGATAAATGACAGGGCTTTTCACATTTCTTCTTTTTTATGTCATCCTTTTGGCTTTCTGATTACTCATGAATTTTCCTTAGTACTTTCCTCTATTCCCAAATAAAAATTAAGGTTCGATATTATGTTTCAGTCCATATGAGGTTAAGTTCCAGACTAGTGGAACTAAATGAATATTGGTTCTGATTATGTAGAGAAGAATACAGATTATAATTTCAAAATATAACCTTTTAACATGAGATTTTCTAAAACTAGTGCCGCCCTCTGATTTATGATTATTAGGGTTTTGTTCTGGTTTGTAAAGAAGATATCCAATTGATGATTTGGGATTAATAGCTTGTACCAAAAACCTGCAAAAGACTAAATATAATGCATTTTGACTTTGGCTTTCTTCATTTTCTGAACTGTCCTTGTTCTGTTCAAGACAGTCAAATGTGTCTGTTCTGTTTCTTAAAATTTACAGTACTGTTGGTAGACCTTAGTTAATTTTAGTGATCTGCTAGATATGGTGGGGGATTTTTATGGATTTTTACCAGCATAACTGTTCTGTTTGACACTGGGGATCATCTGCCCAGGGAGGTGGTGGAATCACAGTCCCTGGATACGTTTAAAAAAAGACTGGATGTGGGACTCAGTGCCATGGTTTAGTTGATGAGGAGGTGCTAGGTTAGGTCATAGGTTTGACTAGATGATCCTGAAGGTCTTTTCCAAGCTATTTCATTCTGTGATTGTGTGTCAGTATATTGTTGCCATCAATGTCACTGAGGAAATATTTGTCTTTCCCATTTCATGTTTTCTTCAATTTATGAGAATATATTTTCAATTTGTATGGGGGGAAGGTGTCAATAATTGTGAGTGACATGTATGGAAATCAAACAATAGAGCATTTCACTTCAGACAGTTTTTGAAAAATAAACATTAAAAAGTAGCTTTTGTGTCTTTAGCTTATTCAATAGTGTTTACTTTCCTACTCGATTCCTTGCTTTCAGTTTTTTTCAGGTTTCCATATTGAAGTTTACTCTTGCATTCTCTCTGCTATACTAGCAAATTTCCATTTCAAACCAGTGAACAAACCAACTTAGTAATTTCTATAGGATGGAATCACCTGCCTTTCATGACCTGTACTCTCCAACATCTTTCTGTCCCATCAGTTACCTCTCAGAAAAGTGAAATATTAGTTTGAAAAAGTCAGATGTTTCACCACTCAGCATGTGTTTGTTTTTCATACCAGAGCTGGTACATATTACTCAACAGGGTGAAGTTCTCAGCATCTCTTCACCATGATGGTGAGCCCACTGTGCCATTTTGAGGTTGCAGTGTGCTGCTTGGTGCTCACTTGACAGAGCCCCTTGGGGTTGGGTTGGACAGAGAAGAGAGATTATGTCAAAAGGCCTGGGCTTTAGTCTGCGTTAGATCATGCAACTTGGAGTAAATTCTCTTACATTTCTTGGCACTTGTTCATTGCATTCAAAAATCTTGCCTTTATCTGGAGCAAACACAAGTGCTATACTCGCTGTAGTTAGTGCTTTAGGATAGAAGAGCGTGCAGCTGGCTAATAATAAATGGAAACTGTGCAGGTACCTTGGGTGCTGAAAGCTTTTTCTGGAGAAATTATTAAATACATTGAATTCCACATCTGATCAATATAAAAAGTATTCTGGCTTTGGCTGGACCCAGCAAACATTTTCATCAGATTTGGCTTCAATCTGTAGTGAGACATGTTTACAGAACCAATTTCTAAATGCTTCTCTTATCAAAGGAAATTTTTATTATTTTTGATAAAAAATTACTATCTCCTGAACTGCATTATTTAAAATTGAAGTAGAAAGCTATTTTCTTTCAGCTCCTTTGAAAACTCCCTAAGAACCTTTCCTTGAATAAAACATATTCTCTTTGATTCCAACAGGCCCGCTTTCTGCACTTAATGAAGCATCTTTGTAACACAACAGGTTTTAATTCTTTTTCCATTATCACCCTCACTCTAATTCTCCCAGAGCTTCCTATGTGAGTGATTCCTTTGTTCAGAATGCAGCTTTCTCTCAAACAAAGAAGCTGAACCCGAATTTCTGAATTTATGGCGCACTTGTTAAAAAGCCAGCTGCATTACATAGCCCCAGGTAGCAGCTACTGAGCAGGATTCAGGTACCAGACACTCACACAGCCGCGTGTGTGGGATCCCTTAGGGGCTGCATCCACGCTTTCCTGTTCAGCTGAGCCAGAGCTGCCTCTAAATTCTGGGGCCAAGAGTAGCAGAAGGACCTGCATCCCCTCCGAGTTAGAGATTAGCTCATTATGCTCACCCTGTGCTCTGCACAGCTGCAGCCGTGACAGACGTGGGGCTGCAGGTACCAGCCAGGGAAACAGCAGTTCAAGGCACCTGCTCTGTTGCAATCAAAACTTCCAGATGTCAATGCTTGTTCTCTTTTGGCTCAAAATCAATCTGTTTGGACCTTAAACCTGCAGCATTCTGCCTTCCTTGCCCCTCAGCTCCTATTTCTTTTTGCTGCCTGTATCTCCTTGCAGTAGCCCACCTTCTGGAGCTCTTTCACTCGCGACTTTACAGGGAATGTGGCCTGGCAAAAGAGCAGTTGTGCCTCTCTGCCAGTTCCTCCTTCAGCTTTATTTCATCAGAGTCAGAAACAAGTGTGATTACAGTAAGTGCAGTTATTGATATATTTTCTTCATTTTGAGATTGGACTATCTAATTTGGCAGCTTTTGAAGTGTGTTGCTAGCTCAGATGGGAAACATTTTATAGAAGGCCTGAGGTTTGTATTTGAGGGTGCCAATGAAATAACAAATACATAAACAAAATTCTAACTCTTCTTATTTCAAGGTGGTTCATTATTTAGCCAGAGAATTGAAAGACTGCAACAGCACATACTAGAGCTTTTTGTTTGTTTGTTTTGGTGTTACTGTATGTCAGTCTAGGTTAGGGTTACCTTGTGAGTGTGAAATGAGACACTAAAAGAAGACTACATTGTTTTGTTTTTTTCTTCATAAAATGAGTAGCAAGTAGGATCATTCCTCCATTAACTCTATTTTGATTTTGTATGACTTTTTACAGTTTATTCCTACACATAGACAGGAGGGATTGAGGCCAACACTGTGACCAGAACATTATTTTACAGTGATATGGATTCCTCAATCATTCTAATTTGGGAATGAGAACTATCAAAGCAGCAGTTTAGTCCCTGCACTCAAAAGGTACAGATTTACCCATCTGTCCACTGAGTTATGCAAAAGTGGCATTTTAGAACAGGCACCTGTTTGCTTTGCAGTAATGTTGTTCTTATTCTTTATTTTGAATGCAGAGTCATATTGATTTAGATAAAATTTGAGAGGAAAACAAGGCTTGAGGGAAAGATCACTGTGATAGGCATCAGTTGAGTGCTGAATTTATGGAAGTTTTTTGCAAGGTGCCGTGAAAAGCTGCAATGGTCTATTGCCTGCTCTTCCCCTCCCCATTCTAGCTGCTTGCACACTTCCTTCCTTCAGGAGATAAGCAGGATACTTTTGCTTAGTCTGAACTGCTCATTCACTGAAATAATTTGGTCAGTGCTGAATCAAACTGAGTGCGTAAGTTCTGCATCCCATTGCCAGCCCTTCATCCATTTTTTCACCTGCTTGACCGAATACGAGCCAGGCAGGTGTTTGCAATGTCTGGCCAAGTGGGTGATGGGATGGGCCTCCTTAGGCTTTGCCAAAGAGCTGTGTGAAATGTTCATGTAACTGTGTGGGACAGCTTGTGCACGGGGCAGAAGGGGAGTGCAGGCATTGTCAAAGACAAACTTGCTTTGGCATTTTTGGTATTGTTTCAAAAACATTTTCCCCTCAGAAATAAAAAATAAATTGCATATGGATGAGGGGTTCTATTGCACTGTTCATGGTTTATATTATGGTATACACATTCTTTCTTTACTCTGCTCAACACTATGCCTGATAGGAGTGTATTAAGCAAAGTGACTTTGTTTTGTCTTTGTTTCTCAGAGATACAATGACTATGATAGAGTTTATTTGTTTCTAGATAACATTGTGTTTATATGTTTGATATGAAAGTCAGTATGAATAGACGTGCTCTGCTCTTGGAACAAAAGGCAAAGAGATTTGTCTCCCCAGGCTGAGATTGAGTTCCTCAGCTCCTGGAGAACCCTGAAAGTACTTTGATAAGAGATGTTAACCGAAAAGACGATCCTGTAGTGTAGGGGGAGCAAAGTCATCACTAGGCTTCATCCTTATGGCCAACAAATGTCCTGAGTCCCAGCCATCAGGCACAGATAGTCAGGACTGTGTGGAACTTGAATGTTATACAGCTATATCAGTGAGATATAGTGACTTTGGGTGGAAAAGTCTTGTGTGTTTCTCTGCATCAGCATTATTGAGGAAGGACAGTGAGACATTTTGAACGGCTGGAGTGTAAAAGCCGTGGGAACAGAAGATTTATTTTTGACCTGATCACCAATGGGTGAAATGAAGTTGTTCAATTAATCTTTACTAATTTGGTCTATGCTTAATTTGATATCCCGCATTTGTCTGCTGACATCAGAAATGGAGCACTCTGTTACACGCGCACTCACCACTGTGCCACCACCTGGGTAGGCAGGCGTGCACACCCTAAAGCAAAGATAATTTGGGGTGATAGTTTTGGTTGGTTGTACTTGGCTTTTTTTTTGTTTGTTTTTAATGCTTTCAGTGAGGGTTTGGGGGTTCCCCCCCCCAGATTCTGACCTTTTTTTTTTGAGTAATAATGATGAAAACAGTTATGATTGCTTTGTTTAATAGAAGATGCCTGTTATATAGCACCTTAGATTAATTCAGTCCAACCTCCAGCTAAAAGGACAAGCTTTAAAATAGCATACTTCAGGTTCTGCTGATTTTGTTTAAAAGATAAACAAATGAGTCAGCAATATTTCTTTACAATTCAAAAATTTCAATATCATCTGCCTTGAAATTAAGTATCCTGTTGTGCATTTACCCTGAAGTGTATTTGAAAATGTGCATCATATAACTCATGTAAATATTATGCCATGATAAAATTGTGGTTTCAAAGATAAATGTGGTCTTAAAAGTTCCTAGTTTAGGTCACCTTAGCCAGACAAACACTGTCTTTATGGTAATGTCACTCTTTTGATGAAGCTCAGGAGCTGTAGGTAGGAACACAACATGTATGAAATGATCAAACACATAGCTTACACTATAAAACAGCATAAAACCCAAAAGGTATTTTTAAATCCTCTTGCTCAGGCATTTCTGAATGTAATTCCATATCTTCTCACTGAGATAAAAATATTCTCTGTGGATTACTCTAATTAAGCAATATTAGATACAGCTTAAATCTATTTTGAAAATATGTTTCATTTTAATAAATATCACCATTAAATTTCCAGATATGTTTTTGTGTCTAGAATCAAATACAGCTTGCTCAGCTTGGTTGAGGGTTCAGCAGCCTGGTAATTTTCCATTCTGTGTCCTGGGGTTTTTTGTAGGTTCTGTTTGCTGAAATATTTAAGTAGCAGACTAGAGGAGATAAAGGCCAAATATTGAAAAGCTGTAGAGCATTGAGATGAATTTCAGTAAAAATGGCCAAGATAGCATAATTTAGATGCCCCACTGTGGGAAGAAATATTCTTTATTCCGGCATAACACTGACATCTTTGTCATGAACGTTTATTCTTTCAATGGGAAAGGCTCAATATATAATATCATGGTTTTTTAAAGCTGCTTGAACCTTGCCAGGCCAATCGGCAGCGATTGCTAGACCAGGACACCTGTGGCTGACTTCAGTCACCAGCAGTGAGTTGCTTCAGGCTGGGCACAGGCAGAGCTGGTGGGGATGAGCCAGCACCCACCCTGGGAGTGCCTCAGGAATGCTGTCTCCTGGTGGCTCTGGGCTGGCTGTGGGGGCCCGCTGCCCATCTGGGCATGGAGAAGCTCCAGCCTGCCCCTGCGGCTGCACCCGAGGGGAGTTTGGTGCTCCTGGCCGGAGCCTGCCCTCGGGGAACAGCACTGCGAGTCCCAAACCTGGCCTCAGCTCTTTGCTCCTGCCCCAGCCAGGAGGCTTCTGTTCTGAACGGAGGAAAATTGAACCCTTTTTGTCTTCTGTGATAGACATTTCATGTGGACAGAGGAAACTGATTTTTGCAGGGTTTATCCTCTGGAGCTGAGATGTTGCAATAATTAGTTTTCTGGTTTGTTGTATTGAATTTCTAATTTCATTTAAAATAGGAACAATGGGTATTTTGGGGGCACTTTCCTGTGGCAGCTTTACTTCTAAGGTTAAGGGCCATATTTGAGATGTAGGGCAGTTAGAAGGGGAATGAACTTGAGAGTCCACAAGTGAGCGAATATAATGGAGGAAGAAAATTACCGTGTGTTTTTCTTGCCTGTAGTTAAAATGTTGAGTACAGAAATATATCACATATATGTGTGTTTTTCTCCTCAATCTTTTTTTGTTTTCCCAAGGCATTATAATCTGAATCATTCAGCATATTTAAGCTTTAAATTGATATGGTTTAAATTTTGAGATTGAAGTTACCACTAATCCAGGTGCCAAATCCTTACATTGACTTTGCCCAGAGTGATGCAGAGCTTTTAGTGGGACTCAAGATAACACTTGGAAATGTAGAAATAGTATCATTTGCTATACCATATTTCTATATGGAATCAAAAACTTTCACCTGCCATCTGGTGGAAAAAAATTGAAAAGCTACAATATGTGAACCTCCTAACTAAGGACTACACCTGTTTTCTACTTGCTACTAGTATAGAAATATGCAGTGCTAGTTCTACATAAAGATTTTACGTTTACATTCCTCACTTTTTTTTCCGTGAATGCTACAGGAATAAGAATTTTTTGGTCCTTTTTTTCTTCCATATCAGTAGGGCAAAAGAGTAATTGGGTTCACCAGTTCTTCATATTTGCTTGAATATAAACCATCTACCCTTCATGGTCAGAGCATGCTCGTAGGAAATAAAACAAGGCAGATATGATAGGAAAACATAAAAATGTATTGATTAAACCCTCTGGAGGTTTGGTTCTACAGTAATATTCAATCACATGTCACCTGCAGTACACCAAATAAGTTTTAAAAGCTTTTAATATTCCACGTCACAAAATAAATCACAGAGGAAATCACTGGCACCAGCAGTTCTCTCTTAATCAGGAATATTGCTATAATGAGCAGTATATTCTTCTATTAGAATTATGGTTTCAAAAATAGGGTAGGAAAAAGTTCTTAACTTTAGTCTTAGGAGAAAATTTTCACTTAAGGCTGGGAATGCCAGTGTGTAGTTAAGTATGCATTTCAGTAAGAAACAAGTAGCTGCCAGCTTTTAATTGTGGTGGTCCCCCAGCAGGGACAGCAGGGTTGTGTACATTTGAGCTGGGCTCTCTTTGGCTACTTGTGCTAGTAAAGGTTCCATTAAGGAAGCAATTCTACTTTCCTGCTGGACAAGTGAAAACAAGCAATAAAGCGGTGAGATTACCTTCATGTTTTTACTAGGATCTGTAGCTCTGACAACTTTGAGAATAAAACTCCTTTTACTACAAACTGAGGAAATTGACTCTGAATATCTTAGAGATAACAGATGTGAATCAGCAGGATTTTTTTCACCCATTTCATAGGCCAGCCTCTTTATAGTCTAAAATAACTACAGTGGCGGCATTTAATTAGGGTTTATCCATAATTGGGAATAAAAAAACAATGTTGAATTTATGGGGCGTTAACTACCCACATTACTTTGTTATGTGGAAAAATCTGAAATTGATAAGCAATCACCTATAAAGACTTTTCTTTTGGGCACTAGATTGTCCACATGGGAGCTCAGCAGGAGTACCAAACTCATGCTAGGTACACAATCTACCCAATAGTCTTCTGAAGAAAAATATCTTCCTATGAGCTTTTGGCCTTCAGAAGATATTTATACTGAGCTATTCCATCTCCTCTGAGAGAGGGAAATGTCCACAGTCTATATTGATCTCAATGCTTGTGTAAAGATTTTATTCTTTAAGGCCGTGGTGTAGTTCTAGGCAATATTAAAAAGTTTGGGAGTTTTACCTGCCCCTAAGGTTTTGTTCTAGTACACAGGGGATTCATTTTGGAGGATATAATAGGTCTTAAGCTTGTCAGTCTGCACTATTTATTAAACCATTAAACTGTTTTCAAGTTGTTTAATAAATAAATGATGACATTTTAAAATGTCAGCAGGAGTCCATGAAATCTTCCAGACTCAGAAATTATGTAAGCTCTAAACATGCTTGGTTCTGATTTGTCCAACTCAGAAGTGAGGTGCCTGTGCACTTTTTGAAGATGCAGGTTAAAGGTCCAGGACTGGCCCTAGTTATATTTTGTGTAGGTGAATTTTTCTTGCACTGTATCTCATTATTTCAAATAATCTCACATCAGTCATTGCAAACACCATTAACAGGAAAAAAACCAACATCAACAAAACCCCCCAAAACCAGCAAAGACCAGTGATAGGAAATGTAACACCAGGTTAATTCAGCAGATTTATAGAGGCAAATAATGCCTGAGCTTGGAGCTTGGAAATGGATTTGTCTTTGTATTGCTCCCAAAACAATGGAAACTTAATAGAAATAGGAGTTTGTCGAATCCATTCTTCTCTTCCTACAACCTGTTACAGTCTGATGCAGTAAATTACTAATCTAAATATTTGGCTTTTCCAAAGACACTGCCTTTTACCTGAAAGGGATTATCCATCTAATTTTATTTTGATTGGCTTTAGGCATCAAGTTATCTGTGCTGTATAACAGTTTCTCCCTTGCAGCGAGCTTTCATATTTAGGAAAGGTTTCACAGAGACTTGCTGCTGTTCATAATGTTGTTACCACTTCTGTTTGCTTCTCCAGGCCCATTAAATAGACATTAATTTGTAACATTTTTTCACAGCTGATATCTTGCAATGTATTTTTTCTCATTAAATATAGTATAAAAATGAAACATCAAAATGCTATAATGTGTTTTTCACTCAAGTCTTTTGTTGTCTGTCTGAGCATGCCGGTCTTGTGCATTTAAATAATTAATTTTCTTTTTCAATATCTAGTGATGATATTCTTTGCAGCTGATATTTCCACATGAAAATTCAATTATTTTTGTTGCTCTGAAAGATGTGGGGTGCATAACAACTTTGATAATTAACCCAATGTTTTGCAGTATATTGAAAGTGATGTTTAAGGATTACAATTGAATTGCTTTTTGTTGCAGTCTTTTTTTGCAATCTTACAGCTGACTGGCATTCTTTTTGTTTGGTTGGTTATTGTTTTGCTAGAGGTCCTGAAGAGTCTTAGATATAATGCCAGTTTTCCATAGCTGAACAACAAGGTTTTGGTGTAGTCCAAGTTTTGCTAAAGTAATTAATGAATTATTAATATAATTATATTATATTATATTATTTATATTATATCATTGTATATATTATACTATTATTATGCAGGGTGTAAATGCTAAATAGCAGAATTATAATACTAAATAAATATTGAGTACAGGAAATGACACAAAAGCTAAGTTTGCCATACCTTCATGAAGTTGCCTGCTCCTATGTTTTTTGCTCTCAAATACGTGAGCATTGCTGAAGAATTATTTTTTTCCTTTGTACTGAGGAAAATAGAACAAAAGACCAGAAGCTTTTGATTTTCCCACTGGAATCTTAGTTCAAGAAGATCAGCGTGGTTTACAAGGTACTAAACTTGTTTCAGCAGATATTTTCCCCCCATAACTGCTCAGGTAAATGTTGCTGCCAGTTCATGCTTAGGAACCTTGCACAAACAAGATCCCCTGTATCCTTAGGAGAGAGATCTGCGTTATTTCTTTCATGGTGCAAGCTGTGAAGTTGGACACAGTTTAATTGTTTTGCTGAGGACAATAGAAAGCCAGGAGGAGCCAGGCTTGGAAACAGTTCAGGGGAACAATTAACATCAGTGATCAGCTTTTCAAGAACTGCTTGTGGCCAGGGTTTCCCACCAGGACCTTGGGCTGTTCCTGCCTCCCTGAGCAGTGGACAAGGACAGGGGGTCATTGCCTTGGCAGCTGAAATTGTTATTCCTGAAATGCAATTCCATTGTTATTCCTGCAGTGTTGTGAGAGGACCTTCCATTTGCCATTGTCAGGTGGAGGCATTTCTCCACCTCTGAAATAAAATTTGCAAAGGATATTTGAAATGAGCCAGTTATATGAAATTTGTTAGTGCAAACCCAAAGTGCCTTTCCCCAGTTTGTCATTTTCCTCTGACATAAACCCATAGCCTATGCAGATTCCAACTTGCTTACAATTCAGGTGACTTCTACAATGGAAGAATAAGCTTCTTAACAAGATTGAATTTGCTATTGTGCAAGTTGCAAGCTGAACAAACAGAGATTGGGCAAATTTCTGCTCATTCATGTGCTTCTTTTAAAAAACAAATACCAGTTTAATATAAATGGAAATGAGAGCAATGTTAGTGTGGACATAAATCTTGATCTATTGTAACCTAATAATGAAAGCCACTCTTTCAGAGTCTAGATAAATGAAATAAAGTCATAGGGTGCTTTGGGTTTTTTTAATAAGAATAAGAAACATCACTTTTAACTTAGATTTGTCTCCTTTTATTTGCTCACTGTGATTTCAGACAAAGCCATTATTTATGGAAAACCAGTTGTTTGTCTCAAAAGAAAAGCAGGTCATCCTATTCTACATAATGTGTAATTGTTTCTGGTAAAAGATAGAAATAATGTGGCCAGATATTTGAAAAGAAAGTTTCCTGGCTGACTTCATAAACTTTAATATTTATATAACCTTTAAGCAGTCAAGAGACTATGCCTAATGACAGTCAACTAACAGCTTGACCTTTATTGAATGGAAGAATGGTAGCACACTTAGAGGAGTTTCATTTCAACAGCAACCTAATGTTGAATTTCTTTGGGCTATTAATGTACAGTGAGCACACTGAAATTCATCTGGAGCCTGGAAATGTATTATTTCCATTAAATAAGTCCTGCACAACTGAAGAATAGAAGATTTAAAAAGCAGTCACCTTCAGATTCTGTAATTCTATTTTGATGATCTTGTTGCAAATTAAATGTGAAATATCTCAACTTCCTAAAAATATTAGAAGGGGGATATGCAAATTGGCTATTACCATATCCAAAATCTTTATGTTAATCAGCAGTTCAATAATTTGTATGTGTATGCAAAGCCTAAACACTGTGGGTTTTTTTCCTGCCTTTCATAGAGGAATTAATCATACTGTCACAGCAGTTTGAAATAATTATAAAAGTGAGTTTGAAAGATTAAGATTAAATACTTTCAAAATGCTTAACTGAGATGTTTTCCTCAAACATACAGTAGAAGGACAAATAATATTTGAATGTCACTGGGTCCTTTGTGATGATTTAGAACATAGCAAAGCAATTATTTTCTGTGGGAGGTCAGTTTTAAATAGCTATTGCTAGTTCAGAACAGTAGTACATAGACAAACATTAAGATATCTTTACTTGATGAAAATGTCAAGAATGTGGTTGTGAGGTGTAAGGAGGCAGTTACAGGAATCATTTGCACAATTTGGGTTGGTGTTTGGTTATTTTGTAGTTATTTAGGTTGCTTTTTTTGCACGTAGGTTGAGAGAAAGTCTCTCAAGTTACAGAGAAAAAGAAAAGTCTAAAGTATGTGAGTAGTCTTTATTCAATGTTCTTGGTCAAGATGACATAGGCACTTCCAGAAGGAACACAAAGATCTTCCAAGTATTTTCATAAGCTTGAATGCAATGTCAAAGTAAATCAGTGAAGATGGAATATTACAGGAATGCTGATGCAGCTATGCAGAGCAGAAAACACAGAAAACACAGAAAACACAGCCTCGTTACACAGACACCTAGGGTGCTTCCAGAATTCCAGGAATGGTCACAGCACAGTAGCGCAGAGCAGGCCGGGCCCTCTGCAGAGAAAGCCAAAAAAACCCTGAAACTCTCCACTTTGTAGGGAAAAATGGCTGAGACCACCATAGAATAGAGGTCTACAAAACTGCAGAGGGTTTGTGAAGCTGAATACAGAACAGTGGTTGCTGTAACAGAACTCCAGATGCCAGTGCATAAAGCAGATGGGAGGACACAAGGTTTCCTCAGGGATAGTAGGGATGGTGATTCTGGTACCAGGAACGTGGTGCTCCCAGAGCCTGTGCAGGTGTGGGCAGCACCAGCAAGTTCAAAAACCAGACTCATTTTATGGACTGCAAACCAGGAATTATCCCTGTTTGTCCTTTTCTGTTCCTTGAATCCAAGACAGACTCCTGGGCTAGCAAGACAAATGCTCTGACTCAAAGCACTTTTTACTCTTGCATATTCCTTTAGTGTGACAATGAAGATGAAGAAGAGGTTTCTTGCCATCTAGTAGAACTTAATTTAAAATAATGCTCATAGTAAGTCTCCATTAAGTCACTGAAAAAAATACTTCAGTTGATTTATAAAAGAACTGTTAGAAAACTAATTTTTGAATGGACAGTACTTTCAGTCTTGAGGCTTGTAACTATTTTAAAGAAAACTGCTCTCTATTGAGTTTAACTGACTGGAATCCCTATATAATCCATTGCACATTCTCTGGTTTTCATTTTGGGGAATAAAATGTCACAGAGAGGCCAGAATTGCATAACCTTCTGAAATTGTGGATTTCCAAGTATGAGAATAAGCCTCTTATGTAAGTAGAGACTCTTAGGAATGGAATATTTCCATCTATGTACTGCTGTGATTTCTGCTGAGAAGCACATCCTCAGCCCCAAGCAGGAGTGCTCCCAGTCCTGCAGCTTGGGTGGGGTATTTTGGCTAAGCCACCCACTGGTCTCATTTTGGAATGGTATCTGCAGGTAGCTGCAGCCTCTTGCCCTCACTGACACAGAGGAGAAGCTAAACATCAGCAGAAGGTTGTCTGCTGAAAGTACAGAAGTCTGCTGAAACAAGCTGAAAGTACAGTGTTTCAGCTTTTTTCTTTTTTAATTCCAAATTCTGCTTTCCCACGTTGCATTTGGCTTTCACATAAATTAAATCTTTACAGAGAGCACTTTGAGAAGCCTGCAGGAAAGGTATCACTGTGTGAGCTGAAATGAGCCAAACTTGGCTTCATAAAGATGTTCTGACACTTTAACATGAGGAACTTTAACAAAATCAATGCTTCAAATTATTGTTTTATTACTTCATATCATGCTACTATGTTCCCATAGTTCAAAAGGTTTAATAAATCAGAAGGCCAGAACAAAAGAATTGCCTTTACAATTGACCTTTCATTACTTTGGCTTGCACTTGTAGGCCTCCAACACATAACTAATGTGCACAGTTTAAATGTATATAATGCAGAAGTTCAGAATTAAAAATACTGTAAAAGTATCTAAGTATTTTTTCACACCTTAGTTTAACTTGGATATTTTTAATTTATAGGGTTTTCAATTCATGGCTATATTGATACCTACAGTACTTTCAATTAGCAATTGAAGACTCGTCAATAACTGTAATTGTAGTCCAATATTAAAATCCCATGTTTCCCTGTAGGAAAATGCAGCTGGGTCTCCTTAAACTTTTCCCATTGCCTGGAGGATAGCTGGTCACAGATTTCTGATGCAGTCCTTCTCTGCCTGTGGGCCTGAACATGTCTGTTGCCTGCCATGCTCTTCATTGCAGAGATGAGATCTGACTCCTGGAGTCAAGCACTTGGCTTTATACTCCTCCTCAATATGCTTATTAAAATGAACCAGAGGTTAGTTCATTTTAAAGGCCTGAAGAAGAATTATTAAGGAGCTGATTAAGTCAATTATGCTGCTTAGGGAATCCTTTTTGCTGTGTTGTTGTTAGCCAGGAACCTTAATAGGACAATTAGGATTAATTAAAATCAGCCTGATTGATTAGGATACATAAACCTGCACGTGAGCTGTCGCTGGTGGTTGTGTTTGTGCAGTCTGGGAAGGGGGGCACTGCATGCTGAGGTTTGTGTTTCTGCAAATGTTATCTGTATGCAGACGGGAGCAGGCTGATTTGAGGGTGCAGTTGGTTTTGACAGGGATGATTCCACATCAGAGAATTAAATTTTCTGCATCTCCCTATTGGGAGTAACAGGACATGAGACTGAACAAAGAAAAGGCAAATGGATTTTGCTGTATGTATGTGTAAAATTACAAGGGGGGTGGGGAATCAATCCTTATTTGCCTGTAAGATGGTGTGATTTAGACTCACCATGATCACTTGGGGCCATGAGCAATGATGGCTTAATGGCAATGGGAGGTGAGGGAGAGGGACACAAAAAATGAGGTGTTTGTGCTGCCCCTTGGGACAGCCTCTCTTCCTGGGGATGGAAGCTCCCAGGTCAGGAGGCTGAGTTGCCATCATGCATGCAGCACAACCATCTGACTGTGCTGGTGTCTTCAGAATGTTATTAAATGGATGATCTCCAAGCAAATTGGAACACTGGTGTAATGGCTGTTTTAAGCTGTGCCAATAGCACAGTTAATGGATTCAGCCATATGCTCACACAGCCCTGGGATCTTCACCTTTCCCAGGGTCATGCAGTTTGTGTGCAGACACCTGATGGGAAAGAACACCATGGGAATGGTCACACGGCTTTTCATCTTCGGGGCAAGGTAGAAGGGTCTTAAGTCCATTGCTCTTTCAATGGCCAAGAAATGCTCTCCTCGTTTAAAGCTCTCACCTGCTTTTTGTACATTGATTGATTTTGATTACTTCTGGAAACTTTTTATAATCTGGTGTTTTGTCTCTTTGAAATAGCTTTTTTCTAAAAGGAAACTGTGAAAAAGGTTATCTGAGGAATGCACCTTAAGGCTTCCTTTGTTTTACTGCCAATGAGCATAAGTAGCTCCGCTATTTTTTCTGTGTCTTTATCTAAGATTTTTTCAGGCATTTCCTATGTAGGGAAACATACAAAGAGTCTTCACTAGACATCAGCAAGGCTTTAATCAGCAACAGCATTTTTTATTCTAAGCAGTTGGATCCTAGATGAGTGTTTTCAGTCAAAATTTCTTTCTTCAGGTGTTTCAAAAGAACCTGTTATTTATTAATGATCTAGAAAATGTACTAATCTTTCAAAACAATATTTATAAGCATCTCTTCATTTATTACACTCCTGAACTAGTGCATATCTAGGTAAGTGTGCTATCTCAGGTCTTATTATTCCATGTACTGGTAAGATCCATTTTCAGGAATACTTATTCCATTTTAAAGAATGTCTTCATATATTATCTCAGATGTCAGTCCAAAGGAAAATCAGCTTTTCACATTACTATTTGAAAATGTTAAGGTTCTTTATTTTTATCTCATGCTGTTAGGAAATACCAGAGGAGTTCCTGTTTTCAATAAATAGCATTTAGCAAAATGTGGTGTTTAACTAAATAGCATGTTATCCTGTGATATGCAGTCTGAAGTTATCTGTGCAGTCCTGGGGTGTCTCTTAATCTGCAGAGTTTCTGCTCTTAAAGACAGGGATAGGTAAGGAGAAAGAGATAAGCAGGAGATAATGGTGTCACTGAAAAAAAAATCTCATACTCTTTTAATCCTGATAAAAATATTTATTTCAGAGCTAATACCCAATAAGACTCAGTAAGTAAGAATATCCTAGTTCCATAATCTAAAAAGGAAAAAGTAATCATCCACAAGATTGATTTTTTTCCCTAAATTGGAGTAAATCTTAGTAGAATCCTCACAACATCAAGATATTAAGAAGATACTGCATGCCATCTATTTTTATTGTGCTCTCTAAAATCTAATGCTATTCTGAGAAGTTCCTGCATATTGTCATGACATGCCTGAAAAGTCACAAATCCCTTTCAGGGATTGTAATTGTGGTCATCTCTGGCAGTAAGTAACACTTATTAGGTCTTTCTAAATTTCAATAGGTCAAAACAATAGGAAAAAAAAAAGCTTAAGAAACCACATGCATGTGGTATCCCATTCCCACTTTTCATTACTGATGCAGAAAAAGATTATAGAAAGCTTTGGTACTTATTTCCTTTAATTTTTGAGAGACTTTTTTACAAGCTACCTGTCATTTTCAGGACTTTATTTACTCCTAAACGTCCTCACTCAGTGTTTACAATAAATTGTATCTGCCCTTTAAATCTGAACTATTAATAACTACATATTTACATAATATAATACAAATCAACAACTTAAAATTCCCTGTTTTCACCAATAGGTGGTGGTGCTAGCTGGTTCTTTATATGTTGCTTCTTCAAACTTCAGGGCAACTAACTGTAAAAACATCTGCATTTTTCTGGCATTAAAAAACAACTGGACAAAGGTGATTTGAGAGACTTGGAGCCAGGGTGCCATGGCTGCGGGAGGAAATGCAGCCCCTGTGAAAGGATGAGCAGTGCTGTGGTGGTGGAGAAGATGCAGAAAATGCTCTCCACTCTCCGTCTCTCTACAGACTGCTAAGAAAACGAACTCCCTCTGGTTTTAGTTGCTGTTGGAATGTCTTCCATTGAAGAAACAATCTGGAAATGTTGTCATGTCACCTGGGCTCTCCCCTGGTTACCAGTTGCCAGTTTATGAGGTGGGAGCAGCAGGTTTGAGAGTGCACAGAGTGAATGCTTGGACTCCAATAACAAAACGTGGTCTATTAATGGATAAAAGGCTGTGAGAGAGAGGGCTCTTTTTCCAGGCAGTGACCAAAAGTACTGAGAGAAATGGAGGTCACATCTGAAGCTAAACCCAAGTGCATTACTCAAAGATTAGGAGATTCACTCATACAAAAAATGAACCTTACAGTAGGTAAGTTACAATGCAAAAAACATTGGAGTAAAAGCACACATGGCAGGTTGAACAGGAGGAAATGAGTCAGAGAAATGTTGTCCCTCCCTTGAATTCCCCCTTTGATGGGAGCTTAGTGGTTGCAGAAAAAGTGTTTATTTGGCCAGGGTGTGCTCTGAAGTTGGTAATGTGACAAGCAGAGTCTGATGGGGGCCACTTGGGCTTAGCTCTAGGCCTTGTATTATAATAAGCAGTTTCAGCAAGCCATGAGTTCCTCTGAAAGAACAATTAAAAGTTGACACACTTCAAATGAACTCGAGAACAAATTAAAACATGCCTGTAGCAAGGACCATGTTTTTAATTTCATATAACCTTCATTAGAGCCTATGATAATGTGACACAAGAATTCTTGATGCTAAATAAAGCATCAAGAGTATGAATGTTTTCATCACCTGATTGTTTTCTTTGTTGTGGGGTTTTCTCCCTCTTTTTTTCCCCCTTCTGTTGTCTTTTCCCTGCATCTCTGGCCTATTTGCTTCCCTGTTTTTTCTGTGGTCTGCTCTCACTGCAAGGAATAAGATAACTCCTGACTGGCAGCCAGCAGCTTGGAGTGAGAATTCTCATTTGTCACATTCTGTTGCCAGCTGCCAAGAGAGATATGCAAAACCTTGTTTCAGAAAGTTCCAGTATTGTCAGGTTCTCTTGGCTGCTAATGTCTTTCATTCTAGTATTTTGGAAGGGAAAAAGCCTTAGGTAAAATATCTGAACTCCTCTGGTTTTCCCTTAGAAGAAAGAAAAGAAAAAAAAAGGAAGAGAGAAAAGATGGAAATTTATTAAAGACGAAATTTAAAAAACACCTTTTTTTTGTTTTGTTTTACTGGTAGGTAACAAGTTTTCTGTATGCATATAGACATATAGATGCTGAGGTTCAGACATGCAATTCTCAATGCCAGAGTATCTGACAACTTGAGCTCGTGCCTGACTACTCTGAAGTCAGTTTACAGACCCACTTGCTGGATGTATTCTGGCTTTTCATTCATCACCTTATCGTCCTTAAGGGCCTCTCTTATACCTAAAACTGGCCCCAAAGACTCACCAGCTTTAAGCATTTCTTAGCCTGTCTATCCTTTCATATTGTGCCAGCCAGATTTTGATTTTGTCTGGTCCTGATGCTGTCTGGGTTTTTTTTTAATGACTTCAGCTTTCTCAAAGATTATTTTCTACCTTTAGCACCAACTGTTGCTCTTTTCTAAGTGTTTCTAGATGAGTGCTGTGTGCATTTGTGCTGTCTGTCTGATGTGATGTCCTGAAGTGACTGTGTCGTGTCCTGAAGTGACCGTGATGCCACCAGCAAGGGCAACTCCTGCTTAAGCTTTCTCAGGGTAGGCATGATCCATTTCATAACCCACTCAGAAGTATCCTAAGATTTCACTGGTTTTGGTTTGCCCTGGAGTGATTCCTGATATCACTCTTTTAATCAGAGCCACCTGCTGATCAAAACTAACCAATAAATTGAGTTGACAATAATGATAGTAGGGTATCAGCTGTTAAAGTTCTAATGATAACTAAAAGTTGAGTTATTTTTGTCACTAAACTTAGCTTTGAAAGAGTTTTTAAAGATTTCCAGTAGTTGTTAAATCAGAATAGTCTCTGGATGCAATCCCTGGCTAAACCTTCACCAGACAACTTTTTGAGAGCCCCCTAATTTCACCCAAGTGTTGTTAACATTACAACATTAAAATAAACTGTTGTGTTTTAGTGAAATACCCAGTATTTCAATGGTGTAATTCAAGATGGGACTTTATAACAAACTCTTGAGAAAAAGCAGCAGTAAAGGAGAATTTGCAACACTGAAAGGTAGACTTGAGCATTGATGGTTGAGAAGATGGCAATTTAGGAGCTTGAAGTGTACAAATCCTGAAGTACAGTATCAGCTAAAGAGAAGTAAAATATGGGGTGCTGACAGCTCTTCTGCGGCTTTAAGCATTGATAAGGGGCCATGCATGGAACCAGCTCAGATAATATGGTAGTTCTGTAATGCAGCATAGAAAGCATAATATCTAACAGCTAAAGGAGGATTTTTCTGATGGGCAGTTAAGTAAAAAAAAAATCTCACTTTGCAAAGGTACCACTGTACAGCAAATGTGGAGAGTTAAACATCTCTGTGAATTTTTAACAGGGATAGGGATAAATATTTCTATATGTACATGACTGACACATATGGCTGTGGAGCTAAGGGAGCCTCCCTCCCAGGACTGAGCTGTGGATTTACATTTTAAGAAAAATAAAAGTGCCTTTGGAGCATTAACTCTCCAAAGATTTTTATTAAAAGGCTTCCATGAAAGAAGATATTTTTCCTTTTTGTTTTTAAATACGACTTCCACTTTTTATTCTCTTCTCTAACATACATGGTTTCTCTTTATCAGTCTGAAGTTTTCTGAACTTTAGATTATTAGCTGCGGGACTTAGCTTTGAGCTGGATTTTTGCACTTGTGGTTTCCCTGGAACACAAAGCACCACCTCTGGCTTAGGAGGTTCCTGAGCTGCACTGGAGCCTGAAAAGAGTCATTGTGGGATTGCCTTTCTCCTAACTTCTTTCTCAGGCAAAAATTCCTGGCTGTTGTGGGATTTGGAGCTGCAGACTAAATGGACTTTGTTCTATCTTAGTATGATCATTCATTTAAGCATCTACTGATTTTTTCCCAAATATTTTCAACTGACAAAAATGGCAGTAGCAGTGTCTGGGCTGAGCAAAGCTAGAAAGGATCAGATCCACAATGTAATGCATACATGTTTCAGAAGTAGTTAAGAAATAGATGAAATTTTGCCATGAATTAGATTGGGTTATGCATTTAAGGCTGTGTAATATTTGCTGGAAGTTATAGGGTGTTAAATTAAACATAACAATAAGGGTTGAATTGGTACCTGCTTCATAACTATGCTAATGCACTGTTCTCCGAGCTCGGCATGAAACTTCTGTGGACTTAAAATTCAAGAATGTTTTAATTCATTTGTGGTGGTGGAATTTTGATGGAATGCCAATAAATTTAATGTAAGCACTGCATTTTTCTAAAAACGCAAATGACGGGTTTGCTGCTTTTATGAACTTCTGTTGGCTTCACTCCCAAGCTCAGATCTACTTCCCCATCCTAAATGAGGACATGGTTTTTAATATGAGAAAGCTCAAAAAGGTGATTGACTAGATGTGCAAGGGGGAGAGAATGTGAACATGAGAGCTTATCACAGACACATCACTGTAAGCCAGGGAAAATCAGAAAGAGCTTTGAAAAAAATTAGTTCCAAGAAAATTCTAGAGAGGCTTTTTGGTTGGATGCTGTGTAAAAGAAGGCTAGGAATAAAAAAAATCCCTCCCAACTCCATGTTAATCTTTTCTTGCATTCATGAGAGTGAGGCATCACTGCAGTGTTGTTTATTTATAAATAATGTAAAAAATGAGTGATACATTGCCTGTTTTTTAATTATTAACAAAATCTTTTCCTAATACAGAACAAGGTGTTTTGGAAAATAAGGTTCTCTTTCAGTATGAATTTGGGTTTTTGTAGGGTTCTGGAGTTTTTTTGGTGGGGTAGTTTTTTTGTTGTTGGTGGTGGTTTGGTTTTGGTTTTGTTGCTTTGTGTTGGGGTTTGGGGTTTTTTTGGTGAGGAGGGATGTGGGTATTGTGCTAAGGTTTGGGGATTTTTAAATGAATTTAATATTCAGGGAATTCTTTCTAATAAGAAAGTAAGACTAAATGTACAATTATGAGAACATTTCCTTGAATCACCATCCTCACCTGGAAGGAGGTTGCTTTTGTATCAAAACATATACCAAGAGTAAAAATCCACATAACAGTTGTGGCATTTTCTGAGTGCTGTCTTGTAGATGCTTATGCACTGTTCCTCTGCTTTCTGTCACATACCCCATTCCTAGGAGCCAGCAGAGATTTGCAGCTGAAAAGCAGTGTGTTCTACAATGACCTGAAGCCAAATTTCTTTCTAATTCATAATTGCAGCAAATATTGGTTGGTTACTGTTCTTGGGACTTTTATTGTTTAGCAGTGCTTTTTTAGTTTTTCTGCTGTCTCAGATTGCTGATAATCACCTTAATTCATACCAGGTCTGACTTCTCTTAACGGCAGAAATTATGCATGTTGCAATTAGAACAAGAAGTCATGTGGGCTACTTTACTTTTCAGCAAGTGTACTTCCAGCATAAAGTTTTGAATGTTAATAACTACTCAAATTCGTATTTAATTGTTGCTTATTCCAAGAACTTGGTGCAATCAAGACTTCACTTTCAACAAGGAAATATAATATATGAAGAAGAGTTCCTGTCCATATTTTACTTTCTTCTTGGATATGACTTCCCACCTGTATTATATTTGTTCTTCATCTATTTATTGAATCCTATGAACATCTAGCTCTGATCTTGGAATATGTTTCATAGAAGATTAAAGATATTTAGAATAGCTGTTAAAAATAATGAGGGTAACCTTTAGTTGCTGATCTGAAGAGGAAGATCACATTTTGATACACTCATTTCTGGAGATACATCTGAACTTACTGAGTCACTTTTCAGATAGAAAAGAACCCTATTGTTTTCTGTATTTTCTTGAAGGGGTCATCTATGTTAGAGTTCCTAACACTGCCTTCCTTACATCCATTTCTTATTGTTAATTTAATTTTTTCATGTCTCTACAATGGGTTTCTGTACCTGGCACACTTGTTTTGGGTAGTTATAACGTTTTTCCCCAGATGGATTTTCTTTCATGTGCATCCCACTTCAAATTTTCTTCTGGTAGAGGCATCTGTCAGAGATCAAAGAGAGGATTAGTTCTCTGTGCTTCCACAGATAAGGATATTTCATGGAGCAAAAGTATTTTATTTACTTACAGCTGAAAAGGAGCAAATGATAAACTTGTAATAACTTTATTAAAATTCTTCCTTTAGCATGAATTATCAGTTTCCCAGTTCATTATCAAATGAGCCATTGCAATGGACAAATAAACTTGGTATCCTAGAAGCTTTCTGAGTCCTCTTGTATTGTTCAGTGGGACTTGTTTTCTATTTATATTAAAATATTTTTGTGTGTAATTTTTGTGAAATAATTTCAGAGGTGAATGCCAGGACCAAAGAAGTGGTTCTTGATGATTTGGAAGAGACTAAGATGAAAAGATGGTGCTTTATGTTCCCAGCCTTGTTGGAAGAAAACAAGTTTGAATGCTCCCTGCCTCAACCCACTGCAAAAAACCAGTCAACATTCACATTTATGGGAACAGGTCATAAGCCCTAATATGACAATTTGTAAGAGAATTGCAATATTTTGCAAATTCATCGCACCTGTGAGTAGCAATGCCAGGAGCATTTTGAATCACTTCAAAGATAAGTGGTTGAAGGAAGATTAGAGGAAACTAAAGTGATACCTGATATAAAATGGTGTATTGTAAGAAAAATTGATTCAAGAGCAATAGCATTTGGAATATAGCTGCAATTGCCAACACAGCCAGTCATTTAATCCCAGGACCCAGGTTGTCCCTTTTACCTTAAAGCCTCATCTCTTGAATTATGTGAACATATCTGTATTATTTTAGGTTTTAAACCTAGCAAATACCACTGCTGTGACAATCTAATCATCCTGGTTATGACAAAAAAAACCAGCTGCAATGTGTTTCAAAGTATTTCAGAAGAATTGTTGTTCTAAAGTCTTGACCTCTAAAATTTTTGGGTTTAGTAAGCTGGTCTTACTGCCTTCATTGCGACCTGACCTGGTAACTCAGCAATACTGGCAGACCTGAAGTCCAAAGTACAGTATTGTGCTCCTTCTGCTAGAATAAAAAGAATTTTCTCTTTCCAGCAGCAACAAAACAGAAAGTGTCTCTCTCTCAATAGTACTCCAGTGTGGTTTGAGTGACTTGTTCCCTGCCTGTGTGTGGTACAAACTCGTAGCCGCATTTCAGCAGGAGTGTGAGAGCTGCGCCACTCACCCTCAGCCGCAGGCGCCTCATTCCTCACTGCAGCTTGCCCCTAAGGCCTGGGGAGGCAGGGAAAAGGAATATTGGTTTCGGGCTTGCAATTTAGTCATTATTCAATGCAGTTTTTGTTTACTGACTGCTGGTGCCATATAACTCTTTCTGAGGTCTGCAGAGACAAAATGTGCAGCTATTTAAATGGCGCAACAGCACGAGGTTATATTGTGAACAATAAAGAACCAGAAGTGATGACTTCTTACAGGCTGTTCTGTTCTCCCTTTGATGAACACTTCACTGTGATGTGGAATGTGTAGCTTTGAACAGTTGCTGAAATGTTTGTTTGGAAAGTCTCTTGATGTTTTTGGTGTTAATAGATTCTGCCCTCATGTTCGGTAACTCTGCATTTTAAAACTTGACCCTCCACAGGGCGCAAGGCAGTCAGAAATTTTGTACTGGTAAATGTCAAAGTTCTGTACATTATTCACAGTTCCTGTATGGTTTCCTTATGGAAAGTACCTAAGTTTGACTGTGCTGCTGAATGACTTTCAGGATAGAATGTCAGTTTGTACATCTGGTGTTCTGTTTAATTGTCATCAGACTTTGGTTTTCAACAAGATAATTGGTGAGCTGTCTTTGGTGCTTTGAAAAATAAGTTGTCTTCAAATCTATTAATGTTGTTCAAATATGTGCTTTTCTGAAAACGTGTCTTCTGTCACAAGGCTTCAGTGGTGCAGAGCAATTTAAGAGTTTATCAGGCTGTTATTGTCACAGATGAGAAAACAAAGTGTTACAGATAAAAGTCATATGAACGTGACTCTCGTCTTGATTACTGTGGAAATTGAGAAGCCTATTTCATTTATGTTCAGGAAATTAAACTAATAGATATAATAGATGAATAGGCTGCTACTTTTTGACCTCTTTCCTGACTTCTCCCAGAAGAGAAGGATTATTTCTCAGTACCTACCTTCTTAAAGCTCTTCCTTTTACATAGCTTGTCCAGTAGGATGGGGGAATATTCAGCAGGAGAGCAAATTGTAGCACTTCTTAAAAGGAAATGTAGTATTATAATAACTCTAGAACCAAGTTTTCATTGACACATAATGCACACATTTAACAATGTGGGATAGGTGTCACACCATGAGATGCCTGAGTGCTGTTTGTGTTCCCTCAAAAGCAGGAAAAATGCCAAGTCTTGACAGAACAGATGCAGAAGATGCATCTTGTTCTTGTTCTCTGGTTGGCCTTGGGTTGCACCCAATTCATTGACTGCAGGAGTTTTTTTCATCCTTTGCCATTCACTTGGATGAGTACATAGCCAATGTTGGTATAGAAGTCTGGATGGCCTTCTGATGTCTCTTGTATATCCTGATTGTGTGAGGGGTACAGTGTTGTACCCATTATTATAACCTTTCAATTCAGCATAAGTGCATATTTCAGATACCTTTATGTAGCTTTATGTAAAATGCCAAGCTCTTTATGGATTTTTGGTAGACACAATTGATCTGAATTTCTGTTCCTTAACTATGCTCCACTTGGCCATGTGCTTCCTGTTAGCAGTTTGGATCTGACCTGGCGACCCAAGCCTGAGCCCTGCAAGGTGGACTTCCCCTCCTCCCCACACAGAATAGAAAACTGTGTCATTTACCCTGGAGATTCTATTAAGCACCACCTTGTCAAATCCCTGCTCTTTGGGGGCAGAGTGGAGATGTAGCCTATTTTTCACTGATGGCTAATCTTAGGTCACCAGGCTGTATAGTTTGTGACCTGAGACTACTAAAAAGGTCACTGAGGATCAAAGGAAAAGACTGACTTGAAGAAAAGAGGTTTTTCACTTTGACAGTAGTAGATTGGCATGATAAAAACTAAAATCTTCTTTATGCTGAAGATACAGAACATATATTTCACCTTTTTAAGTTGCTGGATAAGTTGCACTTTTATAAGAGATTTTTGTAACCATACTAGTGATAATAAATCTAAAAAATGATGCTGCATTTGAATTCAGTGATGTGCTATGTACTTGCCTCCAGACCCGATCAGATAACATTTGTACTTAAAAGTAACTATTAGAATTTAATTTTTCAGCAACAAATAAATTTATCATAACCTAGAAATATATGAATCTCTGGTAATGAAAATGTTATTAAAATTTGATGTATTCTCTATCCTAGTTTATAGTTTGAGACATTCCACTGTTCATTGTGCTAAAACACTTTTGGCACCATTAGTTATTCTATACAAACCAATTCATTAAGTGAACATGTGTGTGGAGTGTATACTATGTGTGTTGTCCAACACTTTAAAGAATAAATTACTTTAAAGATAAAAAAGCAATCACATCTGAAAAGAGAATTTCTATTGAAATCATGTTGCGTGCATTATTTGAGATTAGAAATGTGTCTGTAGATTTTTTTTTTCTCCTCTTGTGACCTAATTAGAATACAGCAGAGCTGTAGAGATATTGCAATTTGTGAAAACAGACTTGTAATAGGATCTATGTATAGGAAACAAAGTGCATTTATTTCATTGCTTCTAAGAGATGCATAGAGGCACACAAGCTGCAGATTTTTTTTTTTCCATGGCACAACTTTGTTAAATTCTTTTTAAACAAAGGAAATGTGACTGTGATTGTATGCTAGAGAAAATAGTTTGAGACATTCCACTGTTCATTGTTAAAAACACTTTTAATTAGTTATTTATACAAACCAATTCATTAAGTGAACAATGTGGAGGTATACTATGTGTGTTGTCCAACACTTAAAGAATAAATTATTTAAAGATAAAAAAAGCAATCACATCTGAAAAGAGAATTTCTATTGAAATCATGTTGCGTGCATTATTTGAGATTAGAAATGTGTCTGTAGATTTTTTTTTTCTCCTCCTGTGACCTAATTAGAATACAGCAGAGCTGTAGAGATATTGCAATTTGTGAAAACAGACTTGTAATAGGATCTATGTATAGGAAACAAAGTGCATTTATTTCATTGCTTCTAAGAGATGCATAGAGGCACACAAGCTGCAGATTTTTTTTTTTCCATGGCACAACTTTGTTAAATTCTTTTTAAACAAAGGAAATGTGACTGTGATTGTTGAAGGCTGGCTTATGGTGCAATATCCTGATATTTTATGGATATTCTTAATTTTCTGGTAAAGTATATAGTCACTGAAGAACAATAGTTGTAGTTCATGTTGTATTTTCATTTTTAAAATACATGCAGAGAAAATAATTTTCATACCTTTCTTATAATGAGGTTTCTACAAATAATTAGGTTAATTTTTCCCTGACTGAATTTGTGCATATATTTTAATTGTGTTTGTCATAAGAGTGACTTTGGTAAGAAATAACCTTTTTATAAACAAAACCAACCCGACAATTCTCATGTCAAGTCGTGAAGATGAATGCCTCCTTCAAGATGGAATGGTGGAATGTAGATGGAAGGGTCCATTGGAATGGCTGTAGCTGTGGAATATGGAATGGCTGTAGATGGAATGGAAATGGAATGGTGGAATGGCTGTAGATGGAATGGTGGATGGCTGTAATGGCTGTAGATGGAATGGTGGAATGGCTGTAGGTGGGATGGCTGTAGGTGGAATGGCTGTAGGTGGCTGTAGAGGGGATGGTGGAATGGCTGTAGGTGGAATGGCTGTAGGTGGAATGGCTGTAGGTGGCTGTAGATGGAATGGTGGAAGGGCTGTAGATGGAATGGTGTAGACGGAATAGTGGAATGGCTGTAGGTGGACTGGTGTAGATGGAATGGTGGAATGGCTGTAGATGGAATGGGGGAATGGCTGTAGATGGACTGGTGTAGATGGAATGGTGGAACGGCTGTAGGTGGACTGGTGTAGATGGAATGGTGGAATGGCTGAAGCTGGAACGGTGTAATGGCCTTTCCTCCATTCAGCATCTCTGGGGCTTTCCTTGGCTTTTCCTCCCCATGTAAGTCCCCATGCCAGCTCTGCCCTCCTCCCTGCCCTGCAGAGATGCTGCTTTGGGCCCTCTCTCCCAGGCTGTGCCTGTGCTGCAGCCAACAGGTTCTGCCCCATTTCTGCCCAGAGTTGTGCCTGGCACTGCTGTGCCTGCCCAGCTGGGCTGGGACAAGGTGACATCTTCCCTTCCTGCTCTTGTTTGCTCTGGTGCAGAGTGGCAGCCAGGACAAAGGGGCAAAGTGAGCTCCTTCTGCTGTGCAGCTGTCCCTTCTCTTAACAAAATGTGCAGTACTTTGTTTATACCCTGCAGTTTTACTTTATTTTCTGTGTCCCACCTACTGAAAACCGTGTAATGCTCACTTTTGCATGTGGATTTGGGGACCTAAATCTGGGTCTGAAAATTATTTGCCTAATGGTGGGATCTACTTTATAAATATGCCTCTTTATAAATATATCTCTTGGCTCAGCAAATCTGTTGACTGTTTTCCAATATTTTAAGGTAGTACTGCAAAATACCTGAAGAAATAGATCATTACAAAATCTAATTCCTTGTACTCAGCACTGAATCAGGACTAAATTTATTTTACATGACAGAAGCAGAGTGAATATCGCAATGTCCTTGAAATCCAGCATGGTTTTAATTGGATTCTATCTTTTTCTAATGCTACTGTGGAACACAATTTAAATCTTTGGGATTAAATTTATATGACAGGCTGCCATTCTCACTAAAGTGGTGCATCATTTTAATTTATTTATTTTGCTTTTATGTTTCTTGACAAGTAATAAAGCATTAGGTCCTTAGTGGCGAAGGTCTTGCTGCTATTTTTTTCCAACAGTCCTTACATTTCAGAACCCTTTTGCTGACACATGGCAAAGTGCAACAACATTCATTAAAAAAAAAAAAAAAGGACAACTGTTCTTAAGCTCAGCAAGAATTCTAGTGAGATACAATTTAAGATAAGGAAAGCTTCATTTATGTAATAAAAAAATAACCCCTAGTAAATGAGGTTTGTGATGCATTATCTTCTTAGCCTTCCACTGGGCCCATAATTATGCAAAATATCTAATGTACTCCAATAATCAGATTTTAACTTGATAGTCCCTTCACTTTATATACAGACTAAAACATTACAACCCAGTAGATTAGAAAATAAAGACACTGATTTTTTTAACTGTAATAAATACATGATGCTGTGAAGGTGAAGTTAAAAGCATGATGTGCAAAATATGAAAATAAATTAAAATGTTAGGAAACAGGTGTGAAGAGACTTTGAAAATAGGTTCACATCTTTCTTTATGGCATTGTTGTGGTTCCTTGTCCCAATCACAGTCACTTCTTCTGCCAATAAGAAGGTAGATAAAAGTAAATCATTCCTAGGTTAATAAGCTTATTATTAAAAATTAAATAAAAAATTAAATATGGACGCATTAGGAAAAATAGAATTGCTATAAATTAAATTTCAAATGCTCCTTATCTGGAGAGTGAGATTTTTAAAAATATTTTTGTTTCAGTCTCTCTGTTCTAGGCAGCAAGCCTATTTTAATTTCCAGTGTACCAGACTCTTGTTTGCTAATACCAAATGAAGTGCACTATCTGTTATAATGGTTTAAATCAATTATACTGTTTTATCAGCTGGGATTGAACAAATGGCAGGGATGCTGATAAAGCACACTTCTGTGGGTCTGTCTGCAGCTTCTGTTGGCAGCATCCCCATTTGCATGGTTTCATATGGCACAGAGAGCTTTATGTGTGTGTTAAATTTTGGAAGAGTGAAGCAAGTGAACCAAGGGCTTTGGAAATGGGTGCACAGATTATGAACAGACTGGAAAAGTCAAGAATCTAGTAAGAGTCATTCTTTTTCTCCACAAAGCTCAGCATAAAATTAGTAACATAACCAAGCCATTGCTGACCATCACCTGCTTGGGATTTGAAGCACAGGGTTACAAGCACAGCACAACCTCTGTTGTTCATCATTGCATAGCGAAAGAATCTGGTGTATCCAGGAAATGAACCTTTTCTTCTTCATGGATGTGCTCTTTGGTTTAGATTTTCCTTATCTGTGACCAGTTTCAAATCTGTGTTTGTACGGCTGGCTGGGATCAGGTCTTGCTGTTTTGTTTATTTTTCCTCTCTGCAGTTACTACACAAGAAAGAAACGGAAATATTAATGACAGAAACTCAGAACTTGAGGGGAATTCTGCCATGCTCAAACCTCAGAGAGCCCCCAGCTGTTGTGTGTGTAACAGGTGTTTTGCCATCCTTCCACTTTGCTGTGTCCCTGCGCACTGGAGGAAAGAGTGCATTGCCTTATTTCCTGTGTGTGAGCATCCCTGTCCTTTGATTTCTGTGGGGAGCAACAAGAGGCTGTGAATCCTCAATTCAGCACAGCACCAGGACACAGAGGGCTTCCTGTGCAATAGGTCTTTAGTTTTGACCTGTGAAAATAATTTCTAAAAGCTTCTAGAAATTTTTGATAGGCTCCTTCATGTAGACCACTGATAATTAGAGCTGAAATGTTTTTTATTTTACTCCCAACAATCACATTTGATCTTGGCAATCCATGTTATTAAACTGCTCAATAAAGTCCGTGCTCTGTCTTTAAATCTGATTAGCTAGAAATTTTGAGACCACCAGTGAACTAATTCAGACTTGAGGTTTCTGTAGTTATAAAACTAGACACACCAATATTTCTCTTCAGAAAATTGTGCCCTTCCATAAAATTTAGACTAGTTGTGAATTATTGTCTTCTCAAGGCTGAGTACAATTTTGGAAGGCATGGGCTGGGCTATATTTAGAAATAAAACCTTTTTTACCCCCAGAACTGTGGAGGAAAATCATAAGGGGAAAGTACAATAAACATACAGTAAATTTTGTGTTTGACTTCTTAGCTCACAGCTATTTTTATTATTAAGCTCTGAACCCTTTGAAAGAAGACATGATAACATCTCACATGAGCAAGTAACTCACTGCAATCTGACAGTTCACTAGATAAAAACAGTTGATGTTTTCATCTCTACCTGTGCTGTGTTTGTTTCACCTGTTTTAACTCTGGTCCCTGATATGAGTAATTTCCACTAGGACTCTTTGAAGCTGTCCAAAAGAAAACTCATTGCTTTGGATCCTTATGTCTGGCTTAGGTGTTGCGACACATTAATGGATCCTCACATGGCATTTCTAATTTATTTTCCTAAAGGAGAGTTTGCAGGGCAGCTGACTCTGCAAACTTAGCCAGTGTAGGCAAGTGGTGACGTGCAGCAGAGCTGCTGCGTGAGTCCTAAACAAATTGGGCACTTTCTCCTTGAGCTGGCCTGCATCGCTATTTGTGTTCCTTCTTCTCCACGGCTGTGATGAAATACAGGCTTGCACAAGCTGCACAAAACTTGTTGTGGGAACAAAGGTGATTCCAGGGTGCCTCTGGTGCTGCAGACCTACTTGCTCTTTGTACCTGCCCACGTGAATTCACTCCTAACAGAGCCTGTGGGAGTGTTGGGAAGGGATGAAGAAGGGAATTGTACAAGTTAGGGAGATTATCTGTGTGGTCATGTAACCAGAGTGTTATTAGGGAATTTTATACTGCTGAGGTTTGGGCTTCATCCCTTTGTCAGGGGCTGTAATGAGATGCTCAGAGGGCAGCTTGCTTACAAGTCTTTAACAGTGATTGCACTGGAGACTTTAATTGAACCAGAATCAGAGAGTTCGCGCCCTTTCATTAGGCAAAGTAGTTAGCATTGAGGATGAAGTTCTTATAAGTAAGATTTTATTTCTGTAGAAGTTCCTCAGTCTAGGACAGATGTACATATTGTGCCTGTCTTGCTAGAGGGCAAAGTCTCCTAAATGTTTGGGGAAAGAGAGATCTGCTTTGAACAAAAGGATAGGTCACAAAATTCCACCTACTTTAATCTTTGAAGTCTGGTCTCTTTCATCTCCTGATTATTCTATCTTATAGCTAGACTGCAATTAATTGAAACTTTTGCTGGCTATCAGAAACTTTATGTTTATAGATGGTATTGACTGCAGTAGTGCAAGGCTCTTTGGGAACTCTGTTTTCATTTGTAATCTGAATTATAACTGAATACTGTAAGCATCCTATAATGAAATTTCTGTGTTGTCTCCTATAATTGTTGAACAGGCTAGTTCATGCTGAAACAATTATTTGAGGAAGTTGTCTCAAGCTGCCTGAGGATGTGATCTGATCAGTCAGGCAGCTGAAGGGATTGATCTAGTCCTTGTGAATAGTCCCTAAACCTGTGCTTGTTTATTGCATTACTTGTCTTCCTGCCAACCACTTACAGCCTGATCAGCTTGGTAAAGATCTTTGATATCTGACAAAGATGAATACTCCATTTTCTGTGGGCCCATTCTCAGAATGACTGAAGTGTAGGCTGAATTCTGCAATACAAGCAGAACCACCTCATTCCACATCTGTGGGGTTGGGGCTAGGGATGCGAGGAACACTGGGGCTGGGAAAGGCAAGCCAAGGTGATCATGGCCAGGCCCCAGCATTGCTGCTCCTGCATCTTTCTGATCTGGACCTCCCCCCCTGGTGATGGTTTCAGGGTGAGGACAGTGATTATTAGTAAAAGTTAGGTTCCTTTGTAGGGGTAGTGGTCAGTGAAGTCTGTAGTGGAAGATTTTGGGCAGTGGTTGTGGGCACTTTTAAGGGTAGTGGTTAGGGGTAGGATTCGGGGTAGTGTTAGGGGTTAGTGTGGTGTTCAGGGCCAGGATTATGGTGGTGTTTAGGGGTAGTGCTTATCCTGTATGTCTGACAAAGGTGAGTGCTCTATTTTCTGTGGTCTCATTATCCAAGTACCTAACCTGTATGCTGAAGCAATATGTTTAACTCTGTCATTCAAAATGCATCTGAGACATTTCAAATTCAAAGCCATTTAGATGGAATAGGGAAATTTAAAAAAAAAAAAGTGATTCATTTAGTTTTGGAGCACGTGAAAGAAGGGAAACCTGACATTAGTCTTGAGTACGTTATATTGCTAGTAAAGTATTTCTGTGATATAAACTGATTGTGAGCAGTGGAACTACAATCAATTTTTTTTTCCTTCTTCCATTCTTCAAGTACAAATTGCTGAATAAATCCTTAAATGGTTAGCCAGCTTACTGAATGTCCTTATTTGAGAGAAGTAGACCCAATTAAAATGAGACTGGTGGACTCCTCCTTGTGCATAGCTGCAATAAGTGAATGTTTGAAGAATGGAATAGTTTGTCCCATCTTTCTTAGCAAAGTTGTTTTAATTTCATTTGAGGGAGACCAGAGGGATTGGTTGTACCCCAGACAGCAAAGACTGCTTGTCCAAATACTTCCTGAGATCAAATAAGAGAAGTCAGAAGGAGAGACCAGTTTGGAAGGATAACTCCTTGTAAAGAGTAAGTTTTACTCTGGAATTTGATGATGCTATTGATGATTACTTTAGGATTGTTTTCCATTTTGTGCTTGGAAGATAATAGTTTTTACAACTCTGAAAAGAACTTCAGAGCTCAGCTATCTAAGGCTCACCATGACAGACCATAAGGGGCTGATTAATGTTTTAGGAGAGAACATCTCATTTCAGTGGCAAGGATGAGAGAAAATCTGCAATAAAGTGTGAGACTTGGAAACATTGCTAGTTAAAACTTAAAAATGCTCTTGGTAGATAAGATAGGTATGGCTGTACTACTTCTTTTAAATATTTCATTTATTTATTTTAAATTGGACTGGCTTTATCTAATCTTTAATTGAAAATGTTGGTTGTAAAACAGTCAAACTTAGATGTTAAAGCAGCATAATTTAGAATACTTTTCAATCATAAATCTGAACGAATGCTAAATGCTCTTTATTAGATAGTAGCCATTAGATCAGCACAAGTGGCCACAAGTACACAGAAAGGAAAAGATCCATTTGCTTCTGAAACCTTCATGGGAGTACCAACATTTGCAAAGATTTAAATGGAGTAATGGGCTTTTTATCACATAGTGACTGTAACTCTAAGAAATTTCAACATTCCCCACTGTTATGCTTTCATAAAGAATGTTAAGCTCATAATTTTATGAAGTGAAATATTATTTTAGTCTTTAAATGACACTCAAGAAGAAAGTGACTATTTGTAGAACACTGCAGCTGAAACAATTTTGAGTTTCTCAAGTCCTGACTGTGTTACTTTCTTGCTCATGGACAGTGAGTAGCAGCAAACAGGGTAGGAGAGGTAAACTACCAATTGTTGGTGTTTGAGAGTAACAGAAGCATGGAGGTCTGCACAAAATAATATTTTGGTTGTGCTTAGGAAAGAACAATATTCAAGGTAGTGTAAACTTGTTGAAAAGTCAATGAAAGTGCATCAATTTACAAATTCCTAGGGATTCAAGCATGAATACTCTCTTCCTGTAATATCATTAGATTACTGTCCAGGAGTGGTTCTTCCATAGGTCCTGCCACATCCTGATGTGAAAGAGTTGATTGAAGCTCTGACTGGTAAAGTTAGAAAGGCAGATGTATAAGCTCACTTAAATAAAGAGGCTATTTCCCTCTATTTACACTGCCATTAGTACCTTCAAGTCAGTTTTGGTTGATGCAATTGAGAAAACATTTGGTTCTTGTTCAGGGTAGCAGTAGAGTTAATGAGGCTTCATGGACCTAAGAGTCTGAGTGTAAATGTCTGTATATTTGAGCAATTTCTCCCTGAAGAAGCATCATTTCACTTTTTGCCCTGAAAAACAAAGAAGCTTGAAGAAACCATATGAGGTCTATTGGCTGTTTGAGATAATTATACAGAAGCTTAAGATTTATGCTGGTATTTTCTCAGGAAATCATCAAGACCTTATGTGTGTCTTGGCTTTGATAGAATTATTTAATATCAGCAACATATTACAGTACAGTAAATATTTTATACTTCACAGAGAAATAAATGTATTGTAACTTGTGACATACATACTAACTCTGCATGACCCCTTTGTCAGGCTTCTACTAACATAAAAAATAAGCTCCTTAACAGATGCTCTATTGCTCATCTCAGGGGTTTATTGCTTCTACACATTTTTATGAAGACATTAATTTTCCAGAAGTATTCTTCCTGGAGTATTCTGAAGTATCTTCAGAAATTAGCAGTTATCAGTCTAACACTGATATGGAGTGCACTTCCTGGAGGCCTAATCTATAGACTTATTTCACTTTCTTTTATTTGAGGAGTCTTTTTGATTTGCCTGAACTGTATGTATACTTCTGGAGATTAGTAGAAAATTATTTGTATATAACTTAGACATGCATACTGGAATAATAATACTATTTATTTAGTTTGTATATTAGTGTTGCAAAGAGATTATAGAAGATTACACTTTTAAAATTATAGTGGGCTAGGCCAGTCCATTACTTTAAAAAATGCTTTTTGCAATTTTAATTTTAAGGCATTGGCTTCTTTAAATGAAGGGTTTGTAGGGATACTACTACTACTATTATTATATTACAGATATTGATTTTGGCATAATAAGAGGATATTTCATGATCCATATGTCAGAATGGTTTCTACAAAAAAACATTTATTAAACTGTAATTGGGGCTGAATCTTTACTGGTAGGGACAGAGCTGAAAGTCAAACAGTAGCTCAGAAGGTTGTGTTTCACATGACTGAATAAGCAGAGCTTGAGTTTGTTCTAACAGTGTGTGTGTGATCTTAAATGCCTTTGTAGAAGAAAACTCAAAGTCATGCTGTCAAGATTGGGAAATCCAAGTTTTGTTTTGTCTCATTCTTTCTCTAATAATATTTCTTGGAAATTTAGCTGTTGTCAACTCAAATATACCCTGTTCTCCTTCTTCTTTCTTTGGCTATTATTTCTAATAAGAAAACAAAATGAAAGATTTTGGATAGAAGCATGAATGGCAAGTTTGTAATTGAGACTGGACTCCAAGAGCTGAGTAGCCACAGACAGTCAGGCCTTGGGGTTTTTTCATCCCTGTTGACTCATAATTTACTCTTAGAAGAAAAATAAAATTAGTTTTAAAATCTATTATACCTTCAGTTGCATGATAGGTGAAGCTTGATATATCGATCATATGAACTAGTTTGCTGAATTAACTGTATTTTTCAGGGAAGGAGTTTGCTCTACTGCTGTGTCCTGTATGGGATAAAAACCCAGTAAATGTTAAAATAATAGTGGATTTTTCTCGTTGTCCTCCCTGGCTTTCTTCCAGTTGGCAAAGATGCAGTAAATAGATCTCATTGTGGCTTTTATCCTCTGTTTTGACCCCTGAACATCAGGCCAGACCTGAGAACGGGTGGCTTATGTTCTCACAGTTTTAAACTGAAATCCATGGCCATACTAGAGTGGAAGCCAATACAATAATCCACTACCTGGATATCAAAAGTGTTACTGAGTGGGTTTTGGAGGCTGTTATACATGCAAAGACCAAGGCAGAATTTTTCTGACACTTAACAAAAGTGTTGGAAAAACCTTTTGGTCAGAAGCCTTTGGTGTTGCTTTTGTTGCAGTTGTATTTTCCATAAAAGCTGTGTCACTAAAGGCTTATCCAGTACAAAATTATCCTGCAGTTGGGAGCATGTAGCAAAAATTAAACGGAATAGCTAAAACTAGGATTTGTCTGCTTCTGTAAAAGAATTGTCTCACTGATTTTAAAATGGTTGTTGCTGCCTATGCATTTCTTACTGTTTGGATGTTTGGGGTCTTTTACACAATAAATATAAAAAAATTTCTGGTAGCTTGGGACTTGAGATAGATATTTTCAGGCAAAATTATGCATTTGTTACTGCCTTGTTCAGTATTTATTTCCAGAGCCCACTAGATTAAAAGTGGCATTATGTGGCTACAAGAGATGACAAGAAAGGAAGGAACCTGTTCCTAGTCCATCCTGGAGGATTGCTGCGGGAGTGGACGAGTGCCTGAGCCTTGTGTCGCCCTGCTCCTGCCAGTGCCTGATGCACGGCCAGGGCAGCTGGCCTGGAGTGACCGGATAGTCACCCCACAGACAGCCCTGCCCAGTTTGTTACTGGGGAATTGGCCAGAGGCCAGCGATGGCTGCTCAGGGCTGGGCTGGGCATCAGGCAGCAGGAGCTGAGCCCCTGTATTGTGCTTCGCTTGTGCTTCACTTGGGTTTTCTCTCTTTCCTCCATTAATTTTTATTGCAATGATTATTAGCAGCATTCTAATAATTGTGATTATTACATGTATTTTGTTTCAATTATTAAGCTGTTCCCATCTCAACCCACAAGGTTTAGTGTTTGCTGTATTTTCCTCCCTGTCTCCCCTCTCGGTCATATGAGGAGCAGCTGCATGGTACTGGGGTTAAACCCTGACAGATTTATATTGGATTAGTTTGGTTTTATGCATTTTCTGTATTAGGCATGAAAGATTATCTTGTGATCTATTCTTAACTTGGAAATAATCTTATCTATGCCTAGAGCCGTAAAAGGATCCTTTAAGTATCAGTGCTAGATAACAATATGTACTGAATGCAGGCAAAAATTCCCCCTTCCCCTCAGAACTGTAACTGATTTCCTGGTAAAAGCATGATCATGTATATCAGTAACTTGCAGTGCAGCTGGGTGTCTAGCAGTGTTTGTCCATGGGAATTCTCTGATTCTAGATGAATCCCTCAACACAGAAAAAAGTTAAAAGTTAACTGTAAAAAGAGAACTTCTGACTAAATATATGGAATTCATACCAAAAGTATAATTCAAAATTAAAAACATTTCATTTTCCCTATGAATTTGCAAAATTTCATTTTACCTATGAATTTACCTATGCATTTGCAAAATAAATGCTTAAATAGAAATATTCTACTTTATTTAAACAGTTCCAAGAAATTCCTACCAGATTTAAAGTTGTTTTGTTAATTAACAGTAGCACCATATAAAGCTGTATTTCACCTCCATCAGATGTTCATATATTTATTATGTGAGGTTTAGTTCTCATGCTACCTGACCAAATGGATGTGTTGGGTCTGTCTGTGAGCACTTTCTGCCTTTGCAGTTATTCATGCTGTCAGTAGTTCTGCTGTTACATTAAACTCAGGTGCAAGTAAAGCTTAAAAGCTCCTGTACAAATGTTTCTTGTTTGGGGGTTTGATGCTGTTTATTATGGTGACAGCTCTCCCAGAATGTCAGAGGGGCTATGGAAACAACCCCTGTTGCTCCAGTGTAGGGCCAAGGCATTCATGTGTGTCACCTAAAGCTGGAAGTAAGAGGGCAACAGTGTGGGAGAGGTTGTGGAAGAAAACAGTGTCAGACGAGTGGTCCAGAAAAATCCTTCAGTGCTTAAAGCCATGGGATTTGACACAGAAATTGCTTTGAAGCAGACCTGACTCTGAAATCAACTTCCATCTCAAAATCACTGTAAGGTTTGGGGTCAGTTTTTCTTTTTTATTCCTTCATTGTAGAGTAATGCAAGATAATGAAAAGTAAAAATTTCCATCAATTTTATTTTCTGACCAGGAAGCACCTCCTTAACTAAGCACCTTTCCTATGTTTTCAGCATCCAGCAGTGGCCAGGTGTACTTGTTTGACAACATGCTGAGACACTGGAGGCTTGGTGGTGTTTGAGGTTCTGGCATACTCTGGTTTTTGGCAAGTCACATTCAATTATACCTGGGATGAGGGGAAGGGATAAGACATTCCAGCAGCAATGAAGATGTGACACTAAATCTCAAACCTTCTTCCCAGCACATCAATTCAGCAGCGAAATAGTGAGTGATTTCTTGGGGCAGCATTCCTGCACCTTTTCCATCTCCCACCGTGCCTTATTAACATTTCTGCACCAGCCTCTTGTTAAATCCATGATCAACATTATCTCTGTGAACGTTTGCATGCAACCAAATTGTGAATTGTTTCCAGAGATCTCTATTAGTTCTCCATTTTCTCAGAGAAGGAGGGTCTCTTTCTTCCCTTTTTCTTTCATGGCATTAGTTTGGTGCCTAGGAAAAGGACAAGCTTTGATGCAGCCCTTTGTGGAGGTTCAAAATGCCTCCCCCTCTCCTGCTGTGAGATATTCTCTCTCTCCTGGCACTGTGATTCTGACAAACCCATACATAGAACATGAAAGCTTTGCTAAAATGCTGCCTCCTGTGCATCAGCAAAGAGTCTGTCAGGATCTGCTCTGTGGTAATGGCAGGGGGATTCTGAAAGGTGAAAAAGGCAATTTGAGGGTTTGAAAAATGAGGCCACTTGCTTAGATGCTTGGCTCACTCTAACTTCAAGGATAGTTAGACATATCAAGATTTGTCACCAGCTTCGAAAATCAAAGGTTGTAGAACTGGGCTGTAGCTGCAGAGTGGCTAGAAGATAAGCCTGATGACTCTCATATTAAGTGTTTGTGTTTATAGAGATTTTCAGAAGTTTTTCAATGGATTAAATAGAAGTTAAGCTTCTCTCTGAAAAACAAAAGGAGCTAAAAATGAATCTGAAAGTTTTGTGCAAGAGACACTTAGACCCAAGTGTGTCATGATGCCTTTCTCAGGAACCAGGCAGTGTGGGTTGGAGGGGTCCTGCTGTGGGTAGGGAGCTCAGCAAATATTCTTTATTTCTCTCTCTTTCTCTCTCTCTCTCTCTCTCTCTCTCTCTTTCTCTCTCTCTCTCTCTCTCTCTCTCTCTCTTTCTCTCTCTCTCTCTCTCTCTCTCTCTCTCTCTCTCTCTCTCTCTCTCTAAAGGGAACAGTGCTACACAACCAGCTCTTGGTATTTTAGACATCTTCAAAAACAGCTGACTTTTAAAGTAGGTCTTTTACTGCTTAAAGATTCAGTTTTCCTCTTTTTTTTTTTTTCTGAGGCAATATGTGGTTTATGTAGCTAGCTTTATTACACCCACTCTGTCCACTGAAATTGCTGGTTTTCTTTACTATTTATAAGTAAAAAATCAATAAAATATTAATGAATTATATCCTTTGATTTACTTTACAGTGCATTTAGATAGTGTTATGAAATCATTCCAGTACACTTTTTTCAGTTTGTCTCAGTGCTGTTTACCTCATTAGTACTCTAATTCATGCAGATGTGGTTAGTTGCCACTGAAAAACAACAATTCCTGAATCAGAAGTCCCATGTTACCTTTGATTCACTTCTCCTTGAACTGCAGTAGGTGCTGTGGCTTGGCAAACAGGGGGTTTGAATCAGTCCTGTAAATGGGAGGGTGAAAAATGATCTTTATTTTATGCACAAAATAAAAAATGGTTTCCATCTGAAAATAATTACGAGGGTTTTTCTGCAAGACCCTATTAGATGCTACCCTGATGTGCTCTGTGCAGAGCAGAGAAGCTGCAGAACATATTTCTCATAGTGCCAGAAAAATCTCTATTATATCTGTGTCACATCAGTGACAGAACATATCCAGTGGTTTGCTTTATAATTGGGCTGATGTAATTTACACTTCACACTTGTAGTCTGCTGGCAGCATTGTCCAGTAATGTTTTTCTTTGACCCCTCCAGCACCACATTCTAAAACAAATTTCTCTAACAAAATTATGCTATAGGGGCACATAGATATTTCCCTTAAAAATACTGCATGATTCATGCATCATGTATTGCCAAGTCCTCTGCTGCAGTGTCCCAAAGGAGATGCTTTCATCTTCTAAATAAAACTATAAAAAATAATTTGCACAGTAGTCAGTCCCCGTGTCACTGGCATTTATCGTTTTTTGGTAATGCAGAACTGGAGGTAAGGACTGACAATTGCTAAATCAGGCTTTTTTTTTCTCCCAGTGATTTGTATGTTCCCTATGTAATGGCTAGGGGTAGGTATAACTAGTGACCAGCTCACTTGGGGAAATTACTTAGGCATATATTCACATATTATTGTTTTCCTGATGACCCCTTGCAAACGTTTATTGTCCATCACCAGTAGCTCCCTGTAGTCATGTGGAGTTAAGAGGTCTTGGAAAACTGACTTGGCTGCGGCTGGGAAGAAGGAAAGCTGGTGGAAATTCACTGCTGATATTTTTAGCTTATCTGTTTCTTATATATGTGCTTTGATTACTTCTCCCTATCCTAAGTCATTAATTATATTCACAAAAGAAGAAATTACTGTCTTTTCTTGTGTGATTCTCTTTGTTAATAAAGATGTGGAAGATCTCTGGCTGCAGTCGAGGCACATTCCCTTCCCCCCAAATTTGTCTCTGACTTTATTGTAAATTAAATACTACAGAAACAACCAGTAAATGGGGGTTTTGCTGCAGAAAAGAATGGAAATAGGATTTGGCTCAATCCAATTTCTGTGCCTTTTTTCATAATGAATGAGCACTGTAAAGGAATGGATGAACAAACCAGTGTTCAATGCACTCCTTTATCTGGGGTGGATGTAATTGGAAACAGGGTCCTTGGGAGACCTGTGCAACTTCTGTGTATGATTCATAGTAAAAGAGATAAATGCATGAAATTTGTTGGGAAACTTTATTCGTTTTTATTGAATTTTACCTACTTGCACGAGTGATTGTATGCACACTATGCATAATGTGAAGAATAGTCTAGTGACTCCAATTAAATTATACCTCATATTTTATTTCCCCTTTGAAATTACCTTTTATGTGCAACATAATTCATTTTTGTTTGCATTCCTTCTTTAACCCCAGCTTTACCAGATTCAACTTTGTTGATGTAAAAATGAGATTCAGTGCTAATTTCCTGGTCAGGTGTCTCTACCTGATCTTGCACTACTGACAGCTTTTCCTTGTTGTGAGGAATAAATATAATTTTGGAGTTAGCAGTGAGAAATTTAAAACATTTCTTTAGGGTTTTCAAGTCTTTTATTTTTTGTAATCTCTGTTGGTAGAAATTGCTTTGTCTTTAAGGTCTTCAAAGGCTTTAGAGAATGGAGTTTTCTGCATGGGAAATGGCACCTAGGTGTACTCAGTCACTTGAATTTTTCTATAGCTGAGGATAAGTGTATGCCTTTGATTTCTTAAGAATGGAAATTGGGTTGGTCCTAATATGGCTGTCTGAAGAATTTTTTCCTGTGAAACAAATCTTCTTGTATGATATTTTATAACACTCTTTATTGAGCCTAGGTATCAGGTGCTGCATCACTAATACATGTTAAAATAAGTATAACCATGATTGTGACGTGCCTGGCTGGTGCAGATGGACCACTGAAGTAATGTGGTGACAATATCAGTATTCAGTACAGCTCTAATAGCAAATGTAGTCCTGTGAAAGTCAATTTACCTGTAAGCATATGTTCAAGTGATTTGTTGGATTGAACACTTCTTGCAAAATACACTAGTTCTGAAAAATAGAAAATGAAGGTTTGTTTATTTCAATAGAGGAAAAAATACATTCATTTTAGGAGATAGAACCTCTGTTCTCTATCTAGCTGATCAGAAAAAAGTCATTTGCATGCCTATTTTTCAAACTATGTGTATTCCAAAAGTGTGAAAGTTGACAGAACATTTTTGCTCCCTCTTGTCTGAAAGGCAGAAACAGAGCTGCCAAATTTTTCACCACAAAGTAGGAAAAGAGGACAGTCCTACCTGAGTTCAGGCAGGAGCAATGCAAAAGGAAAATCTCTTAGATTGACTGGTCTAAGAGAAATAGTTTTGATAAAATGTTCTTTACCTTGGCATTCACTTGCAGTAGAAGTTTAGTTAGGATTATGCCCTTATACTTTGATAAAGAGGTGGCAGCCTCCAAACTGGCACTATCTTACTGTCTGTTCTTAGAATTAGGATGTCTTCAGAAAGCAGTGCTGATACTACAGGACAAATTTCCTGCTTTGAGAATTTGGCTGGAGAGTTATATGCAATTTTTATTAATCAAAATAATAAAACAACTTTTCTCAGTGCTTTCTGTATAAAATATACAGGAGAGCTTCAGGGTGCCACATCCTAATTAAAGAACTTTTTCACTCTATTGTGAACTATTTTGATGCTTTTATTACAAAAAGTTTGTCTTCTATGAGAAATTTTGAAGGGATGTCTCATAAATCCCTCCAGTGTTTCCTTCTGGCTTCCTAAGTCAGAGTTTTAAGAGTGGTGAATGGCCTCAGACACAACTTGGTATTAAATGCAATCTGTGTGTGCCCAGTGTAATCAGGGATGGCCTTGATTTATTAAAAGTAAAATGTTGAACAGTCTATAATACCCTTAAGTGTCATGGACTTTCTTCTGCTTGCAAAAATGATGTTCTTATAGCTTTTCATCATCTTTGACTCTTGTGAAAATATATTCAGAGGCATGCAACCTCATATAACCCACCTTTCCCTCAGACATGGTACTGGTCAGAAATGGAAGTGCTCCTGTGTATTGCTCACTCACTCCAACTGTATTACCAGAGTGAGGGCTGTAAAATGAAAACTGTGCAAATTTGGCATCCATTCTGATTTTAAGTTTCACAGCCTAAGTTTTGCCCCTGCAGTGGCTTCCATTTGGTTTGGTTTTCATTTCAGCTATAGGAAGACAGATCTGTGGTTTTCCAGAGAAGTCAGTAATTTATTTAATCTGCTGGCACTGCTGCAAGGTTTGGCTGTTGATGTTTCTGCAGCAGAATCAGTCTTGCAGTGGCTTCAGTGACTCCTAAAAGCTATGTAAAAATTATATATTAAAAGGAAAGAGTAGAGATCAGAGAAATGTACTCAGGCTCCCAGCTCTGCTTGTGTCCATTATTTTTTTCTGAGTTGTATTTATCCTGACATGTTTTACCAATGTGTTTTTATCACAATGCTCCAGAACACTGCACTCAGCAGTTCAGCTTTTTCTCTCTCTTAATCACTTTTCTTTTTATCAGACAAACATCACTTGAGGGAAAAAAAAAAAAAAACAATGCTGGAATGCTGAAAATCTGGTTTGTTAGTGGATTAAAGAACAAATAAATGCACGTATTGAGTATGAAAATGGAAGAACAAAGCTCATTTTCTCAGTCATTAATTTTCCTTGTTTTGTAAGGACACTTTGAGGGGAAGATGTTACTTGAAGACGCAGGAGGGAAGTGCAGAATTTTTATCAGTTCTCTTGCCTGTTTTAGGTGACTTTCCATGGGATGCTACTGGAACTGGCTGATCCACAGGGACAGCTTTGTGAGGTGGGGGTTTGCCTTTGCCAAAAACCCTCATGCCAACCCCAGTCTCTCAAGACCAGGAGGATCTTTTCTATTTGAGACTTCTGCCAGTATAAAATAGTGTATTTTCAAGAAACCTTGGGGAATTCTGAGCTCTTGGTCTTAACTGAGACTAGCTTTATCCAAACTGCCTCCCTATTCTGCTATCACTTACAGGAGTTTTACTGTTTTACAGTTACTTCTAGTTTTCTACCCAATAACTATATGTGTTTATTAAAATATTTTAAGGTTAAAGAGATTAATAATTGTCATTTTGTCTGTTCAGTTGTGTAACACACACCTAGAATCTGCTGCAGTAACTATTGCATGAGGTATAATGTGGTTCCTGGTTGATTTAGAACTTATATTTTTAGGGGAAATTGAATGCTGATTTGGTGACTTCAAGGAATGGAGAATTCAGCACACCTATAGGCAAATTGTTTTACGATTTGGTCATTCCCATGTTAAAATTATGTGGCTATTGGGTATCAGATGTTGGTTTAATAAAGCTATTCAGGAAAAAAACTAAATTTAAATGGGTAGAGAAGAAATATTTCTGTTGTGAGAAAAAGATGTACCTTTTTGGGGGCATAATTTTTAAAAATTGAAAGCAACCTGTGGTAAGCAATTATAAATGTGAAACAGTGGGGAAATGTAGGGAGGTAAAATCACCTTTCTCATTCTTTTTTAGTCTAAGCCCATGATGAAAGGGTCAAATGTAATTTTTTAGTGGTATTGAACACTGGGAGGACAGCATTTTCTCCTAGGATGAAATGCACAACTTCCCAGTGCCACCACTGAAAGGGGCAGCCTCAGCATGCAGCAAGAAGCCACATTTCCTGGGCAGAGGGGGAATGGAGATGCCGTGGCATCCAGGTTTTACGTCCCCAATAGATTTTCTAGGCTGCACAGCTGAACTGAATCTAACCCTTGCTGAATTGCTCTCTGCTGTGCAGCCTGCATTCAGAAATGTATTTCACATGTCCCCAAGACTTCAGTGTAGGAAAAAAAAAAAATCACCCTTATTGTGTATGAAAAGATTTGAACTACTCTCATTTTGGAGATTAATGTAAGGCACTTTGATTTATCAGCAAAATGTGCTTCACATCAGGTGTTGAACCAACAGGCAATCCATTGGGCAAGGGAGGAGAAAATGAATACCATTAGATCATTTTTTGTCCTTTTTAACTGTCATTTTATCCATTTCCTACCATGTGAGTGTTGTTGTGACAATATTTGGTGCATTCAGTCATCCACTGGCTGTTGTGTATTTCATTTTTTCTGAAAACTGCTGCCGCTGGGGAAGAAAGCAAAGCAAAACAATTGCCACAGGTCAAACTGTGAGGAATCCAATTTTATCAAGAGAAGTCTGGAATTCACAAGCTCTAATCTGATGTTTTAAAGTCCCTAAGGTCAACAGTGAAACAATCCAATAAAGGGGCCTTAAAAATGTAGATCTTTATAGAATTTGTCTCACTGGGCAAACCTATTAAAAATCGAATGTGTTAATTGATTTGGTGAGTTGGGTTTTTTAGTTTTAAGAGATTTGAATTTATCTGGACTAGTAAACAGCAATAGCAAAAACTGATAGCGCCCAACACCAAGGAGTGTGGCAGTACTGATGTGCTGGGGGCAGGAAGGCTCTGCAGGGACCTGGCCGGGCTGGACCAGCGGCCTGAGGTGGGCGAGGTTTGATAAGGGCAAGTGCTGGATCCTGTGCTGGGGTCACCCCAGCCCCTGCAGGGCTCCAGGCTGGGCAGAGGGGTTGGAAAGGACCTGGGGCTGCTGTTGGCAGTGAACATGAGCCAGGTGTGGCCAAGGGGGCAGGGGCATCTGGGCTGTTCCAGCCATGGCACGGCAGCAGGAGCAGGGCAGTGACCGCCCCGTGAGCTGGGCCCTGCTGGGCCCACACCTCAAACCTGTGTCCAGCCCTTGTCCCCATGTCAAGAAGGACCTTGTGGGGCCGGAGTGTGTCCAGAGAAGGGAGCAGAGCTGGGAAGGGCCTGGAGCACAAGGCTGAGGAGGTGGAGTGAGGCAGCTGGGGGGTTTAGGCTGGAGAAAAGGAGGCTCAAGGGGGACTTCATCACTCTCTGCCTACAGCCCTGGAAACAGCATATGCACAGACAGAACACTGGCTTTTTGTTATTGCAGCTTCCCAATTTCAAAGGGTAGAGCTATGAGGGGATATCTGTGACTCCTTCAAAGCTGCAAGTAGAGGAAGATAAAATAAATTAATTTTTTTCACAGAGTGTAACAATGCCTGAGAGGAGGTTGTAGACAGGCGGGGTCAGGCTCTTCTCCCAAACCACAAGCAATAAGACAAGGGGAAATGACCTCAAGTTGTGCTAGAGGAGATTTAGATGGGATATTAGGAAAAATGTCTGCATCCAAAATTTGTCACACTGTCACAGGGGAGCCCAGGGCAGTGGCAGAATCACTGTCCCTGGAGGGATTCAAAAGTTGTACAGAAGGGTCAGTCGGGGACATGGCTTAAGGATGGACCTGGCAGTGTTAGGTCAGTGCTGGCACTTGATCTTGCATGTCTTTTCCAACATAAATGATTCTATGGCTCTAAATCTAAAAGGAAATAATGAAAATTTAGCATTTCACTGGGGGGGAGAAAAGAAAAAATGTGAGCATAATAATAAGCAATAACTTCAGAATATCAATTTAACTGTCATAAGGTTGACTTAGGGTTAGCCATGATTAATATATAGTATTTGCTAGTTTATCTTTTGTGTTATAATAAATTAGAAACATTCCGTCCACTGAGACATGGAAGGTTGTAGATAATGAAACAGCACAGTAACCACTCACACAAAAGCTTTGGCATTAAATGCCTAAGAAACTTTTAATACAATGTCATATATTCATGAAAATGTCTAAGTTCTGACATACATAGAAAACCTTTCAAAGAAAATACTTATTTATACTATCTTCATATTGATACTGTATTATTCATTCAGCTTAGCTCTATATATTACAGACCTGAGGTGCTACACTGCATCAAAAATAACTTCAAGACAGACTATTTTAAGTCCATAAACTTCTTCAAAATACTCCAACCATGCTACCATGGAAGGTGCTGCTTGACATTTGTTCATATGATAGATCATTTGTTGTTCTTTAATTAAATTATAATAAAACTATTGGGGTTAAAAATAATTTTTATATATATAGTGGAATGCAATTAATACTAAAAAATATTTTTTCTTCCATTGCAGTATGTCTCAAAAACCTGTTTGTTTAAGAAACACTAATGATAATACAGAACCTCTGCAGAATTCTGAGGGTAGATAAAAATAAAACTTGGGTCTTAACTGAGCCAGCAGTTGGAAGCTGGTGCAGTGTCAGTTGATGAGCATGACTCTGCAGAGGCATCACTTAAGATTGAACACAGGCTCAAAAAAACTTGTCAAAAACTGCTGGGGCTTCCTGGGCTTAGTTCAGCAGGGAGGCAGAGCTGCCCTGAGCTAACATGGAGGACTCCTCTCCATTATTATGGTTGTCATCAAAGTCTCTCCTGACCTTGGGAAGTTGGCCTTGGATGGGACTTATGCACCCGTTCATGGGTAGGAATCAGCTCCTGGACTGATGGCTGCTGTTGAGCTAGAATAATATTGGAATGTATCTTAAACAGAGATGAAGTGGAAAGCAAATCTGTTCTTTGAATCAAATCACTTAATTTAAACAAACAAAAACCAAACCCTTATTTTTCTCTAAAACTAGGCTTGTAGAATCTGAAGGCGATAAAGTAACTTCATTCATGTCACATTCACAGATGTCATTTTCTTCAATCTTTACAAAATTATAACATGAGACTAATACTTCTGGAAGGAATGCAGTGTAGAATGTTAGTCCACTTTATTCTGTGCTGTTAATTATAGGTTGAAAATATTGAATGCCTCTGTACCAAAAGTAAAATAGAGCCAGTATTCAAAAAGTACAATATATAGCACAATCATATAGAGCAAGAAAATCTTGGCTTGTCTCTGCATAAATTATATTCTTCTCTCTGAAATATCAGCTCTAATGTCATAAGCATGGATGTAAAAAATAATGTTGGGGCAGTGGCCAGTCTAGAACATAAATCAATATACTCTGCATTTATCAGATTTAGAAAAAGAGGAAAATGTTCACTGAAATTTAGTGAATGAATGCAGAGAATTTTCAGTCTCTCTTTAAGAACTCAGCACGTTATCCAGCATATTGCTCTTCTTCCCTAAATGGCTGGGCACAGCATTACCTTTTCATGTTTGCGTAGAGTATTGAAATGAGATGGAAATTTATATGCTCACTCCCTAAGAATTATTTCCTAAGCATTAACCTGGTCAGAAATTACTAAAACCAACCAACAAAAACTTTTCTAACATTATTATTTGATACAATTGTTGCATAAAAGGCTATGCTCCATTAAAATAAATGTCTTTCTCAGTCATCATAACTGCAGTGTGGTTCCCAAACTAATGAGGAATAAAGCAATTCCCTCACTCTACCTGCAGCCCTGGAAACACCATATGCACAAACATGCACTGGCTTTTTGTTATTGCAGCTTTCCAATTGCAAAGGGTAGAAGCTGAAAGTAGAGGAAGATGAACAAAATAAATTTTTTTTTTTTTTCACAGAATGTAACAATGCCTGACTACAAGTCAAGGACTCACTGATACAATATTTCAGTCTAACTTTTTGAACTAATTCTAATATTTTAAACTGATTTAGGGTGCTCGGGGGTTTTTTTGGTCCTTTTTTTCCCTTTGGTTTGGTTCTTTGGTTTTTGTTTGTTTGTTTCTTTCCAGATTTTTAATTTTGTTTCCCTATACCCCACAATTAGATTTTCCTAGGGCATGTGAATGCTGTATTCCTCCCAAACATGGACTAAAGGGGATATGTGTGACTCCTTAATCCTACTCATAATCTGCATAATTTCTGCTTGAAAAGATAAAAATAGCTCAAGAGTTTCTCTGCTGTCAACTTCATTTTATCTTCCTGTTATGTAGCCTGATTCACAGATAAAGCAGCAGTAGATGCTTTCTCTGCCATAGTAATTTTAGGCTTTGAGAAGCAATGCTTATTCATGGTTTCAACTTCTAGTATTTTATCACAAAAATGCTTTAAACCATAATGCGGTTCATGACAGCAACATGGAGAGCTCTGCCCTTTGCATTCTCACATTTTGAACTGCTCCTTGTGGCTTTGGCTTTCCAGACTTCATTTCAGTGAGATGTGAAAGAAAACACCCCAGCATCAATACTAAAACTCTGTGCCTGGATGCTGGTGTAATTGACTTAAAGTTGTTAAAATTCACAGGATCATCAACGTGTACCTCAATTAATCAATTTTTTAGAAACACAGAATTGACAGTTTAATGAGAAAAGCTTTCCCAGGATCATAGTCCCCTCCTCCTCATTACGAGAGTCAGTCTTACATTAAAGAAATGGTAAATCCTATTTGATTTCCCTTTCATGAAAGACTGAGCTGTCCCAGGGGTAACCTTTCTTTTTGCTGGATGAGGAGGACAAGTGCTAAAGTAATGAGATAATCAATAGGAGTTGTTTCTGTGTTGTCCATCTCACATACAACTGGGGACTTTATGTGTTTCCCTCAGTTTTTGCTCCTTTGCTGGTCCAGCCCATTTCTGACAGGCACAAGTTATTCAAGGTCAGGCCATTCCTTGGTTTCAAACTTTTATTTGGCTCTTCTCCCGTTGTCATTTAAATTAGCCTGAGCTCATCAACACTTTAAAGCAGCTTTTAAAAAATGCTACTGACATTGTGGTTTAACGAACTGAGAAATGAATGTGTTGACCTTACCTTTTTAAAGGGGATCACAGGATGGTTTTGCTCACGGCTTCATTGGTCTCATTGTGGAATAACCCCTTCAAGTAAATGTATTTTTCCACAATTCCCCGGATATCTCTCAATTAGCTGCAGTACTCTTCTTTCAGAGCTCAAGCATCTTTTGGAGTAAGTTAGCTGACTGGTGTAATTTATTGGAGACTATATCATGTCATTGAAGTTTTAAGTTGTGCAAAGGTCAGTGTGTAGGAATCTCACAGATTTAAATCATTTCAATATTTGTATTTGAATATTATCTCAATCTGAGATCTTCACAACTCATCTCTCATTTCCTGAGAAGAACACTATATACAGTGTTTAGCTGTAATTATACAGTTATACAGCTTTCTGGCATGTGATGGGAAGGATCATAAGAAAGGAACAAAAACAAAACAAAAAAAAGCAGAAAAAAGGGGAAGAAAAAAGAAACCAAATGTAAACATTCTTCACCTTTTTGAAAGGGAAACAGCAAAGTAACTACAACAAAACCTGGCATCCTTCTGTCTCAGCCCTGGGCTCAGCTATGGGCATCCAGTCTTCTCTCGATGGGGTTAACAAAGGGCCCCATCACAGGATCACTGAAACAAACCTGCCCCTACTGTTGGCTCTGACCTTTTATTTTTTGGACTTGTTACTTGTGCTCCTTACCTGAGAGCCTTTTTACTTTATTTAGATTTGCAGAATTTGGTGGAAGGGATATTGTGGTAGCAGAAGGGAGCATCTGATGAAATATCAATACTGTATAAGCTTTAACTGAGGAAAAATGGTAGATTTTACATAAAGCAGTATAGTTTAGCCACTCCGTTCTTTTCTTTTTTTTTTAAGTTGAAATAAATTTCTTGCTGGCCTACATGTGCTCTGTGCATGCAGGCTTTCATGGTGACTTACCCAGGCTGGGAGGAATTGAGCATGCTGTATTTAGTGTTTAGGAAAGTATGAAAATACATTATTTAATTCCATTCATTCTAATTAAAGTACAGTAGGTTGTGTGAATTCTGGGATAATTGTTTGACTGTGGTATGAAAACTTTTCTTTTGCTTCCTTTCCCTATTCATGATGTGATTTGCATAATAATTCTTTAAATTCGGGTCTCTGAATATTGTCTCATTAACATAATTACCTAACTTATTGTTTTGTGAATTGCAATAGATAAGTAACAATAGTCTTAGCTTATTATCACACTTTCTGCTGTGCTTTGTGATCACAGTAAACAGATGAGAAATGAGATTTTTTTTTAAAGGATGGACTATTCAAATATCAGGATCATTGTGTGACCCTTTTATGCACATGCAAAACCCTCAGGAGATTTCAGCTGCTGACTGCAGCATCCTTCTAGGCACCTGCCTGAAGTCTAATTCTTCATTAAGGCTTTCTCTTCATCAGGAACTTGTTTTACTGTATTTGAACACCACAAGGAGCATTAAATGCCATTTTTTCCCTTAATTTTAGAAAATTAAAACCAAATTAGTAAAGGATTTTAGTCCCTGCAGATATAAGTCTCAGGCACCTATGCTGATCTCTGGTGAAAGTGTTGTTATAAAAAAAAAGGCATTTAATTGCAGTTAGGAGCTCATTTTATGTAAATATTTAATGTATAAATTATTTGTACTGGCATCAATAATGTCCCAGAATCCACTAAAACTGCTTTTGCATAGAACATGTTTTGTGTATTTGCATGATGCTCCTGCAAAGGGAACTCATCTTCAGACAGGTCTTTAGACCAAATTTTCTATTTTTGACATAATGTTTGCCATATAAACACTTATACTGGTATATAAAACAATATTTAACTGAGGAACCAAGACAATTAAAATTTTCAATTATATCTGAATATATTTGGTCTTTAAAAACCCTCTATCTCAAAGTGCTTTAAGAGGTTTTTATATTGAAGCTGCTGTTATGCAAGTCTCTGCAAGGAGATCCTGAGGTGGTTTTGGGAGATCTAAAACCTTGCTTTTCCCCAGAAAGTATCAGCTCTAATTAGGCACATTCCCTGAAACCTAAGTAGGGAGTAAAAAGGATATTTTTGAGAGTAAAATGTCATATAATATACAGGCTGTACTGTTCTTTGCCAGTGTAACCCATGAAGAAAGCATGGCAATGCTCAAAATCCATTTAACATAGCTCTAAAAACAGAGATTCAAAGATCCCTACTCATCAAATCTGTTTACAGGAATATTACCTGGGCTTCCATCTGGGTCCTGGATGTGGATTTGGTTGGCAGCACAGAGGATTGCTGGTGGCTGAGCACAGCCAGTGCCAGGTTCCTCTCCCCATGAGTTTCTGAGTGTCCATTTATGTGACCATGGCATTTTTTATCTGGATCAAGCATGTCCTATTTTTAACTAATTTATGTGGCTGATGCATGATTCTTTACTTGTAAAAGAAATTACTTTGAGGAAGGAAAGATTTCCAGCAGTTTTGTTTAACTGTGTTAAAAGAAATCCTTATGTAGGAAAGCTCTAGAAAGACCTTGTGAAATTTCCAGTGTCAGTTAAAAGTAAATATGGAAGAAAACTCTTCAGGAAGCAAAGGGGCCCGTGAGGCTTTTACTTGGCTAAGTTGTTTGCTCTGCAGCTATTTGATATGTGCATAAAACAACACAGAAAAATTCATGAATATTTTGCTTTTTCTGTCTGTACCAAATCAGAAGCTTATCTGAGCTGGTAAAAGGTCACTCAGACTTCATCAAGTGTGGTGAACAAGGGAAAGCTAAAGAAGTAAAAATAATGTAATTAATAAAAGCTGCTGGGGGTTGTTTTGTTTTGAGAGGGGAACATCTGTATATAATAATAAATGATGTAATATAATTGTAGAACCTGGGACCAGAACACCCATCTTTTAAGATTGTTGCAAAACCTGAGGTAGATAAATAATTCAGTTACTTGTTCTGTTTGCCTTAGTGTTGGTATTTTCAACAACAATGGTAGAATTTTATCATGGAGAGACAAGTTCTTTCCACTGAATTTCTTGAGAGACAAGTATTGGGATTTGGATTTTCAATCAAGAATTTTTGACCTGAATAATAAATTTGTTATGTACTTGGGGGGTTGCATGGTTACTGTGCCAATTTTCCTAAGACCAGAGAGAGATATTTCAAGAACAATAATGCATTTTTCTCACAGAGGAGTGGAAAGAGAGATTATTACTTAATCACTGTGTGCTGGCAGGGAAGCTGTCCAAAATTATACTGGAAATTCTGGTTCTTTCCTCAGACTGCAGACTCCTGTGACATTGTTACAGCCCAAAGGATATCCATCCATTGTGTCCCTTTGAATTTTTAAAACAAAAACACAATTAATATTTTATTGCGTTTTGAGTCCTGCTAAACATAAAATGATCCTTTTCCTTGTTGTTTTGTTTGCACTGCATGTTTTTAAAGTGGGCATCAATGAAGGCTTGGAAATAGGGCCCTGTCTTTTCTAACTTCTGGAGGAAGCCTTTAATGCAATGCTGTCCTTAAACACACTTTTTTATTGTCTGGATCAGGGAAAACATCCTGACAAAAGAAGCAAAACTTTTGAGATAAGCTGTTCATTTGAAATGTGTCTGACAGGAATAAACATGACATCTCTAGAGTGTTATCTCACTGAAATAAACAAAAAAAGACAGTGGCAGTAGTTTAATAAGTGGGTTGCCTCCATTTGTTAGGTTTTTGTAGTGGAAGAGGCACAGACTGCCTGTGCTCAGAAATGCTGTGTTCCTAATTTGCACTGGAACTCCTGTTATTCACAGAGCTGAACAAGAGGAGTTGCAGAGAGGTGCTGTTGGATAAAATCTTGATGGGCACTTGTGTTTGAGACCTGCTTCGCTGCTGATAGTGTGGGAGGCAATTGTTGCAACAGGCTGACTTGGGGTGGTGTTTTCTTGAGGGAAAGAGCGTAAATACAAACTACTGTCTTACTTCGCATGACTAAAAGTATCACACATTAATGTCATTTTGAGATGAAATTCCAGTGCATTCTCTGCCTGTGCTTGGCTTTTAATTCTAATTAAGAATTTTAATAGGAAGAAATCAAAGTTAGTACGGAAATCTGCCTTATAATGAGTAATACATGCAAGTGTCTAAAATTGTATTTTCAGATTGTGACCAGATTATTCATCTGTCCTGGACATACAATACATGAGAAATTGATTTTGGATTACAGTGGTTAATGGGTAGAGGATACTACTTGAATTGTATCATTTAAAACAAGGATGTGAAAGTTTCTTGGATCCTGGGCTGATCCTCTGAACAGAAGTGAGGTGGTTTTTTTTGTAATTGAAAATTGATTTAACTTCCACAGAGCTATACAAAATCAAAGCTTTGATTTGAGGACCAGAGGGACAAAAATCTGAGGCAAAGCTTAACTAACCCACATACTTTTTCTTCAAAGCATATAATCAAGCAAATCTTATTTACTTCAGCAATCTGCTACATGATTCTTTCCCTCTGAAAAAAACTCAAAGGATTGGATGGTAGTGTGGATGGTCTCCTGATACATGAAGTTCTATTGAAGTCTTTATCCTAGTGGTCTAGGATGTTTAATTAGGCATTTGTCTATAAGCTATATAATTTCACAAATCTCCATTAACTAATATGAATTCAAAAATTTGAGATCAACAGTAGAAAATTTATCCAGTTGTTTGAGGTCCAATTAAATGCATGTTAATGGTCAGTATCTATCTAGAATTTAAGTGAATTCCTTAAAGTTTGCTTACACTTGTCATTGCTATAAATAGGTGTTATCTACTGTGTCATTTTGGATTTAATTATTTCATAAATTAAATACATATAGAAATTTTTTAAAATTCCTTCATTACTTTTTTACATTTAAGATTAAAATATTGTATTGATTTGTCTTACAAACAAGTGCTAATCAATTTAAAGGGTGAAGGGATAGCCCTTTTTAAAGTCAATAGGGCTGTTTTTGAAAACAGCAACTTCTGTCATTTTTGTTTTAGCTCCAAGTTAGAGCTGATTCCAGCTGCCTTTCTGAGAGACATTAACTTGTTTGGACTAATGGAAATAAACACTCATAAAAGCAAACTATTCCTCAGAGCACATATATATATACTAAGACTTTAACAGATTTTATGGTTATGAGGATGTTTTTTCAAAAAAAATCATAATAAATGTAAGGAGCCTTCAGTGGTGAGTGGAATCATCTTAAAGCAGTTCTAACTGATAACAAAGCAGCATGGATAATACTCAGTTATTCTTCAGAAATATTGTAATAGAATTTTAAATGCAGGAAAACAATAATAAAATGTACCATCATTTTATATGAAATTAAACAGGCGTGAAATGGAGCTCCATAGTTGTTCTTCATTTGTTATCTCTTCATAAAGTAATTATACTTCATTGTAGCTGTCCAGGTAAATTCAGCTCCAAATTCTAAAAAATTATTTGCATTTTTCAGCATTCATTTTTAGTATGTTTTATAAAGCTACATTTTAGTCTTCGTCATTTGTAAGGGCATGTGGAGCTCAAGATGTGTCAGCACAAATATGTTTGTAGATGGGTGGGTTTTTATGATTTCCATTTTGAGATACCTTTTTCTTCTGACTTTCTCAATCTCAGCTGCAAACATCTCTGTTTCAAACAGTGCTAAACAAATACTTTTCTTTTATTAAATTCTTTAAACTAGGGGCTGACCTAAATTCAAGTCAGATTTTTTAACATTCTTTGAAGTAGAGAAACCAAGTGTTGCTACTCTTTTACAACATCTCTGAAAGAGTTTTTCAGTATGTTCAATTGTTTGTTTATTTTGGAAGCAACGTGAAACCAGTCTTGTTGTTTATGTTGAGATAATGAATCCTTTTGGTGTTTTGATTCTGCACTTGCAAGGAGCAGAGGATAGATGGTAACAAGTAAATAAATACTCAATGTGTGGGACTGTCAGGAGGGGTTCGCAGGAGTTTGAATACATTAGCTCAACTGAAGTGACTACAATAACATTAAATACTCTGAAATATTTATTTAAATTTCCCTGCTGTAAAATTGTAGCACATGCTCTCACTTTGTTCAGTAATATTAGATAAAGCAGAGTTTCTAATTACTGTCAAGTCTGGAGAAGGTGATGGAAAGGAGCAGTTGGGACTCATGGAAAAAGCCATGCTAGGAAAGGTTGGTGTAGAAGTTGTATTTGAAGCATTTTTGTGACTGAGGAAGGTGAAATGAAACCTCTATGTCTCTTGGAGTTGGAGGGCAAAGGAGGCCTGCCTTTTTTGTTTTTAAATACTTTGGTTTGTTAACAAGTGGGAGTTTATTTGGGTGTTTTTTGTGGCTGGAAATAGAGGCAGACGGGGAAAAAAGGTAATTGTTTTATTTGTTTTGAACACCTATTTCACACAGGGCTTGGAGCAATGAAGAAAATGCACAAAAGCTAACTTATTATTGGTTTTTGAATGAGATGAACAAATAAGTATGTTTAGTGTTGATAACTAAGAACTATGAAAGATGGTGGAGAGGGCTTTTTATATAAATTAAAGAAGTAGTATGATGTAAGGATAATATATACAAAAAATCATCTTAATTCAACAGTGTGTCCTTCCTTGGATTAAAATAAGTGTTTTAATAACAGAATGGTTTTTCAGCATAACAGGAAGGTTAAGCTGGGCAAATCATGTCAGTTCAGGCTTTGGCAACATCATCTCAATAAGGATTTTACACCATGAGGTTGAAGTCTCTTTTGGCAAGTTATTGGAAAAGGAATTAAATTTCAGTTTCAGTGCTACAGTAACAGGACCTGAGCTCATGTAATTTTTCTCCTTCAGTTCTGCTATGAAAGTGAATTCCGATTGATTTGTCTGTCTTATGAGAAATTGTGCATAACAATAAATTCATGCTGTCAGATTTGGACTTACTTGAAGTGGACACATCAGAACTCACATGCCAAGCAATGCCTGTGAACTAAACTGCTTTAAGGATGGAGATTTTATGTATTAAAAGTCATTATAACTTATAAATAATAGGTGAAAATGTTTACAGACCATCTCTCATTATCATACCAACAGAGGGCATTGAGACACTTGGAAGTCAAATAGGACTTGAATATTTGTATGCAGATGTCTCATAAATGAACTTCACAAAACATCTAAATGGAATGATAGCACCTGACTTTTTACTGCAAACACGGGTCCCAAGAACTTGTGTCATGCCAATATCTGTAGGCACCGAGTTTGTGGTAATTGGGAGTGGGGCTGAGCCTCATCCCCGATGGGTACAGCTGTGAGCAGCACTGACACAAGGAGCCATGGAGTGCCCAGGGGCACTGAGCAGCCACTCAAAGGGAACAGAGGGCACACAGGGGCAGTGCATCAACATCAGGGATATAAAGGGTTGGGCTGAAGCACAAGCAGGGCAGATGCCTGCAGCCTTCTGAAGTGAGCTGACGTTGTTCTGTATGGGCAGGTGCCTGAAGCCTTCTGAGGAGGTATGGTGTTCCTCTGGGTGGATTGAAGTTTTCTGAAATTGTATGGTGATATACTGTGTGTGATGGCTGTCTCAACTGCCACATATGCTGTGACAAATATCCACTTGAGTCCTCTTTCACCTCCCAGTCCTTTCAAGCCTTGCAGCACAGAGCTTGGCTACCTTGGCACTTTACCTTCCAAAGTCCCTGTTACTCCAGGAGCATTCCCAAATTAGGAAATCAATGTCTTTATAGCTTCTTCTAAAGGGAACTTGGTGCAATGCAGAAATGGCCTCATGTAAAAATTATATCTTCCCTTGACCCATTAGCCTAGGAATGCTTGCAGTATTTTAGCTGTGTGCCAAAGTTAGTGCCCCGTTACAAAAGGGAGGTCGTGCTGCCTCTGATGCCTTGCCACTGGGTCCTGAGGGACATGGGTGGAAGCCAAAACACATTGACCTGTTTGGTCATGGCTTGCTTGTAAGATGTGTGACTATGGAACTGATTTTTGGTGCATAAATTTTTCTGGTTTTACTGAGAGTGCGAGTCTCTGTTTCTTCCCAGTTATTATCTCACGCCTGGGAGCAGCTGCACCACTACCAAGTACAAGTGTGAGGTTTTCCTTCTGTATTTATTTATGAAGTGGGTAGTTGTTTTAATATCTTTAGCTTGTAATTATAACAGTGGGTTTGCTTCCTGCCATTTAAGCTTGGAGGTATTTATACATTGTGTTTATTTAACAGCAGACACCAGGAAAATGCTCTTTGAAGATTTAGCCTTTTAAGGGGCTTTGTACTTACTAGCAAATAAATCTACCTATTCTGTGTCACAGAAAAAGTCTCCTGTTCAAACAATCTCTTTCAGTAAAAACAGCAACAGAGAGATTGCAAATTTTTTTCTACTACTCATCTACTATCTATTTCTTGATTTTTATTTGGCAAGTTTGTTTTACCTGTTGTTCTCAAATGGCATTTTTTTGTTGACTGGGGCGAAGTGAACATTTGTTTAAGAGTCTGCATTCACATAATAATAATGTAGAAATAACTGCAGTAAAGAAAATCTTCATTCACTATGGTAATGGTACAAGCAGAATTATTTAATGTTTTTGCAACAGGCTGAAAGCATACTTTGCATCCCTGTGTAGCCAAAAAACAATAATGTTGCCTACTCACGTCAAAGGAATTCTTGGCACTTGACAGTACTGGGCTAGTGGATCAACTCCTCTTAGAGGCCTTTTTCAACATAAATGGTTCTGTACTTATGTAATTCTGGGATTTGGTTTAATTGGAATATATAACTCCAAAATTTTACCTTGTGTAGAAAAAGATTCTTAATTGTTGGACGGCATTTCATCAAAGCAGAAAGTCATACTGGTTGTGCTTTTGTTGGTTATTTTTCTTTTCCCATTCCAAGGTTAATTTCTCTCTTAGTATAGAGATAATAGAAGTGTTTTATTTTTTAAAAGTGTATGTACTTTCAGGAATTTCCTAAATATCTTCTGAAGGAACTACTTTTCTAAAACCTTTTGAATTTTGGCTTATTTCCAAGACTGCAACAAAGCAATTGCTTTTGTTTACACCCATTTCAGTTTAAGTATCAACAGAGAGCAAAATAAGTGGCAGTATTGGGGTCTATGTAAGAAACTGGAATATAGATGATGATATAGTTCTTTGGACATCTTGGTTCTGTGTGAGTGTAAATAGTACAGATTTATGGTGATGCTTTTTAATAAGCAAAAGTTACTTTGTCTGTCTGATACCTCATCTCATTAAATGATGTAGCTAGGACTGAGAGCTAATGCCCAAGGAGAACAATTTTTCCTGCAAAGCAGTAAGGTAGGGGTTGGGTTTTCCCTTTGCCAGAGAGATCTATACCTGTCAGGTCAAGGACCACATGTTTACTCTGAAGAGCCTCTGTTTTACAAAAGGAATTTTCTGATAGTTCTGTGAGAAGCATTAAAGAAGCAGAGCAAACTGGGCTCCTTCAGCCTGCTGCAGATGCAGCCTGGGAAAAGCTGTTAGATCCCTGAGGCACCTAGAACTTGTACAGGACCGTGAAGATGGCTCTGGGAAAGAGGGAAGAGCAGCACCCAGTATGGTGTGCCCAGAGGAGCTTCAGGAGGGGAGCACCTGCCCCACGCAGCAAAAAGATTCAGGTTGCTGGGAGCAATCTCTTACTTCCCACAAGTAATTTAAAACACAAATTCACTGAACTACAGCAATTGAAATAAATGCACTTATCAAAACTCTAATGAGATGGGAGGCCTTTGACAGGAAGGTTTGGGCCTTTCCTTGTCTTTGCAGAGCTTTCCTGTGAAGACAGTGCTTACTGGGCTTTGGAGCATTGTGATGATTTTGGCACCAGCCAGGGCCTGTGGTGTGTTATGGGACTCACACACCCAGAATCTCAAAGAAGTCTCTTTGCTGTGGATGTGTTTACTGGCCTTCCTCAGACTGAAGCTTGATGATCTCATAAAACAATTACCAAACAAATTGAATTTAATCTAAAAAATGCTTAATGGAAATTAAACTGTTTTAGTTATATCTGCCGTGAGATCACAGCAGTTTTCACATAGTCATTAGAATTTTTTCCGACATTACTAAATCAAATTTGTTTTGCTATTGTTTATTTCCCACTTTTTACCCTTTGATGTTCTAACGTTAAATTAATAGCTATTATGTTTCTGAAGATTTAATTTACACTAATTTAATTAACTTCAGTACATCTTGGTAGATATTAATTGCAACATCAATTCTAGCAATCAATAGTTCTTGGAAAATAGACCAACAATTATTGCCATAATTTGTAACAATGTAGGAAGCATTTTTGTAATTGTTATATTGCTCTATTTGATGGCAGAATTCTACCTAGCATGCTCAGGACTTCAAATAGTGGTCATTATTCAAATGTGAGTCTTCTTCCCATGCTATTGTTAACTATTAAGCATAGATGAATCATATTTTCAGTTAACACAATACAGTAACTCAGTGCACTCTGTTTAAATTGAATTTGTGCTACAATTAAATTTTGACTTCAGTGATAAATATCTACATTTTCAGCAGGTATTTCTGGAAGAATTGAATAAAATTGCTTCTTTTTGTGTCAAAGAATCTCATTAAACTAAGCTGGGATTTTTGTTTATTTTACCCTTTATGTCCATTTTATTCAGTGGATTAGGCAATCATCCTTGTAATTGAATTATGAACTTTATCCCATCTCCAAATGAAGTCTGTGTTGCTGGTAGCCACAGCAACCTAAGGGCCACTAGACATAATGTCTCACTTGAAATGGTTTGGATGTGGATTCCAATTCAGATAAGCAGCCAGTATTTCATATTTGGAGCTTATCTTGAATGCTCTGAGTCTGAAAAACTAAGCTATTGTCAGAATTCTTTAAAGATTTCCTGTGCCTCTGAAAACTCATCTTCAGATGAAAAAAAAAACCCAGAAAGAAAAAATTAACGGACTAAATGATTAAATATTTTTTATGTATCTTAGTGGGGTTTGTTGGTACAAAACAGCATAAATTAATTCCAAGTCACTCATTTATAAGTGTTAAAATTCAGGTGGAAATATTGCATTCTCAAAATTTCTTTGTGCAAAATGGAACTATTTTTCCTTGCTGTTTAAACATTCTACTGCACTGTAGAAAAAGATTTTTTTTCCTAATAATTGTGGGTTTATATTTCATAAGTGCATAGATAAAAGTGTAGCCTGAAGGAAAATATAATAAGCAGGTATATATATTTATGAACATAGGTAGATATGCAAATTAGGATCACAGTTAACTCTAGTTGTGTCATGTATAATTATAGTATGTCAAAACAGAATAATTTTCAACCAGGTTGTAGAGACCATAGAATGATTATTTTAGATGCATTTTTACTCTTTTCTACCTTTCAGATAATACCTGAGTAGCTGGCCATCAGATTCTGTTAAATTTATATGTATTGGGGAAGGGGGTAATTGCAATATAACTGTGTTATTTATTAGGGAGATGTGGTTGACAGGTGTTATGCGTACAGATAATACATTAGGGAGTGCTAATCTCATGCAGCTGATTTGTATTTCTTCAGCTGAATGCATTTGCTCCATGGAGGCTGGGATGGGATTACACACATTAGTTCATCTAAAAGTTCTACAGGTAAAGAATAACTTTCCTAAGGCAGTTTGCATTATAGAATGTTGGGTTAGTCTGTAAAGTGATTTATTTAATATCCTGAAAACGTGCTGGTCAAATTCCTAGGACAGGAATTATAAGCTCTGTATGTTTCCCCAGGGGCCATTTTAAACAGTTATCAAATCACCCTGAAAAGGTGCTGGCAAAGATAGACACAGTGCTCATCCTTGTAGTGATTGCAGTGGCAAAAGCTGTGTTTTCATTTAGGAATTAGTGGGTTTGTAACTCAGAGATTCTATATGTGTATGTATTACCAGTTGATTGTTAAAGAATTCTTTTGCTTTGTGGTCATTATCCCTGGTTTCTGAAGGGGCTGAGCTCCTCCCTGGCTTTTTTGCTCTACAACATTAAACCACAGATTTCTGTTGTGATAAATTTGTGTAACATGCTATATAATGATAGCAACAAATGGTTCTGGTTCTGATTGACAAAGGTCTGTATTGACAGCACAGAGCAACATAGCTTTTACTGCTGGGGAAAAATTAAATAAAGGTTTAGTTGCTCTCTGTGAATCTAGTTGGGAGGAATTATGTACTCTGAGGTTCTGCCCCCTGAAATGGGAGTAGAGGTCTTCAGCTCAGTACTCACAAAGGCAGGTTGACCCAAAGGAGCTTTTTTTGAATTCCAAGTGGTGCAGTGTCACAAATTAATATAATTGGATCTCTAGCAGGATGACTAATCTTACTCTTTTTAAAGTATATGCTACCTCTTAAGAGTGTAAGAATAAAAACAGGATAAAGCCTAAAGCAATACAATTTTTTTGCTGTTTGATTTATGTCTACTTGGAAATATGTGTATTTTCAAAAAAGCCCTTTTTCTATCCCCAAAAAAATGAGATCCAACATCCCTCAGCAGCTAATTTTTAGCATTTAGAGGTTCCCTTGGGCTGCTGTCAGCTACAACTTATTGCATAGGTGCTTTCTACTAAACTCATTATAAAATGAGTAGCCCCAAGGAAAACAGTGTGATGTTACAGCCTGCACTTTTGCAGCTGAATTGTACATTGTCAAATTTTATCAAATGGTGAGCATAGAAAAATCATGGGATTAAACAGACAAGTTGTTAATAAGGATGCTGTCTAAGCTATATGTGTAAGAAGAAGTATTTCTAAGGATTTTTTTTTCCTACCAGATTTTCATTTGCTGGATAATGTTGTGGTAGGAAAAGGACTGTAGCAAAACACGGACCAAGTTATTAATGCTATTTGTCTTTCATTACTTGTTAGACAGGGGCCTTTTTTAATAAAATAGCATGTTTATTTGTAAGCAGGGTTTTCACATCATGAATTTGTGACAGGAAGGTGGGTTTTGGAAGGTACCTTTGGACCAAGGGTGTTCATCATGTGAGAGTGGCTCTAGCTCAAGGTACCAATTATTTCCAAAGATACAGAAGCACAGTAACACTCTCAGCATGGCCCAAATTCTTATAATATAATCATTTGAATGCCACACATGTTTTTTGGTTAAGAAACAACAATCCTTCTGAAAATGTCATCTTTGGAGAGTGAGTGTTCCCTTCAGACAGGCAGTGTTCTTAGTGCAGATTTTGACATGGATTTTGCCAAATTTTCTGTACCCAAGAGTTATATTATGAATATTAAGAGAGCAAAATCATCAGTGCCTGTGATATCTGTTTGGGAAAGCTTCCTGAAAGAGGTGGAAGCAAGGGAGTCACTGGGGTAAATTTTCTGGGTGCAGGAAAATTGCTGCCATTTAAAGTGTATCTCACTAGACAGAGTCTGGAAATGACCTTTGTCCAGATCAAGTCCTTCATTTAGAAAGAGTTCTTTATTTAAAAAGAGTCTTTGAGTTAAAAGCTTTTGACAAGAGGGAGAATCAAGAGGCTGAGGAGCAGGGCCATAGCAAAGGTGGTGCCCATCAGGATTTGGGGTATGGCTGAGGGGATGCAGAGAGCGTTTTGGGGTTGCATTTCCACTACCAGCACAGCAACAACTGTGCAGGTTTCACTTCTGTTTCTCATTTTAGTCTACACAGAGGATTTAAAACACACAACCTGTTAGCTCTAGTGCAATATACTTCACTTTCTTTACTGTGTGTGAGGCAGATTGAGGGCATAAGAACAGCATTTAAGGCTTTCCAGAGGACTTTTAGTCTTTTGGACTTTTGGTCTTCTGGAACAATCTTCTGCCTATTTCAGAAACTTTAGGCTTAAACTTTTTTTCTTTTTTTTTTGGAAAAAGTATATTTTTCCCCTCTATATTTTTTCATGTGGTCAAAGATACTGCCTTCAAGGCACTAAATCAATGAAGCCATTTATTTATCTGAAGAAAAAAGGTGCGTAGCATAGGCTACCTCAACCTAGGGAGTTGATTTCCTTCAATTTTTCACCATATTCATGAGCATTTCAAAAGCTACTTTTTAAAGATTCTAGAAATTCCAATGAACGCCCTTATTTGAATTATAACTTCAGCATGCCCTAGCACTGTCAAGTGTTTTATCACAGAAAGGGCATTAAAAATTTCCTCCAAGCCCTAGCACATGAACAGACCCTTAACAGTCTCTAATGAGAAATCCACCTCGTGGACTGGAAGAGAAGCTGAAATGTCAGTTCTGGCAGCTGAAAGAGTGCAGTTAGCCCAGGATTTCCTCTAAGACAACTGAGAGGGCAGATGTTTCAATAAAAATGTTAAAAGTAAAGCATCCTGTCTGTGCCCCAAAGTCCCTAATTAATTAGTGGAGTTATTGGAGCTTGGTGGTACTTCTTAGTCCTCCCACCTAAGCACCTTGGGGCAGCTGGAGACCCAGCACTGAACAAATGGCAGGCGACTGTTCTGGAGTGATTCCAGGTAAAGAAAGCATTACCCAAAGAGCTCTCTGAGGAGCAAGAAATGTACAAACCTGAGAGACAGTAACTACAACTCTTGCTTTATTAAATAGAGCTGATGTGGACCTGTCTTGATAACGAGGATTTCTGTTTACCACTGTGTCATTTGTCATCAGAAGCAGAACCAAGACTGTGAATCATGAGGGGAAGAGGGGAAACAAAAGGTTCTTTTTTTTTATTTTTATTTCTTGGATTTTTTTTTTTTATTTCTTCTTCATGGTTTCAGATAAATGGCCATTAACTGACACACTGCTGTGTTTTATTTATTTATTTGTTTTCAAGTGAAGGAGTAAGAGGTTTGTTTGCAGGATTTTTTTGCCCTCCCCAGAGCTCTCTGGGAATGCTTTTGATGTGAGATCAGATTTCTTGTCTTGACAGCTAGCAATATATAAATGTGTGCACGTGCATAGCAAGGGTCTTTTGCTGCTGCTCTGTACTTTACTTTTTCTCTAGGAAGCATCCATAAAATAGCTGAAATGCTGGTATTATTAATACAGGTTGCATCAAATGCCTGGTGAGTTATTTTCTGAATATATGAAAGGATGTATCCTAATATGTATGTTCATACAGTGCGACTAGGATCAAAATGATATGCCTGAAAACACAAGGCTTTTATTTTGCTGATTTGGGCCACAGTTATCTTGACAACAAAAGAAATAGTTTCTTACAGCTTTATGATAAAGTTCTTTGGGAGCAGCAAAAAGAAGATAGGTACTGAGATATTAGAAAAGAATCAGTTGTTCACTATTTGGCACTAAAGCTTCTCCAGCCTGAGTCACTGTGAGGCCTTTAGTGTGCCCGTGTGATCCCAGAATGATATCCCACTTAATGCAGCCCTTTGTCATGAGAATTTGCTGTAAGATATTGTTTGGCTTTATCTTTGAAATTTAACAACTGTTTGCAGAATTTTGTCTTGCAAGCTTTTTGTCCTGTTCAAACAAGCCAGAGTTCCAGAACAAAGGATTTGAAATCAAATATTTCTTTCTTGGGCACTGCTCCAGTGGTTGCTATACAGTGCTATTTGCAAACAAAAACCTAAAACTGGAAAAAATATGTGCTATCTCAAATCCAGCTGTGGGTGTGTTTTAGTTTTTGGAGGTGAAAATTTAACTTTGTTCTGAATTTTTTGCAGCCAATAAGAAAATCATCTTTAGACAAGGTAGTGCTGTCCTTCACATCGTTTGCTTTAGCAAACCTTCCTGACTTTTTACATTTTAGTTCAAGGTCTTGAAGACCACAAAGAACAATGCTATTTGAACTATGAAGTAGAAATGCCTTCCTTCTGTGTATAAATACCTAAATTTTTTTTTTCTTTTAGCTATATGAAGGGGGTTTTCCCCAATGAAGGTCAAATGATCTTATTTTAATTGGCAATGCTTGCAATGTGATCATATCTAAAGATGTGACTGCCTTAATAAAATTTAACTGGGTTGGCAGTTTTCATCTCTGAAGCTATGTGTCACCTAGTGAATAAGTCTCTAATGTATCTACAAGAGCTTGCTTATTCAAGTAAATTTTAATTTACTGGTCTTAAAATTGGAACAGGATCTTTAAACAGCATGTTAAGGAAGAAATATTAATATACTGCCTTTAAGCTCCTCCCACTGTCTATGATTCAAAGTCCAAAGTTTATTTTTCCTACCCTTTTTCCCACCCCTTCAGTGAAATCATTCACCAAGGAGAGCTGCTTGGGCCAAACTTTTTACCACATTTTGATATTTTCTTCCTGGTGAGATTAGAGCCCATCAGTTTCATTGTCTGACCTGTTCTTCACTGCAATATCAACTGCTATTGTCATGATGGGGTAAATGTTGGCAGCCTTTTAGACACTTCCCCTTGGTTGTGATTCAAAGCCATAGGAAAAGTCAAATGTGCTGTGAAAACATAAATATGTCTAATCATGCACTTAAGGAAGCTAATTTACTATCAAATATAAGTCTCTAGTTTTCTTGTTACTGGTTTGGTTGTGCTGGGTTGTTTTGTTTTGTTTTTGTTTAAGAATAATTCCTCTCAATCCCATGAAATAATGTTAGCACATTTCCATAACATTGAATTGAATAGGTGATTTGTTTACAGTAAAGTTGCATTTCATTCATAAATATAATTTCTTATATTTAAAGAGGTCATTATATGTATTTACTGAAAGAAGAGAAGCATTTGATTTAGAGTGCGAATTGAAGGCTGTAAGTTGGACGTTTCATAAAGTCCTGCTCTTCCACTGGAAACTACAAAAACAGTGTTTGTCTCGGTGTTAGGACATGAAAATAAGATTGGGGTGAATGAAATCTACAGTGTTCTTAAACATGGTTTATATTTTCTAAAGGGTGCTGGTTTAAGGGTGAAGAATTAAAGCAAAAGTGCATGGGGGTGCTACTGTTATGTGCTTTTATATAGTTTTATTTGCTTTACATGTATTGGAGGAAAAGTGTGTGTCTGCTCGGGAGGAAGGCAGCAGGGACAGAGGGAAGCTCCAGTCCCTGCCCCATCTCCTGCTTTGTGGATCCCCCAAGGTGGAGCAGACAGGGACAGGGCCATCCCTCCATGTGCTGGGGACACGCTTGTGTGGCACCAGCAGCACACAGGGGCTCTGTCCTCCCCTGGCTCTGCAGAGGTTTCACTGAAACTGTCCCCAGTCACTTGTCCCACACAGGGAGGTTGTGTAATTCAGATGCTACTTAGGCAACAAAAAAATTTCTTGAGTCCTGACCTAGATAAATCAAATAATATCCTAATTGGATATACGTAATTGGTGTTTGGAGGAATTTTTTTAGACAGTGTTTTCTATTTCCACTGGGAATATTTTCATTTTTCTGTTTATAATTTACACCACAAATTTGTTTATTAACAATTCTTGGCATTTCTTTCATCTTCTTATGAATTTCTGCTTGAGAGCAAGGAAAGTATATCTTTGTTCTCAGGAAAGAAAAGTTACTTTGAGTTTTACTTTGAAGCACCCAATGATATAACTGAAATGTCATGAATAATTTAAGCAAACATTGATGCAAATGTGACTAGAAATAATCAAGGAACTTTAGAGGTTGTAAATAAAACCAATTTAAAGATGAAAATTGATGCAACTTGCAATTCTAATTTTGTATACATGCAAAAGTAGGACAAAATAGTATCTTGGAACATATGGGAATGGAACAAACAGCACCGACACTACGTGGGTGATTCATTTGTGAGTAAAAGAACTTAAATATCTTACTCTGGCTTGCATATATACAGCAAGAACACTGAATTAAAAGCCCTTTAGATTTCTTCGTGATATTTTGAAAAAGATTCATTATGGAATCACAGAATGGTTTGGGGTTGGAAGAGCCTTGAACATTGCCAGGAATGGGGCATCCACCACTTCTCTGGGCAGCCTGTTCAGTGCCCCACCACCCTCACAGGGAAGAATTACTTCCTAATATCCAACCTAAACCCACCTTCTTCCACTTTGGCTTTAGTAGCACACATCTTGCCAATAGCCTGAATGTAAATAGTTGTGCCATTTACATCCCTGTATGCTCCAACATTCTAAACTGCCTGACCTAAGTGACCTTTTGTACTTGTTTTATAATGTTCTCTTGTTTCTGATAATTTAATCAAGGGAGTTTCAGGGGGGTTATGTTGATGAGGGTGTCATTCACCAACCACGATGTCAGGTTTTCTGGCGTTGGCAAGTCTTGCTTTCTTGTACTGGGGCTTTTTAGTTTTTATTTCTCCTGGTATTTTGAATATTACAGTCCATTTACTAAGCATGTTTTATGCTTTGAAACACGGCCTGTACATAGGAGGTGATCACAGAACTGATATTTCACCTCATTGTTTTTGTGTGCTTCTTCCAGCCCCCAAGGGATGGTTCCAGGTAGGGAAAGCTGTGCCCTTCCCAGGGCAGCAAGGGTCAGCTCATGGGGTCCGGGTGGGTGTCGGGGTGTCACGGGGTGAGGCTGGGTGTCGGGGGTGTCACGGGGTCAGGGTGGGTGTCGGGAGTGTCACGGGGTGAGGGTGGGTGTCGGGAGTGTCACGGGGTGAGGGTGGGTGTGAGGGTGGGGGGGGTGTCAGGGGGTGTGGGTGGGTGTCGGGGGTGTCACGGGGTGAGGGTGGGTGTCGGGGGTGTCACGGGGTCAGGTGGGGGTGAGGGTGGGTGGGAGTGTCACGGGGTCAGGCTGGGTGTCGGGGGTGTCACGGGGTCAGGGGTGGGTGTCGGGGGTGTCACGGGGTCGGGGTGGGTGTCGGGGGTGTCACGGGGTGAGGGTGGGTGTCGGGAGTGTCACGGGGTCAGGGTGGGTGTCGGGGGTGTCACGGGGTGAGGGTGGGTGTCGGGGGTCACAGGGGTCAGGGTGGGTGTCAGGGGTGTCACGGGGGTGGGTGTGTCGGGGGGTGTCACGGGGTCAGGGTGGGTGTCGGGGGTGTCACGGGGTGGGGGTGGGTGTCGGGGGTGTCACGGGGTGGGGGTGGGTGTCGGGGGTGTCACGGGGTCAGGGTGGGTGTCGGGGGTGTCACGGGGTCAGGGTGGGTGTCGGGGGTGTCACGGGGTGAGGGTGGGTGTCGGGGGTGTCACGGGGTGACGGGGTGGGTGTGGGAGTGTCACGGCCACAGCACAAGATGAGGATCCACACACACAGAACTGTGACCGTGTTCGCAGGGGTCTTGGGATGAGGGAAGAGATGATGATCTGACTCCATGTTTCAGAAGGTTTGATTTATTATTTGAAGATACATATTATACTAAAACTATACTAAAAGAATAGAAGAAAGGATTTCATCAGAAGGCTAGCTAAGAATAGGAAAGGAAGGAACGAATAACAAAGCCTTGAGTCTCGGACAGAGTCTGAGCCAGCTGACTGTGATTGGCCATTAATTAGAAACAACCCCATGAGACCAATCCCAGATGCACCTGTTGCATTCCACAGCAGCAGATAACCATTGTTTAAATTTTGTTCCTGAGGCCTCTCAGCTTCTCAGGAGGAAAAATCCTAAGGAAAGGATTTTTCAGAAAATATCTTGGCTACACAGAACCATTCTTGGTTTGCCTAAAGAGTGCCTGAGCTGTGGTGCTGGAATCCACACAGTATCCACAGTCCTCTGGATTTTGTTGAGTTTTAAGTAAATGCAAGGTTCCTTCCTTCTTGAATAGAATTTTTCAGACTGGTTGAAAGGTAATTCTCTCAAATGTTTTTGTGGAGTATAAATAAACTACAGTGAGGCTAAGACAGCATTTCAATCAGTTCAGCTCACTACCAGTCACTGTATCAGCACTGGTAAAGAGAAAATATATTTGCATTGATAGTCTTTTTAATAAATAGTATAGAAGAAGTTCATTAATTAACTCCTTTTGGATGCTTTTAAAACATTATGGTGATGATAGTGCAAAGATATCTGATTCAGATATGATTGTGTTCCTATAGTTTATTTCTCAAGGAGAAATCTCAGAGGAGACTATAAAAAATACTTGAAAGATTTAATTAAAATCTGTTCTCTCACATTTAATACTGCCTAATACTTTTAATTAATCTGAATATTCCTAATTGCTTCTGTAATTTTTGCCATGTGTAAATAGCTAATTAAAGTATTAACCACCATCAAATGTAGTCTAAAATTAAATATATAAATGCTCTGTTGCTGATTAAGAGGATTACATGAAAAAATAGTCAACTTTCAGGTATGAATGCTTTCTGACTGCAAATAAAGGCAGATCAGCTGTAGTAAAAAGGGAAGTAAATAAAGGAAGTTCATGCAGTTTCTTACAGAGTTTATAGTTTCCTACCAAGCCAGCCAATATAAGACTTGTGTAGCTCTAATGGTGTTTAGAGAAGTTTGGAGGTTGTTTGAAACTTCACCAGTTAGTTACAGTCCTTGAGGGACTGTCAATGGAGAGTGCTGGAATGCAATATATTCAGCCTCCTTTACTGGGTTTCAAGGACCAGATGGTAGGGGACATAGTTATGACCTACATCCTCTGAGAAAACTTCCTTTCTCATTTTCAGAGTCATGTCAAAGGTAGAGAGAGCTTTTCTTGCTCCTGGAGGTTGCACTACAGAATAGCCTCATATTGGTTTGGAGCCAAAAATGGATGGTGACAACCTCAGTGTACAGGCTGAAGGAGAACAATTTGACCTTTTCTTCATGATCAGCTTGGGAACACCATCAACACAAATTCTCCATAAAGATATCCTCTGGCATAGCTGTCTGCCGTAATGAAATAGAAACCAATAACCCCCCAGCTTAGACCAACCTGAACCAGAGAATTCCTGTGAGTGTCTCTGGAGTGTGCTCCTCAGCCATTATGGCTCTGGAACCAGCTCATGCTGAACTGATCCATCCCTGCCCTGTGGCATGGAATGCCATGATCAGGAATGCAAGGAAATCTCTCAGGTTAATCAGATACTGGGAATTTTTAATGTGGCAAAATTAAAAGCTGCTTTTACTATAAAGACCAATAGAAACAGTTTGCTGAAGGAAACCAAACCAGTATTTTGATTTCAGTTTCTGCTGATTATTCTGTGATTTTATAATTTGATTATAAACTTCAAGATTTTCAGAATTTTAAGTCATTGCTCCAGGTCTTTATGTTACTTATGGCAACATTCCCCTCTCACAAACTTATGGACTAGAGATAATCAAATTAAATGTTTCAGTATGGGATGCTATTATTATTTTTTGGTCCCCTGAAAGGCCTCTATAGATAAATTAAACAATTAAATCCTTTAGCAGTCATTACTCCCAGTGGCACTTCTGGGTTCTATTTCAAAAATGAGATGGTGCAGGCTCTTGAGTTGGCAAAACCTCAAACCAGTAATGAAAAACTGAAAAGCTCTTTTATTTAAAATAATCTACAGAACTGTCAAACATTTCCTACAATATATAGAAAAATCTCATCAGGTTTTGTCTTTGTTATTTCAATAATATCTCAGATATAGTACATTTTGCCTCTTCCATATATGTTCCAAGGGCTTTTCTATATGCTTTTTCCTGTTAAAGTGACAGATAGATACTGGGTTTAGCTGCCTTTTGTGCTCTTTTTTGTGGAAAACTAAGCCAAGAATAGAAGAATTTCCCTTCTTATTCTGGTAGTACTTTCATGTTATCAGAGTGCTCACAACATTATTTCAGGTGCAGTGCTCATGGGGAATCTTCCCACTTGTGTGTTCTCCTTGGGCAGACCTGCCACTGTCAGTGAATTGGCATGGATTTTGGGAATCAGGTAGTTTATATTTCTGTCCTCTGGTTTAGAATTATTAACCTCAGCCTCACATGTCAGTTTTAGAGAGATGAGACCCAAAGGATAATATTCGAATATTTGTCCCAGCTGATTTTTCCTGTGTCCTGTACTCACCACCTCCAGCTCCCCTTCAGAAAGTCAAGGCAGCAGCTCTCTGTCTGTCCTCCACCTCCTGAAGAGTAGACTTCTCCTAGTAAACTATATAAATAATTCTACAGCTTCTTCTGGCATAGAAACAACATTTCAACTGAGAATGGTGTACAAGTTGTTGTAGGTTAGTTTAGCTTGGTTTTCCCATATAATGCAAATCAGGATACTGGTATCAGGAAGTGTCATTTGGTTCATTAAGTGTTTTATTGCTGCTGAACTATTAAACATATTTTATGGCTTTGTATTTTAATTGATGTAGGCATAAGTTACAAACAGAAAGTTAATATTATGATAATGCATTTACATAAATCAGATCTTTTAATAGAAAATTACCAGTCTAACTTGACTGAAAATTGTTCTGTTCTTAATCATACTGACTATACCATTGGGTACTGCACTTGAGCTTTTGAAATCATCCCCTGAGATCCTGGAAACCTTGCATAAAAGTGTTAAATTTCCTTTGTTTTCATTGACATTTTGACTTGATTAGCTGAAATTATAATATCTCCTCAAAGTATGGGTAATTGTATTCATGTCATTTTTGCTCCAAGTAGTGGCATGTTGCAGATCAATTTTTTTTTATTCTGAAGCATGTTGGCATTTGTGGTGGTACTGTCAGAATCACAGGATTTCATTGATGTACATTTGTGATGTTATAATTTCTGACATCCTTTAGAGACCTGAAATACTTTCCATATCAAACAATTTCAATAATCTAGCATGAGATCTCTCCTCCTCCTTGTTTTGGAGGTAGAGTGTGGGTACTCTAATGGGAAGCACAGGCAGCTGTATCTCCTCTCTGGGACTCCCAAATTTTTGGTCATAGAATATGGATGGTGTAAAGGGAATGATGCAGCTGATTTTAAGGAAAAGAAAACCTCATGCAAGGAAGCTGGATGTTCTGCAGCAGAACTGGTGATGACCCAGCCTCTGCCACAAAGCTCTCATGGCACACAAGGGAAAAAACATTTTCCCAGATAGTCACCATCTGTGTTTGATTTTGTTGCTTTCTAACTTAGTAACCAAGGTCTGACCTAGAGAAATACTGAGGCTGAGAGCTGTGTTTTGAAAGCATCAAGTGCTGTAAAAGAAAATATTATTATGGAAACAATGTGGTCCCACATTCTCAAATTCTTCATCTGAAAATAACAGACATTTTGTTTACTTGATGCCTAATGTGCCTCATCCATAAAATGGGAATCATATATTTACCTGGAGTTGTTCTGGAAATTGTTATCTCTTAATTAGAAGCCATGTATGACCCTGTAAAGAACATGGGTCTCTGGAAACAAATTCAGTCTGTCTGTGATAACAATTAGAGCTGAGTTCTGAAGAATTTGTATTTTAAAGGTTGATCTTTAAATTCATTGTTTTCTGACACTTCACCCCTCTGCCCTCAAAGGTCTAAAGTTTATTCTTGAAATCATTAAGCACACTTTTTCAAATTTTTTTTTTCTCTTTTTTGCACACAGTGTAGGAAATCAGCAGACAATACTGGTTACTTTTCATTCTCCTCATAGAGATGAACCTTAGAACTTGATTGTGTGTATGTAGATTTAATGAGTAATTATGTGCCTTCTAACTTTGGAAAACAAACTGTCTCCTCAATCAAGTGACAAATACATACAAAATACATGGAAAGGAAAAAAACAGAAAAAAACCTCCTTTACCACTAACTTCCCCTCCTGTGTCATGCAGCCCAGGTTGGAGGCTTACACAGTAAGAATTTGCCGATGACAAAACATTTGGCAAATCAGGCAGAAATGTTCTGCACATGTATCTCTGAAAACAGATCATTATGCAGCCTGTTTTAAAATCACAGTGAGAATCAGCACTAGGGCTTTCTTAGTGATGCTAATGCACAAACATTGACCAAAAAACCCCCAATGATAAAACAGCAGAAAAATGTGGCAGAGGAATGATGAATTCCTAAAATGATAATGATGTCCAACTTGTCTCATCATCTTGTCTCATTTTTTTTCTCCTTTCTGTCTACAGAATGCAGCGACAATTTTGCATAAATGCTTGCAAATTACATGGGAAATTCAGGTCAAATAGGCAGATTAGTAATTTGTAAAACACAATGAGTGGTGGACAGCCATAGATATTTAGCTTATGTTGGTTGGTGTTGTGCTGAACACCTTAAACTCTTAAAAAGACTTACTGGAGAATTGTTTCAGGAGTTTTCTGTTGGGTTGTTTTTGGTTTTGTGTTTGTTTGTGGGTTGATTCTTGTTTGAGCTTTTATTTTTCTCTTTTTTAAACATCTGAGGAATTCTACATTTCTGTAGATATATAAAATACTGTTAGATATGGGAGACATTCTGTCACCGCAGAATGTAAACCTATAATATAAACTATTGTTGGATTTAAGAGATTTTCTGTCACTGCAGATTCTAAGTCTATGCGTTGTTTCTTTTCTAGCTCTTTGCATAAGTTAGTATTTGTTGACGATTTTGTTAAAGGACAATTCTTTGAAATTTAAATTTCACCTTTACTTGTTTGCTTATTTATGCAGGAAAAATATAAATCCAAATCTTGGTTGAAGATCAGAGAAATTGTCAGTTTCATGCTGGTGGTCAAGGGTGTAGAGTGAAGTGCATTTGCTCTTGGTTAATGACACACTCACTGTGGGTATAAAAGGGTTCTTAGGCCAAAACAAAGCTGCTTCCAAAAATGAGTATATGACTTATATAAAAGTTATTTGTACTTAGATTCTTTGGGTGATACAATGCTGTTTCAGGAAGGAAGAGCTCATCTGGTTCTGAGTGTGGGGTGGCATTGAGGGTATTTGGAACATGCTTCACCAGAGTGCCAGAAAATGGCACTGGGACATGAGGAAAATCTGTCTGTCCAGAAAATTTCTGATAGTATTTTGGAAGCAGATGAAGTTGTGGGAGATGATGAGCTTATTTTACTTACCAGCCTCTGGAAATGAGAAAGTTATAAAGAGGAATGTGTGAAATGAACAATAGGAGAAAATAAAATAAAAGACAAGTATCTATTGCTGCAGCCTGGCTATGCTTGCCCCTGCAATGTCCTGGCGATTTCAGTACTAAGAAATGAGTGCAGACCTTCCTCTTCTGTACAATATCTGTGCTAATTTTGGAAATAACCTTTCTGAGTTCTTCAATGCACCCATGGAACTGGTGTCCTGGACTCTATATTTTAGCATTTCCTTGTGTCATCTGGCATATAGCTGAGATGAGGGTGATGGATCATTTGCTTAGCTGAAATTAGAGAGTAAGTTAATTAGATGTGAGAAGTTTTGTCTTTTTGTAAGAGACTAAAAACAGCTGTAGAAGATTAAATTACTGTATCATTGGGGAAAAAAAAACCCATGGTTTAAATCCAATTGTGCTCTGTGGTTAAGAAATATTATATTTAGAACAATAGTGCTATAATAAATTAAAATTTTTACATCATGTGTATATTAAGAGTAGAACCATAGAATTTTTTACCTTGGAAGAGATCTTTAAGATCAAAGCCATCTGTTAACACTGCCAAGGCCAAAGCTAAATGTCCCCAAGTGCCACACCCACAGTGGTGTGATTCCACCACTGCCCTGGGCAGCCTGTTCCTGTTCTTCTACCGCTTGCTATTTGGGAGAGGAGGCCAGCCCCACATGGCTACAACCAGCTGCATTTTAACTTCACTCACCCTGAGAGCTCTGTTTTGTGTTGTTTTTTATTTCTTTTTAACTACAAAGCAATCAATTTGCATCTTGCCATGAGATGTGTATGGAGGGATCTCTGAGCTCTTGTGCTCTGACCTGTGCTCTTTGTGGGTTCAGCAGTGTACAGCGATTTTTTACATGGTTCTGTAATTGATAGCCCTGCAAACATAAACCTCACCTGTATTCACATTCCATTGTAGAAGTCAGACATGTTTCTTCTTTAAAAGAATTTATAACACCAACTTATTTCAGGCTATATTTTAATCTTCTTCTCACATCTACAACTTCTCTGTAGGGAAGTTCCTGCCTGATGGAACAAGAGGATTGTGTGAAAATCAGATATATAATGTTTGGATTTGTACAGGCTACTATGAGAGAATAGAAAAATTCCAGCTGATGGAGTAGCATACTTGAACAAGTGGAGGGATTTGTTTGTTTGTTTAAAAAAAGGATAAAGGCCCTTTTAATCCTGTACTTTGGTGATTCGGGAACATTTTACTCCCCATTACCCTACTATTTTTAAAGTAATTGCCTTAATTAAGATGGAAAAGGTGATTTGCTTATTCTTCTGACAGTTACAGGTGACCCAGGAAAAGTGACCTTGTTTTCCTTCCAGGGAGATTTAGCTAGGGTGCTGCTGCTTGCTTGGCTTTGGCATCATGTAGCCTGGCAGGCTGCAAGCTGCACAGAATTCATACTGCACTGAATTCATGCTGTCCTATATGGAAACTCTGCCCTGGGTGAATTGGCATCACAAAATGAACCAGAGATACAGGACTCTCACTGAAACAGTCCTGACTTACCCAACATCTATGAAAAATGCTTCTTTTAGATACTCATTTATGGTTTTGCCGCATACATCACCTTTGTGCCTTATAACCAAAAATCTAGATTGATATCCTCCTCCAAAGGGCTTTTTTAACCTGGTGTAAATCTTAAATGGAAAGTTTGGAGTCTCTGTAATCAGCCCATTTGAAGCTCCATATCTGAAAATCCAGCAAGTGAACCACGCTTTAAACACTGATACATTTTGAATTTTAATAGACTTTATTACAAGCCTTCAAATTAAAAGCTGTCGGGAGAGATAAAAGGTTGGGGATTTGGATTCAAAGGGACTTTGATTAGACATAAAGGTCAGCAATGGTGGCAAAAAGTCGATGCATCTAAATTAAGCATAAACCTCTGGAAGAGAATATGCTAATCTTTCATGTAAAGTACTTGTCAGGCTGATCTTGGCTCATATCCACAACAGTTAAACTATTTTCTGTGATGAAATTTTAACAAATGGTAATCCATGTGTAATTTGCCTGTCAAGTGTGTGCCATTTGTTTTTACAAATGTTAGATTTTAACTGCTAAGGAATCATATTATACTACATAATGTGCTCCCGATTAAAGGTTTTGTTTTAGAATCTTTAGCTCAGTTTTTAGCTGCAACTTTTTTTCCTTGGGAATGTAAAATGCAAATGGGAGAAAAGGAAAAAGAAAGTTTTACACAAAGCAATGACATTTAGAGTCTTGATTTTCTAAGTGTAAATGTATAAATCAGGCTTTAATTGAGCAGCTACTTCAGGAGCTTAAAGTTATAGTAACTGTTAATATTTCTGAATGTGAAATTAAGAATCTGCACTGTTAGTGAGCAAACTCATTAAGGACATAAAAGGATGACAGGATGAAAAAGGATTTACATTTAGAGAATCTTCTGTAAAATTATAAGAAATGACAGGCTCCATTTTTTGATGCTGAAATCAAGGTTGCATGTCTAAACCACAGTGACATTGTGGCTGGATTTTGCATAGCTGAGAACTAATAGGAAATTAATAGAGTGTAATACAGGCCTGTTGGGCTCAGTCTAACTTGGTAGCTTTGATGTGGAAGAACAGAAGGCATAATTTCAACCTTTGTTTAGTGTGCTGGACAGATAGTTTCACTAACATCTAACTATGGTTGGGATTAAAACTGTGATGGATGGCACCACAGCACACTCTTGACAGCTTTTCTGTTCAAATACAAATTTCTGTCACAGTCCCAGAATGTTAGAAAGAACATTCAGAGATGAAATATTGTAGCTTCAACAAGTCCAGTGTGGAGCTGTTATGCTTTGAAAGTAAAAATAATTACAAACTGTACATCTCCTAGGCACATATCTGTATTAATAATGAATAGTAGTAAATACACTGGAGTATCCTAATGAAATGTTATTGAACACACAAGTTTTGGGAACTGTAAGGTTATCAATCTGTCAAGGAAATTGCCAGTGCATCTGTCTGGGTTTTGGGGTTTTCTACCTCTTTTAGGCAAATAAGTATTTTGAAAAGTTATTGTAGATTGTGATTTATTCTACCTTTCATAACAACTATTTAGAATATTTTCTTAAAGACTTTTTTTAAACGTTCATCAATTTCTGTATGAAAAAATATTTCCTTTCACTTAAGACAGTCACTATTGCCTCCAAAAAACTCTGGTTAAACTAATGCTTTTATTGAAGCACTCATAGATGGGATATTGCACTTATTATAGCAGCAAAGTAGGTCAGAACCTCACTGTTTGACAGATGTGACATACAAATTCCCTACCTCCATATTAGTCATGAATAAAAGGAAAAAGAAGCTGATTAATGCAGGAAAATGTCTGCATTTAAAGAGCTAATACCTGTAGTGATCTTCTTCTTTGTGCTTAACTGTTAATTGAAGGAGAGACTTAAACTTTATCCCATTGCAACCGATTCCCAGGCAAGCGCAGGGAGTCCAGCTGACACTGCAAATGGCATAGAGCTCTGTAATGTGAGCCATTGATTTAGCACAATATGAAAGAAAATTGGACTCCATGAAGTGAGAATAAATTGTCTGACTGCTGCATCTCTGTCATGAAATCTGATCTCTGGCTCATGGGCTGTCCATGGGATGAGGTCATTGTCAGCTTCCAAAGATCATCTCCCAGTTGTGCTCTGGTGCCATTGTGCTCTGGGCTGCCTCAGTTATCTCAGCAGAGGTAAACACAGGTGAGGTTGCTGTTCTTGTTGAATAGTCTGTGGTCACACTTTTCAAAGTATCAAAGAACTCAAAAGTGGGGCAGAAACACCTTACATGTCTTCAAACGCACTATGGTATTTGTTTGAGGTAACGTTGATGAAAGAATCGTTCCATTTTAATCCAAGTACTTTTTTACATCATTCGAAAAGTAAAAGCATAGACCCCAAATACTCAATAAATGGGCAATTAACCTGTCTCTTCAGTGAAGTCTTGGTCTTCTTGGAATTTATTTATGCATTTCTAAATACTGTTGCTAAATGGGTCTTGACTGTGCTCAGAGCAGTGACTGTGTGCAGTCTCCTAAAGCAGTTCAGAACAGAGGGACCACCTCATTTCACACAACACTGGCTGCATCCTCGCTGCAGTAATGTACTGCTTTTATTTATTCTTGGCTTAATCTGTCAACCATATAACATCTATACCAACACTTGGGATCCTCCCTATAAAAGTCATCGGTTGAAGAAACTGCTCAAGAAGGCTGAAAAACTGAAGTACTTAGAATTTATTGCAGTCAAAAACACTAATAATCATATATAAAACAGGATAGGGAAATGGCAGAGAGAATGAATGGATATGAAAAACATATTTTAATATTTATTTTTAATAAAATGGAGGTAAAATGACTGGGATGTAGTAGCTCTGTGTCTGACTAGGACCTGAAAGCAGCAGAAGCATTTTAATAGTAACTCATGTTAGGAGTTGGTTAAGCTGTGAGAAAGAGCTAAGCAAAGAAAGCTCACCTTTATCTCCTTTATTCTCTCATTCTGTCCGTTTTGTGCAGTCTGCTGTCTCTCCTATTTTTATTTAATACATTTCTTTGGATGTGTATTTTTAAAATAAAAATAATGCAACCACACCTTTCTAAAGAACTGAAAAAAACCCCAAACTTGTTAAATTATTGAAAATACGAAATTCAATCTAAGCAACCAAAGCAACAGGATTTGCTGGCTAGAAATAGATAGGAGATGCTCTTTTTAAAATTCAAAATATTTTGGTTTGACTATGTAGATTTGCAGGAGACTCCGGACACATGGCTCCTTGGCCATGGAGAGATATGCCTGGTGGTTCTTCCCCAGAGCCATCCCCATGTCCCTGTCACAGGAAGTCGACAACCAAGTGTAAATTTTGGCTCAGTCAAAGTTTTCAGGACAACTTTCCCAGAGAAATTCCTGTAAGTCACCTTAGTTGGGAAGCCATTCAGTTATTTATTTAAGTTCAATTTTGGACTTAAATATCAAGTAACAATACTCCCTGCAGCTCTATTCTATTCTTTCAATTGACTCCTCTAACTCCTGTCCATCCTTTTAACTGAATGTCATAATTCCTACTATTCTGAGGAAAACAGCATTGTCTTATATGACCAGAAACTTATGTTTTTTTCACCAAAGTAAAGAGAGGAAGGACATTGTTACCGGGATTTGTATGACGGATAATATCTTGACATTACTTCTTAAATGGAAAGGACTTTCAGGCTTGAATACTTTTCTTAATACCATATTTTATGGAGAATGTGATTCCTCAAATAGGCAGGAACCTGGACATTAAGATTCTATAAGTAAAATGAAAGACATTCAGCTCCATTTAGCAGAGAAAGGGCTGCAGTGGGGCTGTTACCTGGCTTGTGCTTGTGCACATATGTTGTCCTAGTTGGAGTTTCCATCATGGTCCAAGGTCAAGAGTTTCCTGGAATAGGAAGTATTTTTTAATTTAGGCTTATTAAATGCCAGTTTAGAATATTCTTTTGGCTTACATTTAGAAGTGTGCTATATTTCACCAGATATTGAATGACTGACCTCATGCATCTTTCTGCTGATGTTTAAACAACAGCCTGAGCAACATTTCAGTCTGTAAGACACTAAAGCTCAGGAATGAGTACGTTCCTTTGCTCCCCAAGACACCTGTACTAAGTAGGTGACCTTTATCTTGAGGAGAAAGGATGGCTGGACTCCCAGAGCACCTCACTGGTGTCAGGTTTAGTCTCCAGGACCACGAGCAGAAAACCGCGCTGGTCTGTCGCAGCAGCTTCACCCCAGGCATGCTGAGCAGCACATTTGATCTCTGGCAGCAGTGAAGGCACACAGCCATTTTAGCTGTTCTCTTCCTCTCCTATTGTTTTCCAAATAATCTGGAAGCAAATGAGTTGTGTTTGATACCAAAGCGTTTTTCTACTCTGCTGGCACAAGTATGAGTTTCCTCATTTTACTACTTTTCATCTCATCTTATCCTCTCTGAATTTAGAAAGAAACTGCACAAAAATTACTAGAAGCTAATAGCAAATGCATTACAGATATGACTTTTATGAATAAAATACTTATTTTGTAAATCTTTTGCTTTGTGAACTTGATGCTATAAGACCACATAACCTTTGGTATCTTCTTTTTAACTATAGGAATTGGGTAGGATTGTGTGTTTGGGCTTGCATTGTCTTCTCAAAATGCCTTTGTGACTAAAAGTAACCTGTAGAATGAGAGGAAAGTTCTGTAAGGAAAAAAATGAAATAAACAAAATCAACTTCAAACCGTTAGAAGTTCTCTTCTCAGCATGGTAGATGAATGTGTGCAGTGACCCATGCAGCTGGTGCTTGAGAGTGTAACCTGCTGAGGTGAGAGTCTGTTCATGTTTTAAGGAAACACAATTTCTCATCATAGCTGTGTTGCTAAGGGATAGCTCATGTTTCTCCTCTTTCTTATTCTCTGTCAGATTTCAAAGACCAAGAAGAAAAAGTGTTGCATTGTGTCTTGTTTGCTCATGGTGGAGAGTTAGGAACTGATTGCAAAAGCAAGAAAACCTTTAAACAGACTATACAATATGTAGCTCAATGCTTCTCTTGAGATATCCCCTTCACTCACTTCTTAGTAGTCAGTGGAATTTTCCAGACTGCAGCCCTTCTCCTTAAGCCAGACTTGGTGATTTCATGTTAAAGGAAGGTGGCATATCTCCATCTAAAGCAGTGTTTTCTACCTTGCACCTTGGTGCTCCTCATAGTTCTCTTTTTTCCATATTGGTAGCATGACTGATCCAATGGAAAAATAATGCTGAAAAAGATAATGCTCCATCTCAGAAGCCAACTAACTCATCTCTCCAGAAGACATGGATTGGCAAGAAAGAGAGGAATCATCCCCTTCAATTTCAGCTCAGTGTTAATCTGGCTTAGAAGCAACCTCGAACTGCACCTGCAGAAATACTGAGTCTCAAACAGCACAGTGGATATAAATTTTAAAAAAAACCAAACCTTCTCTTTTATATACTTCATTAGCCTTATAGACAACCTGAGAAAATATAAAAAAAAAACCAAAGTTGACTTCATTTGGATAAGCAGATAAATGAAATATATGAGCCCCAGAAGTAAAAAGAGAGCGAGCAGTGGAGCTTTCCCATTCTGAGGAATGCAAACCAGGGTTGGCATGTGGGGGCCCTCTGGTCCTCCCCAAGATTATATAAGCTGGGACATTGCTGACGGACTAACGTGAAGAAAAGTAGCATTAAAATCATGTGCTGTGTAAAAGGAGTTTAATTCTCCATCTGACATCTTTAAGATCCAATATTAATAATTCAGCTGAGTTTTAGTAGCCTTTTCTGCTGTAGCCCACTAATGACAAGCTTGTTTTCTAATGTTTAACGCCTGCTGTGCAAGTGGTACTTTTAACAAAATACATTTGCTGCAGGCTCTTTGACATGGCTTCACACTGAGATAAACACAATTAGCATGAGCTATTTAAAATGCTTTTCTCTTGTGCTTGTTTATAATTGGTCTTTTTAAATCTATTTTTATTATTAATTTTAAGGAATGTGTAACAGATTTGATAGCACAGTGAGAGTGTGTTATTCAAGTCTTTTACTCCTGAGATATTCCTGGGTCATCCTCTGTTTGTAATAGCATATTCATATACAAAGACTCAAGAACTGACCATTTGCTCCTTCTTTTAATATGCTGTACCATGGGATGTATTGTAGCAGACCATGGAGGATAATCCAAAGGAGTGCAGGCAGGCTAGCTTACATAGCATAAAAATTTCATTAGAAAGTATTTCCTGTGAATCCTCTTTTGTATAAAAAGTCTTATCTTTTCTATATGTCACATCAAAATGTCTTTTAGTAAAAATAGTCTTGCAAAGAATGTCTGCTGAGGCGGGCTGTACTGAATATTCATAGCATCTGAGTGTGCGCTGAGACATTTTAGAATAAATATTTTTTTTGTTAAACTAGTTTGGAACATCATTGTTAATCTTCTTTGCATCTTTTCAGGCAGCCTATGCAAGGAAATTTTTGAATTGAAATAGAAAAGAAAGAAATGCTGTCCTCAATGAGAGCCCACATGCTCCAGGTCTCATTAAAATCAGTGGAAATCTTCTATTGACCCTGCTGAGAGTGGATCTACTTGGCATGGTTTTTGGAGAGGTAAAGGGAAGAAAAGACATTCCTCAAAAAATGACAAAAGTCTGTTAGAGCCCTCAGGGGCAAGGCTGTTGTAAGGTACATTTTGAGCTCTTCTTTCCAGGCTGCCTCTTTTGCTGACTGATTGAAACATCTCTACCCACTCCCCTGGCTTTTTGTAGGGTTTACTCTGAAAGCACAGCCCTCATGGCAGCATCAGAAGGGAGAGTGTTCCTTGCCTGTTCCTCACTCTGTGCACCTGGGCAGGTGACAGCAATAATTGCTTTTTGATAGTTGGGTATGAAAGAGGCAGTGAGTTGATTTGATAATAGGCAGGCCTTCATCTTAATAAATAAGCATAAATTGAAGCTCTCTGGTTTAGCAATTGAAGTACAGTAAATATTCTAGATTTGCTTATCACAGCCTTTCTGCCCAATGGATCCTGTGGGCAGTTCTGATAAAGATCTGTGCCTGGATGTTGGTAAAATGCTCAGTCTGACAAATCACCCACGTGCTGGCTGACTGTAGGGGCTGAGCACTGCACTTGGGAGCATCTGTCTGAGCATCAGCCCTGATCCTGACACTGAGCCCCTCGAGACAGAGGGACTTGTTCCATCCTTGAGAACAGAACACTGTGGTCATTTGGCAGCTTGTGCAGCATGGCAGGAGGGCTGACAGGACAAGGACCTGGGAGGCTGCAAGCTGGAGAGCTCCTAGAAAAAAGCCCTGGAAACTGTTGGGGCTGTTGTGATGGTTAAAACTTAAACGGGTTTAGTGAGGGCACATCCACAGCCATCACAGCTCTCTGGCTGCTTCAGGGCCAGTGGCAGCATCCCAAATTATGCTTCCCTAAGGAGGCCTTCAGAACACTATGGATTTCCCCATAAATCAGTCCAGGCCATACTTAATACCCACAAGGCATGACAAATGATGGATAGATGGCTTAGCTTTGCTTTGAATGTTATCTCCTATGTCCTTTGCTGTAACTGAATTTCTTGGCATCGGATTTGGACTATCCCAGTAGTATTTGTGGCTCAGGAATGGGGGAGAAAACAGTGTATTCTGTGGAGTATGTGAGTGGTAGAAGCCTCTGAGAATGGCTGGAGTGCAAAAAAGGGCCAAAGGAAAGACTATCCCACCTTCCATCAGTGCATGCACATGAATAGAGGGAAAGCATTTTCGTTTGAAATATTTTGTTTCATTTATCACACATCAGTTTTTCACCACCAGGACTCCATCCAGCGCCTTACTCTGGGTCATGACTGCTGAGTCCTCAGTGCTGTGAAAATACCTCCATCTAAATCCCTTGCTTTGAACCCTGGAATTATTTTGATGTATGCCTGCTTCTATCTCTGCTTTCATCTAGCTTTTTGAAAGTAACAAATAGATGGTTGAAACATCTCAACTACTGAATAATGTCATTATTTGGTTAATTTTAGTGACTTGATTTTGGATGATCTATGATAAATATCTATAATATCCAGGGATATTTATCCTAGTAACTTTAAACAGGTACTGTTTGGTTTTTTTGTTGTCTCTAATATGTTGCTGTGATGGCATTAGTGGAAATGTATCCTTTGTCCAGACTGAGTCTTGTATGGAGAACATTGAGATTTCAGAAAAAAGGTCCTTTTAAAAAGAATTTGTTGGTATAACAAAACTAACCATTTGAGGGGGAAAAGGCATGGTTTGGAGTGTTATATAACAATCAGAAGTGGTTCCTTTAAGAGATCCAGTTTTGCTCTAGTCAGGCTACTGAAATCCTGCTTTCATTTGAACTCACATGTCTGGGAATGTCTGTAACATTTAAATATTTATAGCTTTGAAGGTTCACCAGGTCTGTAATAAGCACAGGGGAAAATAAATACATTATGCAAAGGGTGATTAGTTTTATCACATAGTCTTCCATGGGGCAGCTGTTTATTTTCAGTGTTCATTTTCTTGGATCAGTCAGGTAGACAGCTGTTCTTTTAGGGCATTTTTGTTAATTTAAGTAACTTCTTTGAATTGCAAATCTACAACCATATTCACTTCTAAAAATTCAGCCTCCAGCTCATAATTATATCATCAAAAAAAATCTTTAGATCACTAATTCAAAAATATCTACTTGTCAGAGATATTTCAAACAAATGCAAAGCATATACGCTCTAAATCATCTGATACATCAATGTCTATATGAAACCGAATATAAAATGTCCAGGTCTGCTGGATTTCTGAAATAAAAAATATAATGGACATTCTGTACATTCCCATAATTCCACAGCAAGCTTGAAATACTGTTGTCTCAAATATGTGACTTCATAAATGCTTGTTAACATCAATAGCCTGTTGCAATGATAGAAATATGATAGGTGGTCAGCCTGTAATTAATTTTTTTATTTTTTAAATTGCCTTGGATTTTTGCCCAAGCAGAGGACTTGAGGAGAGTGATAGGACAGAGAAAGGAAAGGAGTACTGCAGAGTGTGTTGGCACTTGCCAGACTGTACAGGGACAGAGCGTTTTGTGCACTGGAGCTGTCAGGAACAACTGCAGTGGAGAAGAACTTGCCAGTGTAGTCAACCATGGAACCCTCAGACTTAAAATAAACTTGTTGGAGTCAGTGCATGACTATTCAGATACTTATTTTGTATTCACACTCTCAGGCTTGTGCTATAAATATTTGTGCCCCTTTCAATTCGTGTGCAAACATACCTCTCAGCTACTATAGTTTTATGAGGGCATTGCTGGATTGTTGCATTAAAATTAATTCTTTGTATTGCAAAATGCTCAGCTACAGAAAGTGTAACATTATGGCTCCAGTAGATCAATCATACTTGGTGGTGTAGGCACTTATGCTGAAATTGCCATCAGAAATTTATTGACTGATGGGTTTTGACCATTCTGGACCAAACTGTAGTCGACTTAAGCCGCAAGTGAAAAATAATTTTTATTTCACTGTGAACCAGGATTTGTTCAATTGTGAATTGGTCACTGACTTAGTTTGTTCTGAAATAGCCTCACCTGGAGTTCCCAGCTCAGCCTGTTCTGGAAGGCACAGTTTGGGGTGGGGATGAGTAAGGGGTTTAGAAGGGCAAATTTCTTGGTGTAATTACACCCATAGCAGATGGAACGTGAGCAGGAGAGAAGCCAGACATGGGCAGTGATGGCAAGTTTATATTCTGTCAGCTTCTGGTAACACCCAAAGTGCTCCTCAGCAGCACTTTGAATCCAGGCAGGGAATGGGGCTTGGTTCACTCATTTCACAGGGTGTTTTCCTCATTCAGAGCTGTTACTGGTCTATAGAGAAAGATTATCTCCACTGAAATTTTGGAAGCTGGCAAGAAGAGCAGTTAGGTCTAAATCAAACAAATAGAAGTTTCGATGCTAAAAATAGAGAAGGAATAAGCTGTTAATATATTTGGCAAATGTAATTTCACCCTTATGTAATTAATAAGCTTTGTGTATTTATTTGTTAGGACTGGAAGCTTTTGGCAAAGCACACAAACATTCACTTGAATACTTCTCATTTATACACGTCTACCAATAGCAGTTGTTTTAATTTGGAAATACTTGACAGAGTATATCAGAGCAAGTGAAGATGTTATTATGATGTAAGTACAAATGGTGTTACACCAAATCAGTAGATTGTTGTACCCACAGTTAATTGTAAGATTGTGTCTACTATATCTAGGTAATTAATATGCTAATTAGCTAGTTTAAAGATAAAAGGGGTATTAAAAGAATGCAATAAAGAGCTTGTATTTTTGTCTTTTACTGTGCAAACACAGCTCCCTGCCATAACTTAATGAAGGAATTTCAAAGGAACAAAACTAACAACAAATGAATTAGAAGCTTAACTAAGTAATTACATGGTATTGCTGAGACCTTTTGGGTAAGGACTGGCATAAATATGTGTTTAGATTGTCATAGCAGCAAATAACAGAGAGAGTGGGAATACTAAGAAAATCTGTTCAATTGTTGGAAATTTATTTTTCTGAAGCAGCCTAAGAAAAATTTCAATTAAATGTTTTTTATTGAAATAAATTTGGTTTTGATAGTATGAAGATTGAAAATATCTCTAGGGTAGAAGGATGTAAGCTCTTAGAGGGAAGAGAGCATAAATAGAACGTGCTACTCTTTTTTCTTTCAGCCAGCCTTTAATACATTGGTAGAAAAGGGATTGGTGTTCAAAAACCACAACCTATGTTTGTTCAGCTCTCTGAATTTTGAATCTGTTTCAAGGGCCAGGTTTTGATCTGGCATGAAAGATTAATATAAAATCTTATGGAAAAAATAATATAAAATCTGAGGTGTGGCACTGCAAGGGGAAAGATCCTTAAGCACAATGAAAATGTGCCTTAAACTGAATCTGGATACACATTATGGGCTAAAACATGGTGTAGAAGATTTCAGAACAAATCAAGGCAGGTGTTTCCAGAGAGAAGGTAAGAGAGAAGTGTAAGAAATCAAGAATTTTTGGGTTTGAAAAATGCTTTCAGAGCTTTAACTGCTTTATTAGTGTTAAGTTTCTTGTCCCCAAACTCTTCTCAGCTGGAGGAAGCCCATGTTTGAAGCCTTCTCTTCTGTCAGAAAGCCACACAGATTTAAACTTGTCAAAATCATGACACTCTCCACACTAGAAAATGCAACTTGAACTATTCTGTACATCCTCATCTGACATCCATATTTGATAAAGACAAAACCACTATCTAATAATCAGATAAGTTTTTTACTAGTGGGCTTATTATTAATAAAAAATTACTTTTATAACTAATTTCAAAAGATACAAACATACAAAATGAAGCATGCAACAAATCTTTGGTTTTCTTTTGTATTTTTATAGACAATTCAACAGTAACAAAAAAAATCTAGCAGCTGCTAAATGAAAGCCAGAAAAAAACCTTGCATTAAAAAAATCACTAAATATTACTCTGAGAATAAATAGTATCAGTTTTAGAACTTGTTTTGTGAAGAGATTGCTTTTTAAATATTTGGGTAAAGCATCTTGGACTTTTGATTCAGATTTAAGTCCTATCTCATAATTAATATTGAAGAGAAGCAAAAGTGATCTATTCATGGCATCTCAATATTGATAACTGAGCTGCATTTGCAAGAACAGGGAGCACTGAAATAATCTGAACATCACACCTCTCCTCCAAATGAAAGAGTGTCTCCCTCTGGCTCTCAGCAATTGAGAGCAGGGATGTGTCTCTAAAAGGTGGAATTTTTTCAAAAGTGTTGGAATGATTTAGAATCCCACTGGGACTCTGTGTCTAAAAGCTGTGCAATTCTATGCTCTGAATATTTAACTGCTGAAGTAAACATCTGAACTGTGTTAACTTCAAGTGGATTAGGACATCACACCACTAAACAGATTCTAACACACAGTTTAAATGCAGTTTTCTGATTTGATTGGTCTTTTAGTTTGTTAATTATAGTAAGAAAATGTGTGAGATGCAATATATTTTTGGTCTTTTTTGCTAAGGAATGGAGGTTTATGCCTCACATCTATCTGGGGTTTTTTTCCCTGGTAACTTTGAACCTATTTTGAAACACATTCCATGAAGAGAGAGAGCTCAGAAAGGCAGCGAGTTCCCACAGCTTGCCAATGCTCAAAGCAGTTTAGTTATCAGCCCCCAGGGTTGGGTGGGGAGCCCCTGTGAGCTGCCCTGTGTCTGTTTGCAGGGAGGCTGCAGTGTGTGTGAGCTCCGTCCTAAGCACCATCCATTGCACCAGGAGAGAAATGGGATCAGCATTCACGCTCGGGAAGTTGAGTTGGGAATTAAAAATTAGGCTCTGAACCAGACTTCATCAGTTTTCTGTTCGAGATATTTCGTGTTTCAAATACTGAGGTTTCGCACTGGGTCAATCTCATTACTTTTTAAAAAGAAATTGTTGAAAATAACTTTGGGTGAGATGAGAGCTCATGTAAATTGTGTGTCCATATGCACACACACACACATATATATTATAATGTGAGCTGCAGCTGGCTTTATATCTCTGTAGACAGTTAACTGTAGAACTGTCAAAAAGGAAATAAAGGGAATTCACAGAAGTGGAACAGACTCTGAATCTTAGGAAAGAATATGGTTAATGAAATACATCTACTCAAAAGGCAGTGCTACATAAAATGTAAAAGAGTCCAGGTTATGAATCTCAATAGCTTTGAACAAGCTCAGACCACTGCCACAGAGCCAAGTTAGTATGGCCCAGATGTGACATTGGATGGAAAACAGCCTGGAGGAGGAGATTTCTTCTTTAATAAAGAGTCATATTCTGTGTGGGGTTTTATATGGATTTATCTATACATAAATGCATATGCATAGTAGTTTTCTTTATCATTCAATGCTATCAATTTAAAATGGGTACATTTCTAAACTTTGGCCTAATATTATTACAAAAAATGAAAGTCTAGTTAAACTTTGTGGCATTTTTGTGTCACCAATAGGATCTTTCTGGTTTGGGGTTTGTATCTAAATCACTGGGTTTTAAAAATGCATCTTCTGTAGGATTTCAGTTATACTTGTGAATGACTGGCATGTCTTAAGTAAAAGATCTCTTGTCCCCAGTGGTGGGTAAAGTCAGAGCTGTCGTCTTTGAGTTATTTTATTTCATGAGCTTTTAATCATACCCCAAGGACATGTCAAGCTCTTGCATGCTCTTTCTTTCAAGTATATTCTTTCACAAACACAGGCTGTGGAGGAGATGCTGTCATTTCTTCTCTTGTTCCTCTCCAAGTGTATATTCATAATGGTGGGGTAAACTTATAAAAAATCTCATATCATAGTAAATTGCAATTTGGTGAGGTGGGGCACAATTTCAAAGGTTTAAAATTTTGGTGGTTGTAATACAACAGCTAAAGTACAGAATGTGCTTGCAGTAAATCAATCAGTGCAGTCACTCTCTAAATAAATACTCAGTTTGTTAATTAGATGAAGTCAGTTGCCCTCAAAATTATCTTTGTGACATTTCTGTGAATGTGAATTAATTTGAAGACATTGTGAGATTTGTTCACAACTTTATTGAATTTTCTATGCCTGAAGCATCAATAAGTATATTTATAGTAAAGCTATTGAACAATTTTGTTGGGTTTTTTTTTGATTGTTGTTCTCATGGATCCCAGCTGGCACATTCCTTTGTCTCTTATAGAGCACAGGATCTGAATGTCCCAAGGGTTCACATATTTTTAGAGGGGACCTAACAGCTGATTTGTCCTGCTTTTACTGCTCAGGATAGGGTATTGTCCTGTTTCTGGCAGGTTTTGCTACAAAAGTGTAATGATGTCTATTGCAATTGCTGTTATTTTTGTATTTTTTATTTTATAGCTTCATAGGTAAGTAAATATTAGGTGGGGACTCAGTGTCTGAGTGTCATTTAGAGCTCCAGGCTCTAAAATTGCCTCCTGTGAAACTTCAGTAATATCTTTGAATGGCTATGTATTAACTGACTGACTCAAATGTTTCTTTGTGCTAAAGGGAGCAGTGCTGCTTAGAGAGCTTGCAGTTTGCTAGACATTTTTGAAATGAACACCAGGAAGCACAGTAGTTGTATTTAAAATTATTTATTGATGGAGAAGTAAGTGAAAGAGTGATATTTAGACCAAGAATTGTTTTCAGGTAGAAATAGCCTGTTTTCCCCTGAAGCTCATTTCTGAATTTCAGGAGAAAAGACAGTCATAAACCTCTAAAAATATCTGAGGCTGAGTTACCAGTGCTGAGCATTGCTGCTTTCTCTCTGTGGTACATTAGAAATCCACAGGTATGTCCTTAGCTGAATGCTAGGACTTCAGCTTTGTAGCTGACAGGTTAGCCTGCTTCTGCTTGGAGTTCCAGCTCTGAGTGAAAATTCCCAGCGCTCCTGCCAGCCTTTCCTGAGGTGCCTTTGCACTTAATGAAGTGACACCATCTGTCCCCTCTGCAGGCTGAGGCCAGGTGGGCACGGCTGGGCAGTAGAAAGGTCTCGCTCAGCCAGGAGCCACTGGGGATGGTGGGTGCAGGACGCAGACCCTGAGCTGAGTGCCTGACTCAGGTTTGCCTGGGTGGGGTGGGGAGGGTTCCAGCCCTGCCCCAGCAGCTGCTGGGCTCTGGCTCTGGCACAGCCTCCCTGCACGTCTGCGCTGCGATCTGGGCTTCTGGGAGAGCATCACGGGGCAGATGGGACCGTGCACAGAGATCTCATCCTGTCATTGCAGCTTTTGCTGACACAGTCTCTATGCCATGCACAGAATCTGCCTCTGCTTTCCCTCTGCAGCAGCTTTGCCAGCAGACTGTCACGTACTCCTTGTTGTGCCTTTAGCTAATCAGTTCTGGAAAGGAAATGATGTACAAGATAATCTGAGCATGGAATGTTTATATTATCATCATCTTGACCACAGATTACCTCTTCATTCTAAAAAATGAACCTCTCCAATCTTCCAGTGTGATGCTTGGAGAGACATTTCAGTAAATTTGTTCTCCAGAAAATTAACTTTAATGAAAAATATTGCTGTCATAGTCATAGACATCTTTAGTCTTTAAAACCCACATAGCATCTTGGAGTACTCAATCAACAAACAATAAAAAATAAATTCAATATCCATACAAGCTATCATCATGCAAGAAGCTTTTGCATTATGGTCTTACAGCAGTTTGAAATGCCACTTTCTGTACAGGCTTTAGATATATTTTCCACATTAAATAATAACTATGTATGTAATTGAACACGCTTAATGATAACTCCTTGCCTACTACAGAATGTTTACTGAATTCTAGTGGCCTAGTGTGACTGAGGTCATGGTACATAAATCTGATTGTATTCCCAAATTAAACTTATATATACTTGTTCTGCAATAACAGCAAAGCAGGAAAATTAAACAAGCCTCCTCCCCAGTGTAGCTTTGAGAGCTTGGGAAATTATAGCCCTGTTGGTCAGATTGGTTACATGGGAAGTTATTCCTCGTCCATTGAAATACTTTGTATTAATGCCACATACTGTGTAAGAGCCTGGTCTTGTAGTCCTTTGAAATATAAAGTGTAATTCTGTGACCAAAATATTAGAGATGTTCTGAGATTTTCGTACTGTATGTCTGAATAAAAATTACTAATGCAGAGATATCTTACTGCAGAAATAAGCAAGTTACTCATACTCTGGGTTGCTTATTTTGTTGGTTATTTGGTTGTTGTTTGCCCAATACCGCAACTTATAACCTCTGACTCTCTAAAAAATTGCTTTTATGGTTTACTTTTATGGAGGTTTTTATGTTTAGAGCCCTTTTCAATCTTGAAAGAAATGAAATTTCTTTCAGTAGCTGCTGTCTTGAAGCGTGAATTGTTTAGCATTAAGACTTGGCAGCATTTGAGTCACATTGCTGTGTAATGGTTGTGCTCTGTCACGTGTTCATGGGGCAAAGAGCAGCACAAGGACACAGCATTTTGAATGCTACACCACGGGAAGATTCTTAGGTTTCTCAGAAAAAAGTGCCTTTTGAACGTAAAGCTTAAATAAAGTAAATTCTGACATTACCAATCATCAGTGGACTACTTCTCCAGATGAGAACTAACCCCATCAACACTTGTTAGCAGCTGTGCACACCCCCCTGAAATCTCCTGTTAGTGATTATTTTTCCAATATGGTTTGACTAGCAAGCTGCATACCTATTGAAATCAAATACAAAGAAGTGCAGTGGAAGCCACCTAAAGCAGGATACATGAACTCACTCTGTCTGCTAGTAAAATTAAATTATTAATGGTTTAATTTCTTTTTTTTTCTTTCCACAGGATTTGAGGTTCCAATTAAATCCGTGTTTGGGCCATTGCTTTGCCTGCCAGTACTTAATCTTTTTCGAAGGCCTCATCACTTATCTAAAACAAAAGAACAAGGTAAGGAGAAAAAGTAATGAAATGCAGCATAGCACATCTGTCAAAGGAACGGAAAATAGCTTTTAAAAAATCCAGGATCAATGACATTTAAAAATTATTTGTTGAGCACTAAATGTGTTCATGTTAGGCATGTTAATTGTAAAGAATCTGTAAGTACCAATATGTCCTTGCATACATTGAGGCGTTTGTTGTGTTTAAGAGATTTACTGTTGATGTAGCCACAGGACACAAATGACTGATAGGAGTAGTTGCTAAGTGTACTTCTCTGTACTACCGAGTCCTCTGTAAGGTTGTTTGACATCTTAATACTGAACTGTTGAATATCATTAACATTTCTGAAGTTATTTAAAATTCACTTGTGGGTCAGTCTTGATTTATGTTTTTCAAATGTGCATAATGAAACACTGGGTATTCTATTAAAAGGCTTAAACTGTTTCAGCACTTAGAGCTGTACTACCCTTTGTTGTTGATAATAGATCTGTCCAAAATACCTGGAATTGACTTTTGCCTTGTCACTTAGGATTCCAATAACATAGAGCAAGGCAGGCATAACTAGAGGTGACAGAGAAGAGTAGTAAAGTGATTTATCCTTGACAGGCTAAGGATGTAAGGCAGATATGGTTTGAAAAATATAAACCTCTCCTGAGCTGCAAAAGTATAGCCTGCAGTGGCCACCCCTGCAGCCACTGCTGACATGCACAAGAGACAATATTGGGATCTCAGTTCTTTTTTTCTTTTTTTGTCCACTCATTTTTTCTGCATTCTCACATCCCTTCCCAGGGTCAAGTTCAAACTAATATTAGCTGGTGCAGAGCAGGCTCAGTGGCTCCTTAATATGCTTTCACCTCAGGCTCTTTATATGAAAGCCAGCAGGTTAGAAAGTTTGTTGGCCTCTCACCTTTTCAACATAAAATATCATGTATTTGGTTTGGGAGTGTTAACCACACATCTCCTCTAGGGTCTCTCTCAAGGATGCTATTTATAGTTTTGCTTTTCAAGCTGTGTAAAGGGTGTTATTAAGTAGCTGGGAAAAAATGTTTAATCATCAGACCATGGAACACCAAAGGCCAGGGAGAAAATTGCCGGTGGTATTTGTCAGCAATAAGTAGAACTGGGTTCAGTAGGTGTGTTTGTAAAGCAGATTTGTTGCTGAGGGGAGTTGTGCCTCCACATCCAGAGCTGATGATGGAAATGGCTCACTGATAGAAGCATTCCTGAAGTATTTCCTAGAACTTCTCTCAGAAATTACTTTTACATGTGTAGATTGTTATCTTTGCTATGTAAATCCTTTAGATTTGCCAAATAACTGGGTTTTCCAGGTTTCTGAATCCTGTCTTGCTGTGATTGTGTCTTACAGCACAGTCTTCTTCTAGGCTGCCCATCTACTGCCTCGTGTCTGCTAAAATTTCTCATGGCATTGGTCTCTGAGACTGAAAAAGATGATGAAACAACAAACATTTCTATAATTTAACAAAAATTACTCCCTACCATTGCTTATGGAAGCAAGATGGGATGCTTGTATAGAAACAGTTACCGACAGGGTCTACCTTCAAAAAAATTAATTAAGTTTTAATTTAACTACTCTTAATAGGATTTGAATATAAAGCACACTTGATTTGTCTGTTGCTCTTCAATTTTCTTTCAATTCCTCATAATTACATTTCAAAGCTCTTCTTTCAATAGATAAACATCTCAAATTTATTTTTAAAAAGATTCTCTTATATTTTCTGGTTTAAGAAAAATTGACTTTTTTACCTTCCAAACCTTCCTACTTCTTCATGTATTGGTGAGGCACATTAACAACTTAAAACAGATAATCTTTGTAATTATTAGCTTCTTATAAACATAATTATCTTATGATTAGTGCAGATGACATTAAAAAAAATCTTACACTGAAATGGTGCCTAAAATGAGTTATGTGCTAACTATGTATGCAGTTTAATTGGGACCCCTACTGATACTGAACACAGTTGGTTTGTTGAAACAAAATCAAGACTTAAATTATTACAGCGTTATATCTGGGATGTCTGAGTGTCTGTATCCCCCAGTAATTTTTAACTCTTTCACTGACATGAGAGAGTTTTTAGCCCAATGCCTGATAATAACATGAAGGTGGAATTTTGAGACAAAATTGTTCCTAATGTTCTATGGAAATTACATGGCTTTGCAGTCAACAAAAAGGATATTGAAAATGCCCTAAGGGAAGGCCACTTTGTGAGCTTCTTTGGAAAATTCTACAACAGAAAGAGATCTAATTAATATGCCAAGTTTGGGAGAGGCATTTTAGTCAGAATCTGCACCTTTCCAACATGGGAGAGTCCACAGTGAAAATGTGTGAATGCAGTGAATTTCCAGGGGATCTGCTCAGGGAATCAGACTAGCTCGCTCCTTGTGTGCTCTGAATATCTCCCTCCTTGTGTCCTTGTGGCACATTTATCCTGTCTGCCTGGAAGATGCTGATATTTGATGTGAAAAAAACAGTCCTGCAGCCAGAGGAACGTTTACTTTTGGGTTATAATTTCTGTGTTTAAAACCAAGCCCCATTATCACGCTTGTGGTTGGCTGGGATCATCTTTATGGTTTACTATATTTGCAGTTTCAACTGTAAACACAGAAAAATATCTGTGTTGCTTGTGGAGCAGCTTATTGTGCATATTGAACAGTAACAAACCTTATGCTATGGATGAAAGAATGTGATTTATCTGTGTTCTTAAGTGTACTAGGTATGTGATCAGACATCATCCCCATAAACAGTGTCTTATGCTGTGATTTCATAAATTCCTGTTAGCTTGTACAATTAGGGAAGTTCTTAAGCACATGAAATATCTATCAACATGTGGCTTCTTTGCACCACTGCAAAGTCTTGGTAGGGTTACAGGCCTTCAAGATGAAATGTGGTTTCCTGGACAATTTGTGTAATGGATCTTTGGGGTATTCATACTTTCAAGACATATGTGGATTTATATGCCATGAAAGATGAAGCATGCTTTGCAGTTTCTATTCTAGATACAGCACCATTTGAAATGCTTGAGATTACATCCATACAGTGGACAGTTTGCTCTGAGGGTCTTAAACATTCATTTCTGCTGGTTTTCATATCAGAGAATCTCTATTAATATTGCCATAGTGAAACAGGAGAATGACTGCTGGGAATCTCCAGCAATCAATGAAAAATACTTGGCAACACTGTCCTTTCCACTTTTATTAAAGGTTGTGAGAGCAATTTACAAACATTAATAACACATTACAGTAACCTCCTGAATCTCTGTGAGCATTCACTTCCAGAAAATTTAACCTAAGCTAAAAGTAGGTAACAGCTATGCTGTGACAGTGGAAACAAACCATTCTCTTGCTTGCCTCCTCTTTTTTGTGAACCCTCTTGGACATCCATAGAGTTTAGTTTCAAAAAATGCTCATGGGTCACAGTTTCCAATCTCTGTAATCTAATGTTTGAAGCTAATCTTTGATTATTCCATCAGAGCTCTGGTCTGTCTTGACCTTTTAAATTGCTTGAGCTAAATTATGAAATAATCTGAAGAATGAGAAGGAAACAAAAACACTAACAACATTTTCTAATAACAGTGTTCACCTTGTTGGAGCATAGGAACTCTCTCAGAATGACTGTGTTTGGATTTATATGCCATGAAAGATGAAGCATGCTTTGCAGTTTCTATTCTAGATACAGCACCATTTGAAATGCTTGAGATTACATCCATACAGTGGATGGTTTGCTCTGAGGGTCTTAAACATTCATTTCTGCTGATTTTCATATCAGAGAATCTCTATTAATATTGCCATAGTGAAACAGGAGAATGACTGCTGGGAATCTCCAGCAATCAATGAAAAATACTTGGCAACACTGTCCTTTCCACTTTTATTAAAGGTTGTGAGAGCAATTTACAAACATTAATAACACATTACAGTAACCTCCTGAATCTCTGTGAGCATTCACTTCCAGAAAATTTAACCTAAGCTAAAAGTAGGTAACAGCTATGCTGTGACAGTGGAAACAAACCATTCTCTTGCTTGCCTCCACTTTTTGTGAACCCTCTCGGACATCCATAGAGTTTAGTTTCAAAAAATGCTCGTGGGTCACAGTTTCCAATCTCTGTAATCTAATGTTTGAAGCTAATCTTTGATTATTCCATCAGAGCTCTGGTCTGTCTTGACCTTTTAAATTGCTTGAGCTAAATTATGAAATAATCTGAAGAATGAGAAGGAAACAAAAACACTAACAACATTTTCTAATAACAGTATTCACCTTGTTGGAGTATAGGAACTCTCTTAGAATGACTGTGTTCAATGTTCAATCAGTTTTACACTCTTGGAAGTTTAGACCCAATTGCAAATTAGCAAGAGGAATAGTGATCAATTCAAATGTCAAATAGCAAAGTCTTCTCTTACTTGGACAGGCATTTTATTGGTTTTTTCTTTCATCCTCCCCCACCCCCCTTTTCCATAAATATCTTGTTTAAATTTTGCAGCGTATTCTGTATGATAACATAAACCTTTTGATTCTGATTTGCTACACCTAACTACGATGGCTTAATGAAGGACATAACTACTGAATTATCCAGTGTCAGAATGTGCTTGCAAAATTGTTGTGCTCATGTCTCATCAACTTGTCTCACTGGGAGGGAGCCTCATTCCAACTTTCCCTGCACAATCCATTAGCAATTTAGACTACAGTGTCAGTGTAACTTCCAGAGATACCAAAGCAGACAATAGTACACTTCATTCCTTAGCCTTTTGTCTAACAAAACCTCATTTTGATATTAATGGAAATTTATGATGTAAAGGTGATTTTTTTCACGCTGTCCAGTACTATAAATCACATGTAAATGTACACTACCATTTGAATTGTGGTCTCATGAACTCTCCTTGTTTCTACTTATAACATCAAAAAGTAGTTTTTAATGACAGAATAAAAGCAGTTCTTGGAGAAATCTTGAATTATCTAGCAGTGAAATTTCATTATTCCTTTAATTATGTACATAAAATTAAAAAATGGAGTTGCTGTAGAATTCCAGCAATGCAATTTTTCAGTAGTGCACCACAGAGACAGCTTCTTGCAATATTCCAGAGTTCTGTCCTTTAAGATAAATGTATTTTTATGCAGTTCAAATTATTTTACAGATCTTTAAAGTATTATTTTACAAATCACTGATGTATTAAGTTGGCTTAATCATCTGTCTGCATTTAGGCTTCCAAAAGCACATGTGGTAGAGATGTTTTGTGGTTCTTCCAACATCTGTAAACCAGTGAATCGGTAACAGGAAAGATAAAATGAATAATTCAAAAGATAAATGGCCAGAGGCCAGAGATACTTACAGTATTGTTATATTTTTGGTTTTCTGCCTGTAGGCCATAATTTTATATATAAAACATTTTTTGTAGTAAATAAAGCTGATCACTATATCCTATAAATAATAACAGTATGTGCTTTTGCTAGCATTAGAAGGATTGTACCTTCTGTGATACATTTTGCTAGCATCAGAAAGGCAATAAGTGATTAAATATATATCTTCTGCCTGACAAATTTCACCTATACATCCACAGATGTAATCACATCTGTTCTTTTCATCTCCTGGCTGGTTATGCTTTCCAGCAGACGGGAGGCCTGTGGCACCGGAGAGGAGCTGAGCACTTTGGTGCCTGGTGTAGAAGATGAGCCCTGAGCCTCCCTCCTCAGGCTGCCAGTGAACAGCGAGGCTGCAAACATCAAGGCACAAGAGGAACTCAAATCACGCCAGGCACAAGAGCTCAGAAGGGACTTTTATCCCAGTGAAACTCTGCCAGGCTTGCAGTGAGATGGTCGTTTCCAGATCTTTTTCTCAAACTTGCAGGAGTGTTTGTGCCCAGGTCTGAGCTCCCTGCACTGTCGTTGCAGCTGTGAGACCAAGCACAGCATTCACACTGCTCCTCAGTAGTACACGGCTTCTAAAATACTGCTGTCCAAGCTCCACTTCACTTAGACTACACATAAGGGTGTTGTAATAGCTGAAGTAATCATTTTTCTAACTAACAAATAATAATACCAGAAATAATTTTATAAGCAGCAACCTCTTTGCTTGCAGCAACCTCTACTGCAACTCCTCTGTATTCCCAGAAAAATTTTTTTGAGATTTTCTTGGGTTTCAATGTTAGATAGCTTTCAGGTAGCTTACAGTATACTAAAATTCTGTCTCTAGAGATTCAGATAAAACTCTGTGTAAGCAGACTGATCTCATCTAATCCCTGGTAGGCATTCTTCCAAATCTTAAAACTACAGCTGTAGTCATGTCAAAGTAATTTATTTTTTTGTTTAACCCAAGTAGCTCAATACTTGGATTAAAAAAGAATAGGTGCAGCAGGCCAGGACTTCTGTAGGTGAGAAAGTTGAAACAGTAGTAACACTGTTTTGGTGGCACTGTTCTTTGCTGTACATGATAATTCAAGCTGAAAAAAACCCCAAAATTATAAAAATATGTTAACTATGGGAAGCAACTGTACAAAACCAAACCAAGACATCATGTGTAAGCTCTTGTGTAAGCTCTTAATTTAATTACTGCAGATTTATTTTGATTTCTATCTGAACCACAGCTAGCAGGGTTGTATTTGCTGGAAAAATAGATAATTTCAATGCAATCAACTTGTCTCTGTATTTTCTATTTCTTCATTTAAGAAGATTTTACATGTAATTTTCATCATAAAAAACATAATGAGATGTTAATACTGAATATATCCAAACTGTTTTAGCAGCTTGGCTTGTTCCATATAGTGTCAAGAAGTTTAGGGACAGCAACTTGGAGAAATCTAGATTTTTCAGGGCATTACTCCCCCTGACTCCTTCAGAAATCCCCTTGGAAAAAATTGTTCCCTCACATCCCCAGTGTCAGGAAGACTCTTTTATTCAACTGGGTATGTACAGACCTACCCAGTCATCCAGCTCTTGCCTTTCATCAGTGGGATGCATAAAATTTGCAGTTTCAGCACAGCTTGTCCGGTGGATCTCTGCCTGTGTGCTCTGTAAGTAGGAATGGAAAGTTCAGACCTGTCTCAGAGCATCTCACAGAGTTCAGGCAGCAGCACTCTGACACCAGCATGCTGGGCACTTAGCCATGCCTTTGCTCAGTGCTCTGCCACCCCCAAATTTGCCTTAGGCAGGGCACGTCTGCAGTCATTCCTTACTCAGAGCACTTGGAGATTCTCTTCCAGAAATCTGATGGCAGAACTGCTGGGGGCCATCAGCTGCGAGAGAGCAAAGTGAATTTCTAGAAGACAGGTTACTTGCCTGTCAAAGTAACAGGCAAGTTTGAGCACTGGATGTGCTCCTTCACACTTTGCTGCTTTTTTTCCTCCTTCTCAGTCTCTTTAAAATACAATTACAGTTCACCATCCAGGAGCAAGGGACAGGAATTGCTCCAAGTGTTGGAAGGAGTGAGTATGTGCTATTAGAGAGGGTGCTGCAAAGAACTTCATGGCAAAGAGCAGATTCTGGACCAGCCACTGTCCTTTCATGGGTCCTGCAGGCTGTCAGATACAGAGCAGGCTTGGCTCTGCAGGTGGCATTCACCTTCATCCCAAATAGTGCTGGATGGACATTTTCAAAGTCATTTGGAAATAGGAGGACAGACAGAGATCAGGGGAAAGTTGGAATTATAATTCAATGATCCCATATTTATAAATTATCTAGTATCTATAACACTTTAAAATAGAATTTATTTGCTTTAATAATTAATGGAAAGTTCACAGTAGGTAATTTATTAATAATACAGTGTCATCAGTATGGATTACGTCCAATTCCTATTTCCATTCTATTGAACCTACTGATCTGTTTTATGGCAGCAGCAAGAAGCTCAGTTTGAAACAGTGAAAGGAAGCCTATTACCTTGTTTTCAAAATAAAATATGGAGATATCTGTGGAATACAAAGCTTCTGTTTGAGGTCAGGAATAGCTACAAACACAGAAGGCAGTGTTTCTGTTTAGATGATTACTAAAGGTCACAATGCAGAAAAATACTGGAATATGTAGGCACTTAGATTTGAGTCACACCACTAAAATCAATGGAATTACTTTTATACTTATTGGCGTAATTATCCTATTGAGACATTTACTTAAGTGTTCTGCTGATTCAGAGCCAGAATATACAAGCTTGCTGCAAAGGCAAAGCCTGTCACATTTGAAAGGTGCAGTTTGCAGTTTCCCAAATTCATCATTATTCCATTACTAATTTCCTCTGTTTCATGTACCCTTGCTATATAAATTAGTATTGTCCCCACAAAAAGTGTGTAGATACCAGTTTGAAAATGAGGTTTTTATAGCAGTGGAAATCAGTAGGAAGAACCTATTTATCTTTATCTGCATTGAGATTTTTTTTCTTGTTTTCACCAAGCAGGTTTCTCAAGCTGCAATACTCTGACATTGTGTCTGAAAGAATTTGCTGCAGAGTAACAAATCTCGATGTTTTCAGGGAAAAAAGCCAATATCTAGTTAGTGATTTTGCCAAAGAGATTAGGATTGTAGCTCTTAAGAAGGTAGATCTGTTTGCTTCACTGAGAAAATTACAAACAAATATGCAAAAAGATGTTGTTCCAGCTATGATGGTTTCATGTAAGCACTGTAACAAGTGAAAAATTGATAAAAATTGGAAGCAATGGAATGGGTGGATTAAGTCCATATCCAGAACTGCACACTGTATCAGCACAGGTGATTTTCTATTGCACTCTGCTGCTGGTGAAGCCAGAACTCTTGGTGGCTATCAGAGTTCTACTACATGTGTGTTTGTATGTACAGCCCATCTGCTTTGTAAGTTTTAGGAGAAAGGAGTGGGAAACTCCTGTTGTGATTATATTTTTAAGTGAAGGATGCAGTGCATTGGTTGCACAAAATATTGTTCAAGCACAAATTCCTATATTGACCAATAACTAAATTTTAGCAGCATTTGTTTTGGTTTATGCTGGGTAAGTGCAGGAGAACTTGCACAAGGATGTGTAGATGACACTTGTGTTTGATGTTTAGCACTGTCAGATTGAAATTGCTGGGAATGGTGGAACTGGTGGTGGTGGTGGCTGCAGTTCCTGGCTGACTCTGAAGATATCTGAGAGAGGAGGTGTATTTATCCCCTGCTTTCACTGAAAACTGGTGTCTTGTGTTTGTGTGTTGTCAGTCTCACGTGGGTAGTTGTTAAATCTGGCTAGGGAGTATCCATCAGTAATGATAACAATTTTATGGTAAAATAGCAAAGTTATTTTGGAGTGGAATCTGGTGACTTCTAAAATGTTTTTTACAAAGCTGATCTGTGTACTTCATTAAACACTATTTTCTCCAAAACTGTCACCTCTGATTCAGACACTGCCTCAAATGATGTTTTTCTTATTTAGAAAGCAGAGGAAAAAATGTTCAGGGTTTTCTTTTAAAATTCTTTCCTTTTTTTTGGACTGAAAATGTTTCTCGAGTTCTCTTTGTCAGTATTCACTATAAATAAAAAGCAGCTGATTTACAAGAATATGCCTTACAGAAGTCTATTTATGGCTGTATAGAACTTTACCAGTTGCGTGGAATTTTCTTGTTTGGGCATTTCTTAGGCTTCACCTGGTAGAAATCTTTCAATGGTATCATGAGATAACCAGTACAGCTGAGGTATGACAGTGTTTTATGATTGTTCTTTAAATCAATGCATTTTCACTTTTAGAAAAAGCAAAATATCTCAATAAATGTAGAAAAGGTTTATGGAATCCTAATAATTCATTCATTTAGACTCTGATTTTTTTTTTTGGTTTTGAGCATTGCTTGCATGTAAATGTTGGTGATTACCCTAAAACATGTGTTGTATCCCTTGGAGTTTCCCCTTATCTAATGATGAAAAGGTTTTCCTGCCTTGTGTGTTACTAAATTAACATTATTCAAATAGGGGTGTGTGCACATTTCAGGGTTTAGAAATATGCAAAGGCACAGTTATTATTTTGATTTATAGAATTAATATGCTGACTTAAAATACAAAAGTAGTGCTTTGTGGTAGAACCGCCTGCATCCTCCTCACTTTAACTCAAAGTACGAACCATTAAAAGATCAGCATAGTTTACATGAAAGAGATTTCCATAAACACAACATCATGAAATACCTTCTCCCATACACCTGAACATGGGGAGGAGGGAAAAATTCATTCTTAAATCCTTCTAGCAAAACTGTTGCTGATCTTTAGACATTTGTCTTTGTGCTCTTTCCCTTACCACTTCCCAGCCAATGGACAAGGACAGAATGTATTACTACTTTCTGTGTGATTCATTCCTTAAAAAACAATCTGTTCTTTTAGTGGCACTTGTTATTAATCAAGGTTTTTTTCCTTTCATTAGAGTAGTTGTTGGCTCAATCACTTCAGTATATGCAATCACTAACTTTTTCCATTACACTGGTGAATAGGTGCTCTTATATGTCTGTCAGAGGGATGCTGGTACATTTAGTATGATGCTTTGCAATTTCAGTGAGAACATTAATGGTTGAAGTGTGATTGCTTTTTTTTTTCCTTTGAGAGAAAAAGTGTAACATGTTCTCCTTAGAGAGAAAAGAGAAAAGAATGATGGAAATTTCTAAACTCAATTTATTTTTCTATCATTAAAATGTTGAAAAGTACCAAGGAATACTCTTGCAGAATCAATCATTTCATAATGTATCTGCAGAGGCCCTATCCTGAAGAGAATGCTGAAAAGACTAAAGTATCAATTTTGTACAATAGTCTGTGTTTTTGCAGAATATAGCACAAAAATTCTCACTGTTGCAAATGAAATGGAGGAGGGAGGGTGTGTGTACATAAAACCTTTATGGACATGGTATTGTTTTCTGTGCAAAATGTGGGAACAGATAGAAAGACAAAGGAGATGTAATACATCACTGAGTAATTATATCTTTCCTTAGCTTTCTGTGAGCTAATTTGCAGAGGAGCCACAGGTCCCAAGGTATCAGCCCTTTTGCCAGGGACAGCAGGCTCTCTGTGCCCTGCTGGCACTGCCCTTCTCCCCCCTCATTGCTGCACAGTGGGGCTGAGCTGTGAAGAGAACACCTGGGGCTCCCATGGGCAGAAGGACGCACTGCACTGATGCCTTAAGTTTTAGCCTTCATATTTTTTAGATTCTGTACTGCCTTAGTGTGTGACTCTGAACTTCATATGAAGTGTTAGCAAGTTCTCCTCACAGTTTAGTCAGACAAAACAATCCTTTTCCAGCCCAAGAACCAAGGACACTATTGCAGGTTTAGGCTCAAGAAGTATAAACCAGAGTGAATTGAGGGGAGCAATCTGAGAGGATGGGACTTCATAACCTGGAACTGTAATTGGACAATTGACCCCAATATGTAAATAGACCAAAACTTATATAAGTGTAAAAACTTGTGATTTGCCATGTATCTTGTGTCCATTCTGGTTCCTCTTGGGTGGAGCCATGGCCAGGACCTTTCACTGCCCACAGTGTATCCTTTAAAGGCCTTTTAATAAATACCTACTTTATTCCTTTAACAGTCTCTAGCCTCTGTTCCAGTAGCCTCTTTAGGCATTACACTGCTGCCCAGTGCTTCCCTTTACTCACGTTAACACTGAACACTCACTGATTCATCCACACACACTCTGGATTATTGCTTGGAAGGTAACAAGTAATGACGTTCACAATATTTTGAATTTGATGATTTAGTGCTATAATCATTCTTGATACTGTTACAATGTCATTTCTTAGTACTCTGATGGTCCTATCTTTGGGCCTACTGGCTCATTGGATCCCACATCTATGTTTTTATATTCCCTTAAAAAAAGAAAGAAAATCACATGAAGTGTTTGAGTATGCATTTCATTTTGGTGCAGCATGCATCATTATGCTGGAATATAAGTACCATTTAGGAAATGGCCATTATGTAGAACCTTTCAGACTTCTGAAGACGTTCTGCACCTCCTGGGGCCTCCTTGCTACCTGTGAGGCACATCACCTGTGGCTGCAGCTTGGAAAACAAGAGTGAAACCTGCCCAGTCCACAAGAGAGATCCCAGCTCCAGCCTGAGTGGGCACCCTGGCAGTGGGTGGCTGTGGATGAGCAGAGTGATGGCACCCCCCTTAGAGTCTGACCTTTCAGATGAGTTTCAAAGCTGGACTACTACAAGGGCATCACTGAGGGACGGGATGATGCCACACTGTCTGCTGAATGGCTGAAGCTCCTGAACTCTGCAGAAGTTCCTGGCTCATTGTTTTTCAATGAAGACATTATTAATAAAGAATAAATTCTTGTTCCTGTAGAGATTTGATGTCAGCAAATGCAGCCCTCTGCTCTTGGCCTTGTTTGTCACCTGTGCTGCGTATTCAGCTGGGTGACACACAAGGCCGAGGCATAAAATTTCTACTTATCCCAAGATAATTATCTTTTTAATTTTTTTTAGTATGTCTTAAAGCTTTTATTAACATTTTGAGAAAAATAGGAGCTTGTTTGAGATACATGATATTCTGCACTGTATAATTTATCTCTGTGTACTTTCTAGAGTTAATGAAGTTATTGAGTAATCACACCATGTCCCTTGCAGCTTTTTTGGCTTATTGCATATGTGAAATAGGCAGTGATATATTAGGGGCTGTCTCTTATAGAAGAGGTGTGGATCATATTAACAGCCATTGTACACTTATATTTTGAGTTTTACAACTAATGGTATTTATTGGTTTTCTTGTGTTTTGTTTTGTTTTCATTTATGTCTACTTTGGCTTGTGTATATCTGAACAATCTAGTGGTTTAATTGCCAATAGAGCCCAGGCTGAAAGTCAGTTTTTAAGGAGTCCTGGTCTAATACCAAAGTAATGCAGTGTATGAATCTGGTGGGAGGAGACCAGCAAGCAGAAAGGAGCATATGGGATGTGGTTACAAATTACTGTGTTCTTTATCTGCCTGTTGGAACATGATGCTTTAATTGTGAAATCTGAGGAAAGCTGTCTCTTCTGGATCATTGCCTTCTCATTGTTACTTTTTTCCACTCAGTTATTCTCATATTTTAAATAAAGGCTCTGTCAATAAAATTTTTTAAATAAAAGTAAGAATAGATGAGTTGGATTGGATAAGATTTCTAAGAAAATAGCTGTAACCAACAGCTCTAGGTTTAAAATCAATTAGATGATTAAAGGTGCAGAACCTCTTGGGTTTTGCACTACACTGGTTGTTCATTGAAGCAAGTAGTTATTTCCTGAGAAGTTTGTTTCTCCATCCATGATGAAAGCTTTCTGGAATTGCAGAGCAGAAGTTTTATTGTGTAGGACCCTGTTTTAGTAGTCAGCTGGAAAACTTTAAATACAGTATTATATCAGTAGGTCACTCATGTGCCATTTCAGCAACACTTGTCAAGGATGCTGCCCCCCAAAAGAACAAGTTTTCTCAGTGAAGAGCTGTTGGGAAAGTTCATCTGCAGGGGCAAGTCAAGCATATGAAAGAAAAGGACAAGCTGTGTTTAAAATAGCCCAGTCTTTCCCAAAATAATGCATTGTTGAACTGTTAATCCATATATACCAGTCTTGATAAACTTTGTTGCTTCATGTAGGATGGTGAATTTTCTTTATTTTAGAAAATCAGCAGTATTCAATGTCAAAATCAAATTCAATCATTTCTGATACTATGTGAAAACAATGTGATGACAGTTGGAGAAAAAATTCCTGATTAAATAGCACTTACACATGGTATCATTATTAAGCTACATACAATTATAATGTTAATAGACAGTAATGTTCATGTGATGCAGTTGTTCTAAAGTACACAAATAATGCCCATTGCAAATACTGTCAATCTACTGTTGAAACTGGCCTGACTGTACCTTAGTGTGCATGTGCAGACACTGCCTGGGCTCACTTCTCTGTTGCTTTACAAATCCACACCATTTGGTCATAATTCTTTTCAGCCAATTTCCAAGTATTGCTTTGTCCTTTTGTTATATGCCATGTTCAAAGCAACCTCCAGTGCCCCTGCAGATTTATTCTTGGGTCCAGTTTCAATTCTTGGAACCCTACCAAATTTGTGGTTATAAGAAAAATGAGATTGTTTAATAATATTATATACACAACACTTTAAAACACATTCCTGTTACTTAAATGTGTTTGCCCTTTCTTGTAAAATGTGTACAACTGGCACACCCAGAAGTTCATCAGATTTAGCTGTTCTGAACCAAAGTTCAATTTTGATGCTCTCCAGAGGTCTAGATAAGACAGATATTACAGAGGTGCATCCCTGCTCCATCCGTGTGCAAGCAGCCACTTGGCTTTTGCCTGGGGTTGTTGCAGGCTTCTAACGAGGAAGAAATATAAGCACACTGATGGGTGATTTGCATCCTTCCTAAATTCATTGCCTTTCTTAAAATACTTAGCTGAATTTAGTGCTCAGATTAAAAATGCTATTTCAGTAATTGTTTAAAGGCCAACTGGTGAGGCACTAAACAAAAGCCATCATGTTTGTAGAGCAAAAAGCATTTTCTGTAACAGCTTCTTGCTATTTGTTGATGTGGTGGGGAATGGGAAGGCTTTGAAACCTACTCTATGAATCATTCCCAGCATTTCACTTTACTGAAACGTGAATATTACTTTTAAATGTGTAACTACGCTATTAGAGCCTTCTGTGATTTAGAGAGATCTTTCAGAATACTAAAAAGTCATTATTTACTTTCTTCCAGTCTATTAGTGCAGAACAAGGCTCACACTGGCTCTGCGGTGGCAGGGTTGATTGGCTCTCGGTGGACTTGTCTTGTTAATAGGAGGAAAGAGGCTCTTGCTGGTATTTCTGCTCCTGCCTGGAGCATGACTTCTCTAGACAGCCGGTTGTGCTGCATGTGATCAGCCTCCCTGGTGTGACAAAGCAGGGACCCTCACACCCTCACCTGCAGTAAGTGCCTGCTCCTCACCTGTCCAGAGCTCCCAGAGTTTACCAAACACTGAGAGTGAGCAGCAGGTACCAGGAGGAGTCACCTCAGTGAGACATCAGCCTTGTGACGGTGGAGTAACTCCAGCCTCAGCAAGGTTTGGCAGCTCTCTTGGATCTCATAATTTTCCCTTTCCGTGCTCCTTGCACATGCTCGTGGAGCTCGCTGATATTTACATGATGGGGCTTGGATCACTTTGTCTCCTACAAATGGAATGTCTAATGCACTCTTTGTCTCATCATTAATTAAACATTGGTGATGTTCTTGTGTAGGGTAATTGTGTTTCTGACACAGCTGCAGTAAATGTGAACTCTTTGAAAGCTTTGCAGCAGTAGCTGTAGCTCTGCAGCCAGGAGAGAATAAAAAAGAAGTGTTGTGGAGGTGATGTTTACATACAGCTCCTTGCAATACTCCTGCCAGTGGCTATTTATTGAACTTTAAATACATGTGCAGTAGCTGTCAGTAGCTGTATCTGAAATGGCAACACAGAACAAGCCAAGACCTATACAAAAATATAGGCTTTCATTAAGTTTCAAACCACTTTTCTAAAATCAGTAAAGCTGTATTTTCACCAGGGTTTATTAGACTGATGTCCATTAAAACCCTACCGTTAATTTGACTGCACATTTGACATCGGCAACAACCAAAGTCCCATTCAATATATCTTTAAATAGCTTTGGTTATGTCACAGTTACAGTTAATTTTCTTTTTAGTAGCTGGCACAGTGCTGTGTTTTGGATTTAATATAGAAATAATGCTGGTAATACACTGATGTTGTAGTTGCTGCTAAGCCGTGCTTCCCTAGGTCGAGGACTTTTCAGTGTCTCATGCTCTGTCCTTGAACAGGTGCACAAGGCAATGGGAGGGAGCATGGCCAGGACAGCTGACCCAAACTGGTCCAATCTTCGTGGTTTCAGTGAGAGTTGTGTGTTAAAAATAATTCTAACAAACAATGTGAAATTGGTGGTGGCCATTTATATTACGAATCACTAACAATTGAATAATATCTACTTTATTTTCTTCAGGCTATGGTATCTATTTTATGAATGCTCTTGTACTTCATAAATCATTCTCAAGAGCAAAAGGGAGAAAAATGAAAAATCCGTTTTCCTTCAACCCCTTGGGTCTTTATTTAATTTTTAATGAAATAGAGAGGATACTTCATCAATGGCGGCAATGGAGTAATGGCTTTAAACTGAAAGAGAGTGGGTTTAGACTGGATTTTAGGAAGAAATTCTTCTCTGTGAGGATGGTGAGGCACTGGCACAGGTTGTCCAGAGAAGTTGTGGATGCCCCATCCCTGCAAGTGTCCAAGGCCAGGCTGGATGAGGCTCAGAGAAACCCGGTCTGGTGGAAGGTGTCCCTGATCATGGCAGTGTGTCAAAAGATGATCTTAAAGGTCCCCTCCAACCCCAAACAGTCTGTGACTGATTTTGTGAGAAAAAATCTTGAACTGCAGCTACTGAAAAATCCCAACCCACAGACCAAAACAAATAAAGCCAAAGAGCTGCCTTGAGACACAAAGCAAATTTGAAATTAAATACATTTTGGAAGCATTTAAAGATTTGGCAGTTACTTAATTTAGCCATGAAATGTTCTTATGTAACATACAGCAGAATACAAACAGTCAATATTAAGCACTTACATGATTTTTAGCTGGCATAATCCTTATTTCAGGCACAAATGTATTAATCCTGTGTATTTACTTTCTGATTCTGGCTCAATAAGAGATCTGGGATCAGAACAATTTTGCCTTTAATGTGGTATTTGTCCTTTGTCCTTATGGTAAACATTGACTGTAAAGCTGGGCATGTGTCATAGGGAAAGCATCACTCAGCTGAATTCTGTTAAATGAAATTGGGCAACATGTTAATATTGTATGAGACTGGAAAAATATTTTTCTTTTGTTCCTTTAAAAATAAGCTTTCACAGTTTGAGGCACAATAGCACAATGAAATAATCTGATTTAGCCTCCTGTGTATCACTGACCCTTCTATTTTACACATGTACCCTTGTATTTTATTTTGTTAACACTGATATTATGTACTTCAATCTCCATCTAATTCTGATTTGAAGATACCAAGAAGAAAAAAAAAAGTAGTGGTCTTGGGAGGGTGGCAATGGTATCATTTGGTGTTTTACTTGAAAGATTAATCAACCTTAAAATAGGTGCCTTATTCCCAGGCCAAAAATTTCCATCCTGAGCTTCTTTCTAGATTATGTTTTGTTGTTAGACTTACAGTTGTTGCTTTCAATTTTATTGTTTTTTCTTAGATGGAGACTTAAATGCCTTGGTGAGCTCTTAGACCTTTCCTTCATAAATGTTCATGATTTCGTATTTTCCTAATGGATCAAATTATTCATTTTTTTTCTTAAATGTGAATACCAGGAGCAGATTCAGTCATCTGGTGCCTATCTTGCCCCATTTCATGTAGTAAAATGAGGCAATATGTTGTGGCTTTTTGGTAGAAAAGAGGAAATCTTGCAGTCCAGTCTTTAGCAGCAATGTTACCAGTGTCATGGAGTGGTCATGTTGCTGTTTTACTTTCAGGGACTTTGGTCTGCTGTCAAAAATACACAGTGCCTTTTACTTGCCTAGCCAGAACCCAGTCCATATAGCAGTTTTCTATACAGAAGAAGAAAAATCTCTCATTCTCACACTAATGGAATTTGCTTTAAGAAATATTCCTATTACAACCATTATTAACTTGGTTTTCAGTGCATCATTCAGATTGCAAGCATCTAGTAGGTATCTCATATCTCTTTCAGAAAGCAGTTGAGGAATCTAGATCATCTCAGTGCATTAGGCTCAGTCACCTTTATATATTATGGCACTTTAAAAGTCTATTTTAAAGAATAAGAATTAGAGCTTGATTTACATTAATGATCAACATGTAATTCAGTCAAGATTAATGCTTGTCTTTAGCCCTATGCTATCATTCTGAATTATATCAGCAGGTATTTGCATACTGCCTGAATTGTAAAATATAAAAAATATTCTTTATGGAGCAAAAGTGAAAATGCAGCTGTTTTATTATCAAAGGCACAAATTTACTACTTGCTGCTACTTTACCATGGATGGCACTGGCACCACTGACTTGTTCCTTTCTGTGGGTATTGCTAGAACATGTTGCTGATCATTTATTTCCTTCTCCAAATGTGCTTTCCCCAACTTGTTGCAGTGTCTGCTATTATCATGCCACTCATGCCAACTATACGTGGAAGTTGCATATACAATTCTTGATACATTTATTACACACAGAACAGTCTGTGAAAATAAAGCTCTATTTCATCAACTCTCAAACAGCATATGAAAGCTTCATACAGCCTTTAGAGTTCCATCTTTGTTGTGTACTGCCAGCAAAATGACTCTCTCTATAGCAAACCTAAACATTCTTCACACCCATTAGCAGCTGAAGCTCTCCTAATAGACAGTGTTTTTCTCTTATGCACTGTGATTAGTTGTTTTGCTGCCTTGGATGGCAGTTCTGCTAAATTTTTATTGCTTCCTGTGCTTATGGCTCATTTATTGTTTTTCATCTGTTTGCTTACTGAATAGATTTATTACCGTAGCATAAAATAATTCTCTTGAGATAACTGCTTATTTCCACAGAGGATTCTTCAGTTTTAAATTATTCTGCAGTTTTTGGGTTGTATTACTCACATACAGAAGAATTTTGCTAGCAAACTGCATGGATTCTGCATGGATTCTTTTAGAAGAAGCTCAGCAAGGAAAAAATTAAACTTATAAAATAAGTTATCACATTTAGACCTTTGCCTTTAAAAGAAATTTCCCTGAATGTCAATTTTCTTCCCAGACTAGAAATTCTAATGTTGCTATGCATTTTCAAAGGAACTGTGAAAGCTCGGTGTTTTGAGGAGATCAGATCACTTATCTTTCTCTAGATACATGATCAGATTTTAAAAAAATAATTAGGCACTGCACAACTGCAGCATATTCCCAGTCTAGGAAGAAGTGAGCATGTGTCAAGTCTCTGCTCTGAAGCTGCTGAGACAGGTTATCAGTGCAAAGCAAACAGCCATCTTGTAGAATGAAACAAAAAAAATCTCTCCAAATGCTGTCTTGCAGCAGTGGTTAAGCCGTCCCTGAATGCATTCACTGTGCAATCTGACCACTTCTTATGAGGTGTTTACATTGGGATGACTTTAATAAGAAAGAGTAATTTCTCTCCAGCACCCCAAAATTCAGACCAGGCTTTTGTAACTTACCATAGTGGCAAGGGTAGATACCACAGACTTCTGCATGGTTTATCTAAAAACACTTGAGCTGCAGATAAACCTGTTCTCATCTGAAATACATGGTGCCCTTAATATTAATATTAGGAATAGTTTCACATGTTGAAAAGCAGATGACAAGGGAATACATTCCCTAGCAACAATGCAGATACTGAATTAAATGAACAATTGGATACCAGTCTTGTCACAGATACTACATTTCTCTGTATCACTGAACATCAGGTAATTAAAAAGTTCATTTAGCCAGAGGAATTATTTTTATGAATTCACAAATATGCTTTAGGCAAATACAAAGGAAAAGTAATAAAGCTTAATTTACTTATGAACACTCTACCCCATCTGCTGTCTACCTATATTTCAGCATTCAGATAATCCAGAATCATTGTAGTATTCCTCTTTTCAAAATGTATTTAGCTCATTAACAGATAACTAAATTCTCACCTTCCCTAGAACATGACTACGAGAAACAAGTTAAAATGGTGATGAAATAATTCATTTTATTTAATTTCCAAAGAGCAGTATGTAATGTGACAGCACTCACACATGCTTCTTTTATTTAGGGATTTTGAGTTAAAGGAGTTTCTCATATTTGTATTGCTGCACAAACTGTCATGTCCATTCCTGTGGACAAGTGATTTCCTTAGATAATGGATTTCCTGTCTTTTCCAATTAGTAGAATAGGATCAGAGCTGAACAATGATTTTTCTCCTCTACATCTACCAAAATATTTACAGTCCTGTGAAATTCTGCTTGAGAACAGTCTTGAAAGGTGCACACAGAGTGGCTGCTAACCACAGACCAAAGAGAGTTGTGTAAATCATTACATTTTATTTGATTCTTTTTCAGTTCTTAGTTTTCCAATTTTCAGAAAAGCAAGTAGATCAAACTAGTTAGTGAGATTTTTCTTCATGTATGTCTGCTTAAAAGCTTATTTTCAAGTAAAAAGGATGATGGTTAAAATGAAAGGAGGAAATTGTGATAAGCTTATATTCTGCTCTTTGTAAAGCAGTAATTCACTAGTGAAATTAAGTGAGGAGTGATATACTCTAGGGTTCCTTTGGGAACTTTTTATTTCCACCCCCAGCCCCCAAACTGCAATAATCCATCCTGTAGGATGAATCCTTCAGTCCCAGCAGGGCCTGAAAGATGCTTGGAGTCTTTACCAGAAGTCAGGAAGTGGGGGTTTGAAGCCCCCTCCTCAAGCCCAATGCTGATTATTGCCAGAAAGTGAAGTGATTCCTGCAGGGACCTGCAGTGCCCTGGCACCTGCCAGGAGCCCCGGCCTCGCCCCAGCCGGACGGTGGCTGCTGCTGATAAACATCCTCTCCTGAGCGTGCCAGGCCAGTGGTGCCATTCCTCTGCCCCCTTGGCCTTCCTGCTTCACCTCTAAGCACTGAGGCAGCTCTCTCCTCAGCTCTTCTTGGCTTCCTAAAAGAGCACATTTGCTGCTGCATGTCGTCTTTGACAACACACAATTCCAGCTTTCCGCTGAAGCTTAAGGTGCTCTAAGTTAATACAGGAAAAAAGTACAAGTTTGTACTGTACTCATTTATGATCCTTCTGTGCTCCCTCTGTACCTCCAGCTCCTGGCTAACTTGTGTCACTTACCACAAATGGAAAAACCCTCACTGTGCAGTGCTGGCTCTAACCTGAGCCTGCCTCTTACAGAAATTATTGGCTGAACTATATTTTAGTGTATGTATTCAGAGATGTATGACTATGAACCAAATAATTTACTGTGAAGAATTTAGCTTTTTATTTAGTGGGAGGAGAGAGAACTTTTTATTTTATAAGCTACTTGTTCTCCTGGAGCACATTTACTGTTCAGGACATGATATTTCTGGTGGGAGATCATTTGTGACACTGAGGACATTTGTACATTTGAGCTGAACAGATTATTATTGATTTAATATGTGGAACTAACTCATTATATGATCCTTGACTATGTGTTTTAAATTTTGAATTTCATTGGGAATGCAGGACTAATTTTCTTAACATTCTTCAAATTTTGTCAACACACTGTTGCAGTTATTAATTTCAAAAATATATTCAAGCACATTCTTTTGAATTGTCCATGTGCCAGCTTTTGTCCACTAAGCATCATGAATAATAGTAAACCTATAATCTTCTTGTCACATTTCAGTTTTAAAAATCATTCTTAAGTCTCTCCAAATGTAGAGTGCTTTTCTACTTTAATTAAAAAAAAAAAGCAAACAAAAAAAATCCCACCACAAACAAAGTCCAAACCCAAATCCTTGCTGTTTTCTAACCATTTCTTATTCCTTCAGCTATCATCTGGCTGCTTCCACATTATTTCACTTTTTTTTTAAAGATGAAACATTTAAGAAATTACTTGGTCTGTGTAGAAATAGTTCTTATTTCAAATTTTCATCTAATAGAGTAAAAAATTGCAATACTTCACGTAAAGAATTAAGACAGCATTGAACTGTTTCCCTTCTACACATGAGCTGTCTGAGAATTTTCCATCTTTCCTTATTTCATAACCAGAGTGAGATGGTGAGGGGAGTGTAAAACACCAGGGAGTGGGGGCAGAGCTTTTGGATGTGAGGGGTGCTAGGTCAGCACAGGCAGAGTGCACTGGGAAAAAGGAGGAAATTTGACAGCTTCCCTAAGCAAAGCTGCAGCTCAAAGGTACCGAAAGGCAAGGATTGCACCTTTGTCTTTCATTTTCTCTTTGATGGTGCTGAACACTTCAGAACATTTGTTCAGTGGCAGGTGTAGCCAAAAGAGTTTGTTGCTGCAGACCAAAGAGTTCATTGGGAGAACAAGGGAAGAAAAGGCTGCTTTGAGGAGTGCTTCTTCTATGCCCAGAGGCTCTGTATTTGAAGTAGCAGAACTACATGCAAAATCAAAATGAGTACAAGCCACACCAGAGTAAACAATGCTATCCTCACTGCTTCCTGGGATTATCCTGTCTTTTATGATGGTTTGACTCATTTTGGGGTTATGCGTCAGGCTTGCATTTCAGATGTTATTTTCTTTTTTGTTCTCTTCTCATTTTTCTTTCTCTAAATTTCTTTTTCTTATCTCTAACAATGCTTAAGTCTCTATCAAAGTCCAAAAAACAGTAAATTAACACCAAAACCAGAACTGCATGTAATGAAATGCTTTGGGAGGGTTTGCTGGTAGACCATGGCATGGAAGGCTTTCCCAGGTTATGCCTTACCTGTGCACTGAGCCAGGATAGCTCTTTTTAAACGCTCTTCATAGCAGAGGAATAATAACTGAATTATTGAAAATAAATGAAGTGAGCATCTGCTCTAGGTTTTGGAGGCTATTATTACCAAATGTTGCTACATTTTAGGAGCCAAGGTTTGAAAACCATTAATGCATACTTGTTATCAGCTTAGTAGCACACCTGGAATTTATTGTGGGCAAAAATTTTATTAATGCAAGAATTGCATGCTAGTGAATTACCAGAAGACTTTAAAGACACATTTACAGTAGATAAATAAAATAGTGCAGAAGTTTGTGAGTCCCCAGAAGACTCACAGGCACTTGTAATCACTTAGTGGTGAGAGCCCCCTTGTTATCTCTGGTTCTAGCTGGTACTCAGGGCAGGGTATAGTTGGCTCTGTGTTTGCTCTGAACCTTGTACAGGTGTTTTGGATTACTCCAAGGAAGGAGGTTCAAAAAGTCCTTGGGACACTTGTTCATATCTGGCTACCTTCATTGTAAAAAGATTTGTTCTTATATTTAGTCAAAATTCCCCACACTCCAGCACGTGTTTGTTGCCTGGTGTCCTGCCTGTATCCTCTGCAGGAAGCCTCTGGCTCCACTCCACATCCTCCGGCTGTGTGGCTGCAGGTGGCAGTGAGGCCTCCCCTGGGTCTCTTTTCTCAAGGCTGAGCACAGACGGCTCTCATGCTCTCCTCAGTTCCCTGTGCCCCATCCAACCCCACCCTCCCAGCCCTTTGCAGGATTTCACTGCAATGCCCTTCTGCCCAGCTTGTACCCAGAGACACCAGATGAGACCCAGCCCTTGGAGTGTGGCCTCTCAAGTGCTGAACAGAGGAGAAGGATCACTTCTCCCAGGCTGCTGGCTGCATTCCTGCTAATTCCTCCCAGGATGCAGATGGCCATTTTCTGTTTCAAGGGCACACTGCTGGCTCTGGTTCAAGCTGTCCACCAGCACTCCCAGGTTCTTTCTGCAGAGTCCCTTTCTATCTGCCTGGTCCCACATCTTTACTCCTCCTGTAGGATTCTTCCACCCAAGACACAAGACTTCACATTTAATTTTGCTGAATGTTATGTGTTCCACAGCACCAACAGAGAATCAGGATGCAATCAGTTAATTGACCTTGGTTTCATACACACTTTAATGTACCAGAGGCATTTAAATGTGGAGGTAGTTGTCTCTGTCCTTCAAACATTGGCCTTTAGTTCTCTTCACTAATAGCTTTGGTCATTTAATAACGTATTTTACAGCAAGGTCAGGTTAACAGGAGTTTTTATAGGTCAATATTTTACAGGGAATTGGTGAACCAAAAACTGTAATTATGCATGTGAAATAATCCCTTGAATAATTGGTGGTGATTAACTGGCTGTTATCATTGAGACAGGTTATAGGGATTTGATGTAAGAGGTAGAAACCAACGTGCCAAACTTATGGCAAGTAAATATAATATATTTCACAAAGTCCACAATGTACTCTCTTATATCTTATTTATAGGGCAAATACAGCAATAATTGTGATTTTTATCAATTGATATTGCACTCTAAAAATTGCATCTTTATGGTAAGTCTTGATGACAGTATACCAGAGAGCTTCAAAAATTTGACAACCATTTTTCAGGGTACCAGATTAAATGATGACTGTTAATTGTGCTTAAAAGTTTAACCTGGTTAAGTATTTTATGCACAGATACATTTTTTTTTCCAAATACTTTGATATTGTGCAACAGAACACAGTGGCATAAGGTTCCTAAGTATCACCTTGCAGGGTTCAGCAACATTGAGATTGGTGTATGAACATCAACTAAATTCTGAATTTTTGGAATCAACACCCCCTCCTAAAAAGTGCTATAACTACAAAAGGAACAGGACAAAGTGAGAGAGAATGGAAAATCTCTGTGTAAACAGCAGTCATATTGTGGGTGAAATAATGCATCGTTCATTTCTGATTAAGTCCTCAGTACATTGTTCTGAAATTACTTCCAGTTGAGTCCTTCCACAGCCAGGAATGAATGATGTGCTGGAGATATGTTAGAGGTTTGGAAGGAGGAGCTAAAAGAGATAACTGCAATTGAAATATCTAAAAAGTAAATCATTAAATTTGTTGCACTTGAAGTGGTGTGTTTAGGAAGGAAAATTTCTTGTGTGCATCACAATATATGGACAAATGATAGGGAGAAAAAAGATCAAAAGGAACTGTGTTGATCTGTCAGAACAAAGGTTCAAAATAATTTCTCTTATCCCAAATATATTTCAAAAATATCAGTTTATAAAGTGTACTGAGGTCTCAGGTTTTGCTGTTGAAACGGTTTCATTTCCTACAGAATATTTAAATTTCCTCTGGAAAATGGAATCCCAGATGTTGCATCTTTCAGGAGACTGATCAAATTAGCTCCTGTACTCAACTATCCCTTTCCAAGAACACTTTCTCCAACTTTCTTAAGCAGACTGACCTTCACAGGAGGATTTTTCTGGGTTTATTGGCTTCAGACAGTGCCCCAGACTCCCCCAGCAGTTGGCTTCAGCTCATATCCAATGAACTCTCACAGGGCTATTTCCTGAGACACTGCTGTAAGGTAGCTACTGACTATTTTGGTAAAATTGCTCTATAAAGTGTCTGCTATTTCACTCTACTTATTTTTAAGCATGTTATGTACTTCATTCTAGAGAATGATAAATACTAAAGAACTTAATTAGGTCTACTTATAATTGCTTATGCTGTTCCTTTAAGAATGCAAATTCACCTGGCACAAAATTAAAAAGAATAAATTTAATAAGCGCTACCCTTTTAATTTGAATACAAGTCAAAATAGTCTGTAACACTCATTCCAGACAACATATACTATTTTTACAGTGCAGAATAATCCTGTTTTGTACAGCTGGTGCTAATTAAAATAAATTCACTTAATTCAATTTAATAAAACTAGCTAATTTAAGAAAAGTCAGTGCATTAAAATTTACTGTACATGACAACTTTTCTCATTTCAGAGTGCACCCTACCACCTCTGTTTGATTAGATTTCTTATTGTAAGTTCTGAAAAGGTTAATGAATACCCTAACAAAGCAGCTCAGGTTCTGTAATTGGGTGTAATAAGCTGATGTGGTGATGGGCTTCTTTGTCAATGTAATTCTAATGAGAGATCTTTGATGTGTTATAAAAACAACATAGAAAGAAGTGTAAAGAAAAGTACAACCTTCTGAGTTCCTGGTTTACAGATATGCTATAGAAATTGTTTCATTTCCTAGCTGATGTAAACTGCTAACAAAGCTCTCTACAGTTATATACTCCATATCTGCAAGCATGTTACCTCAAAAGCAATTACTTTTCACTCCCATAAACAGTGACAGAAAATTTCTGGTACAAGGATCAAACTGTAAAAAGGTGTCTCCTGAACTCTTGTTATCTGAAACCCAGTTGTGCTTTGAGTTTCTAGCTGAGATATCAGATTGCCTTCAAAGTGAATCTGCCTTTCACACTTAACCTTGGTTTTGCTGGGGTAAAAATGAGAGACTGGTCATTTTGCTCTGCTAAGAATCCATTTTCTTGATCACTCAGAAAACTCATCTCTGAACCTAGTTCCTGTTTGCAGTATTATTCTTTGAGAACATGTGATGAATTACACAAAGGAGTACAGCGTGAGTAGCACTAGCACTTCTGCGTGTCTGTTCTTTAAGTCACCTCACTGACTGATGTGTCCCAGCATTGCACTTGGTCATCTCACTCTGAATCCCACAGTGCCAAACATTTGATTCTTTCATATTTTCTATTTTGTGATCTTTCAACTTGAGGAACATGATTTTGCAAATAGTTTCCTATTTTCTAGCTTTGCCTTTCCTGCATTACTGACCTTCATTCTGTTTGTGTTACATGAGTCCTCAAGGATATGCAGTTCTTTTGTATGGTATCCTGAGCTTTTCTACATTCATGAAACAGCCTGCATTTCTTCCATCATCAAAGTTGGCAAGAACATTCTTTATTTTTATTAAAAAGAATTTTCTTTAATAGTGAGGATGTTTTACAAGATGGGTCCAAACTGAACCTTGAGGAATGAAATGCTTTAACCTTTTCTAAGCTCAGGATTTTTCTTTTGTTTTTTTCCATTCTTGCTGTAATAATTTCCTGATCTACCTTATAACATTTTGCTAATATTTTCCCTTGAGGCATAACATTAAATAATTTACTGAAATATAGATCAATAGCAGGTGCTGTGTTTCCTATATCTCATGTGGAAATAGTGTGGATTAGAAATAGAAATGGCTTGTGTGCAATAAACAGTGAAGGTAATTACAGTGGGAGAGGAGTGGGAGGCAAATGCAAGGTGAATGGACTGAACTAAATTATCACACTAAACAATGAAATTTAGATATGAACCAGGTTTTTAACATTTTATTTCCAGCTTAAGTTCCTAGTTTTCATATCTGCATACCAAAATGACTATATGCTATCATGTAATGATGAAAATAAACTTGGGGGGGAAAGAATATATTTCAGTGTTTGACAAATAGAACATGGAAATGTGAAATAAATTGCTGCAATGTAGGTGGGTAATGGAAACAAGTTCTCCATCATCCTAGCTGGGAGATCTTTCTTTAAGGAAACCTTTAACCCATCCTTACCATAACCAGTCTCCAAACAGCATTCAGTGTTTTCCGTTTATTTCAGGGGTTTGGTACATCTTCAGTTTTTTAAAGATCACGAAACAACTGGCTTTATAGTTAAGGCTCCACATTTCTCTAATTCATGTGGCTGTGTAAGTAGATACCTTAATGACAACTATAATTTTTTTAGATGAAGCCATCTTTCCATATATCTGAGCAGTGACTGGGTGGGACTGGCAGGGCCCTCCAGAGGTCCAACCCCTGCTCAGGCAGCACCACCAGGGCAGATAACCCAGGGCCATGTCCACATGGATTTTGAAATGTCTCCAAGGAGAGAGATTTTACAGCCTCTCTGGGCAACTTGTAGTTCCAAAGGAGCAGTATTAGTATGTAAAGTCAATGACAAACCACCTATGTGATTTCCATAAAATATATAAACTTGAATTCCTGAAGAATACAGTTGGACAAAATCTAAACTCTAACTCTACAAGTCTGCAGAAGTGTTTATCAAGCTAACTTTTTTCCTTAAGACTTAGGGAATGGTTATTTAGCATAGTACTTGTGTATATGTTATCAAAAGAACCTTCCAATTTAAATTTGTTGTTTATCTATACAGCAACAAAAAAGAAAATTAAACCTGAAACATACATAGGATCTGTATTTGTTTTTCTCATTCCTGTTTCCCCTGGCTAAGTCAGGCTTAGAAGAAGAATTTGATTGAAGTACCTTTGCATTTATGCATTTAGTATAGCGCTTTTTTATATATAGCATTTCTCAACTTATTCTACCTGAATTCTCTTCCAAGGAAAATGCATTATTCATTTTTATATATTTCTGGCAGTGGCCTATGATATTCAAAGTCTTGTTGTATGAAAAGCTCATAGGTTTGACCAAAAGAACTCCTGTGTCACGAGAACAGTGTTGTATCCACAATACCGTGTCCATCACAAATCTGAGTGTTAAATGACCACTTAAAAGAGACAACTCAGCCTTTCCTCAGTGTGAGGTGGACTGAATAAATACATATCCCTTCAGCAAGTGTACCTTTTCAACTTTTGTTCTCCTTAATTGTAAGAAATTATTTATACACAGTTTGGTTTTATATGAATATAGCCCCATTTCTGTTGACTTCTTGTCAGCTGGTGTAAATTGTGATTGTCCCCTAAGCCACTGAACCCATGAATGTTTGCATCAGGTTGGCATCTCCTTGAATAATGTGCCAGTAGCTTGCAGTGACCGTGGAGGAAAATTGTATGAAAATGAAGCTGAATGAGCCCTAGACAAATGTTTTTGAATGGACCTCTCAGGCTACAAAATAAATTTACATTTATAGTCTACTGTTTCTTAACATTACCTGCAAAAATGCAACCATTTCATATCAACAAGCTATATGAAAGGAATATTCAGTGTGAATAAAAGAAGAAAGAATCTGTATCTATTCCTTTCCAGTCTGTCTGGGTTTTAATGAAAAACTGCTAGTTTATGATAATGAAAATACTGAAGAAGCTAAATTCTTGAATTCCTATTCAGTATCCGTTTTTTAAAATTTCTTTTTAAAACCAGCATAATCGCACAGGCTATTCAAAGTGCCTTACAGATTGTTAAAATAAGCATTTTTCTCAAAATTAGATTTAGCCTTCATTTCTATTTGTCATTGTGTTGTTACACACAGAATATAAACATTATTTGGAAAACATACTCACCAATCAATCAGCACTTATTTAAAAAAAATATTTTGGGTTACAAGTGAGTTTGAATATCAAAAATATATGCTGCACTTCTGAGCTTCCCTCATTAAATCATCACCATAAAAAAGGCCTTATTATGTCATAGCAGGTAGAAGTGACACATGGAGTGATGAACTAATTCACTCTCCTGATGAGGCCATTCAACCGAGTCAACATTAGGGATTATACCCTGTCATAGTGGAAAACACATAAAATTTACTTAATCAGTTACCAGGAGATGAATATAAAAAGAAATCTCAATCAGTGTCTGCATGTGAGGAAGTATTTTAATTTTACCAGATACCTCATCACTCTGATAGAAATCCAGGGGGCAGTTGGATTCAGTTTTACACAGGAGATTCCTTGGTTCATGGCTTGCCTGTTTGTTTGTTCCCTAGTGCTGGATTTTGTCCCCGTCTGTTTACAAGGATGTTCACTGATGTTTAGCTGATCCCTCACTGTACAGTAGAGAGGCTGTTTGTGCAGGGAGACGTGTTGAGAGTAATAGCACAGCAATAGCAAAATGACACTAAGCATAATGGAAAGTTAATGGGAGGCTACCCTGGCTACTGCTAGGCAAGCTTGTGTCAGAGGGATTACAATAACCAGTATTATTTCTATTATCCAAGGCCTGTTATGATCTTCTGAGTGCAACTGTGCTGTAAAAGTAGGGATGGCAAGTATTGAAAAATTACTGTAATAGAGGTCTATAGAGCTCAGTGTAATTTTGAATGATTGCAGCACAGTTTCCATGCTACTTTTGAAAATCATGGCCCCACAAAGGGTTGTGGCATCCCAGCACTGCATTTAGAACAGGAGAAGAGTACACATCAATCTTCCTCTAAAATGTCATGAACAGAATATAGTTTGCTGTTATTTGCAGATTCCCAAAGAGTTTAAGGAAGATTGAAAGATGACAATAAAATGGTGACAATTCAGTTTAGGCCAGTGAGATATTTCCATTCCTCCTATTTTTGTGTATGCACTTTCTGTGGACAAAAAGTGAGCATTTGATCTTCCAGATCTACTTGCCAGCTAGTTTTATTCACTGATTCCTCAATTTCTTTTGCTTGTACACCAGCACCTATCTGTTTAATAAATAAATAAGTAGAGTTTAAGTGCATTCCTTACTGTAAGTGACTGACTTCAAAGCTCTTCATGCTAGATTGGTTCTGTGTATAAAAAAGGGGACAGAGCAAATGCACATTTCTTAGTTGACCAAGATAGTGAACCAGAAGCCATGGCCTGGCAATTTATTTCATTTCAAACAAACCAATTTCAGCTGATATTGTCCACCTCCAAACCAGGTCACTAATACTCCCATGATGTAAAATTTATCTGGAACTTCAACAGATTTACACTTTGCTTTAAAAAGTGTATAGTGGGAAGAAATGAGTGGAGTACCTATACTAAATAGAAAAAAATAATATTAAAATATTTTTAAATGTTTTTAAAAATATTAAAATAATTTTAAATAACAAAAGTGCTTGTAAGGAAACTAAAAATTTACTGGATACTTGAATATTTACAATCTTATCCTCCTCATCCCCCCAATTTAAAAAAAGGCATTCTCAAAGAAATTTGCAAATTATTGTGTTTCACATTGTTTTCCTCATTCATTGGCCCACTCTTGGACACATTCCTGATAATATATTTTATACTTTCAGGTGCCCATCTGAACTACTTCTTCTCTGATTTAAACTCAGCTAATAAGGCATTAATAAGCTGTAATCTTAACCAATGTTCTTGAAATGATGATGATGAATTAACAGCAAGTAGGAGAAAGACTGTATTATGTTCACTCACCCAGTTTAGTATTTTAGCCTTTCCAGTGATAGGGTCTCAGCAGGAGTTACTGTCACTGACCAGAGCTTTTTATGGAAGGAAATATTGTAAATGGCTCACTAGTGATGGATGCTGCTAACATTGGCTATAACCTCTCTGCATATGGAATATGAGCTTTTTTTATTCCTTCATGCCTTTAAGTTTCTAATGATGGTGGGCTTTAAGAGCAGGCTCCTGATTGTGCTTCTAATAAGTTTTTATTCTTCATTGAACTCTCTGTGTCAATACTGATCCTTTACTGTGTTCATTTCCAATGTCTGCAATTGAAGATGAATGTTAAAAAACATAGAGAAGCTCAGTGAGTTGAATGATGAATGATTAAAAAAAAGATTAAAGAGAAAATGTAATTCATTGGGAAAATATTCAAGAATATAAGTTTTGAAGTATTTGTCAAATAGAATATGGTGATCAGATTTTTCTCTAAATGTCAATGTAATAGAAAGTTACTAACAGATGAGCCTTCAATCTACCAAAGAAAGGTTTCAATATATATATTAAAAATGTCAGGTCTATAAGCCTCTGAGTATTTTGAAAGTAAAGAGATATTAGAATGCTTTTTTTGTTTGTTTGTTCGGGTTTTTTAGCTAGATCATGAAAGCACTGCAGACGAATATTTTCCATCCTTCTCTGCAAAGAATTGTCATAGCTGTATAAAATCCAATCAATAGATAAATCAGTCTTCTCATATAATAGCTTTTAGGTAGGGAGGACAAAATTCTGAAGGTGCCACACAAGTTTAACGGCATTTTCCAAAGTTCAAGCACATTATTTTTACTATAATACTAACGAGCATTGTTAAAATACCAGAAGACATTGACTCTCTAATAGCTCTCGTAATGATCTACTGTGTCCTGTCCTCCCAAGTTCAAGGGGGCATTCTGGTGGCCATACTTCTTTTACAGGCTCATGACTCTGTCAGCTCTGTGGGGATCCAATAAGGATTCAGTTCAGGATGAACTGAATATGTTAAAGGTCTGTTAAACAGTGCTGTGCTTGGATAGTGTGTCTGGTAGAAACTCTTCATGTAGAAAATGAATATGGGAGTCCATATATACATTTTTAAAGCTTTGCTTTTAACTGATGCACTAGTTGCATACAGAACAAACAGAAGGGTTCCTGTTGCAATCTTTTGCACTCCCCATGAGCAGACAGATAGATATAGGTATTGCAACTTGATTAATATCTATAAAAAAGCTTTAGTGACACTATGGACTAAATGCAATGTTCAAAATAGAGAACAAATTATAGCCTTGCGGAAATGTCACTTTTGTTTTATAGTAGAGTCTGGAGGAACTGGAAAAAATACTTTTATTAAAGGGATTGTGTTAATGGCTTGGTCAGAGGACAAAATCTTCTAAGAGGCTGAATGAAAAGCATAGTATGTCCTAAAGAAAGTCTTAATTCAGTAGAGAATTTAGATCATTTGGCAAGTTGGTCACATAGGACATTCAGCTCTTTTCTTTATTAAAATGAGAAGTCATGCCTCAAGGAATAAAAGGCTTTTCCATATTTAAATGGGGGAGGGGAGAGGTGACAATGTGCTCTTGAAAAATATAATTCTGAAAATAACTGGAGTGTCAACATAGTGAAGCAAAATTAATTTATCCCTGTGTGCAAAGTTAACTATGAGAGAGAGCTCTAAAGCTTGCCTTTAAGGGGCAAGTGATTAGGTCAAACAGATCCTTTATCACATGTGTATGATACTAAATATGTCATTAACAGACATCGCATTTTCAAAAGAAAGTTGAAACTGGCCGGGAGTTTGGAACTGGGTGAATTTTAAGGTCACTTCCAACCCAAACCATTCTGGCATTCTATGATCCTTATGTAGCAATATGATGAAGTTGCTGACTCTTGAAGTCATTAACTGGAAAACAGATTTTGTTGGGGATTTTGGGGGTTTTTTAAGATAGGCTATGCTTGTAACACATTTTTTAATCTGGCAGCCTGAATTATGGGTTGGAGGATGAACTGGAGGGTTCTTGCAAAGAGGGGTCTTCTCTCTACTTAGAAATCTATGCATGTATGGAATAAATGGTTAAATGTAGTGATCTTCCTGAAATTGTGTAGAAAAATGATGGAAAACACATTAGGCAATACTATTTTTTCAGTCATCTTAAGACATTATGAAAGGACCCATATGGATGTAAAACAATGGCAGGAGCTACATGTCCCTTCTAGAAAATACACAGAAGTTAGACTAATATTAGACTCATGGGGCATCTTGTGCAAGACTTGAGACTCTCAGTGACAGGACCACAGGGGAAAAAATAGTCCTAAACACCTTTGTAATGTCAAAATCAAAACAGAAACTATTTCTCCATATACATGACTACAAAGACATTTGCAATATTTCCACGAGTTCTAAATGTCACTAACTGCATTGTGTTGTCATTCTTACTGTATCATCACCTAAACAGTAACTAGGAAGTGGTTTAATCACAATTATTTGGACTACTCACCTTGAAGATATCTTTATTATACTGACAAATTATGTCATTTTGTCATAAGTACTTCAAATAATTACAGCACTTGTCAGAAATCTCTAAATCAGATTTTTTTATACAAAATAGATTTTTTTTTCTTTAGAATTCTGTACCTGAATCAAGTTATATGTTGTCCTTGATATGGCATCACATCACTTCTGATGACAGGTGATAGTATCACAGGTAAAGAAGCCTATTTTACCGAAGGATTATGCCTGACAGGGCCTGAGAGATTTTGTGTCATCCAGAAGCTGATTGCAACATTCTTTGTGCAAGTTTTGGGAGCTGGGGATAAGACTGGATGACAGGGCTATCACAATGAGTTTGCATCTTGTCCTAATTTAATAGAAATGGACACCCAGGTTTTTTCATTTTAAAATTTCGTATTTGAGATTATGAGTTACCACTTGCATCCTGAACAGCATGTCTGTGATAGACACATTACATTTTGTCCCCTTCTGGGTTTTAAACAAGCTTATAGGATGAAGCAAACGTTTGTCACTTCTTGTCAGCTCTGTAATGGTAATGTGAAGCTTCTTCTCAAACTTCAGATAGAGCTGTTTTGTTGCTTTCCATCTGCATCAAGGTTATTCAAAATGTAGAATCTTCCTGCTATTTTGATAGATGGGACATTTAAAACTTTTATTCCTTCCCCCCATAAACCTCAACACTGAAAGAAATGTCATTTCACTGCTTTTAAATTTCTGTGATCAGATGCATATAACTGAAGCCAAGCAGTTCTGGAAAACTGGGACTGTTCCAAGGTAGCCTGCTTCATTTTGTACAAGACTCATCTTTTTTCAGCAGCATCTTTAGCCAAAGCCCAAATGCAAAGGCTAAGACAGACGAGCCTGGCTGACCAGCAGCTGTTCACCCACTCAGGAGACCTGGTCTGAAATCCCACTGAAAATTCTCCAGCATAGACATGTATCTTGGAGTAACAAGATTTTTAAAAATTAATTTTAAGCAAATCAGGTTTTAGCCCATCCTGGTTTACAGATGGGTCCTTTGAGCACTTTGAGGAGCAGGCCAGCATGATGTAAAGATTCATGAATAATATCTTGTAGAAACTTGGGTATGGTTTTTAACATGCAAGTACCCACATAAGTTACATTTTACAGTTTATCCCTGAGGGGAAAAATTGTAGTAATTACTCAGAAACAGCTATGTGATATATTCAGAGTTAGCATTTTCAACTCAATTTAGGACACTATTGAAATGGAGAGTAGAAATAATGCATGGACAAGTATTTCTCTGCTGTGCAGCATTTTAAGCATGGTATGCAGCATACTACCCTACTCAGCCTAAATAAAAGTTTTCTTTTTCTTCTTCCAAAATTTCTTAAAGAATCTACAACGATCTATTTGGTGTGGGTTTTATTTTCTGTAGCTGTTGAAGAGCATTGAAATGGTTTTTAGAAAAGGAACTTTGTTTCATGAGAATATAATGTGTTGATATCATAAATAATTGCTAATGATTATTAGGGTTTCAGAGGGAAGTCAGTACCAAGGACAGTTCCAATGTAAATATTCCATATAGTAGCCAAAAAAAAAAAAAAAAAGAGAAGAAACAGGAAAGCAAATGTGCAGAAGTGTGTTTTGGTCTTGCTAATTACCAATTCTTTTAGCTCAAAAGGCCTGAAGTTAATTTTCAGCTTATGAATAAGTTCTGTATATCTGTAGAAGGTCTTCCACTGGTGCTGCCACTTGGCCATGAAGGTTTGGTTTTAATTATAGGTTCTAAAACAACAAAATTCTCTCACCAAGCTTACAGGAAAGCTCAAGGTGTTTGAATGTTTGACAAAATATCTGTCATTATCAATATAATTAATTAGTCTCATTTTTCTGAAAAATTCTTCCCTTTCAAAAACAATTAAAATGGCATCAAAAATGTCAATGAACTATACGAACTCTTTAGTGGAAGGATTATTTGGGAGGCATCAAGTGAAAAACAGATGATTTTCAGGGAAAAATGCATTCAAAGGACCTATATAAAATAACTTCTTAATATCTGAGAACAAGAGCATTGTGCAGCATTGTACTTTGAACACTGGGCACTGCTTTTGAGAGCTTGTTGAGCAAACTCAGTGATGTGTAAGACACCTTCCCTATATAATAAGCTGTTATAGATTTGTTTTGTTCCGTGTTTGTTTTCTGGGGTACAACTATTGAATACCTGATCACTGAATATGAAAAATAATAACAGTGGTTGTCAGAATTATGATAGAATACTTGCAGTTCTTTATATGAGTGGCATATGGTGGTCAGTTGCTCAGCATGTTATTAGATATTTTTGTTTTCCTCTTTTCTACCTGCTTTTACAGCATCTTTTCAAAATGTCTGCAACAGCTTCAAATGCTGTATTTTAAAATTTCATGTATTATTCATGTATATCTGACAGATCTCAAGTAGCTGATGTTGAAAACGAGGTGAAGTTCACTGAAAATAAATGTATTATATTCAGAATGCAAAAACTTAAAATTTTGGCACTCAAACTAATCTACAAACATTTTGGGGGTTAATTATATTTAATTTAGGTCCTGTTTTTCATGTGAAAGAGTATGCTACTATGCTCCTGTAGTAGACAAGATTTGTAGACTAACAACTTATGAAGACATCATTTTCGAATGATTCTTTTTAAACATCTTATGTATTCAGAAGTATATTTGTGATTCATTATTTTAATGTTTCAAATGGTCGGGTTTGATTGCAGATGATTTTTTATGGCTTGGAGTATGGAAAGCTCATAAACTAGTATGATGCAATTGTACAAGTGGCTTAGATCAGGCTGCAACCTCAATTTCCTTCACAGTGATTCCCTGTCATGCTGTTTTGCCCCAATGCATTGCAGTTGAAGAATGTCAGAAAAAAAGAATTCATTTGACTTGAATGAGAGGATGATGAGAGAAGCCTGGAGGTTTGTACATGATGCCCACCACCAAACCAGGTCACATTTAGGATGGCTTTAGATCTATCACAGTAAAGTGCCAAGGTCTCTTATCCCAGCCCCTCCTGCATCTCAGGGAGCAGCTCCCTCTTCAGTGCACGTAGGACTCCCACACCCCTTTGCTATCAACTCCTCATTCCTTCTCCTGGCACAAAACTCCCAATCTTCCATCCATGTTCTGCCCATCCTTTTCCACCTGTCGTTTCCTCTTAATCTCCATTCCTCTTTGCAGCTCCCAATCTAATTCCCCAGTTCTTCTCATCAATGCAGTGATCTTCATGTCCATGTCAGCCCTCCACACAACTTCTGTTCTGCCTCTACTCTCCAGCACAATGAGATGCTGCCACTTCCATCCCGTCTCACTCCTTCACCCCCATTTCACGCTGTCACCTCCTGTTACCATGTTACTGATGACTCTCATGGCCAAAAGAGACTGCTCAACAGCAAATCATGCACTGAAATATGACCTAGTGATGCTCATTAGCTTGGGAAAGCACTATTCACTAAACTAGAAGCAGCTCCTCTTTTTTGCAGTGATGATGCATGTGGACAGGTTGGAATTGTGTTTCTGTCTTTGACCTCACTTCCTAAAAATACAGCTCTGAATTGCCTCAAAGTAGATGGAAAGGTGGTTATTTACCAGAGGTGCAACTAGTGGATTCATAGGGAATAAAAACCTCAGAGCTAAAGCTAAATTTGTTTCTGTAAATGTCTGATTCATATATGTAGGTTATTCAAGTTTCTACAAATCCTTATTTAATGCTTCTTTCTCTGGGAGGAGGAAAGCACTGGATAGGGGGAATGAAGCAAAGGAAAAAAGATTGTAGTGGAAAAGGGCACCTGCTTTTAGGTAAAATGGAAACCTCTAACACTTCAGCCTCTGCCCTCTTTGAATAAAACCTCACAACGGGACACCAGCACTGCTGCAGTGTAATGTCATCTGATCCCAGACCCGAGCTGTCTTGAGCACATGAAGCAAGGTCTTCATAGTTGAATATCTTCTCTAGTTCATTTAATTGACAAAATATTAGGACAGTGATTTGGGTGCTGATAGTAATTAACTTTTTTCTATGCTCTGAGATTTCCCATTATAATGCAATTTGTAATACAATTTTCTGGGAGATTCATGCAAATAAAATATAGTTAGGAGAAAATAAATACAAAAGGGGAAAAGATTGGAGTGTAATTCACTTTTTAAATGGAATCAGATCTTTTGGGTTTCATTTGGTTGGTTTCTGGGGGTTTTTCGGTGATATTTACAGTACTACCTTATTTTATTTATACAATGATTTAGATTTCCCTGATGTATGAGTGGCTTTGCACTGACCTTCTCTCTGCTATGCCTTGGACAAAAGTGCTCAGTGATTCACTTGAGGATGCAGCAGCCAAGCAGGGCTGCAGCACTGCCTGCACAGGCCAGCTTGCTCTTTCTTCTGAATCTTTAGTTATTTCTCCATTTTACACAAATGGTTTCTAATGGAGTCTCTAAATGAGGAAATGAGTAATCAGCTGTGAAAGATGAATATCAAGCATCTCTGCAAAGTGCCATATATAAAGCAGGAAAGCCCTCAGGCATCAAGATATTACTTGTCTATTTTATGCTGGTTTTACATGCCTGTTTATTCTTCCAAGAAACAAACCCAAACAACCCAACACTCGTTACCTTAGCAACGTGGTTATGTTATCTTCAGACATGCAAACCAAATTCTCAAGACACACAGACTGTTGGCTGGGTGAACCTCTATCACTGTAGGAACATGATATGGTCAGCATATTTTGTGGCAATTTTTAATCTATATTTTTAAGCTGCATCCATCTGAGTTAGCTCCTTGGTTGTCTTTCCAAGCTTTAATTCTTGAAAATGATGTTCATCAATTGATTGAAGGATTTTTAATAAATTATAGATGGCAAGCTTTTTATTTAAAAAAATGTATTTTGCAAACATCTATATTTGATACTAGTATGCCTTTGTTTATGAAAAAAATACCTATTCTCTGTTGCATATCAAATAATGAATAATAGTCTGAGGACATATTTTAAAGAAGTCCCTTGCCAAAGCTAATAAATAATTTTGGCTAAAAGATAAAGTACTATATTGAATTAGAAAATGGCTGTACATGTTCTTAGCCTGATAAAAATCTATGTATCTTGTGTCAAGATGTACTTGTCAAAAATCATATCCACTGTCCATGGTAACCATAACATTGAGTAAAAGATCCATAACCATAATGGAGTAGAAGATCATCTGTATGACAGAGGTGAAAATATATGCCATACCTCTGTAGTAACCATGCATTTTTTTTCTGTTGGCTAAAGCCAAATGCAATTTATATGTTATTTAAGTACAGTTAAGTACACAATTAACTGGGAAGTCTGCAGAATTCCAGGCAGTTACTAGCACAGATGATAACATCCCCCCTCCTACTGCAATTGACTAAAACCATAGAGACCCTACTGGAGTTACTTGTTGGAGGATCCACATAGAAGTGGTTTTCTGCCTAAGTGAAGCCAGGCTTTTAACTGCAATAGAATACACACCAAAAAAATTTGCATATAAATCCAATAGATATTCCTAAATATTTTCCACTCTGTGTTTTGCATTGGTTTGGGATATAGGCTGTACTAGAAAAGGAGCAACAGATTTTTCTGACTGTTCCAACATTTGCCTATTGTGCTTTAGACTTTCAGCAGCAAGAGTTAAGTGTGCTGTGCTGCTGGAGCTCCTTTATAGCTCCTTTATCTATTCCACATAAATGTGGGATAAATAGGGTGAGTAAACAATCAAACATTGTTTTTCTTTTTGTTGGCCTTTCCTACAGCTCTGGGATGTTAGAGTGAGCATATGCTTTTATGCAGGGTAATGACATAAAAGTTGTGTTTGATTGTCTGTGCCCTTCACAAATCACAAAAACTGATTTCATAGCACTCCATGCAATCAAAAACCACAGCCATGCAGCACTGAAAATAAAGCACTTTACTGTGAATTGGGCAGCATTTCTGAAAAGTTCACACTTAGAAAATTTATGTCTGATACTTGGATCACCTGAACCTGTTGATTACAAGGGAAGTGTGAAGTATAAGTAAATTTTGAAGGCCACAAAGATTTGTGAGTATTTCTTGATAACAACAATGAACCTAAAACCCAAAATATGGTGCTATTTTCCATCTTTTTTTTTTACTATAATAGTACCAGAAAAGTTTTCTTGTTCCAGGAAAATCATCAGTGAGTGTAAACTAGAGTGCTGTCATAGCAGAAGAGTGGCCTTTTATAGCTGTGTGTCTTTTAAGAGTCTCTTAAGTAGGTAGTAAATATGAGAAATAAATATAGTTCTATAGTACATCTTTTCCTGACATGAGATTTCAGAATGCTTTACCCTCTATATATAAATCAGCTCTTAATTAGTCATTTGCTCTTTCTTTCCCATCATCCAAGACATCTCTTTCATAAGTTTTTGTACTTCGATTTTGAATGTGTAGGAAAGACTGCTAAATTCAGAAAATGCAAATATTATTCATCTGCCTTTGTGTTTACACAAAAAGAAAATAGTATAGCTGTTGATGGTCTATAGCATCACAAAACATTCATCTGACCTGACATGATTCACTGATTACAAATTAGGGAATTATGGCTCATTCTGCTCGATATGTTATATTAATGCAATTTGCTAATTACTTGTATAGGACAAAATTAGACAACTTTTTGCATCCTGTATTTTATGTCACTTGAGAGGACATGCCTGCAGTTGTAGGTGGTCAGAGTCTAGTTCAGCTCTGTTGTTTATAGGTGGAACAATATTGACATCAAAACTTGAGAGCTTTTATAATAGAATTTTAAATACCATCTTATTTCTTGTTAACTTGAGAAATACTGCTATGCATATTTATACATATGTACAGCATATGCAATACAATATACAATATTTATACATATACAATATTTAGCAAGAACTTTGAGGTCCCAGTAAGGTAAAGACACCTGTTGAGCTCTTCCTTCTGGTGTGCTCTGAGAGTGGACAGCTGTGGTTTGGATCTTTCCCAGAACCCTGTCATTCAGCAGCCACCTGCTGCAGAAGTGGTGCGCAGAAATGCTGAGGGCTTGCTTCACACAGTTATGGTCACAGCAAAATGGAAACAGTTTTCTTCCCAGCTGAATTCAGAAAATGGCATTCTTGACCTCTGCTGAAATGTGAGGGTGCAAATGAAGAGATGCACAAAGATGCTCTGACCACCACTGCTGCTGCCAGATGTGCTACATGGAATGCAGTTATATTTTATATGCCTTCGTGTGCCTTTGTCATCATTTAGCCCCAGCCAGCAGCTAAACACTGCTCAGCTGCTGGCTGACACAACATCCCTGCTGTGGGGCAGGGAGGAGAATCAGAAAAAAGTAAAACCTGCATTAAGATATGCAAAGTTTAATAATTGAAGTAAAATATAATTATAAAAATTATATTAATAATTTTTTAATGGAAAGATAGATAAATAGAACCCAAGAAAGAAAATTGATGTCCAATACAGTTGCTCACAACCCACTAAACCAATGCCTGTCCCATCCTCAAGCAGAAACTTCAGTTAAAATCTTCACTGCCTGAATTAAGTGTGCTGTGAGATCAAATACATTGTTTGTTGCTTACAGCACATTTCCCATTAGGAGTATGGCAATGTGAAAAATGCATTTCAGGCAAAAGAAATAGCATATCTTGGCACTGAGGCTTAAGTAGATTTCCTCTTCATTGAATAGATAAATGAAGTTCCCATAATATGTTACTGAAAGTGTTGTTTCAACTGCTGCTCTATTTTACTGCGAGACCCACAGGAAATAGTCCATCTCTGGTACTCAACATCAAATCCAGTTTCCAGCTGGGATGTTGTACCTGCTACATACATTTCAATGTAGCCCTGTTTTTTCAGCTCTATTTCTCTTTTATATGTAAAATATTGTTGGACTGCAACTCAGAAGCAGATGTTTATCTCATTGCTAGTGGTAGATAATGGTTCTGTAGAGCAGCAGAGATTGCACTGACAAAATGGTATGAAAATATTTCCAAATGAGGAAGCAGAGGGGTGTTAAATATAAAGTTAAATTTCATTGTGAGTGAGGGTTGTATAGATGGGTATTTTTCTCTTGTCCAGTAGGTATTGTAGATATGAAGTTCAGTGCAACTTATTTTCTCTCTTTTTTAGTATTTCTGGGAAAATTTATTTCATTAAAAAGGCATTGAAAGGGCATTTTTTATCCTTCTTTTGGAATGCTGGTGAAGCTCATATTATAAATTATAATACTGGACAATAAATAGTTCAAGAGAAGATTGCTTGATCTCTGGAGGAGCAGTAGAGCAAAAGCGTGCCTATTTCACTTTAAACTTAGTAGATTGGCCAGTTTTAGCTACTTATTTTTCATAGAGCTTGCCAGCTTTAATTGAATTTCCAAAATATTTTCACCAGAAGGAGTTGTGGTGCTGGAATCCCAGAGCCTCTTTTTCTGCATTGGATCTTCCTGAGACCCCAGATTTGCAGAGATGATTTTAGGCTTTGCTCTTTTTGCCATGATGTGCAGCTCTGGAGTTTTGCAGGGTCATCCAGGGTGATTTGAGGGCTGTGGAAATGTTCCTGTTGACTTAAACACAGCTCAGACCAGACCTTCAGGAGGAAGGCAGGACAGTCCATATATATATATGCAAGAGAGGAAGGAGGGAGAAAACAAAGTTTGATGAACCACTCACTTTATTCCATTAAAAGTACATGCTAAGGAGGTAGCTCCAGAGTGACTGTGGTTTTTTGACTTTAGTTATCACATAATTTTGTGTGGGCTGATTCAGTTCTCACTGGAGAGATATGGAACTTCCCATGACTTAACCAAAAGCACAATTCTTCCTGCCACTCCCAGGCTGTTTTTCTAGTTTATTTTTAAAAATAAAGAACTTTGAAATGAGAGGGATTGAACTTCCAACTTCCAAAGAGGTGCTTTGTAATTCATTTGTTTTCTTAAAATCTGTATGCTTTGCTAAAGCACTAAAGCTTTTAACTTTGTTCCTTGAAGACAGAGTATTTTATCAACTGCTGTGTCTTTTATGCATTTTGAAATAAGTTAGCCTTGCCTGCAATACTAATGGGCATCTGTCTCATGAGGGACCTGCTTTACTTTGTAGAGAAAGGTATTTGCAATGAGCTGAAAGAGGAAAGTTCTTGTTCTCGTCTGAAACAGAGGGTCTATTTTTCATTTTCAGCATTCAATTAGAGCACTAACAGCTTCTTGGAGAACACTATATCCAGCATAATGCATATTTTACTGTGAAATGATACTTATTTCTCTCTTATCACTCAGTATCTGTTGGTCATCCACACATTTATGAGCCTTTTTTACACAGATATTTCTTCTTTACTGAACAGGGGTAGGAAAGGAGACAGACTTAGCAATTGTCAAATCACAACTTTGACAGTCATTAAATGTCATCATAAAGAGACACATTCATATTTCGTGTCACTAACTGTTGATAAGAGCTTTTGAAATTGTGGTTCCACTGTGCAGTATTTCATTAGAAATATCCTGTGAGGCTGGAGCTGCCATACCTAATGACAAGGCTCTGCTTGGCCCCCACATGGAGGTCCAGTCCAGATAAACACAGGTATCTGAACAGCCCCCAAAAAAAAAAAGGGGGGCAAGTAGCAGATCCTGCTTTCAATAGGGAGTAAAATACCTGCTCAGGAGTATTCAGAAAAAAATCTTAAAGTTGTGAAAATTTATTTTCCACTTTTGTCAGGGTAAGAATAGATAGGAAATAATCTTGCTTGGTTTTGAAATTTTCTAACTTTCAGTCTCCCATCTTTCACTACCACTTGACACATAAAAGATGCAGACATGATTGTTACAACTACACTAATTTCTTCAGTACTGGGGAGGTGAAGACAGCTGTGCTCGAAGCACTTCAGTCCAAGCTGTGCTGGGCAAGGAGGTTTGGAGGAAGCTCCTGCACCTCAGCAAGGGAAAGAAATGGTCATTAGTAACCTAATGGGATTCTGTCATCTCTTTTTAACTTGGCAAAGTTCTTATTCTGGAGATGGCATTTACAGGCTGTCTGGAGACATTCTGTCTCTTTGCACTGGCTGGCTGACACTGCTGAAGCTGGGAAACCACAGAGGAACCAGGCAGACTCAGTATTTTCTCAGAAACAGTTTCAGCAGTTAATATGTATTCAAAAACCTGAGCACAGTGAAGATTTGGCCACTAAAAGGAAACCTAATACCTTTCCTGTAAAAGAGATTACATATATGTGTGTATGTATATCCATACATCTGTGTGCATGTAAATGTATAAATGCATATACACAAATATATATATACAGAAATATACATATATATGTATATAAATATTAGTATGAGTTAAGATGAGTCATGAAAGCTGATGAAGACAATGGCTGTTAATTGTTCAGGCTGAAAAGTAAAGCAAACTCCTTTACTAACAGCCAGGAGAGCAGTGGGATATTTAGACTGAAGGCAAAGTTGAGCCGCACAGATCAGGAAATTTCAGCACCTGAATGCTAGAAGTTGTATCAAGAAGTTTATACAAAAGACTTTAAGATAAGGAAAAGCTAAATATAGAAATAAGTAGTGAGAAAGCGTGGCAAAAAAATCAAGAGGTTGCAATATGACCTTGAAAACTACATGACAAGAGAGTTCCTTTGGCTGATGTGCCAGCTGGAATGAGGCAGGGAATTTGGATTAAACAGAAAGTGTGTTAACATTAGGGCTCTAATATAGTGCTAATCATACCCTACAGATGCCCAAATCAGGACTCAAGTTTCTTGTCCAAACAAAAGCAATTTAAAATATCCTGAAAGGACTTTCAAAACTGTCCATACAGTGACAATAGAATACATTCATTTGAGTCCTTACATTAAATCAGCCTTTAGTTTAGGTGCTGCAGCCCAAGTGGAAGTGGGGAGGGAAGGTGAAGGGAAGATCAGTGAGAGAATTACCAGCAGCATGACATGTGGTGTCCGTGGGTAGTGGCACATGGAAATACTTGACAGAGTAAGCAGACCTTTAGTGAGACTCTTGAAATTGCTTCAGACAGTTGTTTCATGGACTATATCTGTTATGGGCAATGGGGATAAACTATGTGGTCTCTGCAAGCTTTTAGCTTAATTCATATTTTAAAAGCTGAAAAAGCTAAATTAAAGGAAAAAAGTTTACAAATATTCTGTTAATACTATTTCTGTAACAAGTGTGACGGGCTCAGACAACCAGAAGAATTTATCAAACAATCACTTTCTTACGTTGGATCAGAGCTTAAATTAAAACATGGATTTTCATTTTCATTGAGACTGTACTACAGGAATTAAAAATACAATTTCTAGCTAGTCATGCATTTGTTTAAAGTCCCTTGAATTTAATAATTAGATGCAGTAGAGATGCTTCTCTTGCAAGCTGGCATGCAGCACTGCTTTGGTGATGGAATATGGTCAAATCCAGTCATGTCTGTGAGCACTGCTCTTTGCTGGTCCACACAAGGCCTCAGCTTTCAGTCTCCCACAACTATAAATTCAATTTCTGCTACAAAGAATATAATAATATGTTAGATATTTTCTAACTTGAGTTTAAAAAGTTATTTTTGTATTGAACTGGCAGACTATATGGCTGGAGGCTCTAAACTGGCCTCCAATTTCATCTGCCATGTAAAATGCAACTGGATACAAATGTCAGTTTATTTAATGAGATATAGGAGAGACCTTTGTTGTGCATTTACCTAATTGAATGACTGACATGAGTATGAAATATATGGATATTGAGCAAATAAAACCATAGATATATTTTTCCTAATATATTTTGGTCTATATAGTTGATCTGCAAAATTTCAGAGTAAACCCTAAATTTCAATTCCCCCAAAAATTTCATGTTCTGGATGGTCTGGCTTTAAGAAAGAGCAGAGAATTTATCTGTAGTGAATCAGACCATGGATGCATCCTATCTGTCACCTCCTGCTCAAGCATGTCTCTGTGCTAATCAAGGTGAAAGAACAATCCTGCTGCAGGATCCCATCCTGGGCCAGGGGGGTTCCTTCTGCAGGTTTAAAGCTGCTGTTATCTGACACTGCATAGCTAAAAATGCTATCTGTCCATTTAGCCTTCTGAAAGCACTGCAGATCATGTCACACAGCAATCCTGAGTTAGTGTTATATTACAAAAAGTAAAGTTTCCTTTTCTTCCCTTTCAGTTTATATTTCCATTTACTGTCTTTTTGCTTGGACTGTGCTGGAGATTTACAGGAAAGCTCTGGCCAGATATTCAAGGACTTTAATAATGTTCACTGCTGTGTGACCATTATTGATCTGCACCAAGCATAACAGTTGTATAAATACAGATAATTGAGAAAGGCTTAATTTCATTAGTAAAAATTAATGGGCATACTCTGTACTGAAAAGATAATTTTGCATAAAAGTAATTAGGGCAATGAATTTGATTCTCCTCAGTCATGTGCAGTTTGCCATTTATCCTGAATCTTTCTTTTCTTCTTCCAAGCTGCAAAATTCTAGCTTGTTATTTCTATACTTGTTTCTATTTCTCAGTTATAATCAGTGCTTTATCCTTCTCTTAATCTCCTTGGCATATGATAATTGTTCATTAAAATGTGCATCTCTAAGTTTCTAGATGATCCTGGGCATAACAAACAATACATTTAGTGGAAAAATTATTGTTTGATTCTACTATTGTAGTTGCTATGTTGTCTTAATCTAAGTAACTTTTTTTGATGATCTATGAAAAAAAGCATTTATCTTTGTAGCAAGTGTATAGCAACAACCTGTAACAATGACAAATAAAGCTATTAAAATGCCAGTAAGTTTTGAGTATGCAACCAAAAGTATCTATAGGCAGGTTTATTAAAAATTAAATCCTGCCTTTTAAGCAGTTTTAGTCATTAAACTGGTTATTATTAAGATTTAGCTTTAGATTATGATAGGTATTTCTTCAGAATTTAAATTATTTTACTTCAGTGCAACCATTTAGGAGAAATGTACTTGAACTTTTAATCCTATAGTAGATAACACAGTATTTGTCTGATTATTCCAAACTGACTGTGTGGCTTGAGCACCAGAAGTAATATATTGCAAATGTCAAATTAACATCCAGCTTCTGGAACATTTGCATGGAGTACTATGACTAAATAATTGGCTATGGTTTTCAAATCTGGAATTAAAAAAAAACCTAAAAAAAACCAAAAAAAACCCCAATATTTTTAAGCAGAACTGAATGTCAGCTTTTGAGACACTTTAATTAGAAATTGGACAGGAGTTTGCCAAGGGACAGCTGTAACATTTAGGAGGGTGAGGGTTTATTAGAGTCATTTGCTTCCCATAAGGTGAAGATTCAGTATTTGCATGATCCCAGTATACAATCTGAAAATAATGGCACAAGTCTTCAGGAAAATATTGTTCCAGCTCTCCTCAAAGACCTTTCGGAGCAGTTGAGGCTGGTGGAGTGTCAGAGCACACAGGCAGGGCTGGCGGAGGCTCAGAGCTCAGGTCTGCCCAGCCTGTCCCAGCACTGGGGCAGGGCAGGTGCCAGGGGGTAACCCCTGCACACCGGGTGCTAAATGTGCAGATTGCAGCCGTGCCTGTGTGTCTGTGTGTGCTGGGGACATTCAGCTGGCCACTGAAGCATGGGGGATTCGAAACGTGTGGGGGTTTGTGTGTATTGTGCGCTTTGCTTTTCGGATATGAAGTTCTAGAAATGTGAAATGCAAAATTATGCCCCATTCGCCCATCTTCTGGCCTCCAGGTCTATATTCTGTCAAGTCTTTGGTAACTGTTCTTAACAGCATCCATTATCTTCCTGTTAAAATCTCTCTTGAGTTTTGATATGGCTTATCTGCTGCACCTACTGTCTCTTCCATTTATCTTTTCCTCCTGAAAATGCTCCAAGTTACACCCACATGCCTGAGTAAATAAGTAGAAAGCTTGGTGGATTAGATCTTAAAACATTTTGGCTACCCAGAGTTCAAGCTTGCGTTTCTATATCAGGCAATTTTTCCATTAGTTTTATGTGTGGTGAAACGGGGCTGTGACACAGCTGAATTTCAGAGCAAGCTTTTAAGAGGAGGTATGTACACATTTCATAAAATTGTCTCAAACACTTTCTATGGCTTTTGCAGTAATTGAATCAACCCAGAAAATCAACATTGGAATATTGCCTTTCATCAACTGTAAGAGAAAAAAGGAAATTTTTTAGAAAGTCATAGTGTGGGGAAAAAGCATATTTTGGGATCATTTGGGGCATACTAGGCCAGTGAAATTATTTCAGCTAAATTTTGGAGCTTTTTCTGAGGCATAACTTTTACTCAAGAAAAGTGAATAGTATTTGGTGATATATTGCCTTAATGGCTAAGCCAGGATTCAAATACACCCAAACTTTTTTTTCTTAACAGTTCAACCTGTGTCTACTTTTAATTAGTTTTATGATGAAAAACAGAAACTAAAACCGTTGCCCCAGCAGAAAATCCACTTTTATGCTTGAATGGTCAGCTATAATGATTATGCAAACTAAAATTACATACATTTCCTTTTTATTGCTCGAACTACAGAGAACACACAACTTTGCTGCAACCTCAAGTTCTTTCATTTTCTATTTATTTATTTAAAGAAAGCAAAGCATTTTTAATTCTAGAAATGAGGGGGTTATCACCACTTAAATATTTGCAAATATTTCAACAGTCTCAGTGACTTCTTGGGAATATTTAGATTTTTTTTTTTCCTCAGCTTCACATATTTTGATATCATCTCTACTGCAGCTACTGATTAGAAGGGGAAAATTCAGTACCTGATCCTGAAAGTACTATGTCTTTTCCATGTATTATTTTTAAAAAAATATTATCTTTATCATGATGTTAGGGCTGAGGTGACACATGACAGAGCCTTCTTGACTGCATGAAAGATAACAATTCTTTAGAATCTGATGGGTCAGAAATATGCGACTGAAACCAAACAAAACACAACCACAACAAAAACAACCCCCAGAACACAAGAGCTCGAGCATGTCTATGGGAAAGCTCTGGTTGGTACAGCTACATCCTGCAGTGACACCTTGAAAAAGCCTTAAAGTGAAAATAGTTAGAAAATAAGGCTGACCCTGAAGGGAAAAAAAAAACTAGGATGAGGGCAAATGTGTCAGGAAGATTAACAGTTTGGTTAGAAACTTGGATTGATCTTAGCTTCTGCCATACACATCCCTGAGTTAAAATCTGAATATGGTGAGTAAATTCTTTATCGTTGTGGTGTTTATCCTTTTGAAGTGGCCTGAGCACCTGCACCCTCTTGTTATAACCTGTACTGGATGCTAGATTTGTTTTTTTCCATAGAAGTCTGAAAATTCTAAAGGATCACCACTTCTGTGTAATTTCATTTTCTTTTAATATTAGAAAATATGTTTACTCATTCCTCACAACACTGACCTCTTCTCAGAGTTCCCTGTCCAATTTTGCCTTAAAGTGTGATTTTTATCATGGGACACCTGGTCAGCATTTGAAAACAAAGTTCTGAAATGGAATCTGAGACAAACATCCCAGATTTAAAACATGTACTTTCTGCCTCTAAAAATGGTGTAAAATTGTAATGGGAAAATAAAACCTTCTACTTTCAAAAGAACTCTAGGCAGTAGCTAAGGAATTGATGATCCTAATTCTGGGAATGAGGACACAGATATTACCATTGTATGTCTGAAATGGTCTGTCACAAAGATAACACGGCAGCTACTTTTATGACAAATGTTTTTTATTTCAAAAGTTACAGTTCTATTAAACTGATAAATAAAAGCACTTGGATTAGATTTTTCTGCCTCTCCTCAACTCAGAGAATTAAATCTTCAGCTTTTAGCCAAAGTATGGGTAGTCTACTAATGTGCATCCATAATTAAGTAAATCTAATACTGTGTGTACTTAATTATTTGGGGTTTCTTCAGCTGCCAGCAGAGACCTATCAGTGAGGGCAGGGAGACTTCCTGACCCTGTACATGGAGGTGCTGAGTCTACTTTGTATTTTCAGTGTATTTTTTCAGTGGAGGATGTCACTACACAGTTCTCTGTCAGCAGTGAAAGCTCTTCAGACTATCTCAAGATTCTTAAATTGATTACTTGAGAAAAAGCTTCCACCAGAATTTGTACTCTTGATTTTTTAAACTGTGATATGTGTTTAAAGCTGGTTGAGAAGCTGTACTCAAAAACCCTTGCAAGCAAAGACAAATCCTTAAACACTGTTGTTTCATGATTTCTTGGTGTTCTTGTACTTCTTAACAGCACTACAGAAATGGCAGAAAGTCACAAAGTGCTCTGTTTATGAACTTCCTACCTATCTCTACCTTGTTTCAAAACAAGATGTGGTTTGTGATTTATATATTATCTGCATCCAAAATGTCATATAATCCAAATATCATTAAATGCAGAAAGGCTCCTTGGACATTCTCTAGATGAGTGTGTCTGCCTGTCTATTTAGTTTGTTAGAATTTCCCATTCTAACACAATCCATATGATAGTATTTGTTAAAATAAAAATGGCAATACATGACACAGGTACTCATCTGTTTATCCTATGGCTGCTTTCACACCTACCACTTCAGAACAATTCCTGTCAAATTTCTTTATTCCCAAAAGAATAGATATCAAACACAGCTATGTGCACATTATAAATATATATATATATAAAGTCTTTTTGCTGCATCCCATCAAATGTTGGGAGCTTGTGATAACAAAGACCAAAATTGTTTAACTTTTACTTTATTTTGATGGTTGTAGCATGAGTTTGGCAGTGTGAGTTTTTGTTCCCATCCAGTATACCTTCTTGCTATTCCCCTCAATTAAACTCTTGAATGCTCAAACTATCCATAAATGCAATCTCTTAATTATTTACTTTTGTGCCTGACTAGAAAATAGAAGTTCCATAAAATGAAAACTCTGAACCTGTAGTCTGCAGGCTAGCAGACATTTAATAGATAGATGGGATGTTAATATCATAGTTAAATGATATCACAGAGTAGAAACTATCTGGTTCAAACTGAAATTCCCTGTGACTGGTACAGATATTCCTGTTATATCTGATTGGCCAATAACAGAGTGCCTTTCACAAGGGTCACTTAAATCCTAGACTTCATAAAGTTTGACATCTCTGTATTGATGTGTTGTAGGTTAACCAAAGGTCTGATTTGAAGTACTCTGAAGTAAATAGAAACCTTAGTGCTGATTCTACTAAGCTACTCTCTAGACTTCAAAGAATTTCAGTCTTTGGAGAATTTATTTATCTGGATAAACCTAGACCTGAGAGTTAAAAACAGAGAACAATGAAGTTCTTTGACATTGGATTGTCAGTCGTGTGATAAGGTTTAATTTTCAGCAAAGAACTCCACTGAGCTGGAGACTTAGAGTCATAGAATCATTTAGTTTGAAAAAACCTCTAAAATCATCAAGTCCAGCCATTAACCAGCACAACCAAGTCCACCACTAAACCATGGCCCCAGGTGCTCCATCCACACATCTTCTAAATCCCTCCAGGAATGGTGGCTCCACAACTGCCTGGGCAGCCTGTGCCTGTTCTTCCAGTACATTGGCTATCCTTTCAGTAAAGAAATTTTTATTGATATCCAATCTAAACCTTCCCTGGTGCAACTTGAGGCCATTTCATCCTGTCATTTGTCAGGAAAAGAGAAAAGAGACCAATGGCCACCAGGCTCCAGCCTCCTTTGGTGGTGTCAGCCACCCACCCAGCAGTGAAGAATGTTCCCATCCAAGCTATTCTCCAAGAGAATGCTGTGGGAAACAAGAAAATATCTTTAGTAAATTCCAGGTTGACAACATGCACAGACTTTTCATCTGCTAAAATTAATATTTTTAGTCATAGAAATTAATATAGCAACTCTGTCAAGTGAGGAGGCAGCAATGTGGTGATTTTGAGGTGTGGTGCACCATTGCAGTGTTGTATTAATTGTGAAGACATCTGTATGCTTATTGGAGTTTCAAGTTTGTGCTAAGTCTCTCTTCTGAATGCCATCTCAAAGGTGTTCATCTTAGCAGCACTGGGCATATGAAAGAGTCAAAATTCTTCCCTGAAAGGGCTGTTAGATTGCATAGTGATTTCTGGGCAGCCTGAACTGGTGGAACTCAGTCAATCTAAACTATCAGCATGATTGCATTGAGCTGGGCATTAGGAAACCTAGGTAGCTTTTTCAGCTTTGGAGTTCATGTTAAACCTGGAGAGCCATCAGGTATTGATACATTCCTGCTTGTATTGAGTGAAAGGCAAACGTCCTTAGCCACCTTTTCTCTCTCCTTTTCTCTGACCACTCACCTCTGCCTTGCTTTCTTCTGTTCCTGCTCTCTATTCTTTTGTCCAACACCTGCATTTAGACCATTCCTGAACCAAGCTAGGTTCCTTGTCTATGCCATTGTGAAGACATCAACTATGCATTCCTGATGAGCACAAATAAATAACAAATAAACAAACAAATGAACAAATAAATTATATTTGGCTGGATAATAGTTTTCAGTTAGACTTTATATAAATTTATATTTTTTGACTTATGCCAAGATAGCAAAGTTGATACTAAAAACCACTAATCCCTATTGTTTGTCAAATTAATAAAAAAGCTTTTTCACATTAGATATAGGATAACAAGGGAGTAATTTTAGAGTAGGAACTGGATTTCATTAACAGTGGTAAAATCTCTGAGATATTCAGGCAAAAAATGCAAACCATCCTTTATTAGGAGTATAGTGGCACTTTTCTATTTCAAGATAATTTATGCTTGCTTAACATCCAGGTTGATCTCTATACCACCTGATAAATAATTTTTTGAAATTTATTGCTTCACATATATTCAGTAACCTAAGCAAATATGGGTTGCAAAAAAAAATGAGGGGCCCAGAGTTCATTGCTTTTCCACATTTACAAGTCTCATTGTCTTTGATGAATTAATCAGAGTAGTAAGTTTATTGGATAGGGTAGAGCTGAAAAGTCAGGAAACTTCTAAGTCTAGTGAAAATGGTTTAATAAAATCAACCCTCTTCTAGTGCATTCTTTTTGAATTATATGTCTCCTATGGCACAGGGAAGTTTAAAATCCTTACCAAACTTTAGGATCATTTATGCTTTGACTGAAGCTTGAACCTGGAGCACAGCAGTTGACAAGACTCAAGTGCAAAGAAGGATGAACTTGAGTGAAATCAGAGGCATGAAAGTTGTAGCAAAACAAGAGTATGAACACTTGCTGGCAGGTAAGAAGTGCAGCTGTGAAGTTTTGAACAGCTTCCTGTTCAAGTGGTGTAGGAAATATAAAAGTAACAAGACTCTTTCAAACATTGATCTGTCTGTGTCTTTCAAGCATTTGTTTTTCAGTAGTTAGGGTTTCATTGCAAGCAATGCATTTTCAATAATATCTCAATAGAAAACAAAAGTTGTACTGTAGCAGTACTAAATTATTCTGTTTATTTGGAAAAATATTAAGCAACATGGCTTTTATTTTTTTATTGAAAAATAAATCTTAAATGCATCAAGTTTTCTATCCATCAGAAAATTCTTTTTTAACTGAGTGACTTAATGATCCCAGTTTTCCAGTAATGACTCTGATAGTGGCAGGAAGTTCAGAATTCTCACCTCATTTCAGGATCTCATATAAAAAAGGTCTTGTGGCTTACCTCAAAACTCTTTGAGGTTGCTTTGAGTGCTGTGACTTATTTTTGCATGCTGTTTTGTGCTTTGTAGAAAAAATGTAATTATAGACAGACTTGTATCTGATAGAAACAAGGAGCCAAACTTCTGAATTAATTTAAAATGTTGATGACTGATGTTAATATATGGCAGTTGAGCACAGTGATGTTCATCCAGTGAAACTGCCTGGGTGAAAATGAATTGTGTTGGTTAAAGAAGCCTTTCAGGATTCTGGTCCAGAAATATAATTTTACTTCTTTTAGGAAGAGCTGTGCTGCCCAGACTGGCAAAAATCTTACAGCAGCTCTCAGTCAGTTCCCCAGAAATGGCCCTTGAGCTTTTCCTGCCCTCCTGTGCAGCAGAGTCTGGGAGCACAGGGGTGAGGGTACCCAGCCTTCCTGGGATGCACCAGACTTTAGAGTGAAACTGGTTGGAAAAGATGTGCCATATCATCAATAAATGCAATAAAGGAATTATTAGCACTGGCACAGGTTGCCCAGAGAGGTGGTGGATGCCCCATACCTGGAAATATCCAAGGTCGGTGTGCACAGGGCTCTGTAAATAATTTACTTTCATATTAGAGCATCTTCAACAAAGCTCCCATGTGTTCCATTTGTTGTTTTGGTGTTTGGGGATTTTTGTGGGATACAGGGGTATTGCCAATCATCAAGAACTATCAGTATAAATATTTATTCTATTTAAAAGAGCTTCAGAGAATGTGAAGGGATAATTGGGGTGTTCTGCTAATGTTTGATATCAGATTTGCAGTGAGATAAATTGTATTTTATATATCTGCCTTCCTATTTTCTACATTCTTATATGCTAATGATTATTGCTATGCAGTATTACTTTGACTTGGAACAGGGAACTTCTTAACAGATAAAGAGTTGTTTCATTTACGTTATCTGTAACAGAAATGCAAGCAGTGGGAATTTTTGTCTCTAATCTATGAGACTTGTTGTATTTAAGATGCGCATTGAAGGATTTGATATCTTATTCTGCAGCAAAATAGAATTTTCTTGTTAATACTACTGCTCTTACCTAACTTTCTACAACTGTTTTGTATTCAGAAACAATCTATCATACATATGCCTATAAAACCATGGTTATATAGGGGGGTAAATCATAACTTTTTGATTTAGGAACTTAACTCACTGAAGGTGCTTTCATAAATTTCTTGTACTGAGCATATGCAAGAATTGGGCCTGGGAGTATGTGTGGGAAGAAGATAAAATCTGAATCTGGTTTTCATCACCTCTTAGCTAAAATGTTTCTCAGTTTGAAAATTCTCTTAAACTGTATTGCAAACTGAAAAAGGTGGTTGTTTATTTTGCTGAAGTAATTTCAGGCTAATAGTGAGTGATTACCAACATAACATTACTGATGTTGATTAGGCACTGTAGTTATATTTTTCTCAATTTTCAGGGAAACATTAGTTACATTTGCATCTCGTTGCTAAATGAGATAGGAAAGAAGTTCTATGAATTTATTTTCATGACATCATGGCAGAGATAAGATTCTTTAAATAGCAAGGCAACCTATTAGACGTAAATTATTTTGAAAATAATTATATCCATTTTAATGAGGGGAAAAGACTTTACTGTCATTGCACCACTCTTCTGCTACGTGGTGTGTTTATTATCAGCTTTTTAATTTCTGCTTTCCACACCAAATAGTCCTGAGTGCTCACAGAGCACAAGCTGTGGGAGAAGCTCACACCTTGAGTGGTACTGAGAGGAGGCCACACTGCCCCACCAGTATGGACTAACTGGAGCGGGGTTATTCAAGGGATAAATGTGAAATTTGGGGTTAAGCAGACTTAGAACTCCACATTTTTTGGTCAGAATATGAGGTCTGGTAACACTCTACCTCGAAGAGACATTAAAAAGATGTTAGGAATGGTATTAAAGCTCTGATTTTAATAAGAGGGACTGTAATTCCATCATAAATGATGAAAGGTATGGTTGACACCATTTTCCTGGTGTTTGAGTAACGTAATGCATTTAGTGAATAAAATGAATTCATTATAAAGAAAATATTGGTCACACACTATAATTCAGACTGGAAAGCTCTATTTACTCAATTGGACAAGCTTTTCATAAAACAGATGCATAATTTATGTCACTTTTTGCTGCTAGCTGTTTATATGCCTTCTGATATCCCATAGTCCTTCTCAGATAACTATTTACAGTTTTATACAGAGAGAGATTACATGCCTCATTGAAGGTCACACAGGAAGACAAACAAAACCAGGAATTAAACAGAGATCTGTAATAATTATCTAGTTTTATATTTACTTAACACAATTTTCTGGCACTTCAATTATGGCTCTTTGGTTGGGCAATAGCCAAAGTCAAGCCACCTTTCCTAGCTTGCCAAGGGACCTGTGTTTTACTCTTAATGTTTCACTGTGATGACAAGCTGCAATCAGAACCAAAGATTGTCTTAAACTAGACCGTATCATAAACTTGTGTGATTTTCACAATATCTTAGCTCTTTACAAGATCTGATAGAATGTTATTTGATGTAGTTTCAAAATCAAAATTATATTTTGTCAGGCATTTTTTGCCAGTGAATTTTTCAACAGACTTTTACTTTCTATAACTTTAGATACTTTTTATACTATGGAGAAATACATCCTCTGAGGAGGTTTACTTGCCTTTTTCCTTGCCAATTCCATGACAGAAATATGCACTGAGAACATAGAGGGATGAGAATAAAAAGTAAAATTCCAATGACTGTTGCTTTTTCTTGCATTGTAATTATTCCATGCTTGAGTAGATAAACAAATAAACACAGTTCCTTCTTTGGATATTTTAATTTATGAGATTTAGCAGTGGTAACACAGATGCTCTGGGTATTCTTTGTACATTTGGGAAAACCTGAGCATGTATTTTAGGTTGTAGTATCCTATTGGAAAAGAATTTATCTCTGCTGAATCCTCTTTAAAAGCAAACCCAAAACATCTCAATATTTTTCTGAGCTTTTCTGTTCATCTTAGGTACATGAAGTTGTTCAAAAAGAACAGATGAAATTTTTTTTATATATATTTTCACATCTGGTCACATTTCAAAGAAACAACTAGTAAGTTCCAGGGCGTGGATTATTTCCCTGGAAGTCAGCTGGGTTTCCAGCACACCCTTCACAGCTGCTTGACCTTGCTGCTTTCCTGCCCATAAAAGGTGCATTTGCTATGGAACTGCTGGCTCTATGAGAAACAATCCATCAGTTTTACAGATGCTGCAAACACTTCAGTTCTCCACAAAGTTAACAGTATCACAGGAACTCTCACATTACCACTTCTATTTTCAAATAGTTGACTTAGGAACAAGTATTATTTGGCCCAGCTGATGGCCAGGTCAGGCCATGTAAGTCGTGGCCCAGAGCTTGGGGCAGAGGAGAGCTCTGTGGATGTCACAGCAGGCTGGGACCCTGGGCCCTTCCTCATTTCCCAGCTCAGAGCAAGGGGGAGACTTTTAGGTCAGTCACAGAGGAAATATTTCAAGTTTGTGGTGAGGTCCTTAAGCCTAGACTGGCCAATTTAAAAATTGAGGATTGGTTTCTTGGAGCGCGGATGCTACAGACTGGTTTCCATCTCTTGAGTGCCCACCTAGAGGACAGAGTCTTGTTTGTTCTACCTCAGGGAAAAAATGATATTTCTGTTTGTTTCTTTCGTTTTGTTTTTTGGTTTTTTGGTGGGGCTATTTTTGTTGCTGTTTTTATTTTTTTAAGTTAGTGTTATTTTTTAGCACAGTAAAAAATGTACCAGAGCTGCAGGCGAAATATCCACACCAAGTCTTACATCTCTGAGTGTTTTCTCAGAAAGCCTCTGCAAGCTGCAAAATAATGTTAATTAAAAGGTGGTCATGTGCTCTAGACAGGGTTAATCTAATGAGGAACTGCTCTAAAATTTGATCTCCATTCTTAATAAGCACAGATGATCTGAGCCCACACTCAAGGGGTCAGCAACACGGGTGCAGGGTACCAGGGCCCATGAGCAGTTGTGTAAGGTAGATTTTTTTTTTTAAGCAGCATTTGAGCTTAATGCTTGAGGCATTGCTCCATTGATGTTAGAATGCCTGCCTCTGCTAGGAAACCTTTGGTGAAGTTCATATATTAATTTCAGTGTCATTTATATCTGAGTCCCTCAGTGGAAAGACATGAACAATTTTTGAATCTATTCTAAATTGAAGTATTTATGATGAAATATTGAGATTTTAATGATGCCACACTTCATAAATCTAGGGGATGCTGGTATTGTCAAACAAATACTAAAAAGGGAGAAAAATATCTGTCTTCTTTGTCATCATCACCATCACTTACTCTGAGCACTTTGACATAAAAAGACTGATCATTTCCTGAGTGCTCATTTTATCAATTAAATAATGGCAGAAGTGTCATGTAGCTTATTATTCAATACATATAGATACAGTCTTATTCAATGTTTTGCAGTTAAACAGTAAATAATTTATCAACTGACTTGTTTGTGAATGCTCTGTAATCAATTCAGAATTTTCTAAAAGTGAGTTCCTTTTTTCCAGCTGCATTCTAATCCCTTCTGTGAATTTCTTTGCCAATTACTCAAGCTATAACCTTTTTTGAGAACTGTCAACTAAGGCTGATAGCTTTAATGTCTATTGTGAGAAAGTGATCTTGCATATATTAGGCTTCTATTCTTATAAATTCATGACAAAGTCTTAGATTAGAATGTGAATTTTTTTCTTTAAATTGAAGGGTTTCCTCCCAACAAATATTGTTTATTGATGCATTGAGAGCAATTCACACTGGCTGGATGATGGGTAGAAATTTAAAAAGTAAGGAGAGGTGTGACACAGTAGATGTTTAGCTGTGCAAAAATATTCTATCCAGGTCAGCAAATAACGTGCTTGTCCTAATGCTGCCACTAATAGAGTATAAGTCACATGTTTTAGTGAGAGCTTTGCAATGTATTTTTAGGCAATATTTTCTTGAAAGGGTTTTTGAATCTGCTGATTAGAAGGGATGGCAACACTTGTTGGAATGTGTGTAAGAGCAGTGTACAAATCTTTTTCTATTCATTTTCGCAAAATTAGTAGATAGGGTATCTGTAAATCTATTTATGCTTCTCATGAGCATAAACAAAAAATTATTTATGCTGTAAATTTTTTAAAGTATAGCAAAATATAGCAACTAGAAGTAATTTTTTTAAATGCAGAATTTTAATCCAGTTTTGTGGTGAAAACTTCTACCTTTAGTCATTTTGCCATTCCCTCATATGTTTGAAAGTGAAAGTAGAAATGCATGCTGGACAAGTTTGATCTGTTGTGCCATATCTTTCAGTACCATAAAAAAACTGAATTTTAGACAATATTTTAGTCCAAATCTCCTTTTCTTTTGTAATATATTTGTCATTTCACTGGTTTAACTTTATTGAGGTTATTGGCATAAAAATAGAGAGTTTTGTGATTGTTAATCATTGCTAAAATTACCTTAAATGCAAGATTAATGTACTCCATACTTTGCCCTGGCCTAGAAAATGAACATAAATCAAGACATGGGTCTTTTTTTCCTCACATCCACTTTATATACAGAGTAAGTATTTTCTAAATCACTTAGAAATGTTCCTGATTGATGTTGGGGTAAATCGTCATATAATCATTATGTTGCTTAAAGTTTAGGATAAATTTTAAGAATTCTATGCATATCAGTTTAATTACTTTTCAGAGATTAGAATACTGAATTTTAATTATGTCTTTCCAAAGAAAGACAGAAAAATAACACAATATTTTCTCTGTGATCCATCAAGTTATCAAGGTGACAAGAAATGGGCACTACATTTGAGTGTATTCTTGGATATGGAGAATGCAGATAAATTGTAACTTTTTGTGGATTTAGGGATTCTCAGTTTGTGTTTGCATGGGCTAGAAACCACTGGAGATACAGTTTAAATGCCATTTCAGAGCAAAGCCAGCTCTGATCCCAGAACTGGAATTGTCACTCCAGCAATAACACACCCTCCAGCTTTCCTAGTCTCATAAACATCCTGTGGAAAAACCAGGCTGCAAACCTTTCCAGGTTTCCAAAGAAAGGTGCAATATATGTTCCATTCCTTTGATCTAAGGTTTGCTTCCAATTTTGTACATGCATTTTAAAAAAAGTCACATATACCCCTTTTAAAAGCTCTCCCTGAAAGCACGGCACACAGGATTACTCTGAGACACCCTTGGTTTTCCACTGTATTACCCTTTGTAGATTCTAAAAGGGACTAAAAGTACTTTAGGTTGCAAACATTTCTACCATTACTGTAGCTGATGCATTAAAGGGAGACAGATTTTTTCACATCCAGACTTAATGCAGGCTTTTCTTAAAGCGTCCCCCATATGACCCCATGTAAGAGTTCTCTCCTTCCGTCATGGGACCTAAAAGCAGTGCTGAGTCTTCTGATGGACATTCTGCATTTCTGCCATGGCTTCCATTCCTCTTAGGCTTTTGACCTGAGCTTTGCCTTCTAGCTTGCTCTGTGTTTTGTTTGATGAGATAGAGCTTCATTCTCTCCTGTTCCTGTCTTAAATATTTTTTTCTAACAAAGCAACAGTAAGAATAGTTCTAGGATTTTTGCCAAAAGTAACTTCCAGCTCTCAAATAGATCAGGAAATATTTCTGCCTTTCTTACAGCTGAAGTTTCCAGATTCCTCATAGCACAAATTGAATTCCTGAATGTCCACAAGGCACTTGAAAATTAAAAATATACCTTCACAGAGCTGGAAGTGTTTGCAAATCTCACTTCTTTGCTCTGAATAAATGTGGTAGCTTTACAAGAGACCAGACAAAATGGATTTTGTTCATCTAATCTCCTTAAAGAACAAGAGGAAGGATCCAGATAATACTTCCAATTGTACATATTATAAGTGAGCAGCCACTGTGAAAATGCACTTTTAGCTAAATGAAAATCTGGCTTTCCTGTTTTTAACATGAGCATGAGAGACAATCTCTACTCAGGTTTCCAGTACTCAGTATTATTATTTTAATTTCAAACCAAAATTACTTAAAGTCTATAGACTATATAATAACCATTATTTTCCATCATTGTGTCACCACTTCCCAATTGTTCTGTAAACTCCGTGTGATCTTTTTCATGCAGGAATTGTATCTACTGCATGGTTTCACAATGAACTCTTCTGTTACTGTACTATGGCCAATGCAGCCTGAAAATTCTTCAGTGCAGCGGGCATTGAGAATCGCTTCCCTTAGAGCAGCACTTGGTGTGCCCACTCACTGCCTCATCGCTGCGTCTCTCATCTAGCAGCAAAAATATAGCAAAGCATGAACCAGCAGGAAAGCTCAGCCACTGTCCCTTTTCATGCAAGTCTTGCATTAAAAACCAAAAACCTTTCCCAGATAAATGTCAGTCCTAGGGTAAATGTTGTAAGAAAGGAAGATTGGACAGGCTGACCCATGCCAGCAGATAATGAGCTACTCTTAGGCTGCCATGCCACCATGTCTAAAACATGGAAGTCTGTGAATGGCTCAAGTTTTCAGTGTCTTAATGGAATGCCATGAGGCTAGAAGCTTGAAGAATTTGTACAAGAGTAACTTGTGTAATGAATTTTCAGATTTTAGAGAGCAAGTTGGGCATGATTGTTTCAGTCCTGTGCAAAACTTCTGAACGAAAGCATTGCAAAATTTTAACATAACCAATCTGAATTGCAGGCCTGGGATAATCAAGATCTTAATTAGAATTTTTTACCAGCCTATAATAAAAATATGAGGATGATGAAAACTGTGAAATAATATTAATTTTTTCTTTCCTTTGACCAAATTTTTTAATGAATGCCAGCGTTTATCAGTACATTGCAGACAAATTAGTCCTGCAGCAGGTATAAATGGATACCTGAAATGAGGAAGCCTTTAAAAACTATGGTTTTACCAATACTGCTCCCACTGATTGTTCTGATTCCTAAATTATTTCAACAGATAGGAAGGAGGTAGTTATTTGTGCTCTGTAGAAAAGGGATTAGGAGAGCTGTGCAGTTTACTTATTTATGGTCACTTCCACAGATTTTACAATTACCGAGCAATGCACTGAAAGCCTCTGTGCATAATTCAAAGGCTCACTGCATTTTCATATTGAGTTTATTTTCTGTTTACCAGAAGCTGTGAATTTAAACTCCTTTTTTAATAATACCCTTTTCAAATTTAATAGTAAATAATACGATAGTCTGCCAAAGCATATAGGACATCATATTGCCATGCTAAAGAAATTAGAGCATGTATAAAAAAACTGTGTAATGATTTTTTTTGTCAAAAAAAGAATGCTTTTTCTGCCACCATAATAAAGCCCTTTTTATTTTGAGATAACTGTCAGAACAGCTTTATATTTTCTCAAAGTTACTGTGTTTAATCTTTCTAGCTACTTCATAATAAGAAAGGGAATGTACTCAGAATGAATATATAATTCATTTTTCTGACCATGCCAATTATTTGGCAAGTTTGAAATCTCAACTTTCTTTTAAATTAGAGTTCTGTTTATTTCTTGTTTTGGTACTCTCACTGGTGTAAGGAGAATCTCATTTAGAGATTGTAAATCTCTGTAAATCATGTTGCAAAATTAAATAATCCTTTCATTCTTGGTCTCATAAATTAAGGTGTTATGTTGATATCCTGGCCTTTAATGTAATATTTATTTCAACAACTGAAATAAAGCTTTTGAAACCTAGAATCTAATGATGATAGGGATGCAAACTGTATTGCACAGTACAGTAACTGTTGGTTTCACAAAGAGCCCATGGCAAAAGGTAAAGGCTGTAAGTGCCTGTTTCATCTGGTTGCATTTCTGTTAAACTATAGAAAATAATATATTCTCCTGCAGTTTCCTGGGCCTAGTACATTGTGGCTGTGAATGAATGACCTACTCCTACCAGTTCCATTTTATTGTTTCTGAGATTTACCGCTTGTGCTGTGAAATATAAATTCCATTTACCTCTTACAGAAATCTCTTTTGTGTATTCTTAAGTGATTCTATTGATTTAATTGGTGAAAGGGACTTATCAGTAGGGGCCCTGTCTTCATAAGGATAATCCTTTAAAAACACTGTCTTTTGGTGAGTTGGGAAGTGTCTAGAGGTTTCCTGCCTGGAGGCCAGGACCTCAGTTTCTTCATACTTACACAGCTCAGCAGCGGGAATCCTTGCTGTGGTATTGCAATTGAGTGAATAGAAATTTTGCATCTATCATCTGTTAATCCTCCATGTCAATTGTGAAATAACAAAAATGCATTATACATTTCTATTTTTTCACCTAAAACATAAATTAGAGTAGTCCATTGCTTTGAAATGTGTCTTATTTACAAAATTTAGCACACAATAATGACTTAGATAATAGATGTAGGTTGGGTTCAAACAGCATCAAACCTTTGTAGCATCCCAAGCAAGATCCTGCTCTGTATTATTTATTTCCATGCTTACCTCCAGATCTGCAGTTTGGGGGAAAAAAAGTAGAGACATTTTCTGGCAAACCTTTGGAGGAAAAAAAAGTAAATAACAAAGTTAAAAACTCCTTCCCAAAAATACACTGCTTCAGGCAATCTCAGCTTTAAGCACAAGGTTTGATACGTGAAAGGAATTGTGTAAACACGAGGGAACGTGTGGTCACCAAGGTCCAAGGAGTACAGATGTTTAACGCCATAGGGATTGAAATCCTCTGCTTAAATTGTATTTGGAAGCAATGTGAAAAGCATTGAAAAATCTCTGGTTGTATTTTCCATTGCTCTGCCTTTCTATAAGCTGCTGAAATGCAGTAAATACAGAAAAAACAAGGTAAATGTAGTGAATGACATGAAAAAAACAATTTAATATCTGTTACCTAGTGCAGTACTATCCATTGCAAAATATGAAATAAATTTATGGCCATCAAAAGAATATCCCCATGCTGAAAGTCCTTTTCCTGAAGCATGTATAATCCTACTCTTTGAAAATTTGGACCTGATTCGTTGTGTTTCTATTTACAGCACTTCCCATGATTTTGATCACTTCTAATTTAAAAGTCTAATACCTTCTATAGGTTTCTCATGATTTAAACTACCTCAAAAAAGATTTTTAATGGAGCCTTTCTTTTCATCCTACCACAGCTCCTGTGCCTATCTTTTCCTCTGTGACTCATCTTCCTGCTGTATTTTCTACCAAAATCTCTTCCTTTCATTTCTGCATGGGAAATCATTCGGGGTTCCAGCATTTTGAACAAGGATGAGCAGCAGTATTGTTGAGCTGGAGTGGCTTTGTGGCTGCCATCAAGCTGGTTTCTGACCTTTGAAACATTGGCTCTGGTAACAGATTTGGGAGATCTACACAGTTCCCTTAAGAATCTGCTATTTTCATAAAATTAATAAGGTTCTGGCCATTAATCACTATTTCAAGCTCATGTGGATATGTTGGTCAGGATTAGGCAGAAACCAGCTATTCCCTTGAATGTTAAGGTTTTAAGTGCCTGGCTGCTAGCAGAATTTTTTCGTGAGTTTTGAAATAAAACCATCTTTGTTCAGTTTGGAATTTTGATGTTTTGGCATGGAAGACAGGAAATAGAAGGTAGTATTGTTGTTATATTGTGTAAGCTTCAAGAATTTTTTATTATTCTCTAATCACTTGAGACATATTCTGCCCTCATATCATATGGTCTGTTTTCCCTCAGACTGGACAGTTGTCTTAGTGGTTTGTGGATGGAGATAAAGGATGTGCAGTAGCTGCAAATCCCTCCAGGTTATGCTTGGATGGTTCACACAATGTGTGAAGCAAGCACAGGAGGTGTGCTGTGCTCTGCTGTGTGTAAGAACAATTTGGAAAGCAAAAAAGTCATCCCAATTTAGACACATTTCACCAAAAATCATGCAAAAGAGCCCGTCAAAAAATAGAGTTTCCTACAGTAGAACTAAGACTATTTAATTTGCGGGTTCCATGTGTTCAGGGATGTCCCAGGCAAAATTGCCAGTTGTGTATTTATTACACCATGACCTTCACCACAGCCTGCCAAGGTCACTGGACCTGCTGCAGGACTTTGTGTTCCTGTTGGAAATTCAATGATGGCCTACAGCACTTTGTTTGCCCTTTCATTTGATGTAGTAGCCATGATTTTCTGAGCATCGTGCAGCCATAAAGAAGCTCTGATCAGCATCCTCCTTAAATTAATTTCCCCGTTGTGATTTGTATCAAAGCTTAACATCTTTTAATGGTTGACTTTTAGTATGGTGACTGTCACTGGAAAACCTGGCTAGTATTAATAATTACACTGTGTGGAATGAGGATTCTTCAGCTTTGTCTTTGGGACTGCACTTGCAAATCTTTCAATGGTGCCAGCTGCATGTTGCCAATGAGAAGTGTGCTATAAATCCCCATTTTTGGCTTCTAATGTGAATTTTTTTTTGGAGGATCTTCTCAGATGGGGTGATGATGTGTTTGTTTCGTAGATTTTGTTTTAAAACACCACAAAGACCAAAACTGTTTTCATGCAACAGTTACACTCTGCTCTCTGAAATCCTCTTGAGAGTAAATGAGATGTAAGAAAAGAGCAAGCTCCTAGAGCATGACAACTACATTGTACTTCTACTACTCACCAAAGAAATGCTTTCAATAATTGTAAAACTTAGCATTTATGTCACTTGAACCTGGAATGACATACAGCAATGCTTCCATGTTCACAGAAAAAGAAATATCTTTCCATTCTGCCCCTGTTAGAGGCAACTTGTAGATAGTGTTAATTTAATATGCTGTGGTCTAAGGTTTTTTATATAGCTCAGAAGTAAAGGCTCTATTAAAGGACAATGGCTATGAAATAACATCAAAAGAGACCTTTAATTTCTGCTACAAAATGGTTGTATTCTTAGTGATGACACTTAATTTCAAATATTTTGGTATACAAAGAAGTGTAAAATTATCACAGCAAGACTTGAGGCCATAAGTAGAAATTATATCCTTAAGTGGAGTGAGAAAAACTGTATGCAGTGCTTTGTGTTTCTTACTGTCAATAACAGAAGAGGTAAAAAAGAAAAATAGAGCTATTTTCAGACTTTATAAATCCAACTATTGGATAAACAAGTACCCTACCTTTTTCATTAGGTGTTTAGAAGTTTAAATGAAAAAAATCTTAAAAGATACTGCTACTTCTACTTGAAGAAATGTGCTAAATGCACTAAAGCTCAAGACAAATCACAGAAAACTGTTTTAGAGAGATGAACAACTTTACATATTATTTTAAAAGCTGATTACTTATCTGCCTTCTTGATTTAGACATAAGATAGGAATTTTTCAGTTATTTTTCTTTCTTAACAGAATAAACACTCTCTCAAAGGTATGCTCTAGTATTGACCAGCTCTTTATAAAAGATGTCTATACTCAACCTTAGTGCTGCTCACTCTTACCATCTGAAATGCAGAGGGGAAAAAAATATTTCAAGATCTATCTTCATTTTATATTCCTGAACATAGCATTAAAAAATCCACTGCCCATAGAGGGAATTCAAACAATTTTGACCTGTCCTCAAAATAAGCATGTACATTTTCTGGATACAAGAAAGAAAACCTCATATTCAGTTGAATCAGCCCCTTGCATATTAGGTTAAAGTCCCATCTCTTCAAAGCACGAGATAACAATTATTTTTTTCTGTCTATCATGCAGTACTGCTCTGTTTGGAAAGCTGCGTGGTCTGCATTCTGTCCAGGGAAAAGGGAAAGAAAGAATAGACCAAAGAGCTTTGCTGCATATGCATGACAATATGGAGAATTATGAGCAGTTTCTGTTTTTCTTTTATGTGCCCTTCTATCCCAAATGTATCAGAAAATGTGTTGTAACAGAATAAGCAGCATTATTTTCTCTTGTTGCATGGAACCTTCAAACTGTAATAATATCTTCCTTGATCTTTAGTTTAGAAGCCTTGAAACCATTTCTGTATCATTTTGAAATGTAACTGTTAGAGATATCTTGAGATTTTTACAGTGATTTACAATCACCTTCATTCAAACAGAAGTATCACTTTAAAAGAGTTTGTACTTTGCTCATGATTAAGGACTTCAAAATCTGTCTGAATTTGTGTTTTCTTCTCTCTTGGAAATTTTATATTTCTGTCTGTCATCATAATCTCTAAAAGACTGCTTCTCTTATCAGGTCTCATGCAACCCCTCCAGCTTATCTATGACTCTTGTTCAGAAGTTTGGCTTTGGAGTATCATTTCCCGTAATGGAACCTTGTACAAATTTCTGTGCCCTTTACCAGATGCAAACACCACTGTCATTTTACCATAGTCATATGATGGAAGAAATATTTATTGGTCAGTCAAATATTTCAAATTTATACCTACTGCATTCCTACTTAGTTTTGGCCACTTCTATAGTATTTTTTTTAATGGAGTTTCATTAATCTTTCAGAAACCCTGTCTGAAATACTTGGACATTTTCCATTTATTCTCTGTTTTCCTCTTTCTTTTCTTGACATTACTGAGGTGATGAATGCCAGCTCCACATCTTAGCAAAGTCCTAGCAGAAAATAAAACCATAAAATGGAAGCATTTCATTTCACTGGAAAACAACTTCCATAAGACAAACAGGTGTGAGCACAAAGCACATTCACCTGCAGATGTGCACTTCAGTGTGTTCCTGATTTAGGTAGCTGGATTGCAGTCAAGTGCTTTTGCTCAATTGTGCTTTTTCTTGTGTCCCTGTGTTCCTGATATTTTAAATCTATGTAATCAGATCACACTGGAGGTTATCCTTTTAAAGGGAGTAGTTACGTTAAACATGCTATATATAAACAGCTGTGATTTGTTGTACATTGGTTCTTCCCATGGTTCCTACAATCTAAAGAAACATATTACTTTTAATATAAGTGACAGTGAATTTCAGTATTTTCAGATCTTGATGTTGCTGAAGCAAAGAAAACAAAAGCAAAATAATGTTGCAATACCTTTTAATCCTGTTATCCTGTAGCAAATGTGGGTTGTTTTCTAGCTGTGTTTTAAGGAGCAGATGTTTATTTACACAATGATAAGATTTCTTTAGGGTTGGAGAAAGGAAAATGACACCTCAGTTTTACAATGTGATTAGTATGTGTAAAGAGTTAGATAAAATAAACCAAGGCAGCTTATGATTTAGACCTTGTTAGTAACAAATTCTTTGTACTTAAAGAATCATGAATGTAAAACAGCATGGCTTATTTTCAGAGGAGTGCATAAAGGTGCACTTCATCTATAACAAAATATTCCCCTAGCATCCTCAGGAACTAAGATCAACTGGTTTTAGATCTTATTCTCTCCCTAGCCAAGCTGTATGCTGTTTTGCTCCTGTCCATATGTAAACTCAGAACTGGAGGTGACAATAATATCCAACATTGCCAGAGCAATGTTGTGATATTATTGCCAATACCCGACAGCACAGGGCTTCCATTTCAGCATGAAACCAAATTTCAGTGACTTGCTGTTTCCAAATCCCACCCAAAGAACTGCTGTTATTTCCATGTCTTCAAGAGAAACTTTCCTTGGATGTCATCTCCTTTTCCTATGTCACAGTACAATTACAGCAGTTTTTCATTTGTGATTGTATTTTTGTCTGTGCATTGCACCTTTCCTCTGCAGCAGGATTCAGTTTTGGAGGAGTCTGAAAAAGCTCAGTTTCCAAGAGCCAAAGGTGTGAGGAAAAGGGACACTGGGAGGCAAGGACAGCAAAGAGCATGTGTGCTGTTTTGGGTAGAAAATCCTGATACTTCTCTCTGCTAAAATTGTGCCCTTTATAAAAACAAATTTGGTGTGAGAACACTGTGACATTTACCTAATCTGTCTAAAAATAATTGAAGTCTCCCAGTCCCGCTCTGATTTCTGCCCTTGTAGTTTAGTCTGCCTCAGCATTTCACACTCTTTTGCACCTGGTCAAGTTGCCACTATTAGAGGTCCAATACTAATCTTTCTATTTTAGTTTGGAATTTGAATCCTTGACACACGTAACTTATTTGTTAAGCCTTCTTTAACATAGGGCATTTCTCCAGCAGTGATTTACTGTCTTATTTCTATATAATGTTTGTTGATACCAGGGTTTTCAGCTCATTATTTTCCTTATACTGAGTTTCTGACATGCCTGTTGTGCCAATACCCTAATTTAAAACCTAGTATTCCCAATCACACTTCTCTCTTATTTTGATTTGCTGCATTTCTGTAAAGCACACACAGAAAGAACATTAACTTCCTTAAGCCCTCCCTGTATAAAACAAAGAAGCACAATTTATTGTGAGGGGGGTTGGAGTGTTTTTAGCGTAGAGGTTAAACACGTGTGACTTTAGAAGTTACTGAAGTCTTGGCAGCTGAAGTATTCTCTGTTGGTTTTGTTTGCTCTTGTCTCATCACACTTAAGATTTCATGAAGGTAGGAGCACAGAGGGTTACATGTGACAGGAGACAATTCTGCTCACCTGGAGAATGGCTCATTGCCATGTGACTGCCAACATCTGGTATGAACTTCAGCACTGATACTCCACTCCAACACTGCTTTAACTGATCTTGCCCCAACAGAATAGCAAAATCAAGGGAAAACTATATTGAGCCATATCAGGAGAGCCAAGGAGAGAGAACACTTCCAGCTGTTTCACTACTGACCTGCTGTTCACAGCAGCTCTGTTGCATGTGCACTTACAGCTCCCAATGCATGCTCACCCCACACTTCTCTTTTGGTTCATCATAAATAAACAAAAGCCTGACAGAGTAAGATTTGTTAAAGTGGAAATAGTAACACGAAGTCATATGGCAATAGTCATACTCACAGTGTTTTAAATACACAAAGGAAAGAAGAAAATACATACCCTAACAGAATGCTTTCTTTATTTTGTTTTGTTATTCTGATCCTACTCTCTGTTCCCATAACTACTGAAAAACATGTGTCCTCTGACAGGCAGAGAAGAGATTTTCCTAATTGATTACAATGATTGTAAAGGAAAACTTTTTAAAATTATTATTTTGATGTAGCAGCAAAATATAGAAACAATTCTAGAATCCAAACTAATATTAAGCTACCTTGAGTATACAATCACTGTAAAAACCAGAGGGCAATTAAACATGTACAGGAATGCACTCTATAATTTCAAAAGGTTTTATCCTAAGTGAAGTTAGCTTATGTCTAACATTTAAATTATAATCCAGATGCTTAGTTTTCATAGTTTGTTTACTGATTTTAAATATCATGGAGTTTCAGCATTATGGGGAATTTTGCAATGGAAAGACTCGATGTTTTAGATACCAGTTTTTAAAAAATTAGGGTTTTTTCCCCCAAAGCTGCATTACTGAACATTTTTTTTTAAATCTGTTGCTCATTGACAATTTTTTAAGTAACTTCTCATATAAGAAGAACATAATAACCTAGACAAATTTCACTTTTAACTTAGTTGTAAATTTTAGACACAGTTTCTAGTGAATTAGACTTTCAAACATAAACAGGCCTTTGTTGATGTCAGTAAGACTACGTGCAAATACAGAGCTGTCCCTAAATAAATTAATCTATGGATTTTTTTTTCCTGTAATACACTATTAGGCAGAATTCAATTGCTATGCAGTTAAAAGAACTATAGATATTTCCATTTTGTCTGATGATTCTAGCTAATGCTAAAAGCTGACTTAAATTATCAATATTGTACCTGGCAGTTGTGGAAAATTTTGAAGAATAACAGAAAAAAATGATTCTGAGCATGGTAACACATGAGAAATTATCATCACTGTTTCCCCCAATAGTCATCCTTTCTAATATACAGAACTTTGGAAGGGTCTTAGGAATTTCTAACTGGATGTGAGTCTCCATTCAAATAATAAAGGAAATTGATGCAGTGCTCTGAGACACGTATTGCATGGGTTGATTACATTGTCATCTGTGTTTCGTGGCTAAGAATGGTTTTTACATCTGTTCCTTCTATTGACATTACTGTATATTAAATTTCTCTCTTTGTCTCTGCTGGTATTAATGTAAAGTCATGCTTTGGTTGAAATATTCTCAGTGATCTACTGCTGCTCACATACATTAGCACTGCAGTAGTCATTTCCTAAATCTCCAGCTTTTGTCTTCCAAATCACATTTCTGAAGATCAGGCTGCTTCAGTCTGATTATTTAATCAGTTTTCATTTCAGAGCTTGTTCTGCACGGTACCCACTTTGTATATAAAGATCCATGTTTGCATCCTACAAAACAAAAAAAAACTATGAGTTCTACAAAACATTATTATTTGAGCTCTTCTTCCCAACTTATTTGGTGTTTCATATCTTGAAGGACAAGCCTGTGATTAGCCATGCACTTACAGCAGGTAAGTGTCCTTCTCCGTACCAGTAGGTGCATGCAGAGACACACAAGCTTCATTTCAAGCTCCTCTCTAAAAATATTGAATTATTATTTTAACAGAACACTGCTTCAATTTTAATGAGGTCATCTGCAATATCATATTTCATTACTGTATTCCTGTAAGTGGAATAATCTTCACCATTTTTTATTCTTGCTTTTCTATCATTAGCATTCTTATCTCTTTGGGGACTATGGTACATATTTAGTAAGACAATAATGATGCTTTTGTGTCCGTGTTCTTTTCAAACACTTATCTTTGTCAAGTTGAAGGACCTTTGGTAACATAATAATTAGTGTTTCTGTCATGTTTACTCTGTCATCTTAACACCAGCAATGTAGGCACATGCAGTGGGAACATCTTTGGTCACTCATGCATAAGAATGTGGGACAAAGCATCACTGAATTTACCTTCCACTTGTGATAGGGGCTGATGAGGCTTCACTGACGTTGTGACCTCTGGTTGTCATGGGCATTTTCTGTTTAGGGTACCTTGGAGAAAGTTCTGCCTAAAACATAAGTGAGATTTACTTGTACTGTGGAAAGTGCTACTCTGCAAATAACACCCCAAAATAATTGCCAGCAGGACGAAGCTTACAAGTTGCTTTTAAAATTCCTTTAATTTGCTTTTTAAATTCCTTTAATTTAATGTCTTGAGGGAAGAATAGGTCCTAAAATCTTTAAAAATAAAAACAAATAAACAATTTCCCTCTCCAGACCCCCCTCTCCAAAAAAACCCAAAAATAAAACCTCCAAAGCAAACAAATAAAACAAAAAACAAGCTAAAAAATAACCCCCAAGGTGCAGCAAAAGCATTTTGTGTTTCCTATAGTCTGTTTTAAACAAGACCATTTGGGGGTTCCCATAGAAAAACTCCTAACATTTTTTGCTATACTTTGACACACAAGAAAGTTTGTGTGACCAAGGTCATGTCTTCATTCATCAAAGCCACAATCTCCTGGCCAAGGAGAGAGAGCAAACTTGCCACCCATATTCACATGCAGTGGGAAATGCTGGCAGTATTCTGAGATCAGGGCATCCAAATTAACAGAACAGTTGCAGCTAGGGGCCTCTTTCAACAGTACAAGGCATTAAATTCTTCCAGGATTGACTCACTCCCAAACTCCTTCCATTTAGGGACTCCTATCTCTCCCAGTTTTGGATGCTTAAATTATCTCTGGTTGTCATAATTGTTAGCACCTTAAAATAGTGAAAGGGTTGAGTGAATTTTGAGTTGTTCAGAATTTATAATCCAGCTGTGGTAGTGCAGGTCAAGACCTGAATATCCTGACACATGTATTCTGTATGTACAGAAAGGTTGGCAATTTTGAGAACAAAAATGCTGCCTAAAGGAATACAGATTTGAGGAAAGGTTTTCACAAGCCTCAAATTGACTTAAGTGCTCGGGAATTGCTTTAAAGAATGATTTACCAGTCTATGCACCTGAACGTGGGGGTCCCTGGGCAACACTTTAAACATAATTTTTGACCTCAGTGTGCAATTTAAGAGCCATAGTAAATGTAGCCAAAATACTTAAAGGATGCTTGCATTTTTGTAATGCGGTGAAGATTTTATTGTTCCAGACACAAGGTTCTGGTTTGATTCTATCACATTTTTTAGGTTTCAGGTCTATAAAAATTCTCCCTTTCATATATATAGTACTTACATTGTGTTGTCTGAAAAATACTGAAATTTGCCTAATCTAAACTGCCTCGTTTGCAGTCTTATCTGAAAAAAAAAAAAAAAAGTTTCAGTGTATGACGTGATCTAAATAATTATCTCTTCAGTATGCCTTTTGGTGAACAATCAACTTGTTCCAATTTACCTTGCAAAATATATAAAACAGTTTTGTAGAGAACTCAGCTCAGAACCAGCTCAGAAAATGACCCTTCAGGTGTAGTTGCCTGACACGGTGAAACTGCTCCTCAGGAGAAAACTGAAATAAGTTATAATTGTTCGTTTCACATTATAAGTTATAATTGTTCATTTCTCTGCCCAGAGGGGACACACAGCTGGGGTGAACATGGGAGTGATTTAGGATTAGCAAGTTCATGTGTAGTAGATTAATGGAAAAATTATTGGATGTTGTGTTTAAGACACTGGAAATTGAATGTGCAGCAGGTAAACCTAAAAGATCTACAAAGGCAGTCTTTTTAAATCCTTTTTTTATATTTTTATTCATTTCAGTTGCCAAAATGTGCCTAATCCTACCAATTCTTGTATAAAATAAATTCATTTCTATTTAGCTCTTTTTTTTTTAATATTTTCCAATTGAAATTCAGGTCTTCATACATTCTGACCTTTTCAAGAAAGCCTGCTTCATTGTGAATTGTGAGTGCATTAGGAAGGTAAACACATTCAGTACTTGTTATTCAATGAGTTTGGATTTAGGAAGTCATTGTCAATAGGTTAATCCTTTTGTACAGACAGTCTCTTTGGCTAAGAGGCATCTTAAACAAATAAAGGTTTTACCAAAATACTAATTTTTCAGTCTTCCTGTCAACTGTCAAAGAACAAACCTCAGTGGAGGTCTTAAAATTGGTTATTTCTAGTTTATATTCACTTCATGTCAGCACAGTTTGAAAAAGAACTTCTGTATACACAAGCCTAGTCACAGGCTATTTGTTACTCTGCTCAAGAAATCATTAAAACCTAGGATTTTCTTGGAGTGTTTTATGAGGATGAGGGAAGGGATAAGTTTATCTGGGTTCAACAAATATTTATAAATACCATGAATAAAAAGGATACCAAATTCAGCAGCAGATTGGGTAGGCACTTAAAGAGAAAATAACATATCCCCAATCTGATTAAAAGTCAAGTGTCTCTTGAACTGCATATCACAATATTTGCCAAGTGGATATATTTTAGACTATTGGTTAAATGTGAAAGTAGAAATTAGGGATTCTGAGAGAGAATTGCAATAAAACAGCTCCGTGCAAGAATTATGTGGGCAGAAGTTCAGCAATAAATAAGGTGAGGCTGTATGTACAACTTTTATTTCACTGGTTATTTTAAGTCCTTTCATTGCTTCACAGGCTTTCTACAGAGCCTATATTTCTGTCTATTTCTACATCAAAAAATTATAGACAACAGCCCTGCAAAGGAAATGTCCATCCACACAAGCAGGCAGTAAGATAGCCCTGTTGAAATACAAATGCCAGAAATTGTTTGAAGATTCCTGGATCAACAATCCACTGAAACACAACCTGAGCTCATGAGTCAGAGCCACAGGAGGCCAAAATTACAGAAAAGACACTCTTCACTCAACCCATTTCTGGATGTTCTTCACCATGAGCTGTATCTTGATGATGCCCCCTAAATGTGAACTTTTTCACTTTCAGGGGGATGTCCTGAAATTTTCAACATCCCAAACGCATTTTTCCTCTTTTCCACTGAGGATGAACATCTTGTCCAGAAAAAGAATGAGTCAGTAGGGACCTTCTATATTTCCTTACATGAAAACAGGGGTGTTTCCATTGAGTTCTTATCTAATCTTTGGTTTTAAACATCCTGTTTCACTCAGTGTATTTCAGCAGCTAAACAGAGCTTTCTTCTTAAAATCTGCAGTACTTATAAATTGTATCTAAATTTTTAATGTGTTCATCATAAAATATGTATTTATTGTGTAGTTTATGACTAACAGTGCTTCATTAAGATATAGAAGTATTAGAATTATACATATTATCTGATCAACAAAATAAAGAGCAGTTCCTCAACTGCTTCAGTAAAATCCTATGGGTTGAATGCCAGCTGGGAAAAAAGTCAGATGACATTTGCTGCAGGTGTAATCTATTGCTTTGTCTTCTATCAGTCTTCATGATTTATGTTTTTCTGGAGCTGTTCTTGCCAGATTGACATTTACATACAATTTTTTTAATACACTTCATATTCACATTCATATGCACATTTAATTTTTTATTAAATAGTCAGGACTTCATAGAGTGTGGCTGGCTGAATGCAAAATGATTGACTAATTTGAGGGATAATTATGTCGATTTAGCTGGAGCCAGCAGGTACCTGCTCAAAAGTCAAAGTGCATACCTGAAATTCTATTGCAGAGTTTGGGCCCAATTAATGAGAATGGTCAAGAAGGTGCTAATGCTTCCAGGAATAAAAATATGCTTCATGTCTAAATATATTTTTGCATGCCCGTAGATAAAATTTAAAGATGGTGTCTGGGCATGCTTTGTTTTCCCAAAGAAGTTTATATAGATCTTTGGGATATAAAGCATAGATAAAATGCTAAATGGCATAGATTGACAGTTGGTTGTTCCATTATGTCAGGAATATAGTTAAAAAACAAAAAACCCAAACTTTTCAAAACTGGTCTCTAAACAGTTCAAATTAATGTGCAATATTCCTCTTTTATAAAGGCTTGAAAAATGCTTAGCTTTTATCAGAAGACAATAAAGTAAATAATTTTATTAATTCCATAACCAGTGGCCTTCTGCTCCACTGTTTTGTTATGAATTTATTTGACAGCTTTTTCTGGAGATTAATTACTGCAAATGCATTTGTAGCTTCCTATAGTAAAGCTGAAGCACGTACTGATTTTATTCCTTCTCCTCTGTCTGCCTCTGAAACTGTGTATTTGACAATTTTCCTATTCTTTCAGATTTCCAAACTGTGAAGGAAATAGCCACACAAGAAATAACAGCTCAGTCCCAGGGCTGACACACTGAGTGCTGGTGGAACTTTTAGCTTGATTCCCTTGACAGAGAAAATGAAGGAAGGATAAGCAGGATTTTGTCCCTGAAATTGCTGTCCTTGGGCAGGCATGTTTTTAACAGCCCATAGAGCATCAGGGGATGTTCAAAAAGTCCTTCCTCATCAATAGTGTTAGATCAGGAATAAATTAATAACGAGCAGAGTCATAGGCACACTGCCAGTCTGAGGTATTGGAGTACCCGCTGAATGAAGTAATATGGCCTTGCAAATTCCTATATGCATTTAGAAAAACCCACAAAACATAATATATTCTATTTTTTAAATGTATTTATTTAATTACTTATTTAAATGTATATACATCGGTCAGTATATTAAAATTTGGGGTTTCTTTTGTGTTGCATGAATTTAACCCATGGCTTTTAAACAACAAAGAGACAGGACAAAAAAAAAGTGGGCTATTGTTTTTAATTTGTGGATTTCCATGATTAGATGGGCAGTAATCTGATATTTTTTCTATATTAATTTTGTTTACTGACTGGAACAGTGCAAGGTCTTGTGCTTGCATATAATTTTTCAGATCAGGCACTGTACAGTTCCACAGATTTAATAGAAGCATAAATGCAACAAAATAACAAAAAATATATATTATGTAAATAACTGTTTAGAGTTCAAAAAGTACAGGTACAAAATATAAACAGGTTCAAAAATTGTGGAAAAAAATGACAGGGCAATTAAACATTAATTCTGGTTTGAATGAGGGAAAGTCAGAATTTAACTAAAGACAAATCAATGTGGCTGACTGGCAGAATTTGAATAGCACTACAATAACATTCCAAAGGACAAACCTTCACCTTATGGCAGAACACTTTGCTCCATGCTTTTCTCAAATGCCAAATGTCATTGACTTTGGTGTGGACCCAGCTGACTGTTTAGATGAGACAATAGGTGGTAATTGCATTAAGTTATTTTGATTTTTGAAACTATTCTATTTCCAAAGTTATGATCCAACTACTAATGTTTTTCCTTATACTGCAAAGTACAGAAAAGTACTGACAATTTATATTGAGATAGCTTGCAAAAATCACTAAAGATGTGGAATAACACTTACTTCCAATCAGACCAAGTAATTTAGAACCATCCTAATGATCAGAGAAACATCTCCTTTGAGAAGACAAGTCAGATGTTTAAAATTTCCAGCTGAGGAGGAGAGCAATGGAGTAGCTTTGGTGGGCACTGGCATCCAGTTAAAATCAACCCTCACCACTGGCATCATTTCAATATACAGTTATAAATATCCAAGTGTTTTGTTCCAGACTTTGGGCTGTAAACAAATATATTAGTGTTCATCATAAATATCAAAATCTATACTCATAAAATATGCTGGGTGTAGTGAATAGAAGCTAAGTTTACATCTGAGTACAATTCTGCATGCACATGCATCATTATTAATCACAGGTATTGTTTCCCTTTGCAATTATGTCATGGGGCAGCAAAATCCAGGGACCCGGTGTGCTGGCATCCCCACACACAGTGCTGTTCTGTTTCCAGCTGTTTAGAGCTGGGTTAGTGTGTACATGCCAGGTCACAGCTGCAACAGAAGAACTAAAATATATTTCTTGTGAAGAATGCTTTGAGTTTACCAGTAATGGGATCCATTGTGTACCTACCAGGATAACGGTGCTTCACAGCCTTCCTGCCAAACACAGGCATTGCAACAGCAAAATTCTTCTTCTGCAATGTGTCAGAGTTCAGCTGTGTGCAGCCAGTGCAGAGATGGGCAGATGTGCACAGCAGAGCAGTCACTGCCTCCTCGTGGGGCAAACACAGCACCTTGTGCCACACAGGGCTGATGCTGGGGGCCCCTGGGCACAGAATCCAGCTGTGAGTACCCACACAGGGCTGATGCTGGGCATCCCCTGGGCACAGAATCCAGCTGGGAGTACCCACACAGGGCTGATGCTGGGCGTCCCCTGGGCACAGAATCCAGCTGTGAGTACCCACACAGGGCTGATGCTGGGCATCCCCTGGGCACAGAATCCAGCTGGGAGTACCCACACAGGGCTGATGCTGGGGGTCCCCTGGGCACAGAATCCAGCTGTGAGCACCCACACAGGGCTGATGCTGGGGGTCCCCTGGGCACAGAATCCAGCTGTGGGTACCCACACAGGGCTGATGCTGGGGGTCCCCTGGGCACAGAATCCAGCTGGGAGTACCACACAGGGCTGATGCTGGGCGTCCCCTGGGCACAGAATCCAGCTGGGAGTACCCACACAGGGCTGATGCTGGGCGTCCCCTGGGCACAGAATCCAGCTGGGAGTTGCACTCACCTCACCCCACTCAGAGACTGCCCCTGTGCCACCAAAGGCTGGAATTCCACATTATCACATGGAACTCGCTCCATGAGTCAGATTTAGCCAGCTGCCACACTTATAAATTGGATAATGGAATAACAAAATACATGGAACAGGAAAAAATACTCTACAAATTCCGAAACACACTGGTTAAGCTCCCACCCCTACTCAAAGTTCTGCTTGCTGCATGACTAAGTTCACAGAACTAAGCTGTAATCTATTTTGTTTTGGTCACAATGAAAATGTGACAGGATGAACATCAGCCCCAGGCTGCTTCAGGAGGTACTTGAGGTTCCTGTTATGTTCAGGGCTGCTCTTGCTGCATCTTCACAGCTCCTGGTATCTAATCTAACTTGCATATGTGTATCCATGCTGTTGACAAGTATCCTGAAAGTATTGGAATCAAACCAAGAACTTAAAATAATCTCAAACTAGCAAATGAAAAATTATTCTTTAAAGTTAAGCTTTCATGATTCATTTTCACTGTGTAGCTTTTGATCTTTCTCAGGTGGAGACCATATGTCATAGGCAGGATATATTTGGATCTGGAATATTTTTACAGGTATTTCTGTTGATCTGTGGAAGGACAGATTTAGAAATGCTTCAGAAATACAAGGAATCAAGCTGAGAAATGTTTTCATTTCCATCTTTCAGAATTATATGGGTACACAAGAGGGTCTTCTAACTTGAACTTTAAGGTAGCTATGATATCAGGAAAACTTACAAGGTTTAATCTTGGACCCAGAATAATTTTTATTTTTAGTCAATTTTTTAGGACTTTGTCTTGCCAATTTTAGGATCTGTCAATTCTAGAAAAAGGCACAGAAACTCTTCCCCACATGGAATTTGTCCTCTCTGTTCTTTGAGAAAAAGGAACCATTTTGTCTGACAATTGTGTTAATAGATGCCAATGTACATTATGTTAGTATTTAATGTCATATATTGTGTCTTTGAAGAATAGCATAGAAACAATGCATGCAGCAAAAGCCAGCTGAGCTAAAGAGGGGTCTCTATAGAAAATTCCAGACTGGAAAAAGTCTTTTTAACATATTCTGTGAGACATACATTCCTCTGTAAATTTGTACAATAGTTTTTTTAATGTATTTTACCTTATTTTTTATTTAACTATTTTAACTTAATGGATTTGCTGTGAATCACATGACAGCAGTACAACACTCACTTTATATTTTTGCTAAGGTATAAACCTCTGCCCAATACATAATTATACCTTGTGTTTTAAAAATGTCAATTATATAAAAATCAAAATAAATACCAGGCAATTTTACAATTAGGTCTTTCATTAAAGACACAGTATGACAACATAATCAGCTTTTCATTTAATGGTTTGAAAAGTCATCATAGTCTAATTAATATGCTGCAGTAATAACCACGCTGCTTGCATTCTTTTTCTTTCCCTGTGCTTTCCATTTTTTTCAGTTAGTGATCTCAAAATACTGCCATATGCAGATTCCTGTATTTTGCATATGCCATATCATGCATATGCCATAAATCATATGCCAGCTTTGTAGAATTACTTAACTCTTACCAGTGAAGTTCTAAAGATAGTTTGGGAACATTTGGATTAAAGCCAAACAGCTGCATTATTATGTCCAGTGTTTTCCCTTTGGATGTGCTGTGTTCAGCCTGTTCTGTCAATAAGAATACACTGGCTGGCCTTTACTCTCCATACCCTGAAAAAGTAGAATAGACTGAAGTAGATGGGGCTTTTTCATGTGGTTAAAGTTCAGCTGGGAAAGAGTAATTAAAACAGTTGAAAAGTGTTTTAATGATGATCTAAGTCCAAGGAAACTTGATATCCTTCCATTTCAGCAATGAATTCAAGCATTTAATGATCCCTGCAGGGAGAAACACATTTGAAACAAAAAATTGACTCTGTCCTTAAGTACCTTTGCAGACCCATGTGTGTCTCTTAGATGGACAGGAAAGAAAAAGAAAGGGCAAAGCAGGGGCCTGCAGTTCACATGGGCAGCTGTGGTGTGTAACAGCCACACTCACCATGGTGTGGAGCAGCTCCTCCTGCACAGGATGGTTTGTGAGAAAGGTGTAACAGCCACACTCACCATGGTGGGGAGCTGCTCCTCCTGCACAGGATGGTTTGTGAGAGGATGGGAGGTGTGTAACAGCCACACTCACCATGGTGTGGAGCAGCTCCTCCTGCACAGGATGCTTTGTGAGAGGATGGGAAGTGTGTAACAGCCACACTCACATGGTGTGGAGCTGCTCCTCCTGCACAGGATGGTTTGTGAGAGGATGGGAAGTGTGTAACAGCCACACTCACATGGTGTGGAGCTGCTCCTCCTGCATAGGATGCTTTGTAAGAGAGGTGTAACAGCCACACTCACATGGTGTGGAGCAGCTCCTCCTGCACAGGATGCTTTGTGGGAGGTGTGTAACAGCCACACTCACATGGTGTGGAGCTGCTCCTCCTGCACAGGATGGTTTCTCAGAGGATGGGAAGTGTGTAACAGCCACACTCACATGCTGGGGAGCAGCTCCTCCTGCACAGGATGGTTTGTGAGAGGATGGGAGGTGTGTAACAGCCACACTCACATGGTGTGGAGCTGCTCCTCCTGCACAGGATGCTTTGTGAGAGGATGGGAGGATTGCAGTCCTTCACACCACACTGCTGAGTGCATGCTCAAGTGTTGGTGAAATTGATACTACATGACCCGAATGAGAAAAGTGGAATTTAATTCACCTGCACCTGAGAAGATAAAATATTTAACCCCTTAGAGTTGTTGACAAAGATGCTCTTACCTTGCTAAGAAGTGCAGTCTTTCCCCCATCATCTTTGATTCTTTAGTGTAAATCACTTAACTATAAATCAATAAATTGTGTTTTATGAAACTCAATATTTTAGAAAGTTGAATGGTAAACAGCATCATCATAAAGAATTTTGTTTCTGATTTATGAGAGCAAGACAGTATTCAATTGACAAGAGTCTAATGCTGTAGAGATTAAATCAATCTTCATTATAGTTGCAAGGAAAAATGTTATAACAATAATAAATCTGAGTGTCCATGAGAGATATTTACTATGTAAATTTTTGCTGAATCAAGATGGAAATAAACCCAAAAAGGTGGAGGATGGATCCAGTGAAACCTGATGTTTTATACAGTAATTACTGGTCATTACTGTGGCAATATTTTATAGTGTTTTTCTTTGGCAAAAGGGGGAAAGCAAAAGACTTTTCTGCAGAAGCCCTGTTGAATATTCTGACAAAGGATCCGTGAATATTTGGACAGTTGGGAGAGTTTCTGAATAGATATTTTGTGAGATTGAGTTCTCCGAGCTTTCTAGGAGCTAATCATTTTGAGAGGGCAAGACAGGGCATGGTGAAAGGACTAGATTGTCCATCAGCATTTTCAAAAGTGCTAAGAGGCCTCTAGAGGGATGACATTTGGCTTCTTAAAATGCAGTTCATGTGTTATCACCAATCTGGTGACATACATGCCCCTAGAAAGATTAACAAGGTTTGCCAGATATGCTGCAAGGTAAAAATACACTGTCAGAACTTAACCAGGCTTGGAATGATGTCAAGTGCAGATATGCTCTTGAAGGAGCCTTCTTAAAATCAGTCACAGTTAATTTGATGTTCTTAACTTGTTTCTGATAATCTGTGCTGAGAGGCATGTCAGTATTCCACCCTGCAGCATTTTCAAGGTGATTTGGACTGTTAAAAAGATGAAGCATAAGAGAGGTGCTTAATTATAGGTAAGTGTGTGAACAAAGTGTGATATAAAGTAATTGAGTTAATAAAAGGATGGTGACTAACACAATAATAATAGCAATATGAGTTTGTGATCCATATCCAGTAGACTTCAGATATGGTTGATAAAGATCCTAAATTAGTTTTCTAATTAATTGTTTGGAAACAAAATATTTTCATTTCACTTTCCCTACTACTTTTGCTTGATTGCCATACTTTCATTTCAATTCCATGTTTCCACTTTTCTGCTCTAATTCATCTTTGCAATAATTGCTTCTGCTTCTTTTCATTTTGCTTCTCTTCTGTAATTCCACATTGCAGCTGGTCTTCAGCACCACACACAGTGTAGCCACTTAAATAACAAATGCCACCAATCCCTAATGCTGTCAGTCATTAGGCAGTGTTTTTAACTGGATATCAGCTTCTCAAATTATTCTCACACCATCTGCTTGTTGAATATTTTTCATAGTTCATGTTTTTAGTTCTGTTCATTTATCCTTTAAACTGAGACATTCTGCAAAAGGGGTATTATTCTCTTGCTATGATATTATGAGAGTTATTTTTTTCCCTACCTGTTAGCTTAGTTTCTCAAGTAGTCCACAGCACTGATGCTGTAATTGTTGGTCTAGCAAAGCAGGCTGTATCTGCTCTGTCATTTCAGAAGGAAAAATTCATTTGTTTTACTTGGAAGGGCCAAACACTTTTTCAGGTACTATGCTTGCATTGTATCTATTCTGCAGATTTTAACAAACCTTACCCTACCTGTAAGTGACGTGTTTCCTAAACTTACACTGCTCCTTGTCTTGTTATTGGTGATTCTGAGATGCAAAAATGACCTCCTAGTTTCTCTGTCCTTTTATAACATTTCATCTCTGTAACAAATCCCCCTACATTGTCCCTTCACCACATTCTCTCAGTATCCACAGGAGTTTTGAAGAGGAATGCTGGGGCGACTCACAACCCCTGTACTGATGGTATTTTTACCACAGAATGCATCCACACAGGGTCAGAATTGAGCTGGAGGTGTCACACAGCCACTGCAACCCTCATGTGGTTTTTCTTTAATTACAGGGTCTGCAGTGGTATTGGGGTGGTGTTGAGAAGTTTTTAATTGATTTTCCATAAATCAATAACCACAGAATCATTAGTTGGATCTATTAATTCAACCATTAATATTGTTAAATTGAAGAATAATAGCTTGTTGCTTATGAGGAGTAGTTTGCATTCTTTTCAGTTATTTCTATGTTTGCAATTTGTGATAACTAACATTTCAAAAAGAATAAATACTTCCAGGTACTGGGAAAACCTCAACTAATCTATCCTCTGTCAGCTATGAAACTGTGGCAGAGTTAGATATAAGTGTACCTGACTAAAGCCTGACAGGGCTGCAGTGGTTTGGGGTTGTCTACATTCCGGTATAATGCTTTACCAAAAGTAATTTTCATTCTCACCTCAGCTTCTCTGTTCTCTCTCAGCCCACACTCACCTCTTGGCTTGGATAGCCCTCAGTGACACTGGTTATCCCTGCTCAGTGTGGAAATAGTGCTCTGTAGAGTGGGTGGAATCACCAGAAAGTAAAGTAGTTCTGCCTGGTCTTGGTTGAGTAGTTACTTTTTGATCTGATGTTTTCTCTCACCAGAGGGATGGATGTAACTGCAAGTTTCCTATGCAGGTTTCTGCAGTCAGCATACATTTTGCACAGATGCTTCCTTTAAACGGATCATAAACTTTATAAATTTCTATGAATTCTCCTGTTAGTGAGCTCATGAACACAGACAGCTTTACATGCCATACCAGAGGTACTTCACAAAGATGGTTTCCTATTCTGAATTATCATTATTGTGGGCATCTTCATTTTCTCCATGTTATCCTTAGAACATAAATGTCTATAAACATTTTCAGTCATCGGAATACTTTTCCCCTATTCAAAGAAGCAAACTGAAAGAACATAAACTTTTTTAGGGATAATAACTTGGCTTTTTATAAATTTTCTGTGTGGCTGATAGTTCCCTATCTGATAGCAAAATTCAATCAATATTTTTTCATTTTAGGAAAATGATTTTGTTAAGGATTTACAAAACTGAGGCTTCAAATTTTGGTTTATGAAAATATTTGGCTTCTCCCTGCCATGCAAGGAGGAGCCTTTCAGGAGCCCAGAGCCAGGAATCCATTCCCCAATGCCCTTGGCTGTGCCTCGGCCATGGGAGGGACAGGGAGGGATAAAGGGCCACAACTCACCTCCTTCTGCTGTGGCTCAGGCAAGCTACACAGCCCTTCCACCATGGTCTAGAACAAAGCTGAGGACTCTGAAACAAATATACAAAACTTTTAGATGTAATCTCACTTTCCCAGGGAAAGACCTTAATATCTTACAGTAACAAACATCGTTAATCTCCCGATTGCATAAACTTTGTCTGAACTGTGGGTCCAAGTTATTTTAAAAAAGGTGATTCAGTGATATCAGGCCATGAGGAGGCTCCTTAGCTGGATGTGCAGTCAGAAGTCATTGAACAGGTTAATTGCTTGTACTTATCTTTTAAAGCAAAGATATAATGTGTAAGAAAAACACTTTTATACCATTTAATTCTTGACAAAGGTGATAGAGCTTTTAGTTTTCAAATGTACTGGGGTCATGAAACTTTATGGCCTAACAAAATTAAAGGGTCACATCTAGTAATTGTCTTGTTTATTTTTATCTCTGAGAATATTTTAAATCTACGTAAATTATAAAATATTATAAACCCAAGAGTTTTAACTTTTTCCTAAATCTAGAGATACTCAAAATTCTAAAAAATCATTCCTCATTTCAAAATAAAAATACGTTGGTATCAATTACCATTTCACTTGTTGTTCCTGATGTGTTTCTAAATTTGATTAGATATTGAAGGTTGCTATTACTGCATTGTTGTTTTCTTGAAAGGTATATTCCTGGCCTGAATTGAGTTTCATTATGAAGTAATTCTTATGATAGGCATCCAATTTTACTCTTGAAAGGTGATTTGAAGCAAAGGTCATTAAGTGCTCCTCCCTGACTATCATGGTTTAACCTCAGCTGGCCACTCAGCCCTCACTCACTTCCCAGTGCTGGGATGAGTGAGAGAATAAAAGGGTAAAAGGGAGGAAACTCATTTGTTGAGATAAAGACAGATTAACAAGGAAAGCAAAAATCATGCAAGTAAAGCAAACCAAGGAATTCATTCCCCACTTCCCCAGGGCAGGCAGGTGCTCTGCATCCCCAGGACAGCAGGGCTCCACCCCACATAACAGTGACTTGGGAAGACAAACACCATCACTCCAAATGCCCCCCTTCCTCCTCCTCCTCCTCCAGCTTTATGCTGAGCACGAGGCCATATGGTCTGGGATATTCTTTCAGTCAGTTGGGATCAGCTGTCCTGGCTGTGTCCGCTCCCAGCTCCTCGTTCATCCCCAGCCTCCCCACTGCTGGGGTGAGGAGCAGAAAAGTCTTGGCTCTGTGTAAGCATTGCTCAGCAATAACAGAGCACCTCTGAATTATCAACCAAGTTTTTACAAAAAATCCAAGCCACAGCCTCACACCAGCTGCTGGGAAGCCAAAACCAGCACGTTTTTCAAAACAGTGGATGTAGTACTGGAGTCTTGAAAGACATAAATGAGCTGAAATGTTGACCAGCCATTATTTTCTCAATGTAATTCTCCGTTGCTAATATGCTTAAGGAACTAAAATGTGGGATAATATACTTTATTATGTTTTCTAACATCAATTACTTGCTAACTTGCAGGGTCGTTTTCCCATAAGTCACTCAATATTGCTATGCTAATTCATCTGCCAAGTCAAGGGTTAAATACCAGTGTACTTCAAATGAAATTAGATAAATTAACTTAGCAACTAAATGGCTGTATGCTAGAAAGAGCAAGCTGAGATATCCTTCCCTTTTCTTAGTCAAGAACATTAGAAAATCAGGTGTTTCAAGAAAGCTGTTGGATATAAAAGGATGAGCCTCAAACACTTGCAACCTACATTTTCTTCAAAGATTAATTTGCATTGAGACAATGTAAATTCACAGTTTATCCTCCAGCTTTGATCTGGTGACAGGTACCAGAAGCATCATATCTACAGTAGCTCTGGTCTTTTAAGTGCCAGTATTTGGCAATGCTGTTTATATCAGGAGCATATGTGTTACAATATCCTGAAGGCTTTCAACTTATTTTAACTTTTTTATTCCTTCTAAAAGCCTTTTTCTACTTTTTTTTTTTTTTTAGAATTTTGGCACAACCAGTTTTCTTTGAAATATTGTAGAACAAACAGTTAGTGGCAGGTAAATTATTCAGAAGAAATTAAGTAGCACCAGAGAATTCAAAAAGACCATTTGGCTTTCTTTGTTGTAAATTTGCAAAAGTAACACAACTGTAGGATTAGAACTGAAATTTGAATAGCTAATGCATTATTTACTCTTCTGCTGTCTGACAAAACTTTTTCTTTATATCTCTGCCTAAGACTTTCTCACAGTCAGTAAGTTCATTTTAAAAAAGTAGAGATTTTGTAATTCCTAAAAACAAAAAAGAGAGAGAAAAATGAAACAAAATATTTAAATCAAAAAGTTGTAAAGTCAAGAACTGATTTTGGTTCACAATTTTATTTTTCATTGAATGTATTGTTCTTTCATCCTGTCAGTGCACTGTAGTGTAAAGCATTCTCCATACTTTTCTGCCTAGAAAGTGTATTAATAATTACTGTTTACTTCAGCAGTCAGTTTGCCTTGTGCTGCACATTCACAGAATTCAGCTCCTAACAATGTTGGATTTTCTAAAAGAAGGGGCTGTGTGGGGGCATGTGCACACGCATTAGGAAATGTACACAAGTCCCCAAACATACTTTTGGCTTTTTCCTTTTGAAGTGTAGCTAAAAAAGTAAAACCCAAGAGCCTGCCCAAGACCCCAAAAAAGACAGCCCCAGACCTTAGTGTGTGCCCTGGGGCTCGGAGTGACCTCCTCACTGCTGCCTCTTCTCGTCCTGCCCAGGTGCTCACAGGTCTGACACCACTTCCTTACTAGAACCCCCTAATTAACTGCGGTTGGGATATTTGGCTTGTCTGCTCTACAAATATAGGAGATCATGTGTACTCTTGTTTACTGCTATTACTATGAAAAGGTAGGAACATCATTCAGAAAGAATCAGAATATTGAATGAAAAGGCGAAGATTATTTTTCCAGTTCTTCCCTGTCCCTCCCACCTTCCCATTTAAAACTAAAACAAGTCTTCCAGACATTCTGGAATTATTTACTTTTACCAAATCCAGATTTTTCAGCAACACCAGTCCCTTTGCTCTCCTATCACCCCATTCTGGATACAGCATTAGCCTTCATGCAGCTGATGATCAACTCTTGACCCCTGTGATTCTCCCCACAGTCTTCCCTAGACTAGAAACAGGCCAAACAGGTCAGGCTTTGCCTCATTCTTGAAGAATACTTCAAGACACTCATTTTGGGCTGCAGAAGTCACCATGAAGGCTACACTCTAACAGTGGAGCACAGTCTTGCAGTCTCTGTGCTGGACAACTCTGTCCATATGGGATTTTGAGGGCAGTGAGGTGTCCCTATCCAGGTGTCCTGTCTATTGCAACCTGAGCGGTTTTTGTTGAGTTGATGCTGCTGTAAAACACCAACTACATCTTCTAAGAATCCGTGTGTGCTGCCCTGTGTCCCAGAGCCCTCTCAGTGAGATCACACAGCCTCCTAGGAGCTCAGCAAGAAAGGAAACTGCTGTCAAAAGATTTTTGCTGCAGGTATGGCATATGGAATTGAAAGTTATGAATGTGTAAGTGAAGAGTATATGACTTTCATGAAATATAAAAGTGGTTTGAGTTGATAAGGTACTTTTTAATGGCTGGAGTGTTAACACTTCATTACAGTGAGATCTTAGTCCTGTGCTGATAAAGCAAGGGGAGTTGCCAATACCCTGTATGCAATTAGTCTACAATTGCCTTTGCAAGTGTGACCAGAGGATTTTTCACTACACAAGTCTAACTTCCCTGCTTAGCAAGTGGATCTCACAGCTTTTGAGCTAAAATGCAAGAGCCCTAAGTAAGCTTAGAGCTTATTGCTATTGCTCCCTACCCCATCATCAGTCCAGGAAGAACAGTAGCTCTCCTTGTAGCAGCAAGCCGTTGAAGAAAAAAATTCCTAACCCACAAAATGATGTAGAATGTGTCGTTTTCCTGGATGCTCTTTCTCAGTGTGATCAAGAGGCTTTCGTTTAGTGAATCCATTTGCTCACTCAGTTTTGGAGAGTCGCCCTTCATTTATTCTTTCCCTTTGGAAGTACTTTCGAGTGCAAATTACTGCTATCAGAAGCCTTGAACTGAGAGGCTATTATTCTCCATGCTCAGATTAAATTAATTTTGAACAGTTTAATGCAGCATGTCCGAGCTGCAAGTCCAAGTGGTGTCAAATCTATTTCTCTGCTTTTTTAAGCTGCACCTTCAAGGGCAGTATGATTCATGGTAAATGTGTTCTTCTAATGTCTTTTGCTAGGCATTATTATTTTCTTTCATTTGCAAGTCATGAGGATAAAATGTTAACTATTTTCCTCCTAAAATTCTATAAAGAATGCACAATTTGATACCAGACTTTTTTTTCCAAGATTATTATATTTGTTTCCTATGCAAGAAATAAACGAAAAAAAAAAAATAATCACAATGAAATCAAGAAATTACTTTTTTAAAATATCTAAAGGAGAAAAAGATGACACTATAGGATCCTGCAACATCATTGCATTAGTAAGGAATTATCTTTATCAAGGTCTCTATAATGAAAATTAAGGAGTTTTTAAGGATTGGCTACGTAAGTCTATTTTCATTTTTGCCAAGGTGCAAACACAAAGCAGGACATAAATCTGCTTTACTTTTCAAGCTGAAGCATTCAGCTCTCTCTCCACTGCTTCCAATTGCTAAGGTGTCATTGAAAGGTGGTAATGAAGATTTCCCAGAGGTTTCTGAAGTCTACATAGCCAAAAGTGGCAATCAAGTTTGCACTGTGTGGAAGTAGGGAATTTGTGATGCTGAGAGATCCAGTGTGCTTCCTGTGAAAGGGGCCCTGATGGCAAATTACATTTACAAACCCAGATTTTCAAACCCATTTCTTCAGCAGTTGCCATTCCTGTTCCTCATTTTGCATTCTTGGATATTATTGTATTCTGATATTTAGGTAGTGTCAGTACTGCCTGATGTATTGAATATCACATTGACATATGGTGTCCCTATTTTAACTTCATCTTGTATGTCAAGTAATTGTTGTTGCTTTCATGATCATATGTATCTTTGAAATTGGTATAACACCACTAAAAAGTGTATTTGCATATTCATAAATAGCTATTTGGCTCTCATGTATCCTCACTACAAAATGAGGTATATACATAGTAAATTATAAACATAAGGGCAGTGTATCCATCTGACAACTAAAGTCACCAGTATGAAAAAGAACAAGCCATAGTGATATCTCCTTTAGTAACTGAAAAAATGGAATTTTTAATTCTGCCTGTTAAAAAAAGCACCTTTTGCAAAGAATGCCAAGGATGGATGTTTTTCTGAAAAATCCTGTTGAATTTTTATAGGCTGGAAGGTAACAACTTCCATGTTGAGGAATCGAGGACTGAAATGTAATACAGTAAAAAATCTGTTCTCTAAATTATACAACATGCATTGCCAAGATCTTGTCCTACATTAAATGCTTAAGAAATAGTTATTTACCTGTTCTGTACAATTAAATAAATATATTTTAATGGATTACATCACCAGTGATACATCTCTCCTGGGATGCATATTGTTCTCACAAGCTGGTGGTCATATGGCTGTTATTTTTGGGATGTTTATTGAGTGTCTTCAATAGCTCAGCCTATCAAAACACCTATCAGGAGGTTTTTCTATTATTTTCACAAAGTTTATCTTCAGTAAGCTGGCTTTTATCTATTAAATGGTTGGATTACATAGTCCTCTGTATATTTTCACATAGAATTTAGATATTTGCAGAGTTGTAGAATCCTTCTCAGGGGCAAAGATAAACCATGTAACAGGTAAGCATGCTCATCAATCATCATCATCATCATCACCTTTAAGTTATTTTAGCCACCACATTTTTTGTGTACATATTAGGATGAATAGTATTTCCAAAATACTGCAATCATTCATGGCATCAGAACATCTGTGACATCACTTCTTTGTTTTTCTTTCACCTCTATTGCTATGGTGTTTCATTTATCTTGGACTTTTTTAAACCAAGAGCACATAAAACAATCTACTTCTTCTATTTCTGCTTCAGATGCAAAGTTGAGTTCCTGGATAATTTGGCAGTATCATGGGACATGAATTGTTCAGACAAGGGAAGCTCTAAGGGCACCTTTTGTGTTGCAAGTGCAGAGAATAGTGTTGTGCATCATACCAGAATCAGGGATTGGCTGGTTGTGATATAACACGGCCATGAGAGATGTGCTGCTGTCAGGAAGGTTAAGGCACAGCAGAGACAGAATGCCAGGCTGGTGAGACAATGACTGAGAATACGGCCAAAGCACCAATATCCTGGTAGGATCCCTAATATTCATAATTTTAAGGAACAACAGAAAAATAAAATGAGGCCACAACATGAAAAATTACACCAGTGCTTATCATAGAGAGATGTCAGAGAAGCAGCAGAGACTGTGACATTGATGAAGCAAAATAAGATAATGGAAAATGAGCCTGGGATTCATCCTTATTGGAGTTACTGTGAGTGAAATAAAGTATGACAGAGGAGCTGTTGGCTCAGATGCTTCTAAAGTATTTTGAAGTACAGTTGCAGTACACTTACAGTCCTCAGCCAACTCTCTCTCCTGGGACAATTTTCTCCCAGTTATTTTTTGGGTCTAAAGAATAAAATAACCTGCAGTGTAGATTTTCCTATTCCACCAGAAGTTTTGAAATTTACTTTTTTTAATTATCCAGCTGGAAGCCTTTTGTGCATTTAAAAGAATTTGGGCAATTTCTGATCATGACTGAGCTACACTTATTGCTCTGAAGCTCTTCCCTTCAGTAACTCCATCATCTTGTTTTTCAAGCCTTGCCTGAAAGCACAAAAGCCTGTGGTGAAATCTGGGTATGCCAGAAACCAGGCACTGGGATAAATTATGGGATGGAGACAGGTTCACCTGTGTGAATATCAGTGCAAAAGGGCATCAGACACCAGCTGCGAGGAGTGTTTGAATTTCCATGACATTGTATAATTCCTGTGCTGTTAATATGGTGTGAGTCTGATTTATAGCAGCAATTTTCACAGGGCATTTTTGAGCTCTGTGCCATTTTTAAAGGTTTGGTCTCTAGGAACAGCATAATGAAATCACTAATATGATCAGAAAATCTCTAACAAGATAAACAGTATTCTCATTCTTCTTCCTGTCGCTAGCAGTGCTGGAAATGATCTCCTCCTCAGCAGCCTGCTCCTGTCTCACAGGGGGTGTATTTGGCAGCTGCAGAAGCCATGTGCCAAGTCTGAGAATGCATTTTTCATGTGTTAGTAAGTAGGTCTGGTGCTGACTGTGTGAGAGCCCAGACGCTCAGTTATGTAAATCCTGCGTGATTTGTGAGCAATTTAGTCACTGTGGCACGCTCAAGACCGCAGTTTTTCACAAATCCCTCATAAGATCAACTTACAAGGTCATGTGACAGCACTTAATCTTGGAGAGAGATTGTTTCTGTTGCTAACATTTGAGCAGAAACACACAACCGTCTTTATATCCACCAGAGCCCCCTTTGCAGTTTACCAGACTCTGAGGTCTTGTCCTAGCTTGAACTTGAAACCAAAAGTTATTTTGGTGCTCTGGCACAAATACCAAGAAGGTCAAAACCCAAGAAAATATGACAAATATGAAAATTATATGAGCAGAAAACAGTCATGCTGACTTAAAATGGCATGACACTGCATTAGGAATTTTAAATAATACATTCCTTCACAGAGTGGTTGAGGGAGTCTAGGAAAATGGTGTTTCAACATCAAGTCATGATGAAAGGAGTTGCAGAACATGCGGGAACCAAGATCTGATTATTTGGAATGTGGTTTTTGAGATAAACACTCCTGAGATCAGCACATCCTCAAGAGATGAGCAAAGGAAAATGTTGACTGGGTTTACCAGGAGAGCCCTCCTGTGCCTGCTCCCCAGGGACGTGCTCACACCTGTGTGAGCTCTCATCTTGAGGGAAGAACAGATTTGAGGGGTTGAATGAAGATACCACAGGGAGATTTCCATCTGGCCGGAAGGGATGGTGGGAGGGAAGGTGGTGACCTGTTGGAGGAGGGCAGGGAGGAGGCAGAAATGCCTGGGGGACAATGCAGTAGGGGCAAGAGAAAGAAGAGGAGCTGAGACAATCTGCTCAGCTGAGAGGTGTGTGCTGGGCAGAGAGATGGGAGGTTAGTTAGTACAGCTGATTGCAGAATTATTGGCTGTTCAAGGGGTCTTTTTTTGAGCAAATCCCATCCTAGCTATCTTTCGCCTCCTCCCTTGGATGTGGGAAAACAGAATAAAGTCATGCAAACTTAAAAGCAGTAGGATTCCAAGACCAAAAGCAGTAAGATTCCAAGACCAAAGTATTGGAATCACTTCCCTCCCTGCCCCCAGTGAGCAATCTGATGTGCTGCAATCCTGAATTCTTGCTGCCCAAGTATTTACTTTACCAGGCAGAAATTGACTTGTTAAAGCCTTTGTCAGTATTAACTAAAAAACCCAAACAGACCTGTAATGAAACTATGTTAAATTTTTAAGTTCTAGCATCCCAGAAACTTGAAGGAATAATAATGATGCACCAAGTGATTTTGTGATCTTAAAGGTTGTGATCTTAAATGTTGTGAGGATTATAATTATACATGTGTAAATTACATTTGGAATCACATAATGCAGGTGGTTGGTTGGTTGGTTGGTTTTTTCCTGTTTTCTCTCTAGAAATAACTAAAAGCTCAAAATTTCTAATAGTTGTTGGGATTTTTGGGGGGTGGGAGGGTGGAACAGCATTATTAAATATATAAATAAAGGCAAAAAATCGTGCTTTCTGAAAATATTAATTCCTCTCCCTTTCCCTGAAGGACACTCAAGGCTTTTCACTAAAATCTGTTTCACTTTAGTCTTGTTGAAAGTGCATGGCCCGGTCCATTCTCTTCTATTTCAACTGATGACCATATTTCAGCAGCGCAGCACCAACAGAATTGTTTCATATCAAAAATTCCTAAGGGGGAAAATTCAAAGCATGAATAAATAAAGAACAGGTTGTGACATTCACTCTCTCTCCGTTATCTTGCCAACCTTAACAGCTGCTTGCTGGTGGAATTTTAGCTTGGCTAAATGCTTTGCCCCCTTGTTGCCCTACAGGAATTGTCCTGATGCAGACTCTGGTGAGCCAAGCCCAATTTTGTGCTGACTGGAGCTTCCTGCTTCCAGCCTCTGAAGTGCTGTGAGGGAGACCCAAAATAACCAACCCTTGTGTCAACTGCAGGCCAGAAGTTGCCAATGGAGTGAATCATGGTTTTGCAATTTAAAGAAACAAACCTGAGCAGTTTGATCCAGTACCAGCAGAAAGTGATAGGAGAAGCTTGGCTAAAAAGTTAAAAATCCTTCCAGTTGGAAAAAATAAGTTACTTTGTGAAATTTGGTTTTTTGTTAAAATTTTCTGAGAGAGAGTAAATCCTCCTGTCGATCTTTATTCTGGACTACTTGTATTTCTTAGAAAATTTTGGGGTTTTTATATGATGTCAAGAGGAAGCAAGGCTGGTGGTGGGAAATGGCAGGGAGGCTTATTCCCAGTTTGTGATGTCCCCTCCTGTTTCACACAGTTTTTCCTATGCTGACAGAATGAATAGGAAATGGGAGACAAATTTGAAGGCAGGCCTGTCTGAACATGGCATTCAGAAAAATGTACTTAGATACTACAAGAATGAACCCAAATTGACTCTTGTCACTTTTTATCAGCTTTGAAAAGGAAAGTAAATGAGAAACTTACCTTGCTGACTATATTTTTTATATCTTCTTGAAAAAGGATCTGAGTCAACTTTGTCCCCCTTTCACAAACCTATTTTAGCTCCTAATTCTGCATTCAAAGATAAGAATAAAATATGTTGTTTAATAATAAGAAAAAAAATATCTTCAAAGTACCAGTTATACAATAAAAGCAGAGTCTTAAAGCAAAAAAAGCCCCCTGTGCATAGAGGTTTATTTTTAAAACATTATGAATTGTTGTCACTCATCAAGCAGCATTGAGACTACATTGAACACCTACAAAAGATCAAAGAACTTCAATATTCTGTCGATTCTGCATTTTTAGCTTAACTACTACATCAAATAAATAATTCTTTGGCATTTATTTGAATGTGAAGTACAGTAATCAGGGCTCTAAAGCTAATCTGATTAGGTGGTTTATTTCACAAAAGCTGTCCTATCTCTTTTTCACTGAAGATTAGCCAAAACCTCAATGTTTCTTTTTTATAAATTTAAAATTCAGGAATATTATCTAATTATTTTATTACTGACAGACTGTACACTGCCTCTCTTTAGAAATACTCAATACAGCAAAACCAAACAAATGGGTTTCTTCTGTTTGAAAGAAGCAGTATGATGGGACTGTTAAATTGCTGTAGAATTAGTAAAAGCCTAATCTTTTTTATGAGGAAATGTTGTAAAAAGCTGCAGGTAGAGTAATTTCCTTCCATTTTATTTTTGGGGCTTATGCTGTGAGTATAAATGCTATGAAAATGCAAATGAATTGCTAGATTATTTAAAATATGCATAACATGCAGCTATTCTTTTAGAGGGAAATTTGCTTTCCTTTTCTCATCACCCATCTGTTTTTTTGTCTTGTACATATATTTGTTTAAGATTTATATAAAACACCCTTTAGATTTTGGACATCACGTTCATAAAACAGAATGTCTGAAGTTCTACATCTTTTGAAATTCCTCTTGGAAAATAGGAATTTGCCTGTGCTCTTCCAATATTCATAACATAATAGCAGCAAGGCAACACATTACAAAGAATGCTTCATTCTTTTGGCTCCAAGTGGAGATACATTCATTTTCATATTCCTTCCTTCTTCCCTTACCATGAGAAGTGGGAAGTCCAATTCACTTACTTTGTTAAAAAATACCAATACAGTGCAGTAATGTTATATTATATGTCATGAAATATGGTTTGATTTTCCTCAGTATAATTTCCTACTGGTATTTGTCAACTCTGTGCAAATTAGGGCTTTTGGTTATGTAATCAATCCTTTTTTAAGTCTATAAATTTGTTCTGAATGTATTTTTTTAGATTTTTTTTTCAGTTTTATAGCTAGAAAGATATTTTAAAATCAGTATTATTTCTTTTATGTTTAGCTTTCATGTCCCAGGGGCTAATATGGAAAATACTGAACAAAATCCCATGGCCTGTTTTCTGCAAAACCAGCAGATGATCATAATGATCCCTTTGGCCAGAAAAAACTTTTGAATGCATTGCCTGGCCATCCTGAATGAGGAACTGCTCTTCTCTGTCCAAATCTGAGCACGTGTGCTCTCAGTGAAGTTGATGTCCTATTTTGTAGCAGATAATTTAATTGCATTATAGAGATTAGCAGCATTTCCTGCTCTGAATCAGGTTCCAGCTTTTTTTCCAGATGCAGACAGAAATTAATTTTCTTTTTCTGGTCTACCAGTGCTTTGACAAGGGGGAAGGATTCTCTCTCCCCTCTGGGTTTGCTTATGTTGTGTCCTTAGGTGCTGCTGAAATGTCCAGCCCAAATAGCTCTGCAGTTTTCTTCCATTGTCTTATTCCATGGTTCTGGAGGTTGTTCCACCTCAAAAGGCTAAAACAGCTCCTTGCAGTGTGACTCTGACAAAGTGTTACAGATACACCCATAGGTTCCCCATGTGTGCCTTCTAAAGGCAAATTATTCCCCTGCCTGCTCGGTGTTCTGTGGGAGCGGACTGGAAATTATGTTTAGTACCACGCTCTCATGGGCATTTATGTTGGCATAACAGGGTTAAAAGTAGGACTTCACATATGAAAGACTGAAATATTGGCACCCCATCCAGAATCTGGAAAATTAGGGAAATTAAAATATACCCAGTACAAATGAAAATAGCAAGACAAATTGGTGTGAAAAACTCATTCTACCATCTGATGTTCACAGCCTGGAGCTCTGCCCTGTTGCACTCTGCTGAGGGCACAGGCTGGTGGCTGGCACAGGTTCCAAGCCCAGATCTGCCTGTCCTTGCAGGCAGCACCCAACATTCCTTTGGCTCTGACACCTCCAAATGACAGCGCCCCTTTACCTCCCACCCTGCCCACTGCGGAGGAAAATGCCTGAGCTGAAAGCAAGTGCTTTAATTACCCACTGGGAAATAATGAGAACAGCAAGAAAGGTTTAAAGATAAGAAAGAGAGCCGTTTCTATCATCTACCGAGTCTGGCTGTCACAGGGAGGTATTGGTACAAGCCCTGGTGTCCCTGCTGTCAAGCCTGTCTGGAGTGTTTTATCATCTGCAGACATTGCCCTCTGCCTTCCTCAGGGTCAATTGGATCAGTGCCTTTCACATTTTTTGGCCAAAGCTTCAGCGTGGAATTTTATCGTACTTCAGTAATGCCACAGTGTGGAAAATGTACCTCAAAACCCTGAATGTTCTCCCCTGTCCATGTGAGTCCAACAGGTACATCTGTCTGTGTCTGCCTGGGGAGGCTCATGCAACTTTTGGCTGATAAGCAGCGTTTAGGCAGCAGAACTCTGGCCAGTCAGTGCACACAGGAATAGCCAACTTCACAGTGTTCATGTATTTCACAGCTGGAAGTTCTTTTTCAGGCATTTTTTTCATTTATAACAGTTTGTATTCTTCTGCCCTTTTGTGTCTGTAATAATGAGTAATTTCTGCCATCTGTCCTTTAAGGACATTTTCTTTTGTCCCTGACCATGGACACTTCTAGCAGGGTATGTAGGAATAACTTCCTAAATAATGCAGAATAGAGAAATTTGCAATCAGGTCGACTACCTGGGTACCTTTCCTTTGTCAGTAGACTGACAGATGCTGAACCAGAAAATAATTTGTTACAAACCTCATCTGGAAACAAGTTTATACCCTGAAGTTCTTCATTTTTGCAACACGTGTCCTTTGAATTGCTGCATTTGCTTTTTCCACTTACAGTTTTAGAGTGGTGTATCTCTGTAAATCATCGTTGCACATTTTTGTTCCAGGGGTTTCTAAACAGCTCGTGTTTTTCATAGATTGCAGCCTTGACAACCTGGAATACTTTTTGAAGTTCTCAAAGTGGTTGGGGTCTTAGAAGTGATTATTTCCAATATAAAGGGCAAGCTTTTATATTGAGTGTTTCTCTTTTGTGCCCATACCACTCAACGTGAGGAACTTTTTCTTTAGACTGACATGTTTCTGGTTGAGAAGTATGGAACACCTAAGACAATTCATGGTAGAAAATCGTTTAGGCATTTATGCCATTTATTTGGAAAACTACCCTTTCATGTTCAAAGAATTTGCACTTTTTTTTCCCCCCAAAATACACATGGTTAAATACAGTCTTAAAAATCACATTTTCAGTGGGTGAATATATCACTTATTCTTCCTATTTCATTGTAACTCCACATTTGCAAGAGGAATATTAGCAGGAGGAAACCAAGAAAGTTGATTCACCCCAGCAAAGTTTAATAGAGGTGCACCTTAGGATTTACTGTCTCTTCATCTCTTGCTGTTGCTGAGGAGGGGGTAGGAGCACCAAAGTTTTACATTGAGGGATAATTCTGTGCTCAACTGTCCAGAGCTTTGGTTGTCAAAATATTTCATAAATTATTTCTATTAAATAAACAGAGTGTGTGAAAACAACAGGGATTCCATACTGCTGGAGACCCAGCATGACAGATTTCACCAAAGGAAATTTTAGCGGGGTTACAAGGATTTGGTAAGGTAGTCATCAATTTGCATTTGTAGCAAATTCTTACTCTTGCTATAAAATAGATATATTTAAAAATAAGTGTGCTTAAAATGAATGTTTGACTGTCTAACAGAAGTCAGTTTGGTTCCAGTTTGACATGTTGCTATATTAGTATGGCCAGTTTTTCTGGGCACCTCCATTTTTTTTAAATCTGTTGAAAAGCTTCAATGTGAGTCCTAAGAGTCTCTTTTCTCTCTAGATTAAATATTGAGAAATAAAACAAAATATGTAAATATAGTATACCCAAAAGCAAAAAAGTAATTTCCAACACAGATGGGTTTCAGGAGGTCTGCTGCCAAAGATTTTAAAATTCTTGTGCCAGGGGGTAATTTGCTTGCAACAGAAGAAAGTGTATCCAATTACCCTTATGAAATTATGAGTTTTGCTCCCAAATCAGCCATTTAATGGGGCATTTGAAATGAAGGTGCAAGCAATGGCCATCTTGTTTCTCATACTCTTGAGATTATGATAGATTTAATGTGTCTTTTTTCTCTGTGTCCTCTAAATATGAGGGAAATAACTGTTAAGAATCATAACTTGACCAATATTATGCTGGAGGTAAAATTTTGATGGTTTGAGTTGGGTTTTTTTATATATGCTCTGCAGTCATTAAATTTAACCTTTAATGTGCTATAAGGAGTGTTTCACTCCATCCCAGAATCTTCTGGGCTTGCTGAGGTCAGTGCTGCTGTTTGCCATGCCTGCAGGGATGCAGGGAGCAGAGGCAAAGCAGCAGAAGAGATTCTGTGGATGAACTCCTTGGGAGGGCAGCCCTGGATATCCTCTGGATCTGCCCTCCCTTGGGGAAATGAGCCATGCTTGGCTTCTGCATTGCTCTTCCGCATCAAATCCAGGATATTTCCGTGGAAGATAGATTCATTCCAAGAAACTGCCCCTCACACACGAATTTCTGTGTCTCCCTTAACCCAGCATCCCTACTGTGATTTTTAGTACTTTGGGCTTGGCATTGAAAATCCGTGTTTACAAGTGCTGTACCAGTCCCTCTATTGAAAAGTCATAAATACGGAATGTGATCATGCAATATAAGAATGAATACAACAATGTTTTCATATTGATTTTTTTTTTTTTGGTAGAAATCATAAATTGCTCAGACCTACGGCTTTGTGGAGGCCTGAGAAAAGCACAGAGCTCTGGTAGCTTTGGAGAGGGTGTTTGTCAGACTGCCACCAACACTGCCAGTCCCAGAGCCACAGCTGGCACAGCCTCACCTGCCTGCTCCACTTTTGGGGAGAGGAACACTGTAAGGAATAAGGAATACCTGTGTCCTAACAGCACCTCTGCTTTTGAATCCTGCAGGGGCCCAATCAAACTAATTAGGCTTTCTCTCTTTAATTTTACCTGTCTATCAGGCATTGTCATTCAGCCTCATAGGAATTCTGTGCCTGTTAATTAGCAAAACCTTGTGGAATCAGAGAGGACTCAACAACAGTGAGGAGAAAAACACAGAAAAAAGGAACAGAACTGGGAGAAGGAAAAGCCAGCACAGGAGGAGGACAGAATTCAAGCACATGGGAGGTGCCAAAGTGGAAGGACAAGCAGAGGGCAGTGGTCAGTGTAATTCTGATAGAAGCTGAATGAGAGATTAGAAGGAATTTGTTTCTCAAGACATTTTTTTTCTTATTGGGCAAAAATGAGGGAAGAGATGGTGTTATACAGGTGGCCTGAATAAGCTCAAAAGATTTCAAAAATATTAACGTGTATGAATATTTTTTTATTACTCTTTGTCAAACAGTTTTCAACAATAAGGTTACTTTGCCTAATATTTTTTGTGTTGATCTTTTTGAATATTCTGCCCATTCTACAATAATAGCAGAAAAATGAAAGAGGAAGCAGACCTAAAAAAATTATATATGCTTAAAAGATTCCCATTGCATAATGTTCCATACAGGTAGACCCCATGCATCACACATAAATGAGAAATTATTTTTGTATTTGTTTAAACCAAGAATTGTTTTTTCTGGATTTTTTATGCTCCTTCCTCTCTCATTCCTCCTGGTCTGATATCACTTCATTGAAAAAGAATCTTCTACATACTTAAGGGTGATTAGTTGGAAATAAAAATATGGTGGAGAGTTAAAATGGCTGGTGAGTGTGAGAGCTCTGGCAGTTGTCTCTGACAAGCATTAAAAAGTTGAGAAGGAAATTCTGTCTTTTGTTAAACCCTCACAGGTGGTTCATAGTTTGCATTGAAATCATTCAAGTCTACAGAAACTGAAGAAATCAACAAAAACTGGTCCTTCAATACTTAGCTTAAAGAACGATTGCTTGTGTGTTTCTTTATAGTTCAATTTGTCATTTCATTGAGTCTACTGGCATTATGATTTAAGAGTCTGACAGACACATTAACCTCTTAATAACAAGTTTCTCTAACTCCTTTTCCAAGCCTCTCTCTTTGATAGGACTAGAACACATTGTAAATCTTACTTTGTTTGAGGTTTTTTGACTTACCCTCAAAACATGATTAATTTATTTCTGTCTGAACCTAATAGGGCAGATTCCATTGAAAGATGACTCGAGTGGTTATCTAAAAGACAGATGAAAATTTAAAGTTCCACCTGCCTAGGCTCGCTAGGCTTCTGTCCAGGTGATATAAACAAAATTTCCTTTCATGAACAGAAACAAAGTACTCTGAAGTAAATGTTAGACTGTCTGTAACATTTTAAAAAAGCAAAAGTTTGAGGCCATGAAATAGATTTGACTTAAATATTGTAAGAGTTCAAAGAAACACTATTGACTTGAATTTAAAACTTTCTCCTATTTCATTAACCATTTCCCCACTCTTGATTTCGATTTTACCAATGTAAGCTTTAAGCAATTTATAAAATAGTTTTTAAACATAGTAAACATATCTTCTCAGGAAAATTTGAGTTGTGTGGAAAACGATTTCTGGGGAAAATCCTTTATGTGAGTTCCTCACCTTCTCACACACAAGCAGAGCTGCTGGAGCCATATTTCTGTTAGGATTCAGGGCAGCAGTGATAGCCTGTGATTCTGCCCTCATCAGAGCAAATAATTCTGCAGTCCTCATGGCTGTATATGGTTGAAGAAGTTTTCTGCTCCAAGAGAAAGTGGATAGTCTCACAGAGCTCCTTTTGCTAATAAAAATGTTATTGCCTTGTGAAAGATTAAAGATTTGTCCTTCTCACTTGGTCTGCAAAATAACATTGTATATTCCTACAAGTAACATGTGCATAAAGGCTTATAGTGACAACTGTTTCACCTAAATCCTTACATTTCTTTCTTCTTTTGGCCTCAACTTTGGCCATAATCTGGCTCCTAGAGATAATATCCTAAAACATGCATTTGAAAGCAGGTATTTAGAATATGAGGTGCTAAAATGTAGAGTAAAGCAGATGGCATCCCATGACTTCCTGAGTTTTCATCTGCTGGTTGGAAAAGCTCTTCATTCAGAGTTTCTCTGCAGACAGAAATCTGATTGCAGACCATGTACCGAATTTCCATGGATGCTGCTAGGAAGATGCCATCAACAGCCCCAGCACTCCTCTGCAGCAGTGGCTGTGTCTGAAACCTCTCAAGCATCAAATGCTCAGCATTTCAGTACCGAGCCTCCAGACAGGAGTGCTGCAACCCACTCACATGGGTAATGTGAGAAATAATTATTTAATGCACATGAAGCAGACAGAAAATTAAAAGTGCTATAGAGTGGTTGCTATTAAAAATCTTTACAATTTGCCTTTGCAATTAGATTACGTTATCACTGTATTCCCCTTTTGCTCAGTACAGGAACATTTAGGGAATACTTCAAATCCATGAAGGCAGCAATGGCATTAATTACTTGCAAATGTAATTAAGAAAAACAATACTGGTGATCTCTGATGATCATGAAGTATCTATTTACTAGAGCAAATACATTTTAGGACTGAAAATGTTGCATTTTAGGATATGATTTTCTATGTCAATTATAAATGATGTTATAAGTTCTTACTCTTCAGGCATGCCTGATTGCCTTACTGTAGATGGGAATGATCAGATTATGAAATGTTGGCCTCATTTAAAGCAGCACTGAAATACCCTCTGACTTTACTAGACAAAGTTTCATCCTTAGTCACTTGCCAAAAGCTGTAGAGGGAGTAGCTGTCACAGAAGAGAACTCATGAGTATTCTGGTTAGAGTTGTGCAGAATATTTTTAGTGTAAATCAGAGTTCTTTAAAATGTTCCAGTTATCAAGCAAAGACCTGTAAGTGGATGGATTTTGAAATCCATATTAATAAAAAATTGCATGAGATCTTAAAAAAATATGAATGTTTTGATGAAAAAACTTTTGATCTCACATTTTACTTTTTTTCTTCAGCTTTTTTATTTCTATGCCAAACTTGGAAGCCAGGAGTGAAAAAAAATCTCAGTGATTTTCATACCATTCAATTTTCAGTTCATTTATGAAATCACTTGACCATGACTGTTTCTTATTTCAAAAGGACTCAGAGCCTTGCATTTCAATTCACAGTTGTTCTAAGTGAATATTTACCTTCATCTGTACTTCTTTTGGTCCACCACTACCCAGAAAAAATCCAGCAAATCCAAGATAACTCTGTCATTTGGGCTCTGTGATGTGATTCAGGGATTGGACAGGGGAAGACAAATCTGTAGGATTCCTACTTGTAGTGTGCTGTACAGTCCAAAGAGGAGCTGCAAGTTTCCATTCTTTTAAGTAATTGAGCTGCACAATTGATGATGCCAAGGCAGATAAGCACCCTGTGAGCACAGAGTTGTTAACAACTCATTGCAAATGTTCAGCTGGTGCCCTAAATGGTAAAATGCAAACAGAGTGTAAATGCAACAGCCCAGAGTGGGTGTTGGGAGGCGGAATGAGGATGAATTACTGCAGTATTTTTAGATGGTAGTATTCATAGTTATTTTTGCAGTGCTAAGAGACTTTGAAACGTTTGGAGTAACTCTATTGACATTGCACTGGGATTGCCAAGGACCAGGCACAGCTGCTTGGATGCTGTTAACACTCTAACAATGCCATTTCTCTCTCAGCATCTTCCTGCTTCGCAAAATTTCTGTGCATATTTCGTTGGGGTGATGTTTCTTTGCATTGATCCAACTTCTAGCAGCTTGTAACAACTTATTTATCACAGGATGCCAGGCAGGATTAGGGCTTGTTGTTAAGACCCCAGCAGAGCCTTCAGAGCTTATTTGTGGCTGGTGACTGCCAGCATGTGTGTTTGAGAGCATCAGCTGGAGTGGAGGAGAGGGAAGGGAAAATGCTGTTGTGGAGTGTTGTTGGGAGCAGGTAAGATGCTTGCCTTTTAATAATCTTTTTGATATTTGCAGCAGTGGTGTGGACAGGTGTGGGAGTCGTTCATCCAAACACCACCCACGTGCATGTAATTACACTCACAGGAACTTGTACTGTTACATGAATTAATTTAAACATTGTAGTAACTACTGTCTAATAACATACAGGTTCCCAGGGTACTTAGAGTATTAAATTGCAGATGAGAATTCCTTGGAGAGACAAAGGCTGCATATCCATTTGCTGCTCAGGAAGGGAAAAGCTCTGCTCAATGTATTGTGTGGCTGCAGCTTGAGTTCTCTGTGCTTGCTCAAGAATTGCTGTGATAGATAGATAGATAGATAGATAGATAGATAGATAGATAGATAGATAGATAGATAGATATAGATAGATAGATAGATACACACACAAATACTTTCTAGGACCAGCAGCAAGTTCATTTAAGTCTGTCTCCATTTAAAACCTAGTCAGAGGGCTCTGCAATTTAATGATACTTAACACAGATTGCTAGTGGCTGCTGCCAAAGGTGATTTTCTACTTTTTCACTAAATGCTGCATGTAAAAAGCAGTAATGCTCCATTGGCAGCAGTGTGAGCCTAACTTTGGGTTAAGCAAAAACATTAACATGGGAAAACAGCAACGTTTTTGCATTCTGGGCTGAAATAGTCTTTGCTGTACTTTGTTTAAATTGGCCCTTAAGGATATATTCAATAGGACTGAATGAATAGGTATTCTTCAACAAATAGTTTATGATTTTGTCCCCTGAGTTTTGTCTCCTGTTCCATGTTTGCTTGGGAACCTTTCATCCACCCTCCTTTGAGACCATATGCCAATTCTTTCCTGCAACATTTTAAAAACAGTTTAAGAATTAGCATCAAGGACAGGATCTACCAATACCATAAGGACAAGATTTCTGTAGATCTCTGAAATTGGTTGCTGGTTGCCTTAGAGTACTGCAAGTATTATTTTTAATTTTTGTGAGATATATAGAGTGGCTTCTGCAGTACACTGCCACCAGACAGTCTAGCACATCTGGGACACTCTGAATTTCTCTGGTGCTTCTTGTCATGTTTCTTATTTAACAAGAAGGGACTGAACATATACCTATAATTAATGCATGAGAAGTCTGATATTAATAGATGAACTTTCTGTGCACCTTTTGTGTATTTACCCACATACTTAGGCAGTCAAAAAGAGACAAAAACTAGAGAGTTTTTGAGAGCATTTTGACTCAAGGATTGTGTTGCTACTGAGCAAACCAATCTCTCCATCTGCTAGGTCTGGGATTCTTAATTCTTAACTGTTAGGCAGGACATTTCCAACAAGGAATAAATAAAAAGAGGTAAAAAATTTGAATTTATTTAGTAACACAACCCCAAAATTTGGCTACATGCTGCTTACTTCCTTAGTAATCCCTTAATGGACAAAGAGAAATTGAGAATGAAACTTGCTTTGTCATCTGCTCAGTCTTCCAAAACATTTGGATAAAGGTTTAAAGTGTACTGTTTCACAACTGCCTTAAAGGAAAAGAAACAGTTTTCAGATATCATTAAAAAAAGGTAATCTGGAGAATACCTCTGGAGTATTCTGGAAATACAGAGAAAAACTGAAATGAAAAAAAACAAAAAAAAAAACCAAAAATAAACCCACCAACAAAAATAGCAAAATCAACTACAAACAAAAAAACCCACCAAGTATTTTCAGAAGGTTTTAGCTTGGATGTAAGACAATATTTGGAGAGACCTCAGCATAACCTAGGCAGACCTGCAACAATATTAGGTTTTAAACTGCAAGTGTGCTCAGTTTTTTCCAGTTTTTGGTGTCATATAGATATTTTGATTCAAACAGAACTCTTCCTCCTAAATGACCAACCTTTTTTTTTCATATTTCTGCTTCCATTGTGAGATGTGGGGCTGGGATGAGATGATCCTGTCAGAAAGAAATATCATCTACAGACCTGAGAAAACCTTGCAGCCAGTAGTTACTTTGCTGCTGTTGGTGTTAGCTGCCCTGAAATATCTGATCAAGGATTTATATGATCAAATTGGCATCCTCTACGCCTCTTTTGCAGGCTGATTCTCTTCATCCAGTGTTTATTGTTCATAATTAGCCATTTGTTGATGTTAATTAGACACACATTTTCTTGCTCTGTAATCTGTGCATGCAGATTTGTTTCAGTTTCCCAGAAGTGGAAATAGATGAGCAAGCATTTGCTATCATTGTGAATTTTATGGGGTAAACCACAGCTGTAAATTGAAAAAAAATTGAAACATATACTTGAATGTTTTTGGACTTCCCACATACTGTTTGTTGGTTCTGGATATATAGGTACTTAAAGCTGGGCTTCCATTAATGAACTGGGTTTTGGAAGCAGATTAAGAAATGGATTACAGGTAGAGGGAATTACAGGAAGCCAGTGAAGGAATGTGAGAGGGAAGTGAGCAGTGAGGTCAGTGTGAGGTCAGTGGCCCCTGTGTGCCAGACTGCAGGGCTGGACTCTCCCCAGAGCACAGCCCAGCCCTCTGTGGGGGTGAGGAGCTGTGGATCAGTGGCAAATCCTGCATCCATCCCCCTGTGTGCCAGACTCAGGGCTGGATCCTCCCAGTGCACAGCCCAGCTGTGGATCAGTGGCAGATCCTGCATCCATCCCCCTGTGTGCTGGACTGCAGGGCTGGATCCTGCCAGTGCACAGCCCAGCTGTGGATCAGTGGCAGATCCCATCCATCCCCTGTGTGCCAGGGGCTGGAGGGCACAGCCCAGCTGTGGATCAGTGGCAGATCCTGCATCCATCCCCCTGTGTGCCAGACTCAGGGCTGGATCCTGCCAGTGCACAGCCCAGCTGTGGATCAGTGGCAGATCCTGTATCCATCCCCCTGTGTGTCAGATTGCAGGGCTGGACCCTCCCTAGGGCACAGCCCAGGTGTGGATCAGTGGCAGATCCTGCATCCATTCCCCTGTGTTGTCAGACTCAGGGCTGGACCCCCCAGTGCACAGCCCAGCCCTGCAGGGGGGTTAGGGGGTGTGCATCAGTGGCACTTTGTAGGGAGGAAATGGAGCAAGGCTGCCTGGCTCTGATGAGAACATTGGGCTGGAGTGATAGATTGAGCTGATATTACTCAGGTAGGGAAGGCTTTATATCATAACAGAATGGGGAGACAAGGAGATAAAACAATACTATGCTTTGTGTCAACAAGAAATGTGAAATGTGGGAGGGAATGCGTGGAATTACAAAAAAGAATGAATGAGTTTCCTCTCCAGCACAGAAGTCTTTGTATAAAATCCATTGTTTACTGCTTGTTTCAAGACTTAGAATATATTTCCTTATGCTTTTCATCTACGCTTTATTTGGGCATATGAAGACTGATTGAAACCTCAGTTCTTGAAACACTTAGTGCTTTGTATCATGATAATGATGCCTGCAGTGGGAATACCAGCAATATTATAAGCAATAGGTTTGAGGAGTGAGAGATTCCCAGACTTCCCTGCAATTTCATTTGAAAAGTTCATGTATCTTTAATAGTGAGGATCACATTGCAATTAAATACCTTACCAGTGCCAGAATGACTGTGCTGAGAAGCAGTGCTCGCTCTGCAGTCTGCTCAGAATTTTATTTTATGATTGATAAGATGCATCAGGTTACAGCTGTCCCTGGCTACTCATCTCAGGAGATTAGACCTGGCAGCAGTCTCAAGAAATCTGCCAGTTCATTCCTTTAACCTAAGATCAATTAAACCAAAATTGTCCCTGAATAATATTTGCTCAACTTTAATCTCTGTTTAAAAGAAAAAAAACAAAAAACCAAACAAACACAAAAAATAATAAAAAAACACTTCTATTAACTAAATTACATATATATATATATATGTAAATATTTATTTAGGGGACAAGAAGAGATGGCTTACATTGGTTTTTTTAATAACAAACTAATCTGAAATGTATCCTTTCCTGTTCCCTCTCTCTTATTTTACCAGATGTTTTGGAAGCCAAGTTCGTATGCTTTTATATGTATATCTACACCTCCTCCTTATGGTGTCACCCACATCGATATTGTGTGGATAGTGAATAGTGAAATATTCAGCACTTTGCTAAGTCAGGTTTTGTGCCTTTTTAGATTTTTTTTTTTATTTCCCTGTTTTCCTTAAACTGAATTTTCAAATTGGATTTAGGTATTGGTTTTAGTTCAAGTCTCCATGAAGTCATTTAGGTATTGATAAATATGAGTTTAAACACCCACTTTAGTGTATTTTTTGTAACATGCTGAATGAAACAAGAGGAAAACACATTAGTTTGCTCAACTAAAAGATGATCAGACACCTCATAATACAATGCAAAGATATTCCTAGAAGAAGGTAAGAGGAAGAGTAGCTGTTATATCCAGAGTATTATTTTTGAATATTTAATATGAAACTCTGAAAATTAAATCCACTTTTAAACTGTCTGCTCAGTTTGGTTTTCTCAGGTTTCATTTGTGCAGCAAACTTTGTAGAAGTTTTATTCACAGTGGGTATGATCCAGCCCTGGAGCTAAACAAGACTTTTCCTGCATCTGAAACTTTTGATTGTGTAGGTTTTGCCAGGAGAGAGTCAGAGCACATGAGCAGGGAAACTCTCCCTCCTGAATCCTCCACAGCCCCCAAGCAGAGCAGAGGAAATAACTGAATTCTCCTGTTCTTCAGTTGGCAGTAAATATCTGAAAACATGTGAGGAAGTTCTGGATACTTTTTCAGAACTTCCACGAGGAAGTTTACAGCCCTTGCACCCATGGAACCCTGGTAAGGAAGTATATGGCATTATAGAAAGTGGTATGTAATAGAGGAATTTAAGAGGATTTTTTTTGAAGGAGAAAAACAAATACATTCTGGGTTAAAGCAGAGAGGGCTGATCTGCCCCAGTACTCTGTGACAGGTATCTGCCTACAGGGGATGCTCAGGGCAGAGCAGGACAAGGGAATCTTGGGGTGGTCATTCAAAACTCCCCAGTGCCCCAGCAGTTGGTGGCCTTGTGACTTCTGTAGAGAGAAAAAAGTTTCAATCTCACCTCATTTATTTCTGGATAGGACTGAGTGAATGAGGCAGGGTGTTGCAGGAAGAAAAAAGATGTCCTCGTGCTTAGTGACCTGGAGAATTGTTTTTCTGCATGCTCCTGGCACACAGCAATTCTATGCTGGTTTCTAAACCCACACTTGATAAGGGTTTGCCTGAGCTGTGAACACCCTGGACATGTGGCTTGGGATGCAATGCACACCAGTGCTGAGACTTCACAGCTGCAAATGGACCAAATTCTTCTGCCTTGGATATATAAAATACAATGCAGCACTAAATCAGATTGTGGATTTCTGGCACTGCATCTGCTATCTCTGGAAAGGAGTATCAATATGCACTTATCTCAGATAGTTGCTATGAATGTGTAGTGCAGGAACTAATGTCTGATGAGTGTCACAGAAAGGCTCTGAAGAAATTAATCATTTTGTCCAGTCAGGGTTTAAATAGTGTACAATAAACAAGGCACACTACCATGCGGTAAACAGTGGGGGTAAAACTGATAATATTGAATAGGTGTCAGCAAGTGATTTATTTGCATCTCATGCACTGATTAATGGTAGTTTTTCCAGAAATAATGTGGGGTTTTATCACATGAAGACTGTGATTTGAACTGGATATGGAAAGTAGCCTATCTGAATCATGATGTTTCCTACTTTTGGGTGCCCATTTCTGACATTTTAGTGATTTGTGGAGGTTGAGTCCTTGTGAGACCCATAATCATTTCACATGGTCCTAAATATCTCTGATCCTTACTATTTCAGCTCTTTCTATCATTTTGCATAGCAGGAAATTTTTTAAGAGAGCAATTTTACTGGAGGATCATGTCAACATGCAAGTCCTATAAGGCCTAACCAGGCAGTACAGCAACTTCAACATCCTCACTGGCATCAGATTTTCTTCTCATGTATGGAAAAAGAAAAAAAAAAAGAAAAAAAATCCCAAAGCAAAACCCTAAATTTAGAAACACATGAACTTGGAGCAGAAAGATACAAGTTTTTTGCTGTTATGACTCTATTACAGTCATGCAGTGACAACAGAGGAGAGTGTGATATTCAATCTGTACATAGAAAAGTGACTTTCTCTTGTGAGTCATGTCTGGAAAGAGAGCTCAACAACTCACTGGCATGATCAGTAAAGCAGCATTTTATCAAATGAGTCTGTTGGCTTTTTCACACCAGTAGAAGTATGAATTTCCCAAAGGTCTGGTGGTTTGGAAGGTGCTATTTAGATTTATTCCTATCATTATGTTAGACTTAGTCTGCATCATGCAGCCAGGTCCCAGGTAAATGGGAGCTCTCTGGGGGGAAGTCAGGAGCCTGATGAGTTTCAAAGGCTTATTTGCCAGAATACTCTGGTGAATAGGTATCAAGAGCTGCAGTATTTATTTTTGTAAAGTAAAAAAAAAACCCAAACCCTCAACTGAAGACCTAAGAAAACAAGAAAAGAAATAGCATTTATTGTAAGGTCCCTGAAGGAACTAGCCACTGGCTTTACCTTCATTGGCACTGCAGCACAGCATCCTGTGGGGATTTGTGTGCATTTCTACCTTTTGAGGCCAAATTTAGTGACAGGAGAAGTGATTTTTTTCACAATAACACGGATTTGTTCAGAAAACAGCATAGAAATTACGTATTTACCAGCCAGAAGTTTTAACAGTTGTAGGCATTTTATTTTGGTCATGTCTGCAGCAAGCACATAAGTTTGTTTCCAAGTTGGGTTGGAAACATTTCTTATTAAGACAATCACCAAGAACCTGTAGTGAGTGTTCTAAGGCATATTCAGGTTCTTGGATTCATATTAATGCTACTAAACTCAAAGAAAATATTAGCACCCTTTCCAAAATGACCACTACTGATTAGGAAAAAGGAAATAATTTCACCACTTTATTCAAGAGGCTGCACTTTTAATAATGGAGTTTTATTGGATTTATTTAATGGAATGTGATGTGACATTTTTTTAAAAAGTTATCAAGACCTGGTTGAAAACCTGATGAAGTGATCAAAAATTGCTATGTTGACTTCTTTAGGCTTTGGTCCTTGAGTACTCTTCAAAATTACAAGAAACACAAAGTAAAATCCATTATTTCCTCTTGAGTTCTTCTGAACCCTTCCAAGTGGAAGTTCATCATCTTCTGAGTTCCCCTTCCAGAGCTCTAAGTGTGAAAAGCTTCACACATTTTGGCCTAAGAAAGGCTGATACATTTTTGTCTCCTTACCAAGTTAATGAGGATCCAGGTTTTTTGCTTACTTTGAGAATCATGTCATTTTCACATAAAACTCTGAATCAGAGCAGCTTGGAGGCAGCACCCTGTGATGCTGAGCATTATTATTGCCATCAGGGGCTGCCAGCAGAGGCAGCCAGAGGAGGGGATGCAAAGCACACACCACATCCATCACCACGAGGGTGGGCAGCAATCTGCCTCTGGGTTCATGCTGCACACCCTGACCTTGGTGTGAAAATGCTCTGTTCCTGCGTTCAAAGCTATGCAGTGAATATGTTAGACAACATGGAAAAAGAATTGATAAATTTCAATGAGATCTGAAAGTTTTGTTACTTTGCTTGTCTTCTGACTCATAGTTTAATCACCGTTATCTGGTCTGAGGTTTTATAGATAAAATGCTGTTATGTGTTTAGATTAAAAAATATTTTGAAAAGTTTGAATCTCCATGGATTCATAATTTTTAACAAATTTTGAATAGTAACACTGACAAGCACACACACACACACACATGTAAATACTCTGCAGTATGCATTAACCCAGCCTGCTTGTACCCCCTCCTTCCTTTATCCACTGACACTGCTACCTAGTGAGTATATTCCACAGTTAAAATGAAATGGTTCAGGTGTCTAATAGTAATTGTGAGTCATTCCTCCTCTCCATAATGTGGAGTACAGAGAATAAATATAGTTTTCAGGTTTGGTAGTAAACACATCATGTGGCTCTAGTTAGAAGATCATGCTCTGTGGTTTTATGGCCAATATAAACTCTCTCTATTGATTAAGCACAGTAATGTTGTTGGAGTACCTGGGAAGGCATTCAGTCAGTACCCACAGAAGTGTCTGCATCTGGCATCACATTTGTCTCAAAGAAATTCTGCAGCTCTCCGCAATACGTGAAACCCTTGGAGGTATTTCAGAGCTGGGATGAGCCCTTTCTGCTGTCAAGGACCCTCTCTACAGCAATTTCAGTGATTGCTGCAGAGAAAGTTAGAGTGTGTTACTGAATGCTGCGAGGCCAGTAAATAATTTAAAGTAATTAAATTATAAAGTGGTTTCTTTACAAATTATTAGTGTATAAAATTATATTTTTTTAATAAGTAAAATTTCAGTAGCAAATATGCTACTGAAAATTCTTACTCCAGAAATTTGTATAGTTTTCTTAAGAAAAAAGAAGATGGACTTCCTAGTTTTTCATAAATTAGGGAGGTGTGCTATTAAAAATGAAGATTTTCTGTCATCCCTCTTCAGTTCTTCCCATACAGAAATTATCTGCTAGAGATGAATAAATTAAACATTTAAAAACAGAATTCCTACAGATAAAACCTTTTGGAACAAAGCAATTATAGAAAATAACATTAGACTATTGCAAATCTCACACATTGCAGGGCATCCACACCACCCTGGGCAGGAGAGACTTCCCTGGGGACAAAGATTTGGTCTACTACCAAAAAAGGAGGAAGCAGAGCTCTTGCCAGCTTTGAAAGAAAAATATTTTTTTAAATAGGTACAGAACTGATGGAGTCTATGAGCAGAATACCTTCCTGTAATAAGCTTCTTGGACATAGTCAATAATTTTGTTGTTTCCTCTACTTTCTTGGGTTTATTTCCCCCTAGATACCACTTCACATTCCTAGCAGAAAAAAAAAATGGTGTAATTGAGAAAAGAGGATATTTTTCTTCTTTTCCTCTTTTTTCAACCATCCAATAGATTTTTCTTTCTGTCTGAGAAAACAGTTCATGAAGATAGACAAAATTATCTTCAGCTGTGTTAGTACCTGCATGAATCTCTGCGAGCTCCAAGGATGTCACTCATGCTTCAGTGATAAAAAAATGCATAATTTGGTTTTGGAGGGACACATTAAACATCAAATTAGGATGACAAAGGAAGGAAAAGTAAATAGCACAGTATATGTGGCTGAAAGGGTTGTTTAGGTGGGCTGTGTGGTGTGAACAGGGAGTATTGACAGAAGCTGTTTTGCAGTAGAACCCAGGATTTGCTTAGCCTGGAGGTGAAGGGCTGATTCCATTTCTTTTTTTGCCAAAGAATATCCAAGTTCTCAGCAGCAGCCTCATAGGAGTGTCTGAATACAGACTATTCCTTGAGAATACACAGTGATTCACATCAAGTTGCTTTCATTCCCACTGTTCCCACTGTTCTATGTTGTACACAATATTTAAATATTTAATAAAGCAGAAACTGGGACCATATCCAGTAGCTACTAAGTAAAGTAAGTCCCAGAGTGACCATTTTTATTTTCCTATTGTAAATTGTGATTTACATTTACTTGAATTGGTTTTCATTTTGTTAAACAGAGTCAGAAATATTTTCTTTTATCTGGATGGTTTTTTTAAACAATATTTTAGTGGAGGAAAAATCATTTGATCAGTTCAAAATTCCCCTATTTTTATAACAACAGGATAACCCTTTCTTACCTATGAGTTAGGTAAGAATTTTTCCCATTAACCAATCTGCCAGTTTAATCCTTGTTTTCAGAATTGCTGATTTCAGGTTCTTGTCATTAACAATCAGTAGTCCAGCTGAGAATAGGAAGATATATAATATGTTCCTTCTGAGCTTTGTCATCTGAGTCACCTTTACTATGAAAAAAGCCAAAATATGTTCAGCTTGGAGAGGAGAAGGTTCCAGTGAGACCTTAGAGCACCTTCCAATACCTAAAAGGGCTACAAAGGGACTTTTTACATAGGTATAATGTTATCTTTTCTATTACATACAGATTTCTTCATTTTTACATATTACTACTTCAATTAAATATGCTTAATGATTTCTCAGTTTGTTTAATCATCAGATCTAAGATTTCTAAGCTCTTCACAAATCTTTGAAGTCAGCATACATACATTCATATACACTTGCAAATATTACCATAAGCATTTCAATATTCTAAATATTCTTCAGTCATCTTTATTTATTTCGTATCTTTAATGACTAATTATAAGTTTGCCGAATATCCAAAAGAGTAGAACATATATAGGAGGTCTTAGAAAAGCACTGGGAAGAACAGACACTCTTCACTAAATAAAACAATTTGCCAGTTCCTAGAAATTGCTTGTGTTCAATGCTTTGCCTCATACTTTGATTTCATTTTCTCAAGATATACTGGGTCCTGAACGCATTTTGGGATTCTACATTGAAAAATAATCTAGTGCTCCTAAACAATATTTAAAATGACATTTTTATTATGTTGGCATGAAGCACGTTGCTGAATCGCTTTTAATATGATAATGTTTTGCAGTTTACTATGCCATAAGTGCAGTTTGGCAGTTGAGTTTACATGAATATTTCATCCAGAAAAGGCCATGAATTTGTAATTATAAATAGACCTGTTCAACAGAAAGAGATGGATGATTCTACAGCTACTAATTTTCCAAGCAAGTGATATGTGGTTGAAGACTGAAAGCAAAGGCTTCCAGCTGCAGAGGGCCATCTGCAGATCACTTCAGGCACTATTACAGAGGATAGCTACCTTTCCTGGTGGATTAGTTGGAGTTGTTTATGATGCTCAAGTTTTTGTGTCTTGGCTCCTTCTGCAGTGTATTTGCAAAAGTACTCACTGATCAAGGAGGTAAAGCCAGGCTGTCTTTCCTCCTTGACTTTATTTTGTTCACCAGCTCACCCAGCAGCTCACTCTGGTTTAACTATTTAATGCCAAGCTTCATACAGATATTATATCACACAGTGAATAACTATTGTGTAATTTCTCTGAAATGCCAGTAGTGCACTAAGAAAGCAACACTAAAACATTCCACCTTATTTTTGTGCATTTTTGGATATTCTTAATATGACTTGATTGCATCCAATTTTACTCAGTGGTCAGCATTGCTCCCCTATAACTGAAAAATATATATTGAAATTCTTGTCAGACTCTATTGTAATATCCTCTTTTGTTTTAATGTTTTTAGCTTCATTTTACTCTGCTAGTGTATTGAAAACATCTTCAGTGCCAGATCTTCCAAACAGGCACCGCAGTGACGTTACTGCTGAGAATTCAGCCCACTGTAGTAGTCAGTGCTGCACATCAGCAAGATGAGCCCTGATGCCTTTGGCACATTCCAAAGGCTTTCCCTGAAGGACCTGGTAAAAGAAGTTTGTAAGATACAATGACAGAGAGAAGCAACGCAAACGTGCTGCTGTGATTATTGATTGGGGGAAATGATTTATCCAGGTCAATTCCATCTGACAGGTGTGATATTAATTGCTAGGGATACAGACAATGAGGGATAGGGAAGCTCTGCTGCAATGGTCTATCTTAGCATGCTGTATTTACTGTAAACTACTCTACTGTGTTTTCCAGGTCTCTTAAAGCCTAAAATGTTGCCCTTGGTTGTACCTGTGCAATTCCCTAGAAGTAAATAGAGCTGTCTTGCAGAGAAGTTTCTCTGTGTCCACATATGCCCACAGAGAAATGAACAGCTGTGGTATGAACATGTTTAGGTGGTTTTGATACACCTTTGGAAATATTAAAAAAATAAATTAGAAAAAAAATGTATAATATGGAGAAAGAAACCAGGAAAGCATTTGGAAGGAAAATGGGGAGAATACACCATCTGTATGTAATAGCTATATAAATAAGGAATGGAGAGTTAAGAATTGAATTCCTTCTTGAAAGAACTAAACAGAGTAGAGGTTAGAGGCTAATTTTCCCTCCATCAAAGTTAATGGCAAGGCATCCATTAACTGTAATAGGACCTAGATTAGCCTCAAAAGTACTTAACTATAGCAGAAAAAAAGAATGCAGTGATGATGATGATGATGGAATAAAATGGAGTGCAAATGGGTATAAATATGTTGGTATGGAAAGAATGGGGAAAGGAATACATAGTATTTTCAATTATCCATCCTGGGCTTTAAATGGAAGAGAGGAGAAGGGAAGAAAAGACAGGAGAAGAATGAGGAGGTTGAGGTTTATGCTGAAGGGGATGATACATGAGATTTATATTAAAGGTTGATACAGGGCATGGGGAGTGAGACTCAACAGTCTCAGATTGATGTCTAGTAGAAAATGTCCTTGCAAATACCTCTATGGTATATTTGCATTAAAGACCAAGAGAAGAGTGGGGGACTCGCCCCAAAAATGAAAATATGAAATTAATTTAAAATACACAAATAATCATTTTAAAAGAATGAAAAAACCACACACAAAAAATCACCCACCAAACCAAAGGCTAAAGAAAATAAAAATTTTCAGCTTAGGCTTACTTTCAAAATACTGCGGAGTCTTTAGCAAACAACATAACCTCTCCTTATCTTCGATCCCTAACATTTACCCATTTTATACATTAAATATTAATGTTTTCCAATGATTTGAAAAGCTTCTAGTAAAGTTTGAAAGCTTCTAGAGTGCTAGAAGAATACTTGCTCATTGTTTGATCATATTCCCAAACCTTGAAGAAAGTTGAACTCTTCAATATTTTCCCTACAGACAAAACACGCATGCTGCAATATGAAGTGGAAACAAACAGCATTGTTCTGTTCAAATAACTGTTCCCTTTCAGCTGTGTTTTTAAATTGCATGAGTTAATACTCATACAAAACAAAACCACTGAGAATTATTTTACTATTTTCTATCGCAAATCAAGAAAATTGTGTCTTTTGGGTTAATTTTTTTCCCATCCCAGGAGATGTTCCAGTATCTATATCTATTCACTTACCTAGTATCTATTTATATACTTGTTAATTTTTCTTGAATACGTTTCCCCTACCTTTCTTTTCCATTTCAGTCACACTCACGGCAAATATTTGGCAAGCAGACATTGCATCCTGTCCATTTCTCTTCCCTTCTTAGTTAATTTCTCAATGTATTTATAGGCAGATTTTCTTTATCCTTAATGGCTGTACACTTGACATAATCTTTTTAGAGTGTCTGTGCTTTCATAAATATGCCTTTCCATAAATGAAAGGTTTTTTCTTAAAGGTTTCAGGCTAAATTTTCTCAAAAATGTATTCTGGAAACAGCCTGTCACAAATGCTGTGGAAAGGTTTCTCATTTGCTGTGTCTGCATTTTCTCCAAGAAATATTTGCATTAATAAAACTGGCAAAATGATGTCTTAATTTTGACAGACTGGCTGCATGAAAAGAACAAAAACCAGTTATCTTAAGAAGAGCAATAACCAAAACAAACATGCAGGTCAGGAGTTCTCAAATGACTCATTTTTATTCCATGAAAGAGTGGAAAACTGTCAAGCCAAATTCAAATAGATTTTGAAATGCAAGGGCTGACTCCACTTTGATTTGGATTTTACAAAGCAGAGGCTTCAAATTAGGCAAGAGGAAGGAATTATTTGTGTCAGAAATACATGTTTTGGTGTTTCTGTGAAAATCTATCCATACTTGGTGAGATGGTAAGTCCTTGAAAAGCTTCTGCACATGCTTTGAAAAGATTTGCTAAATGTGAAAAGGAAACATGTGGCTCAGGAAGCTTTTCTTTGTGTTGTCACAGGCAACTTCTGCTGCTCTACACAGTCAGCTCCTGTGGGCATTGGCTGTTCCTTGGCTCTGAGCTGCTCCAAGCTGCAGAACTGGTCGTGCTTTCCTGACAGCTGCTCAGAAAGTCAGAGAAAGGCAGCTCCTGTGTGTGTGTTGGGTGATGTTGGTTTGGTGATTCTCATCAGAGAAAGGCAGCTCCCACATGTGTTGGGTGATGTGGGTTTGGTAATTCCCACCAGAGAAAGGCAGCTCCTCTGTGTGTTGGGTGATGTTGGTTTGGTGATTCCCATCAGAGAAAGGCAGCTCCCAGGTGTGTTGGGTGATGTTGGTTTGGTGATTCCCACCAGAGAAGGTAGCTCCTGTGTGTGTTGGGTGATGTGGGTTTGGTGATTCCCACCAGAGAAAGGCAGCTCCTGTGTGTGTGTTGGGTGATGTTGGTTTGGTGATTCCCATCAGAGAAAGGCAGCTCCTCTGTGTGTGTTGGGTGATGTGGGTTTGGTGATTCCCACCAGAGAAAGGCAGCTCCTGTGTGTGTGTTGGGTGATGTTGGTTTGGTGATTCCCACCAGAGAAAGGCAGCTCCCACATGTGTTGGGTGATGTTGGTTTGGTGATTCTCATCAGAGGAAGGCAGCTCCTCTGTGTGTTGGGTGATGTTGGTTTGGTGATTTCCATCAGAGAAAGGCAGCTCCTGTGTGTGTTGGGTGATGTTGGTTTGGGGATTCCCACCAGAGAAAGGCAGCTCCTGTGTGTGTGTTGGGTGATGTGGGTTTGGTGATTCCCACCAGAGAAAGGCAGCTCCTGTGTGTGTGTTGGGTGATGTTGGTTTGGTGATTCCCATCAGAGAAAGGCAGCTCCTCTGTGTGTGTTGGGTGATGTTGGTTTGGTGATTCGCATCAGAGAAAGGCAGCTCCCAGGTGTGTTGGGTGATGTTGGTTTGGTGATTCGCATCAGAGAAAGGCAGCTCCTACATGTGTTGGGTGATGTTGGTTTGGTGATTCGCATCAGAGAAAGGCAGCTCCTCTGTGTGTTGGGTGATGTGGGTTTGGTGATTCCCACCAGAGAAAGGCAGCTCCTGTGTGTGTTGGGTGATGTGGGTTTGGTGATTCCCATCAGAGAAAGGCATCTCCCAGGTGTGTTGGGTGATGTTGGTTTGGTGATTCCCATCAGAGAAAGGCAGCTCCTCTGTGTGTTGGGTGATGTTGGTTTGGTGATTCCCATCAGAGAAAGGCAGCTCCCAGGTGTGTTGGGTGATGTTGGTTTGGTGATTCCATCTCAGAGCCAGCAGTCTGTGGTGCCAGGAGAGCAGTGCACCAAGGGAACATGTTGCACAGTGTGGCAAGGAAGAGAGATGGTTCTCCTGCTCCTTCATAGGTTAACTCAGCAGGCTGTGGACAAGAGGTGCTAAAGTTCTTTTAGCCAGGAAAATTAAATAATGTAGTCTTGAAGCTATCCTAGCACTTTCTAATGATTTCTCCTGTGGCAAAGTCAGAGTGAGCAGAAGTGACATACTCTTTAAATTATAAATGTCAAAGTTTATAAGAAAAGTAGTGAACCACCTCCTCCTTCAAAATACAATGTGCTTTTCCTGGAAGAACTTCACAAAACATTTTATGTTGCTTTTTTCCTAATGCCTTTTCATTATTCTGCTGTCCAGGAGGGGAAACTCTGGTCAGAGCATTAGGCTGGGACTTAGTAGGACTGAGTTCAGGTTACTACCATGCTGATGGATTTCTGTGGGAGCCTATACCTTAATTAGTGCTAGTTGGGCTTCCTATCCATGCAACAGTGTTAATTCCTTGTTACTTGGTGGACTAATATGAGATTAAATGCCTTAGATGTATTTATATTCTCAGAAAAAAAGTTATCAGACAAGTCTTTGGATAAAAAACAGATTGAATGAACACTTTCATAATAATATGAAAGACAATCTGCAATAAAACTGACATAATTTTTACAATCAATTTGTTTAAGTGTAAATTCTAGTCCTACTTTGAAAAGAACACAGAATGTATTATGGCAAGGAGCAATACGGTGATTATACCACTGAGCTGAGGTTGCTACTCTGACTTTTCCAGAAGCATCTGCTGACATGGAAGGAAAGAACAAAGTTGCTGGTGAATAATCACTGAGGTTGGTACAAACATTCTGTGCTTTAATGGAATAGATAACACTGCCCCAACTGCAACAGCACAGGAAAGGTTTGCACAGTGTGGGTTTATGGTTTGCTCAGCTCTGCTACACCTGTCAAGCCAAGACAGCACCATTGTCAAGCATCATTTCACTTTGTGAAATGTCAGAGCCCAGGGCCAGGGAGGCATAACTCAGTGGAAGGACCTCACATGTAAGTTCACAGACCTAATTATGAGATCTTATAAAAATATACCATGTACTTTGAGTTAGTGGGAGTTCATAGTTCACATTCCAGAATCTGGTTTTAAGCCTCTAACTTGCCATGCTCTCGTGTCATTTTTAAGTGAGCCAAAAGTTCATAGAAACAAACATTTCTTTTCTTTCTTTCTTTCCCCCTTAAACCAATAACCTGTTGTGAGCTTCTCTCACCTTGTATGACAGGGCAGGGCAATGTGTTATTTCTGTGTCCTATAGAAAACAAACCTTCCTGTTATCCGTCCTCATCACAGCTGCTGCTCGGGAGGCTGAGCAGTGCTTGTGTCACTCTGAACTTCTCTGAACTGCAATGGGCCCAATCACATGTAACAGATTCCCTCAGCTACTTGGCTTTCACTCAAATCCAGTAGTTAAACCTGAAATATTTTTCAGTGTGCTGCTTGCCCTCATGTGTACAAAGAACTGACTGCCAGCATCTGAAATACTGCATTTATTCTGCTGCCAATCTAAATTCATGCTGGCAACAGCTGATGGAAATTTCCTTATGTGCAGAGTTTAATTGAATAAACTTTGGTTTTGATTTTTAGAATGCTTATGAAGTTAAATGTTTATGAACTGTTAAAATCAGAGGGAAAACCTTACAAAGACTGCTAATATTGGTACTAAAAATAAGCTTAACACTAATTTCTTTACAGGCTCCTGCTCTGTCTAAACTAGTCTTTCTCCTGATGTTTAAAGCAGGATATAATACAGTCTTTATTATTTTTAATGCTATTATAATTATGTACCCTGAAAAAACAGGCATCTTTACAGGCAGCATCAAAGCCTAGAAATCAGTGTTAATAACACACCAAACCCCAACCCCTCCAAAGTCCAATAATAAATTTGAGGGACCAGTTCTCTCTGTTATCTGATACATTACTTTTCATTTCATCTCTTTTCTTGCCTTTCCCCGCTGTTGGACACTTTTGTGATTTAGTTGTATGGGGTGCTGGGCCACCTTGCCTAGGCCATATTTTTGCCAAGAAAGGATGGAACAGATGCTCCTTGAGATCCCTTCCAACCTGGGATTCTGGCACTGTGATATTGAGAGATTTGTGCTTAGGTCAGGTGTGCTGGGACTGGCTGAGGCAGAGCTCACAGCCCCACAGAGCTGTGCTTTGCAGCTGGATGGGTGCTGGTGCCACAGCAGCGTTTTGGCTGCTGCTGAGCAGCGCTGCCCTGTGACATTCGTCCCCCCACCAAAGGGGATGGCGGTGGGCAAGGTCCCGGGAGGGGACACATCCAGGCCAGCTGTCCCAAATTGGCCAAAGGGCAGCTCCACACCGTGTGACAGCAGCTCAGATATCCAAGCTAAGGGAGAGAGGAGGAAGGGGGATGTCAATGAGTTTCATTTCAGTGAGTTTCCAGTGTTGGCCTTGCAGAGGAACCATTACCCATGCTGATTCTTGTTGCCTGGGAAGTGTCTGGACACTGTTGATGGGAAGTACAGACTGAGCTTCTTCCTCTTCAGCTCTTGCATGCAGATCTCTGCTTGTTTCTTTCTTTTTGTTGTAATAAACTGCCTTATCTCACCCTCCTGGTCATTCTCTTAGTCTCTTCCCTGTCCCAGTGGAAAGGGAGTGACAGAGTGACTGAGTGGGTGCTTGGCCAGTCTTGGGTTGAATTAGGTGGGGTGTACATTTTACCTTCTAACCAAAACACTCCTCTTGCAGCTTTTGGCTGCCAGTGGGTGTAGTCTGGGTCAGGGGCACTTCAGTGTTGCCTTCTCATCAGCCAAGAAGAAGTCTGAGCTAACATTAATGCCCACAGGCCATTTATATCCACGGCAGATATGTTACTCTGCTCTGTTGTGTGCAGAGTTCTGTGCTCATAGTTCATGCATGCACAGATACATCTAAAACTGTAAACTGCCACTCAACCACACTGATGTTCAACTCAAAAAATGTGTTTAGGAGTCTGTAATGTGTCACACATTACATCACTTGATAGTGATTTTTATACAGGATGATGTGTGTATGCTAATTCTATTGATGTGTGATGGATTTATTAAACTAAAATGGTTCCGTTCACTAGGATTTTTTTCAGCGAAATTATTTTGCTGTCTTGTCAAATAGAGTAGATTTTGTTTGAAATGAGAGATCCTGCCTCTTAGTATTCCACATCTACCCAAACAATCTTAGTCCATTATAGCTTATGCATCCAACAAACTCATAGGAAAAAAAATATTACAGCATGATAGAAGTCAATCCCAAACTCACCAATATTATTTTGTGTTTGGGGAAGCTTTCTGTGGCAGAGCTTCAAGACTTCCTGGAGAGTTCAGCTGTGCTGAATTACTGCACATCTTCATTAAGTGAGGACAAGTGCCTGAGCAAAGTCAGCTGAGGTTCCTTTACATTTATCTGTACCCATTGTAGGAGAAGCAGCTCCATGTTCTGCATACCAGATCTCTGTTGCTGGCTCCCTGTAGAAGCAGAAGAATCTGGTCCTGATTCCCTGTGACCAAAATGAATTTTAGTTTGAGAAGCCTCACAAAGGTATGGTTTCTACATTCAGAAATAGGTACTTTTAGTGTGTTTGGCAGTTTCCTTTATTAATAGCTAGACTTCCACTTTATACTAGGAAATTCTAAGTTGAATTATTCACATTATACTTAAAGAGCTGTATTATGAAAGTTGGACCAGGGTAGAGGTAGGAAAGGCAATAACATCCGTAAGAGGTTACTGTAAGGTGTAGAATTAGGTTTTTATGGCATTCTTTAGCTGAATTTTAATGTCTCATGGGGAACCTAGAGATTCTGAGCTACTTGTTTACCTGTGTGGATATGGAAAACTGTCAAAATAAGCAAATGTGAAAATCAGGAGATAGGGGCAATGTCATATATTCAAATTCAAGGACTACATTTATTAATCAAATGCTGGAGAAAAAGGTTTCATCTGAGTTTTTTCCTTGTCAGGCTTCACCTTTTGATAGTGTAAAATCACTTTTTTTCTGATCGCTGTAGAACAGTAAGTGTGAAAATTATATACAAATGAATGAGAACTCTCCTCCCAATTTAAAGTATCACTGGCTATTTCTTTAGCTCTACTTTTCTGATTACTGATGTCCATTGCTCGTGCATTTTTCGTGGAAGAGTTTTATGTGTTTTGTGTTTACAGAAGAGCCAGGAGATCCTGCAGCCCCAAAGCTGGAGGCAGGATTTGCTGAGCAGATGCTATGAGTGTTTTCTGAGGGATATTTTTTGATTAGACACTCTTTATTATTTTGTAAGAAATTTTCCTTCCAACATGAAACAATATTACAGGTTTAGTAATGTGTGATCAGTACGTTCTTTATTGCAGTAAAAATAGGGAGAAAAAATATTATTAATTGCTTTATACTATTCCATTCCAGAAATGGCCAAGTTGAGTACCTTAGTGGTATGATAGGCCAGTGTACTTGTGGTTTTTAACAACCACATTTTTAACAACCATTTTCATTTTTTTGTGCTCTTAGGCTAAATAGGCAATTCTTCCGAGGAAGAGGATCATAATGAGCTACACTTCTACACAATAGGGCCTGATATCAGTTTGTGGTCTTCCAGTATTTTCTTACTATAAATGTAAATGGCAAATAATTAAAAGCGCTGAGATTTTAAGATATTGGTGTTATATCCTATAGGGAATTTAATTAATATTTATTATGTGGATTCACTCCTGAAGATTCCTTAAAAAACCTAACGTATTTAGTAGTGCTTCGAACAGATCTTTTTCCCCCCCTCTAAAATAGAGTTGGCTCTCATAATTATGATTGTCTTTTATAATTTGACTATTTTAAGGCCTTACATCTGGGCTTGGCTTTTCAATAACTATTTCCTGAAAACTTGTAGTAAATAAATCACTCATTTAACAATGGAAATAAAGATTTTAACATGCATTTTTCTTCCTCCTATGTATGTTTTAAATATCAACAATTTTCTAATGAGAGCTTCTCACTACCACATTGATTGTATGGGTAGTGTTACTAATTAGTTTGAAAAAAGTCCTAATAAGAGAGAGAAGAAAGCATATTTAAGTACCTTTGACTTGGTGTCTGTCTTGATGAAATCTCTCTGATTGCAGGAGCAGTAACAGAGACTTATTGCTTTGATTTTAGTTTTCTGAGAGTTCTGCTTCAGGACTTTGGGCAGAAGTGGAGAAAATGACTGAGAATTGAGGGGACAGAGAGAGAGAATGATCCTGAATTCAGCTATGAAGGCCATTTTTTCCTTGTCTTTCATGGTAGATTTCAAACTTCATGGTTTTAAAAGGAGACTCAATGAGGCTTGTGGGTCCCTTCCAGCTGAGGATGTTTGATGGGGACGATGAAACAATCTGAAATGAGGTAAGTTTTACTGAACATTGTAAAATGTGTAACACCTAAGATTTGAAATTCAGGTGTTACCTGGTGCCAAGTATAACACTGATATGTGATTTTATCAAAGACCTCTTGTATTAAATTCAAAATCCAAGTAAAAATTCTTAGGAGTAGGGCTTGATATTAAATATTGGGTGATTTTCAGTTGTTTATGGTGAATTACTCAGGTTATTCTGTAGTCTGTGCAACACACTTTAAAAAAAAAGTAATGTGCATTAAGATCTTCTGAAGAAATAATGAAGAATGAGAATCGCTGAAGGCATTAATCTTATTTCAAGAGGTAGGTACAATCTGGTCATCCTTGTCCAAGAAAAATGAACTTAAATGAGAACAGATGGAAAGAGGTGCAATTATGATGATTAAGTGAACAGTGAATCTATCATATGAGAAGAAATTAAAGTGTGTTATATAATAGGACCTACTCATTTGGCGTGGTAAAATGAAGACAGAAGCACATGATTCATCTTTGTAAATACAACCAAGGGTTAAACACAGGGAAGGGAGAGGAGGTTATTGCCAGCGTTTGATAAAGTGCTTAAAACCTGGCATGAATGAATGCAAACTGGATGTGTCAGAGTCTTCAGCAGCATTTTTAGATGCTGGAAGAGTACTCTGATACTGGAAAACACCTGCTACAGGTGTTCTCAGCTCTTCTCCTTATTTCCAGGCAGGAGGCACAGCCGGGGTCCCTCTAGCCTGGTGCAGCAATGTGCAAGGAACATGTCATGTTACAGAGACTGACCCAAATTTTAATAAAGATACTTGTCTTAATAATTGTTGTCTTTACCCTGCTTTCTTATTTCATGGGAGGAAAGTTGCAAATCCTTTGAGAGGATTTTAAGATTTTTTAAAACCTTTGTAATATAGAAAATATTACATCAAATATTTGAAGAAGTGCTAGTAAGCAAGTGTTAGGGCAAGTGAAAATTACTTGAAGAAGGTACTATGCATATCTTAATATGTGACAGTGAAAATAAATTGTTGATGCCATTATTATTTTAATGCATATTTAATACAAAAGTCTTCAGGAGACTGAAAGCTGTGAATTTAGTCACTGTTTTTAAAATGACAGCATACATGAAAGGTTGAAAATTAGAGTCCTGTTAAGCAAAATATTTTCAGTCAGTTGGTAGAGAATTCTAATTCATGGTTGCCAAAAGGACACACATAGAAAATTATAACTTAAAGGACATGAGTAAGCGAGGATTTCTGAAAGGTGAGTCATGTTAAACAAACAAGATTACCATCTTAGAAGTGACTGGCAGAACAGAAAATGGCAGAGTTAGTATTTCTCTATGTCAAAAAAAGCTCTTTCTTTTTACCAAAATTTTATGTAACAGATTGTTGTACAGGCTATCTGAATAGGGATTGGATGCTCAAGATTTTTAATACTGATAAGTACCCAGAGTAGCAGGCAATGGGAAGTGCATATTGGTGGATTGTTGAAGACTAGAATTCTTTTCTTTCTTTGTTGCAATAATTTCTCTTCAATAATTTAATTATTGATTCAGTTTAAAACATGTAAGGTAATAAATATTTCAGGTGGTACTAAAGTAAAAAGATGCTTTAAATGGCAGATAGTTGCAATTGCTTTACAGGATAATTTCTGATAAATTAAATGGACAGAGCAGGGGGTGAAAAGTTAAATGCAATAGATTCAAGTATTAAGTGATGCTCCTGGGTCGGTGTATTACACAAGCTAAGTGTAGTTGAACTTGATATTGAATTAGGTAATAGTCAGGAAAAAATGTTCAATGCATGCTATTGACAGATGCAGCGTTAACTGCTTACTTCATTGTGTAGCAGCAATATAGGCTAATGCATCCAAATGGACTTCTAATACAAAATTGATCTTGTTTTATAAACCAGTTCATAAAGAATAACCATTAGACTGAATTTCCCTATTTTGGTCATTAACTTGTAAACATAGAATTATCAAGGAATAAAAGGAGCACATTCAATGAAGTTGATAAATCTGGAAATATGTGGTCTAGAGAAGTGGAAATAAAGTGATATGCAGAGAGGGTGAGAGCCCCTGTTAATAGCACTAAACTTGGAGGAGTAAATCCTGCTTTGACAGTCTTTGAGGCAGGACTGGAGGGTTTTTTCCTACTTACTCTTCAATCATATTATGTTATTTGATATTTCAAAACTTGACATCGAGTCTTTGGCACCTTCCAGAAGTCCTCAGAAGTGAATCCCAAGGAAAAGACATTGCTGCTATTTCTAATCCCCATAATATAGATGTGGTTAATTTAATGCATGAGTTACCTCACTAAGATTGCTGCAACACCCCGTACATCTGAAGTTAATAGCATGCATATGTGTTTGCAGGATCAGGCTTCACTGATCAGCTTTATATTTAGATGTAGCAAATAACCCCTTCTGTGAGTTGGGTGGAATTTTCCTTGTCTCCTGTGAAATTTGACGTGCACTAGGAAAGGAGGAGTTACTGCTCTGTGACCACCATTCCTTGTGTTGATAAAATGTAGGCTGTTTTAAAGTGGGCATCTTTCTCATCAATCTGTTCCATTTGCCTGCCTTTGTATCCCATGAGATGGGTGGCTTTGACAAATTTTGACACTTGAAAAACAGCATGGCTTTGCTGAGACACTGGTCCAGCCTCCCATGCAGGTGGGGAGGTGGCCACTGACCAACAGTGGGAGGTGTGGAAACCAAACCTGGCCAAAGCTGACCTGTGATTTATTGCTGGGAATGGCAAAGAACTTTTGAACTCAAAAGAGGTTGTTTAGACTTTATATCTGTCCAAAAACTTGGGAGTGACCCTTTGAGAAAAAGTTTGTAAACCCAACATGCAAAGCACCCCAGTCAAACTGTGCTGAAAATTACTAAGAAACCACAAATACAAATTACATTTGCTGCAGCTGCAGGCACCATTATGCCAATTAATGTATGTATTTTCTTGTTGTATTTATCATATTTCAATGAGTCCTGTACCTTTCTGGTGTTTCCTCATGGGTGGCAGATCTTCACAGCACAGACTCTGGATCTTCCTCAGTCAGGGCTCCTCCGAGGCTCTCCCCAGCTGCCCAGCCCACCCCCTTTTATCCCAGTTACCTTGACTGGCCACAATACAGATATAATTGACATGGACTCAAAGACCACTTACACAGTACATATATTTTAAGGGCCTCCTATATTTTCTTTCAAACGTTGTTTGCATACCTGTATCCCTTGTATGTTACGTATTATTTCAGTTCTATTCAGCAGGAATGCATGATGAGATAAGATCTAGAGGGTAGGATTGTCATAATAATGAGTGTTTGTATATGTAGCTGAAGATAAGAGGATGTGGCTGCACTCTATCTGAAAACCAGATCCCTAAGAATTTCTTTATCCACATGAGATATAAAGGTGTTTGCAGCTGAGCTGTTGCCACTAACAATGGGAATTCTTTGTAGGTCTTTTCTGTCTTCTTTAAGGTTTATTTAAGACTGTCCAAAACTAAGAAATTCTTGTGTCTTACTATTGTGTCTGTAATCTGTTCTTCACTGTTTTCTCAGGGATTACTGATCGTTGCAGAGTATCAGCAAAACAATGTCGAGAACAAAAGCTGCTGCCATATCTCAATGTGTAGCTTAAACATACTGTTATTTTAAAATTTTTTGCTGTTGGTGCTGCATTCATTATTGAATGTATTTCTCCTATTTAGATTAGATAACTTCTATAGCACTTTAGAATGAACTATTAGATTTTTTTTAAAGACAGCTATTATATTCAGTAGCAAGGGTAAATATTGTCAGCATGTAAACTTGCCATTTAGCCTTGATTTTTCAACCATATTTTACTGTCCACTGGCAGAAAAACAAGAAAAACGTATCATGGCATGGCTTTATTGTACCACTGCTCAGCAATTTTTGTATATTGTTTCCTTTTATAATTTGAGACATGATAATGATTTTTACAATAAATTTTTCCTAAGTATTCTTACTGATGGATGATGCATTTATTTAAGCACCAGTGGACAAATAAAGTTATCCACGGATGACTAACAACCTTGAATAAATACCATTTCACTCAGCAGCTATCCATAGTACCTTAGCAATGCAATTACATGCCAGGACCTATTATCCCAATTAATGGACTGTTTTATATTCACTGTGCATTATACTTGAAACTCTTCAGAGGCCTGGCCTTCACTAAGCCAGAGGCAAAAAAGAAATGTATAAAAAATCACCAGGAAAAGGCTTTCATTTACTTTCCAATAGATATAGCGTGTAATTATACTTAAAGCATAACAAGGATGGTCTCAGAAATGCCCTTTGATTTAGGTTGCAGTAAAACTATATATTAAACCCACAATTATTAAATACAGCTATCTTGTTTTCCAAAATTGTTATTAGCAGCAGTAGTGGATATTTTGCTATCCTCTTCCTGCATTGCTTTTTTCACAATTATTTTGCCAAAGGCTAAGTTTGAGGGTTATTTACAAGATTCATGTTTCTTCTCTCTTTCTAAGCATGTAAAATAAGACCATCAGTTCCTGGGGATGCTGCATTTGCTGGATGGGTGAGCAAATAAAATAGTCTCCTAAAAAGTGCTCAGTGCACTGTTGTGTTGCTGCTCTGTGAAATGCCAGCCCTGGGCTGTCTTTCGCAGGGCTGGAATTTGACCACTGGAGCTTCCCTCTACTCCCTCTGGTGGTTTCCAAAGCTGCATTACTAAAGCTATAAAATAAAACACAGTTGTATTTCTTCTCCTCATTGTAAGGAGCATTGATTGCTTCTCATTGTATATTATAGCAAAGGGGCAGTCTATTACATAAATTTATTGCATTTTCTTCATGATAATTACTGGAAGTTATTGAACAAGGCAGGGAGTTATCACCAGTAAGTTCCTGCTATAGCTGAGGAAGCAAATCCACAAATATTTAGTGGATCTAAAGCTGTAAACAACACGTCCTGTTTACAGTGCAGTAGGAATTTACAACTTACAGTGCATCTGAGGATTTTTTAGGAATTATGCTTCAACTACTACAAATTCAGGCTTGAAATATGAACTGCAGTAAAAAATTGTCTTACGTTGTGTCGTGCAGATACCTTTTGTTGAGGCATTAGACAGCAGTTAAAACAGCCACTAGACTCACCATTTCCCTTACTCAAGAATGGCATTACTATTTCATGAGCAGCTGGTTAGGGAGTCTCATGAAATCTGCATTCATACATTAATGCAGGATTGCTCTTTTACATTCGGAAAAGGAATCTATCAATGGGAAAAATCAATAACATAAAGGTCCCAGTAGGGCTGCGGATTCCCGTAAAACACAGTCATTGACTCATCTTTCTGTAAGTCCTTTTCACATATAGTTTTTCCCAGGTCAGTAGTGGCCAGAGGAGCACTAGGAAAGAGGGCAGCTGTCACAGCCAGAATGTGCTCTACCCAAATTTCCTGGGTGGGCCTTATTGCCTCCATCCCCTGCCCCCAGCAGAGCTGGATGTGTCCTTGTCACAGCACATAACATCAGCCACAGGGAATGCAGAGAGAGGGCCCGGGGCTCCTGCAGCTGCCCTTGGATGCCTGGCTCCTGAGAGCCTCGAGGAGAAGAGGGTGAGCAGGTGTCTGCTGCCCACTGCATACAGCTGGAACCTACAGTGGCAGCTCGGCATGGCATTAAAAGAGAAATGCCAACAGTTGCAAGTGTGGGAGTTCCTATTTTTCTAATAGCTCCTTCTTTTCCCTGAAAGAAAAGGGGGCCTCGTGTGTGAGATGGTTTCAGGTCCTGCTGCTCTCCTCTCCTTTCTGACACAGGTCCTGACATATCAGTGCTTGGGATAGCCAAGATATTTAGATTCATTTCCAAGCTCAAACAGCCTTCAGATTCATGCCTGGATCCATTCTGTTCCAATCATGAATGGAATTGTTTCTCTAATGTGGTTACCATATAATTCTTTCATAAACATAAAGCAGTGGTTTATAAAAAATATGCAGAAAAATTGTTTCTACTGACTTCAGATACCAAAATTCCTAGATTTTTACTTACAATGCCTCTAAGATACCAGAGGGGGTTTGTTAACATGCAGGTCCACCGTGGGAAGTGTTAATGCATTTAAAGAGCAGCCCAGCTGTCCCACTAAAGGAATGCTACAGGTGTAATCCAAATGCACATTTATTTAAAGATGGAAGATAAAAGCCAAAAATAGTTAATATAAAAGCCAAAAAAAGTTTAAAGCCAGTAATTTTAGCCCTTTATCCTATGAAAAAACTAGTAGAGAAGAAATAAAAAGCTAGCACGTACATTAACTCAAATTAAATGTTGATGACTTTGATAAATGCTGCAGTCTCAATAAATATAAGTGATCTTCACATTACTCTTCATTTATTGACACCCTCGTACTATTTTGAAGAAGATTCATCTTCCACCAAAGACTTTTATTGCTATAATATTTCATAACTGACTAGCCAATTTCTTCCATTATCTTAATACTCACAGTTAAAATAAAGAACTAACATTATCCCTGATGACTATCTATGTCATATACAAAGACAGTGAGGAGATAAAACATAATTTCAGAAAGAAAATTCCTAGCCATTATTCACTATTTCTTACTTCAATTTCAAATATTACACTGAAATAGGCTTGGAAATATTTTTTTCTTCTGACCTAGTTTTCTGGTTTTCTTATCAGTCTTTCTGCTTTTTGAAGGATGAAGCTGAAGATGGCCTTTTTAGGGTGGTTAAAGTAGTTTAAAATTTTTACTCCATAGGTAGAACAATTTAATCACTTTCATTTCTACCATTTCATTGAGAGCAGAACATTTCACAAAGCTAAAAAAAAACTTTTCCCTAGTTCATTGTGGAGCTGAAACAAAGACTTAGGAAGTAATCTGTGGCAAGAGTGACAGAATGGGACTGGAGAGTTGGTCTCTATTTTAGCCACCAGCTAAAGAATGGAAAAGGTGAATTACATATGATAGGCCTTTTGATTCTGCTTCTGTGTTTAAATAGTGCCCTTCTGCTGGCAGCAATGGGAGGAGTCATGCCCTTAAGGACAGGCTCCAGCCTTGCTGTGAGAACAAGTGCCCTTGATATGTGCTCTGATTGTGGCTGAAAATCTGCAGGATCATAAATGTCATCCCTTCTTCCTGTCTTGCAGCGATTCATTGCTTTCCAAGTGTCTTAGGTACGACTGTCCAGGCAGCAAATATATTTTGGTTGTTTGTAAGTATTAATTACAGAGCACTACACATGATAAGAATATTTAGCATCTTAATGTTGGTAATTTTCCAGAAAAAAGTCAGTAATAATAGCAGAAATATAAAATCTGGGGGATGGAATGGACCTTTAAATAAATTCTGATTTACTTTCTCCCTTCCACAATATTATCAGTATTATTGATACAGAAGGAAGGGCAGTCTCCTGTCCAGAATTTACTGGAGACTTAGAGAGTAATGAACTTCCTTTTATAATCTTGTGATGCTGATAAACATATAGATAGAGAATGTATCTGATAACTATTGCATATTATTACATTTCAGAATTAATACATTAAATAATTCAGTGTGTATTTCTCTGCTATACCTCAGAATAACTGGAAGGTTGAGTGGTTGGGTTTGCTTGAAATTGTGTAAAAATATTCATAGTATGTGGATGAACACAGCTTTTCTATAACCAAATGAACTTTGGAGCCATTTCATTATCACAATAAGACATTTCCAAGAGTGTGGTGTTGTAAGATAGTCCTTTTATGGATCATTTTAAGGCCAGTGGGGTGCATGTGTTATCTCACTTTAACACACACCTTGTGGGGTGTTGTTTTTTTTATTTAAGTAAATGATGTTTTCAGTCCAACAGCTTTTTTGTGTACAGAACAAACTAAAGAAGGTGAATAATGTGACCATGGGAATCTTTTAATTTAAAAAGAAATGTTTCTTAATTAGAGATAATGGTAGAAGCTTGGAAGGAATGCTCACCTTATGAGCAAATCCCTGCAGTTCTGCTGTGCTTGTGTAGAGAAAGGACTGTAAGTAACACCCTGCTCTTACCTCGCTCATTGACTTCTCCTAGTGACTTCTTCCACCTGCCTTTTCCAGACATTCTAATTTATTTTTTTTAACATCTACGTTCATTGAGGTTTGGGTGTCGGATTTAGGGATTCTTAAGTATCCCTAATTGAAGAAGCTTTGCAACTGTACAGCTTGCCTGTATGTATTTATTTAAAGCAATAAGGTCTCATTTTTCCTATGACTGTTTGGTATGTTTTGTCTCATATTTAGAGCAGAGATTCTTCCCCTGAGTGGAAATAAAAATATCATAGTTTTGATGTGTTTCCTGTTGGGAATTACTAACTTCTTGTGAGGTTTATAAAGCTTAATCACTATCTGTGGAACTTGTAAATCATGTAAAAAATCAGGTATGTTCAGTAGGATATAACATACACTTGTGATTACCATTATAAATGAAATCTTTCTTTGCAATACTCAAAGTATCATTTCTCTATTTTAGTCTTTCCTTATTGTATTCTGTCAGAAGTTCAAAGCAGAAAAATGTTAACCATTGTAAAAGGAAATTCAGGCTGTGAGTGGAGTCCTCCCTTGTTAATGCTTCTTTTAACTACTCTGATTTGTTCTAAGTATAAATGACTTTGAAAATATTCCTTCCACTTGGCCATTGCATAGCAGTGAATTGCATGTCAGCCTTCAAATTATAAGGAAAATAATGAAAAGGAAGATGAAATGATCACAGAAGCAACAAAAGACACCAATGCTTTATAAATACATGTTTTTTTTAGATACAGCTACAGTCCTAGTCAAAATCTCTTACTATCAAACTTTTCACTTCAGATAGAAAAATTAACAAAAATAGAAGTGACTGCACATAAAGAATGTATAGTGTAAGATATATTCATCACTGGATAAAGCAGCTGAACCCAGTATTAATAAAGATTGCTATTCATTTTTTGAATTTGTATGATTGACCACTTAAAGAAATTACTAGTGCTATAGAAAGTCTTGTGACTAAAAGGGAAAAGTCATTTAGTTCAGGGAGGTCTTGTCGGCCTCATAAAATAACTGTTGATTATAATTATACAGTAATCTCTGAAATATTCTCTTGGGAAGTAGAGAGAAAATGAACAGGGGAAAAAATTACCTCCAACTGATACACATTACTGATATCAAGAATACACTTTTGCAGCCTATTGCATGCTGTGAGAAGCTTTCCAAAGCTGGTTTCTTTTGCTAACCTCTCATTTCATCTGTCTAGTTACTTATACTATGTAAGGCAGAAAATTTACATTTTCAAAGACACATAAACTAACCAAACTATTTTGGTTTCCTAAATTGTCATGCTCTAAAAAAAAATTCCAGTTTAATGTGACTGTTTAGCCCTAAGATAAGGAACATAAGAACAGATCTGAACTTTTCCAGCATCAGACAGTAATTGTTTCTGTGACTTACAGTGTCAATTTTCCACTCTCACTATTACTATCATGAGGGAAATACTACTGGTATAACAATTGCTCTCAATTTTTAGTATGTTACAAATTTGCTGCTTTGCCCTGCTGCTTTACAGAACAATAACCAGGAGGGCAAGCTTATTTTTGTTCTGGTTTAAAAGGGAAGCAATTTTTCCAGTTTTGACCTGGAAAATTTGCAGTCATGTTGAAAATCCTATTAGGAAATGATCCCTTCCCCATGGTCTATGTTAGCATGTGGAAGGGACATGCCTCATTTTTCACTAATTAGAAAGTGTCTTAAAAAAAGTTAAAATAGTGAACACTGGTAGATGCCATTTTCTGGTGAGTTGTTGGAATTTTAAGGTAACATGAGGTATGTCAGGAACAGTATAAATTCTTGTGTGTTTCCTGCATAATTAAATCTATAACGCAGAACCATGGACACATTTAAGATATTTCACACTGTTTTAGGTGTTCTAATCCTACTAGGCTGTAGAAATCCCCAAATTTATAGATACATGACCCATTTAAAGCAATGAAACTTCACATTCATTCTTTAGCCTGGAGGATTGTGTAAGCACAGCAAAATGCATATCCATGTTGATATTTAAATTATTTTTAGCATCTGCTTTAAGAGTTATTGAAATGAATGGCATTCCAGGAGGGCATCACTCAGAGCAGAAGTCAGGTGTGTCAAGTCTTTGGCAACTAGAAACTTTTCTTTTTTAAAGAAAATGAAATGACCTGGAGAACTGTCGCCAATCCTTTTAAGCATAGTGGTCCGTGAGGGGGATCCCAGAAATGGTGTCTCTTAAAGGCCATAATAAGAAGTTGGAAGCTTGATCGAAGTCTCTGTTATTTCTCTAATGTGAAATCCCAATGGAATTAGCCTGAAGCAACTTCATACTTCAATGCAAACTTCACTCTGACACCGCTGACCTCAGGACAGCCATTGTGAGGATAAATCTGGCCACTTTGTCAAACCCATTGTGATTTCCAAAGGGAGCAAAGAACTCCAGAAAATTAAGTCTTATATTGTGAATCATGAACATCTCTGTCTATAGAAGTTCTATATGAAGCTACTGAAACTGTCTATGCATTTTTTCTATAGTGAAAGCCTGCATCAAATCTGATATTACAGAGTAAACAATAAATGTATGTCTAAGAAGTTACAAGTCTAGAAAGGTTTTAGTCCTTTTTAGAGGTCAAGAGTGATTGGCCACAAATCAAAAAATAGTTAGAATCAAACTAAGATTCACCAGCAGCAGACTAATTTGCTAGAGGTGAATTTGTATGTGTTACATGTGTCCAGATGTTCTTTTCAGCTCATTACTGGCAAACAGCCCAATTTGTCTAAGTCATATTTAATATACAGCAGTTTGTGACAGGTGTAAAGAAAAAAAATATATATATCTTGCAAGTCTTCCATGGTATTCTCTATATAATTAAAATTGGTTTTGTAAATGACCTTAATAGTAAGGGTAGGAGAGGAAAGCATAACTTCATAGTGAGCAATTAGTTACAAATTAAAAAGCTATTGTATGTAAGCTTCCTGTTTTCAACTCTAAAAGGTACTGGCCATACAGATTAAAGGAGGGGTTTCTGTGGTGATTCTGAAGCCACTTTTTGACATCCCCTTCATGGTTTGCACAACTTTTCATTGTGGATAACTTCTTGACCTTAATAATCATCACCAACAGTTTAAATGGAGTTTGTAGGATGAAGAGTGAGTTTGGGCAAAATCTGAGAGCATTTTGGTTCTTTCCCTGGCATAACCGTGCTGTGGCAGTATCAGCAGAAGTGCTCCACTGGGAGAGCACTGACAGCTGGGGAGGACTGGGATGCTCATTGCCTGGGCAGGCACACAGCATGTGCACCAAGGGATCTCTGGCCTTATCAAAGCTTGGTTTCCAGGGCACAACCCACACTATCTGTCTCCTTGGAAAGTTCTGCTGTCTCTTATCCCGTTATTCTTCAGTGGTATCCATGGAAGGTAATGGACAAAGCATTGCACCAGGTCTCAAGGGGCTTCTTTGTGCCTTGGCTGGGGATACTGATATTTATCTCCTGCAGAGTCCTTTGAAATTTGGAAATGTAAACCTCCAAATATTGGCTAGTTGTTACCATTATTCAGTGAGGGGATGAAGTTCCTTATACTGGATTCACAAATATTTAGCAAACTCCAGTGCAATTAAGAAAATTATTTTCTATTTACTTCAGAAATTCTCTACAGTGTCTCGTGCAGTGTAAGAATATCACAGTATATTAAGTGTGGAGGTAGCTCTTGTTAATATCTCAATGAATGTATGAACATATTGTGAGATACTTTTTAATCAATTTAGCATTTTTTGATCGTTCTGTGAACTCACCTTATGCTATAAAGGGAGATGGATTATGTGTGATGTTTGTGAGAGGTAAGAGATTGACACAGTGGCTCAGGCTGTTGGTTTAAACACACCTTTAGTCAGCAATATGTTATTCCTTACAACTGACAGCCTCTTGATGGCTTTGAGACAGAGGTCCAGTACTGAACTAGACAGAAGTGCAATTAATATTGAACAAATATAGGGGTTGCACTTTGTCTGCATGTTGATTCAACCTGTTTCTGCAGAACAAATTATTTGAATTTCTACTGCATTAGCAACAGCAGACTGTTTGGAAAGAGATTTTGATGTCAGACATGCCACCTGGCAAATAATGGAGAAGTTTGTTGGGAAAAAGAACAATTGCAGAGAATTCTTTTAATGAGGACAGGATATCACACAGTATCATAGAATAGAAAAGCACTCTTGTTTTGTTTATTTAGTATTACAGTGGTGTTTATTTGCTGTAATGTCTAAATAAGAATAGTTAACATTCATTTCAAAAGGGAAAAAAAAAGGTCTTTTTCCTGTAATTTGCAGTGCAATAGCTTAATGTTAGAGCCTGAGTGCAGCTGTCCTGAAATCTGTAAAGAGCTCCTAGGTAAAAGAACTTTTCTCTAATGGCCAGTGAGCCATCCTATCTCCTTTTTGTGTACCAGATATGAAGATATTGTCTCTAGGGCTGTACAGAAAATGAAACCTTTGGCAGGGAAGCAGATATTCTGCTCTGAGTTTATTGCTCTGGAGCTCTGAACTTCCCAGCCCTGCAGTGATACTGCAGAGGACCCAGAAAGTTACCCTGCAAGTGGAGGCTGCATATATCATTCACTGTCTGCACTTCCATGGGAATATTGCATACACTTTTTCTGTGAGAATGGATGGATATTTGTTGATTTATGCCCTTTTTCACCTACTGCCCAGTTTATTTTCTCTGAATTCTGACTTTGGAATATTTTTTGTATCTGCACAGACTGAAATACATAAATATATTTTTGTTATGCAGTTTTAATGACATTTTTCTACAGAAAGAAGAATATATGCTGTTTATGAGCATCTGTTACTTCTGGAATCAGCTTGGTAAAGGACATTTTGTGTTTAGTAATCCAGAAATTCCTGTAGTTAAACTTTCAGAAAAACAGTTATTTTTTCCATGCAAATAAAGCAGTGAAGGGTTTTTTTGTCAAAACATAGTTGTTTGTTATTCCTTTTACAAGATATATAGTCTTGTTTTGGTCATGATTGCTCATGCAACCATATGGGAGTTTGTTCATATTCTAGTTGAGCTAAAATCTGTTGCCATGTGTTTGCCTACTCATAGTAATTTTTTTAAGGCTTGTCTATTTTTCACGGCTAAATTTAAGCTGAATTTGTTGATTTTCTTATTATAAAAGATAAATTATGAAGTCAGATGTTGACTGTTTAGGAGAGTAAACATCAGAGAAGTTAGTTACTTTGTGGTTTTGCTTCTCTCTAAAAAGTTTCTTAAATAACAAGTTCCTAAAAGTATTTCTTAAGCCAGACTGATTAGTAGTGGCTGCTGTAGTAGTAGTGCAAGCCACTGGTAGTGTAGGCAGCTAATGATAAAACTGGAAGGGCCAGAGATATCCAGGCTAAAATATCCCAGAGTCATTGAATTTCCCAATCTTGAAATAAACAGCTGATTCCTCATGGGGACCTCCAGCCTATCTGAGCTTTGTGGACAGGGATGCAGGGTCCCCAGAGAAATGGGGAGGCCTTTAAGGGACAGGGTATCTGCAGCAATGCAAGTCAGACCTGCTGATGGTTCCATGCTGTGGAGGTATATAATAGGATCATGATGAAACTCAGCTCTTTTTCTGTCTTTTTTTTTTTTTTTCTCTCCTTTGTGTGTGTATATGTGTGTCAATGTCCTTTTAATGTTACTCTATTGGATAAATCAGTCAATTCAGCAGTGGGGGAAAACTGCTCAATTCTTGGTTTGTTTGCTTCTTAGGAGCTACCCAAAAACACCCTGTAGCAGACACGCCAATTTTAGATGTACATTGACTTCATTTGCCAAACGTTTTCTAAGAATAAATCTCAACTTTTACAATTTAGTTTTGTTTACTTGTATTCTTACTTACACATTTATGAAAGAAGAGGGGTTTTTTTAAGCAATGTATTGTTCTGATACATCACTGCTGCTCAAGAGATCTGGTAGAGTTGTGTGAGGGCTCCCAGCTGGAAGAGCTGTCTGTGTGGGAGTGCTGTAGTGCTCCCACTCATTAGTTTCCTTTGCAATTCAATGACCTCAGTTAGACTGAGAATAAGTCTGTCAAACAAAACATGAAACTGGTGACTGACGGAGAAACAGTTGGAAGGAAGGAAGGAAGGAAGGAAAGAAGGCAGAATAAATGATGTAAATTTCCAAGAAGCTCCCAAGCTGATTGCATCACCCCTGATCTGCCACACAACAAGGTAGTAATACTGTTCCCTGTTCCTTCACATGCCTAGGATGAGACAAAAGTATTCCCAGCAAATCAAAATTATAGGTAGTGAACACAGCTTTGAAAATTACATGAATGGAACAGAAGGATAAAAATAAACATTAAAAAAAAAAAAAAAATAAGGACCAGATCTTTAGCTGTCAGGAGTCTTGGGATCTAGTGAGTGCTGCTTCTGAGAATAGAGGGTGCTTTGAAGTTTAAATTTATTCAGGTCTTCTAGAAATAGAAATGTGTGTCAAAAGATGACACAGATATTCCTGTATTAAGCAGCACTGCTGTAGATGCTGGTTCTTCCACACCCTGATGGACCCCAAACCTGTTGGAGAGCAACACCTCACTGTAAGTGCCATACCTCATGAGTAACAAAATCCACTTATAACAACCAGTCCTGCTTGGGATTTTTTGAGGAGTCAGTGTTTCCAGTTAGGAGAAAATAATTTTGAGAGAGAAACATGAGGGGGATTTCTTTCTAAGTTTGTTTCTATTTAGCTACTGGAGCAAATTTGGCCCAAAATTAGATATCAGTAAGTCAGGTCTGTACATACAAAAGGTGTTATTGTTGCAATGCTTTCAGTTGAATTTTCTGTCTTTTTATTTCAATTAATCTTTCTTTTCTTGACACCTCTGGAAGCACAGAGGGCTATGAGCATTGGTAACAATAAGAAATCACAAATTAATGACTAAACTATCCCTTCCAGTCATAGCAGCTCCACTACACAATCCCTTGACTTTTCTGCCACAGACTTGTCATGAAAAGCACTGGAGGGCAATTGACCATTGTGATTTTTTACAGCATGTCACCACTGCAGAAACATTTGCACACATGGAACATATTAAAACTTTGCTGACAAGACCATAAATCATTGAAGTGCTAAACCCTGAAATATCAGTTTTGCAGTCAGTCATTAGACAAAACTCATAATCTATGAAATTATACATTCCAGTCTAAAATGCAATATTTCACCTCACATATATAAAGCTAGGTACTCACCATTCCTTCTCTTCTGCAAAACACAAGGCTCATCAACAAAGATATTTCTGTCAGTGTGAGTAAAGGGGCTCTATCCATCATTCTCTTGTCAGAAACAGATACGTTCCTAGTTAAACCTTATTTTTCTTATTCACATTGTCAGATCTAAGGGACACAGTCTTTGGAGTCCCAAGAACATCAGTAATAAGTCTGTACATGCATGGAGTGCAAAATATTTTCACAGGAACTCTTTCACCAGGTGCATTTTTCATAGTGGTGGAGGACCAAGTTTGAGCCTGTGCTCAAGGCCACATTCATTCCACTGCTCACACCCTTTACCTATCACTGACATCCTCCAGTCTACAGAACAACTCTCCCAGTACAGTCCTTGAGAAAATTTGGGTACAACCTCTGGGTTTAAAAATGTTAGAGTGGATATGTCCAGGCTCATCATCTTGTACCTGGCCTTTGCTGTACTCTGGTATCTTTTCTGCACTTGTGTCAATGCCATATGAGTGCTCAAAATGAAAGGTCTGGAGGAACTCTTTCCAATCAATGTATTTTGATGTGACCTGCCCCAGGAACAGGTCACATCAGTATCCCAGTTTCAATTGGATCACCCTCTATACAAGGGCAACATGATTTAAAGGAGCTAAGTCTCTCTAATTCTTGTGAGATGGAAGTGAAATATGTCATCCATATGTACAATACACTGAATGTATTGTAGATACATTTTGTATGTATAGGTTTTTTGTATGTATGTATATTGTATGTACATTTCTTGTACACAAGATAACCTGTGCCTATTAATGTATTTTCATGAAGGTCAAAATTATCAAACAAATATTCTTGCTAAAGCTTTTATTTTTTTCTCAAATGTATTGTCTGGTTCAAGCCTAGTTAGCTACTCAGAGGTAATAAGCCATATTTTGACTGTACCACACAAACTGGAAAATTGTTATCTAATTTAATTAGTAAAAAAGCTGTAATTGCTTCTTGCATCAAAACTCACATGTCACAGCTGAGGCCATTTTAAACAGAAATTTCCAATTTACATATTTTAACTGGAACCTCACCCTCTGTAAAACAGGTTTCAGTTTCGGATTGGGTGTCAGAAAGCCTCATTCAGAAACAAGAAATGTAGAGACCATATCTGAGTAACTCTGCAGCCTTTCCAGCCTGGTGTGAACATCTCATGGGATTTCACAGTGTAACTGTGGCTGTTTGGTTGAAGCTGTGTATGAGATTTGGGGCTGTGGCATCAGGAGATGAACTTACAGGGGAGTTGGCTCAGCTTCCACCTGTGCTTCTCAAGCAAACTGTTACTTGGAGGAGTTCCTGAATTTCATGAAACTCAGCAATTATTTCTGTTACTGCAAGGATCTTGACAGAAAATAATTAGTTTACATGAAGGCAACCTTCTCCTTCTCCTCCCTCTGTTACTTTCCCCAGTTCAGATAGACAGGCTGCAAAGTGTAATTTTACGTTAATGGACTAAAAAGGAGATAAAGTTTCTGTAAGATGTTTGTCCTGCCTCCAGGGCGGAGGGTTTGGGCACTGTAAGAGCTGGAGTTCTCAACAGATGCAGTCAGCAAGTTTCAGAACACCTGAAACTTTTCACTACTAAAGCTTTGTTAAGCTAAATATGTTCTTCAAATCCCAACATCCACTGCATAGTTTTTGTTGTTGTTTTTATTAAATGAAGTATTGTGCTGTTATGGGCTCCATATTTCCTTTCATCTTGTATATATTAGTGCTGGAGGGAAAACTATTTCACTGCCTTTATAAATTTAGCCTTTTTGATGGGATATCCAAGTTTAGATCCAATTTGTCAATGGGAACGAGGCATATTTTCAGAAGGGAATTTTTTCACTCTTTAAACAGCAATCTTATTGTTGCATTCATTATGTAATGCCTCAGATTGTTCCCTAAGTTAGACTAACTGATGCTGATAAATCTAATATACTAATAAATCAAATAAAGACTGGTAGAGAATAAAATGAATATTCTCAAATGCTTTCTTCTTCATAAACTAAAAGGAAAATGATAGCATAAACTTAAAATAAATGAGATTGCATTAGTACTTGTGTAAGATTCATTGGAGGAAATTTCATATCCTTACATTTTTTAAAAAAATCTTTAAAATCTCTGGTCATAATCTTGGTTACAAACCTGATTATTTCTGTATGCTGATTCTGAATCACAGAGTCTTTGTGCTCTGGTTGTTTGGTTTACCCTCAAATTGTGGATTTACACATAAAATAAGTAGTGGAGTATTTCTGAATCCCTTGCATACTGGCATAGATTTTGATGCCCTGAATTAATAGGAGAGAGGTGTCTGACATGATAAAACAAGAAAAGAAATCACTGCAGTGCATTCAAATTAGCTGCATGTTTCCATGAGGCAGAACAAAATTAGCAGGTATCTGTCATGAAAGTAAATTCTTTGTTGATCCATCAACTGGGTTAAAATACAGGAAAAATGAATATACATGGCATTCATGGAGTGTGTTTCATCTTGGCGGACTTTATAATCATAAAGTGAAGGACTCCTAGAAATAGGAGGGTGATCAAAGCTGCTCAAGAGGGTATTCAGGCAACATCTGAGGTGTATTAAACCTTGATAACAGAGTCTACTTATCACTCATCTTAATTATTCTTTGTTGTATGGGTAGTTCCTGTTTTAAAACCAGTTTGAACATGGAGACAAAGTGAAGGGATGGTAGTGGGATGACATTTACAAGAGCTCAGAAGCTCACACACACTGTCCACCTTCCTGCTGAGGAAGGTCAATGTTCAGCCAGGCAGCTCAGGGATTTTTATTGAGGGGTCTTGAAAACCTCCAAGGACAGAAATTGTACAATCTCTCTGGGCCCCCATTCCCCTCCTCGACTGTCAGTCCCATGCCCTGAATCTGTCAGCTGATCTTACCTTTGCTGCTTCCCAGTGATGGAAAATTCAGACTGAGAGTGATGTGATGAACCTTGTTCTGCTTTGTTTTGTGAGTAGGTTTATATACTATGCAGAATAAATGCATGAGCTTTCATTAATTAGAGTACTCCACAGAGAACTGGGGAGTTGTTTGTTTCCAAAAAGATAGATAAAAGCTGAAAATCTGTAGCTAGAGCCTTTGACAGCTGGCTAGAGCCTGGAGACAGCTGGCTCTGGCAAGGGGATTTTGGATGTTGGAAAAAGTGCCCCCTCTTTAATTTCTTTAAGGTAGAGGTTTTAGTGGTTGAGTCGTCTGCATTTTAAACAGGTATTCAACAAAGCTTGTTGTCCCAGCAGGTTTTTCTAGATAGCATTTTCTGCTGTTCCTCACTCTAGAATTTGTCAGTCTTTCAGACTGCAGACAACCTCAGTAGTCTGAGGTCCCTCTGAAAATGCTCTGAAGTACAATTATTGACAATATTGATGTTTTAATTGTTCTCATTAAGTTCTTAAGACTTTGCTGCATTAAGAAAGTGTGGAAAGCTCCAAGGCATTTTTTCAGACTTAAAAAAAACAGTCTATTAACATTTGGTTCCAAACTGAATGTTTCCTTCATAATAAGTCATAGAAATATGACTTTAAATAGAAATGTACTTTCATGTGCATATAATGTACACACACAAATAATATTTAAAACTAAATGGATAAAAAAGATTTAGGGTTCCCTCAGTGCCTTGAAGAAGGCTGTGCTAAGTTAAGAGTTGTTTGAAAGCAGTTTTGATTTTTTGCAAGTCACAGTTATTTGTTCTGGCTCACTTCTGTCTAAGGGGCAGCTCTCAGCATAGCCAGGGCTGTTGTCTTCTTCACTTGTATCACAAACATTGATTTTTTGTCATTCAGCAGCAGATTTGTGTATTCCTACATTTAAAAAAAGTTCCTATATATATTTTATATATTTCTATATTCACTTCAAGTGATTTGAACACATGACAGACAGGTAGCACACCAGGTTGGAGAAACTTCCATTGTTCTTAATAAGTACCTCCACAAATAGCCCTCCTGCATGTGCTTGTGGACATATCTCCTGCATTATGTTTTTACAGCAAATTACCTGTGTTGGGAAGCTCTGGGTTACATCTTTAAACCAATTCCCTGACAGCATGATTCTGCTCTCAGTGCCCCATCATGAATCAGTTTTCCTAGGCAAAATTCAAATAGTAAACACCATTCTATGCAGGGTATTGTAGTCAAAACACATAAACCCCATTAATGGAGGTGAACTTGTGTGGTACTTGACTTCACTCAACACCAAGAGCTATTGCCATTTTGTGATGGACAGAACAAATCCATAAATTTAGTGTGTACTGCAGTGTTGCTTTTCCTTGGCTCGTGATTATCATCTGCAAGTAACATTTCTGCTAAGCACTCAGTTTGTTAGCCCTGCATGACTTACAGATTATCAAGGTTTCAAGAGAAAACAGACAACACAGAGATGAAAATTATGCTGTGCTGGCAAAGATGGATGAGGTGATCTAAAAAGATCTTTTACATTTCTAACTACATTGATCTTATTAATTATATATTTAAATCTAAGCAAATATATGAAAGCAGAAACTGAAGAAGATAATGTAACATTCTTGTGCAGTTGAAAACCAAGCTTTTTCTTAATCTTTTCCTTGGAGCTGAATAGAAAAGCATAATTTGAAGTCTAAACTTTGAAAATCCTTTCATCAGAGGACAGTAGCTAGGCTGCTGCTCTTGGAAAGAGGTATCAGAGCCCTCCTGGAGGAGTCAGAGCATTTGCTTGTCCTACCATGACTGGACATCAGTGCTGAAGCCTTGGCTACCATCCAGCCCTAACCCATGAGATGGAAGTGCAGAATACACGGCAGTCCATGCAGGAAGCTGGAGCTCCTGTCTCCTTTCCTCAGCACAGTGCAGGCTGCGGAGCTGGGAGGTGTTTGAGCAGCTGGGACTCCCTGCTCCCCCTGACTGTGACCCCACAGGTCTTGGTCCAGGAGGGAAGCCTCAAAAAGCTTCTGCTCCTCAGCAGGGGCTCCCTAAGCTCTCCAGCTTGGGCTTGGCTTTCATGTTTTCCCATGGGCTTGGTGATCTTAAGGGTCTTTTCCAACATAAATGATTCTAAGATTCTGTGTCTCAAGTGGTGACAAGAAAAAATGATTAATTTCCCATCAGTCTGAAACCACATTAGATTTTGCTTCATGTCATGCTGGAATTAATGACTCTTGCTGAATTGCTTTACAGGCACAGGGCTATTCCCCACCCAGGCATGCACAGAAAAGTCCCGTTTCTGAGAGCTGAGCAATTAACTCCTGTCTACAGCTTACCTAGAGATGAAGGAGTGATTACTCATATATATCCTAAAATATTCCCCATGCATTCATGTCTTCAAGAAGGGATTTTTTTTACCGACTTGCCATTTTGCAAACTTAATGGAATGGAGTTGAAACTTTAAAATTAAAAACAAATGTCCTGGTTTTGAACAATAGTAATGGAATAGCCCGTTGGGTGACTTTGCCCTGGAGGGTCCGTGTTCAAAGAAAAGTGACAGCAGCAAGCTCAGGAAGCAGAATAATCCTATCAGCAGAACATTCAAATTATTTTATAATGAAATAAAATTTGCAACTTATGTAGAAGCAGCAGATGCTTTAAGACCTCCAAATTCACTGCCCCTGAATATATGCAGAATTACAATGACAAAAGGTGGCAAATGTTGAAATTTTAATGACACCCACTGCACTTGTAATCATGTAAATTCCATTACTACTGAAAAAAAGTTCACATGACTCTGTTCTAAGCAGTAATGATTTGCAGTATCATACTTTTATGCTATTTTTCTATCTTTATTCTATTCTATTTCAGGTTAATTAAATCCCGATGTTATTAACAGGTATTCTAGTAAAATCAAGAATTGAGAAATGGTATTAATTTATTCTCAGAGTATTTCAGCTGAGGCATGTGGAGGAGCATACTGAATAGGTTTTTTTGGATTTTGCCATGCAAATAAATACATATTAGAGCATTTTAATTGATTGACCAAACAATATGACTTTATAACATTTTAAGCTTTACATTTGAGATCATATAAAAAGACCAGGAAGGTTTCATATAGGTTTGTCAATATCCACTTGACTTTAGCACTGCATTTTAGGGTGAATGTACACAATTGGTTTTCACCTTTTTTCGTCCAATTTCTGTTCATATGAAAATAAGAATTAACATCAACTGTTGCTGCAGTAAAGAATAAGAGCCTTTTGTAAGATGTATCTGAAGAATTCTGTAACTGAGAAATGTTTGAGGAAACTGAGTAATGACCTTATGATTTGTACAGGTATAGAGGTTGTCTCATCAGAAAACTGAGAGATCTATCCCTTAGAGTTTACAGTTTGCATATTTAATAAAAACATTAACATAGAATTGTTCCCTCACTCTATTGCTCTGCTGTGTGCATGTGTGTGTGAAAGAAATCCAGCATTTCCAGGTTTGCTAAGGAAGCACAGGCTCAATTTTTGCTGCTGCAATTAGGGCTGAGTACAAGAATGCAAAGTATGGATGTTATCCTCTGTTATTTTCTATTAATTTGCCACAAGCTAAATGTGCTATTTCTCAGCTTACTTACCAAGAGAACAATGAAAACATACTAGTTGCAATAAATGTGTAGATTTAAAAGCAAAGTGCTCTTGGCTATAATAATATTACTTTTATTAATGTTGAATTATGTTTGCAAGAATATGTTTTTTGTTTTTAATATTCCTTTGAATATCAGGAATGCCACATTGAATAACACAGGCAACGAAAAGTATTTTAGTAAAAAAATACAAATAACTCCTCTTCTGCCTTAATTATGTTTTCCTTTTGGAAAAGAAAAAGCCCCACCCCTCCCTTATCCTCCTTGAGTGCCCTTTAAATCAGGACACCGTTGACACTTTGTTTCCAATTAACAGTAAAAACCTCCTTTGATCCTTTGACTTTTTTATGAGATGAATTTATATTTTCTAGACTAACATGCATGACAACATAATTCTCCACACTCATTAATATTCAACTTCTTTGCTTTAATGAGGGAAACGAAGAGGAATGGAATGTCATCTGCTTATCTAAAGCAGCAAGGGCTTTGCTAATATTCACACACAAAACACCCCACATTTAAATAACATTGAAGTTGTGACACATCTGGCCAAAACCAGGTCATTCAAAGTTAAGCCTGAGACACTCAGAGCTGAAATAGATCTCTATGCAGGATCTTCCAACATAAAAAGTTGGTAAATCTGTGTTTCTACTCGATTTTTTTCATATTTTTGAGATATGATCTGTGGAAAGATTAGTAGGTTTATTCCAAAATGAAATAATGAACCTCTGGCATCTGATTCCAATGTGATTCACTCTTGTGTTTCCCATAAACATTAGCCTAAGAATAGGCACAACTCCTTATTCCAGCTGTGGTTTTGACCCTAAATATCTCTATGGCAGAACTCCAAAAATAAATCCACATTTTGGTTCTCAATCCATTGAAACTTAATTGATATTCATATAATCCAAATTTTGATAAGTTTTACTACTACAACTGAGTTCAAATAAAGCATATACATATCCTGTACTCATTCTCAAGCGGCACAAAAATTTGCGTTCAGAATTTTGCATCTAGTTTAAATGCCAGACAACTCTTGCCAAATTTAATGTGAAATTCTCTTTTGGAATACTTGAAATAAATTGAAAGAGTGTAGTCTCCTTCCCCATTTCCTGTTTCTAACTATTATTAAGAGATTTTATAGTACAAGAATATTAACTTTATGTGATATGAGTACCTAAAGCACCAGCTTAGAAGGCTGAGTACCTAAAAATATCCCCTAGTTACTTCTTAAAATAGCTACTCACAGTCTATTTCAAGTTGTGCACTACTACTTCAGTAATATTTTAATAAGATTTCTAATAACTTGTATTAATTTTGCACTTCTAGAAGGACTTTCTGTTTTGGTATAGGAACATGATTGTGTAATTTTTTTCATGACTTTGAGAATTTTTTGGCATGGAGTGTTATGGATCTTTACAAAGAAATAGAGATCTATACCTGTAATACTTTTTAGTGCATGATGGAAACTCTTAGGTCAATAACATTACCACTAAAATGGAAAATGCTGTACAGAATGTCCAGAAAAAGTCTCCATTAGCAGCAAGCTTGAAAACCTGAAAACAGATGTGACACTATTAGTATACAGATGGAGTTTAGAGAAATACACAAAGATTTCAGTCAGCTAAGGATAAAATAAAATGGTGTTGAGATATAGCTGGATAAAAAAGAAATAAATAAGAGTTAAGTCTTGATATCCTATCTGAGGTTTTTTAGTGAGCTGGACTTGAAATAAGTTTCTTTTTAAAAGGATTCTGTATTTGAACAATGTATAAAAAAAGAAACTATTTTTTTCCTTTGTGATATATTCTTTAGATCAGTCCCTTTTGCAGCAATTTTCCTGCTATTGGATGCACTTCACCTTATGATCTTGATATCAGCTTCTGATACCAGCAAAATCTGAATGCTTCTGGAAAAAAATTAAATACAGATTAAGTGTTAGTGGAACCACAGTTTTTCAAGTACTTTGAAAACTTGTCAGGTCACTCATTTTCTCTGTATAAGCTTTTCTGTACAGCTGACATTTCCAGTATTGTAATGTTGAAATCTTATGAACAGTTGTGCGCTTTCCACAATGGCTGAAGTGAATGCAAGCACATTAGCCATCGAATGGTGCATTGAAATACAGTCCCTGGAATGTCATCTGATGGATGGAAGGGCAGACTGAGAGCAGCTGGGGAGAGGCTGCAGCACGGGCTGAGGGCATGGCCTGCTGCGTGCCGCAGGTGGGGCTTCCCTGTGTGAGAGAACGTCATCCTGCTTCCACAGCAGTGACTTGGGAAGGGTTTTGTGCTACGCCTGGGGTGCTGGGATAGGGGAGAGGTGAGCAAGCACATGAGGGAGGAGGTAGAGAGATGGGAGTGGAGGTGGAGGAGATTGCAGGAGATTCCACTGTACATGTCCTGATCATGTCACCCATGGGATTTTCATCTCTATCCATGGAGTTCCACTTCTCTCGAACAATAAATGTAAAGCAAGGCATCAAATGGCAAGTTAGTTGCACATCTCATATCTGTAGGGTTGGCTTGAGATTGTCTTCAGTCCCAAGATACTCTTCTACTGCGCTCATTACACAGCAAAAATGGGGCCTTAATTTGGGGTGACTCAGAGGCCAGCCACAGATAATGCTGTGCAAATATATTGCTGCAAAACAACTATTCAATATGTTCATCTTTTAACTCAGGGTTGCAGTGTTATATATTCCATGAGGATGACAAATTTGGGGGCGGGGGGGAGAGAAGTAGATGTAACAAATAGATTTTAAAATTAAACTTATCAATATGCTGTGAATACTGGATTACATCCACTCAGTAAGAGCAAAGGCATACAGATCAGAATTCTTAGATAACAAAAAGAAATAAACTGAGTATAGTAATGGAAAGATATTCACTTCTCAATATTCATTGCTGCTATATCAAGCTAAAGGACTTATTTATATTTATAGATTGAAGCATATCTCAGATGATATAGTAATCTAAAATTTTAGTGCTGTGAAAGAAGTCTATATTTACAGCACCAAAAGATCTGCTTGTCTGGGGAGCAGACATGGCATTGGAGTTTTCTCAGCGCTACCATGCCATGACCTTCAAGCGTCATTATTTTGAAAACTGGATAAAGTTTCTTGCTGTCCCTTTCTATATCCTTGCCTCCTTCTCAGAGGTGCTAATGAAGCCTTCTCTTAATAGTAGTTGCTATGGTATTAGTGATGTGGATATGTTCATCACCAAGCCTTGCTGTGATAGAATTGGCTGTGGCCACATGGGGCACGTGCAGTGAAAATTATGTTTATTTGACTACAGCTGAAGACCAGCACCAAGACTTACTAATTTTCTTAACATGGTACAATCTAAACTATTTAATTTAATGGTCAGTTATTTGTCTATCACACAGTAGAAAGGAGTGTAAGGGCAGTCCATTTCACCCCTGAGAAACAGCTTTTATGGACAGGATGTTGTTACTGGAGCTGGTGGCTGGAGGTAGTGGGGATGCACACTGTTCCTGCCAGCTGCATGGCTTCAGCTGCACTTATGTCTGATGTCAGCATGGGGCTGCTGTTCTGTATTTGAAATGTCCTCTGGATAAAAATTTCCATCACAGCTGCCTCAACCAATTGACAGAACATTCTGTCTGAAGGTGCAGATGTGTGGCTCCCAGAGCAGAGATGGATAGCTGCTATCAGTACTAGAAGAAAATGAGCCTGTCTCCCAACCATAAACTGAAACATGTTCTCACGATCAAAGATGAGAAACAACGCTCACCCTTAGGAAGGAGAATACTCCTTTTTTTCATACTGATTTCCTATTCTGATGTAGACTAAATACCCAACACACACAAACTATTGAGAGTCTCATGGAAATGGATTTTAATAACTTGTATTGTAAAGACATCTTCTTTCGATGGCTCTCAGAGAATAGTGGGAAATCCTGAAATAAGCAGATTAATGTCTGTAGAACATTAACGAACAAAACAGCCTGTACTTTCCAACAGATAGCTGCCATTATAAACCTCTCCTTGCTTATTTTGCTTTTTCTTTTGTCTGTCATATCAGAGAACCCTTTGAAAATATGGGGTAAATACGACTCAGACTAGCAGAGAACTTGACAGAGCTACTGAAGCTCTTTGGTGGCAGCAGAACTACTCACAGCACGAGTGAGACACAGGTTAAATGAATCTGTTCTGAGGATACTGCAGATCAGCATTATTTTTCAAGAGGACTGCAGACTGCAAGGCAAACCTTTGTTCAAAAGCTAAAGGGAAACTTTGATACATGCAAGAATTTCACTTAAAAAGCCACCACTGTTTTGGTGAGCTGTACAATTTATTATGCACCGTTTATCAACCTAGGAGTGTATCCAGGTCATTACAAATTTGAGTTTTGCTTACTCAGTGATACTGCTTCCTACACATATTTCAGTGACAAAAATAATTTTCCTGCTGCGTTTCTCCCAGTCAGACCAACAAAAACTGAAGAAATTAACCTGAATTTAATTTTTAAAATTGGATCATAAATGCATTGCAATTTTTGATGATTTCTTTTAAATTACAGTTAATGGATAGCTGAATAGCAAGACAAAGGCCAGAATTCTAGGCAAAATACAGAAACTCAGAGGATGGAAATCCAAGATTTAAAGATATTTGTATATTCTCTTCTCAAAACGTGGACCTTCATTTGCATTTCTGCAATCTCCTTCCAAAGCAAAAGCCTTAGTAACAGTTACATCCAGAAGCTATCTTAAAATTTTTAATTACAAAGTATTTCCTTCTATAGAGTGTTCCTTAAGGGAAGATAAAATTGCTGATATAATTTCAAAACACTGGAATTATAAAAACCAATAAATTATGTCATTTTCTTACTTGACAATCTTTGGCTGGATTATGAGCTTTTTGTTGATCTTAACTTAATTTTGACCCTGACAAACAGGCAACATTATAAAAAAAGTTACAGTAAAGTAGGGTAATCTGGAATCACAGTGGCAGGATATAAAATGCCCCAGTGTTACTTCAGGAACCATTTTTCTATGTCTTATTTTCTCAGATTCACAAATTGAAGAAACTCCCCTAAAGCATAAACCAGCCCAAGCAAACAATATGAGTTTTTCTGAGATTTACCTGCTCTCTACTGGCCTTTATCTATTCACCTGCAAACAAGGCTCAGTGCTTGTGGATGTGTTGCTATCAAATTTGTAGGTTCTAGATTAGTGAAATGAGAGGATATTCTTTTCTGTCATTCAATCAAGTTATTCCATTGACTTAACAGAATTTGTATGATTACAATTCCTCTAGTGTTTCATGAAAGCAGAATAATTTACACTGTAGTAATATATTCAGCCATGGTTGACAACAGCGTTAAATAAAGTCCTGCTTCCTTTAACTGAGGTATCAAAAAGAACCAGAAAGAAAGAGCAAAAGAAAAGGGAAAAGTAAATAAAATTATACCTCATGGAAAGAGAAAGCTCTTGATGAAAAGAAAATAAATTTTGAAATTGTGACAACTGAATAGGAAAGCCAGTAGAATGAGATGAATCAGAACACCCTGGGCAAAACATCCACAGTGTGTACTCCTTAAAGAAGAAAACTCTGCTGAAATAAAGGAGCAGATAAAGAGCTGTAAGAATCAAAACACATATTAAGCATGTTGAAACCAATTTACAGAACATAAATCCTAATTCAAAACAAGTGTGTTTGCTATTTATCAAACTGCTCAAAAAAAAAAAAAAGATATTTTTTAGTTAAAACATTAATGCTCCAAGATGATACATATACAGCAGAAAGATAAATATGTGCCCATTCCTCATCAGAATTTCGTTTGTCTTCTAAGAAAGAAACTTGACTGGAAAACTGACGGGATACAGAGCTAAACTTTTTTCTTTCCCCTAGAATTAGCACAGTAAAATACAGACAAACTAGAGAGGCAACTAGGGTTGTCATATGTGTAATTTCCTTTGTCTTCTACTTCCATAGCAGTGTGTGAAAACATGAAGGTAACACAGAACCTCCTCAGGACCCTAACATCTGTACATTGTTATTAGTAAAGTACAAAAAAATCTGGTTTTCTCTGCCATCCCATTTATAACATAATTGCTTCCTAGCTCAGCCTCTGTTACTAATTCTAAATTAATGTTGTCAAATTGCAAAGTGCATATTGTTGTCAGTATAACCTGTTATTACACGCTAATACTGTGTGTTAATGAAGTGTTAAATATCCAGAGCTGCCAACACCTTGATCCAAGGGAATATGAACACTATGAAATAGATGTGATACATGGCTAAAATGATAAAAATTATTGATCATTGCTTGAATGTGTTTTTAATATAAATTAAGTATATCTTTCTAAATTAAGATATCTAAATAATCTAAAGGGCCAGATCCCGGCTTCTGTCTCTCTATATTAATTTCTTGTAATTCTCTTTCTTTAGGGTTCAATCCTCCAAAGTGCTGCAGCTACATTGAAAAGGCTGCACACTCTTGCTTTGTACTTGATAATAATAGTGTTCAACACTTTGTAAGCTCATGTCTTGAATAATCAAACTTATTGATATCAGTAGCCTTATTCAATATTTAAAATTGCAGTTTAGAAATGTACTCATTTTTCATGTGAAGAAAGGAATATGATGAAAGTCTACAGGGCAGTGATGTGCCTCAGAAATCATTCTACTGAAATGAATTACTTTTTTGACTGAGTAACTTCAGAAGGCATTCACATCAATATGGTTTATAATACGTGGAAAGGAAAATTGACAAGAATTCTTTGGAAAATAGAAGCAGTACTTTCTCACCACTTCATAAACACTGAAATATACATTCTTTTATGTAAGGATGAGTGAAGGGGTTGAGATGTTCCTTGCCATCCAGCCTTTTTAAAGGAATCAATCTTCCTGAAAACCACAAAGATGCAAAGGTATCAAATGTAAAAGGAAATGACATTGTTGGGTGTGGACTGTGCTGTCACAGAAACAGGAGCACATTAGGACAAGCAATACTACTTTTATTGGTAGCTGTCCTTTCTAGGAGATTGCTTAACTCAGCCCATTTAACAACCTGTTCCTTGCTTTTACTTTTCAAAATGCATTGACATTTGCCCTTCTTATTTCTGGATGCAGCCAAACAAATCCAATAGACTGGGTCCAAGTATGGAAAACAGCAGTGTCATAAAGCTTAATTTCAATAACAAGCTTCAGCAGCTCAGAAAATGCATACTCTTCATTCCTCTTACAATGGAAAGAAGTATCATTTAGCCTCTAACAAGGAAAGAGGTAATGAGATAAAGATTTAATGCTTGTGTTTATAGGAGGCCTGTGTGAGATTATCAACTGGAGCAAAGTTTGGTTTTGTTTGGTGGGCTTTTGAAGGGGTTTCTTGGGTCACATTTGAAAGTAGAAATTTTAATTTCTTGAATATAGATTACTAACAATTTATTTTAAAAATAATAATATATTGGTTCAAAAGAATCTGTGCAGTAAACATTATGTACATGTCTTCATACAACTAAATATCAAAAGTTTTTTTCTACACTTGTAAAGTTATTACATTTTTCTCTTCTGTTCTTCCACACAATAACAATAGGGATTTTTCACATTCCCATGACATACTATTCATTAATAGAGACAAATGTTCTTAGTGTCAGTGCTGTTCTTAACAGAAGAAAAAATAAGGTCTGGAATATGGTCCAGCTGCCAAACTGGGAGCAGGACCTAATAATTTGTGTAGACTTAGGAATCTTTGATTCCTAAGTCAGTGACTCTGAAACAGTGCCATAAGAGTCTTTACTTATTTTTGCATTACTCCCACATCATTAGCCAGTGAGGGAGCAGGAGCTGCAAGGTAGGTCAGAATTTTCCCTATTTCCCCTCAGCCAAGATTGATTCCAGCACCACTGGCTGCAGTAACTCCTTTGACCCTTGCAGTTTGCATTCCATCCGTTCTGGTCCTCCTGCTTTTTATCTCCAGCAAGGATGAGGGAATAGGATTCAGGAAGAATGTCAGCAGTGAATCTAAAAGTCTGAAAGCCATCACATTTAGTTGCAGTTACTGAGAGGCTTGGCTAGTTGTCACTTTTATTAGTTTTGAGAAAAAATAAATGTCTGTAATTCTTTGCTCTCCATGACCGCTGAGAGTTTTATGGAACAGAAGCTCTTTCTGCATTTGATAGGTTATCCAGCAAAAGAATAATTACCTCTGATAGCTCTCTGAAAAAAAAAAGTTACCTTTTTGTGACAACTATGTAAAATTGTCAAACAACTGAGAATTGTGGTGTTTATAGTAATAAAAGATCTTTGAAATCGGGAAAAGAAATAATGCATTTAAATCTGCAAAATATTATCTTCAACCGTAAAAATTTGGTGAGATAGATACTATTTAGCTATGTTGCATGGCAAACACAGCTTTAAGAAGTATTACTGCACTTTTCCATTTATCTTTCAACTCTGCCTATATTTCATTATTATTTCTACTCATGACTCATAGTATTTCTACATTTTTCTACTAAGATTGACATATCTCATTTATTTTCACACCAGAAACCTTTTTCCTAGGCATTTCCACAGCCAGATATTAGTTTCTTTTAAATAGTATATAGGCTTAAGGCCCCATTTCTCCAAAATTCTAAAATTCAAAGCTCTGGGAGCTGCTATACTACATGTACATCCCATCAGTAGACCACAGGATATGAAATAATATTCCCATACCGAGTTAAGGCTCCCTATTATGTCTGTGTGTGTATATATATAAATCTAAATGTATATGTGTGCTGATCAGTTTGCAAACAACTGAACTGTACATAATTCACTAATTTATAAACAGACTGCTCATCCAGTCATTGGTTTTATACCAAATATTATGTTACATTGACTGATTCTCCTCTTCCCATCCAAGACACAAACAACATAAAAAAGCCTTAGGTGAAAGAAGCATGAGGGAACTCTCTGGTGCTTTTGTTCTCATTCCCATGAGAATTATTGTATCTCTGATCCATTGCTGCACAGCGAAAGTTCAAATTAAAGATTTTGCACTTAGGATGAATAACAGAAACATTAAAATTTACTTCAAGTATAGCAAAACTGTAAGTTTAACTTACTGTCCTGTATCCCCATGTGTTATTTAGTCAGGTTTACATACTCAATACATGTTCCCAAAGGCTATTGCAGATTTACAGTGCATTCTGCTTTCCTGAAGTACTTGCTTGTCTACAAAGTAGTACTGATAAAAATTAGATATCAAACAAATGAGATGGGTGTCAGAAACTTATAAATAATGAATTGAATGCTAGTTTACTAATAAATATTACAGAAAAGACCAATAGGTTCCAAAAGAGTATTTCCCTTATAGCTTCTTATTTCAAGTGCAAGGGTGTGATGCTGTTTAGGAAGCTGAATTATATATATCTGGATTTCTAATTAGTCCAGCTATTAACCTTTTCTCCAGTTTCTCTCTTTGGTGATATACTGTACTATAAATTCCATAAGAGATTACCTTGCAGAAAATATGGTTTTTCATAAATGCCCCATGCATATTTCATAATCACTTTTAATTTATTTATTCTCCATCTGATTCTCTGCTGTCTCGTACTGGTGCAGTTTTACCTGTGCAAGATGAATATGAACAGAATTTTGTGGTCACTTAAAGAAAAAATGCTTCTTTTTTTTTTTTTTTTTTTTCTTTTTTATTTTTTTTAAGGAATATGAATTAGAGAGCTTCCAAAGGGTTTGAGGCAGCTCAAAACTTCAGGTGTGGAGTAATGTACCTAGAAGAAATTGCAGGCAGACCTAAGGCATTAAATTACCGTGTAACAAAATGATCGAGTCTTATTCCTCCTAAGCCCACAGTTGCCCAAGCAGAAGTGTTTGTACATATACACATATATACACAAAATATATATATATCTATATCTATGCAAAGATCTCTGCAGGTGACCAAGATTTCTGCACCCACATCTCTAAGTGGATTATTTTTAAAGAAGTTGCATCAGAAGCTTCTGCTCAGAGCTGATGAAAGCCAGTAAATGGGTGCCCATTAATGCTGCATTAGCATTGTAAAACTGCTGCACTTCACAAAAGCCTGCCAGAACACGACCCAGGCTGGACTCTTAAAATGGCTGCACATGTATTTGTAATTTGCCATCCATTCAGAAGGTGAAAAAAGGAGAAATCAAATTATCTAACTCTTCACAGGAACTTCTGAAAAAACAAACACAATGTTGTTGTGCTGGAAGAGTTTCAAATATATCTGTAAACTCAAAATGCTTGTTTTAAAGATATTTTAATTAATTGTTCTGTTACTTAATATTTTTAGAACAGTAGGTTGGTGTCTATAAGGATTTCAAAAGTGAAAACTGACAGTACATATTTAACTACCATAACCACCCAGCAATTACACTTAGCTTCTGCATTCTCATCTAACTAGCCCCGCAATCTAGGAACTTCTCTGCATATTGGGATTTCTGTAAAAGTTAGTATTAATGAAATAGAGTTTTAAATTTCCCTAGGCTCAATCTAGACATTAAGAATATAAATGTAAATTAGCAGAGAAGAGCAAGCAGCCTTGAATACTAACATTTTCATCCCATAACTTTTAGTTAAAAATGTGCTACAGACTGTGGGATCCAGCCTTCTGCAACTGGCACCCTCAAATTCCATTAATAATTATCAGAATATTTCTATAATTGTCTGTGTGCTTGCTGTAGCACTGTAAGACTCAGACACCCTCCAGTTACAGATTATTACTGTCTGTCTGATAAATAATTCCTGCCCAATTCCATTTTGACTTGAAGACTGTTTCTAAAAAGATTCTTTTCTGCTTAAAAAAATCCAGTTATAGAACAAATGTGGCCACAGTATTCTACTTATTTCACTTTTTACTGGCAAGACAAATCTTGCAAATTTATTGCCTTTTCCTGACATTTTTATAGCCACCTGCAGTGCTTATTTTCATTGCAGTGTATTTTGTATGATCATGGGTGTCCACACTCTGCTTTCCTTGACTCTCCATCCCCATCACCACTAACAGTATGTTCTGATGGTAAGACAGTGAAAAAAAGATAAATAGTGAGAATATTTAGCTTATACATGTGCTCTTACTTCAAACTAGTGACATGGCTGGTAGTGAAGCACCAATTCTAGTTATAAAACCTGAGATTTTTATACTTGAAGAATGGCTCCTTTCAAAAATTTTCACAGTGATTAAACACTCACTATTTGTTATGACCAGCTGCATAATCTAACTCTACCCACTCAGAATCAACAATCTCTTTCAATATATGCTGATAGCAATGACCATAACTAGAAGAGAGTAAGGGCTGGAAGGACAATGATGACATAAACCTCACTTGAAATGCTGAAAAAATGATTGTGTTTTTTGTGGCTGTTCAGGAGTATTATCTCATTGCAACAATGGGTTGAATAAAGTAAAATGATTAGTTTGTTATAAATAGAGTGATTGTGAATGCTTTATATGAAAGTATTTTTATCCTGTTTTCTTTTGTTGCAATGAAAAAAGTGATCAATCATAGAACTAAAAACTAAGCTTGAAGGGATCTCAAGAAATTTTTGATCTTACTCCCACTGGGAGCCTGGACCTTTCAAGTTTGAATATTCCCAAAGATAAGACCCCTCCAGGCAACATGTTCTAGTATTTCCATGGTGAAAACATTTCTCATAATATCTAGTTGTAATTTCTCATGCGTGCCTGTTGCCTTTTTTCCTGTCCCATCCTGCTGAACTCACTCCAGAAAGTTGCTGTCTGTCTTGTACTAGGGGAGCTCTAAACCATCTGTCAGGTGTGGACTCAGACATCCTGCAGAGAGGCACAGCGTGGCTTCCCCACCTGCTGTATTCAGCCTGGCCTGCTGTCTTTCAGGGATATTTTGCTTATTCTTGTTCAGTTTGTTCCTCAGGATTCCCAGGCGCTCCTGCTGTCCTGCCTCACCTCTGCACTGCACAGGCTCGTGACTCCTCTGCACTCACATGCAGGACATTGTCTGACCCTGAGTGAATTTCCTGAGGGTCCTGTGAGCCCTGGGCTGTGCAGGGACCACCCCTCTCCACTTGGTATTATTCACAAATTTGCCAAGTGTACACGATTGCCCACTGTTCAGGCTGTTAATGAAGGCATTATATGTTCTTCTGACATCAATGGAAGATAAGGAGTCTGACAGGTATCCGTGTGGATGGATGAATGGTTGATTGCTGGAATGAATGGTTGATTCTTGTGTTCCTGTTTTTCCAAAAGGAACCATATGAATTGACAATATTCTAAAAGATTAAAAACCTTCTCAATGAATCTTGAATAAAGAAGTATATATAGATTTTCCTGAACACGTGGATGACAATGATGCAAGCCTCAGAAATGTTTGTGTGAAATATGTCCTAATTTACTACCTCAAAAAACCCCCACATCCATCAGTTTCAACCTGCAGTTTTTGTGGGAGTAATTTGAGTGATTTTTGCTAACAAACACAAAGCTGGGAAACAAAATGGAATTCCTTTGTAAAAATTTGAAATTCTCTATTTGCTCTAGTGTAAGTGACGCTAAGGGATGAAGGTATCTGACAATCATTTACACCAACCTTTGTCATTTTCAATAAGTATTCCAGAAATTTGCTAATGGATTTTATCCTAAACTTTGGGTCTCTTGGTTTGTTTCATTTGAGTTGAATTTCTGTTCTGATTTTGTTTGGTTGGTTTTACCTCATAGATAACATATTTTTTAGCACAGCATCCTTTTTTATGTTACTTATCAATTTTCTGACAGTTTCAGCCTCAGTTCTGAAGACAATTCAATGTCTTCCTATCACGTGAATTTTGGGTACATTATTTGAAGTTGCTAAAGAACAGTAGCAAATTAGTCCATCATGACTCTCGATTACCTTTGTTATAGGACAATTAGGATACTAACCTAGGCCATAAATTTTACTGCAGTTTCTTACAAAAGTGAAGATGAACAAGAAAATTCAAGGCATCACAGTTGTCAGTGAGATGCCTCTTAAAAACCATTTGGTTTAAAAGTATTTGACATAATTTAAAAGACATTTTTTGCAAGCTTGCCTCCTAGGAAGCACTTGGGAGTCTAAGTAAAATTTGAATGTTTATGTTTTAAAGCACTTTTAATGCAAGAAATCTGTGTATAATTATCTCTAATTAGTCATCTCTTCCACTGAGACTTATATTAAGCATTTAGTTTTTCTCTACAGTAGCTATTTCCCAGGCTTCTTTAATAACTAGGACTGTCTGACAAGCTGATCTCAGGATCAGATTTCAAACTCATCTTATTCCGTTCTACCTGTTGCTTCAGGACATTTCTTAATGAGGCCAGAGTTACTTTCATGTCTAATTAAGCTGAAGAGATTAAGATATTTAGGTCTTGTTTTTGTATACTCTCCTAAGGGAAAAGTAAATACATAAGCAACAGAGATCAGCAGAAATACAAGAAAGAAGAAAAGCAGCAGGAACACAGGGGATTATTATGTAATATAAGGGAACAGGAAAAGGCTGGGTAGATTATCCTTCCTGAAGTATGCTCACTTGCCTCAAAAAATATTGCACTGAACTGTGAATTCTCCCTAACATGATAATATGTATTTATCACATGAACCTAAAAGAGAAATATGGAAGAAAGGACTTTATGTCTTTATAAAATATATTTGAAAACAGATCCTGATTAGGATTTCCTATTTATACAATAAACTGGAAGGTAACCATGAGACTGATGAAACAATGTACCCAAAATACTCTATTAAACATGCCTTTGTTTTTTATGTTCCTTATCTTCTCCAGTGTCAGCTTTCAATGCAATGAGAAGTTTATTGTTTCATTTGGGAAAAGAAACGATCCCTGTTTTATGGAAGCTGAATCTCTCTTCAGAAGTGCTTTACCTTAGTTCCACCCTAATGGGCAAGTGGATAGACTCAAACCTCTTTTAGCATGCATTCATATTCCAGAATACACATTTCAATTGAATATTTTTCAACTATGTTTTTTAATAGTCATCTTTCTTAGTAAAAGGTTTCTCAAACCTTCTCATTTAGGTACAGCTTTCTGCAGTACCAAAGAAGTTCCCTCTAAAGGCAGCAAAGCATTTAAACTAATCTTTTCATAGCTCCAACTCCTTTCAATTACCTGGCAGTATACTTATTTATACATTTGCATGTTGCTTTCACATGAATTTATGGGTTTTCTCAATTTTTTCTTAAGATCTGAAAATATATGGATGCTCTTACATCCTTTTTGCCTTTTTATTCATGACCTAGAATTCATTTTTATTTGGGTCTTGGAGGGAAGCTGGGAGATCCAACTGGTCTGTTTGGAGGGTTCTGGAGTTCAAACCAAAACAATGAAGAAAAAAGTTCTCTATGTCAGTTGGAAATTGATTTTTCCCCCCCAGTTTATTAAAAAAACAACAACAAAACAAAACAAAAAAAAAACCCCAAGAGTTTAATTTATTTTTTTTTATCTTGATAGATAATATTTCCTATAATTAACTTAAGGCAAATAAGTAGCTGGTACTGCAGGTACAATCGGCGGCCACCACCCAAGCCAGGCTTCCTGGGAAGTGGCGAATCAGCCCCGGTGCCAGGAGCATCAGCACCACCTTGTGTTCATGGGATGGGAAAATCAGCCCGGAACACGCCTCCCCAGGCATCGAAACCGCAGCGCTTCCCTCTGCTCCCCACAGCAAGCTAACGAAGGAGCCATATTTGTAAGAAGTATGCATAATTTTTGCTACTGTAAGTTTAGAATAATCGATATATCCAAGTACATGAGCATTTATCAGGAAACTTGCTTGCATTTTGGTCAATGCGTTAGCAGCTGCAGCACATGAGCAGCCCAACTATTGCCAGATTTTTTCAGTAGGCATCTTGCAACAAGATAGCTTAGAGGTGAATTTTGTGAGAATGTTTGCAGTTATTTACAGGAGTTCTTTCTGAATGTCAGACATGACACTGTGAAACCTATTCTTTTCTTTGAAATTTTAAAAAGGGAACAAAGGAGACTGGTGTCATGTAGTGATGGAGAGCCTTGAGAGAGAGTCAGTGTCATGTTTGGATTCCTCTTTCATAGCCTGTAAACATCCTACAAGGCAGTGCTGCTTCCTTCAGTCTTTTGCACGGTAGAAGCTGTTCTGTAAACAAATCTATTTCTGGTACATTTTTCCACCAACTTGACTATGAAAATGCATCAGTTTTCATTTCTTGTTCAAAAAAATCCACTTCTCTCTATCCATTTGGTTCTGGGAGCACAGTTTCTGGAAAGAAATATCCCATCAGAAATTGCAGTTACTTCTCTTTTAGCTCTACTATATGAAGTACAGTTTCTAGCAGAAATTTTGGGGCAAAACCTGTTCAAGGACTGGTATTAATATGGGAGAGCAATTTCATAGTCAGTTTTCTATACCTCAGTGTATTTAGCCTAGCTCCACAAAAGTCAGGTCTTCCATCTGAGAATGAAACAGAATAGCAACTGTCCCTACTTTCTGGCCCCTTCTTTTGGTCTAGAAATTAAAAACGTCTGATTGGTGTTTCACAGCTCACTTTCACCTTTCTCATCTTTAAAAATCTGAATGTTCCCAGACTAAGTGCAAGACTGTGTGCCTGTATGTCATTTTAGTGCAGTGTATCAATCTTCAGTACACACATAACTAGAAAAACATACAATGACATGGTATGCTCATAAGTGTTAAAAAAATGATCCTGATTCTCTTTTACCCTTCAGTTTGTGCATCATTACAGAGAATTTGCATCGGGGACAGTTAGACTTCTGTTTTGATCGTGTTTTACATCCACACTTCATGCACTTCTATCAGACTGATGTAAGGTATCATTTTAAAAAATGGAAATTTTCCAAACCCACTGTGCAAACTCTGCATGATGGATCCATCTCATTAGTTTTATCAAGTATAAACCTGGGGGTTTTTTTAAAATGCAACCTTGTGTGGTATGGTTGGGATCCCACGTTGATGTACACCATAGGATCTTCCTCAACAGTGTCCTTTTAGAGGTTGACAATGTCTCTAATGTCCTTGTAATTTTTCTCCCTGTTCCAAAAGGGGCAGGGCACTGTTATTAGTGCTACTCAGTCCCTTCTGTCACTTTCTGTCAGACAGCTGGGATCTCAATGCCCTTTATATTTGAGTAGTTTACTAGCAGTATTAAGGGACTCACTGTAAATATTCCATCACCTTTCTGAAATAGTTTTTTTCTGTTGAAAAGACAGGAAGAAACAAAGTCTTTCCAGTACCTGACAGGGCAATAAGAGAGCTGTAAAAGAAACTTTTACAAGGACATGGAGTGACAGGACAGGGGGAATGGCTTGAAGCTGCCTGAGGGTGTTTTAGATGAGGTATTAGGAAGACCTTCTTTGCTGTGAGGGTGGTGAGGCACTGGCACAGCTTGCCCGGGGGGGGCTGTGAATGCCTCATCCCTGGAGTGTTCAAGGTCAGACTGGATGGAGCTCTGAACAACCTGATCCAGTGAAAGGTGATCCTGCACACGGCAGAGGGTTAGAATGAAATGGTCTTTAAGAGTCCCTTCCAACAAAAACTATTCTGTGATCCTATAAAGTTGAACCTTGTAATTTGTGTATTAGCATTGGGATGTGGCTGACCTCTTGCCTTGGTGTTTTGAAGCCTGTTAACTGTAAGAAGGAGTCATTTCCACAAATGGCAAATCAAACAACCACTTCAACTATTTAGGGAAGTGTCTTATGTCTCACAGTCATCAGGAAAGCAGTCTAGTATAAACTAGGAAAATTCCTCAGAATTTCAGAGAAGTTTTTGATTGAAATAACAGAGGCACTGAGAGGAACTTTCAGCATCATTCTCAGAAGCACAGACTTACAGAACTTTGGTGAATGGTGATAATCCTACCCCAGTTGTGTTGAAAAGTTCCTCTTCAGCTGTGAGACCAGCAGCTGTGTCTCAGGTCTCAACTCAGATTGTTGCAATGCAGTCAATGATCTTTATTCCCCCAGGAGGAAAATTTAAAACCAGTGCTTCGGCATAACTCAGCAGGTAGAGACAATGACTCACTCAGGAGGCTCATCTGAACTTGAGTGAGCCAAAAGGTGTCAAGCCAGTCCAGTGCTGCAACGGTGAGTGCTGCACCTGTGCACTCGAGATACCATCTCCTGCTACTTACAGAGAGACTCTCCACTGCAGAGAGCTGTAATGCTGTATAAACCTACCTGTGTAAGAAAACTCCATTTGGCACCAGCATATCTAGCAATATTTACTTGTTGCTTTCTTTTAAACTAATTTAGCAGTCTTGGCTGTGAAATCTGAAGGTCAGAATTCTGTTTTCTAAATGCATCTAGGTTTGATGTGCTTAAGGACTCTTGTTTCCAGGTATAAAAACATTCATCCTGATTCTTGGAAAGCTCTCTATCTGTATCTGTTCCTTCTACTGGAGCATTTCCCCATAACTCTTATTGTCCCACTCTTATTATCCCACGGGATGCCCGCTGGGATCTGCTCCTATTTCTGTTGGAGCTTGCATGTAACACACCCAAAATTCCACACTTCCTTCTGCATCTTTCTCATGGAATAATACATAGTATCTGCGTGGTTCTCCAAGCAGATCTTTTGAGTTTCTCTGACTCAATAGGGAACATCCATGGGTATTTGAAATTACCACATTACATATATACATACTCATCAGACACTCCACTTGATACCTGGCAACATTTTTCCTCTGCTGATTTGATCCACTTTGTTTCATTTTCCTCAGCAGTGGCTGAAGAGACAGAGGTAGAATTGAACATTCACCTCCAATGGTTATCTTTTTATGCTTTCCCTTGATGAGGCTACCATCTTTTTATGACTACTATATATAAATGATTACAACAGGCAATTCCATAGGATTCCAAGAAGAGTTATTATTGTGTTCCTTGTCTGCCCACAGCAGACCAATATTTACTTGACTTTGGTACTATCTTAAAGCCTGGAATCCACATGGGTCAGCTGTCTTGGTTTATGTTTCTGGGACTAACATGGTGACTTCATTCAAGACCTTTTTCTTTCTTTGGTTTTTGAGTTATATCCATGTTCAATCCACGGTACCTGATTTTTATGTTAATGAATGATAAATGTTAAAGTCTGTCCAGAGAGAGAAAAAAAACCAAACATGTCTACTGGGAAGGAAATTTACGTTTTACTTTAGGCTCAGAACTCAGACTGATCTATACTGCTGATCTATACTGTTGATCTATACTCCACCTACCAGGACTAAATCACAGAAATTTGAAAGGATTGTTTTGGCTTAAAATAATTAACTTCTAGAAATAGTTGTAATGATAGTAATGATAGTAATGATGAATATTGTTGAATAGCTTCAAGAATAATGAGAAATAGATTTGGTTACTTCTGGCTTTTCTGGGCTTCCTATGAAAGTAATGTATAGAATAACAGATGACTTTACCTAATTTATTATTTTTTTATTTATGCATTCCATGATATTCTATAGGTACCTTGAAGATGTTATTTTCCCCAAATACTTATGTAAACACCATAAACTAACTATCTGAATGAAGTACGTTCTGGGGCACAGTACATAGTAAACAAAAGGACTCCACTTTGGGTGGTCTGTGCAGAAACTTACGAACGACTTACAAAACTTACAAAGAAGTAACAACAATAATAAATTGCACGCTTTTTTACAATGTTTTCCTGGGACTAAATGCATAAGCTAAATGACATAAATAACCTCAGTGATTTTTTAGGACTTAACAGATATGTGTATGCAGTATCCATGTGAACAGAGACCAGGATGGAGACAGACTGATGAGCCAGGTCCAGCCTCAGAGGCACATCTTTTCCAGTTCCTTGCATTTCTTCAGCACAATAAAATTTTTACTAATAAGTGCTGCTGCAGAATTAGCTGTTATTAAAAAGGCAGGTGGTTCATAACCTTTATGCCTTGTATGCCTTCTTGAGTATAAACCGTGTAGAAATGATGAAATTATAGACCTCATCACCAGCTGAAGTTCCCCTCCGCTAAGACCCGGGACTGTTAATTGAGGTGGCCACCGGAGATCCCCACTTTAATGTAAACTCAGATCGCGAAAGGAAAGCTGCTGAAGCACCTTGTTTAAATCAGCGTCCCTCTCCCAAGCCTTGATTCCACTATCCGTCTGCTTTCCCGAGGAAGGTAAATTATTTAGGTGTTCTGCGCTACATCCCAAGGCAGAGGCCCGCCGGTGCGGCGTTCTCGCCTCCCTTTCCCCGGGACGAGCGGCGAGCCGGGGCAGCATCCCTCCCTCAGGCGAGCGCAGCCGCCTCACCTGTCCGCAGACTTGCCGAACTCTGCCCAAATCCTGCACGGCCACGGGCGGGGCCGCCTCAGCCGCCGCTGCCCGGTCCCTCCCCCGGCCCGCGCCCCCTCATTCCCTCCCCCTCGCTCCCTCCCGCCCGCCGCGGGGCAGCCCCGGCGCGGCTCGCGCCCCCTCAGCCCTCGCCCGCCGAGGTCGGCGCGAGGCGGCTCGAGGCGCGGCGGCGGGCAAGGCGCCTGCGCAGCTCTCCCGGGCATGCTCATTAACAGCGGAGGAGCCGAAAAGGGGAAAAAAAAAAAGAGAGAAAAAAAAGAAAAATCCCACCCTGAGAGCGAGAGCGGCGCCGCTGACACTACACCCGCCGGAGAGCAGCGGCGGCGGCAGCAGCGGCGGGGCTGCGCCGCGCCGGCCCCGCGTCCCTTCACGCCTCGGCTCCCAGTGCCCGTCGCGGGCAGCTGCGGGGCGAGCCGCGGCAGCAGCAGCCGACGCGTCCCCCCGGCGGGGCGGAGGGGCCAGGGCGGGCTGCGGGGGAGCCGCCGGCAGCGGCGATGTGGATTTATATTGGCCCGCGCCGCAGCCGCCGGGGAGCGGGGCGCGGGCACCGCACCTAGAGGCGATGGGCGAAGCCGTCGGCGGGGCTGAGCCGGGGCGCTGCTGAAAGTTCAGCCGGTGGCCGCGCTCGGTAAGTTTGCCGGGGAGGCGGGAGCCGCGCCGCGGGCGCCCGAACTTCGCGTTTCGCGGGGGGCAGCGGCGTCCGAGCCGGAGCGGCGAAGGGAGCGGCGGGCGCCGCCGGGGAGCCTTGCCCCGCCGGAGCGGGAGCCGCCGGGCGCTCCCGGGTGGGTTTTTGGATGGCACTGGGTGTGTACGTGCGGCTCCGTGTGCGCTGCGCGGGCGGCGGTGCTGGCGGGCGGGTGCCGGGCTCCGGGGCGGTGCGTGCGGGCACCGCGCGGCTGCGGGAGCGGGCGCCCGGCAGCGATGCCGCGCTCGGGGCTGAGCCCCGGCGCCCCGCACGCCTACAGCGGGGCTCCTTCGCCCGCGGTTGCCGGGCGCGGTGTGTCGGCGCGGAGCGGCGCTCTGACCGCCCGCCTGGCCGCGGTGCCATCGCCCCGGGCGGCAGCGGCTCCCCGCGCCCGAGGCGGAGCGGGGCGGCGGCGCGGTGCGCGGCTCTCCGCGGGGTGCGGCGAAAGGCGGGGCGCTGCCGGGGGCCGGGCTCCCGCTCCGCGCTGCCGTTGCGGGGCCGCTCACAGGAAAAGCCGCATCTCGGTGCGCGCAGGGTGAGGTGGCTCCGCCGGGGCAGCGGGACCGCGCTGCTCCCAGCTGGAGGATGGAGCAGCCTGGTGTCTCACCGCTCCTCAGGCGTAATCTGCTAAACGAGTGCTTGGTGTATTCTCCTGCTACCGGTTGTGGGATCTGGTAATCTCCTTTAGTCAAGGCGTGTGTACATACAGGCGTTACGCTGCTCTGCTGCTTCCAGCTGTTTTTTCTCTAAAACACCTTACGGCTGCAGCTCGTGACTGGCGGTTTAAGCTCGGTGTGTGCTCAGACCGGCTGTGGATATGATTGTGGTACATAGTGAGGAACCCGCCTCTGTAGTATTAACTGTATGCTCTTAGGGTGCTGAGTGGCAACACGTTTACCTTGGCAGATCTGGGCTTTATGTGTTCTAATACTGAAATCAATGCCAAGAGCTCCCCGCCTTCCCCTTTATTTGGATTAAATATATGCTATCTCTTTAGGCTTAGTAGTAACTAACTATCTTAGTGATAGTCTTTTATTGATTGTTTTCCCAATATCCAAAGATTGTAGATACCCATCTTGATTGTGCTGATGCTTCCCTGATAATTAACGAGTCAGATACACTGACTATGGAAATAAATACCAACTGTCCGTGTGGTGGGGCAAGCATCTCAGACATCTTCTGTGTCTCCAAATGGTTTTGCAGTAACAAACCCCCACCACTCCTAGTGCCTGGATTTTACCTGTTAATTGTGAAGCTTAACGTAAAGCAGTTTGATATTTGAAGTGTGGAATTGCTGGTGTTGTAGTGAGCACTTTGTGAATCACAGATTGCAAGATAAACTGTAGTAGGGAAGAGCTGTACATCAGAAGGTGAGACACAGCCCAATAGCTTTCCTTCTTTCTTGTCCATAGTTTCTTTACAAAGCTTATTTTATACATGACCCTTAATGCTGTGGATTAATCTCAAAACACTTTTTCACAGACAAAATGCAATCTTCTTAATAATCTGCTATCCCTATAGATATCATATTGACAACATAAATTCATCAGAAGTTGATACTGTAGTTTTAATATAACTGTATGTCTTGGGGATTTTGGCTTGGTGGTTTGTTTTAAGAACTCAAATCTCTAAACTGCTGGGGATTTTAGGAACCTGTCTCAGTCTTGTGTGTTTTTTATTGTTGTTTTTGGTGTGCCTTTTTTGTTAGTTTGTTTGTTTTAATCACAGTTTTGTTTCAAAGAATGGTTAGAAGTTTTCTGAATAACACATATCCAATATAAGTTTTCTTTGAATATCTGATCTTTAAAAAACCTCAATCAAAACCAAATAAGATCCCAAGAAATTTATTATTTCAAATACTGAAATAAAAATCCTTTATTTTAAAGAGAACAGCTCTTTTCAGTTGCCAAATTTTAAGTGTTTAAATGATGTGTATAAATAGCAAATGAGAAAATTTTATTAAAAGCAGCTTTTAAGAATGTGGGAATGCAAATTACTACTCTCAACACTTCAAGTAGTCAGATGTGGAAGTAAATGAACATATTGTATTGATGGCTTATGTGTAAAAAAGCCATTGAAGTGTATTCAGAGTTCTATAAAAGCAATGTCATCTGAGGAAAACTGTGGCAAAGGAAATCTATTACTCATTTGATGTGGCATCATAGTTAAAATGTGAGTTTTGAAAACTGAAGAAATTACCTGGTTGCTCACACGTGTGCCTGTAGTCTCATATGGAGGTGTGCAATGTTATGCTCTGCAGTAATGGCTTAGGAACAGGTAGATGTATACTTTCTTCTTTCCATTGAGATAGGAAATTTAGAGAATTGGTGTTGATGTTAATTGGAGCAGACAGGACATTATTTCAATGTGATTCATGAGGTCTAAACGGTATGCATTTAATTTTTAAATTATCTTAATCTGAAAAATGTAAGAAGAATAATGCTGCTTAATTTATCACAATCTCAGGGCTTTGAATATGGGAGAACAGTCCTCTCCATTTGGTCAGGAATATTTTTTGTTCCCATTTTACAGACTGAGAGAATGCTGTGTCCTGTCTTTGCTTCCATCACAATTACTGCCAGTATCTCACAATGACTGTATGGGACTAGATTTTTAAATATTTTAGAGTCCATATATAAACTGGTGATGGAACTATGTCTGAAATTCATGAGTTTCTGTTTTCTTGTCTGCTATGTGTTCATTTAGACGTGCCCGTCGATTATATTTGACAGTTCAGCACAAATGAATTGGTGATAACTTTTGTGAGACCAAACATTAATTAACAGCTTTGCTCTTTCTCTAAAGGCCCAGTCCTGAGTCTACTGATTTGAGGTCCAAAATTTTCTGCCTTCAAAGTTGTGAAAATAGGATCAAGTCAAACTGTAGTTTGGTAATTGTTGGTGGAAGCAGTTTCAAGTATTGTAGTCACCAATCTGTTTAGCTTCTTTAGTGTTTTAAAGTGGTAGGTGCATGAAGTACTGTAATACTTGTGCAGCCTTTATATGAGTTAAGAAAAGGAAATACAGTGTTGGGGGTTTTTGGTCACCTTTCTTTTGCTGACCTTTAAAGTTCAGTTGTACTCCCCGTGTACAAACTTTAGATTTCCCAAGATTTTTGTGCATTACATACACAGGTTGATGACAACTTAAGTTTCTAAAACCTGTGCAGAAGTTACCAATAAATATCACAGTATTAAAACAGTAAGGAGAATTTCACGTAGTCATGGAATAGTTTGGGTTGCAATGGACCTTTAAAAGTCATCCAGTCCAACCCCCCTGCAATCAGCAGGAATATCTTCAAGTAGATCATGTTGCTCAGGGCCCTTTCCAACCTGACCTTGAATGCTTCCAAGGATGGGGTCTCTACCACCTCTCTGGGCAACCTGTGCCAGTGTCTCATCACCTCTACTATAAAAACTTCTTCCTTAATCTAAATTGACTCACCTTCAGCTGGAAGCCATTACCCCTTATCCTGTTTAAGTCTTTGTTGTTGATATCAGTATTTGACTACACTCCTTTCCAATGAATAAATAAAAATTATCCTTGTCTTACAAATTAAAATGCTTGCTGTGCTTGGCAAAACCACATTGAAGCTAAGACTTGTGAAGGTTTTGGTTCAGAAAAAAGTACCATGTTTAGAAAAATTTTCTGATTTTTATGAAGTAAGGTTGTGTGGAATCCTAGGTGGACACGTGTTAAAGTGATGCTGTTGCTCTCCTGTAGAGGTTGATTGAGTCTTACACTCCATTGATACGGAAAAGTTACAGGTGGTTGTCCAATCTTCTGTTCATCACCAGTGCTGCATTTCTGTATGATGCTGGTTTGTAACTGGTATGACAAAGTCACAATCCCACTAGAGAGCAAAAAGCTCTGTATCTAACTTCAGTCTAGCTGGCATGCAAATGTCTCATCTGTGGTGACAGTTTGATCAACCAGCTGCCAGCATCTCAACCTTTCCGTCGTTCTGCCAGACCAGCACTGCATCACTGAGGACATTTGCATCTTCCCAGTTTCTCAGTGATGCTCATCAAGAGCATCATCATTGTTTTACCAGGTAGATACTTATTTTAAAAGATTGAGCATTTTGCTGAAGTACTGATAAGTGGCATATTCTAAGTTTATTGAAATCAGTTAGAGGTAGACTTGTCCCTCCCTCAGCTTGCCATTTTATTAGCTTACTTTTTGTGGTTTCTTGACCAAGGACACAGCACAGTAATATTTGGCTGAGCTGTCACAGATGCACAGAATTATTCTGTAGTACAGCTGTTTTTGCAGGTTTTAGACTATGATAGAGCTGCCAGTGGTAGCTGTCTCTTCCAAAAGACTATCCAACATGTATCTTGTTATTGTTCTGCTTTCTGTGAATCAAACAATTAACTAAGAAAGAGACAGAAATGTGCTATGTGTCAGTTGATCTCTATGAGCAAAATAAGAGGGAAATTATGTTAAATGGTACTTCTGTTGGATGGAAAGTAAGATTTTGATGCAGCTTAAGTAAAAAGGAGATAGTAGTTATATTCTTATCTTGGCACTTTGATAAGCCTGTTCTTGAGACTCTTCTTTTGCATTTCATAATGAGACTATGCTTAAATGAGCAGATTTCAGTCCTCATCCATCTTTGCCTATGGCTGAAACCACATAAATATTAATTCCTTAAAAAAAAAAATAGTCTTCACTGGTAGGCTTAAAAATCAGTTCACGTGGATGAAGCTAAAGTCTGCTATTGCCATCTAACTTCAGAAAAACTCTTTTTTTATTTGTTGATGTTTAAGCGTTTTCTGTTTATTTGCTTGAAAGCTTTCATACATCTTGAAATTTGATGCACTATAATGTGGGGGGATAGAATGTAAGAAAAATAAAGATAGTACTGAAAGTAATCTCACCCCTAAGGAGTTGCAGCTGGGCCAGTTATCAAAGATTAGGAGCAGGCCTGACTTTAACAGGTCTCGGGTGTAAGCAATGAGAAGAAGAGTGCTATAAAAGAGTGGGGTGGCTGGGTGAGAAGGGAACTGGAGTTGGTTGGCTGCTTTGTGAAGAAGAAAGAGTCAGTGCTCTGAGGAGCTGCCCAGGAGAAACACCAAGAAGGTGTGGAACTTTTGTGATGGGGAGACAGCAGTGTGGAACCCCTGCAATGAGATGTCAACACTACAACATGGCAATCTTTGTGTATAAATTACAGCTGTAGTTTGCATTATGCATCACGGTAATGCCACTAGTATTTATACTTGACAGGAGAAGTAATTTAGATGGTTCTCTACTTTTTTTTAATAGCTTGTAGGTGTTACCTGTTCATTTAATTTGCTATATTAAATGCCATTGGTTTTACCTTAATGTGCCTTTAATAAATTTAAAAACCTGTTTGAGCAACAAAAAAGCACCAGATATACAACTTTAGTGGAAATTGAAATATTAATATTAGTGATACAGGGTTAATTGAATGTCAGGAAGAAAATATCATCCAGAGGATGAAAACTCCTTTACTTGTAACTTCTACATTGAGAGTAATTTCAAGGTGTTTTAAAAGTTGAAATGAGTCCTAAAATAGTGGGGGAAATGCATCCTAAAACTGCAGTTTCTAACTTAACTGTTGCTGTTATATTTGAACACAAAATCTAAAGCCGTTTCCCGAATAATAATGAAACGAGGCATAAAAATTAATCTCCATAGAAAGTCCCTAAGGGGAAAAAAAGACAGATGACTTTGTGAAGAGCATTCTGGTGTGCAAGGAGATGAGGCATTTCTCATATTCATGTTGCTGAGTAATCTTTATTTACTTACATAGAGTAAGTTTTGGTACTTTTTTCCCTTATTTTCTTGAGCCAAGGATGTTTGACTCTACCTGCCCTTTCCACAGATTGGGCATGTGAGTTGAGTGCTCTTGTTGCCAGTCTAGATGGATTCTGATTATCTGTCAGTAAGTAACTGGTATTTTCAAAGCTTCTCTGTTCAAGTTCCAGTTAGTCTGAAAGAAAAGGAAGCTCCTTTCTTTTCAAGCTTTCAGAAGCAGTTCACTTCTGCCAGCACTAAAGCTTTGTCTCTTCTGTGGCTTCATGTTGAAGCTTCTGTATTGAACTCAGCATGTTTCCCTTTTCTCTTGAACTGATGAAGAGTCAAAATTTAATGTAACAGGTTCATCAGCTGGGAGTGAGGATGGGATTTATTTTGGAGAACTGAGATGTTGAAGACTTGTGTATTCTCCTCTGCTGAATATGGAACCTACATGTTGGATTTCTTGAGTTTGTGTGATTGGGTATTGAATGGAGCAACTTTGGAGTTCTCTTAGGTATTTGCCACATAACCTTTTGTGCTTTTGTACAGACTTGTAACTGTATCTAGAAATGGCAGATGGATGGAAATTGAGAGATGCTGGAAGTCATCTTGTATGTGTGTATATATATATACACACACATATACATGCTGTTACACTGAATGTAGACCATATGCACAAATTAATAAAAATAATCAAAAATTAAATTAAAAGTTATTTTTATTTCATAAGTCTCAGAATATGACTGCTGGATCGTAGGTGTCTGTGTTACTTGTGATTTAAAAACCTGTCTTAGGTTTTCTATATTCAGAAATTTTTACAGACATACAATTATGTTGTGTTTTATCATTGCTTACTACTGCTGTGCCATAAATCATCAAGCCAACAAAACTGGGGCCCTTGAAGTGTTAGTCATTCCTGCCCCATGCTTAATGAGTAGCCTTTGACATTTCAGTAACCATCAGCGTGCTGGGTGCTAAGTGTACTGTCTACCTTGTCATCAGATGGAGGCAGTTATCATTTTTAAAAGAAATTACTCAAAGTCAAATGCAGGAATGACACAAGAAAAATGTGTATTTCTGCTCCTTCTCCACATGTGCTTTTATTTGTAGATAACTAAAGGGCATGAAATCTTTCTAATCTAATGTGTACTAGTTCTTAACAAACAGAAGCTGTGAGCAAGGGTTTGCAAGCTCCTATTCCATCATAACAGCTGTGGTCAGTGTGCACGGTGGTTACAGGGTGAGCCAGTGTCTGAGGATAAGCACCAAGAGCTCAGCTGTGCCAGTCAGCCACAAAAGTCCAGCACCTTCATTAGAACTTGAAAATTTGGAACCATTTCTGCATAAGTAATGTATATTTATATAATGACAAAGTGACAGTGAGTGAAATAGAAACAGTTCTGTGGTGGATGGTGGATTTCACACCAAAACATGAGAAGCAGCAGTAAATCAAATCATGGCTCTTCATATTTTAGTAATTTTTTACCTTATTGATTGAACATGGAGAGTAAATAAGAGTCACACATTTTAGGTTAGCAGATATTTTTCTTTGCTCATCATCTTACTGATCAATGGTCTGATCTAAAAATAATAAAATGTGTCTCTGACAACTGTTTGAAATAGATTGCTTAAATAAAGTGTTCAGCTTTTTTGTTTTGCTCTGTCTTTTTAATGGTTGGGGTTACCACACCTAAGGGATAAATGTAGGGCTGCAGATTAAGTCATAAATGCTTCGAAATATTCTGCAAACATAAGTACCATATCTGTTAAAAATATTTCGTTGGAAGAATATCGAAGATGTACTCCTAAATAATATAAAGTTATTGAGAGCCCAATATTTTGTATGAAAAGGGCATGGCTATAGTACCAGGGTACCCTTAATAGTTGTCTTTATTTCCAAATAAAACTGAATGTTTCTTAGTTTTTGGTTGGTTTTTTTTTTTTAATTGTATTGTATGTCAGCACTTTTCTTTTTATGAAAGTAGTTATACTTTTCTGGAGGAGATCTTCCTCTATCTAAAAAGTAACCCAAGCTGCCTACATCCTTAAAAGGAACAACCTCAATCAACAATCACTCTTCTATTGCATGTTACAATACAGTATGAAAACTCTACTGTCACCCTTTCTCCTCAGAATTTATAAGCTAATTTTAAAATATCACGGGGAGTAAAAACCATGGAATGAAATCAAAGGGAAAAAGCTCTTGGTAGAGTGCTGCTGTTCAGTGTCTCTCCACAGAGAGCTCTGTCTGCTTCTTTCAGTGTGACAGTATGATACCAGAGAAACGTTGGGATTCATGAGTGTAAGTAGGGCATCATTTAGGAAAGATTTGGGCAGAAAGGATAGGTGAGAAATAAATTGTAAGGGAAGGAAACCAGCTGCTCTTCTAGACAAAAGCAAAACTGAAGATGCTGAAGGTGATTTGAAAATGCTCCAGAGCCAGGAGGGAGGTGAGGTGAGGTGGAGCAGGAGAACGAAGCTGTGTGACTGGAGCAGTGAAAAAAGCCAAGGGTGTTCCCCATTTGCTCTCATGTTCCAGGTAGGCTGCCACAGGAAGACTCATGCCACTGATCCCAATTGTTAACAAAACGCTTTTGGCAAATCTGAACTACCCTAAGTTCGCCTTGACTGATGTAATCAAACACTGAACTTCTTGTATAAACATTTGTAGTGACACGTACATGTGCTCCCCCCTACCTCTGAGCTTGTGTTAGACTACAGTGGGGTCCTGTATAATTAACTTCTGGCATATTTTCTGTTCATTTCAAATCTCACTGGAAGATTTGTGGCAACAGGGTCAGTAAAACCCTGAATTTCACATCTTTTCTAGAAGTAGCATTGAAGGGAGTAGTTGGGACAGTGTTCTGAGACCCAGGCTGTGATCACTGGAGTGTCCCCTGCAGGTCCAGGAGCTGGACTTCAATGATCCCTGGAGGTCTCTTCCAGTTTGGGAAATTCTGTGGTTCTCTGACCCATCTTCACACTGACCACTGAGACTGCTGTGATTTGTGAGGGAAGTTGTAATGTTTTGAGGTGTGCATGGGTTTTTGCTTATTTTCAATGAACTGTGACCCCCTCCTCAGATTTCTTGTGAAGAGGATGAGAGAAGTGAAGGAGGATGACGAATCTGGAACCAACTTTCTGAATTATTGTTTGGATAATGTATTAATGGAAACCTTACAAATGATAAAGTTTGAAATAAATTAGAAGTGGAAATGAGGCATTTTTCAAAAATCCCAAAAATAAGTTTACTATTAACTGATATGCAGAAACAACTTCAGTATTAATTTCCTACAGTGAGGATGAGTGAGATCAGTTCAAGGCTGTTGTACCCTGAATTTGCAGACAGCTCATTGTAATTAAGAAATAAGCCTCATAGTTGTTGTTTTGATTTTTCCCTGATGCTTTGCCTGGGGGTCAGAAATGTGTTCTTGATGCCTGTTGTCTGTAGGCACTAGAAGGCTTAAATAGCATTGTGCCTATTAACAGAAGTTGTTTGCATTGGTGCAAAAATTTCCCTCCAAAGCTGATTTAGTGTTCCAACATAAAAGGGCTGTGGAATTACAAGGCTGTTAATAGATGAGAAAACAACTATATGTACCATGAAGGTGATTATGACCATAGGAAACTTGTATCAAAATTGCTTTAGGTCATAATGTTATATTATGGAAACTTTTAAAAGGTTATTTCCTTAAACTGTTATCAAAACTGGTCTTCTGTTATGGTTTCAGCTCCTAGGGACAAAACCTGAAGTATGGTTTCTACTTTGTCTGCAGAATAAAACGAGCTCTTCTCCTGATAGTTATCCTGGGAGCTGAGCATCTTGTTCCATTTGAGTACAAAGGCATAGTTCATTACTAATGGGAAAACAAACTTTCTCTACCATGGCAATTCAAATTGAGCTCTCTGCTAAGTAGTGCTCATTAAAAAAATCTATCATTTGCAGGAATTACTATTTTAGCCCTTTTAAATGTTTCAATGCTGCTTCTTACACAGGATGAGATTTGCATATTTAAAGAAAAAGAAGGGCAGGAAAGGACACTGTTTCAGAAAGATTATCTTTCTGGGGAAGCACACAGCTAAAATGGGACAGTAGATGAGCTGTATAGGCCTAAGGGGCAATGATAACAGAATTAGTAGAAATAAAGATTTGTTGTTTCCTGCTTGCTGAAATAACTCATCTGTTTTGGAGAATATGTAGATGACACTCCCTGCAGTGTAATTTATTATGTACAGTTTCTGAGGATTCCCAGATTATATCCAAATTCACTTTTCCCCTTCTGGTATCCAGTTAATGGGGAAATACAGCAGCTCTGTTTTATCTGCTTCTGCTGCTTGGTCTTAGAAGTCTGAGGGAGCTGTTCCGCTCATCTCTGAAGGTGCATTGCTCTCTCCAGTGCAGGAATGTTCTCCCCTCTTGAGTGCCTTTTTATCCTCTCCAGTTCTCCCCTCCTTCCACACACCCATCAGTGGTATTTGGGAAGATCCCTGAGGACCTCTAAGGTGGATAGCCAGCAGTGGCAGAGTAAGATAACTCTAAATAGTCAGGTGACAAATTTTTTAGCAGAACAGTTTCTGAAGCAGGACTGTAAAGCACCAAGTGCCTGTTGCAGGTTCAGGCAGCTGTGTCCTGCTTGGGATCTTGCCCTTCGAGGTTTCAAAGCAACAAAGCTGACCTAAATCTGTACTCTCTCCGTGGTTTTTCTATTACATGGAGGCTTTCTTTATAAAGAGAATTTAAAAAAAAACATGAATGCTCTGTTGCAATTTTAAACTCTTGGGTCAACTTGTAAACTTCTCCAAGAAGATTGTGGGTGGGTGGGGAATTATTTTTAGAATCAGAGATCTGCAATGCTGAGTATGCATCCACTTCTGTGTTTTCTTAGTTATGACTAAAAGACTAAAGATACCTCTTCTAAATCTTTCTCTTGACATTCCCTGAGCAGCTTAGATGAAGTTCTTTGCTATGGACAAGCAGTTTAAAAACTTTACATGGGTAAGGGGATAATGTGGGGGTCAGACATAGGGTTTTCTATACCAGATCAAAAAAACAGGATGTTCTAGTTCAGTGTCATGCTTCCAGACTGCAGTTCTCTAACAAACCCATAAACAAGGAATGGTTTTTGTGACCTGGCTATTCTTCATTGGTGGTTGAGATGGTGGCCAGACACAGGAAGGTTCAGTTTAGTGTTCAGGTCCTGCTGTTAGTGTACCTCTGATCTGAACAAAGGCTTAGCTGTAGAGTACAAATACCTATATTTGGAGAGTGTACCTCTAAATAAATGAGCATTCATTTGAATTATTAATCCAAGGATAGATAGCATTAGCTAAAGAATATAATTCTCCTAGAAATTAGTGCTTTGTCATGAATGGCATTCAAGATGACAATTGTCCATTTGAATTCTCAGTACTGTGGACTTGCTGGAATTTTATTTCACTGAAAAAATAAATTAATTAAAATCAGTTAATTCCTCCTTTGCAGTCATATATATGAAATAATCTCAAAGGATATCAGATAAAAATTGTTTCCGTGGTAAAAGGTGTTCGTAGAATGATGAAAGGAACTTAGCAACAAGTTGTTCTGAATCTTTAAAACAATCCAAACTTTGAGTTTGGTTTTTGCACAACAATTTCACCTTTTCTTCAGCTTGCCTAATGGAACTGAAGCCATAATTTACAATGGTAAGGTGAATGACTGGAGTTTAAAGGTCCTTTTCTGAATGAAATTTAAAGGTAAGTTTTATCTGTGTAGTTCTCGAGGCAATGGACTTTTGAGCTATTATTCCTACATCTAAAAATACTGATAAATTTTTCAGGTTTGGATAAGAGAGAAAAGTATTTGCAGCCCTCAGCCATGGAGTGCTAGCTTTCTTGGGAGAAACAGCAGGACTTAGTATCACATTTGTTTCTTATGCATTGTGGATCATATTGCTGCTCACACTTTTCACATCTGTTTAATTTTTAAAGGCATTTAATTTTAAAGGCATTTAATTTTAAAGGCATTTAATTAATCTTTAGAAATATTCAGGAGAATAACTGGTTTGTGTTTTGAGGGTCACTGACACAACTCTCCTAATTTTTCTTCAGCACCTAATACTGTGCATGCTATGAAGTAAATAGTTTCTGAGCCCAAACTTCAGCTTATGTTACTGTACTTCTGCAGAGGAGCATTTTCCAACAGAAAATGCTGGTTTCATATGTGTGCCATGCTCAACATAATCTGCTGTTGTTTTCCAGCATATTTTTACTGTTCATGAAATCATTCATGCACTTAACTTTTTGTTAAGTAACTTGTTTATTTCAAAGAAATCTAGGAGATTCATAAAGCTTAACTCTTATCTTTTTCATCATGGGCTAACATTCCTGTTAATAGAAAGGTTTCACTGTGGAAGACCAATGAAGTCTGCAGAACTTCTTTCTTATTCTTTCTCATATTCTTACCTCATGTAAAGAGGTATCTATATCCATATTCAACCAGCATGTCTGGAGACACTGAATATGCTGCTAATAAATAGTGAAAATTAGTGATCATAAAGGGAAACTGTGTGTACTTGGAGGTACTTAACGTGAGTCATATAGCTGGCATTGGTACTGAATCAAGTGCAGTGTTACTGGGAAATGATTGATATGTTGCTTTCATAACAGCATAACAGCTGAAGTGATTTTTCAGCATCATTTGGAAATGGATAGAAACTTTATTTTCAGTTGTCATAATATTCCACGTTAAAATAAATGTACCACCCAACAATGATGAATTTGTACTCTCTTTTTGAATCAGGCTGATATTTTTGCATCACTTGTACTCTAAGCTCCATGGTAAAAATGAAGTTTTACTTGCCTTATGTTTGGCTTTTTAATTTGAGCAGTCTTTTGCATTGTGCAGTACAATTTGGTGGTCACTAGGAATAGTGTGTAAGAGTAGCTAAAGCCACATTTCACTGGGTGTCTAATTTGTAATAGTGTATTTTGGGTTTTATTGAGTTATAGTATGACTAAGAACCACTAGCTGTAAATCAGTAAACATTCAATGAAATCTAGAGACTTTGGTTTTGAGCTGTCTCTCAAATGTTAGCCAAGGTATATGCCTGGTATCCTTCTAAAATGGGGTGTAGACAAACTAACACAAAAGATGGTTAAGACCAACACATGAACAATTTCTTCATTCAATCTACATGACAGTTTTTTTTTAATTACACCTTTGTTAGATCTTCCTACACACTCCAGAGAGGCCAATATAATTATTGTTTTGGAAATCAGCTCTTCAGCTTGAGGTTGTGAGCAGAGGGCAACTTCATATTTAGGAGAAAAAGCCAAGTTCAAGTCTAGGGTGCAGAGAAGAGCACTGCAGTTGTGGATAGCATGGCAGGATGGAAGGCAGCTACCATGGACAGTGGATCTTCAGGGAGTGTGCATACTCTTCTCCACACCTAATAATCAAGAATTTAGGAATTGTCATTCTCCCCCAGGCTGTATCTGTTTCCTGTGACTTTCTTTTCCCCAACTGTATTTGTTTAAGTTATAGTGATTCAATAATGGATGTTTGGATGATGTGGAAGTAAAGAGTTTTTACTTTTCCTCCTCCCAGATCTCCTATTTTAATTTTTTAAAGTGGAGATCATCTAGTCCATAGTCCATTTTGAGTCCTTCTTTACAACTCTAAGGGCTGAAGTTTTTGCAAAACAGTCTTCTTCATATGAGCTTTCATTCCTATTTCCTGATACCAGTGGGAAAAAAATGTAACATAACAGACTCCTTTTAGGCTGAAAAAAAATAAATTTATGTACATCTTAAACATTTGTTTCTATTTGCATGTTAGAATTGAAATGTATGAACACAAATACAACACGTTTGTCATCTTTTAAATTTGTTAAAATGTCAGTAAAGTAGTAAATATTTGGTTCTGTTTTCTGGCAGACTGGGGGCAGACAGTAGCTTCCTTCCAATTAGTAAAAGCCCTCCTACAGAACTGTAGAAGGTATTCTCAGTCTTTATCAGCTTTTAATTTTACATTATGGAAGTCACAATGGCCCACGTTGTCGTTAGCCTTCTGCTTGTTTGCTTATAAGCATCTCTCAGCTCATATTCTTTTCGGTTTTGTTGGAACAACTATGCCCTTTTTTCTACAAAAACATTTCTTGTACGTTTTTTCACATTCTTGATGTTCGTTTCAATTCTTGTTTCATAAATTCTCGTAACTTTGTAATGAGCTTCACTTTTCCTCCCAACACTTGGTTTTGTTGGTTTTTTTTTACCTTTGCTGCAAACATTGAGGAGTTTTATGTGGTGTTTCATGGACACAAGTGTTAGAATTCATACAATAATTCCTGTTGTCTTTGTGTACATGTTAGATATTAAGGTTTTGGCTTACTGCTTAGTCTGATACTATGTGCCAGTAGTAGAGCACAGTGACAATTGTAGTTTACATTCTCATCTTAGAGTCAGGAAAAATATTTGGGTTCTTTCATCTGAGGAGAAACAAATGTCCAAAATGCATTTTCCTAAGAATCTGATTTCCTAAGACTACTGGTTAAGTGAGACATTGTAATATGGAAATTGTTAGTCTTGAATAGTGGAGCTAAGTTATACTGTATCAACTTTATCTTTAAAAAAAGAACTGACTGAGAAGTTGTAAATATGGTGCTACGTAAGACCCTAATACTCTGGTGGTTTTAGAGAGAGATTTAGAACTGTTTGCTTTTTGAGAGGAAAATATTGTGACAGCTATGCTTAAACATGTTTTATGTGTTTAAAAATTCTTAAGGCAGAGTTAAAGGGGGGAAAAAATCAAGAGATGCCCAAAACAGGCAGTTGGACATTAGTTCAGAGGAAGCTGAGACAGCTCTTTGAAGCTGTATAGATGTAAATCAAATCCTGCCATAGATCAAAACACTTTCAGGTTTCCTGTAATTATTTGCAAATTCTAAATTTAATAGTTTGATTTTTCCAAGAGTGGATGGACTTTGTGCATGCAGACTTGTGTACATGTAGTGTCTTGAAGCCTTTTGAGTGTTTCTCTGTCCAAGGAATTGTACTCAAAGGTCACTTTCCACCCCTCATCCCCCAACTCCCTCCTGACAAAACAGGTGCCATATAAATACTTTGTCCTTTGTCAAGATTTGCAGCTGTCCCTAGAGTGACAATGCAAGAGTAATTGATGAGCATTTGTCTCCCGTGAATTCCTCTTTTTCTCTTGAGGTGGGAATATCTCATTAATAGGAACAACCAAGAAATGGTATTACTTGCCATAAAATGTTCATTATTTCAGGACTGTGCACTAAAAACTCGCTGTCTGCTTCCTCTGCATTAGGTTTCAGCTTTTGTTTTAGTTTCTAACTCAGTCTTGAAAAGCAATATCACAGTCAATGTTGATGCAGAAAAAAGACTCATGAAACCTGTATCACCTCTCAATAATTGGTGTGAAGACCTGGTAATTGCTTTGTTTTGTAGATAACTTCCCAAACAGGGAGTCTAAATCCTGTCTTCCATTGAGCCTGAGAAGCTGCTTGGTCCATTAGGGCTTTTCATTTAAGTTTGTGATGCCACCTCATAGTCAAAGACCAGTGGTAAGTCTTGAGAGTTGAAATTAAAGGAAAATGAACTACAGAATTGCAAACCTTGAAGAAATAATTTTCTCCACCCTTTCATTGAAAAACATAATCACCCAGTGTTCATGTTATCATAAAAAATCCTAATTTCTAGCCTTCCTTTTTTGTAATTCAATCATATATTACCCAACCAACTCACAGGTGTTCTGGTTTGAGTGTAATACCCAAGGATCAGGAATGAAGAAGGTGCCTTTTCTTCACTACTGATTATCAGACACACAGAATGGACAGTAGAGAGCATGTTTGAAACCCACCTGCCTTCAGATGGCAATAATTAATCTCTCTTCTGACTGTTCTAGTGTAAGTCTAGGGCTGTTTTCCTGGTTTGCCTGGCTCACCTGTAGGAGCACCATTGCATTTGTGCCATAGATGGGGATACTGCCGGGTCAGCCTGTTGCTCAGCTGATAAATGGTTTCTTTGGCAGTTGTGTGACTTCTTGCCTGCAGCCATGTGATGTCTGTGGAAAACAGAGATACTGAAGTGCAAATGCAGTTTCCTTCTCCATCCTGTGGTGTAGTGCATCGCAGTGTGGCTTGTAGGATAAGGTGAGCCTTGGTTTCTGGCCTGAAGCTGTGGTACCTCTTAGATCTGCAGGTGTCCAAAGTCCTGTGAAGAAGCAATAGTTGCTTTTGATGCAACACCCTAATTTCTGTGAAGTCTTGCTAGTTTTAGTATGAAATAGCTGAAATGCATCTCTAAGAACCATTCTTATATTTAAGGCAATCCTATTTTCTTACATAATGTTGAAATTTTCTTCTACCTGTCACCTACAGCTGGACTGTGCAAACTAGATGAACTTTTCAGAATGTTTGAAATATTTGAAATATTTGAAAATGTGAGTCAACAAACATGGAAGAACAGATTTGGCAAGACCATCACAGCAAATCTAAAATACACTGATTCAAGTAACAATGAACGAGATGATTATGAGGCATCTAAATAAAACTATTATCCAGGTAAACTAATTTGTTACTACATAATTATTTTATCTGCTGGACTAAAGAAAGGATTTATTTTCAATTCAGTGTTTCCAGCAAAAAAAAAAAAAAAACAAGAATATTTCAGTTTTTCAGTTATTTCTCTTGGACATTCTTCTGGAAAAGCTTGAACAGTGCCATTATTTGGGTTTTTTTTCTTTATTGTGATACATGAATATGATGTTATGAACATAGAATATTATTTTTAGTGTTCAAATCAGGAAAAAATCAATGCCATGTAGGTACTGATGGCAATTGACTGAAGCACAAAAATACATTTTGTTGCTTTTATTAAAGGCTGTGAAAGTTTTTCCTTTCCTTTAGACTCACCCACCTTGACATGGTTATAAAAGTCAGAAACAAGGGCCTGTGGCCTAGAGAAATTAAGAGTCAGGGTAGCATGTTTCCTGGATGGCCTTAAAGATATAGTAAGCATAATTGGTAATTCAGTAGCAATTGTGTGGTAGTTTGTCAGATTTTGTTTAACCATCTGTTTCCTTCATGTTGAAGGGAATCATTGAAAAGAAATTTAAACCACTTGAGTTTTGCATTTAGTTGATTATAATCTGTTTATTATGTATGTACATAGACATATGTATGTGTGTATATATATGTTTGTTCAAAAGCACATCGTACATGGAAACTTGGCTATGTTTTTTTTTTTTTTCCAGTATCCTTTCAAAATAGGCTGGCACTTTCTTCTTCTGAGGGTAAATGCTGTGTACTGTGCTAAGAGAAACACTTGCTTGGCTTTTTGTAGGTTCAGGTCTAGACACAGAAGGGCTAAATACAGGTTAACCATTTTTATTTTTTGTTCTCTAAATACAAAAGAAATAAAGGTGATTTCCTGCAGATTGTGTCTTATCCGCTGTTACATCTGAGATGCCAGATCTTCTCTCTATGATCTTTTATTCATCATGAAAATACCCTGGAGCAGTCCGAGTTTCTTCCTGCAGTCTCCAGGGTATCCTTGCTCTTTTGTTCTTTATCTGTCTTGGCCCTGACTTGCCAGATGTGACAGCAGTTTCTGTGGCTGGTTGGAATGTGTGTGCTCACAGGCTGGCCAAAGAGAAGGGGTAGGTGTGAAACACTCCATTTCCTCCAGAAACCTGGCTAGCTTTATCTTGTATCTGTTCTGGACGTCTGATAGAATAATTTCAGCTTGAAACCTCTGAATGATTTTAAGCAAGTTTCACTCTGTAATCATTATAATTATGGGACAGAGATAAGGAAGGACTGGGAGTGATGGAGTAAGGAACTCATGCTGGTTTACAATTGTTTGCATAAATTATACCCTGATTTAGTATCTGATAAGCACAGGAGAAGTATCTGGTGGCCAATATGAATAATAAACCTCTGAATAAAAAATTTGAATGCTCATGGGAAAAGATGGACTAAAATTTGTACAGGAATGAGATGATGTGTTCATTTTCTGTCTATTGTGCAAGCTAAGCTCTGCAGAGGTTGTGTCATCATAAAAATAATATTTGCATTTAATTCTTCTAAGTACTAGTAGCAATTTGTATAATTTCCGTTGGTGAAGGTGTAAAATCTTCTTAATCAAAAAATGTTAAGGAGAAGAAATTTTCTTTTTAAGGAGCTTCCATAAGTGATTAACATAGTTTTACTGAGTGTCTTTAATTTTTAGTGGTTTTGGTTTTCAAGTTCCTTGTATGTGTTTAATCTTCAAAAGACAATGATGTGACACCAGTGACACTCTGGTGTGTGCTTTTTTCTCAAACTAGTGCTATTCTTGGGCAGTGTAAAGCTTTTTCCTTTGTCTGCTTATGCTCATTTGTCTTAAATTAATTTCTGGGGTTTTATCTCTGAGAGTCTCTATATAATTATCAATTAATATATGTAACTAGTTCTTTGGCATATCTATAGCAGATGAGTATAATTCATACTAGTTCCAGGTAAATTGACAGTTTTTATCTGCATTGTGGAAACTGTGGACCTTTATCTTGAGCTTTTCTTCCACTTGTTATTCCTTTCTCTTCCTTGTTGTTCCTTCCACCTGTATAAAACACTCAGGATTTTCCAAGTCTCTGTGTATCTTTGAATGTAGCATAGATATACACATCCTTGTACTGCCTCAGAACTGCACTGCATTTCCAGGTTAAGGAAGGAGTTGAAGAACCTGCAGGTCTTCAGCACTCTGCTGTAGGAAGAATTGGAACTTACCTGTGCCTGTAATAAACTTGCATAGTCCCAGCCAGTTTCTCTTTTATTGTGTTTGAGATGAAGTGTTAGGTGCTAAAAGCATACCCCCTGTTCTTTCTCAAATTGTTACTTACCCCTAGATTATAATGAAAATGTTGGTATTGAAGAGGAGAATATTACAGCCCTGCTTGGCTGAGCCATGGTGGTGTTGGGGAGGGAAGTGCTCCCAGTGGAAAGTTCTCCTGCAGTGTCACTAATGGTTCCCTTTGGAGCCTGGAGGCACCTGGGACCCTGTTCTTGGCTTCCCTGCACTGTGAGGAGGAAGGCTCAGCCTGAAGAGATGTTCCCTGAAGTCCAGAGCTTGTTTGTCAAGGCTGAACTGCACAGAATCAGTCAGCAGGAGGAGATTCACAGACGGACATGACCAGAGAGCTGCAGTGATGAGGAGTAACCAGCAGCTAATTGGTAAAGGTTCCGTTTTTATTGGAAAAGTGTATGAAATTGTACATTTTGTCATGTTACACACTGCTTCCTAACAAGACATAGTATAGTTTCATTCTTAAAAAAATTGCATTAATTTAGAAAGAAGATCAAAAGTTCATAGAAGGGGAGATCCAATCACCATCTAAAGCATTGCAGCTACACAGAAGCTTGATCCCCTTTTCTGTTTACTCAATACTACTAAAGTACTACTTTATCTCCCTAAATGTAGTGTATCAGGTTGAAGAGCTTCAGAGAAACTACCAAATGCTTTTGGAATGCATGAGCTCCAGGCTGCCGAGCTGGAACACACAGCTGCCAAGCAGATGATGTGCCAGTTCTGTGATGCTGTCCTTTGCTCTAGCTGCATTTTGGGGCAGGGCAGGATGCCCTTCTGCTGTGGCATTTCTTACATTTGCTTAGAAAATACCAGTCTGGGCATCTGCAATGTCAGGCTTCAGCTGCTTTGCTTTTTTTCTGATTTTTCTGGGAAGTCCTGACAGGATTTTTGTAGCCAGTTGCATTTTATAAATTGTACAAGCACTACTTTTCAAATGGAGCCTTTATTGCATATATTTAAAACCAAAAGCCAGGAAATGTGTTTTAAAGAAACATTTCTCCGTCATTTGCATATACATTGATACCTTATCTAAGGATATATTTTACAGGAATTTCACAGTGTAGTTTAATTGCCATGTGTCAGTGTACACACATATATGTTGGTCTGTTTGTTTTTCTGCTGAGAACTGATGAAAGAGAGATGGTGGCAGACACTGATTTGTGGTTGTGTTGAATAGGCTTTTAATTCATGTATATTGTGACCACCTTCTTTCAGAGCTCATAACATAAAAGTGACAGAAACTTAGCCTTGCTCCACGATTTTAGGTAGCCCTTTCTACATTTTTTTTTATGAACTGATTTTTCCCTGGAGTATTTGAAAGACGTAAGCTGAACATGCCATTCTTTATGGGCACTGCTGAAACAGCTAGGTGGCAATGTTCTTCTTGTTTCTTATCCTGGTACTAGTCCATGATTAAGATGTTTATTAATAAAGAGTAGTACCTTGTAGATTTCATCAGAGAATGAAGTTAATTAAAGTAGTTTTTCAGAAATAGTGATCACATAGAGGTTTGAGAAGGAATATGTCTATAAAACTGTTTATACTCGTTACACATATGCTAGCTAAGATAAAGCTAGGACTAATAGAATAATAATTTCCCATTCTTTTAAGTAGGTGTATTGTATCTGGAAGAGAAAATATTTATGTATTTTAATGTTTTGGTTAATATAACAAAAATAAATCTGGAATTTTTTTCTACTAAAAATATGTTTATTTCCTTCAGGTTAGTATTCTGATTGACTCATAGTTGTGAATTGAAAAACGTTGCATTCATCTTATAGCTAATGCTTTATTGTTTTCATGTAGCTTTACCATATAACCAGGCAGGTCCGTGGTGGTCTGGAATGCAGAAGAGCAAGTCAATATTGCTTGTATATACAAATACAACAGGTGTTGTATGTGTTCATCTTAAGTTCCCGCAGAAACCTCACTGGTTTTGTTTGTGGTAGAGGAAATGGCTGGAAATGAAGATGGGAGTTGATTTTGACTCCTTCACATGTGCTGGCTGGGCTTTGGTGTAAATTTTTGTCTCCAGATGCCATCAATTCAGGTTTTTGTAAAACTGGCTGCTGCTGAGGGCAGTGTACAGCAGTAGTTCCTTTGCATTCTTTTAGATGTCATATTCTACCAAATCTCCTACTCTGCAATGTGAGGATATCATCAAAATCTTGTGTTGGGTTATGGTGTGTAAAGCTTTCATGTATACTTACTGCAGCGTAAGATTGTCGTAGACAGGTAGAAGAATTATGGAAGAAAGGCCTCATAATATCAGGCCTGCTCTGTTAAACTAATAACTAGCCTGTCATTTCTTCTAAGTGCAGCTAAGTAATTTGCGAGTTCCCATGCAAAAACAATCTTGGGTATGAAAGGTTTGTTAACACAACCTCTTCTTGGGTGAAAAACAGCTAGCGCCTGCATAAACAATAAGATCTGTCTCATGAGAATCAGTAGAAAAATATGTAAACTAACTAAAAATTTACAGAAGTTTGATAGATGTGCAAAATACCATGTACCAACCAATGAAAACTTGTATATACAAATACAACAGGTGTTGTATGTGTTCATCTTAAGTTCCCGCAGAAACCCACTGGTTTTGTTTGTGGTAGAGGAAATGGCTGGAAATGAAGATGGGAGTTGATTTTGACTCCTTCACATGTGCTGGCTGGGCTTTGGTGTAAATTTTTGTCTCCAGATGCCATCAGTTCAGGTTTTGGTAAAACTGGCTGCTGCTGAGGGCAGTGTACAGCAGTAGTTCCTTTGCATTCTTTTAGATGTCATATTCTACCAAATCTCCTACTCTGCAATGTGAGGATATCATCAAAATCTTGTGTTGGGTTATGGTGTGTAAAGCTTTCATGTATACTTACTGCAGCATAAGATTGTCGTAGACAGGTAGAAGAATTATGGAAGAAAGGCCTCATAATATCAGGCCTGCTCTGTTAAACTAATAACTAGCCTGTCATTTCTTCTAAGTGCAGCTAAGTAATTTGCGAGTTCCCATGCAAAAACAATCTTGGGTATGAAAGGTTTGTTAACACAACCTCTTCTTGGGTGAAAAACAGCTAGCGCCTGCATAAACAATAAGATCTGTCTCATGAGAATCAGTAGAAAAATATGTAAACTAACTAAAAATTTACAGAAGTTTGATAGATGTGCAAAATACCATGTACCAACCAATGAACTAACTGTGAATGTATTGTCCACCAATGAGATCTGACACAGGGCCTTTTGATAATCCTGTAAAATATGAGCTGTGCAATAAAGGTTCGGCTCTTCCCGCATGAAGAAAATGGAGTCTCAGCTGTATTCCAATATAGGATAATTGAAACAGTCTTTTCATGAAGTAAATTTCCTAAAGCTATGCTCTAAAAAAACTTCTGTGGGTGAATTATTTGTCTTTAGGAAAAGAATATTCATCTTAATGTTTTTGTAGTGATCATAAGAGGATGTACATAATATTCTGTTGTAGTAAGAACAGAGAAAAAAGGGAATTGTTCAAAGCCAAGTTATTTTCCTGTATTCTTTGATTAAAGAACTTTTATTTTAAAAATATCAGCATGTTTTCTTATTTCTTCCTGTTGTTGTGCATCAGTTATTTAAACTGTTGTGACTATTAAAAAGAGCTGAGGCTTGTGTTAAGATTTGGAAGTCGATAAAATCGTACTTTTGATTTCCAGTTTCTAAACTTCCCATACTTTGAGTCACTGCTTCTAGTTACAAAAAGAGATGTTAAACCAGAACTTTAAATATTGGTTGAAACACAGGGAGATATTTTTGTGCAGAGACAGGACATGAAACAGTCCTAATTCTTGCAAGAGGAGCTAACAGGCAGGATGCTGGAGCTCTGCAGGCAGTGCTGCTGCTGCTCCCTGCCTGCAGAGGAGTAGGTATTGCAGTGGTTCCAGTGCTTCTAGATGTTTCCTTTCTTTTGACCTACACCATTTTGTTTGCTGGAAATTTTGAGATGCAAAACCAGTTTTTTTGACTATTCAGTTAAGTCAAAAGTTTCCAAAATATCAGAGTTAAAATGGAATTCTTTCTGAATTCTTGATATGAAACTGACTTTACCTGTGACTCTTCATATTAAAAATATGATTTGTTTACTGGTTTTGGGCTACTTTTCTTGAGAGTAGATGGTTTGGGGCTATGTTTTGTGATGCAAACAGTGTTGGTAACACACAGATGCTATTGCTGAGTCAAACCCCTTTGCTGCTCCTCACCCCATTGGAGCCTGCTGTCCTGGGGATGCTGAACACCTGCCCATCCTTGGGACATGGGGAATGAATTCCTTGTTTTGCCTTGCTTATGCACACAGCATTTGTTTTGTATATTAAACTGTCTTCGTCTCAGCCCACGCATTTTCACGCCTTTACCCTTCCAATTCTGTTCCTCATCCCACAGGAGGAGACTGTGGGATCAGCTGTGCAGGGGCTGAGCTGCCTGGGGGAGTTAACCCACAGCATTTGTTTTGTCTTGGACTAATGCAATCTCTTTCTCTTTATTTGTATCTATAGATTAAATTAAGTCATCAACCAGCAAATTCAAGTCTTCTATTTTGAGACCAGATGATTAAAAGATGTGCAAGTTTAGTATTTTGCATTTCCATAGAAGTGCTGTTTCTGATTGCAAGGCAGTGCTTTGGCTCCCACATGAAGTTTTAAATATATTCCAAGACTTTTATACAAGGAAAAGTCTTTTTTTTTCACTAGAGACAGGTGCTGCAACTTCCTTTCCATCACTCATCCCTTCCCTTTAAGCAGAACATTTATGGATTTTAAGGATTAAATCTTTCTTCAATTACAGAATTCATGTGTAATTTAAATTGAGCCTGCATTGTCTGGCTTGTGAAAGCATGCATACTTAGTATGGCTTCTGCATTATTTTTCTCTCTTGCAATAAAATGGATGGAAAATTCTAATTTATTTCCTGCTTTCAGACATAAAAAGATATCAGCCATTGTTTCAGTTTATCAGTATTGTTCGTAAAGACAAAGAGGATGGGGTGTATTAATATTGTATATAATTAAAAAGTATTGGGTGAGTATGAGCTTGTGTAATGAATTATAACCTAGTATTATAGAGTGCTTAGGGGAGTCAAAACATGAATATGCATTAGGAAGTTGCATATTGTGCAAATATATCAGTTTTCTTTTAAACAAATCTTAAATACTGCAATAAGGAAACAATCAGTTGAGTCTCTCCTTACCTGCAGTGAACAGTTCTCAGTAAGTAGCTGCTTTAGAAAGAATTAAGGTTGTGATATGTTAGACTTGAGCATTTGGTCTTTGAGTGTGAGCAATGGTCATAATTGTGAATTATGCTGAGGGTGGTTTTGAAAATTGTTAGGTTTGTCCAAAAAAGTTTCTTAAAGATGTTCACTTACTATAATTTTGGGATTCCTGTGTATGAAAGGAATAGGATTCCTCTGCACACAACACCATGCCTGTGCTGAGACTTGGCATATTTAACTCTATTGAGAAATAGTTAACAGAAAAGTACTTTGTATAGATTTAATTAGTCTATTCAAATATTACTACAAAACTTATTAATTTGTGATTAGAATTATTTTCTGGGCTGGAAAAAGCAATTACTGGAAAACTTGAGTTTGGCTATGTGTGGTTTTTTTTTTCTTTTGGGAATGTCTGTATGTGTTTCTCCACAATCATCTCCAATGATTTTTCCACTTTTTTGCTTTTTTATGTGACCATATTGATTAGTTTCAAATATTTTTTATTGTTGTTTTGTACTGTCCAAGCAGTTGAAACAGGTTTCAGTGACCGTGTATTGATTAATTCAGTCATCTGTTTGGGCTTTATGGGATAGAAAAATTAGTGTAACACATGTTCTACCTAGTATACTTCTATTTTAGACAGTCTTACAAAATGGCATTTTGAAAAACAATGGGAGAGTTGTAGTTATGAATATTGGAATCTTTAAATGTGCTTTACATGTTTTACAGGGGGCCTTATTCCAGGACACTACTCAGTGAATACATGGGGGTTGTCTCCTAATGCAGTAGATCATTACTGTGATTGTTTGGGGCTCTGTAACAGCAGCAGTTCTTTTAAAAATTGTGTGTTTCTTTCTAATATCATATTAAGTAACTTGAATTCTTTTAAATGTCATTTATCAGAATTTTGGTACATTAAATTTTGGAAGCAGTTGTGTCATGAAGGTATCTTGCAGAATAGGCCTGATGGGTTGGGGGGTATGTGTTTTGTATTTGGATTTTTGTGGGTTTGGTAAATGGCTTGGGCTTTGTTTTGTTTTTAATCAGCACCTGCTCCAAATTTGAAAAGTTCTTAGCATCATGTAGATTAAAATTCCAAGTTGGATGGCCATGCCTGTTGCTTTATTGTTCCTTCAGAATAAAGGTACATCACAGAGCTGCTCTAAGTACACATTAATACTGTTACATTCAGCACATCCATAAAGAATACCCTTTGAAAATCACTGTATTATGCAGCTGAAGATTTAGGCTTCACTTTGATATTTCTGAAACTGTTTGGTAGGTGTATTCTCTCCCAGATGAGGAATCCAAGGGAGGAAAATAAGTGCCTCTTTTTCTTTCTTCTTCCACATATTTGATTAGAGCAGTCAGTCCTATTAAGAAAGAAGAGATACCTGGTTAGCTTATTCTGCTTTTCAGTCTGACAGTCAAAGGCTGTCATGCGGTCTTAAATTACCCAGAAACAAGCTTTAGTGCAAAGCTCTTTTTTTCCCCAAAATACTATTTGTTATCCCAATAGACAAAGACGAGTCTGTATTAAAGCACAACTAATGAGCCTTTCAACAGAAAGCATAATTTACAATAAAGGTAAATTTTTTGTGTGACTTCTATGTGAATGCATTAATAGTAAGTATTAAGGTGCACTGAAGTCCACCCTGTTTCTACTTATTCTTAGTAAGAAGAAGAGGAATGCAGTGAGAATATTTGCATTTTTATGTCATAACCCTGTGCCCCTGAAGCAAGGAGTTTTTATGAAGAGCAACAAGGCAAGATTTTTGATAGAAGTCCTACTAAAACAAACTAAAAATGAAATACAAGTGAACTATTACTCCTGGGACCACAGAGAGAGAATTTGTGTACTGTTATGCCAGCATCATTGCTAGGTGTGGTATGTGAAAAGTATTTTCTGAGTCACTTTCTGTAAAAGCAGGAGAGCTGTGAGCAAATGAGCTGTCACTATGTCATGGCAGACTCACAGCACTTGTGAAGATGTTTGGTTGACTCATCAGATGATCCAGTTGATAAACACAGGATGGACAAAAGATACAGGTGTGGTAGGAGGAGGCATGGGTGTACTCTGTTTGTTGGCTTGGTGTTGTTGTGTATTTACAGCAAGATTATAAAATATTAAGCACATAAAATGGGAACGTGCAAGGAGGTGAGATGAAATCAGTTTCTTGCTTTCTTTTGAGCAGTTTGCACTAAATCCAGTCTCAAAGTCAGTTCACTTTAAGCCAGTGAATTTTCAGTCTTCCTGTTAACTTCAGTTAAATTACAGGAAGGGAAATATAAAGTTACAGCAGGGAATTTCCCACAATTTTTATTTTTAATTGTCAGTTTTACTGTGGAAAAACACAATGTATTTTCTTCCTTTTATATTTTTTCTGTAATTCTGTGGGGGGAAGAAAAAAGATACCTAGACAAATGTACTAGATCTGCTTTTATGAGTTTGCTACATCTGGTATCATTTGAGGTTTCAGTAGTAGGTTTTAGAGTAACTTTCACAACATCTATATTATATAGCTAATTATTTTTAAGATGTTGGATCCAGCACCTTCTGTATCTCAATACGAAATGATGGATTATCATTCTGTGCATATTTCTGTGCATATATAGAAGTTTTAGAGGAGAATGTTAACATGACAAGTGTACTTTTTCAGTTTGGATTTATTTCTGGGTTTGTTTGTTTGTTTCTTTTGGATTTCTTGAACAGAGATTGGAAATTTCTAGGACTTGCTTTAAAATCTTTTCTCCCAAATACTTCTTGCATTGCAATATTCTTTGAACTTCACAGTCCAATAACTGTGTAAGCCTTAAACTCATTTGACTGCATAAATAATGAATTGGAGAATTATGTCTTTCTTCATTAAATGTATATTTTGTCTACTTTGATTTATATATACATATATGTATATATATATAACTGTTTTAGTAAAAACATTCAGTCAACAAGAAACACAATATCTGAGTGCTTATGAAAATGAAGAGCTAATAGCATTAACAAGAGACTGGCATCGTTTATGCAGGCCATCTTTACAAGCTTCTGGATTCTCTTCTGCCTCTGGTCTTCTGCCCAAGCCAACTTTCCCTGTGCCAACTGTAAGCTTCTCTTCGAGCACATATTGCTAATCGTCCTGAACTGAGCCAAATTAAATGGTGTATTTTTAATGAGAAAAAGAGTTTGGATTCCTATCCATATGCTTCAACTGATGTCAAATCCTACTTCAAACAGATGCTGACCTCTATATTACAAAGAGACAAGGGCTAATTATTCTTGAACAAATTTTCAATTTTGGCCACCTGTAAGGAACCTTTTACATTTCTAAGGATATGGATCTGTATAATATACCTGTTAAATTTGTTTTAGGATGTCTCAGGCTTAAAATTCCAATCCTTGGAACACATGCTGTTGAAAATAATATAAAATTAAAAGTTCTTAGAATATTTTCACTTCATTCATCTTTACCATCTTGTATTTCTGCTAGAGATTAATCACCAGGAAAATAATTGTGCTTTCTGCTTAAAAAAAATGTATGTGGTCCTTTTTTCTAGAAGCTTATCTTCCAGCTCTTAGCCAGCCATTGCCTATACACCAGTCACAAATGGTTCAATCTGGCATTAGGAGCTGGGAGAGCTGGTAGCACTAGCTGTTATCCACAGAAGGCTTTCTATGCAGATGGCCATATCCTCTTTCCTCCACTCCTTTGAGTTAAAATGTGTAAATGTAAATCATGCATGGTTAGGATTATTCTTTAGAATGCCTGTAAGTAGCTCTTATGTATAAATCAGTTAAGAGCTTGAGACATTTATGTGGAAAGGATATATGGAAAAAAAATCCTGTATTCTCTGTCATTTTTTTTTCCTTTATGTTAAAAATACTCCGTAAAACCATGTGTACCTGTACAAAGTATGTCATAAAACAAGTGCAAAAGGCTGAATAGGTGATTGTGAATTATTCAGGGTGATAGAACATCTGTCTTGTAACAAATAGTGTTTTAGTTCATATAAATTTCCGGTGTAAGCTTTGTTTTAATGACCAAGTCTGCTTTTCTGAAAGTGCACATATGGCTAAGTCAGAGTTCACAGATAAAGATAGTACAACATTAGGGCTTTAGCTGGCTATGTTGGTAGTAACAGTAATATGGGAAAAGCCTGTCATACAGATCCTGTAACACTCCATAATCTGAGAAAACGCAGAAATCAAACTTGTAGAACTGAATTAGAGATGCATGGGTATTAAAATCCTCTATTCCCTCCCATTTAAACACAGACCATCTGTTGTTTCCAGATGTACTGCTTCCTGCAGCAGTATACTGGGAATGCTGTTACAGCATCAACTAATCTTCCCCCTTTTTTTTTTTTTGCCTTTTTTCTCCCTGGTTCCGTGGTGTCATTCCCAGACTCTCCAAACCACCCAGCACTGGTGTTTCTTCCCAAAGTGACAGTGCACTGTGGCAAGGGATGTTATGTTACTCAATGGGTAATTTGTAGTGTGGGTGTGAAAAATACCTTAAGTGTAGATAATAATATTTGGAATGTTCCAGCGATACGTTTCTAACAATGTACAGTACAACACCTTAATCTGCTGCTGTCTGTAAAGCACTGGGCTGTCACCTCCCTCAAGACCAATGCTTGCCTCATTAATATCGCTGGAACAAATTATCACTTCACAGCCCAGGAATCTTCTGTAGCAGTTGTGGTGATTGATGTAACAAGGCTAAAAAATAATGATGAAATGCATGTTCCAGAAGACAGACTCAAATGGCAGGATCTTCATAGGCAATTAAATTCAACAAAGGAGGAGTCTTCCTGTAATAATGTGCTTCCAAATAAATGGCAAGATAACTATGATATTCTGTTGTTATTCCACATAAACTAGTTTTGTATGCAGTAATTACCTGGGAAAACTAACCATACAGGCATAAAATCAAAAACTAAGTTTTAGTATGTTTTAAATACGTGAGCAAAAGGAAGTGAAGTGAGAAATAATACCACTAAATAGATCTAGTTTTCCTTTGAATTTATAGAATCACAAAGTGGCCTGGGCTAGAAGGGACCTTAAAGATGAGCTGAGTCATGGGTGAACCCACCCCTGCCATGGACAGGGACACCTTTCACCAGACCAGGTTGCTCAAGGCCCCATCCTAGCCTTGAACACTTCCAGGGACATCCACCACTTCTTTGGGCGCCTTGTTTCAGCACCTCACCACCCTCTCAGTAAAGAATTTCTTGCTAAAATCTAATCTAAACCGGTTCTCAGTTAAAGCCATTCCCTCTTATCCAAAGTCCCTTTCTACCTTTCTTGTAGGCTTCCTTTAAGCACTGGAAGACCACATTTATGTCACCCTAAAGCCTCTTTTCCAGGCTGAACCATCCCAATTACAGACTTTATTATATGTAGGTACTTAATAATTTAGTTGAGTAAATCCTGTTGGTGCTTTTGAGCATCTCTTTCATAACAACCTGTAGGCAGACAGTTTGTGGTAATTGGGAGTGGGGCTGAGCCTCATCCCCGATGGGTACAGCTGTGAGCAGCACTGACACAAGGAGCCATGGAGTGCCCAGGGGCACTGAGCAACCACCAAAGGGAACAGAGGGCACACAGGGGCAGTGCATCAACATCGGGATATAAAAGGTTGGGCTGAAGTACAAGCAGGGCAGATGCCTGCAGCCTTCTGAAGTGCCCTGGTGTTGCTCTGTATGGGCAGGTGCCTGAAGCCTTCTGATGTGGGAAGGTGTTCCTCTGGGTGAATGCTTAAAGCCTTCTGGAGTTGTGTGGTGACACTCTGTGTATTGTGGCTGTCTCAGATGTGACATATGCTGTGGCAGTAACCTACATAGAGCTGATAGCAATTCAGATGTCTAATATACAGATAAGTTGTTTTCTAATAATTAGGTCCTTTCATTGGTTTAAGCTACTTTACTGGCTTCTGAATTGAAATACAATTCTAAGTAGTAAACCTTGTTGACAAAAGGGTTCTGATATTTCCCCAAGTGAGGTCAAAACCTAAATGCACCTATTGTAAGTAACTTTACATAGTATGAATAATACAGAGAATTAGTCTTTGATAGCTGTGAGATGGAGCCTGTGGTTTTGCCTTCTGTGATTTCACAGATTTCAGGGTGCCCATGTAAATAACTGCAGGACTGGGCACTTTTCCTTCCTGCTACTGCCATGGTTGTTTTTTTTACAAGAAACATCATTTCTCAACTCTTCTTCAGTGTGCCAGGGTACCTTTAATATTAGACTTGCTTTCAGCTCAGTTTGAGGCAGGCAGGAGTATGTTATTCAACTGGGATTGCTTCTTGCAGTACTTGGGCTTGTCTTGAAAATCAAATGTCTCGTTGCTGTCCCACTTGTAGCAATGCAGTGAAATTGGGTGCCTGTGAGACTGCTGTGTGTGTGTCTGATGGGGGAGCCTTTGTATCTAGGACATCTCCACATTTCTGCCTTTTAAGAGCTCCTGGGACAGAAATAACTACAAAAGGAGAGTCAGGTAGTATTGTATGCAAATTATTATTTTATTTAATAGTCAAACAGATAATTCTGACTGCTTTAATCAAGGTTTCTCAAATTTTATTCTTTTTATGAGTGTGTTTTCCAAAAATGACAGAAAACTGTCACTCTTCCTGATAGCAGTGCCAAAAGTATATTACCGGTTTTAATTTCAGATTTGCTTTACACCATGGCTTTCAGAACAATGAGATTTGTGCTAGGGAAGTTGGGGGTCATAGCAGGGGGAGGAAGAGCATTTACTTGACCTATTTCTAATTAAAATTCAGATCAGAAGTTTTGTATTCTTATATTGACCATTTCAGCAGATGAAAGCTGTTTTTGTTACGTAAACCAATGGAGAATTCTGTGTTGTGGTTTCCACATGTAGATCAGCTTCTCCCCCAGCACCAGTGGACACATACATATTAATTGAATTCCATTTCCCTGAGGTTTGACTTTCTTTCTTTTAAATTCTAAATAGAACAGGGTCTTAGGAATGGATTAAAATTCTTAAGTTAAAAAAAAAAACACACCAAAAGTTAATGTATTAGAAATGTTGATGAATTCTCTTCTCTTTGACTTGATTTTGTAGAAAGCAGAATGCAGTGACAAGCAATGGTGTACTGGAAAATTAAATTATCTCAAAGTTTTCAACCTCAGTGTTTTGAAAACCTTTCAATGCATGAGGTACTAAACACAAGGTACAATGAACTCCAAAGGAGGAAAATGAACATAATTGGGGTGAAATTTAAAATAGTTATTTTAATGGTATGTATTGAAAATGTTACTGTAAAAGCATTAATAAATGACTAGGCAGGACCTATTCAGAATGTTCATTTTGTGTCTGACAACAGACCCATTTGTTTTGCAAGCCAAGATTCAATGAAGAACATACACACATGGACACTAGGACTATCAGAAGATTTCAATTTATATATTTTATGGGTAACACACATATATTCACATGCAGTTTGATAAAGAAATTTATCCTTTTATGGGCATTTTCAAGAAACTGGAATGGTGTAAAATCCAAAACTGCTACAAAGAACCAGCCACTGTATTGTAGTAGTCCTGATTCTACGGAGAGTGGTGGAATCACTGAAGCAGGGATCTGTCCGTGCAGATCTTTGCAACACCAGGGTCAGAGGACATATTTTCAAATCAATTAAAAGGTTTCTGCTGACTTTGGTGGCCCTTAGGTCATGATGCCATAGAAATAGGAGGAAATAAGTGGTGTTTGTTTGGAGTCTTCGTGTGTATGGTCACTGAAAGAGAAGGGTTACTGTGGGCTTTATTTAAACACTGCAGTAATCGTAGGTCAGCTGGAAAGGCTGTCCCCTGCTCTTGGGGGGAGCTTAAAAGTGGAAGGAACTATTGGAGAAGACAGAACTGAAATCTTTAGAGTGTGCACTGTGTTTTGATTTTCTTATGACGCAGAATGTTTAACTGGCAGTCTTGACAGAAGGGTGTGATTCATCATTCTTCTCATAGTGGTTTCAAATTTGCTGTCAAGGATTTGGTGCTTTGTTGTTGTTTTGTTGGGTTTTTTTTAATGTTCTTAGTGCTGATCAAGGATTCACTAAACAACAAGAATGTAGCAATCATTTTCTGATAACTGTCCAGAAAATTTGAAGAGTGAATTTTTCATCTATCCATGGCTGTTTCATTACTCAATTGAAAAATAATACTAATATTTAAGCATCTAACTAAATTTAGATTGTTGTAGTATGGAGAGTTATGGACTTTTTGGTTTGAGGGGAATTGAAGCCATCTGTTGCCTTGAAGCAGAGAGATTTACTAATCAAGTACAACAGTAAAAAAGAATTTATCTAGGGAGGCTATTAATTAACAAACTTGGATCAGGTTCAGCATCTTCTTGCCCTTAAAAGTCAAGTCACTTCTGACATACCGGTTGGACAATTAGATCTTTAAGTGAGTATTGCATTAGGCATTCTGTACTTTGTGTTCCTATTCTAGAAGAGAATATTCAGATGAAAAATAATCCAGTTTCAGAAAATAATAATTATACTTTATTTTCTGAAAAATTGAAAAGAAACTTTGTCTGCTTGCATATAGTTATCTGAGAAAATTCAGCTCAAGCAATGAAGTTGTGACTTGCTTTCCACCATCTTAGAGAAGTCTTAAAACAGACATACCACTCCTCAGATTTTAATTACTAATGTTGTTCTTCGTTTCTCCTTGTGTAAAAATAACCTATAAAGGTTAAAATATGTAACTATCACTGATGTGTGAAATTTCTGCTGAATTCCTCCTTTTGCAGAGGGCCAGTGAAGCCCACGTTCTGTTGTGTTTGGGAGCCTCTATATCCTTGTCAGTTGCTGATTTTTCATGTTGGTGCTCAAATGAGAAGGATGTTTGTGCTTTAGCATAAATACTAATTAAAAATATTCTTGAGCTTCTTTTTCTGAAGTCTAATAACAGTTTCTTAGAAGTAGGGAATTACTGGTGGCAATTTCACTGTGAAGGCCTCAGTGGCTTCTTGTGACATATGGGGTTATAAGTCTCGATTACCAAGCATTCTCATAGCTTGTTAGGGTCCAGTGGCAGAACCTGGGGTGGATTGCTGAATGACTTCTGCTTTGCTTAGGATATAATACCAAAGAAAATGTCAGAACAAAATCCATTTATCCTCTGAAAGCCTTTGGATGCTTTAAAAGTTCATACCATGTTCTGTTCCTAAAATCCTTTCCTCCTTGGACTTTCCTGAATCAAAGGTCTCCTGGATCATTTGCTTGTCTCTAATCCCTTCTTGCTTATCTTTCCTCCTCTTACTTTACAGATGAAATTTGTCTGTTGCCCCTATATTTCTAGCACTGCTGTCTTGCCCACTTCTCTTTGTACAATCTTGGCACTAAGAGCTCAGTCGCTGTTTCTTTGGTTTGGGTTGTTTCTATCTGCAGTTGCTTTCTGCCTGAAGGACTCTGGCAGGGTTTGATAGCTCACACTCACCACTGCAGCAGGCCCATTTCTATGACTTCTGATTGACCTAAACTGGCAAAGTGAGTGGGCTTTTTGTAATTACATTTTCAGATAACATCATTCCTCTGACAGAAGAGTTAAATCTCTTAATCTTGTTCTGTCCTTCTTCACTATGGTGTCCATTTGCCTCTAGTCTTCCCTAAACACATTCCTTACATAACCACTAAAAATTGTTCTGTAAAACTAGATTTCTGGCTTGTCACTTCAACATCTCTCCCAACTCACTTTCTCTGCCTTATCAAATATAAACTGGTTGACTTTCCTCTTCTGAAATTTCTGTGGCCTACTTCCTTGTTTGTAGCCTAGAGGAAGACAAAATTCATGCATAGATCAGCCCATGCCAAGCTTTATCTCAGACTTGTGTAGTGTTTGGATCACCTTTGTCCCATTTACTCAACAAAAAAGTAATCCATAATGCCTGCCAAGTTCATTATCCTCAGGTGCTTGTGTATAGCTGCATTTGTGGCATCTCTGTAATGTTTAACACCAGTCGCTCTGACACTGCCATTTACCTGGGACTGTATTGTTAGTTCTTCCCTTTTTCTTTTCCCATCTGTTTGCTGTATTCATCTGTTCTCTCCTTCCTCGTTCTTGATTTGTAAACTGTTTCACTCAAATCACTTCTATTTTGCATGTGGGCGGTGTCTGCTAGGATAGGAGTCTTTTGAAGTAAGTGATGCATCTAAGGAGAAGTTAATGCTGTTTGAAGCACTTTAAGCTTAAAGTGCTTCAAGTGAACACATGGAAAAGCTGTTTCCTATTCTCCTTTACCTTATCGTTTTTGCTCCTTCCCTCAGAATTTGTTTGATAATGTTTTTTGGAGCTTAGAGACAAGTCAGAGCCTGAAACTCTTGTGACTGGCACAGGAGCCTCTGAAGTTATTTCTAATTTTATATGGCAGCAAAATGGAAGTAAAACATTGAGCTCCTCAGCACTATGAATTAATAGTTTTAAACTAAGCTCTAATTGTTCTGATATTACACAAAAAATGGCATCCATGTTCTGAGTATCTGAGCATGATGTTCATTCTGCTGTCCAAGGTTGTGTTCCTGACATTGACATTATCACTCTATAGGCCTGCAGTGGGTATCTGAGCAAATGAGCCTTTTACTTTGAGTTATCTTTTTTAGTAAATCTTTTCAGTGAATGTCTCTTATTACATTAAATGGAAATTGAAGTTTGCCATGTTTCAATTTCAATTACGAACTAATAGAAGAGTAGTAATAATTTTGTAAACCATGTAGGAAACTTTTTGGTGCTTGACAGACTAAAATTGAAGTGGTCTGAGTACCAAAGAGTTTAGATCTGTAACCTCCTCTACATTTGTGTGCTCAGTGTTGTTGGCTGCTTTCTTTGCTGGGTGATACAAATCAAAATAGATCTCCACATTTGCAGTATAACTGCAATATTTTAAATACTGAGAAGTCACACTATGGAGTCTTCCTGAAATTCCAGAGCTGGAACCAAATATTGGGAGGGAAACAGATAAGAATTCTTAGTCTTCATTTTGCATATTTAATCATGACATAATAATATGAGGCTAACAGAATGTAGTAATAGGTATCTATATGCCAAGAGGACAAAAGTGTGGGGCAGCTGGATTTGTTGAACATGAACTTTATGATTTTGTTCTAAAAAGAAACAGTGCCAGATTAAAAGTACTATTAGTTGTGAAAACTTGTATAAAACACCTGTCTGTAGTTCAGGGAGGAAAGCCAGAGAGCCTTTGTTGTAGTTTTCTGTAAAAGTAGTCTGTTTGGGGCAGTGTAGAGCCTGTTAGCAGGGCAGAGGGCAGCAGGAGGCAATCCTAGGTAGACTCATTAAGGTTTGAAAAGATACTTCAAGATGATGAAGTGTACTTGTTTCCCAAACACTTCCAGGGATGGTGACTCAGCCACCTCACTGGGGAACCTGCTCTAGTGCCTTACCACACTTGAACTGAAGAAATTTTTCCTGATACCCAACCTGAAATCCCCCTGACATGGCTTGAGGCCATTTCACTCATTGTATGGCTAGTTGGTTGTGAGAAGAGGCCAGCCCCCACCTGGCTGCAATATCCTTTTCGGGAGCTGTAGAGAGCAATAAAATCACTCCTGAGACTTCTTTTCTCCAGGCTAAACACAACACTCTCAGCTGCTTCTCATCAGAATTGTGCTCCAGACCCTTCCCCAGCTCTGCTGCCTTTCCCTACACCTGCTCCAGCATCTCAGTGTCTTTCTTATTGTGAATTGAACACAGGATTTGGGGTGCAAGAAAATGGACTTAAGGCATTCTCATCATTATTGCCAACTAAATGCAGGGGCACATAGAGGCCAGGATTGATTTCTTTGGGGGATGCAGCTAATGCACCCTGTAATGCAGCCAGTCTGGGGACTGTTCAGGAGGCTTGGTTTCCTCAATAGTTGTTCCTGTATGTATACTTGTATTGAATATTGCAAGAGAATTTTTTTCTATAGAATATTCTGTACCTTTTTTCCTACCCAATAATGTGTCAGGTTGTGATGCTTTTACAACTCTAGGCCTATACAGATGGGTTTCAATAACAACCACTCTTGGTGGGAACTTAATTTTATCCACTTTTAAGGTGTATTCTAAAAGGAAGAAAGAGGCTAGGACTAAAGTTTGGAAAATCAGAACTTTGGAGGCATTATCATATCTAATTCTCTCATATTAGTGGGAAAGATTGAAATATAGGATAATTTTTAAATAAGTGGATGGAGTAGGAGGGAGAACAGATTTGCTTGCTGTGTGTCTAGAACTGAAACTGTGTCTGGCATTGTCAGTAGTGTATTTGATGTTGAAAAAAAATACAGCTAAAATGCTTGAGACATCTTAAAACCTGCATTTCCTGAAATGCTATGTGTTTCCTGCTATCTGCTTTTTCAGGCTGAATTTTTACATATGCAATAAGCTGCACTGAATTAGTGTGAAAATAGGTTCTCCTCTCTTCCGTTTGTCTCTGTACTCAAATGGAGAAAGATACAAGGATGTGTTTACATTCCCTTTGTCCTCCAGCAGCATTGAGCTATTAGGCATAGCTCATGGCATTGCTGAGCTCTTCAGGGAGAGTTTGGGAGAATGCATATTTCTTAGTCTGTTGTGAGGAGCAAAAGTGGTCCCACACATCTGTGAGGTACAATATTACAGTTTGGAAATAGCTGGCACTGGCTGTACAATAGGCTTTTATCCTTAACTGTGAGTTTTTGCTGCTTAAGCCAGATATTTAGCTCTTTGAGTTTTATTTCTATCACTCATTAGGATTGACATTACACAACACGTTTATCTCTCAGCTGTCTTCTACCATATGGTGCTGTGGGGTTTACTATTCAACTTGCCAAATTGATGGTGAGAAATGGAGCAAAGAAGTTCTTTGAATATATTTCAGTTAGAAGTGGTAAAGATGTGAATGGGAACTCCTCCTCTGCTGAAATTCAAAGAAACATCAGCTTGAACACATCATCCTGTTCTGACTGCTCCGTCAGCCAGTGTGATTTCACAGGGAAGCATTTTGTCACGTGTCTAAATCCCAGCAGGAACTTTTAGAGACTCTAATCAATGTCAGTTATTAAGCATACTGCCTTTAAGGACTGCTGCATTTGTAGCTGTGGATTACCATTTTTTGGACCAATTTTGTTGAAATCTGCTGAACACCCCTCTGCCTCCCCAAAAATATTAATGGAAATGCAAAACAGAGATAGTATTTTCCAAGTCCAAATTGAAACAGGAGTTGAAGATGTTGTGGAAGAGTGAATAGTAGTTGGATTGATTGTACTACTGGGTATATATTTATCTTACTGCAGCAGAAAAAGCAAAAATTATTTTCTTTGTTGTAGAGTGCATGCATGCACAGGAGCTTTGGGATGCAGTGTGTACTTGTACTATACAGTGTATTTGACATGCTAAAATTCTTTAGGACTTTCTGCTGGTTTTCCCAGTTAATGAATGCCATTTTGCTGTTTCCAAATAGTAACTATTTTCTTAACCTTAAAATTAGTAATCAGTAGTTTCATTAAAAATAATTACACTTTAATCACTGGATTTTTTTAAAGTGTGTGTCAAAATGTAGCTAAAATATTGTAATAACTAAACATTTTAGCAGTGACTAAAGAAAAGATTCTTTAAGTATGTGCTCTAAGCTTCACTGGTGAAGTCTGTAAATAATTCAGCCTGGATAGGCCTGTAGGATTCACTTTGGGTCCACCAGGACCCTTCCTAGTAATGGTCACAGCCAGTTGGGAAAGTGTCTAATACCAGGGCAGTGCTTCTGGTTACTGAAAATAATCATAATTATGTATGGTTTCTTCTGCTTCTGGAGGAGACATGGTGAGATATTTTATCAGGATTTGACTAAAGATTAGTCAGTCCTTTTAAAGAATAAGTTTCTGTTTTACTTAGTTTGATATACAGTGTTAATTTCTTTTGTTATTTTATACAAAAGATTAATAGTCTGAAGGTATCATCTGGGAGGAGAGAACAGCTATCTGATCCATGAAATGCATGTGAAATTACTTGTACTTTCATATAAACCTCCAAATATACATCTTGTGTGTAACTTCTATTAGGCAAAAACCTGTTTGGTGCAAGGATGCTGTGATATGCACATGATTTTGACCCTTTTTCTCAGAAAAAGGGTAATGTCTCAATACATACCAAACATAGTGCATTAAGGACAAATAAAAATACTTTACAGTAAAAATACTTTACTTCTTTCACTCCCAGTAAAAACTGAAAGAAAATAATTCAGATGGGCTATAAATAGTCAGCCTGCCAGGAATTGCAGAACAGGAAGAACTTCAGAATTTTTGCTGAAAAACTAAGGGTTAATAGACAACAGATGGTAGCTTCATTATGGGGAATAGGGGAAAAAGGAGTATTTTTGGTCAGTTTAATTATTAATAGTATTTTCTGCTAGCAGGGTGGTAGGCTGAAATTTGCATAAGCATTTGATGTTAGCATAGTAGTGGGAGCAGTGTGAAGTCAAAAGCAAATGGCTTTGAAACTCTCCCACACAAGGTTTTCCTCACTCTAAAGTGCTTCAGTGGGCTGAATGGGGGCTGGAGGAGAGTGACCTTGTAGGGAAGGACAGATGGAAGGGCTGAGTTCATCCTTCACCTGCTCTTGAGCCTCCTGCAAGTCCATGGATGATGAACTGCAGGAGCCAGGCTGCCCTTAGGGATGCACAGGGGGAGGAGGGAATACAGGGAGATGCTGGTTAGAAAAACAGGACAGTGAATTCTTAGTGATGATGCTTGGTATGGACCTGGGAATGCATTGCCTGGGGAAGTTGCGGGGTCCTAGGAATGTCAAAATTTGACTGAATAGGGCTGCAGTTAAAGTTGCCTATTGTTAAAGTTACACCTGCCTTGTGCATGGTGTTGGACCTCCACAAGGCCCCTTAAAAACAAAACTCTTTTAGTGTTGCATTGTGTCGGGATCATTTGCTTATCAGAGTGACCCCGAGAAAAGTTCAAAAGTCTCTTTTCCCAGCCTGGCGCTTAAAGAATGAGTCAGGGCTCTTCATTTCTCGGTCTCAAGGTTGTTTATTTCATCTTACCTGTAAAAAATTTTTCTCCTGCCCTGATGAGGTCAGTTCAGCAAGACAGTCTGAGGCACTCTCCACCGCCCCCGAGGCGGTGTCATCTTTTATACGACAAACTACTACAATTACTTTCCAATACCCATCACCTATGTTAGACAGTGCACCTTCACCATGAACCAATCCAAAGTGCCAACATCACCACAGAAGATGGATGACGAGAAGAAGAAAGAAGAACCACGAGGCAGGCCCTGGTCCCTCCATCTTGTCTTCAAAACCCCCCTGTACCAAAATCCTAAAATCTACATTTCACCCAGTAAATATATCATTCCTGCACCATTCAAACCCAAGTGATTCCCTTGTCCTCATACACAGGTGGCAGATCCCTAAAAGGATCAAAGTCAAGCCACCAGGTGCTTTTGGCAACATTCCAGGACCTCTGAGCCCCCCCAGGGGTTCTCTCGGTAGCTCTGGACATCCAGAGGGATGTGCGGAGTTCCCACAGTATTGTTTTAATTGGGTTCTAACTATTTCCTTTATTTTTTTTCAATTATTGCTTGATTTATATGCTAAAAGTTGTTCTGGGAATTGTTCTGTAAATTTTTGACAACTCTTCTGTAGGATATGTTTTTTATTAGTGACAAGCTGGCTTAATATTTGAGGTAGGTGTTTCCATTAATTTATAAACCAACATCCTGTGGCTACATGATTGTTTAGCTCTAGGATTCTTTCTTATTCCATAAAATTTAAATGCAGTTAATTTCAGTTAAATGCAGTGATTTTCTTTAAAATAATAAATACTAAATATATCACCACTAGTCATTTGTGTTGGAGTATTTCTTGCAAATATCAAAATCCATAAATATCTAAAATATCTAAATCCAAATATCTTAATCCTCTGTCCTAATCACAGTGCAGATGCAAGGAGGCTGACAGCTGCTGCTCTGTAGCTGTGCTGTCCCTGAATTCCGGTGGCTTTGGTCCCTCTGTCCCAGGGCTGGCCTGTGACTGCAGATGTGCTCACAGAGGTGTGGGTCCTGTTTGCTCCATTCACCTGTCACTTAGTGCTGTGTACAGACCTCTGCCCAGGGAGTTAACCTCAGAGATTCTTTCATTAGAATCACATTAACACCCTTCTATGTTCCATTGATGCCTGTACTTCAAATTAGAGTCCACTTGTTCACTGAAAGTTAAGAATTTGGATAAAAATTCAGTCAGTGTCTTGACTTTGCTGTATACTGATTAAACAGCAGTGCTGTGAATGAAAGAAAGATCATCTAGACCCCAGTCTCATTGCTTTTTTTATCCTTTAGCTCATACCAGACTCTTGAGTCAAATTTGAGCTGCTGGGCTAGAGCTGAAAGGCCTTGTTGTCTTTGTCCATGTGGCCTTAGCAGTCAAAAAATGTTACATGTCCTGAGTGCACTGAATTAGTTGTGCTTTTGTAACTGTGTGTACTTTAATCAAAATACTGCATTGAAAAATGTAACTTAGCTGTTATTTGGGGAGAAGGATCTTAAGTATTTTCCTTGTCTTAGGAATGTATGTGTATTAAGATGGGTGTGGAAATGATGATGGGAAGCAGCATTTGCTGATAAGGATATATCTCAGCCTGGCTCCCTTCCCCTTACTGAGGCAGGTGCCTAAGAACACAAGATTAGGAATTAGTCATCTTCTGAGTGCTCTGCAGTCTGAGAATGTCAACATTTGTTCAAAAACTTAAAGAGGGGAAGTAAATGCAGACCAAGGATAGAAATGGGCTCAAAGACAATCCTGTTGGTGAAGGCTATGGTTTTAACTTCAAGAAATCCTCTGATGAGGACCTGCATCTCAGTTGGATGTGTGTGAGGAGTCAAAAAAGGTTGAAGGAAAGTTTACAAGGCCAACAGTGTTTGTATGTTAATAAGTGAAATAAATTAATGAAAAATCAATCCCCCACCCAGGCTTCAGCCAGTCAACTCTGTTGCTGCTGTATTAAAGGGGTGATACATAGTAGTTTGGTTATTAAACAACAGAGCATTTCCAAAGTAATTGAAAAGCCAAGATTGTGTTTGCAACCAAAATTCTGTGCCTTTACATTAAAGCTGGAGTTACGGATTTCTGTAAATGCAGCTTTGTATTGGACTTTCATAAATACTTGATTGAATGGTAAAAGCTGTGTCTTCACAGCTTGATCTAAGTCCTTGTCTGACTAAAGCCTACATTTTCATCTTACTTTTTGCCTCCACATTCTAAGCTGGACAGTTTTGTGTTTATTTTCTCTGTTGTATGAAAAGAGGTCACAATTTTCTCAAATATCTCCACCTAGGTTCCCTTAACTATTACAGGTTGACATGATCAACCTCTGGGATTATGGAAGAGAATTCAGGATGCTTGTCAGGTGTAGAAAGTTTTCCTTTTATTAGAGTGTGCCAGCATTGCCACAGACCAGACACAGCAGGGCTTGCCACAACTTTCAACCAGATGAGGCTTGCTGGGGGGGACAACTGGGATGTTTACTGAACTTTGAGTGTTTTAGCCTTTTATGTACTCCTTAAAGGATCTGGAAAATTCTTTTATCATCAGCTAATTGTCTAAAACAAATGAATCTTTGAAAGAATACTGGTATGTGCTTAATGAAAGCAATTGATCTGCTGTTTTCAGGCATGCTTCCTTGTTGTTTGTTTTATTTGAAGATTACTTTGTAGTCTTGTTCAAAGACCACCTACTTATCAGAAGGTAAATTGCAAACCTTTTCTCATTTTTATACTGGCACCATAATAAAAATTTATGTACCTGTGGCAAATGATGCACAATACTACTGAGCTTTCTACTTACCTTTGAGTAAAACTCAATTCAGATATTGTGACTGGGTATTTTTTATTTGCTAAGTGGTTTTTGATTCAGTTTATTAATAGCGTATTCTGCATCTTTCAACCTAATCAAGGTAAGCTAATAATTAATTTTATGGGACAATATACTGTGTCTGTTTGCAGGTATTACACCCTTACAGTGAGCTGTTTTCTTCTTTTGAGTCACTGGAAAGCTGAAGGTTTGTGAAGAGGACTTGGCACAGCAACCAGTAACATCCTTCCCATTCGGAATTCTGTGTTCACAATATGCCAACTATAAATAAAAAGTTTTAACTTTTCCTTAGGTTTTGACTGCACCTGGAAGCTGTAGGAAAACTTACTAAGGAATTTTGGAAGGAATATTGTGTACCACTACTCACTTTTTTGTCCTGCTGCAAAGCTGCCAAATTGTGATATTCATAGAAGATCTTTAATGTGTAGGAGATTTTCCCTTGAAAAAGATTGAATTTGTATAAAAACCAAGCTATCATTTTGATCTTTTGAAGACATATTATACATAGTAAGGACAGCATTCCTGTTTTGTTTAGCTTCCCCCTAGATATAAATTGTTACAGCAGTAATCTAAGCATGTTCATGCTTTTTTGTTGATTATTCATTAACTATCAGGTCACTTTCTGATATGACAATAAAAATGTAGTAGGGTAAATGTATTTTACTTGCCTTTTATTATTATAGTTAGGAGGAATTCACAGACTCTAAAATCTTGATAATTTTTTGTTTGTTAACGTTTTAATAAGGCCTTTGCTGTTTGTTAAAATTCAACACTGTATTAAAATGTATTATTCCACTGTGTTCCAAGGATCAGTGTCAAGAAGATTTAGTAGTTTTCTTCTTCAGGGCTTCCTGGCATAATCTCACTCTCTTATTAAAAACAAATCTGATATGGTATTTTCTTTCCAGCAATCTTTTTGTCTTTAAAGCCCTGCAGTGTTATTATTTATCCCATTACTTTTTTTTTCTCCTTGTACTAATCTCTTCCCTCCATCCCATTTGGTTCCCTGTCTTAGTGTATGGTTCTTTCTGGCAATGGCAAAAGATTGAGTCCTTATACCCAACACTGGAGTTAAGAGTTCAGGCAGCTTGCCAGCAATATCCAAGCTAACCTTTCTCCATGTCATGGGGGGCCAGTAGCAAATCTGAGGCATGATTTTGACATCTTCTACATTATTCTCCAACACTGTTACCTTTAAGGAAGAGTTCTGTCATGAAACTCACTGCATTCATATTCAGAGAGATGAGTCTGGTGGCTCTGTAAAGTGCTGATTAAGTGGTCACCCACTAGAATTCCCAATTAGCTGCACTGAGGCACAGAGCTGGAGGACTGAAATGCAGGAGAAATGCCCAGCACTCCCCTGACCCTGCCTTGTAGGTGAAAGGAAATTAAATGCTAAGTTCAGTTGTATGTGTCAAGTGCTCTCCAGCACCACAGCTGGAGGCAGATAAATGACAGAATCCTCTGGTGCCTGTTGTCATCACAAACTGAAAACAAACCCCATCTCCATAAATTCCCTTTCCCAGAAAAATCTAGGATACTACTTCTTATTTTCTGTTGTTGGGTGGTAGACCAGGAGCTCTAGTTTCTTTGGTTTGGGGTTTTTTTGCGTTGTCTTATATCACGTGGGAATTATTCAGAAGGCCTGATGCAGCGGTTCGGCCTTGGAAGGATCCGCCCAGGCTAGCTGGCCAGCAACCGCTAGCAGCACAGGCGGCACTTATCCCGATAGCCGGGCTTCGTCTTCTGCAGCTGAAGAGGCTCCGACCGATCCGACACTGAATCGGATAGTTTGTCTTCCAAAGCCACCACCTGGTTTATGCTTGGGGGAGAAGCAATCTTGCTTATGCGTGTTTTTATCAACCCCCAAACAGTGGAACAAGCAACCAAAACTATAATAAGAACCAGAAGAACTAACAAAATAGTCTTTAAAACAGACCCCATCCAGCCCGAAAGTCCCCATCCTGAGAAGATGTCCCCCAGCCAGTCTGACGTCTCCTGCTTGATGTTGTGGACCAGATCTTGCATTCTTACTATCGCGGTCCTTGCATCCTCAGCCTTGGGCGACAGGTTCAAACAGCAGAGGCCCTCAAACTCCTCACATTTGGTGGTGGTGGAGGAGGAGCAGAAAATCTAAAGCGGCTCTATTTTGGAGAGTCGCCTTCCTTGTGATTTCCTCGTCTGATAGGAGGTCCGAAAGAGCGGTTGATGTAAAATTGGCTTGCTTAGTCACCCAACACTCTAGGCAGGCCAGTTCACCTAGAGCCTTAGCTGCACCCAAGGCAAAAACAGGGTGATGCAACTGTTTGTGGTTTTGACCAATGGTTAATTTTGTCATCACAATCAGGGTCGAGATCTGTAAGATCTCTTTTGGATTGGGTCAAATTTTGTGTGACATTTTTCGCTATCCAGTTTCTAATTTGGGTCATGTTGGGCGTAAGCAGCGACAACTGACCTATGGTGCAAGGACCTCCAATAAGGCGAGAGGGGATGCCTGCCCACACTTGGTTTCCACAAATAAAGAAAATGCCTCGGGATAGAGACAAGGGTCGGCTTCCCGCAGTAGATGCAGCATTGATCTTAGTGACCCCTCCACCCCACTGACCAGCAGTGTATTCTTTTATGGCCTGCCGCAGCACTGTGAACCGCCGCTCGGAAGGGTCGGGGGTCCAAGGGGGATTAAATTGAAAACAAAGGGAGGCATTGGTGGAACTGAGCAGGTCAAACTTGTGGGGTTCAGAACTCAAAGGTGCCAGCCCTTTGGTTCCATCCCTCCAGGATACTCTCAGGTCCGAACCCAGGGAAGAGGCAACCTTTTTGGAAATCAAAGGAACAAAAGAGGCATTAAGAGGGGAGGGCAAGTCATTAGGGGAGAGAGGGATCCCCACAAGGCAAGATGACATCGGGTCCTCTGCTGATGCTGTATCCAGGTACATGTGGTCCTGGCCAAGGGCTTGAGCAAGAGTCTGCCAGACGTTGGTCTTGGGCTGAGGGATGATCCAGGTGCCCGAAGGTGGGAAGTGGGACCCGAGTGCTGTTGCCAGCAGCAGGATGGTTATGGTGAAAGGGCCATTTGGATGGGCGTCACTGAAAGAAAACAAAGTGAGATAGTGAGCTCGGGGTTTTGGTTCTGCCCAGAGGGATAACTCAAAACTGTAAAAATCTAGGGAGAAGGGTGCAGGTTTCCGCCTCCTCCGCCAACAAGCCTCCTCTGCCTGCGCCACGCCTCCGATCTCTAATGCCTTCTTTGGCAGGAAGGGCCTGACCTGTTTTGATGGTATCCACTTGAGTCCTGAGGGAGTGGACACACAAGCGTATCCCCTCCCCCAGGTGCCCAGGTCAACAGGCCCTTCCATTTTCCACGTCTCTGGGTCCTTTACCAGGACCAGAGGCCTGGCCTTCAGCTGCAGCTGGTTGTGTTGCCCGAAGTGTCGCACAATAGGGGGATTTAGATTCTCAAAAGAACAGTTTAAAAAGTTGATGGTAAATAAGGCTTTTGCGAGACGGACACGGGGGGAATGGAACTATCCAACTTAAACAAGGGAGAGCAGAACAAACACAACATAACAGCCTGACATGTTTCCTGGCTGCCAAGCTCTGACCAGTTGCAATGATAAATCATAATTCCTGTGTTAATGCTACTGCCTTTTGATTCTGGGCAAAATCTGAGGGTTGTTTTGTGTTGGTTTTTCTGTAGGCAGTTCCAGTTATGTGTACAGGGATGTTGAATCTGGAGTAAACAAATGAGTCCCAGAAACACTGATACCAATAAAGGCACATGCTAAGGTTGATAAATGGAGAGAGGGAGAAGCCAAGACCCAACTGGAATGTCTTCCTCCCTTTTTACTGCTTGGTTTTTTCAGATTTCAGGGCACCAACAATTTGTTTTCTACAAGGGAATTGGCACAATATCTTAACAAAATTAAACTAGTTACTATGGCTGTAAGGCACCTGAATATCCAAGAAAATCAGCAATTCTCACCTATCTTCTGCCTGTTTCTGCCACACCTGACTTTGATAATGGGCTGTGGAATAAGTGGAGACTAATCTTTCTCTCTCTGCAAAGTTACAATTGTGCCTTCCCTACAATTTGCACTCCTTAATATCCTTATCCACCAAATACTCTTATGATGTAGAAGAGTGCTATTATCTCAGCCTTGCACATTGAAAAGTGGTTTGTGCAAGGTCACATGGGCAGTTAATGACTGAGCAGAGCTGAACAAGCTGTTCAAGCCCCAAGATACAGGTGTGGGTATTGTACAGCTTTTCTTAAATGAAAGGAGTCAAATGAAAATGTATTTCCAGTCAAACTGAGTAGGACAGCCTTCATTACAGAAGTAAACATTATTTCTATGTAGTTGAAACTACAGCTCAGATTACTGTATGATGGACCCTTTCATACTGTTATAGGATTGGTGGAAAGTGATACCAAAACTGCGTGTCACCAAAATTTCCTTATGAACAGCAGCAATCCATTTTAAGTAGAATATAAAATATTGCCAATGGTCTTGGCAGGTCTGTAGGTATATATTTAGAATATTAGGTATAATATTGACTTCTTCCTTACCAAAAGCTTCTTGATCCCTTTTTGACAATCATTAGTGCATCAGTAGCTGGCCATTGCAGACAGCCTCTGCAATGGTTTACACTTGTTTTACTTATGAAGCTCATGAGGGATCTTTTGGTCCCTTTAAACTAGAATTTGCAGATATTTTTCTTGTTTGGCATAGGTTTCAGTTATCTTTGTTAGAATCATGGATTTCAGGTGCATTTCTGTTGGAATTAGTTTGATTTAGGTCACCATTTTTTAGTTACCTTGGATGCTGTAATTGTCGAATTTACACAAATAACATATTTTTAAAAATACGCTTAATGTTTAGATTGTTCTGTAGCAACAATCAGATTGTGTGGTAAAAATTATGGTGCTTCAGTCTGCTTTGCAAAATGAAGGTAATTAAATTCAGCTCTATTTTTCAGTGTCAATTTAGTGTTACTGCAGTGTCATTTGTATCACCATTTGAGAACTGCTTGTTCCAGAAAACCTCTGCATGTAAAAATAATTGTGAAATAACTCAGGGTATCTGCTTAATTTCACCAGGAATCTGAATGAGTTTTAAAATTTTTGTCAACTGTGAGCATTATCTGAAAAACAAAATTCTTGAAGTGCCATTGAGATTCTCTTTTTAGAAACCCTTCTTGGGTTTAGCTGACAAATTATGACAGATGAAATATGATATGTCAACCGGCAACTTTCTTCCCTTCCCTAGGTAGCTTGTGGTTATCCTTACAAAAATCAGCGCTGGGCACTGGCTGCCATCCAGTCATGCTTGAAAACCTAGGAAATAGAAAATAACTGCCATGGTGCAGTTGAATTATTCTGATGGCTTGTTTTGATTTTGCTGAAGAAAGAGATGAGTCAGAGATAGCTTTGAGGCTGCAAATTTCAAAAAGACTACAATAAATTCAAGTAAAGTTGAAAACATACAAGGTCTGTTTTCCTTACATGGTACAGCTGGCGTAGTGTGCTCCAGGGATACTTTCAGAATCCATTTCAGGTGACATGTGAAAAATCACAAGTGATGACTTAAATACACAAAGGGATTTTTTGTTATGTATAAATAAAATAGTATGTATTAACAGTGAAAATTCTTGCTTTCCAGCCTCATGGTTACAATAACTACAGACTCCTAGATCACAAAATACTTGACCAAGAGAATGTTGTCAGGAAGGCTCAGTGTTATTTCCCTAGGTTTGGAATTCAGCACTAGGTTCATTGTTGTGTTCCACAAGTTAGCTACAACAAGCATTGTTGCTTCCACATCTCTGGTTTTTTAGACATGACTAAATGCCTCAAGATAGTAAAGTTCCTGATGAAAAAAGCTTGTTTCTCTTTGAGCTCAGGCATTTGGAAAAGCTGTTGCTGGTAGCCTTGTAAAAGCAATTCAGATCCCTAGCACGAGCAGTCTGACACTGGAAAGCCCTACTTACACGAGGCTAAGCAAACTCCTCTGTCTCTGGTCAGGAGATTAAACTCACTGGTGTCAAAGCATTTCAGAACTGTGAGCAGATTTCTTACTATTTTTTCTTTCTCTCACAGTTGTCTCAATTTGTGAGATACTTGCATTATTTTTCTTTACAATTTACTCAGTGTTCCATGTGATTATATTTAAGCAAGCTGAAAATCAAGTTTAAAATTTTGTATTACTCTTCTAATATTTTGTTCCACACAGGATAATAAGAAATATATATTGTATAATAAATATTGATTTTTAGAAAAAATCAGACTAGATTAAAATTTTTAAACAGTAAAATAAACTTTATTTAAATGAATTAATTTTTTAAGTCCCTACAATGGATTTAAAACAGAAGCTGTAAGAAACTGAATTTCATCTGAGTGGTAGAACTAACTGAGTATAAATAATGAAAATTAAATCTGTTCAAGAGTGCAAATCTAAACCCATTTTCCATCTACATCTTCAGTTGAGTTGTGCAGGGATCATCGAGCTGCTATTTGCAAAGTTACGGCTGTTCTGTTAGAATACAAATTCAGGCCATCTGTAGCTTGTTTGAGGGAGTTACTTGTGCAAGTTAGGCTTTCCTGTGCTGTGAACAGTGTGAGAAATTGAACTGAGAGGGAATTATCCATTCAGTATTTCTTCAGTTTTTCACTGGAATCAGCAGGATATCACTCCTTTAGGAAAAGAAACATATATAAGGCTTTCTGATTGTTAAAAAAACACTATTTCTGGTTTTCTACAAACCAGATTTGTTACTAACATATATCTAATTTGTTACAAACCTATATTTCTGGTGCCTGGAAAGACCTGTATGATGGGAGGCATTTTTGATACTATAGTGTTGTTTATTAATTATCTCAGACATTTGTGTTTTGCTTTCTCATTAGTGTATGACATCCAGTACAGCAGCTAAGAATGTGGTGTTACAGTTGAACTGCATTGAATGTTTGTGTCTATTTCTGTCCAGTTTAGCTGCATAGAAACCGAGGTGGGGACATGCATCATGTGCATATTTACACACACAAGCCATCAGACACTCCCTGTGTGGTGTTTTGTGTGCAGCACGTCCTTAGCCCATGGAGCACTTGAGTTTAAATGGGAGCTCGGGGGTTGTGACAGCCTGACAACTGTCAAATGGCACTCTTGAAAACTATTGGGTTAAGATTGTTTCAGACCTTCTTAAATTTAATACCAGACTTTAGACAAATGCTTTCATAACAGGGAAGAAAGGGATACATGATGGCCTAAATCTTTCTATAAAATTATATGTTTCTCAGAGGATAGCTGTAATTGAATTATAGAATGCCTTGAGAGTATCCTTGTCGGTGGTTAGAGAGATATGAAGGGAAGCAGAGAGACTCTTTCACAAACTAAATGTGGAAGAGACACCCTATAATTCAGCTGTATAAAACCCCCAGCAATCATGTAATTATACTATAAATGTGGTTTGGGAGGAATGAAAAGCAGCATTTATTTAAAACATTAAGAAAAATTACTTCATTGTATGAGACATGTATTTTCTCTGTGTTTTATTCTATTAAGTCTTTCTTGTCTGCCCAGCTAACACCCTTCCCTCCATTGCCACAATGCACTTGTGTGTGGGTATCAGCCTTCTAAAGTGCAGGGAGGAGACACAGTTTGGGAGCTGTAGTAGAAGTCAAACTCCAAAAGGAGAATGATGCTAACAGAACTACCTCTATTTCTGCCACAGACAACAGAGTTGGAGTTTTCTGTTTATAAGATTTTGAACAGCCAGCTAAAGAGAAAACTGGGAAGTTGATCCAAACTCTTCACTTGTGTAATATAAGTGAATTGTCAGAAAGGCAAGGGGAATTATTTGTGGATATTTTGTATTAAAAGTCACTTGAAGAATTGTTCCCTATTGTAGAATTTTAGCCAAAATTATTTTGTGAAAAGGGAGCAAGAGAAATATTAGTTATAATTATTACCATTGTAACTGGCAACAGGGGGTCAAGGTGATTGTTACATTAAACTCAAGATGTCAGTAAACAAATAAATTGACAGTATTTACAATTTATATAGGGACAACATTTACTCTTAAGATTTGGAGGTAGCTTAGCATATTAACAGAGTTCTTAGAGCAGTTTAAATATCCCCGGAATATCTTATGTGAACTGTCACCAGAGCAAGTGACTGGCTGAGCTTTGTGTTGGATTGCACCTGCCCTTTCCAAACCCCACTTTTTGGGTTTCTTTAATGGGCACTCTAGGTGTCTTACAATTCCAACATCCAGAAGCTGTCAATGGTGGATGAAGCTTTGCAGCCTCACTGTAGAAATATGAAAAATATTTTGTTTAGTTGATGGAAATATGGAAGAGCTTTTCCAAGCCCACACAGAGGGATTGTCCCGGTGCGAGAACAGATGACCCCTTTCTTTTGCTTGATCATGTAAAACTTCCTTCTGTAGCCTTGTACAGACCAGAATTCTGATGATATTTTTGGAAGAGATCAAGCTGTGGATTTTGAGTGGAAGGGTTTTTGTTTGGTTTTCAGTTTAACGCAGCATTAGGAGGGTTGTTACTCTGTAATACATACAGTATTATGGCCTTACCAAAAGGAGATTGGAAATTAGATCCGTATTTTTATCTTTGCAATCTCATTGCCATGCAAACAGTACTAAAGCTGTAAGAAAGCAGCTGAGCTAGTGATCTCATTTAGCAGCCCAGACAGCTAACCTGCACAGAAGGGAAATTGTCAGTAAAAACAGACTGGAGGCTGGTAGTGTTCCAGGGGATGTGATACCCCAGCTTCAGGGGCTGGAACACCTCTGGGGTTGTTCTAATGGAAAAGTCTCAAGATTTCTACAACAGATATGCATGTGTTAGCCTGAATGCATTACTGGGTTTGCTATAGAGAGGCATCAAATTACATGTTATGTGTAACAAAAGGTCTGTGTTCTTAAAAGAATACATTTTTGGAGAAAGGAGAAGGAACATTTGTGAAAGAACCAAATACCATGTGACTTTTTAGCAACTGACTTCCACTGTCTTTTTCTATTTTCTCTCTGAAAAATTATGGTTAAAAGCTACTTAATAGCTCAATACTACATTGATTTTTAAATCAGTTTTCTTATTAGGCTTAGATTTTGGAAGGGGAGTGGGGACATTTTAGGGAGAAGTCTAAAGTGCATGCTAGCTTTGTACAGTCATAGAAATTTCAGATTGCTGGTACAAACCAAGAGATCATGGCACCTAAAGAAATGTAGAAATTCAATGAAGATGGAGCAGATCAAAACTCTTTTAGGATATGGATCTCTGAATGAGCTCAGGAATGCAGCACCCTCAGTGTGGAGGCACTCGATGGAAACACCCTGAGGGATGCCAGGCCCTCGGTGTTGTGTGTATGGACTGGTGCAGAGGCTCAGATGTTGCAATATTATTTTATATCCAAATATGAGTGGCTTATGCCACACCAGGAGAATAAATGAAGGGCTAGAGCTCACTCAATCATCATGGCTAATTAGTACTTCATTGCTAATTTGTACTTTGCAGTTAAGAGTGGAGGCTGCTGGGTGTGACTTGATGCTCTTAAGTGAGCAGTGATGAGTGGCCAGGGGTGAGACTGGCCCTGCTTCTGAGAGATCTGAGTAGCTGAAATGAAAATATCCCACACTAACCAGGATTTGAATCCTGGGAATGAAGAGGTAGAGGAAAAACCTGAAGATGCCATATGCATTTCCAGGTGAAGCTATGTGAAATACACGGTGCTTTAAACAGGACTTTCTTTTCAGTGAATAAAGAGTTGTTAGAGTGTTGGTTTTGGTTTTGTTGTGTTTTGGGGGTTTTTTTGCAGTAACATCCCTGAAGTTTTCTTCTGTTGATATATAATGTTATTTCCAGAGTCTTTCAGATCCCCGAAACAGGTTGTTCATTTGTTTGTTTTTTTGTTTTCCTTGCTTTTTGCCACCTGAATTCTCTGTAGGACACAGATGACATATGACTGAAGAGTTTTAGAGAGCTCCTTGACTTTATTTTAAAATAATGATAAATGGGTTCAGACTGATTTTTTTATTTTTTTCTTTTCCCTGCAAACTTGACAATGACTACAAAATAACAGTATTTTTTTTTAGGTTTTCTTCTTTTGCAACACTAGCTGTTGTGTGTCCATAAAATGTTGAGATGAAGATATTGATGCCACCTACCAAGCCACCTTCTCAGAATCTTTGTACTGCTTACAACCTAGATTTTTTTTTTTTTTTTGCATTTACCATGAGCCCTCCACACTGAGATACCACATTTATATGCTTTATGTGAGACCCCTCTGCAACTCAAAGATGAGCATGGCTGTTGCAATCTGCTCTCAGAATTGCATCTAAGCCATTGATTTCTCTCTGGCTTGTGTCTTAAATACATTATTGATGTGCACCATCATCTTCAAATCGCTGCAGATGCTTGCACTGTGCACCTGGAGCTGGCATATGTCTTTATTTACTGGTGTAGTAAGAAGGGGAAGATATTAGGATTTTGTTTCTCTTTGGAAAATATGGACTTGAGAGGCTAAGCAAGGTTTGTTCTTCAGCTAAGAACAGCTTCTAAACCTTGTCATTGACCTTACTTTTGAACTTTTTATAGCTGTGTATCCTAATTTTTCATCTTCCTTTTTTAACTTGAACAGAAAATTCTTTTGAATTACTGGTCAAAATTTCTAATTATGGAGCTTTGGGGATGAATATTTATTTTTAACCACATCTTACTGTAGATTCTGTTCTCTGCAATGTATCTCATGGCTCAAAAACTAGTAGTAAATGTAAAACAATGTAATCAAGCATTTCCTGCTTTGGGCTCTTATATTTGATAAGCTTCTTTGGCAATCCAGTTTATATTAAAATCTGCAACATGCACTTAAGTGTGTTCTTATTTGAACCCTGAAAGCTGGCTTTTTGTGCTTGCCTGAATGTTACATGTTAAATGGATAAGAGGTTTTAGAGATTCTTTTATTTCTGTCATTCTTGTATGTTTATTCTTGTTTTGTTTAATCCCAGTGAACTCAGTACTTGAGTATGCCTGTTGTTTTTGAATGTGCAGGTTTGGGGAAATTTCAATGATCTTCACTGGAAAGGCTGTTTCAGAGAAGAGGAAATTGCAAGCCTAATGACTTAACAATACAAAGAAAAGTTTTTATGTTCTAGATTGACAAAGCGTGGTGGATTCAGATATACTTAGAAGAAACTGAAAAGAGTGAAGTGCTTATTGAAATTACTGTCTTAAGGAAAGAGCCCTAAATTGTTTTGTAACTGTAATTCACCAGAAATAATTTTGTACTCTGAACTCACAGAAGGCTTCAGCTTCATCGTGCTCAGGGTTTCTATGGTAAAATGTTACTGCAGTTGACATAATGATGAAGAGAGCTATTCTGGCCTGTTTTAAAGATGCAGATTTTGAATTTTCAGTAGCAATTAATACAGATCAGCAGTGGCCACAGGCTCTTAAAGGATCAGTGAGAGAGAAATGACTTAGTTTCCCTTGTGGTAATATACACAGAAAGAAAAAAAAAAATATATATGAATTTTAATGAGGGTTTTCATTTGTAATAGATCAGAGAAGCTTTATGAAAAGGATTAATACCAAAGGAGATAATATTAGTCATTGTTGCTGAAAATTTTACTATCAGGCATTTTGCTCATTGAAAACAAAACCCAACCCGCGGAGGTGCTGGTGTGCAGTGATGTGACAAATTCAGCGTCGAGTGTGACTGAACCCAGGGATGAGCTCAGTGACTGATGAGTCTGAGAGCGCCGTGCTGGCTGCCTGAGCAAGGGGGACAGGGGGTTAAAGCAGTTCATCCATAATTCATTGCAGGAAAATGAATTTGCCAGAGCATTCAGTGTTTATATATAACAGCACATGTGATAACAGACTTCTAAGCTGAAGCTGAGCCTTTCAACATTTTTTGCTGAAGATCCCAAGAGATATTTCATTTACTTTGTCCTTTATAGATACTCTAAATGAGAGTAAGTATGGGATTCATATTCTGTATCTTGGTTTCCAAAACAGACAGGTATGAGCTCTGAAATTCACATCTGGATGGAAATTTGCCATCATCTGTTAGATGTATAGTCTAAACTTCCATTTAACTTCTTATTTGCTTTTTGGGGAGTCTTGTGTAAAGTTTATGGCTCAATGGAGAAGTGAATCAGCTCGTAATGATTAATAGTCCAGTAGATCAATAAATAAGAAGCCTCACTTGATTGTACCAGATGAGACATCCACATGGTATTCAAAACCTGAAGGGTATTTATTTTAATAATTTTAATTGCCCATTTCTGAGACTATTACTTACACTATAAACAGCTTAACTTTAGCATTACAGGAGAAGGCTTAGCTTTAGCTTCATGCCACATCACTCAGCATATTTAATGATTCCCTTTGTATTTCAATTTTTTAATGCAGCTTAATATTTTTATTTTGTTTTCCAGTTTAGGGATACGGGAGCAGTGACATATTCATTAAATTGTCCAGGGTACTAGTGAGGTTTTCCTGTTGAGTTAATGAATTTATTTTAGATCCCAGTTGTGTGTATGATGCAATGAATGAATTGCCTGGCATTTGTCTACAGTGATATTAATCTGAATATACTGACAGCTTCCCGCTCCTCCAGATGTACTGTATACCATGTCCATAAAAGTATTTCTGTTTCCAAAAACGTCTGCTCTTGTGAGCATAAACCAGCAAATACATTCATAGGTTGCTTTTATCTTAATAATGAAGTTTTGAGTTGAGGATTTTTTTCTGAAATACATGGACGTAACAAATACTTTGAGAAATGCCCAAGTAGAAAACAGAAGATCAAGATGTATTTTCATGTCAGCAAGAAAGCTGTAGGTCTAAAGATGAGTGTGTGTCCACTAAAAATGGAGTCAGTATCTGGGTTTATGTTTAGCATCCACAATAACTCAATTAAAACAGATTTTATAATCATAGAAAAGGAAGGTGAGAGCATTATCATATCTGTAAGAAATTTTTATCTGTGTGGAAGCTAATTCTGTGAATGAAATGGGTCTAGTTTGTATGATATTTTAGTTTTTTTAAAAAGGTAACTTTAGTTTCTGCAGTAGCCTTCATGCTTTAAAGAACTGAAAGAGCTTAAAGGAAGACCAACAAATTTGGCATTTTTCCTTCATCTGAAGTACACTATTTGATATTTTAACTGCAGGTGAAAGGTTACTTTTTACTTTTTGTATTCTTTGGTAAAATAAGCTGACTGAGCAGCTAGAGATGTGGGGTGAAATCTGTCAATTTTCATGAACATTTTTTAAAAAATATAAAAGAATATTCTTATGTATTTTGTTACACTATTCTCCAAATGTGGGGGAAAAAAGAGTGTATGCCCCTTGCCCTCTTTGTATTCTTAATGACAAAGGCCAAGATCGTGAGCTTAGAAAAGTAACTGCTTCTTCAAATCAGGAAACTGAGAGTTAAAATTAAATTGTTTGATGCCTAAATTTAATAGGTGCTGACTTTTCTGGTGCTTTTCATGAAAGGTTTCCTGCCCTGTCTGAAATTAGGCTGGCTTTAGTGATTTATAGAAAATACACTATGTTGCTAAGTGATGAGACTAAGAGAACTAGAACCATCCCTTTGAACCAGTCCCCACTGGTAATAAGGAATCATGAGGAATGCAGAAACTGTGAATGGTTGTGGCGTGGCCAAGCATCAATGCCTGTGGCTGAAATCTGCCCTCAGTTGTAGGGCTGACGTTTGCATTTTCTTCAGTGTTTCATCTTTGCCTGAGCCTGGGTTCAGATTCAGTCTCTAGTTTTGATTTCAGCTAAATATTACAAAATTGGGGGTTGGGATGTCTTTATGCTTACACGAGATAAGCACCACTTTGGCTTCAGTGCCATTTGTGTGTTGTTGCTTGAGTCTATATTGTTGTGAATACAAATGGAGAGGCTGTGTCTTTGTCAGTCCTCTGAGGAGAGGTTTGCACTGCTGAGATTGCCTTTTGCATCCCTACTTTGTGTGTGCCTTCAAAAAGGACTTAAATGACTTCAGTACAGTTCTTTGGATCCTTGCCATCTCTCTGATCCACAATGCTAAATGCTGTAGGGAAGTCTAGGAGGATGGGCACAGATGTCTGCTTACTATTCATCACTGGAGAGAGTTGTGCATCACTGTTGTTGAGGCTATTTCTTTCTTCATGCCTTGAGCAGAATCTTGACCTTACCAGGGTCTAGGAGAGTGGCTGGGCAGCCTCATGACCAGGCTGTGGCTGCACCGTGGCTTTCTGAACAGCAGCCTGCTGTCAGGCACTAGTTAGAAACACTCAGAATACCTTGATACTGTCTCCATTTTCACTTTGTGCTGAAAAACAAGGGAGAGGTTTGCCCCTGCTCCTGTCTATTTGAGGCAGTGATATTTCAGTCATGAGAGACAAGGCAGTCATTACTCTTCCATCAGCTTGAAGATGCATTGATCGTGTTCAGATGATTTTTTTTTTTTTTTTTTGGATGTGGAGAGGTTCTGTGCTTTTGAGAAGCTTTTTTTCAAATTTTTTGTAATCACTGGATTTCAGCTGCAGCTCTCCATTGCACAAGGACAGGTTGAGTTGGGAGGGAATTGAGGTACTGTGGCTCTGCCATCCTTTTCAGACACCACAATGGTGAGATCTTAGGGGCAGCCTTTAATTCACCCAGGTCCTGTGAAACCCAGGCCAGGTTGTCACTCTGGAGCCTGAAAATCTCTTTATTCTCAGTATGTGTGCTTCAGAGCAGCTGGATGATCAAATTACAGTGAGGCAGGCCTGGAGCATCTTTCAAACCTGCATTCTCTTGAATGGAGAGTAAAAAGGGGTGGATGTTAAATCTTACTTTTGCTTGTCTAAACTAAGCTGGTTGTTAACTAGGAACAAGGCTGTCTGGGTGGGGAGAGTGAATAAGAGGAGAATTCTGAACTTATGGATGGTGGTTTCATTTTGTGTGCTCTGTTGTAGCTCTTTTGCTCTGTGGCAGCAAACAGCAATCACATTTCCAGTCCGGTGGTACCTGGAAGTCAACTGTGCCTCTGGGATCCTTCTGTGTGAAAGGGCCCATATAAATGTAAGGCAATGATATTATCTTTATTGTCAATTAAACTTTTAGTGCCTTTGACAATCTGGCATGCAAGGTGCATCAAATGAAGTCTAGCTGTGATTATTTCTAAACACCATGTAAAAGCAGACCTTGCTATCCTAATCAAATTGAAAAGGACTAAGAGGGCAAGTCAGTTATGTCAGCATGGAATCACTTCAGCATATTAGAAACTGCACAGAAATACTGCTTCTTTCTTTTTTGTCAACACCCCCGCTCCCCCTTCCCCTCAAAAGATTTGGCTCTGCAAAATCTGAGCTGCCACATCCTTTAACTCCAGAGAGTTACTATAGCAGGATTGTTGATGGCATTTTTGTAAGGGATTCATACTGGAGTTAGCAGTGGAAATACTGTGTGCTGTTGCAAGATATACTCATTTTTATAGAGTAATTCTGTTCCTCCCCCCACCCCCCAGGATGTGTTATTTTAGGATGATTATACTTCACACTGCTATTTCTGTTCAAGGTATGATAATTAATGTTCTATTTCCAGACCTGTTCTCTATGCCTGCCCTTGCACATATACATGTGAGTGTTATATGCATATTTTTAGGACTTCTGTGTATTTTACATGATCATTGTCTATGTCACACTTTGTTAGAAGCATTCAGAAAGCACACTTTGTGCTTTCTGCAACATTAATATATTTAGTATAAACTAACTTAATTTACTGGGTGTATTGTCCTTCCTCTTTAGTTTTAAAAGGAGGGAGGTGTTTTTACCCACTGTTAAGTAAAACTGCCTTTGCAGTCAGAAATGGCTGTGCATCAGTGAGGGATGAAGCATTTCAGAGGTGGATGGCAAGGCTTTTGGAGGAAAACAGATTTCACATTTTTCAGTGGAGCCAAGGTGTATTAACTAGAATTGTTTTGCCAGGGCTTCCCGTTGGGGGATGTTTCTTCTATACTTCATAATACGATATTTTTGAAGAAATTTTTCAATTTTTCTCTTCATTAAGTCAGCCTAAAAATGGCAATGCAAATCAGGATTTTTCCCTCCAAGGATGCCAGATTCTGTTAGGGATTTCTGTATTTCTCAACTACCTAACAACTTTTATGTCTACAAAATCAACACCAGACTTGCAGGGTTGTTTTCCCCATCTTCTCCCCCCTAAAATGTGTGGGCAGCCTGCAGAAATGGAGGCACACCAGATATGATCAGTTCCTGGAACACTCTGGGAAAAAAAAAAAAAAGACAGAAAAGCTCAATCTACTAAGCTTTTCCTGCTTTTTTTTTTTTTTTTGAGTGTAAATTACTGCCATTTTTGTTTCTAGAAGAACTCTCAGGAGCATCTTCAGGTAGATTGCCTATAAAGAGCTGTCCAATGATACAATAATTTTTACATTTTCAGATAACTAAAAACTAGAAAGCAACAGCTAGCATTTGAGACATTGTGTAGGTTTCTAGCACACTTAAACTTCAGATTCTTCTGTAAACTAATGAGCAGATTACAGTCAGCACATGCATGTGGTTCTTTGTGAAGATTTTGTCTATAGGCATATTTTTATTTGATCTATGATGCTGATGAATTACATTTTGAGCTTTTCTGCATAGATACTGGCAATCTTTTTTCTACTTCTATCACTGGGTTATGATAATTATTATTCTGCAGGGAAGAACTTAAACAGAGAGGATGGGGTAAATAGTTCCAAACATATGGTGAATTTAGTAGGCTTTTATGAATGATAAACCTGTTAGGGTTACCTTAATAAGTAGTTACTGCATGTTTTTCATAAATCACCCCTAACAGCTCTCTGGGAAGGTGTAAATAGATATGTTGATCTGCCTATGCTGTGAGGGTGAGATAGATGAACAGAACACAAATGTGTCTGTGTAAGGAAAATGTACATGAGTCTCATCCTGCATACTGATTCTTGGCACAGTGTTTTGCCCAGGAGGCAGTAAATAAACAAATGGCCAGCCTAAAACTGTATAAATCTGAATTGATTCCACAAGGAATAGGAGGAATTTTGCAGCCTTTTTGACTGCAAGAAATCCCATGGTTTCCCTATGACAAATGTATTTTCCCAAAGCTTACTGCAGTACCAAGGCTGTGTGTTTGCCTTCACAAAGTAGCGTGGATTGCAGTCCTAGAGACATCATTTTTCATCATCTGCAAACATGAAAATAACTTCAGTAAGCACAGCAGCCTGATTTACTGTTATTGAAATGCTGCCATCTCAGGATGTGCATCATGTATAGCCATGTTTAAAATACAAGTGAATAAGTAGAAAGCAGAGAGAGAGGAAAAAATTTAAATCTGGAAGTGCTTGTTTTTTTTAAATAAACCAAATATTTCCCACCAGCTGGAATATAACTGACAAGATAAGTAATGACTGCTTTTTAAATCTAACTATTGCTGCTGCATATACATATGCATATTTTGAGTTCAGTTTGTTTAACCTGGAGATGCTTACATTGTTCTAGCAATAAAAACATATTCAGTTTGTTTATTCATATTCTCTTAGAATAACACTGCTATTCCCATGGAAGTTTGGTGGCACTGCCAAGATGGTGCTTCCCATAAGAATAACTGTGCTGTGTCTACGTGTGTGTCTTGAGACAAAACAGTATTTATGTGCCTAGATTTATAAAAGAGTTTGTGCAATTTTTAGATATTAGTCCTGATTGACTTTAACTCTCCTCAAAACACTTGGAATAGTTTAAATTATGATATCACTTTGAATGTTATCCGAGTAATCTGTAAATTGCTTTTATGATATCTGAACCCTACCCAGCATGTGACATTGCTGTTAAACTGAAAATTCATGGAACATCCAAAGAGCAGTAACACAGGAAGCCTTCTCTGGGCAGCTGTAACCATGGTACCTGAAATATTGTCCAACATAACCTTTTTGATGCCTTTTTTCCCCCACCAGAAAGAGCTTTTATCAAAATTCCTACAGCTTTCCTGTTGCATTGACACCCAAATTCATTTCTTATCAGTTGGGAATACACAGTTGGATTTTTCTTTAGTTAAAAAAAAAGCTCCTGCTGAAAATGGAGATGAATGTTCTTCAGAAAATAACAAAAGTCTGTCTGTGTGTTTTGTGCTGCTATCTCATTGTATAATCCTGCCTCTTTGAAGGTTTAGCTTTTCTCTGTAGACTAACAGTGTATATAGAATGTAGGTTTAGTAGCACTAGGCCTTCCAGAGCTATTCTTGTTCGGTGTGATAGAAGCTTACAAAAACATATTTGGAAAGTGAATTAATTATTCCATTGTGCTTTGAGCTGCTGTGAAGATTCCTCAGCGTTAACAGAGCTCTGGTTTCACTGACTGGTGAGCACAATGGGATCTGCCAGGGGACGCCTGCTCGTGGCTCTCGCTCAGGATGGGGCAGGAGGGGCAGGTTCTGGTTCTCATTGCCTGTGGCAGCTCCTCTGACCTCGAGTGCATCTCATATCCTGACAGGAGCTCAGGAGCTTCTGTGAAGTAGCAATTTTAGATCACCAACCAGAATCCTTTTTCCTCCTGCACATGTCCAGCATGTTCAGGATGTGAGCCTCAACATAAGACACACTAAATAGATCGCCATGTTTAGAGTTTCATGTTCAAAAATGGGAGTTTTTCTGCTGCACATTGTGATATAAAGTTAGTTTGTGATGACAAACAAGCAAAAGGTTCAATGCCCCTAAAATTCCCTAAGTGCCCTTGCAGCCATGTGGGCCTCACAAGGAGCAAGAGCAATTCCTCAGTCTTCCTGAAAAATCTATTGGTCCCCAAGGAGCAACCATGGTATCATATTGATCATACACCAAATGTACACATCAGCCTCCTGATCCAACTAGCACAGTTTGCAGTCTGTCAGGAAGAATTACTAAAATAATTTTAAATATCCTGTTAATCCATACATATGTTCAATAAGAAGCACACAAAGTAAATTGGTTTTACGTTGTTGGAAAATGGTGTCAGTTGACATTTAAAACAAAATGAAGCAATATGGGCAAAATGTACTAGAGTGGTACAGAAATTGTCTGGGCACATGCACGTACATAAACATGTGCTTCATATGTTACACATAACAGTGTTGCCACCTATTGATAGAAATTTAAACTTCATGTAGATGTTTATAATATATTTTCCCAAACACAGTGAGGGTCTTTTCTTTCTGATGAGACTGGCATGAACAATGTGTATTATTTGTGGTAGAATAGGTCTTACAGGCTTTGATAATACCATGGTGTTATAAAGTAATGGGTGCTGTTCAGAAACCAACAAAGGATAAATGTTATCAAAGGAATCTAAAGCTGCTGATGCTTTTATATTACTTAGATGTGTGATCCCATTGTCAGTGGCAGTTCTTTGATGAACGGAGGAGTCAGTGTGTCTGGTCTGCACATTTCAAGTTTATCTCTAATTTTCATGGGGATAGAATGAACAGTGGAAAATTAAGGCAATATTTATATATTTACAACTGCATAAACTGTTTTTCAAAAATATGCTCAATATCACGGAGCTCCCTCTTGGTTGTACTGGAGAGGTGACACATTTTTATTTAGAAATTAAACATATGCTTGTTGGCATTAAATTTGTTACTTGTGGTGAAATATGAATATTATTGGAGAATAAAAAGCTGTCTAGTTTACAGTTTTTTGTTTAGACAACTGTTTTGTTCTAAAGAAAAATGGGTTTGTTCTTGTCTTAGAGGACAAGTGAAAATGAATTAGAAGTTGTCCAATATATGTTCAGAGTATTTCCATGGAAAACTAATGGATAAATGTGAGTGCTGCTTTATAGCTGGGGAAAAACATTGACTAATGAAATATAGTTAGCATAGCCATAAAGTCACATATACATGTGTTCAGTTGGGTGTCATTCTTTCAAGCAATCAACATTTGTTCTAAATTAGGGTTCTTTTCAGTATTTATCAGTATTAGCTCATGGATAAACTCTCATATTATGGAGGTGTGCAGTAAAATGGATGAGCATGTTTTATCTTCCATGACAAACACAGTTGAATTTCCTGCGTATTGCTTTGCTGCAAATGAATCCAGCCTGGGATGCCTTGGCTGAGGGTGCTGTTCTGCAGAGGGCTGAGGGAAATCTTGGGGCTACTGCAGAAGAGTTCCTGTCACTCCTTTTTCCTTTTCCTCTTTCCTGGAACTGCAGAAGGGTCTGGAGCACAAATCTGATGAGGAGCAGCTGAGGGAACTGCAGGGATTCAGGCTGGAGAAAAGCAGGCTCAGAGAGAACTTTATTGCTCTTCACAGCTGCTGACAGGAGCATGGAGCCAGGTGGAATTTGGTTTCTTCACCCAAGAAATAAATAATGGGACAGGAGGTCTGAAGTGGCACCAGTGAGGGTTTAAATTGGATATTAGGAAAAATTCTTAACTGAAATGATGGTCAGTCATTGAAATAGGCTGCCCAGGGAAATTATGGAATCACAGTCCTTAGAAGTGTTCAAAAAATGCATAGATGTGGCATTTGCGGACATGGTTTAGTGGTGAACATGTCAGTGTTGGGTTAATGGATGGACTGGATGATTTGAGAGCTTTTTCCAGCCTTAACAATGCTGTGATTCAGATGAAGCAGGAATAGAAATTACCCTCTGTTGCAGACTGTGAGGGCTGAAATTTGGAGCATTATCCCATGTTCCAAATGTTCACTTTGGCTGGGAGTAAACAAGAAGACACTGCATGTTAAGCTGCAGGAAAATAAGAGAAGATTATTCAGAGGTGTAGAAAGCCAAACAGGGATCACGATCTTAGAAAAGGTTCATACTTAAAAATTCAGGGATCTGTAGTTTTATGTATTTATTGTAAAATAAATAGAAACGTAAGTTTGGACTACTGAGGTGGCTCTGAAACTTTACAGCAAATGCCATGTATTAATGGCTTATTATTTGTGAAAGTGCACTTTCTTAGCTGCAAACCAAGTTGAATTCCACGTCAGACTTTTAATTTCTCCTTGTAGTTGTGAAGAATATGTCCTTAGCTATCTCTCATTTGTCAGGAGTTGATAGGAAACATCTGCACAACTTGTTCAATCTGTTAACTGTATGTGTTCATCCAAGCTTAACTGACAAGTAAAATGTACCAAATAATATTGGACTATGGGGATGACCTTTGCTAATAAGGCAGTTACATCATCCCTGATGTGAACCAAGCCACTTCTAATGAAGTAGTGGTTTGAAATGGCTCTGTGCTATTTAGTCCCATTACTCTCAGGATAGATAAAGGAGAAGGCGTATTTTCTTGAAATATATTGAATATTTTCTTGAAAATGTTACATAAAAGGTAATTCAAGGAATAGGTAATATGGGAAGAATTTTTTGATGGGCACTAATGTTATTTTTAAATGCAGCCTTGATAGCTCACTTAAAGATCTTGGTTAAATATCATATTAGATGTAGCAGGGATGCTTGTTTCCTTTGCCAAAATGATAGGTTTAGTGTCTTGCAAGGAAGTATTTTATAGAAATGCTTTGTATTGAGTTATCTGTCTCTGGATTAAGCACACCAAGCTGCTGGAAAACACTGTGGTAGTCCAGAGTTCACAACCTTAATCTGATTAGGCTTTTCTGATTATTAACTTGGAGTCCTTCATTTATTTATTTTAAATCCAGGAGACCTTAACTTCTCAGGAATCTGTGCATCTCTGCTGAGATCAACCTAATCCTGCTAAAAGAACTCTGAATTACAAAATCTAAACCAACTGTGGAGTTCACTGCTTAATGTGGCTTAATCAGAAATATCTTTAATGGGTTGGGAATATAAAGGTCTGGATGCTGAACTGGAAAACCTGACAGTCAGGAGTGCTGTTCTTTATTTCTTCAGTTTATGCTTTTAGAAAAAGTACAGACCTGAGAAAAAGGACCACATGATACAGGCTGTGCAGTACCAATATCCCCACATTGCTGACCTTGTCAGTGGAAATTGGCAGTGAAATTTCTTCATATTTTGCTATCATTACTCAGGCTTTTTCACAATCAATCCATATTTTCTGAGCAGGATACTTCTCTTGGGCAGAATGCTTCACTTTTTTCATGAATGTTTCATGTGTCAGATGACTTTTCAGAAATATGTTTATAATTGCCTTTTTTTTTGTTTAATTTGAGTATTAGCATCCATTAGCTAAAATCCAAACTAATATTTTTCAGTTCAGCCACACAGATTCAGATATGTTGCTTTCTTACTGTGTCATTGCAGGAAATGCACACATTTATCCTAATGGGGTACTTTTATTATGAACATCACTATCTCTGGCAGATCTGTTTCCTATTTTCATGTGCTACTGAAAATGTGTTCTGTGTTAAGTTTGGGTTGTTTGTTTTGCTGTAAAAAGTCATTTGATCATTATTAAACATTCATTGAGCATTTCTCATAACCATTTGACTTGGAAAATGATGATCAGACTAGATTAGCAAGTTGAAATTTGGTAGATAAACACATGGTACTCATTAATTTAAGTCTTTAACTTTCAGTAAATATGATAATGTTGATTACATTCCAAATTCAGCCAAGATATTTATGATATAAGAATTCAATTTCTCATGTTTTCTTTTATGTTTAAACTCATCAGGGAGATAAATTTACCTGGTGTTTTGGTCAACTGATTAATTTGTGATCAATGTGCAGCAATATTTGAATGTTACCAAGAAAAAGCAAAGAATACTTGAATCACTGTTTAACATTTTGTGTGCCATGCACTTTCACTGAAGTATTCACTTGTCTCTTACTTTCATTCTACTGAACGGATAAAGGAGGATTTTTATTTCCAAACTCACCTAATTGTTTGTTATCTGAATTACTTCTGAACTGTAATACGGCTTAAGTTGACTTAAAGCCAAGTTATTGAAGTAGTTTAGCCTCAAAACATCTGTGGTTGTAAAATGGACCTTCTCAAGCTGCTAATAAGACTTTTTTTTATCAGTATTTCTCCCAGTGTAATGGTTCTCTTATTTGAACTGCAGAGCAGAAATCACCAGATGACATTGCTAAATCCATGAAGTTTGTGTTTAAACTCACTCATGGTACTGTGTGTCACTGCAGCTCCCACTGAGTTCTAGAGGAATGCATGTAAATTTTTAGAAGTAATTCAAATTTAGAAGAATGTGTGTTCCCACCCCAGAAAATTAAAAAAAATGAGAAAAGTATTTCTAATTTTAAAAGTCAATGAAGTGGTGAGGATTGCAGCTCCAGCAGTTTCACTCTATTTGCTCAGAATTCACATTAAAATGTTTAAGAGGATAATATTGACGATGACCTTAATTCTGTAACTTTTCAGTTTTTCAATCTTAATGAGCTAATTTTTCCAAAGTAAATTAGAAAATTCTACAACAGCATTCGCATTCCTGCAGGGTCTGGTTAGTGCAGCTGCAATTTGTGTTTTCCCTGTAATGTATAAAAATTTCTTTTGTTCCCCACTAAAGTAGAAACTAGTTTATTTTTTCATTTCTTGGTTTTGCTGAGGTACTGGTGTTGCAATGTTGTGAACCCCTACCAATTTCCTAGGCAGTGTATTTAAGCAGGAAACTTAGGATTGTCATTTTAAAGAACAAAAACCTTGGTAATTTACAAGATTTTACAAAACTCCTGGTACTTCACTTGACAAAAAAAGTTTCACAAGGGCTAAAGTGAAACCGTGCCTCGATCTCTGCAGTTTTAGGTGTTAAACGAGAAGGTTTCACAGCAAGTCACGCACATGGCTGTGTTGTTGAGAGCTGGCTTTTCAAATGTAGGGTTTGAGTAAGAAAAAAATGCCTGGGCTGTGGAACTGACCTTGGAGATCAATTGAAATAAACATGTCGAAGAATAATAAATGGGTTAGGAGTTAAAGACAAAGCAACTTTTTGAAAAAGTCTTAATTAAACTGCAGGAAATGAAAATATAAATACTTCTGTGTTCTTCTGTCAGAGATAACCCACTGGCCATCATGGTATTGAATGTAGTAATACCTGCAAATGGTTCTGGTGATCCTTGGAATTTTTGGTCCAGTGCTCTATGTGCACTCATCCTTATTTATTTCAATGAATTGAGTGGTGTAATTGAATTAGTAGGCAACAATATCGGTTACATAAAACTTGGTATGCCAGTAGCTTAATTTTTTTGGTTGGTTTTAGCTTTCTTTTTAATATTTTGTTATCTGCAGAAATAAAATTGAAACGAATTCTCTTTTCTCTTAATCTACTTTTTTCCTTTCTCCAACTATTCAGCAATTTCCAGTAACAAGTTCTCTGTTTTTTTTCAATGACCCATTCCCTAAATTGGGAATCAATGAGCTAATATAGATCAGCCAAAGCCATTGATGATTGTTTCTCCTATCAAGTGTTCCAGCTGGGATTTCACCCCGTGTCCAGATTCTGCTATTCTCAAAAATGCCCCCATAGAGCAGTGCATAAACCAGAGCCACTTCCTTTCTATCCTTGATTGTCTGGCAGCAGCATCACCGCCTGTAATTCAGGGTTGGCTGTTGTAAGAATTATGTGTACCAGTAGAAACAGGAGTTGGATTTTTATTTAACTGTGATTAGGTGTTCAATCCTGGTGAAAACAGCTGAAAGTCTATTAATAATGTTTGGGAATTGTTGGAGCTGAAATGAGGAATAGGCCTTTTGTTGATGATTTTGGTATCAAATTTTCCTTCTAGTCTTTATAGTTTAGACTACAGATATGAGTTCCTTGTAACTTTATAAGGATACGATATAAAAATATAAGTAGATTCTATGCGTGTAAGGAATTTCTCATTTTTCTAGGAGGTAAAAGAATTTGCATAGTTTTAAAATTCTTCTTCTTGGAGTATTTTTGAAGCCAGGAGTTTTACATGTGTTTGTAAAAACCACAGACAAATACCACCACTCACGAGCCGAGTGCTTAATAAGTGATTGTGTCAGAACTTATGCTCTGGGAGTATCTGCAGACTTGTCCTTGTATGAAGAGGATCACACTGTGCAGCTGCAGTAATTTGGGTGGGGTTGGGGATTGTTTTTCATTTGGTTTTGTTGTGGTTTTTTGATTTGGTTGGTTGGTTAGCTGGGTTTTTTTATTTGTTTCATCTTGAACGATGCACTTCCGTTCCTGTAGGTACACATGAAGCTGTATTTTATTTGGTCTGCTTCAGAGGGATTAGTGCAGACATTTCTCATGTCTTTTTTATGGAGATCTTATCCTTACTTCACAGTGAATTCCAAAAAGATCTTAAACTGGTCTTTGACTGTATACAGAGATTTCTTTAACTACAGAACAAGAAATAACTGTTTCATTTTGTTTTGAATGTTAGGTACTTCCCATTTTCAGTGTAATGTAATAGCAGAAAATCAGACGTAAGCTTTTAAGAGAAATCACAAATGATCTTCACAAGGTTAATGTATGTTTCCAGCCTGTCTCTGGTGCACATCTCCATTTACAACAGAGTGCTGGTAAAATGGTAGCATTTAGGAAGGTTTCCTTAGGCTACACAACTTTTCTTCTTATATAAGAAAAATAAGAGCACTTATATTAATATGAGTCATCTTTAATAACAGTTGACATAAATCTTGTCATATAACAAATTGCTGAACCTTGGAGCTTCCTCTTCACCTAAAAGCACTGAAATGTGTATTTAGAGTTGCCTCCAGATCAGTAGTGATGCCAGATGTTTTCTAGGGGAGTTTATTTAGGTAGCTACTTGTGATAGGAGTTATGTGTGTGAGTAATGATTTTTATCATTAGTCTCTGAACTTTCTTGATTTTAAAAATATACTAAATACTCTATGAAGCTCTATAGTACAATTTTCTTTAGAATGATATTTATCATTCAGCATTATGTTCACAAATCCTCCCCTGCTGATCAGCACTGGCTTACTTTATAATGTCACAGCTGCATTTTTCTGCTCCCCCCAGCATTTTGTGCATATAAACCAAAGCACAGTTGAGATACCTGTTATGGGAATGTCTCTCCTTTCATTACCAACCTGCCCATAAATGAAGACAGACAGAAATGCAGGTTGCTTCACAGAATGGGAAGAAAGATGGGGACTGTTTCAGGGCATTGTCATTCCACACAGGGTCACAGAGTGGCACACAGTCAGTGTGGGTGGCAGATTTCTTTGTGACCTTGTACATGATTGTGTCATTGGGCAAAATGCAGCAGCCAATAACCAGATTCTGATGGCAGAGTGCCCTTGCAGCTTTGAGTGTTTTCAGATATTTACAAATGTTGCAAACTAGGATATGAAATGGGAGATGAGAGTTAACACTCAAAATTTTTGGAAAAAAATGAAATCACTGGCAGATGTGCAAGTCAGGTGCCCATTTCATAACCTCAGTATGTGGATGTATTTGATGTGGGAGAATATAAAAAAAGGATATCCACTGAACCAAACATAATGCAATTCATCCATAGGTTAAAGAAAGGTCATTTTCTTGCCTTGTTGGCTGGAAAGAGAAAGGCAGAGCTCTAACATATAATTGTGTTCTGTGACAGTAAAAGGAGTCTTTTGGTGCTTTGGGAAAGGAAAGTGACATTTTCCTTGCTCATGAGAGAAACACAGTTTCACATTAAATGTACACTACAGTGCTCCCAATGTAAATAGAATTAGCAGGGGCAAAATTGTTATCCACAAGGATAATGATTCTATTTTTTTTTAATGCAGCTAGTATAGAAGATATGTGTTCCTCTGTGTGTACACATATATAAAAGCAACAGACAAAAGTCACATTTTAGTCTCATCCTTCTCTCTCTCCTTGCTGTGACTTCTCAGCTGAAGAAAGGAAGCTGAGCTAAAAGGAGTTATTGTACAGGTGCTAAGGACACTGTTCTTGCCAAGTAGGGTGGTCATAATGTTAGTAATGTATTTGATGTAGAAGAGATGAAGTAGCTGAGAATTTTGAGGACTTAATTGAAAAATGGAAGTGTGGCATGGTTTAATTTTTCCAATTGTATGTACCCATGGTGTGGTAGTAGTCACACTGTTCTCCCTTGGCAGTCACTGGGGTTCTGAGGCTATTGATTTTTTCTGAAGGTTCCTCTTCCTGGAACACTCAAACACAGGCATGCTTGATTTTTACACACCTCTGTTCTGGCTTAGTGGGAAGAAGAAGTTGCGGCAAACTCCCATTTACTTTTGAACTGGAATTGGTTATTGCAGAATACCAGTTTCCAAAAAGAAAATGGCTGCTTCAGTTCCTCTTGAAAAGGATTTTGGGGATAGCACAGCCTAAAGTAGGAGAAAGGACAATGTCTCTACCAGAAGGACTTACACTGAAAGAAGGCATGGGCAAACAGCTCTACCAACAGTAAAAAAAAAAAAATTTGTATTTTGGAGATTGATGGTAAGAGCAGGAAGATTATTTGAACTGCAGTTTACCATGTTAGAATTGTTTAAATGTAAGATCTATGCCTCCCTGTTTGTGTATTTCTACAGAAGACACTATTTCCCTAATTTTTTGAAAAATAGCTCCCAAACATGTAATCAAGAGGCTGCTTGTGACAAGAGTGCAAAAGCTGTGATGCTAATAGGCACAATATGTAAAAAATGTGAACAATGCTTAAAGAATAATTATCTTTGCTATTCTAAAGTCCAAATAAAAGAAGGCCTGGCTATAAAAGGCAGTAGTCTTCCACAAACACGCTAGAGGCATATTTGTATTTATAGTCTGTTGCATTCCCAGATGTAGCTGAGCCTTTGGGAATACAGCTGGGAAATATCCCCATTCTTTAGTGCCAGCCCTACCTGCATTTTCTTCATAGAGTACTAAATAAAATGGTCTCATCAATTTGCAAAAACTGTGAAGTTTTGGATGGACAGCTTAAAATAATCTCTGCCAAGAAGGCTTCACAGACTGGTGACAGTGGATGGATGCATGATGTACTTCCAGTTTGCACTACAGAAGACTCTTGGTACTTGCAGGAGAAATTTCTAGCAAACATTCATTACAAAGGATTCTCTATTGAAATGAGAACAAAGGTTCCACTAAAAAGATCTCAAAGGATTCAAATGTACCTTTTCATAGGTGACATGCTGATACAAGCCAGTTCTCAAGGGGTTGCATCAAGGCATAAATCAGCAGTAATTTCAACTCTGCAAGATCATAGCACTATCATGAACAGAAAGAAAATCAATCTGACACCAGCTCAAATAATAGCAGTTCTGGGAGTCACAGGATATAGTAAAAGTCTACTGGGAGGGTCTGCTTGTCAGAACAATGGCACTTGAAGACACTGAATACTTTGACAGACATCAAAGCAAGAAGAAAAGGAACAGAAAGATCACTTCTCAGGCATGATGGTGTCACTCACACGGATAGCAACCTGAGTGATGCTTCAGATGAAGGTGAAGCAGATGTTGGTCCTGTGGTCAGGCAGTAGTCAGATCTTCCTGCAAAAAGTACTTGAAATGTTTGAAAAGCTTTTCAAGTTTTAACTTAGTGGGTGATGTCAGAACTGCATAATATTTGATGTTGTTTCTTCCCAGAGTTAGAAGAACAAAAGTTAAGACAACTATTTTGGAAAAGACTGAAAAGTTTGCTTTCTGTGTGCAGTAAATAATGGTGTTTTCATAAAAGTTCTTCACACTGCTGTGATAACTTAATTGAGAATCATGCAAGACATTAAGCTGTAGCTCTTAATGCCTTCTGTAAGTGCACCAAGGTTGTCAGCCTCTACTGGAAATAAAACAACTTGCTGAATCAGTGCTGCTTCTTAGAAATCCTAGAATGTGGCAAAAAGTAAATTGCCCCAAAAAAGGTCATGAATCTAAATATGAACAAGCCACATCCAATCTGAGAAGTGGACAGTGCTAAAGAGATGCTGATAATATTTAGGGTTGTGTTCTGATAGGAAACTTCACCTGGAGGTGGGGAGCTGGTGTCAGCACCATGTTTCAGAGATTTTTAGTACATGGGGTTTTTTCTTTTGAAAAGGGAAATGAAAACTGTTAAGGCCCCGTGAGATCTACCACAACAACTCCTGATCCCCAGGGGGGAAAAAAAATCTACCAGGAAAATTTGTTTATTGTGATGTCAACTGATGAAATCTTTCCTCTCATCAAATGTGACAATAATGAGACTTGTTCTTATGCTTTGGTAGTCCATAAATACTCTGGTGAATGTCTAGTTTGCTTAAAGAAGACTTACATTATTCTAATTAAAAACAGGGGAAGTGAACATGACAAAAATATTGTCAGCTGAATGTTTTTAAACACCATTGCCAAGTCATCCTGGTATCAGTAAAAATCTAATACTTGAATTATGGTTTAGATGTTCCATGGTATCCATGTGTTGTAAATTGTTCTCATGTGCTAAGCTTATTGTGATACAAAATTTCAATTGGTATCTCAAAAAATTAATAGTATCTATACAGAACATGTAATTTTCAATTTTTGTAATCTCTGAGCAGCTAAACCTGATTTTAACAATTGCTTTTTTGCTAATTAAGCCTTACTGGGCCTTCTTAATTAGGCACACAGTTGGAAAAGAGACAATAATTATCTCAATTTGATGGCTATGCCAATTTGCATTATCAAAACATAACCAAAGCACGCTTAATTTTCTTGTCACATACAAATGTTACTTTAAAAGCAGCAGTGTATTTTAAAACAGTGTACCTTCCAACGTTACTCCTAGATGAAAGAAACATTCCATTTTTCCTACCTGCATATGTGCAAGTGTGTGTACACCTCACTATTGTATTAATGTTAGATAAATTAGAGCAGTGTAGATATGTATATATGCACACATGCAGGTATAGATATAAATATTTTTATAGTATTTGCGTCTTTAGTTCAGAAGAAACCAACATTCAAGTGTATTTTCATAGAACTCAACTACTAAGTGGAATATTCTAATTTTAGGTCCTTACAATGCAAAAATATGCCCTTGTCAACAGAGCAGTAATTGCAACAGTGGAAAACAAGCTGAGCTTCCACTGGCAAGAATTTCAACACTTCATGTGGATGTGTTTAGTATAAGGAAGTGCCTGGGATATATTGGAAATTACCTGTACATCCCAAGGGAGCTTAGTTGTTCCAGGCAGGTTTGAATGTGAGGGGGAACATTGCTTTTCTTCAGTTCTGCTATCTTCTTATAATGTCTTTTACTAAGAAATTTACAGCTTTGACCACACTTCCTCCTTGGAGGAAAAAGACACTTCTGGGAGATCTCTATTGAAATATCTATTCCTGTAGTCTCAAACTACACTCTCATATAGGCCACATTTCCTTCCTTTCTTTCCCTGTGTTGTCCCTACCCTAGAGTTAGGAATTAAATTGAAAAGGCAGCAAAGGACTTGACCATGTGTTAGGGACCAAATAGGTATTAAGCACTTGGCTACTTTTACTTAAGCTCAGACTTTTGCATGTTCTTTAGCATTCTTAGTTGAAGTGTTGAGATGGTAGGAGCCTGTTCACAGTGTTTCCATTTTTTAAAATGAAAAACTGTTCACACTAGGTATAATTAGGAATTGTATTTCCTAAAGTACAGCTCTTCAGAAAGACTTTGTGCTCCAGGGGTACTCTGAACCTGTCCAGAATATATCACCCTGAATGTACTTTGTACCACAGAAGTAGAACTTGAGCTTGGATCTCAGTAAAATCAGATAATGAGTTTCCAGAAGAAAACATTAGGGACTTGTGTGGTTCTTACAGTCAGTGGCAGTTCTCCAAGTAAAGTGAAGGGCACGTGTTGGACAAGAATTCTGTAGCACAGTTGAGTAGCTGACATAACGTATGTTTTTAAGATCACTTTCAGTCTTGCCATATGCCACAAAATACTGCAACAACCTGACTTTGTTCACAATTTTATTCTGCAGTGTTTGCTCTCTGAAACTTGAGATGTAATGGACAACACTTTGAATTACTAGATTTAAATTAGACTTTGACTAATTTTAAATGAAGATCATTAAATGTGAAAATGAGCCTTGTTCTGCTTGCATCTATCACAATGACATGTAAATGTATGAGCCAGTGTAATCCATCCAAGTTAAAAGTGCACATTCTTTAGGGAGTGTGTTAAACCCATAGCATGGCCCTGAAAACCCTGGTTTGCATCTACATATCTGATTTAGAATGATATGTGAAAAAACATATTCTAAGATTGTCATCTTTTATCTGTGCATCTGTTCTTCTTAAGAGGTGCTGTGTAGTCCACCTGCAGGAATAACACAATGCCTCAGCATTTTGCAATCTCACTCATTCCCCGATGAACACTGGACATGTTGTACCTACTGATCCATATATCCTTATGTCATTTTCAAACATCTTTTGATGTGTTAATACTTCATGAACCACAGAAAATATTCAGATCAATTTTGGTAGGTTTTGGTTTGTTTTTTGGGTTTTTTTTTTTCAATTCTGTTTCTTCAGTTGATCTTCTAGGGATTGCATTCTTTCTTGATATTAGTATGAGATTTTTCCTTCCATTGAAAAGTATTATCTGCTTCCATCCTCCAGATTTAGGCAGATTTTCTATATTTATTCATAATATCTAATTCAATGTATCACATAGAAACAGAATTTCTTCCTCCTCTAATGCTGCTCAGCTCCTTTAGCTCATTTCTTCCTTGCTGTGTTCTGTGAGACTGAATTTAAAGGGACTTTCTTTGTTTATAATCTCTAGACAAATATTTGAGGGGTAAATTTTTGAAGGTATGTGCAAGGTCAGAATGTTTTTCCTTTTCTCCTTGGTATTGCATTTCTCAAAGGTTTAAATCAAGAGAGTTTGCTCTGTTTTGCCTTTCATATTTTACAGTTTTGTATTTCAGAAAGACCTGCAGAATAAAGGTGCTGTTCTTTTTGCCTTCAGCAGTCCAGAGCTGATATTGCTGCTTAGCAGTTCATTTTCAGAAACTACTGGGCTGAAAAGGCAATAAGCAAACGGTAGCTTTCAGATAAGGGTATGTGCTAAAAGGAAAGAAATATAGGAGAGAAATAGCACAGTTCCCTGGTTGTATTTTAGCATTATAATTGCAATTACATTTTAGTTCCAAATAGTCTGGAATATCTGAGTATTAAACATAATGATTAGCTGAGGCCAACAAAGGTTACACTTTTTCATGTTTTTGATCTTGTGCACTTTGGGAGGACCCTGTTCAGCTACATGATACTCATTAGCAGCCATAACCTGACCTCTCTAAATAATTCTGGACTTACTGGAAACCAACTGGGCATGCCACTGGTGATTTGATGGGGCTGATGGTGGGTAATCACTACAGAAATTTGTTCATTAAATGGGCACCCTATCAGAGCAGCCTATTAAGAATTTATAGAAAGCACTATTACAGTAACGTGATCTCTGGGGCGCCGCTGTACTGGAGCGCAGAGCCTGTGTGCAGTGTAAATGCGCAGGGTGAGTTTTGTTCTCAAATACCACTGATGGGCACTGCAAACAGCCCCAGCCCAGCCTTTCTCATAGCCACTTACCCCGACCTTACTGAGCTCTGGAGCTGGACGGCTGATCTGAGCAGAACAGCAAAGTTGGGGGCTGAGGGGAGAGGATCTTGATGCAAGTGAAAGGTGAAAATAGTTTCTAGTAACATGTACAATGTGCACTTAGAGGGTTGCACAAATCATACATAAAAATCCTACATAGGTCTGTGTTAGTTCCATTACTTCCAAAGTGATATTTTCCTATCCAACAGAACTTTTTGCAAAGGTATTTCATTATTAGTTGTTCATTCTTTTACAAAATTGACTGTAAGATGCCTATGATATCTATTTTAAAATATGGTTCAGAATTACCTGCTATTCAGTGCCTAAATATATTTTTTGCATATTTATATGTCTATGTGTATAATGAACACGTAATATTTTTCTGTTGCATTTTTATTACATATTTTGTGAAACCTTTCAATAACAGAACAATGATGAAAATGGCAAAAAAGTGCTACTTGTGAGGAGGAGAGCATTATACACTTATAGAAAGGTCACTTACAGGAACTGTAAGCTTTTATGAGACTTTATCATTTTGCTGACAAGGTCAACTTGATATTGATTGGCTGGGTGTTCTGCTTAGTTACTTGAGGGCCAGTTATTTGAAGAAGCCTGTGTTAACATCCAGGCAATATTCTTCATACTCCTGCCCTATTTCAGCATTTTGAGTTGCTTACTGTATTGTATTTTTCCAAACCTAAAGTAAAAGTATTTGATTGTCAGTGTTTAAATTCAGGTTAATGTACCATACCATCATTTGTTAAATTTAACTGAATCTCTTACTGTAGAAAACCGTGAATATTTGATTTGTTGTTTCTGATGTATAAAAACATTTTTGATGAAAAATTTTAATAAGTATTTTTCCAGTTCTTGAAAGTTATTTATCACCTGCTCTTACATCAGGCCCAGGTGTCTGTGGGTTTATGAGACACTAAGCAAAAATACAGGAAGCACAAGCTTGGCTCCTGTGTGACAGGAAGCTAAAGTTTCCTGTACCATTCTGTGCTCTCGTGCTGTATCTTTAGTCCTTGTGTGAGCCTTTAGTGCTGCTGAGTTTCCAGTGGCTGTGGTACAGTGGGGTTGGGGAGGGAAGAGTTGGGCAGGTGAGCTGAAAGTTTCCTTCCCTCAGGTGGTGAATGAGCAGGTGGGTTGGGATGTGTCTGCATTACATCTGTGTCCATACCCTTCCACCACAAAGGGTATAAAACTTCATCCTGGGTCTTTCTGGGCTGTGCAGATTGTACTGAAGATGATGGGGATTCCAGCCTGGTGCTGATGTGGCTTGGTGGTCAGGACTACAGTGGGAAAAGCTGAGCTGTGGCCAGCACGTGTGCCAGGGCCCTGCTGCTGCAAATGTGGGCACGTGCAGCAATGGCAGCAGGAGCATCCCTGAGCAGGGGCAGCAGCGTGTTGGGGTATTCAGAAGTTGGTCGTAGTTTTTTAATCGTCTTTGTCCTTATATAACAAGGCATAAGAAAATTATCGCTTTTAAGGGCATATTTCATTCATTTACAATTGAGCAAATGTGCATTCTTTACATAAGAAGGCAGCACAGTGAAAGTACCACAGTGAAAGAGAATACATGGAATATGTAATTAATTGCTTACATGAAATTATTTTGTCTGTCTGCTGCCTTGGTTAACATCATTAAATACATTCCTGCTAGAAACAGTCCTCACAAACTAGACTTTGGTTATTAAACCTTGTTTTAAAAGAATACAAATAAATCTTCCTTTAGTAGTTGTTTACTGCAACTTAAGTTTTACAGGTCTCTGTGCATCATAGTAATTTTTTATTACTTGTTAAAAATCACTTGAAACCTCACACAAAATAAATGCAGAGCATCTTTTAGGGGGAACTGCTGTGGTTTGGTTTTGTGGGGTTTTTTTGTTTGTTTGAGTAATGAGCCAAATTTGTCAGATTGGTGGTTTTGCACTTTGGAAAGCAGGATGCAGTGCCTGTGTCCAAGGCTGCTTGCACTTGTTGCCTTCCTGGCAAAATTTATTTCATCTCTACTGCATCTTCTTAATAGAGGCCCTTAATTTCTCCTTGTTTTCCTCTGGCGTCTGTAGCTTTGTCCCCATTTATTCTGTCAGACAGGATATATTGGAAGGCTTTTTCCTGTCAGTAACCATTTCTACAGAGTCCTCAGTTCATCTTTTAAGCCAACTCTGTGCTTGCAATCAGGGCCCCTTTGCGTTCTTCTGTTGCTATTAAAGCGACTCACAGAACAAGCACTGAACTTTGCCAATAATAAGCAATCTTGGGAAATAACAGTAAATTATTTAGGAAAATAGCTTTGGAGAAGCAAGTATAACTTAGTAGGAACCTTGTACAGAAGCAGCTTATCACCAGCTGGGTACAGTGCAGTCAACCACTGCACAAGTCCCTGTTCAGGGCTGCAGCCCCAGGATGTGCTCTCAGCTGGCCTTGCTGTCTGGCAGCTCCTTGGTTCATAGCTTTGATTCTGTCTCTCTCTTGAAGAGTTTTTTATTGACTTAGGTGCTTTCAAGCCCACTTTGAGTAGGAGATATGAGTTGTTTTTTGTTTGGGGTTGTTTTGATACTAGAGCTCTTTATCCAGGTGCCATTAGTTTCTGAAGGGCTGCTCTGTGTCAGGTTGAAGGGCTGGACATGGCTCCCTGAGGTTTCGTGTTTCAAGCAAAGAAAGCAAGGCATGCACTCCACAGTGTTACTTCTGCTGCAATGGTCTGTCTCACTGCTTCCCTCCAAGGGTTCTGAGGGCCTGCATTTTGTTTTTCTGTTACAATGTCAGAAGCCTTATTCCCTCTTCACATCATGTGTAGTGTTTTCCACTCCTGCTCAGGAAATTGATCCTTTCAAAAGTATTGGAAGGATGCAGAAGCAGGAGATGGAGTTCTGGAGCACTGTGCAGTACCACCAGGTGTGTCTCGAACATTCAGACAGTTTCACAAGTTGGCCATCTCTTTAGCTTTTTTGGAAGTGCTTTCTGTGGGGTTTTTGTGTTTACCTTTTGTGTGTTTTCACTTCTTCTGTTTTGCTTTTGGAGATTCTGTTTCTATGCTGTCAGCTGGCAGTATGTGGGGTTAAAGTCCTTGTGGCAGATGGGAAATGGGCAGGTATCAAACTGAGTATTAAACTTATTTCCATCTACTGCTGACCTTAAAATCATGAAGAAGCTATGAGAAATTGCTTTCTAATCAAGCAAAATCTATTTGAATGTACATGGGGGTCTTTTTGTCTTCTAGAAATAATGCTTACAGGCACCTTTTTTGTTACATTTGTTTTTCTAGGTTATTAATATCTGCTAATCTAAAAAGAAACCAACCAAACCAAACAGAGTTTCAATTTGTGAGCCATGCTGCTGTAAAAGCTGTGCTGTGATCCCTGTTATTTCATCCCAGCATTTGTCTTAAATTCAGTGATGGAAACAGCTTAATGAAAGCAGGGAGACAGGACAAGTGCCTCAGTTGCACTTGCAGCTGCAGTGCACGTGATTTTAAGGATATTGGATTTGAACATCATTCTACAGATACACACACAAAACTCAAGATGCACTTTGGAAGTTTCCATTGAGGGTTCCTATCAGCCCCTGTGTGAGCAGAAATTCAGATGGGAGATGGAGGGGAAGAAAAGAGGTTGTAGTACAGGGTAGAAGCTTCTTCCTGTTGAAATGTCCTTAAAATCTAAAAGGAAATGGTGTTTTCTGAAGCATTGCATGCTCTTATGGAGTAACAATGTGGTATACTTTTATTTTTTAAAAAATTGGTCGTTTTCTAATGTCTGAAGTCTTATTCTTGATTAGATGTAATGTAAGTCACAGGAGAATACTTAAAAAGAGTGAACTTTCTGCTTTCTAGATTTCATATTTTAAAAGTCATAAAATGTTATTTTCACTTAATATGAATATGCATCCCTTTAGAGAAATAGTAACTGTTCCATCTTTGAAATCAAATGTAAGTTGTTGTAATATATTTTATATATAGGATACAGTTATTGCTTGGTCTTATAGGACAGTGCTTAAGATTTGGTTTTGGTTTCTTCCTTCAAGAGGCTGTTATTTTAATTCTGTTTTAAAAAGCCCAAACAGTAAAACATGACATGTTCAGTTTCTTTCCTGGATTACAAGGATATTAATGAAATTTAATTGGTCTATATAACTAAAAAATGGACCTTTTTGATCTAAAAGTATATAGTATGTCTGAAATGAATTATTGTTGTTGTTGTTTTCTAGGACTGTTTCCTTAAGGCATTCCAGTTGCTTGTTTTCATGACTTTGAGCCTATTTAACCAGAGATGGAGCAGATGGACTGCAAACCCTACCAGCCACTGTCAAAAGTTAAACATGAGGTGGATCTAACCTACACAAGTTCCTCAGATGAGAGTGAAGATGGTGGAAAGCAAAGGCAATCTTATGACTCAAGAGAAACTCTGAATGAATATAGCCAAGAGCTAAGACTTAACTATAACAGTCATAGCAGAAAAAGAAAAGCCATTGACCAGTCCACGCAAGGTAAATAATTTATTTTATCTACTAATTGTGATTGTTACTTTCTGATTATGCACTATGAAAAAATATCAGGAGTTGAGCAAACATTTTGTTCTTAAAGTCTCGTAGTATCAATCCAGGTTATACCTAGTTTTAATCATCCTGTAATATCAGAAATTTAGGAATTATTTTTCTGAAGATAAAGTTCATTTTTAGCAGGATGGACTGACTGCTATTCTAGAAACCATCACATGCTAGCTACAGACAAATATTTTCTTTAGTAGGAGCTACTCTTCTTAATAATGTTGAGTGATTAATTATTTACTGCCTTTGCATATGTTGGGTGCATTTTGCTATAAAATCAACGTTGAGGCTGCAGGCTATCTCTGCATGTGCTTACAAAGCCTGTGAATTAATTCAGATACAACAATTCTCTTAACATTTCTAATCATATAAATAGTCGAGTAATTTAAAAACTGAAGTTAATTAGTGTATTGTAAGAAAAAAACCCCAAGAGTTAAGTTTCTGGTTTAGCCTTTTGCATGATTAGGACAAATATTTGAGCAATGATGATTGCTGAACTAAAGTTAGGAAAAGCTTCTCTTTGATTAGAGACAGAAGCTAAAGACTAAGACTAAAGAAATGGAAGGAATGAGCAGAATCTAGTGCAGCTTTTCCTGACAGACTCTGTAAACCCATGTGCTGCTTTTTGTACACAGTGAGCACAGAAGGGGCTTATCTGCTGCTTTCTGCTCTGTCCCCAGTCCAGGCAGGATGGTGGGAAATTATTTGTAGGAATCAGTGTGTCAGAAGCTGTGAGAGTTCTGTCCCCTTCAAGGTAACACCAGCAGGGTTCCAGGGCCAGTGGTTAAATTACAATAAAGTGTGGCCAGGAAGTGGTTAAATTACAATAAAGTGTGGCCAGTACTTCTCAGCTAAAACTTAAGGTATTTATTTAAAAACAAACAAACCCAAAATCCTCAAACAAGCCACATCACAAACACACCCTGCCCCCAAAGCCCTTGCTGCTTCCTCAGAAAAGCCTTCTTCAATTTTCTGAAGATAAAAGTAATTATATTTTTCTAGAAGGGAATGAAAAATAGGCTTTTTGAAGATGGAAAATTTGTCTTCTCTGTGATGTGTAAATTAATGTGAAATTTGGAACAGCTGTGCTACAAAGCTATTGCAGCATTTTTGTTTTTTACTGCAGATATTGTACTTCAGGTTACACCCATAATACTGGTGTTGTCTGAAAGTACCTGTAATTCATGGGAGTAATAATACTTGGCTGCTTCCATCTGTGTGCATATACTCCCTGCAAAGAGTTACAAAACTGCTGGTTTTGGGAAGAAAAAGTCATAAACAGAGGGTTGTTTAGAAAACAGATTTGTTTGTTGTTTGTGACCTTCTTTTGAACATGCTATGAGAGTTTAATTAACTGAGATACGGCTGTATTGTTGTAAGTGTTCTTGTGGATCTCAGAGCAGCTCCCTTGTTGCCTGTACCTGTGGCTGTGGGAGCACAGCTCAGTGTGGAGCTGGGTGTGCAGGGCTGGGCTGCTGTTGATATTCCTGTCAGCTGCAGCATCACTGGCTTGGGCACGTCTGAAAGGCTGGCAGTCACTGCTGTAGGCATCAGAAACCAGCCTCTGTGTCATGCTGAATTTATTCTTCCAGAACATTGCCTCTGAAAGCAATCACATTAATAATTTTGGAGAAATAGCCAAATTAGTGTGCATTTCTGTAAGAAGTTGTCAGGCATGAACTTAGCTCAGTTATTCAGGAGTGACCTGTCAGGAATCAGTTATGTGCATGTGCAGACCAGGAAGTATTTTGCTCTCATGTTGTATGATAATTTTATTGAAGTTGCATGCCCCAAGATTTTTCCATTCAAATTAATTTTTATGAGATACTGTGTGAATTTTCAGATCTTCTATTTTTCAAACATTGGTATTTTTCTTTTTGTACTAAAGACAGTCTTTTACTCCTTCAGACTGCAGGATGAGGCTTGATGTCCATGTTTCTAGAAAAATTACTTAAGCTTCTAAGAGTACTTTGCCAATAGGCAAGGCAGCTCTTAAATATTTCCCTACCTCTTCCCAGAATTGTTTAGGTCAGTATAAAATTATTTAACACTGTGTTATTCACCTCAAAATATTTTTAAAATCCTATTCACATGCACTGATTTATAAAGATGGAGTTTTACCTGTACTAGAAATCAGTTTTGTCTTGTCTTATGTCATGAATTCAGTTTGGAATAACTGATATTGTAATTGCACTGCTGAGTATATCCGTTTGGCTTCTCAGGAATTCACCCTGACATCTTTCTATTCATTTAAATCATGCTTTTTCTCTGCCACAAATTGAACGTGAATATTTGGCCTGGCAAGCAGTGCAGATTTAAAATATAAAACTGGTGGTGCTCAAAATTCAAAGAGCAAAAGAGTTTGTAAAGCTGAGTGTAAAATTTCAGACTTCAGGCAGGTAGGATTGCAGTTCTAGGGAAATCAAAGTATTTCCAAAAGGATCCCAGGTTTCACAGTGTGGGTCCTGGTAGTTCTTGTTAGCTACTCAGTCAACACCAGAAAAAAAGGTTCAGGTTTTAACTGTGAATCTGGATAAATCCATAAAACTGTAAATGGATTCTTTTAAATCCATTTTTTCTAAAATGCCTCAGAATCTTTAACAAGTTTTTTCTAGATGTTTGGCACATTTTTGGAATGTAGAAAAAATATATTAAAAAACCAAAACCCCCACAGCACCCCTTTTTCAAAGGGGACTGTTCTACAAGGAATGCTGTACCATGCCAGTGCTAGAGACTTGCATAGAATAATTCTACCTATAAAGACTGTCGGAGCATCAAAGGTTGTGTCCCCAATTAGTGCCAAAATGCTCTTTTTTAGTGGTGTAATATTCTTGTCTAGCCACAGCTGAAATAGTTCCCTGAGTGTGATGAATTAACAGAGTGCACAGTGAGGGTAATACCCATGAACTTCATCCTGGAAAGGTGTGAGAAGAGATGAGAAACACACACACAGTAACAGCCCTGCTTGGGGGGATAGTGATGACTGTGAGGTGGCATTCCAAGGAGCTCTAATGATGGAATGTGGGAAGGAATTATGTCAGAATAAAGTAATTAGTACAGAGAAACTTTTAACAGGAACAAGTGTAGGGGTGTGAGTATTGATCTAGTTAGTTTTGTGAGAAGAATCAGCACTCAGATGTTTATGAAAATTCAAGGAATTGGTATTGGCTACTTAAGCAAGATAGGTTATATGAATTAGACTGGGCAGTCATCTGAATTTAATAAATAGCTTCAGAGTAAAATGTGATTTCTTGCACAAAATACTGCTGTATTGCAGCCATTTCTGTGAAGATTTTTGTTAAAAACAGTTTGAGTATTTCATTATAAATGTCAATATTGAGGAATTATTTCTGTGAAAATCTTCAGTAGAAATCTGAGGTTATGTAAAATCATAGGTGTTATATGTTTGCATATATGGACAAGCTGTATTAAACCAGAACTTTATATGATATGAACTTAAAGGAATCATTTCAAGAGTTCATCCTCTAGAATTGAACAGAGCCATTAGTGTTTTCCATAACATTTTTTTGTGTCAATTTGAAAGGCCACATCGGGTTGATCATACAAATAGCAAACATTGAAAACAGTATCTAAATACAGAATACTTGACAGTGTCAGTATTTTTAGCTCCTTACAATTCCTGAAATTGTGTCTCAAATGTTACACTTCAGAATTATTAATTAGTTGGTTTTGCAGGATAATATAAAATAAAAGAAACCCCAAATAAGTACAGAATTGATCTATGGATCAAGCAGTTTTTTTACATGCTGTTGTTCAGGTTTAATATTGGTGCCCTTTTTATAGAGTCCAGTGCCAGCTGAGTTCTGTGTCTGGTGTTACTTGGATAAGATACAGATAATTTGCAGTTATCTGACAATTTGAGATTTACCAAATAACACCACAAACTGTTTAAAGCCCAACTAAATTTTACTGGCCTAACATCTCAATGTGAGCAGATAAAAAAATCTGACAAAGCATCACTGACTCCTGAAGAGTCAGTGTGTGTATCTGAAAATGCATTCTCTTCGTGACTGGAAGGTTCAGAATCCTGCTTGTCTGAAGATACGTAAACCTGCAATATCTCATCCTGGCAAGACCATCTTACAAAGTAAATTCCTGGCAGACCCAGTATCATATAGTTTGGAGATACTGGCAAACCGAGTAAATTAATTCTTGGAAGAATTGGTAAACACGCTGTTTTGTCCTTGAAGGAGATGGAGTAGAACTGGCAGAAGTTGTCAGAAATGTTGCTCTTCTAGGAAAATCATTGATGGACCTGGCTGTGAGGAGAGAAAGTTCTTAGAGATGCACCATACGTAGATTGCATCTCAGGCTTATTTGTGACATGTTTACATAATTAGAACTGTTTTCTCCCACAGCTTTCTCTGTTTCCATCAAAGCAAAAATGAAAGGAGTTTTACTCTACAAATACTGGCAGTACAGAAAAGCTTTCTGGCTTTTAGGTTAATTATAGATTTGTAAGAAAACACTAGTTTAGAGGAATGAATTCCTGATAGGATAATCATCTGGGATCGAGTCATTGGCATGATAAACTTTATTGATTGTTAACAATATGAGCATATGGCAGTAAATTTCTGATTAGACAAATGTTCATTTCCTGGCAAGATAAGTGTATTGAACTGCATTATGGGCAAGGCAAAATGGAGTTATTCCTCACAGGAGAATCCAACAGCAAATAATTTCTGGTAAATCCGTGTGAGAAAATCAGCATTGCTAGTATTGTAGGAAATGACAGAATGCCTCACAAAGAATTGGCCTAGTCTGCTTTTAGCCCATTAAAAAGTAAGGAAACCATTTTTGTGGACGAAAACTCCAGATTGGTGACATGATTAATGTTTTCTGAAAAGCACATATAAAATTATCTTCAGGAGCAATAGGTAAACACATCCAGGTAAGTGTTCAAAGTCTTCATCAAATGAACTCCACTGACTTCACAGAGAGTCCAGGGTCACAGTGTGAGAAAGCTCTGCAGCCTAAGGCCACTTCTGTCTCATCCTCTCTTTTTTAGCTTTCTGCTGTTGCCATCCAATTCCCCTTTCTGCCCTCTGATACATCCCAGCAACAGTGAGGATACAGAGGCAACAGAAATGTTTCAGTGCTGAAAAGCACTTTTGTTCCCTAGAAGGGAAAAACTACTTCTGAGGTGCAGGAATAGGAGGTCTGTTTTGCTGTGCATTAAAGTTCAGCCATTCTCAGCTTACTGGGAAGGAAGATTTAAACACATGTAACTCTTAGCATCCTATGACCAGTCAAAACCAGGTTTACTGGTAGTCCTAGACATAAATAAAAGGCGTGCTGACAAGCACTGCTAGGAAATTGTCCTGTCAGGAAAATGTCATGGTGGTGTTTTGTCAACTGTGAAGCAGCAAAAGCTTTTTATGTAATAACCATATTCTACTCTGATCCCAGAATTATGTAAATCCATGCAGGACAGCAGATCTGCTTTGTGTCTGTACCAGGGCCATGGAGAGTTTGAATTTGAGCTATATGTAGTATGTGCTTTTAGTTACAATTACCTTATTTTTAAATGGTGTGTAAAGGTAAAAAAAGCCTGTGTTGGATTCCCCCCTTAATCTGTTATGTATAACACTAGAATAACAAACTGGCAAACCACAAGTCTGTGGTCTTGGGAGCTCTCCCAGAGGAAACCAATGCCAGCAGAGTGATTTCTCATTGTTTTGATAGGGATTTGGAGCACTTATCTGGGTGGATTTAGGAGTCTGTGCTCATGAACTTCCACAAAGAGCAATAAGTGAAGGGGAAAATTTTATTGGGGGGCACCCCAAGTCTCTTGATATTAAGAAGCTGTAGTTGTGATCCTTGATATTAAATAACCTGGTGGCCAGTGGAAATGGGTGTTACAGTTCATTATGACTCCACCTGCCCGTTACATACTTGGGAGCCATTTAGTGCTCATGGTGTGAAAACTATCAAAATATATTACATTGCCTGTTCATTGACATGTAAACATGGCTAAATGCATATTTTTATGTTTGTAGCTGAAAGGGAGGTCATTAGTTTTGAGAAGGACAGGAAAAAGAATGGAAAAAGAATGCTCTTAAGAGAACTACTGCTATGCAGCCTTTTAGAAGTATGGCGGTTTGGAACTCTTCAGCTAGGTGTAGTTACTTCTCTTGTTCCCTGTGTTTTCTTTGTGATATTCATTGGTTAATAAAGGAAGGAATTTTTTAACCTTTAAGCTGCATCACTTTTTCAGAGCTGTGCCTTGAGCTGCTGTGGAAGGCGTTTGTAGAACAGTGGAATGAAGTATTCCTGGGTACTATAAGAGGGTGTTATGAATAGGCTGGTTACAAATGAAACCAATTTTTTTTGCAAGCACTTTCCTTGGAATTCTGATTTAGTGAAGAAAATTTTCTAAAATATAGAAGACTTCTGGTAAAATGCTGTTACTAGACAGGGTTAGTGTAACAACAGATGAGATATTTTGTATTATTAGGATCTTCTTTCTTTTTTTTTTACAAATACCAGATGCTTAGACTTTTAATGTTGGGGTTTGGTTTTTTTTAGCTAATTTTAGAAAATCTTCTGTGAACTGAAGCGTGATATGTACCTGTGTGCTTTAGAGCAGCCTTGAAGCATAATGAAGTGATTTCTGTGTAAGGGCACACAGTTTATCCCTTGTGCTGTTTCCTGAGAGGGACTCAGCTCAGTAGAGGGTGATTTAAAGGTCCTTCAGATTTCTGGGCTGTGGACTAGCGGAAGGAAGCGACAGCTAATAAGCTCCATCTCCTGTGGCTGTATGTTACACCATCTGCTCTGAGTGTTTATGAGCTTCATGTTGTCCAAAAAAAAATTACATACAAGGGAAAGTAAAAGACTCCACACTCCTAAAGCTTCAGTGCATTGTCTGCTCCTGCATTCCCTTGCACAAAGAGGGATTCCTGGTGTGCTGTGCTTTGTTTGGCTGGCTGTGTTCTAATCACGGTGGTGTTACTGTCTCCCAGAGAAAAAGTGTGCCATGAGCAGTTCCCTGTGGCTTCCTGGACTGCAGCCTTCGGCTCTGTGGGGAGGATCTGCAAACTCTAAGGAAAGGAAAAGCAGCACTTAGGTTTAGACCCCCTCCAGATATTCTTTCTTGATTTGCCACGTAATTGGAAATTTCTCTCCCTGGAATAACTGGGGTGAGAAAACTCTGTGTTTGTACCTTCATTTGAAATCTCACAGGGGGAATACTTTTCCTTGCCTTCATCAAATCAAAATACATGAGTGAATGGAATGTGCAGACACTTCTTTCCCCACGAGGCTGAAGTGGGTGCTCCCTTCCTAGATCGCAAAGGTGTTACAAAAGCTTGTAACCTGCTGTCACCATTCCTGTAACACTGCTTCCGATCCTGTCTCAGCTGCCATCATCTCAGTGAAGAAAAAAATGCCTCATATGATCAAAAATAGTTTCATTCTCTTAAGTAATTCTTCTGATTTAAAAAGTGAATATCCAAGATAAGGGGAAAAGTGAGGGAAAAAAAACCTACAGAGAGAGGAAATAAACTAGTGAAGGATCACAGTGCATTTCCAATCTCCTGCTAACAAATCTCATCTGATGAATAAAAAAAGCTTTCTCCAAATGTTACACAAGTTTTAACAATCCATTTGTCAGTGCACCAATACAAACTATCTGAATTTCCATTCTCTTCTCTGAATCACCAGTTTGCCATGGTGTCGAATGCCAGAAAGCATAAAAGTAAAAACCAGAAGGGCAGAGTAATGCAGGCAGTGTAACAGGGACCAAGGTGTTTGTGGAGGACTCATCCGTGAAAGTGTTTGAGGCCAGGTTGGGTGGGGCCCTGAGCCACCTGATGTGGTGAGTGCCATCCCAGCCTGCGGCAGGGGGTTGGAGCTCTATGATCTTCAAAGTGCCTCCAGCCCAAACCATTCTATGGTTCTATGAGATGTGGCAACCTTTGCAGTAACCTGTGCCAAATACTGATGGAATATCTACAGGAGAGGCTTGAACTTTTGAGTTAATGTTTTGGAATTCTGCTTGTCAAAACCTGGAATTGTATCTATTAAAAGTTCTTGTTATATTAATAGAGCCTCTTCCTGTAACATTTGAGAGTGTCCAAGAAGATGTCAAGAGTTAAAGCAAGATGGGAGCAAGCATCAAGGCAGAGTGAGGGTGTCAGAGCAGGGGAAGCAGCACACAGCTCTGCCCCTGCCCCACAGTCTGGTTTAATGTTCATTCTCTTGCTGTGTCTTTCATGTCACTCTCTTTGAAACAAAGAAGAGCTGTCATTTTCTGGAACTAGAAATCTGCTTTGCTTATCTTCATTTGTAGAGCAGACGCTGAAACAAAATAACATTTCTTCCCAGGGTTTCTCATTTATGTATCTGTCAGAAGGTTTTGTATGTCTCAAAGTAAAGAACTGTCAAGAAGTAGCTCAGTGAGTCAATGACATTGCTGCATATCTGGATAAACAGTAGAGTGGGTGTACCCTAACCAATATAGAGCTTGAATTAGTTTTTCTTTTGAGAAAGAGGCTCAGATTCTTCTGAACTTAGGTGTTTATGTGAAATAAACTCTGAATGTGATTCAAAATCTAAGGATCCCTTTTCAAAGTTTCAGTTTTATTGGACACTGTTTAAAATCCTGCTGTCACTCTGTAGGAAAAGTTTGCAAGGGGATGAAGTATCTTTAGTTCAGATGGCTGAAACAACATGGAAGGAATAATGAAATGTTTAACACCAGCAGAACAATTCTTTGACTGCCCCCTACCCCCTAAGCACCAGTTACATAACAGAACATGTGAATACTGAGTAACATTGATATAGTAACTTCCAGCTGAACCTCAGGAAAAACATAGGGAAGTCAAATACCAAAATATAAACAGTTGATGTGAAAGTCACCAAGAGATTATTAGGAAGCCAGCAAATTCAAATTATAATATTAGCACTGGGACTAATCAAATGTAAATGATAAGTTTTGTAAAAAACTATGCTTTATTCAATATTAATGTCCTGGAATTGATGACCTGCATTACTGCATTACTACTTGCATTACTTTAAGGAGCAATCTTGTACCTTACACTGTTTAGTCCAGAAAAATTTCCAGAAAATGTATTGGGAGATTTTTTTTGTACACATGGAGGTGCACAACATTAAAGGAAAGACACAAATCAGAAGTGTGTGTGCACATGCTTGTGAACCTTGAATAAATTTGGGGTTGTTCTTTGTAATTGGAGTCAATTACTAATAGTTTAAATAGATAAGTATTAGAATTGTTGACTAATAGTTGCCCCCAGAGATATTCACCTTTGTTGCTTGCAAAATGTATTAGTAATTTCCTCTTGCTGATGTTCCTTTTCTCATTTTTTACTTGGGAACGTATTATGAAATTCATTTGTCTTTTACACTCTCTGAAAGGAAATACAGAATTCATGAAGAGAAGGGCATGGTATGAAAAAATCCTTGCATTTCAATTGAGAAAGGAAAAAAGGGAAATAGCTGAAATAGCTGCCTGTTCTTACTGGATGGAATCTTCATTTATGTGAGCATATCTTGGATGATCATCACGTCAGTTACTTAGTGTAAGAATAGCAATGTAGACACAGTTTCCACCTGCATAAACAGCATTCCTCCTACCATTGTGCCTGCAACCACTTGAAGAATATTTTGGTTGCTTTAAATATATTTCATTTCTCCTCCTGTGTATCCACATTTTCTGAGCCAGTTCTATATTCAGTAACACTTAGTGATTTCTAGTGAAAAAAGTAAAATAAAGTAATAAATTGACAGGAGTATCTGTTTGCCTGCTGTCATTGAGCGCAGCCCAGTTTAATGTCAGAACACCGTGTACTCGTGTCTGTGATGAAGGACACAGTGTGCCCTGCACCTGCCCAGTTAGCACAGGCAGAACTTTCAGCTTTGTGCTGTTTCTGCAGGTCAAGCCAAAGCTGAATGCAGTAACTTAAATGTCCTTACTCACAAATGCCCTATGCCAGGGTGGTGTTCTGATAGGCTGATGACAGTTTGCATTGCTTCCCCAACACTTAAACTTAGCTTGAGGAATTTTTGCAGACACTTTGGGTTTTTTATCGATTTTAAAAATTACTTTCCTAATTATTTAATTCATTAATAAATGAATGCATTAATTTTTATAGGTTTGTGGTTTTAGTCCTGGGAGAATCTGACACGCAGTTTTGTATTTTGCCGTGGTCTTTGGATTAAGACTTTCTTTTCTGTAGAATTTTGCTTTGAAGATACAGAGAAAAATTGATTTTGTATGTCTGTTTATGGATAAAAGTATGAAAAACCATGTGCCCATTTTTAATACTAATTCTATATGAAAATAGTCCTTTGCCTTTACTAGTCATACTACTGTAAATCACAAAATATTTCTTCTTTAACAACAAAGGAGTACATTACAAGTTATGTATTGTGCATGTGTCAATACATAACCTTGAGTAGTGTTTTGTCAGAAGTGTGTCATTAGTGGCTTTGGAAAGGAAATATTTGTAGTATTTATTTGGTTGGTTTGGTTTGTATATAGATTCTCAAGGGAGTAATTGAGCTGTTGATTCTGGGGATATGATTCTTCCTGGTAACAGTGAGAATTATGCCTATAGGTGTGAGTATAAGCTGATACTGTAGCAGCAATTACTTAAAAGTTTGCAGTTAATTGTTGAATTGTTGGCTATTGATCTGTAGAGTGTTGGTGTTCAGGGATGGATGCTAATAGTTTACTTTTATTTATGCTTAGGAAACTAATCTGCTTTCAGACAACTAAAAGGAAAAGCCTTACTTACAGATCATTTGTGCATCTTTGTGCCCTAGCTACTGGATCAGACTGTGGAAGATTTCATTGTTTTTAAAGAATCTCTTAGCTCCTCCCCACACTTCTTCATTGGCAGCATTTGAGGACTTTTGGCACACATTTTCTTTGGGGTTTTTTGGGTGTTTGGGTTAGCTGGTTGATTGGTTTGTTTTCCCCAGTCTGATAACATCTATTAAATAAAGAAGGAAAACATTAAAAATGAAGTGTTCTCCTCCAGTCCCTCTGTAGTGGCTGTTGTGCTTTCGGGGCAGTTGCCAGGTGTTCAGCTGGCTGGAGGCTTGTGCTGCTCACAAAGAAGTTGGCAGAGACTGACTGTACCTTTAGAAATGGCTGCCTCTGAAAAATGTTATTACTCTAAAAAAGGAAGGTGTTCTCTGAGAGAGCTTTAGAGTTGTGGAGAAAAGGAAGGGCTGGCATTGGGTAGCTCAATGCTATTTACTGCTTGCAGAAATAACAGTAGTAATGTATTTCTTGGCATAGAGGTGGGCATACATTCAGGAATATAAAAGCTATTTAGCTAATTTTCAGCTTGTATTTACAAACTATAACAGGGGGTGGCTCTGCCTGCTGCAGGCTGTGTCTCCAGTTCATGAATTCCTGGCACCCATCTGTGTGTCATCCAGCTGCACTAGACCTCGCTACAAAGTGAGCCGTGTCAGCTTTGGCCAGCTTCTGCCTAACATTATCCCAACTCTCCAGTGAAATATTATTCAGCCTTGAATTCACCCAAGTGATGAATATTCATTTCACAGGTAATTATTGTCATCCCCGAGCAGCTCCACTCACACAGCCCAAACTTCTCACGCAACCCATCATCGCTGTCGCTGTTTTGGCAGCACAGAGCTTATGATTCCTCATGCTTTAATAATGCTCCATCATCTGTGCTATCACATTTGGGTCAAATGACCATCATAAGGGTTAGAAAACTCTTCCTTTATGCAGTGCTCTAAGAAAATAGAGGCACCTACCACTTACCGTTGCATGTGCTCCCCCAAGTCCCTCACCTGAGCTAACAGCACAGTGGCCACAAACAAGGTGCTTGTTTGCTCTACCTTGGTGCTCCAGTTCAGATACCTGATGTGATCAACTGGGTGTTCAGACATTATATTTCAGGATTTTTAAGTTTTTCTCCAAGATTGTTGTTACTAAAAGAAATCTCAGTCCTTAAACTGGATGTAGTAATGGCTTTATCTCAACTCAATTGAGTGGAATAATGTTGCTAACAAGTACCAGTATTTCAGTTTAATTTTATTATCTTTTTGGAAGACTTATATGTGTAAAATATATTTTAATGGCTAATAAGTTCTACAAAATGATAAAAATACACAAGAAATACTGTTTTCTTTCTATGCTCTAAGTATTATTGCTATCCTTACTATTAAAATGAATAAAACTGCTAAATAGCTACAATTATAGTGGTGGGAGATCAGTAAGTGTCTGAACTGGTTAGAGTTCAGCAACAGATTGTTTGCAAATGAGGCGTTTACAAACTTGATGTCTTTGACAACATGCAGCACAATTTTACAATGTTTGCATCATTATTTTTTTAAATTAGCCTCCAAACATGTTCAACAAATTTGTCCATTATCATTTTAGCAAGCTAGTCTAAGCAAGAAGACAACTGTATTAAAGAGGACAATACTGGCTTGTAACATTTTCTGGCCAGTGTCTCTTCAGTTATTTAGTAGGAGAGCCTCTGACAGCTGCTTCTCACTCCGTGTTCAGGTGTCTGTCCCAACATCTCTCCACTGATTGTTCATTTTGAATTGAAGAAAAGCAGGGAGATGTGGGAAGGGGACAGCTGAGGAGTGTAAATACTCTTCTGAATGTGTATGTTGTTGACAAGACAGTTCAAATAAATACTTTTTATTAGCTTGGCCAAAATAGTTCTTTGTCCTATATTCACTTTCTCTTTGGCTACATGGCAGGTCACTGCTCATCCTGCTTAGGTTTGAGTCACCGTCATGTTCAGACCCCCTGAGTTCCAGCCCATCCTTCCCTCCTTCTCCCTGCACTGGGAGTGCCAGCGCTGAGCAATGTCAGCTCCTAATGCAGTGCTCAGTTCATGGGCTCCTTGGAACAGGGCTCAGGCTGGTTTCTGAGAGCTCTCTCTGTCTGATTAGAGTCAAGTCAGCGAGGATCTTGCTGTGTTTTTAAAGATCAATAGTTTAAGCTCCTACAAGCAAATGTTTGGGGCTTTTTCACTTATAACCACTTCTGGATGTGCTGCTTGCATCCTTTGCCAGTTGTCCTGATCAGCTGTGCTGTTTATTTCCCATTTGCTCTGTCACTGCTGTGTCTAATATTGGACACAGCACGAGATGGTGCAGCTCAGGAAATGGTGAAGCAGCTGGTAGGGAAATGAGACAATACTAAATGGAGAAAATATGAAAAAAAGGCAAAATCCACATGTGACTTGTACATTCTATGGGGAACTGGTTTTTGTGAAGACTTCACTCAGCATATTTGCATGAAACAAATTTAATAGGAAAAAACCATGGAAAAGGGTTTTTAGGTGTGGCCAACACATAAAGCTGTCTGTTAGAAGAAACCTTTTTACAAAGATTCCTTTTTTTTTGATCTGAAAAAAATCCTTGCATAACTGGATATTAGCCTGGGATTTTTTTCTGATACATTTTTTCCCTGTAAAATAGTTAAACTGAAGAAAAAAATAGACTATTCTGCAGATTGTCAACAAGTATCTCTAAAATACAGTGTTTATTACAAAGAGAATATGCTATATGTGTTAAAATTGTGAGGTTTATATTTGCATTTTTAAGTCTTTTTGGGGCTTTTTTCCCCCTCCCTAATACAGTGAGTGCATGTGTGAGGTAGGTTTTTCAGTAGAAGAACCAGTTGCTGCTGCAGTCCTTCCAGAACAGCCAGCAGTAGAGTTAACTGTGTTTTTACAGAATAAAACCAAAAGAATTGAGACACTGAATGCTCCTATAGCGTTCCTTTTCTTAGATCTCCAGCACGATTGAGAATTGCTGAGGGGAGGGTGGGGCCATCTTCCTCTGAAAACACCCGTCTCCTAGGCAAGGTTCCCTAAACCAAATTTATATATTATGGTTTTCCCTGATTATCTGTGCCCTTAGTATTGGAATTCTGCACAGATTCTTTTAGCAGTACATATAAATGTTGTTAAACATGGTTTAATACACAATTGCTCTCATTTTTGTTTGAATCTGGTGTTTTCTCTGGCGTCCCTGTTTTCAGTGCTTTCTCCCTTATGTGTCCCTTTTCTGATCATGGCTTAATTACATTTTAAGTGCCTTCTGTGTTACTGTCTCCACTGCCTCAATTAGTTCACCTCCAACTGTGTGAATATTTTAATAACGAGGCACAAAGTATTTCTGGCAATACAGAGTGTGAGCTCTGCTTATCAGCCTATGGCAAGCTTTCCTTCAGGGCATGGCAGAGTTTACAGAGGCGCTGTAGGTTAATGTGTTAGTGCCATTTGGGTTTGATTTATTTTCTTTGGGTTAGTCTCAGCTGCAGCGCAGGCTCTTAACTTTGACTCTTCCTGAGCATTGTTGATCGAGCACCTTTGCAGAGCCAAGAATTATCCAAAGCTCACGGGCTCACAGCTGTGGAACCCAAGGTATGTTGGCTAGGAAGAGAGTCACCAGTGTGCAGCTTCTCTTCCACAAATAAAATGTCTGAAAGGCAGATGCTGGAAAACTTTAGAAGCAATTTTTTATGGACAGTGCAATGCTGTAGGTAGATTTTTGTAGGTGGCTTTCAATCTGTTAAGATACAAATTATTTCATTGTCTGATTTTCTTGTCCAGGATTTGTCTGTCAAAGTTGTTACCAACTTTGAGCTCTCTCATGTTAGGTAGTCAGCCTCCCAACCATCCTTCTATGCATTATCAATGTATATGTATTTATTTATTTGATGATGGAAGGGATTTAGTTTTACTTGTGGATAGTCAACACTACCTGTGATTTGCATTAGAAAGAGAAGGTGCCTGCCCACTAATTGTAAACAGCAAAATCACATTTCAATATCAGTCAGTGCCTTGCCAGGTGTCAATTGTATGGCTGTGTCTTTGTGAAAGATTAAAACAGGATGTGGTTAAATCTCAGGCTGGAGGTTTTAGAATAGCTACTAAAATGGGTGCCATTTAGGAGTGATTTTGTATTTTAAGCAATTAGAGCTCTCATTAAGAAAGGGCAGGGAAACTAAAGAGATCTAGAAGCTGTAAAAATTGTAGCCAACTGCTCCTAACGATACTGGAGTCCTTTCACCATGTTGTGATTGTGTTCCCAAAGTTTGTGTAAGTTTTGATGCCAGATCATGGCATCTCACACTTGTTCAAAGTTCATGACAATATACAGATGTCTTTTGAGTTATTCATCTTTGGAATTTCCTGATGCTTAATTCCCTTTGGTGCAGCACTGGAATGATTGTGGCACTTCGCCTTTGGGAGCTCTACATCAAATCTCGAGATGGAAAATCTTGTAGATACCACATTATATGGTTGGGAACTACCTTGCTGACAAAAGTGTCTCAGATTCTCATCTTTCCTTTGTAATCATGACGTGCATTTTAGGACAGTATATGTTTTAAGAAGTATTTATTTAACTTAATTAATAATGGTGGTGTATGATAGTGATGCAAGATTACCCCAAAATTATTTTCTGGGGATATACAGCTGGAATGGTGCCACCACCTTCAGCTGAGTTTCTTTGATGCATTTTGGTTATGTTTTGCAGTTGCAGATACAGAATGTAGTAGACTTTATAACTTATATAATTACCTTTAGAAATACAGCGTAGAAGAACAAATGTCTGGAAATATCTGAAAATCTAATAACAGTCTGGTAAGAAAATTAGTTAAACAGTTGAAAAAAGTTGTTGTAATCATACATGTAAAAATACAACATGCACACCCAATGATTTTCCTTCAGTTGTTCAAATATTAAACTGCAGCAGAGCTGACCTTTAAGTCTGAACTGTTATTGAAATTTCTTTGGTAAACCGAACACTTGAGGAAAGGAGGGAGCAAAAGTGGTCAGAATTATGTGAAGGCAGTTAAATCTCCCATCTCTTGATCAGATGGAACATCTGATGACAAACCCCTCAAGAGGTCTGGGGGGAAGAGGGGCTGTTTGACTGGCAGGCCGTGTCCCCAGTCGGCTGATCAGATGGAACGGACGCGCCAAGTTGTCTCCATGTGCTCTCACTGACGGCAGATTGACAGCAGGACCTAATTGGATGTGAGTGGAAGTGCTGGGGAGCTTGTGCACATGCTTCTGCTTTCTCTTTCTTCTTCCAACATTAATCTGAAGGGTGAATTTCTTTGTCTGAATGTTGCTTAGCAGTTCAATTTAAATTAAAGAATATACAGTTTTCATAGTATATGTTAATTTATTAAGTTCAGGCCCCTCATATGCAAATTTTTGCATAATCTGGAAAAAAAAGAGGAAAAAAAAGTGCACATACCTGCATCCCCTTATCGAACATAAGTCAAAATCAAACTGTTTTGTTGCTCCAGGTTTTATTAGGGGCATCTTGCAGTCTGGCAGAGTTTTTTTCCAGTGGAAAAGGTGATTACATACTAAAAAGCTGTTGGTAAATTTGTGGAGAAAATTAAATATTTTTAACAGTGAAAAATAGATTCATGGATTGGATATTCAAAGTCCCAGAAAAAAGCTAGATTTCCAGTTTTATTTTTGAGGCATAACCCAGTGTCTCTTGAAAGCCTCACTTAAAAGATGGCTTTAAAATGCTTCATAGTCTGGTAGTGTGGCCAGCAGTCATTGCTCTGTAGGATTCTGATTCTCTTCATAAAGAGCCCTGGACACACTGATCTGATTTGGCCCTTCTTTGAGCTGGGGATGTGCTGTTGACTGTCAAAAACTGGTTCCAATTTCAGATATTTAAAGACAAAAAAATTATAAAATTAGGTGTAATGTTCTGCAGGTGTTGGACATCCCACCAAGAATTCAATGGATGTGCATTCCACATTTGGGCTTCATTAGACAGTCTTTTTAGCTGGATGCTTGGGGGGGGATCAGATGTCCCTTCAGGAGGGGCAGCATTTGTGGGGTTGATCCCCAAGACCTGACGAGGTTGGCTGCAGAATGTTTGTGTCTGCTTGCTGTGCCAGCACACCAGGCAACTCTGGGAACCTGCGGAATGGGATTTGTCAAGCTGGAATTGGACACCAAGGGCAAGGTCCTCCTGCTGGGCACACCTGCTTGTGCCCAGGGCAGGGTTTTGCTCCTGTTTTCCTTGTTTCCTTCTTGCTCCTTGTTTCTGGGATGGCAGCACAGCAACAGCAGTTACTGCTCCTTGTGCCCTGGTGCACAAGTGCTGTTCTCTGGCTCCTGTTCTCACTACACAAGGTGCTGCTGGGGGCTGGCACCCCTTCCTTTAAGGGATTTTGCCTCTTCCTGCTTAGAGCTCTCAGTGATACCTTCTCCTTTGCAAATACTTTTTCCTATTTTCCAGCATTTCTAACAGTTAGTTGGAATGTGAAGAAATGGGGCTTGGTCAGTGCAGTGTGGCTGAAGCCTTTTGCTCACTTGTGCTGAAATTACTCATTCACTGATCCCTCATTGAAACTGGCTCAGGGCATCAAAACCACCTTCCTCTGCTCCAGCCTGGCTCCCTTTGCTGCCTGCCTTCCATTCATGTCACTTCAAAGGAAGATGGCTGGTAGTACCCTTGATACTCTCTTAAGCTACTTTAAAATGATATTGGAGCTTCGTAGTTTCTGGTGAAAGTTAAGGTGAGGAGCTGAGTTACTCTGATGATTCTTTTTGAGCATTGTCTGTGATCTGACTGCCTCGGGTCTGCTCAATGTCCCAGCAGTAAAGGAAAAGATTTCTGGTAAATGGGTGTTGATAGCCGCTCTCTAAAAGTCTTTCCACCATCACAAAGTTCTGCACTTGCCACATGGTTACTCTGAGACGGTCACAATGGCCTAAAGCCTAAGTGCTACCCTAGCCCACTGGCTGCATACAATTAACTTCTGGATTTACAGCCCTAAAAATTAAATCCGTGTTTAGACTTCTGGATTTTTGCCCGTGTAGCCTTCTAAAACTAAGTCAGTGAAATTTATAAAGATACCTGCTTTGCACATCTTTTAACTTAAAAAGATTTTGATGCTCATTATCCAAAGGTACTGGTTCGACTGCAGTTTTAAAAACAAATAAATTTCAATAATTGAGAAACAAACAGTGTATTTTAAATGTATTTTATAAACCAGAATCAAAACTGTTGATAGAAATTATTTCCATATCTTTGTCTCTTTTTTTTTTTAGAAGTGAATAGCTGTCATGCTTAGATGTCACAGACATCCAAGACTGAGGTTGGAATGAAATGGATTTTGGTTTAAATTTAGCTGCTTTCAGAAATTACTACCAGAAAAGCATGGCAGAGTTAAATTCAAGTTTGTAGGGCTAGAGCCACAATCTGAGGGTAATTTCACTTTGAAGAATGTTGGTACTCTGTTTGCACTCCAATAATTTTGCCAGCCTTTCTTGTCCAAAGTGCCATACAGAGTTGGAAACAAGACAGAATCCCAAGGCAGCTTTGCCTGTTGAGAGCTGGGAATGCCCTGGATGGGAGGTAGCAGAACAGTGCCCCACTGCTTCACACCCCCTGCTTCATCTGGAGCAAAACTGTTTGTTCATATGAAACTCTTTCAAAGGGAAAGTTAGTTAATCTGCTTGAGATAGTTTGATTCATAGTTCTATTGCCCTTTATGAAAAAGTTTTAGTTCTGGCTAGGTTTAATTCTGAAAATTTAATCACAAGAAGAAAGGATTCATTATCTATTGCTTCCCTCAAACACAAATGTAAATGTCAAAACTTGTAATAGAAAAATTATTATTGAGCCAAGGAACCTTTACAGTACTTGAAAGAAAATTGGAATGCTTTTCTCTTATGACAGAGTTTTTGGAAACAGAAAATATTTTTTTCTTGAAAATTCTTAACTTCTTAATAGATTATTGTGTATGGAGAATGAAATTATATGTGAATCTGTTGTAAGACAAGCTTTTTCAAACTCTATTTCAACTGTAATACTAGAAGAATTCCATTTATCTACACAAATGATATTGAGGTTCTTTCTCATCTGTGATAACTAGATTTTTTTTAATCCTCTTGTCTTTAGTAGGGTAGAGTTAGTGTGGTCATTATTTGAAAATATGTTGGTTTCCTTTACCTGAAATTTAGGTTAAATGCTAATTCCTGCCATTTGCTATGGTTTTATAACTCTAAAATTCATTAAAGGAGAGATATTTATGAGTACCTGCAGTAGAAATTTCTGTTTAACAGAATCCTGTGAATGGAAGTATTTTACCTTATAAAGTCACACTTTGGAGTAGGAAAGGCTGTAGCCAGCAGTAATTCAGATGTATTTGAACTTCAAGGATTAAATTTCTAACCAATATGGTACTGAAAGTGTTTCTTCCTAAATTAAAATGAGAGCTGCTGCATCCACACTGTAGCTCCAAAGATGCCTCCTCTGGCATCGTGTTAGTTGAGAAACTCTTGAAAAACAAAATCTCCAACATTAAGAATTTCAAGTGATCTCCAAAAGAATTCTCTGCTTCTGGGGACAGAGAAGGTTCAGCCGCGTCCCCCACAGGATCAGGATGATTTCTGTGTAAAAATTCCATATTTATGTTGATTTCTGTAGTAGTAAAAATAAAAATTAATATCTGAGAACTCCATGAGAACATTTTAAGAAGTTCAGTCTGTTTCTGTGCTCTTATTTAAGCTTGAAGAATTAGTCTGAAGAAGAGAGTAGAACGATATTTGCCATGAGGCATGGGTTGGAACCTCATCCTCTGGTACCTCTAGGGAAGGACCCGGAGAATAAAGACTTTTTCTTCCTTATAAATTTCACAAGCCAAAGAGCTTTCTGAAAGTGCAGCCTCCTTTCCTAATCCCTTAGCTGCCTAACCTGCAAATTTCCCTCCTTAATGTTGTAACAGACTCTGATTCCACTTTTATTCCTCCTGTAGTTGTTGTAGCTGATATTTTTGAACTTAATATCAATCTGTGCTGGTAACTTGAGGTTAATGTAAGAAAGTAAGCTACATAAATAAGGAAATGCAAGGAAAAGTTGAAATACAGCAAAATAAAATGCACAATACAATGTATTTGCTATCAAAGTAAAAAAATTTCAAATGCTATATTTTTAATGATTGTTATTTATGTGTAATATGGATATCAATTTTTATTTATTAAAATATATGCAGCTGAGAAACAGTTCCAGGCAGTGTCAATAATGCAATTGCTGATAAACATGAAATTTCTAAAATAAATTAATAGTCAGTGTAATGCATTTTTGAAAATTAATTTATTTTTGGCTTCTTCCTCAGTGGTTTTTGTACAGATGGTTACTGGAGCTTAATTTCATTGAATTATATTGTCCTAGAAAAGATGTGGTATGCTCTCAACAGGGAAAGAAGTAAGATCTTTGACTAAATGAGAAGCATATACACAAAAGCATTCAAAAATATATGTAGCAGGTTGTGTTTCACGAATGCCTTTATGAAGCAGCTTAAGATCTCTGCACATTTAATTCTCAAGTCCAGCAACCAGCCAGTAAACCACAGTCCTCAGGTGAAAAATGAGAAATTTTAAGGGCCGTTGAACACATGAAATTTAGCAGAGTGTTCAATAGCCCTCAAAATTTCTCATTTAGGAGAATGCATATGTATTGCTTCCAAAAATGAAGGCAAACTTCACTTTGCCCATGTGATTTCCATTTTTTCCTCACTCCCTCCTTCCCTCCCTCTCCTCCCAGTGTCTCTGAGTCTCTTACACCACGAGTAGCTGCTCTGCCTCTGCCTTTTGCAGCACGCATAATGCACCTGCAGAATAAAGCAATGGACTAAGTTCAGTGGGAAAGAATACACACCAGCTTGTGGTGTAACGCTAAAATCCCAACCCATCAACAGAAGTGCATCTTTGGGATATTTTTCCCTTGCATTCCCAATATATTCCCTCAGACACAAGTATAAACATGACACTGCTCAGGTTAATGTGTATTATTTGCCTTTCTGGAGTTCCTTCCTTATTCTCCTCCCCAGACTCTGATATTTCCAGTGTTTTCAAAAACCCAGTCTGAAAGAGGACACTAAGCCAAAATTGGTACCGTGGATTTCAAATTCCAAGACTGGTATTTTCTCCTTGCCTTTGAGCTACTTAGTCGTTTTCATAATTTTATATTTGCTGAAATAATAATTTGGTTTTTTTTCATCCAGAGAATTGATTTTGTGTGTGTTTGAGCAGGGAGCATTCTCAGAGTAAGAATCACCTCATACCAAGAATCCAGAATAAATTTAATTTGTGAATCAGTGATGTTTAAAGACTTTTCACAATCAATAAATTGCAATTGCTTAATTATGTGATGGGGATCATAAAAGGCACCTAATTGCAAGATGTAAAACTATTCCAGTTTATAAATAAATTATATTTTTCTGTAAGCTCTTTCTCTAGTTGAACACATAGGTCAATTAAGTAATTTAAATTAATACTTATCATTCTGTTATTAATACAAAATAATATTTTTCCATAAGGAAATAGGAGGACTGTTCTTCATGCCCATCACTATTTATACTCTTGTTTTATGTTTCTTCTAGCTTCTTTGTTTGTATCATTCTTTCTGTATTTTAAGTATTTATTTATTGAAATAAATATTTATTTATACTCATGGTTAGTTGGTAGAAATTAGCAGAATTCTTGGCAAATGGCAACAGTGAGGAGATTCCACAAGTCCTGCAAGTCCAACTTTGCAGAATTACTAGGTTGGACAGAAAGGTCCTCAGTGGTCTTTCACTGGGGTAATTTTATTTTTTTTTAACCTGTGCCAGAAATACTAAAAGAGTTGCAGAAAGAGCAGCTGGCACGCAGTTACTCCTGACCATACAATGGAAGATGCACTGGGATAAGTGTTTTGTATCTGCATGAAAATCCTAACTTAGGTTTTGAACTGTACTGGTGGCTAAATTGATGCCACACTAAATAAACCCTTGGTGAGTTGCCTGGCATTTTCAGTGACTTTGTGAGCAAAGCTGGAGCTGTGTTAGAACTGCCTGGTCAACCGCCCAGTTCTCATATCAGCCTTGGATAGCAGAGGCACCACTCTCCAGCTTCTCTTTAGCTGCTTATCTCTGAAGGTTGGTTGGTTTTTTTGTAATAGAAAATTGTATCTAGTGGTAGAAAGAAAGGGGTCTGTTAATTGCAATGCCAATTTTTTAAACAAGTCTTCTTTCCTTTTATTGCTCATTAGATATTTCATATTTCTTCATGCTTTACTTTTTTGAAAAAACGAATTGGTATCAATGTGAGATGAAGTACTTGTTTTTTAATGGTTGTGTTACAGCAGGCTCCGTGAGGGTCCACAGTTGAAAATCCTTTCATCATCTTCATAGCTGCCACTTTTTTTTCCTCTGTCCTCTATTCATGCAAAACCTTGAATTTTGTATTAATGTTCTCTCATTTCTCTTGTGACTATGTCTTTGTGGTAATACCGAATCTATCATAAATCTACTTGAACTTTATCTCCTTGTGGAAATATGTAGCATTTTAGGTAAAAAGGTTAGATATGCAGACTAAAAGCAGCCACTTCTGCCATTGTAAAAGCTTTTCAGAAAATTCTTCCTGTGGGAGTTAAAATCCTGCAAAGGCTTGTATACTTAAGAAATAGACTATTAAGGCAATAGATTGTGTTAAACTTGAGTTGAACATGAGTTAAGAATATAAAAAGAAAAAAAAAAGGAATTAACATATAGACTGAAGGGTAAATTCTGTCCTTCTTAAAAATGTGTAATCTAATTAGCATTTTGTGGGATTTACTGGGATGAGTTTTCCCCGTGGCATATGCAAATGCAAACAGGGAGAAGATGGGCTCCAGGCTGCTAATGGCAGACATCTGCCTGGAGGGACAGCCATGTAAAGAAAATCCTGCATCCCTGTCCCCTGAGGACCTGGCATCAGCTGAGGTGATTCTTGAAGTTATAGGAAGATTTTTAATTATGGCGAAGTTCCTCAGATGGTGAAAATAAGCAAAGATCTCTTTTAAAGGGGAAGAAGGATCAGATTATGTTTCTTGAAATCATACCTGTTGTAAGGCAGACAAAGTTCAAATGCCAGATATTCCCTATGCAATTGCTTCCAAATATTTTGGCTGTTTTAGCCATCTCCATCAAACTTTGGAGTCAGCCTCAGTGCATTTGAGAGACTTGGAAGGACAGGTCTTGTGAAGGCACATATCAAGCTTCTCAAGGATGGGGCTGAGACCACATCCTCCTCCTATGAACCAGAGGAAAAGACCAGAGTGGTGCTGGAGCACTTGGGATCACCCCCACACCTGTCCTGCTGCTCCAAAGGGAGCAGGAGCAGTGGTGGCGGGTGCTGCTGGGGTGCAGCAACACCAGGCAAGACAGGGTGACCTTCCATGACTCCTGCAGGAAAGTGAGGCCATGGCCATGCTTTTCTGTTTGCTGCCTTCCTTCTTCGGTTGCCATTCCCTGAGCTCAAAGGCAAGACCTTCAGGAATTTCTGGATGGCAAAAGAAAGATGTATAGAGACAGATGAATTACAATTTCCTCAGGTGGTTAAATTTATATCTTAACATTTGGTTTGTAGGTTTTGGTTGATACCTTCAGGAAAATACTAGGGCTTTTTGTTATTTCAGAGAGAGTGATTAAAATCAGAATCATTCCTCTCAGTAGCTGGTAAGTGGATTAGTTTGGCAAATCAAAGCTTTGGTTAGGATGACAATAGAAAAGAGTATTTGTCCTTAGTCTTAAACAATGACTCTTGTCACTAATGTTTCTTTTCTAGAAACTGAAATGCTGTATGCATATTTGATATTGTATTTAGTCTCTCAAGATGGCATCCCAGGTCTGATGTTCAATTAGGAAGTGCAGTTCTGTAATCCTTATTTAATTAGAACTCCCTGTCATAGTCCCTGTGAGTTGCATTTGTAATTGGATTCTCACAAGTGAGAATATGCAGAGGCTACCTCAAAGGGGAGTTGCAATTTGCTGGTGTGTGTTACTTACCTGTAGTTCTTCGAGAATGTTTCCTCTGCATATTCACATTATGGGTCCTGTCCACCTTCTGTTTGTCCTTGGATTTCTGCTGCCCAGCAGCTGCTGTGTTCAGTAAGAATAACTTGTAGCACTGTACAGCTCTCAAATCTCAGCTGGCTTGGTGTCATGAGATGGCCCTTGTACAGTCCTAGTAGTCACTGCTCTTCTAGGAAGCTCCTGTAGGCCACCAGCACTGGAGAACCCAAACCCACTGGTGTGAATATGCAAGGACAGCACTCTCAAAGAGCAAGCCAATGGTAAGTACCCTTTCTTTGTCTTCCACCATTAACCAAATACTTCAAATGTTATTTTTTAGCTTCCCTGTTGGGAAATCTGCTACACTTTCCCTACGATAAAAACAGACTGAGATTAATTTAGAGCTGTTGCCTTCCTGGCAAAACGTGAGAAAGTGTCTGTGTTTGCAGATGCTCACTTCAGTTGTAAATTGATGTGCAGCTATCAGTGTGTGGGTGTGCACATGTTTGAGCTATAATGCAATATTTCTATCAGACAAAAAGGCACAATTACAGTGCAGCACTATATATTTTACTATATGTTCTTCTACTTGTGTTACCTTTAGAGTAGATTGGGTAGCAGAGTGAGTCACTGACCAAAAAAAGTCTTCTAATAGTATGAACAATGTTAATTCTCAAAACAGATTCTCCAAAAGAAAATCAAAGTTATACTGCTTTTCACTGCTACATTTTTTTCTGAACTTTTGTTTTTTCAGACATGGAATTCTGTGAGACTCCCCATATCCTGTGCTCTGGCTATCAGACTGACCTCCATGGTGTAGCTGAGCACAGTTACCCTCTGGAGGTGGGCTCGGATGTGGACACTGAGACAGAAGGAGGAGCATCCCCGGACCACGCCCTGAGGATGTGGATGAGGGGCATCAAATCCGAGCACAGCTCCTGCTTGTCCAGCCGGGCAAACTCAGCCCTGTCCCTCACTGACACTGACCATGAGAGGAAGTCTGATGGGGAGAATGGTAATAAAGAAATGCATCTCATGTACTCAATAGTAGTAGTAATTCATTCAAAACTTTCTTTTCCTACTTCTCTTATTTTCCTCCTTTCTTTTTTTTCTCTTTTATTTTCTTTCTCTTTTCCCCCTTCCTTCCTAGATCCCTGTACTGTATATGAGGTGAAGGGGGTGTTTGCTCTGTGTATTGTATTTATAGTTTAGATGGAAAATAAGACCAAAAAATGAAACAGTGATTTTGCTAAAACATAATTTCTCTCAAGATAAATAACTTTCCCACATTCTTCATTTTTATGTCATAAGATATTTATCATTTGAATTTGGTGGTCTATGAATTAGGTTTGAAAATATATCTGTATATGTACATTTATATCACGTTTTGCATACAGTTGCTCCTGTGGCTTCTGGGCATAGTTTTAAGGCTCTTCAGCTAGAGAAAGAGAAAGACAACCTGCAGTCCTAACTTCTGTATTTAACTCTAATCTTATGCTACACCTGAAGATGTGTCTTCAGCAGTAGGACAGACTGAACAGGTCTTTATCATGTCTCAGTTCTGGATTTCTCTGCATATAGAGAGTGGGCTTGGGAGTCGCATGGGCTTGTTTTTTGTATATCTGTGTTTTCTAAATATTCATTCTCATTCAGGATTTTTTTACTCATTTGCTTTTCTTACAATTTAGTGTGTCACAGAAGGGAAAAATGTGTATTTAATTAAGTAATGTGAGGAATTAGTATTTTTTATCTCTGCATTAAAATTGATTAAAATTTACTCTGCTTCCTTACAAAGTATAGTAAGTAAACAAATTTATCGTGCTTAAAATCAACAAGCTTAGCTGATATTTTAATTTCTGAGTTTAATAGCTGCATGTTATGGCAGGTCTAGATGTCATTAAATATTGACACTTCAGTGTTGACAACAACATATTTTAGTGCCTCTGTAGTCATAAGGTTAATACAACTGATTCAGTATAAATGGCATTTCTATACTTACATGTTTGAATTCATCAGACATGAAGCTCATAATTATATAATTTCACCTGGATGTCTGCCAGTACCAGTGATAATGTCCAATATAGGCTCAAAAACATTACATTATCTGGTTGAGGTTAAAAAAGAGATTTTAGTGCACAGCTTGTTTCTAATTAAATATTCCATTGAGGATTAAGCATTGTGGGCTACCACATTTTATTGGGTTGGTGGAATCAGTTAATTTTTAGATGCCACTAAAAATTTCCAGTGTGCAATGGCTGTCTGTCTTCCAGCTTCCTGCTTCTGTGGGATCCATCCTCTGTGAAGTGTTTGCTGCACAGGAAGGTTTTGTTTGGGCTTGAGGGGGAATTGTGTTTGTTTTCATAGAGACACTGGGGTTTAGGTGGTGGCTGAAGGAATTGAATCTGGTCTGCCTGGCATTGGTTGGCCCTTAACTGTGAAAATGATTGAAAGGGAATGATTTGTGGAAGGAACGTGCATACTTGTGCCATTTAGACTAAAAAATACACATTTCTCTTGTAAGGTGCTGGGAAGCAGAAGTATTGAAAGCAAATAAAGCATGTAACTGAGTTCTGTATTTCAGCCTGGAGTGCAGTGGTGCAGCTGGGTATTGATGATATTTTGCTTAGTAGTACATGTACCACTAAATAAGTAATCTTCTGTAGATGAAAATTACTGTCAGTAGTGCACCTGCATCATCTTGCACAGATGTAGCAAGAATTATGGCTTAAGTGTTGTTATGATAGGGACACATAACATTGTGCTTCCCCACCAAAGAATGCTTTCCTCTAAAGGTTTGTCTCTAAGAAGGATTTTAATCAATTTAAACTGGTGTAGATAATATTTTTGCATGTGGCTTTAATATTTCATTTCTTGTAGGCCTTATAACAATGTTTAAATCAGGGATTCATGTTTGAGGTGCTTGAGTACCAGTTTTAACTAAATAGGTGAGAGAGGAAAGTGAGGGCAAGAACAAGTTGGAAAAGAGAGAAACTGAGAGCACAGGTTCCCTTGAACTCTATAGATGTCTCCAGGCAGGACCAACTACACAGCTATCAGTGCTTCCTATGCTCTTGAATCATTTTAATAATTACAGTCTTGAAAGTTAAAGTCTGAATAAATTTGAACACTGCAGTTCAAGCTATATTTGTTTATATTATCTATTATTTCACAGGTAAGTTCATAGCCAAGATTCCTGATCCAGAGAGCAGTGTGTTTTTCATCTGGGCTGGCACTCAGCAACAAAGCACTCTTTGAATACAGAAGTTCATAAATCTCTACTTAAATTATGTCACAGATGGCACATCTTCCTGTTTCTATGCAGTCCTGTGTGCCAGGGGCTTCATCAGAGAGCCACGGGTGCTGCATTTATCCTTGTCACTTTCTGCCATGGAAATGTACTTTTTTGTCCCTGCCAGTAAGTACTGTGGTGAGAAAATGGAAGAGTGCATAAGATCTATTGCTGGAAGTACATGAAATACTAGTTTCAATTATTTCTGTTAAAGTATTTAGGAATCCTGGATTTCAAGGGGTTGACCAAATGGTATGTGAATGCAGCTATTTTACTCCAGGAACTGGAGTAAAATTAATGAGAAAGGTATAGTTGTTGCATTATTTGAGAAAACATTGGAATTGTTGTCCATATTTTGAAAGGGTCAGTAGGGTTTCAGGTTTGGGTTTTTTTTTTCCTCTATGAACACAATTTTTGCTACAAATGCAGGACAGGTCTTTTTGTGGTAATATTGGGACAATTAATTGTGTGGACTCCAGTATATGTGTTTTCAAGGCAGTTTTTTTGCTTTATATTAATCTAGAGCTAATATATTTTGTAAAATTTTCTTTTTGGCTATTTCTTGACATTCTCCTATTCATTCTAAGCTCTAGCTTGAAGTTCCCTGGCACAGGATATATACTTCTCTATTCATTGTGGGTAGCCCAATTTGAGAAATTATTTAAGGCTTGTTTTCCTTAGAATTCACACCAACTCTGTCATAATCACTGTTAAAACACACTCTGGTTGTTTTGGTAGCATTAAACAGATTGTATGAAACACCAACGTTCCCATTTATTGTTGTCAAGTTAATGGCAACTAATAATAGCCTAATTGGGCACAGACTGCCTTCAGCTTTGCCTGAGGCTAAGCAAATATATATTGACTGCACAAAATGAATGGCCAATTTCTTGGGGACCATTGCTTATCTCTGGTATAGTGTAAAGAGATCCATTTAAACACAGTGTTACTCTGTGGTATGTGAATGTAAATTTCACACAGCAGCACCACAGAATAACCATATTGAAAATAGTTCCTTTATTCCGTTGAAGACTGCACTTGCCCTCAGTTCACTGGTACAATGGTATCTGTCACTGCAGTGTGTCAGAGCATCACATTGAGTGCTTTCGTCTGCCAGATGACTGAGCTGGAAAATTTATTTGTTTGTTTGTTTGTTTTTCTGGAGTATGTGGTCAAGAAGAGGATACAAACCTGATCTACAGAAAGCATGATCTCCAGATACATCCCTAAAATTACAGGACTTGACACAGATCTGCCTCCCACACTAGGTAGTGTATTAAAAGGCAGCCCACAGCCCATTTTGTGTCCATCTAACCTTTCTCATTGTTGTTCATTCAGTTCTTATGTTTGCCTTTACAGGATGTCTATGCAGCTGTGACACAATGAATTTGACCTCAAGTGCATTTATGCCGTGCCATAATCCATTTTGAGCCACATTTAGCACATCTGCACAGCCATCAACTCTTTTACTTTTAGCTGCTACATCTCAGTTGAGAGCTAGTGTGAAGATTCAGCCATTCCTACAATAACACAATTTTTAACCTCTTCTATTTTGTCAGATTGCTTTGATGTACTTTTAAGTCTGACTTGTTTGGCTCATTCCTGGTATCTACTATCTAATTTTTATGCAATTAGTTACTCTTTCTCTACACCACAGTGACAAGCAGTAGGAGAGGACAGGATTCCCAGTGCTGGAGGGGTGTACTGTGAAATGCAGACTCATCTTGGATCCAGATTTCTGCTCAATTTCTTTGGCTGAATTATTTTATGACAACTGGGTATTAGCTGTAGTTCACAATGACTTCTTTGAGATTTGTAGGCAAGAAATTAGGGTTTTAGTACAGGCTGCAATACCACTGGTCATGTAATGTAGCATTAGAGTGCTTGTGAGATCTGGTATGGGGACGTTTTTAATAACATACTTGTCTTGATAAAAACAAAGCAAGAGGGGGAAATAACAGCTGTGGAAAAATGTAATTTTTCCTTTTTGCCCACCATAAAGTGTTGGGAAAATTCTTTCTTAACATGAGTATCAGATTCTATTTGAAACAATACTTCTAGTAATAAACATTTTAAACAACAGACTGCAAAGATGGGCTAATAGTATTAGCCATATTTTAATAAGTAGATGTAGTAGAGAATTTAGTAGGTTACAGATCAAAGCTAAGTTTAATGAGCTAGAAACATGTAAGATTATTCTTGTGTAATTCATCTAAGTATTTGTTTTATAGCCTGGGAGCAGTGATCCATTTAACAGAGCTTTTGACTGTCCCTAAATCTCTGGGGATTTTTAATTTTGATTGCGGGGCAGATGGGTGAGCTTTGGACAAGTCACCTTAGTTCTTTGCACTTCATATTCAGTATCCTTACAGTGTCTGTTAAAGGGATAAAGATACTTAATTAGTAAAGGAAATGCTACAGTGGCTGATGCTGTATGAGAAGCACAGCTTTGTGAATGCTGTAGCTATGCAGATATGGGGAGGATTTAGCTAAGGACAAGGCTCTGATTTAATTTATGGTGTGTGACAATGGACCTACTGTGAATTCACACCTGTTTAAATTAGGCTTGGATCTGGCTCTTCATAAAAGTCTTGTGTTTAATGTAAGAAAGTGACAGCATTGTGATTAATGTTGCTGTTATTTACTGTTATTTTGTAAACAACTCAGGCATTAAGCTGATCTCTGGCTTTCTCATTTCTCCAGGAAATTATTACCAACAGCTACATTACAATAGCAATACATGCTCTGAGAAGTGGGCATGTGGCTGCCTCTTTATGCAGGATTGTGTTTCTAATAATGATGGCTGAAGTATATCCATTAGCTCCTGTCCTGTCACTTTGTATTTACAGTGGTGCAATTAAGAAATTCAATTACTAATTTGCAAGTAGACCCATTAGGTTAAATATGTGTAAGTAGCCTTGAAAATATAAAGGTAAATATTGGTCTTAATCCCATTTCCTCTGTGTCATTTAATATTTTTCTCTTTATTCCATGTATGCTTTATTTTGCCTTTTTGTTGTGGTATGGATTCCATTCTGTTTGTACACTCCTGCCTATCAGATCATTTAAGGCATCTAACAGATTAAGGCAACCTCATCAATAAAATGCAACAGCCTTCATGGTGAAATTCCTTCTGTAGTTTGCTATAGCTTGTCAGATATTTGATTTATGATACTTTCAGATATTTGACAGAAAAGGGCTGCTTACCTTCCCTTAATAAAAGACCTCTGTTGCTTTTGTTGTGAAGGGTTTTTTCATCTTTTAGTGTTTACATGGTGTTTATGTTGGTTTCTTCTGCTGTTGTTTCAAAGGCAGCTCCTCGGTGTGAAAGGAGGGCTGTGAGCCCCTGCAGTAACACAGCAATGTCTTTTGGGGAGCACTGGCATATCCACTGACAGGGGAGCTGCTCTGCTGCAGTTGTTCAGAGTGTAAGATGCTTTTGTTGACCTTAGAGTGGTTCCTCTGGAAATGTTACTGTCTCAAAGGCAGCATGTAAGTTATCCAAATTGCCTTGGATGAGTGTGAGATGCTTCTGAAAGCACTGCAGCATCACCTCAGCTGCAATATCATGCAAGCCTTGAGCTTGTGCCCCAGTATTTAAACCATTTCTGAAATTGTTTATGTATGGAAATTCAGCTAATGACTTTTTCGTCAGTATTGTGGGAGAAATTCTGCCTTTTAAAATTACCATCTTTATTACTTTTTCTGACTAACAAGGGCATTGCATCTGCATGTCTGCTATTTTAATCTTTACAATTTTCATGTGGTCTATTAAAATCATTAAACGGTATTAAAACATTGCCTTTTTTGTGGTTCTCTTTTAAGCACAACGAACACTAATTTAAAGATAAATATCAGTATTTAGAATCTTACATTAAAGATAATGAAACAGTGTTTAGAATGTGGCAGAAATACTTTCTATATTCCAGAATCTAAATGACCTTTTCCCACAGCATAGTAAAAATTATCAAATTATCAGTCCATTTGTACAAGATTGTGTAATACTGTTTTCCCTGAATTTTTTTTTTTTCTTTCATGGTGGAGGAGGAGGGCAGGGAGGAAAGCTTGAGGAGAAGAGTCAAGTCTGATTTTTATTCCAGAAATCAGTAAATTGGCATTAGAGCTCAGGAAAAAATCTCTTGGCTTTCCTCCTCTGTGTGATACAGCAAGTATAGTGGATGTGCCTTGAGGAGCCAGCAGCAATATAAATTATCACTCCTTTCATTTAAATCCTTTTTATTTTCTCAGTATTCTGTGTATGAATGCAAAGGAAAATTATCTCTAGAAATACTTCACAGTGCAAAAATACTTTGCAGTGATTCTGCAATTCTTGGAACCTCAGTTTATTTAGGCTGCCACTGGGGGGAAAACTGAGATGGGGCAGACAGACAAGTGTCTGCTTTCTGTCAGGGTGCTGCAGTGCAGGAGGGTGAGGATTGTCTGACTTTGCATTTCACAGTATTTATGAGACCAGGCAAACACTGAACAAAATACTTTTTCTCTTGTTGAGCATTTACTGTGAATTCTACAGGAGGACATTTCTGGACAAGTGTGTTGCTGGGAACAGTTCCATTCTAAACAGTCAGCACGTCTATCCTGATATTTTATTGATGTTGTTTTATTAAGTTTACAGTGTGGTTTATTTCTCATCTCTTTTGTTTAAATCTTTAAATGTTTTAGAAGATCAGCAATTTGATTTATAGAAACAACCTATAGTCATATTTTGTATTTATGTCCTTTGGAATTATTTAGTTTCGTTTCATAGTTATTTTGAAATATAATCAGTTTTCCTTATATGTCTTAAAATGTAGATGTTTCTACCAGTTGGAACCTGTTTTTCATCAAAGTTTTGGATGTTCTGCTTAAAGCTGAAAGTTGAATATCATTAGTGGAAAATAAGGCTAAGGAAAAATTTGTGAACTCTCATCATGGCAGATTGCAGTTAAGGTTGCTAGATAAATGAGATCAAGTTACTCTCATTTGGTTCCTTATACTGGCAGCCAGCATGGTTTTAAATACAAAAAGAACTGAGCTTTTTGCATCCCCACAATGAGTTACAAATGACCAAAACAAGTTACAGCTGCCACATCACAGAATGGTTTGGGTTGGAGGAGACCTTGAGGATAATCTTGTTCCAGCCCTGCCATGGCAGGGACACCTTCCACTGTCCCAGGCTGCTCCAAGCCCTGTCCAGCCTGGCCTTGGGCACTGCCAGGGATCCAGGGCAGCCCCAGCTGCTCTGGGCACCCCGAGCCAGGGCCTGCCCACCCTCACAGGGAAATAATTCTTCTCAATTTCCCTCTAAACTCACCCTCTGTCAATCTAAAGCCATTCCCTCTTGTCCTCTCCATCTCTCTTGTAGCCCTTTTAGGTACTGGGAGGTGCTCTGAGATCCCCCAGGACCTTCTCTTCTGCAGCCCAAGCCTGTCTCCTTAGCTCCAGCTCTCTGAGCATCTTCATGGCCTCCCCTGCCTTGCCCAAGCTGTAATACCGTAAATGAAATACGAAGGGATCCAGCAAATGAGTGCAGGATGGATACAGAAGTGACAAATACTGACAAATTACAGTTTCAGAGTCTAGCAAGGTTTAATCTAAATATTATTTTTTCTTGATGACATGAGATCTAACAATTTATTGTTGTTTTATGGGTGAGAAAGGTTGTTCATTCTTTCTTTCCAACCTTTTTTAATTTTTACTAATTTAATTCATTGTGGTTTAAATTACATGAGAAAGTATTATCTTACATTTTCAAATTTATTAGTATTTCATTTCCTCTTGGGCTTGGGAGTAAGATGAAGATCAGCATAAATCTGTACTATTCAGGGTTAGGAATATTAGCATATCTCACAAAAGTCTCACAAAAGGGAGTATTAATAGTAACAAGTAGCTTTCATCTAGAAGAAACATAGTGACTGCTTCATCTAGAAGAAACACAGTGGCCCATGGCTGCAGTCTTCTAAAAGTAAAAGCTAAACTAAATAAATTAGCCACTTTCTAATTTCTGCAATAAAAAATAGGTTAAGAATGAGAAACTGTATATGAAATTGGAGTTCATTTTTCAGAATAAAGCACATTTGAATGCTGCTTGTTTCAACTTTTTTTTTTTTAAATAAAGGGCTTACAAAATAATTCAGCATTTTCTATATTAATTTTGTTTATTTAATCTTATCTAGCTCTATACCCTCACTCTATGCTTTGTAACATGAGCATAAGAGGAAATGTGTACAATTAGCTCTTCTAGAATAGGGGCTCAGGAGCACTGAATAATTCCTGCAGTCTGCTTCTTTTCCCTTACAGATGTTTTTGAGTAATATTTCAGTCAGATTCACATATTCTGATGACTAATTATATTGCCAGTAGTTTTATTTTGTCTTAAATTTCTACCCCAGATGATCTGCAATGTGGATTTTTTTTTCAGTTGCTTTCAGCTGAGCAGCTTCTGGTCCTGAGCTGCTGGCCAGGAGCTGCTGTGGCAGCACAGAGGGGCAGCCCTTGGGGCTCCACAGGCCATGTCCTGTGGGTGATCCACAAGGGGAGCTGGGGATGGGTCTTTATTCCATGAAACCACATACCCTAAAAGATACCCATGTGGGAGGAAATACCTGTAAGTGGGGATATCTTATTAGGGTTGTTCATTCAGCTCTATTGCTGGAAAATTTGGGAAAAGGTCTCAAAAGCAGGTAACAAAGAGACAAAAGTTAAGGGTATTTCTAGACAGTGTGTTGTATTAATTATGGTTCCTAGCACTTCTGCTTCCCATTTAATTGAAAGGGTTTTACTCTCATCTTTCAATGTAGCTTTTAAACTTTTTCCCTCTCTGCCTACAATTATTTTTGACTAAATGTATATCATGAGTTGATACACACCTTTTATATGTACCAAAGTCACAGTAAGTGTTGTTCAGACTTGTCTGCCCTTCTCATTGCTTTGTTCAGCATCAGTGTCAAGTGGTACTTTGGGTTTGAGAACATTCTGTTTTACTAATTTTCCCACAAACAGTGTTTTTGAGACTGAAAACTTTTTTATTGCCCAATCATGCTAAGGTCTTTTAGAGCAAGTATTTTACTGTGGCAGGGTCATAACGCATGCTTGGAATTTGTTTTTCTGCATAATTTGGTATAAACATACCTCCATTTACACAATCAGAAAGTATCTGATGTAATTTGCTTGAATTGAATTTTACTTGAATCTCCTTGAATTGCTGAGTAAGAGAGCTTCTTGTGAGCTGTGCACTGTCAGTGGGACCTGATGAGTGATGCAGGATTTACAGCTCAGCACTAGAGACTTCTCAGTTATTTTCTTTATGACAAAACAACTTGTGGATGCTTGCACCTTTTGATTACCATGGAGAGGTTTAGGTTATTATGCTGCTGATCACAGATGGGGGTGGAACTTTTGCTGTAAAGCTATAAAGCTCCTGGTGAAGGGAAAATCTCCAAATTTATTTTTTATGTACTTGTAAATTTTTGTTGAGGCCAAAAAAGTTTCCCAGAACATTACATAATTTCCTTTTATAAGGAAGATGATATATATTTATAAGGCAGCGTATACAACTAGAAATAAGACTTCACATTGTGCCTTTTTCAAAAATCCTCAGCCCTCCTCTCTCCCAGCTGAGTTGTTCCAGTGCTTCTCCATAAGGAAGACCTTTCCTCCCATTTTGTGTAGGATTGTGGGCAGCGTGGGCTGGTGAGCATTTGTGAGGGTGGGCACAGGGGCTGCAGGGGCCAGGGCTGCTCTGCCAGAGGCACCAGAGCCCACATTGATTTCTTCCAGGGTGTCCCTAATTGTTCACCCTTCAGAATTGCAGTTCTTCCTCTGCAACAAGGGGCACTGCCCAAATGCTTTTCTCTGATGTGCTCAATGTGTCTACAACTATCTTTTATATCTTTGCCTGTGGGGAAAAACATAATTGAGTCATTCTTCCTGAAGCCTGCGTGGTTGTGTGTTCAGCCAGTACAGGGTTCATTTCAAAACTCCTATTGATGGTTGCATTGATTATTTTTATTTTAGCCTGTAATTCTGTCTCCAATCTATCTTTTAAATTTTTATAGTTCACTACCTATTGAACAGCAAATTCAGCTATGTTTGGTTGTGTGCATATTTTTTTAGAAATACAATCTCCTGAATCCAGATTTCTCAGTAGTAGCTAATAGCCTACAGTACTTGAAAGCTCCTTTTTCTTTTTATAACCTATCTCTTTTTCAATACATTTTCTGATTACTGCACTACAGTTCGATTTTTATTGGATCATTTTAGAGCATAATAATTCATTTCTGATCCCTAGTACCTCTTGTCCATGTCTGAAGTACTCCACATTATTTCAGTCACTCATTTTTGTTGACGTCTTTTCTCTAAAGGCAGTCTTCTGTGACTTCTCTCAAAATATCTTTCTGGCATCACCATTTTAGACTTGTGATATCCAATTTCTTTTTAATACAAAATCAAATAGAAAGCTTTTTCTGTACTTCACCAGTACTTTTCTGTACTTCTGAGCTTTCTTCTACTGTCTTATACATTGCTTGGTGGCTAATAATGGCAAAAACAATACTACAGTTGTACGTGCAATAAAATAATCACATTTATTTGCAGTTGCTTTGCAACTCAAACAGTGCTTATTAATGTTAAATAGCCATAATAAGTACAGTCTAAAACTACTGAGTTTTGGCATAAATCTGTGTAGAATTTTTTTTCATTCATTGCTTCTATAACAGTTTATATTGAATTTTTAACTGCCTTCTGTTTGGGAAAAAGAAAAAAAAACAACTGCATGTCCCTTCAGGTTTTGCAGAAAGCTAAATCAAATCCTGCAGTTTCAATTAAGCTTCTCTTTTGGGCTCACTAAGAGGTCTTGAGATACTGAATCATGGCCATCTTATGGAAAAAGGCTTCTGGTAAGAGAAATGGCAGTGAGTTGCCATTTTCAAATGGTTTCAGGTTATTTTCTTCCACAGCTCCAGATTTGTGCAGTCATGAAAAAAAAATAGTTCCTGTGCATGGACTCATGTAGGTGGATGTGGGGTCTGGACAGCTGGCAGAGCTCAGGTTCTGGGTTCCCACAGGGGAAATTTAGGAGTCAGAATGTGGAAACAGAGCCTCGGCCAGCTGGGCAGCAGGAGGGGCAGTCCACAAAGTGGAGATGTTGGACTGCTGGCTTTGCCAGCTCAGATCATGTTTTGGATGATCATCTTTGGCAGAATTTTTCCATATCACAAAAACCCAGCCCCTGTCTCCTGCTCCACTCTCCCTCTTGTTGCTGCCCTTTCAGCATGTGATGATGGAATTTGAAGTTTTATGTGTCCATGGAAGAGAAATGAAAACAGCATTGAGTACTCTTTGGAGTGTAGTTGTCTAGCTCAGGTGTACAACACAGCAGCCAGAAAATACATGGCAGAAGCTTTCCATCCAAGCAGCAGCTTTCTTTCCTTCCTGCTGTAATGTTCTCTGGTTGCTTGCCTGTCTTAAAGATTCCTTATGTCCTTTGAGAACACCAACATATTTCAGTGATGGTGTTAGTGAAGTCCTTGACCAGTGATGTTCTGATAAAGCTGAAAAAGCAGCTTAGTCAAGAAGTGGAAACCTGAGTTGTCAAATGAATTTTAAAATACATGTACAGTTTTGCAAAGCAGTTCTCTAGGAATAACTGCTTTGCAAAATTGTACATGTATTGTAAAATTATTAATAATACTCCTGAGATAGAGTGAAAGATCTTTTAAAGTGCTTGTCAACCTCTTCTAGGATGCAAGTTTGGAGGTGGCTGCATTGCTTATTCTGGTAGGTGGTAATGCACACCTGCTCTGCCTCAATACAGCTGCTTCTTGAGGCAGCTTAGACACTTTGAGGCCTCGCAGTATCTTTATACCTCATAAGTGTGAGTGCTTCTGCTGAAATTCATCACTACTCAAGTTAAAAAGGTAAGCAGGTAAAAAGTGTGGAATTTGTTTATCTCTGGAAATTTGTTGTTGGCATTTGGATTGATTCACACAACTAATACAATCAAAATTCCAGTTAATTTGAAAAATCTTGCAAAATTCCTCAGCTGAGAGAATTTCTTCTCTTGGTTTCATGTATTGATCAGTGTGCAAATACAGGAAAAGCAAACATCCCAAAAAGCAGCTGACAGGGAAGTCAAGCATCTCCTCCTTTTCATATGAATAATAATTGTATTTGGAAGAGTTCTTCAACTGGCTTCTGCCCAGCAGCTTGTGATGGTAATTTCAAATGTGGGCCCTTCTCTGGGTGCTTACAGTGAGTCACCAGAACAGAAAGAAGACAAACAGGGACAATTCTCTACCACAAGTAGGTCTTTCTTACAGGCTCACTGTTTGTTTGATTTAATTACATCTAAAAATATTTCCACTACATGTGTTTTAGAGGTAGTGATCTGAAAACAGATGATAAATATTTCAATGTTGATGTGGTGTTTTTTTTCTTATTGGCCATTTTATTTCCTTAAGACTAGCAGAACAGGAAATAACCTTCTGCTCATCTGACCTGGTTGATTATAAATACCTACCAAATTCAGTGGCATTTCTTAATTCTTCATCTTTGAATTAGTTTCTTGACTTTTCTCTCAAATGTAGCTTGTTCTGCTAACGTGAGGGCACCCAGGGGGTTAGTCAGAGACCTGCTTCTGGCATGCTTCTGGGTCACATCACTTCTGTGATAAACTGGTAACTATGACTGAAATTTATAGTCATCCTAAAAGAAAATATTCAAGAAGCAGCAAACCTGGTTTCATTGAGCTGTTATTTCAGAGGCTGAAATATGACAAACTGTAGTGAAAGTATAGAGGAAGCCATAGTTACTCTCATTTTGCTGGGTGGAATTGAAAGTACTTGGAACTACTCTGTGTTCATTAACACCAGCTTGCCTCTTCTTTGCAGGTTGTCTAGTACTACTAGAAATGCTTACCTATGTTCAGTATATGCATTGAAGTTTTATCAGTTAATGAAAAAGGAGGAAAAATGCAAAAAATAAGCCAAATCAGAAAAACACACTGTCATAGAGACAGGACACAACCAAAGACTTAGTTAACTCTGTTAACCTTATCAGCTAGCTGGTTTCTAATCTCCCAAACATTGTGTCCAGACAGTGATTTTTATTATTTGCATTAGAAGAAAGCCAATAGATTCTCATCAAAATCAAGACTTATGTTACTTTCCATTATACAGATACTGGTAAAAGATGAGCCAGTCCTCTGAAAAGCCCAAATGGTATATATATACTTATATATACATTGATTATTTTATCTCTTATCTTCTTCCACGGGTTCATTCTAAGCCTCATGTAATATGCATAAAGCCTTTCAATAAAGAATTTTGTTATTAACAGGGAAGAACTTCTTTATTATTCTTATCTGTTTTTCAGGTGGTATCAGATCAGACTTTGCAAAACTGTTTAGTTTCTGCAGAAAGAAGATTTTATTATGTCAAGGATAATTGTTTTTTGTATTTTTAATTTATTGAAACCTTTGTTTCCCTCATCATATTTTGTAGCATGGGGTAGTAGCAGTTGAAACAGGGGAATGAAACAGACTATTAAAAGGGGTACTTGCTGCCTTTATTGCTGTTGGTTATGTTTTGAAGCATTAATTACCAAATATACTTAAATATAGTTATTTTCAATTTTTAAATTATAAAAAATATAGGTGTTTATTACAGTATTAAAATTTAGCTGCCTGGGCTTTTAATATCTGAAAGTGTAAGGGGCAGTGTTAGGGACATAAAAATATTGATGAGAAATTGTCATGAAATGTTAGAAATATGATTCTTATCTGATGTTTAAACTGCAGACATTGAAGCATCATCCCTGACACACAAGTCAAGACTGAACATTTCAAAGATCCAGAAGGATACACAGCAAATTGAATGAAATTCAGTGTGTGGGATAGTAACCAAATATAAAATATTTAATAGGAGCTACTTTGGAAAGCAGTAATGCTGAAAGGGGCCTTAAGGGCCAGTAAATGAGATAAATGGAGCCAACCAGTCAAATGCTACTTTGGGCTGTATGTGTACAAGTGTCTTGTCAGGGAACTATGAAGTATAGCAGCTGTCATTAACACTTCTCAGATGAGTCACTTCCGAGCATTTCAACACCAGGCATGTATAAAATGAAAGGATCTCAGGGCAGCACAAAATGCAGTTGTGTCTTTGGGACTTGTTTTTCAAGGAAAGGGTTTTTTTAAAGGCCTGAATCTGTAGAGACAGTCTGAGTTAGTCAGATAATAGAAACAAGTTGAGGGGTGCAGGGCGGGAGGGGCTCTGTGGCTCTCTCACCTCCCGGGTGATGCTGCGGAACCAGGGGCGCGCAGAACACGCGGCACAGCAGAGCCACACACCCAGCAGGGCTGGCTCAGGGGCTGCAGCTGGCAGGTCAGCAGCTTAAATATGAAATCAAGGTGGTTTCCAAGCAGTGTAGTCATTCAGCATGGGAATAATTTGCCAAGGAACTGTACTTAGTACTTGGAGCCCTTGTTAATGTGAGGGTCCCTGGTTGAAACTTGTTCTGGCTGTGAAGGTGATCAGACTGGATGGGTGCATTGGCTCTTTCTCTGCTTCTGTAAAGCTATTATGTTTCTACTGACTATTAATTTTTTCCAACTTGTTTGTTTTAGAGTAGTATGAAGCAATAAATGAAGCGGTAGAGGTTTTGTGGCTGCAGTTGTTTAAAACCAGCCAACACATCTGATTATATACTGCAGAGGACGTGACAAGCATGTGATCATTGATTGCTGTTCTTCATCACTTTGTAGTCAAAGGAAATAACCCAATAGATCTTTCCATCTCTGACTTGTGTGTATTGTCTGTAGATGTAGCAGCTGCCCTAAATATTTGGCAAATGGCCCAAGCCCAAAAATTAACACTAAAAAATTAATTTTATATTAGCTAATAAGGACAAAGGCCATTCAATTTCTTGTTTATGCAGGAAGCTTATTGAATCTGAAGATGATACATCTGGGAACAGGCTGGTGGGATCCATTTGTAAAATAATAATGCCTACACATCACAGAAGGACTTGTACAATAATCAGTCATTAAATAAAGGGGATTTTTAGTAGAATACAGGTCAAGATATCTATCTATGTTAACCCAAACAGGCAAATGGTTTTTAAAGATTTAAGGAAAGAAATTAAAGAAATCTACATCTAATCAAACTGTGCCAAGATTAAATGAGAACCTTCCCTTTATTGTGCTACTGCATTGCTGCCCTCCCCTGACAAGGTGTTAATCACAGCTTCTTTGTCTCCTGTGTACTTTGCATTTCGGATTCCAGGTGTCGAAAGGTCTGTTTGTTTTACAGTTTTTCATCTGTTCCAGTGCATTGGCTTTCCTGCCTCAGTTGGAGACAATAGTTGGTTTGTCATCTTTTGATGGGTCCAGACAGATCTAATCTTTTGGTTCCTAGGGCTCTTGATTAAGGGTGGACACTGCTAATTAATCCAGTTTGCATTTTGAGTGGCTGATCCTCAAAGTGCCTGTCAGTGCAGTGGATCTCACCTGTAGTTATATTTCATCTCCTCTCTTAGAAGCAGGCTCTGCTGAATACTTCCTGTGGAAAATGTTGGACTGGGGATGTGCTGTATCTCTTCAGCATTGTCTGTATATCTTGCCAAATGCTTGACATGGAAATTGAAGTAAGACCTGGCTGGTCAGTTTCCCTTTGATGCTGGAGCAAATCCTCCTGGAAACTGTGCTAGACACATGGAAAAAAAGGAGATGATTGGTGATAGCCAACATCACTAAGGGCAAATCGTGCCTGAAAAATTTGGTGGCCTTTTATGACAAGGTTACAGTGTTGGTGGATAAGAGAGGAACAGCTGACATCATCTGCCTGGAACTGTGCAAAGCATTTGACATTGTCCTCATGACATCCTTGTCTCCAAACTGGAGAACCGTGGATTTGATAGAAGGACCACTTGGGTGGATGGTTGGACTTAAAGAGTTGCTGTCAACATCTCCCATGCCCTAGTGGAAGCCAGTGAGGAGTGAGTGACATTGCTCGGGTCAGAAATGGAACCAGTGCAGTTTAACATCTTTGTTGTGACGTGAGCAGTGGGGTCACCCTCAGCAGGTTTGCCAGTGCCCCCGAGCTGATGATGATGGAGGGAAGGGATGCCATGCAGAGGGACCTTGATGGGCTGGAGAGGTGGGTCTGCACAAACCTCATGAAATTGGACAAGACCAAGTGCTAAGTCCAGCACCTGGTTTGAGGCAATCCTTAACTGAAAATTATTTTGAGGAGAATTCTGCTTGTCTAGACCTTACAGACTTTCTTTGGAATAGAGCTAACAGGGATTTTCTTATCTGTGGGCTGAAACGTGGCTATTTTGAGACCATTGGAAAAATTTAAATTGCTTTGAAACAAATGTAAATCAGGGGCTGCCACTGTTCATTGAGAACCAGAGAAATTTGACTTGTATTTGAATATAAAACAGTATATTAACTTTATGCAAAAAATCAGTGTTTTTAAATACATTTACAAATGCATTTGGTCTGTGGAAAAGGCTGCCTTCCCTTTCATTATCTATTGCAGTTGTGTGCTACTCTTCTTTTGTGACTGCTGCATCTACTGATGCAAAGCAATGTACTAAAGGCATTTTATTATCTCACACTGGAGCATTACACTTCATGACTGCCCTATGAGCATTAGGGCATAGGAAACAATGACCCCTGGCCTCAAATTTTTTTTAACAAGGTCCAGAATTCGAGTTATATGTCAGTCTGGTTTTGTTTTAAAAGCACAGCAAGTGACTGTGACTGCAGCGAGCTCCGAGAGCAGTGTGTTCTGTGAGCTGGCAATTACAGGGCATCCGAGCAGCTCAGCCCAGCTCAGCACTGGTGGCAAAGCCCAGTCACAATTTGTTTTGTTTGAAAAAGTAGCACTTTTATTTGGCTTCTGACTTGTTTCCTTGGGTGAAAATATTTGTTTGAACTGGCAGTTTTACCTGAGGAAGGGCTGTGTAATTTGACATTCACTGAGCCACTTGACAAAATCAGGGACAAGAAGTTCTAGAAGTTCTAAAATGCAAGCACTTTGCTGGCATTATCAGACATAGTTCTGCTACCTCATTATGAAGTAACTTATAAGAGCTAATGGCAAATGCACTTGTTATGTGTAAATACACGTGACTAAATTAATTTAATTATTGCTGTCATTTACATGCTGACTAATCCACACATTTTGTGAATGAGAAGGTTTCAGCCCTGCTTTATAAAACCATTTATACAGGAGCAGAATTTGCTTCATCACATTGCCACAACAAATACTGAAATCTCTACCTTAATTCTTCATATAGGCAAAGATCACAGAGAAGTGAGCAGGGAAATGAAATAAGGATGTGTGTATATTTTGTATATCACTATGTCATGAAATTAAACAAAACATGTTCCCAAGCAAGTTGGAATAGTGATCTTCTGTACTGAGAGCAGAAATGTGCCAAGGGAGAGAGTTCTGGAACAAAGGAAACTCATGTTCCTATATTCCTCAGTTAGTGTAAAAATGCACTGGGAAATTAAAGGCTTCTAGCAAAAATAATTTAACAATGTGTTGCCATATCTGTTAAACTTGAATCTTTGCAGCCCTCTGAATATCTCTATGTGCCTAGAGGTGTATTTTCCGTGTTGTTTGATTTTTCATGTGAAACAATGCTGTTTTCCTATATTTATTCTCCTACTCTTATAATAATGATCATCAAAAATATTTCTAGTGTCAGAATTAAAGGTCTCTATTGATATACATTGTGTTACAGTCACTGATTGCATTTTCTGCCTGTGACCTCTCCCTGTCATTTTGAGTCCACAGAAGAGACTGTTGCCACCATGATGGCAAACTATTTGATGTTTTAGTTCATTTTAATTGTTCAGTGTCTAACCTTCAGTCTTACATATTGCCACTGTTCAAACTTTGTTCTTACAGTAGTATTAAATTCCTATTGGCAATTCTGTGATGCTCATCACTATGGTCCTCATCACTTTGTTATTCAAATACTTCATCTGTGTTTATGTATTTCTCTTTGTAATAACCCTGGGAAACAGTGGGGGATATTTACCTCTCTTTTATGGGTAGGGATTCAAATTAATATAAATTAAATGAAAAATACCTGTTAAACTTGGGCATCTAGTTTGAACTGCTCAACACCTGATTTTTTTTAGAATATTTCAAATATTTGTACAATACATGACTAAGATTAGCTGTCACTGACTTAAGTTGCAACTCTGTAGTTTTATAAAGAAAGTGAAATAAGAAGTGTAATTATCATCTGTCATCAATTGGTTTTGATCAGTTTCTAACATCTAGGTTCAAATATTAACATTTACTCTACTTGAGCTGGCCAGTGTTTGATAGCAGTAGGAAGCTGTGGGGTTTTTTTGTCAGTTTGTTTTGTTTCTCCCCACTCCTTTCCTTGAAATTGAGCTCTTTCCCTGGTCTGTCCCAGGCACTTTCTTTGCAAGCCTGAGATTTGCCCCAGAGCTTTTCTTTTACTTAATTTCTTCCTTGCCTGATTTCTTCCTTGTGGATCTTTCATTCAGATTCCAGTCATCGTAGCATCTCCAAGAGATCTCATCTCACTGTTCCTGCTCATTTTGGTTTTGTATGTTCCTCCTTTCTCTCCTTTTCTATTTATTCTGTCTTTAATGTTTCCCCCTCACTTCTTGTTTCTGTTTATCTGGTTTCTGTCCAGATGGTTTCATCGTATCTTCTCTCTTCTGTAGTAGCTTCAATCAGCTGTCTGTGCTCTCCATCACACTGAAGTGCCTTTAAGCAGAAGTCTTTGGGAGTGCAGAAGGAGGAAACCTCTGGCAGGCTCATTCCCTAGTGCTGTCCTTGCTGGATGAGTGCTGGGAGCAGAGACCTGAGCCCTGTAGCCCTGGGCTGAAGTCTCCTCAGCCTCTCCACAATGAGGTGTGAGCATTTTCGGGTTACCCAGGGGCCTCTGAGGACTTGTGTGCATTCAGTTTGGATGCAAGACTGACATAAAGGCTAATGCTACCACAATTTGCAAATCTTCTGTTCCAGCAACAGCTGGGGGCCCTGGAGCATTTCAGAGGAGTGGTCTCCAGTGACTTATGTAAAACACATTGTCCCAGGCATCATCCTCAGACATGTCCGAGTGAATCTGAATAACCCTCCTGCTTCCCTGGACACCCTGAGGTAGGGACCTGGTATGAGAGGTTCATTCCAAATGGTTAAAATTTCAGAAAAAACCAAATGTCATATTGCAGCAAGGAATTAAGAAGATTACACAAATAGTTTAAGTGATAAACCAGCTTCCTACAACTTTGCCCTGAAAATAATGCTTTCAGAACTAGTTCAATTTCTGAAGTTCTGTAACATTAAGTTAATGATCTGCTCCCTACCCTTGTTCCCCAGAACATCTAGAGCCTGTTGTAGTCTTGCTTTGTAAATCCATACACTGGTTAATGTGATTTCTGCACGTAGCACATAACAATTGATTGACAGCATTAAAAATATATGTAAGCACACATAGAGATCTCAGCTCAGTGAAAGATGTGATGTGTGGCCTGAGGGTTTTTTAATTTACAGGTAATGTGATGGTTGTTTTCCGATTTTCAGCTGTGTAGTGATTATCATGCTATAATTTCAGTTTAAAAAACAGCCAGTGAACAGTCATATTGCAGTGTTTTACATTAGTGTCTCATTCTTGCAATATTCCAGAAGCCTAAACACATCCACCAAATAGTCAGCATGATTGTATACCAAATAATTCACCTGCTGTGCTGGAGAGTTGGGACAAATCCTGCCCAGTGTCACCTAGCTTCTGAATGAAACATTATGCAGAGTTTACTGAAGAGTTCTGCTTTATTGATGGGTGTGGATGACACACATAATCCAGCCAGGGAGTATGCATTGTTAGTTTAGATTGCTCTCATTTGTTCTGATGCATATTTGATGGTTTGAGAAGTGCAGTATTCCAGGGAACCTGTCCTAACAGTTGGGGGGAAACAAAAAAAAATCCATTCCTGGTAGAATCAACTTTATGTAGGAGCACTAAAAAGACTGGTATCATATAAATGAATTCAAAAGTCGGACTTTTCATTTCTATTGCTAATACGTCTGGATTTATGTGTAGTTCTGTTGCAGCATGTCTCACCCTAGTTCCTTTCTGAAACTGTGATTGAGCCAAATACATTTTTCCATGCAGCATCATAAGTTGCAAGAAATGCTATGTCCTAACCCATGCTTATCTACACTGATGTCCTTGAAAAATATTCATTTCATGAATATAAATGTAATTATTCCCAAGAGTACAAGTATTTGTTTATGCTGCCGGTTAGGCTTCTTATAGAAAGCACTATTTTTGCTAATAATTACTTTAAAGTTAATACTTCCTATTACCTTGAATTATTTATGAAATTAAGCATGTGCTGCCACTTAGTGACCAGACAAATGGAGAAAACTTCCTTGCTCTTCAGTTTTATTGGTTGAGTTAGGCTCTTAGAAAGTGAAAATCCCACATTCTCTGTGTTTTGTGGTTACTAAAAGCTACACACGCATACTGTAAGGAGCAAATAATTTTGCCTCTGCAGATTTTACTGTTGTTCTAAAGGCTTAGCTGGGGTTCACCTGAGCTGTTCTGCAGTGCCTTGGCACACAGCTGTGGTCTGAGTCGTAAAGGAGACCCACTGCCACATTTCCTCCTCTGAAAAGTGAGACTCTGGAGGAATTTTTTCTCCTCTTGTTTGTTACTTCTCTTCTTCATCTCCATGCTTTGAGAAAGGAAATACCTTCTCTTTGTATTTTGAGCTAGGGTCTTCTATCAACCCTAAATCTACTCACTTCCTCTGCCACGCTTTTAAGATGAGAGATTCTCCTATTTCACACCTATATTTTGTTCATCAGTGGTTTTAAACTGTTTCCTGACACTTTTCCCAAAAGGAATGTAGTTTCTGAGCATAGACCAAAGTACTGGCTCTTTGCATCTTTGTGTTCTTCTAGAGCATGAAACTCAAACTTAGCAGCTGTAGTGCTTTCCTTCCGTCCTTCACAGCTCTCTAGCAGCTTTATGGTGGCCCTTAAATCCTCTCAGTTTATACTTTTTTCCTCTGTTTTTCAGGCTGCTGAAATACTTTATAAGAGATGCATTCCAAGAAGTGCCCAGTGTGCTGTTCCTCTAGAGGGTCTCCTCCTCAGGAGTCTTCCAGTCACTTTGAGGCCTCTCTAGAGGTCACACATGATGTATTAATAATGCCAGAGAAGGGCAGATGAGGCTGCCTGCAAGCCTGTCTGCACCACCAGTACTCGTTTCAGGAGTTTGTGCCAGTAAAACTAAGAGGGGGGAAAAATCCATAAATAGAAGCAGATTTTCTGCAGCCTTCCTCTACTTTAGGATTTTTCCTATGGCATTAAAGTAGCTCAATATTCTAGTCCAGTCATAGAGGCAGTTTTATAATCTGTTAGGATCCACTGAGGTTGGAAATTCTTGCTTTTTTAACACTTGTAGGGGACAATGATTGACTGCTTGGCTTGGGGGGCAGTCTGGCTTCCAGGTTAAGAGGGAAGAAGATACTGAACTTGAGAAAATCTGATCGTCTTCACTAAGAACCATATATTTTATTTATAAACCAGATTCAACTATTTTTAATTAGTAAAATGTAATAATTGAAAAGCCTAATTTATTAGAAGCAAAACTGTTCAACTCAGGGATATTAACATCCTTATATTGGCCTTATGTTAATTAAGGAGTAGAAAAATCTTTCTTCACTTGGATACTGATTTTAAGTACTACTACTCTGGTTTTTTGTGTAGGAAAAACATCTATCTTCATGGAGAAGCTTTAGAAAATAAGATGTTCTCCTGTTACTAAATTGTTATTTCAGAAATTGTAACAATGTCCTACTGAACTCTTAAATAATCCAGAAATTGTTCAGTTCTCTATTGTGTGGCTTGAAAGCATTGGCACAGAAGTGGAGGAGTGGCCTCAACTCTGCCTTGGGTGGCTGTGGGTAACCCCAAGCAGCTCAGTTGTGTGCAGGTGCCTCCTCCAGATCAGAAATACACTTTTCACTGGCTTGGTGCAGGGGCCTCGTGCACCATGAACTGTGGTGATGTGTTGTGAGAAGGTGACAGGGGAAACAGGGACAGTAGGATGATGTACAATGAAATAAAGATGCACATTAAAGCTGAGAGGGAGATGGGGATTACCCGGAAACAAACTGTGGTGGAAAGAAGAGAGAGGGGGGAAAATAGAGGGAATTTATGAAGCTGGTGGAAGCCAGCCTCAAAAAAAGAGTAATGAAGTCCTGAAAATGTAGGAAACAACATACTCTCATGCTGTGCACTTTAAATCCTAGATAAGCTATTGAAGTGATTTATTCTTTTTCCATGGATAAAACATGTAGGAAATGTTTTTATTCCATCCAGCAGTGAATGCAGTCCCATCAAATAACCTGCTCAAGCAGCAGTTTCCCTGAGCTGACACCCGTTTCAGTATCCACAAGAGTATTTAAAAATGCTGCCAAAAAGAGAGAAATATAGTATTAACTTGATTCTCACAGAGCCTCTTTCCAAATGGGTAACAGGTCAGGATGCAAGAATGTCTATAATTAGAAAGTACATTAGCTTCATTTTGCTTTAGGACAATCCTGCAGTGCAATGGTTAATAAGGGATCCTGATGCTCACGATTAGCCTGCAGGTTCCTGTCAGAAACCACAATGGGCCAGGAGGGTGCCCTGGTTGTGAGTCCAGCCAGGCAGAGCACAGAGAGCATCAGCTGGACACACCCTGAGGTGCCTTTGATGATGTCTGCAAAGTTTATTCTTTCTGTAATAAGAAATAGAGCCTATTTCAAACTCAAAGTACAATGTATTGTATTTGTGGAAGGTAGAAAAGATGGCTGAATCATAACATTATGATTTTCATGTGTTCTCTTGTTTCATGGATTGCAGGAGATTTTTTTTCTTCCCCTTACTGGCTGTTTGCCCAGAATGACAAAAATACATAGTGAGATGATTAAATAAAAAGAAGTCTTGTTTTACAATACTTGCTTTCTGAAACCATTTTTCCACAAGAGTCCCTTTCTTCCCAGCACATACTCAAAGCTGGGGTTGACTTTAGTGACTGTACTGCTAGGAGGAAAGGAATAGGGTCCTCCTAATTTCCTTCCTCCCATGTTTGCATTGGGAACGGGATAGTAGAGACGGCAGGAAAAGAATGTACAACTGCCCTTGAATTTGAATCCTTTATGGTTCCAACTGTTTCTGGATTGGAACCCTTTACAGTTCCAATTCAGTCAGCCTGTATTCCACAGTCCATAGCTCAATTAAATTAACTTTCTTTTCTTGCTTTTTTTTTTTTTTTGTAAACTTAAGTCTGTGGTTGAAAAACTAAATGCATAGGTATGTGGCAGCTGATTTCTATGGTTTTCCTTCAATTTTTATTTTTAAAATTCCATTTTGAGTACGGTGGAGATGATTAAAGTCAGTTCCTGTGTGTTTGCAGGTTTTGGGCTGGCAGCACTGCAGGGGTGGGAAGGACACTGTTAGTTATGTTACCCTGAAGCTGTTCTTTTACCACTCTTAAAATGCACTTACACCTTAGATCACCCTGACTACCCCCAACCTGCCATCTCTGTGATGGCCTGGTGACCCTGCTTATGCTCAAGATCAGAACTGACCTGTACAAAAAACCATTTCCTTTTCTCTGTTAATTCTCAGTGCAGAACCCTGAGCTAGTTCACAATGCAGTTGTACAGGGGGTCAAGCCAGGTGAAGTAACCAGAGGAGGTCAAGCAGAATTGTGGTTTCTCCAACTTTTCTCTCACACATTAAATTAATTTACAGTATCCAGCTTGTCTGCAGGTTTATTAATTGACATGTGATCAGTGAAGACCTGCTGATGGATAATGAAAAGTTGGCAGGGAATTAAAAAAACCAGTTGTAACAATATGTGCTTGTAAAATCACATTTGGAAAGCCCACTAGACTTTGTTTTCAACAAGTTTTGTCTTCCATTTAATTGTTTTGATTAATATCTCAATTTATTTGTGTTCTAGCACAGCTAATGAAATTATAAACTCTTGCATCACAGGAAAGGCTGACTCTCAGTAGATTTTCCAAGTATAATAGGCTGCAAGCTCAATTTTGCAACATTAGTCTTTCCTTCACTTTTCCCATACTGATGGTTTTCTGTTCATGGTAAAACCCTGTGAGTCAGAGGGGGGTTCTGAAGCTCATGCAGCACCTTCTGGCTTGATGTGCTCCTTACTTAATAACTTCTTTTTACTGTCCAAAGACAGTACTGTTCTTCACACTGCTATGTTACCATTTTTCAGATCAGCTTATGTTTTGGTTTCCTTTTGGGTTTTGAGAGGTATAGAGGTAAGATCTAGCCAAATGTACTCAGGCTCTTCATGTAAGTTGGTCCTTGCCCATCAGTTCAGTCTTATTTGTCGTGTTTATTTTCATGTACGTTTAGTTTTCATGACTGTAAAAGAAGAGATCAACTCACTTTTCTTTGTGCTATGTGCTCAGTGGTTACTTTCATTGATGCTCTTTTCCTTTCTCCTCCCCACATTCCTGTTACGGCTGAAGGCTTGGAAATGGCTGGTGGAGGTTGACTGCTTAGTGCCATTTTCCCCAGTATCACTGAGATTGTTTCTAGGCACTCAGAAAGGTGGGAACTGCCTCTGTGACTTTTCACTGCCAGGAGAGATCCTCAAGTTTAGGTATCATAAGGTCTTGATTCTGCAGAATTGTTTTGAAAGGTCAGTTGGGAAAAAAAATCCTCTCTTTTCTCTGAGAATACATATAAATATCCTGTGATTTTGTTCTCAGTTAAACTGATGCTAAAAGAATTGCAGATTCTGCTGAGTGAGTTGTTCCCTGTGCACTTGTTTCAGCAATATATTTGTAAAATAACCATATTCCTTTGCAAAGATATTTCTGATCTCAGTGGAGAGAGAGGCCTCAGTGATCTTATCAAGAGTACTCTTGGGAATTCAACCCTGCAGCTGGTTTTCATATCTTTATTTTATACTCTATTTTCCTTCCAGGAGTCACCAAATGCCGCAGCTGGTGCCTCCTGAGCAGGAGCTCTCCCCCCTGCTGGTGCTGATGCCATTGGATCTCACTCAGTGCTTAGGCTCAGTGAGCAGAGCTGGAGCTTTACAAATTGACATTTGCATTATTTTCTTCTGTGTGCTTGTGCATGCTGATCTTTTAAATCCACAACAACAGACAATACAGGAAAATCTTTCCCATTAGGCTTTGTAGTTCTGTTACTGGGTTGTGAAATCTCATTTTCTTCTGCACCATCTAATCCAAAGATGTGATAGAATTGATTCCTAACAACTTCTTGGACTAATATTTTTCCTGATAGTTTGACTAACTAGAAATATATCTAACAATTTGTCAAGGCACATAAGAGATGTTCTTCATACCCTTTGAGTACAGCAGAAAATCTGAATATAGAAGACATTTCCTTATCTCTCCATCTGTGTTCATTAAAGTGTGCTTTTCTTCTGCTTTGTTCTTTTCTTCATGTAAACTAGGACATTTGGGGGGAGCAGATTCAGCCTCCAGTTTACCTTGAATAGTAATGTTCAGCAAAAATCTTGATTCTTACGAAAGACAGTCTTGAAATCAACTTCCTAGGGCAGTGTTGCTGGGATTGGTGTGATCTCCCCAGCCACACCATCTCCTCAAAATTCCTGTTAGCTGCCATGTTCCTGTGATAATCGATTCAATTATCCAGAGCTGCTTTATTTAATTTCCTCATGCCTGTTTTGTTTTGGGGTTTGGGAAGAGGATGGAGAGGGGGGCGTGTGAAGCATTTCCTCTGTGGTCCCCGGAGCGTGTGTGGGAGTGAGGAGAGCTGAGACAAGTTCTCCAGATGTGCTTGGAGCTCTGCCAAATCTTCCCTTACCTCCACAGAATATGACAGCTCTCAAATGCAAATCATCCTCCTGTAGAAGCCTGAAACCATCTCTCATCCATGTGTGTCTCATACCATGCGTAGGTACCTCAGAACTATTGGGCTATGGCAAAGCAATTCATATTAATATCATTAAGGAACGTTACCTCCAACCTTATTAATAAACATAATTGAAAAAATGCATATTAAATTCTAAAGTCAGGTTGAAATGTCAGACAAGGATTTCTCATGATATTTACTGATGCAAGCTTTATTTCCTGAATCTCTGAAGTGAGAGAAAGGGTAATTAAAGCTACAACTGTAAAAACGTCAGTGACTGACATATCACAAGGGGAAATTTGGGCTCTTCAAAATGAAAAATCTTACCCATGCAGTGTGACTTAGATGACAGTATAATAAGTGTACTGGTTGTTTACTGTTTTATAGCCCTTATTTCTAAATGCTAACTTAATATATTGAAGAAGTGGTGGGCTTCAGGATGACAACAAGCACAGTTAAATCCCTATGATGTTATTAACTGAATACAGTTTTCTTCCAAAATCTGGACTTCTGGAATCATAATCTTCCAGACAGCTAAAGCAAGAATCTGTGTTTGGAATTTTTTATTTTTAATATTACAAGATAAGCATTTATCTAGTAACTCTTCCTGTGTAGGATCTTTTCCCTTGTTCCATCAGTTCTTGCAGAGTTGAGGACACATATTTGATGTTTTCAGTGGAGTTGCATTTTCTTTATGATATTAGAAGATTCTCATATAAAGAAGGCAAAGGCCATTGTTTTCTTTTTCAAATGTTAATCTACTTTAATTAACGTGAATGAGAAAAATTGCCATCAGGTTTAAAGAAAAGGAACTGACTTCCTCTGTCAAATATCACTTGGGAAAACAAGTAGAGGTGCTTCAGGGTATAAAACAACTGCCAGAAAGTTCTGTTGTTTATGGAAAGGAGGAAGATGAAGAGAATTTCTAATAAAGTATTTTCTTCACAGTGAAGGAGAACTGATAGGTTCAAACCAGTTTGTTCAAAAGTTGTTTCAGTATTAAAATAGTAGTTTTCTGATTTATTTAAGTCAATGTAAAGACCATTGCAAGCTCTGGTTTCCTTTGGGAAAGAAGTTACATCAGCACTTGTATTTGCTGATCTGTGTTACAAATCAATATTTTAGCAACCATAAGTACAATACAATTTTAGCTTTCACCGAAATAATTCTTCAAAATGAGCTGTGATTTTTAAAATACAAATAAATAAGAGAGCCATAACTTAAATTGACAAAAAGTGAGAAATTTAATTCAAATACTAAATCTTTACCTAATTGTCCCTATAAATGAATTCTCTCCTATAAAATTGGGATTGTCAGATGTGAGTTACAAAGTCATTTGTCACAGCGTGTCAGCCTTAACTGTAATGAATGTTTTGTCATTCTGTTTCACACTCTTGAGTGCTTAAATCACTATTTATTTTCAGATTTGTCTTTCTCTATTGATTTTCCACAAAACTATTTTTTTTGTGTCAATTAGATATTATATAAAGTATAGCCTCTCATCTCACATTAAATCTTTTCCCCCCAGACCTAAAATATAGTGGGAAAAACACACCTTTAGGAATGCCTCTCACATTCTGCTGCTGATTTAGATTTTTCTTCCTGAACTCTCATAAAGTTTTTTCCTTGGTGGATGGATGACGCTCTGAATTTCGTAAAAATTGCATTTCATATCTTCTGCTGGTGTTTCTCAATACTGTTAGTAAAAATCCAAGCAGGTTTAAAAGCAGGGGTTTGTCAACAATTTAATTATTGCATGCACAGCATGCAATTCCATGTGTTTAGTATGGGCACCCATTTGCACACAGTTTGATACTAGACTTGGGCTCAGAAATAAATTTAGGGATGAGTCTTTTCTGCTTCTCACAACATGATAAGTGATTTCTGTCCACTGTCATCATCTAGTGTTTCTATACTTCTTTCCTATCCACATGTTCTTGAACTGGCTATGTGTCTGTGTGGACATAGCAGGTTCGTTATTTTGGTCTCTTCTAGCAAGTACTCAGTAGTGGGGAAAATGGCATAAGAGGTAACTGGAGGGAAAAGTAGTATGGAAAGAGATTATTTTTCTTTTTTCTGAAATATGTCTCTATGTACATGAACATTCTGTGTTTTACTGTGTTAAATGGTAATGGTGTTGAAGTTACTTTCCTGTCTTTACATGTTTTTTTCTATTTTGACTTCAGTGAAACTGAGGTCATACAAAATTTTATTCAATTTTTTACATCATTAAAAAGAAATTAAATGTTATTATTCAGGACGTGTTTTAATTGCATGAGCTGTTTCATTATATGCAAAATTATTTTCTGACATATAAATGATCCCTGCATGTGTGTAATAGAGCTTTGGTGTGGTTTGTTCTTTGCAGACAGTGTATTCAATGGATTTAGCTTTTCTGCAAAATTTTTCTGAGAAATATCATGTAGGACGATAGTAATTTGATCTATAATTATGTTTAGGAATTTTCTAATTAGAACATTAAAATAAACCCAGTAGTTGAGCAATATCTTATCAAACAACATTAAATTAGCAACATACGGCTAATTATGTTGTTTCTATTCAAGAGGATATTACTAAGTTTCTGAAACAAAGCAGAACTAAAAATTAAGTCTCAAATAAATATTTCCTGAACATACTTACTACAAAAATCCAGTTAGAATTATTAGGAAATCTGAATGGATAGCCTAAAGAGTCAGAGATCACTAGATCATATCTCAAGATTGTGTTTCGTATGATCTACAAAAGCTTGGCTGAATCCTTCAGGCTGTGCTGCAGTGTAATGTTAGATGGAGAACGTTGGTGTGCACTGGACTTGGATAAGGCACACATCAGTATCTGACTCCCTTTGCTTTCGGGTTGCAAGATGCTGAGGACCGAGAGTTCTGAAATGAATTCTGGAGGTGTGCTGGTTAGCAGCAATAATTGAGTGCTTTCAGGAGCAGTACTTGTACAGCCGTGGTAATTTTGCTGAAATACCAAGTGTTTAAAAGAGATAAAAGTGAATTAGCTGGGGACGTTTTTAAGAGCAGTTGTACTGGAAATGGCTCAGTGATTAAACAAAGGAGGTAAGGTGGTTTTCAGCTGGTCCAGGGCAGCTCTGTAGGAAGGAGGAAGGACACTCTTTGGTTAGATGCTGGGTTGGCATTTTGAGCTTCGTTATCATTGGTTTATTCTGACTGATAAGTTTTCTGCGGGTACTTACCTTTGTCAAGGCACCACTAAATGAACTTTTATTATAAGGATAATACAGCAGATCACCCATCCAGCTAGAATAGCCACAAACCTTTTTTATCCTGTCCACAAGGTAACTGAATCTTTCTCTTATGTTTGTTGGGGTTTTTTAGCTGGTTTGGGGTGGTTTTTTTTTGTGGGGGAGTGTCACTGTCCTCTTTTAAGTCAAAAGACAAGTTTTTTAATCAAGCTTTGCCTTTCGGTATTGTTTTTTCTCCTGTATCTGTGTGTTTTGGACTTCTTTTCAGTCTAATTCATTAATAATTCAAAATGACTGTTCAGTAGCTTTGCACATGTTTAATTTTTGTGACTAAATTAGATTGCTTTCACATTGTCCTAATTATTGGTGCCTTATATTTGGCAAGCCTAGCTTTGAGAGACTGTATTTTAATTCCTTGTCAATGAGGTGAGAGGAAAACATTGTTAGCCTCCTTCTATCCAGCTGAGGCCAGGTGTTGTGCATTAACATTTAAGTAGTGCAATTAGGGCCACTTATGATTTAAAAAGAAACAATAAAACCTGCAGGAGCACAGTTTGTCACCCATACTTTTTTGCGGTTTCCTGCTTTTGCTCCATTTTTTAGGCATCTGTTCTTACTTTCAGTCTTGATTATAGTAGGGCTTCAAGCTGACATTTGCATGGACAGGTTAGATGTGTGAAGAGAAGAGGCTGTGGGTGATAATGCAGAAAGGGGAACTTGGGTCAGATTGCACTTAATCACTTCATTCTCTATTTTATTATACATCTAAATGACATAAGGTCTGCTGCAAACTGCACAGATCCCAGGGAAGCTGGGGTGCTCCCAGCTGCTTTTGAATATGTGTGAACATAAATGCACCAGGTGGCAGCTGTGGGAGTGGTTTTTAGAAGAATGGTAAATCTGATCAGCCAGTCTGAGACTTCAAAACAAAACTATTAGATTTATTCAGGAATGACACACCTCTTGCTGGGATGTCCTGTCAGTTTGCAATACCTAGTGTATACACCCTCCTTTACCTTGTAAATTCTGTTTCTTGGGTACCACGTACATGGTTTCCTGTGACACCTGAGCATCATCGTTTCTGTCTTTCTGGTTGTGTTGCTCACATGTGTTAATGAGATGCCTGTATTTGGTGTGGAGCTGTTACTGGTGTTGGTTACATGCTACTTCTGCATGCTTCCATTTGAGCTCAAGGCAAGCTAATATTAATTATACCCTAATTAGTGGGTCTAAAATTTATGTTAGGTACTCACTTGGACAACATTTCCACAGAAGCCTGAGCTTCTGCAAGTGATCTGCAGTGATCTTGGGGTCCCTCATAGAACTGAGCTCTTTGAAAACCCCCTTCCAATGGCAGAGAGCTCTTCCCTACTCTTCCTTCCCCAGGATTGTTGGGACTGAGAGTACCATGTCTCACTTTCCACTTGTGACAGGAAATCTTGCTACCCCTTCAGTTGCATACTGTTGAGAGCATATTTTAAGTATCTGAAAAAAAAAAGTTGGTTCTTCATTATTCTCTGCCTATGAGACAAAATATGGTGAATTCTAAATAAAACAGAATAAGGTATTTGTAGTGCTATTTGCATTTATACATGTTTGTGGCAGTAATGTAGTGACAAGTAAAATGTGAATCTTTTGTACTAACTGTTTCCTCTCTTTTTCAATGTACCTTGAAATTAAGACTGTTTCTTCTGTCTTGTCAGATCTCTTAATGAACTAATGGGGTGGCATAGTTGTCTCACTGCTTTCTTAGGTTCTTCTGTTCTTAGTGTAATTCAACCTCACTGCATTTCTGACCAGTTCTTTCATCTCATGATGATTTTGAGATGCAGATGTTCATGAAAATCCCAGGTGCTGGAAGATGAGTACCTTTCTGTTTGTGTAAATTGACACATTGACTTTAAAGAAAAGCTAAGTACATTTAATATTGACATCAGTCTTATATCTGCTTCATCTTGGGATCCTTCACAGAATAGTAATGCAAAAAAAATAGTTGAACAGTACAGTTTGTTTTGTATTAATATTTAATGTGATACCAAAAGCACTTAAAGGAGCTGGGGATATATGAGTCTTCTGTTAGGAACGGCTTCTTTGCTGCACTGAGCAGTTGCTACCCAAGTAATGAAACCAAGAAGTTTGTTCAAGTATCATTAAGTTTTAAAAATTGTTCTGCTGGGAAAGCTTTTGTTTTAGTTTCTGTTTTTAAGGGTTGTTTCTTCAGAGTCAATCAAAAAGCAACTTCCTTGATGTTAAACACAAAGGTACAAATTAAGGCTAATAAACTGATATTGAGTGAGTCAGAGAAATACTGATAAATGTGAATGCCTCTGAGAGCATTCTGCAGCTCTGAGCTGCGGAGGAACTGGACAGCTTTCTAAAGAAAATAATCAAATCAATGAACCATCAATTATTAATGCTTTGTAATGCTGGAAAATTGGAAGAACTGAAAGAAAATCGGTATGCTGCTCCAATCCCAGAGAACAATGAGCACACCCAAGGTTCTGCCAGCCGAGATTTCCCCAGCTTTGCCCGCTTCCCTGAGAGCGTGTTGGGAGGCAGTGCTGACAGGGTGATGTGAGGATTTCAGCTTTTGTTTCAAGGAAAACAGTGTTCCTCAGTCATGGGAAAGCATGAAATTATTTCCATTGGGCCTCAAGGCACTCACAGGGAAATGGATTAAAGGGCTTAAGAAAATTTCATAATTTGGAGCTGTAGCTTGGTTTTTTTTGAGCTTTAGTCATTACTTCTGTACAATTCAGTCATAATTATTGTTTGCATCCCTATATGGTGTTCAGTGCCCCATTGATTTGCTCATTGGAGTATTGGATCTGACCACGCAGTTTGGCAGCAGCTCAGACCCACAGGGCTGCCTGCTCTGGCTGTGCACGGCTATTGCCAGTAGCTATTGTTTGTGCACAAATCAAAAGTTGCTCATTGATTAATGGAGTTTGCAGGGGTAGGAAAAGTGGGCACTAATGCTTGCAGCAATCACTTCAGTGCTATTCTCCCCCCCAAATTATACCTGGGGCATGGGTAACTGAAAAGTGCCATGTATATTGGAATAGGTCCTTCATTGCCCATTTGGGGTTGCTGCAAGTTGTGCATCATCTTAATGTGTCAGCAAAACACACTTTTTTCTTCCCCCATCCCACCACATCTCCTTAAGGTCTTTCAAATCTCTTTTCCTAAAGTTTCAAACTTGCTGGAATATTTCAAAGTCAGAACTTCCACTCTGAAAAAGGCCATGTGATCATTCATTCATGAGTGAAGTCCTCACAGTTTGCTTGACATTCTGATACCTGAATTCTTAATGTTTGTGTTTATTCTGTACAGAACAGTGCTTTGGCCTTTAGCAGGTAAGTCAGGTCCTGCTGCTGACTGCAGCCTGGCCAATTTGGGTAAGCTCTTCTAGAGCAGCAATATCAAAATCAATGAAGTAATTCCTTTGGATTCCATCTGAGAATCTGTTTTTTCACTCCAGTTCTTACAGAGACAGATGGTCTTTCATACAGCTGCAGCAGTGTTTCATACCGATATCTTAGATTTCTTGAATTTTAAGGAGGTAGTTTCTATGTTTTCAATTGTCTTTTAATAAGTTTCATTGTGTTGCACAGCACAGCAAGTGGGATGAGATGTGGGTGCTTTATATACCAATTTTGGCAGTAATAATTTGCAGCAGTGCTTTAAATGTCTAGGGATGTTATTGATTTGCATTCCATTAGTTTTAAATATTGATAAGAAATCGTTCATTTATTTAATGCATAATTTCTGTCACCTTGTTTTGGCTATGGAAAGAACCGATCTATTAACTTCAACCACAATATTTATGGATAAAATCCTTAAGCTTTAAAATTATAAATAATTAGCTGTTGTCACAGCACTAATTATTGTACATACAGTGTCAGCAGGGCTATAATCTATCTGTCCAATATGTATTCTACTCAAATTGCATTAATCATAACTTGCTTAAATGTTAGCAAATGACTCTGCAAAGTACTTGCAATAGCAATTCTTGCAGCCTCGAAATAATGAAGATGTAAATCACTTCTACGCATCATTGCCATAATATTCTTATGATAGGGTATGAAACTGCTGCATCCGCTTTTATACTGATATTTAAGACAGATACTCTTTGTGATGGCAGCATGGTGCAGTTCCTCAGTTTATTTCCAACTGTGTAGGGCCATGTCATAGTCAATTGAATTAATGAATTTAGATTTATTTTTCAAACCAGTCATGAAAGTCAATACTAGTCAAGTATTCTCTAAATTCAGAATAACGTTGTATACTTTTTGAACACGGCACTTCACATTAGCATGCATGCTTAGAGTAGATTTTATCCTATGAAATCCTGCATGTCAGATATAATAGTTTTGAGGGTTTTGTGTGAATATTATCTTCTCACTTAGTGCAAATTGTCATGGTTTACTCACTTCAGCAAGGATATGCAATTTTATATGACAATGTATTGCTTCAGGACTTAATTTTGCGTGCACTTGTTTATATTGTGCAATTTGCTTGATCTGTATTTTGCTTTCTTAGTGTTGCAGTCTGTGTTCCTTTGTATATTGGCAATACCAGCTGCAGCATTTTGTGATCAGCTCAATAGCAAACACACCCTCAAGCCTGAATGTTGGGAAGTGTTAGCAGAGTTTATTGAAGAAACCACCAGCTCAAAGCCTCTCTCCTAATTTCTTCCTGTGGGAAAATGCTGTTGAACTCTTTTCTTCTCATGCACATTTCATTTCAGAAGCTTCTGACTATTGTTGGAGTGATAAACCTGAGCAGCCACACCAGGAGTTGAGTCATGGTACCCATGGGGCTGAGGCAGGAAGATGAAGCTGAGCTAGTTTGCTTAACTCCTGAGCAATTTTTTATTTTTCCAGAGGCAATTTGTATGTTAAATTGGCAATCTATGCCATAAATTCTCATCCAGAATTTAGTAAATATGCAGAGAATTGATAGTCTTCCAAAATTAATTAGAAAGCAATATTTAGATGGAAGTTTTCAAGCTTGTCTAACATCAGCTCTGTAGAACTGAAATTTTTGGAGGCTTTAAATTTCAGTCCTTTTTTTGAAGTGTCAGTACTTGGAAGGCTTGAGGCTTTGTCCCTGAATTTTGTTTATCACAAGGTTATCAGCCATTTGATGGCTATCATCATGCCTGAGAATCTCAGGAGAAGGGGATTTTAAAAGTGTTTTTATAAACAAAATGAATAAAAGTAAGACAGAGTAATAATGAGAAGCTGCATTTGTCAGCTGCTTTCTGAAGTGTGCCATACTTGTTGCTAGGATAATGGAGAAAATTAATACATCCTGTCAGGACCGCCTGACAGGAACATTGAAAAGCTCTGAAGTGACTGTACACAGTGGAATAAAGGAAATCCACTTTGATCTACCATTTTTGATGTTTTATAATTGCACTTATTATCAGGTCCTTTACTCTCTTCTTATTTGACACAAGATCCATTATCAGTGACAGCATGAATGCGAACACGGGCTTGATTTGCAAAACTACTTGGGATGAGGTAATGGGGAAAAAAGCTTTTTGTTCCTAACTGTTGAGAAAGGAAAAAAAATATTAAATCATTTATATTAGCACTATCAACTAATATCTTCTGAGAAATGCTCCCCTTTCACTATAAAATTGTTTATATGCTGTGTTTGAGTAGAGCTTGTTTAATTAGCTCCCTAATGAAATATTGTGTAACAAAATGGAAATTTATCATTTGCCTTTATGCCTTTGTTTAAGTGACAAACTAGGGCAGGTCGCTGTGCCCAGCCTGGACTAGGCACCATTTTCTTTCTTGCTGCATTTGAATAGAACTAATTTTATTTTTTTTTTAAATGCTGTCTATTGAAGATTTTCAAACAAAGGGATAAAGTGCTGTCCTTTCAGCTTTCCATGCTGTCTCTTATCTCTCCTGTGTGAGATGAGAAGTACTGCTTAACAAAGAGGCAGATTACCAGGTATCTTGTCTTTTATTGGACTGTAGAGTAGAATCAGACTGTTTATATAGCATCAGGGGTATCTGCATATATTCAGAATCCACAGTGTTTCTCTTGTAGATTAAAAAAGAAAAAAGGCAAATTGGTTATGCAAATGGACTGAAGTTATGCGCAGAGTTTTCCTTAGTTCCTACTGCAATCAACAAGAAGCCCCCATTGGCTATATTTAGGCTATGTTTTGTTTACTTGGCTTGGCAGGTGAAGGAATAAATGACCAGAGCACTGGTGACACGTTGGTCAGGGCAGACACACTGCCCCAGGCACCAGCGCTGTGCAGGAGCCCTCGTGCCTCCTCAGAACAGCTCCCTGACTTCAGAGTGCACTCCCTGACAGAAATCTGCCTCCCTGCCTCCTGCCTTGCACTAAGTGTTGCCTGTATCTCTATGGTGAAGCTTTAAAATGTAAAATCTCATTTTTTTGAACGTGTGCTGAAACCCAGACATTTCAGGAAATGTGTCTATGCCAGTGACATTTCCCCAAAGAAGAGATCTCTGTTTCTAGGGGAAGCTCCTCATCAGAGCAAGAGATTCACACAGGAAAGGCAGTTGTCAAGATACTCACCTGGAAAGTCAGATAATGGTGAGGAAGAGGGTTGCAAATGATACCCTCATACCTGGTACACAATTAGTCTTCTCCCTTCCTCACTCTCTCTAATCTCTTGTAAGCTACTTCACTGCATATAAATAATCAAAGCTGAGCCTCCCATGCTCAGATGAAAGCTGTAAAGATTGGCTTTCTAGATTTATGAGGAGTCGTGTTTCCTCTGCTTTCTACCCCTAAGTGTTCTCTGCACTGCCTGGTTGTGCCTGTATGCATTGGAGTCTGCTGAGCCATACTGTCAAGTCTCAGGAAACTTGTCACCCTACATTCACTACTGCCAAGCTTAATAAGACTTAGCACTTCTATAGTGCATTTTTATGTTCAAAGTGTTATAGGAATATTAAATCAAATACTGCTCTCAGCTGAACTGGATCCCCATTCATTGCTCAGTTTTGCTTGACAGTAAGAATTTGGGACAGAAAATAAAGGGCTTCATTGCACCAGTGGAATCATCAGCAGACTGTGAGAGAGAAGGAATGTGTTACTATGTCCATCAAGAGAGTGCACTTGGCAGTTCCCTTGCATTCACCTGGCTTATGTGAAAGGAAAATACGAAAGTGTCTCACCTGGTTTATGCCTTTCCATTCCTGCTTTTGGGTGGGGAGCATTTAATGATAGGAGCTTGCCACCTATTTTTGGTACATATAAGGACCACTTGTGCTTGTGCTCTTTGTGTACTTCCAATAGTAACTTCTTGCAGTCCTGCTGGAATCTGTGGCATTTCAGATTCATAATGTTCTTATAACTCAAAAAATGTGTTCTGGAAATTTTCCAGGCGATTTTGCATATTCAGTGATAATGTGGACAACGTCATTTGCTTTAATAGCAGCCATTCAATGATTCTCTTAATAATACAACCTAATAGAGCAGCTTTGTCTTTGACTAGTTCCTGTGGGGAGGCTTTTATGAGAAGACATGGAGGTCTTTGCTGTTGCTATGGGATTGCAAGGGGTTTTCTGTAGGGAAATAGTCATTTTGAAAGCAGGGTGACGTGTTTGGTTTTGTATAGTTAAACCATGATAATTTTAGTGCTGCCTATACAGCATGTGAAATGAAGCAAATGCTTCACAATGAAGATGAACGCAAACATAGACAATGCTGTCATCCTCAGGGATCATCTGGAAGGGGATGAATCACTAATCAGTAGATGAATAAACTTCCCAAACCATTTACTTTGTATTAATGTTGGAGCTCGATCAATACCATAAATGTCAACTACAGTTTCTGTCATTTAGTTTGGTCTCATGAAGTAAACATTTTTGCATTAGCTATGCTGTCACGTGTGTGCAGCAGTGTTTTTATACAGATGATGTAGCAATATAATCATATTGTGCTATCAAATGGCAGAGATACTCCCACGAGATGAATTTTAGCTCAGCAGATGTTCTCTCTGCAGAGGCTCTTTGGGACCAGCTCGGGTGTTTGCAGCTTGCAGAGCGAGTCTGGGTGCTGGCACATGCACTGCAGAGCTGAGCTGGTGACAGATCCTTCCCTTCCCTTCCCTTCCCTTCCCTCTTTTTTACTGTCTAATCAACAGGACAGAATTAGATCTTTCAAGATCACTGCAGGCTGTAAACTAGCCTGGAAGTGTCTCTGCAGCCATCTGATGTTCCCTCCTATGTTAGGTAAAATTTTCATCTGAATTTGGGCTGTGAACTGCCGTACAGCTGGCTTAGATTATGTCTTTATACTCAGTTCTTCTTTTTTCAGCTGGAACCAATTCACTGACTTGTTTATTCAAACAATTTCCAGCCCTGTGTTTTTTTCTGCAGTAGGGTATGCTCCATTTTGATAGATATATGGTGTGTTGCTTTTTCTCCAATATAAGATTGTAAAAGACCAAGTGGAGGAAGAGGAAAGCTATGTTTGAGCAGCCCTCTCCTTTTTGATGTGTATGATTTTTTTTCTTTCCTAATTTCTACTTAACGTGAAATTCTGAAAAGTTCCATTTCAGCTGAATGCTGCAACTCATCTCTAATAGTTACTTTTAAAAAAACATTTTGAAATTTTATAAGCTGGAACTATCTTCATCCATTTTGTCCATCCTCTTTGGTAAAAGGTAGCTGTTGCACGTATTATTCCCAGCCACTTCCTTCACTTCCCTGGTACGATTGCTTCATTTGCATTCAGTCTGGATATTCCATAGTAAGGGAAGGCAGGTGGATAAAGCACAGTGCAATGAACAGAACTAGTTGTTCTATCCTAGTTGCCTTATTATTCTGTTATTCTGTTCCTCAGTGCCTGAGTTTGGCAGAGGGTGCTTTGTTACTTGGTTATTGCATCATTCAGCTTGAGGAGCAGGAGTCCCATTTGTCCTGCTCACAAAATCTGTATGAGGTTATTGCTAAGAGTCATGTATTTCAAAAGACTGCAAGGAGACATCAAAATTAGAATTTAAACATCAATATGAGGATTAGAAGGAGGCTATTCTGTTCTGTACAGTAAGTCGTATGCTAAGTTTCAAATTGCTGTTCAAGTGCCAGTATCCAGCTCACTCTGAGATCTGTAAATGAACTATTTTTTCTTTAGCTTTTAACTTTTGTATTCCTAGTGGTACATGACTTCAAGGCAGATCCATTCATTTTTTTCAGCTATCAGAAGGGATGGCCTTAAACTTGTTTCACCAGTTGGCTGAGTAAATTACACACTCCTTGTAAATTACACACTCCTCCCTAAATGTCCTCTGACTAAACTAGTGATGACCTGATCACATAGGAAGAAATTCACCAGGGGCTGGAATTTGGATGAGGTTCTCTGGCTGGAGCAGAAAGCAGTCAGTGAGTGCAGTTTTGTTCCATGCTATTTTAATAATGTTCTAAAATGAAATCCATCAAGATTACAAAAAATTTAGTTGTGTAAATAAACTGAGGAAATATCAACCTAACTTCTATTCTTTCCATTGGGTGGAAATTCAATGGAGACTTTCTGTATGTGTAAAATATATACATGTATGTTACATATGTACACACATGTACCTGTTTTTCATATGTAGGGTTTAAATTTATGTACAGTGAGATTCATGTGTATACTGCATGCTTATTCCATGTGGATAAATAATTATCTATATAAAATTCTACACAAAATATTTGCAACCTTCTCCTCTCAATGACAGTTAATAGCAAAAAGTTTTTAGGTTAAATTTGTTGTTAAAACAAACAAAACTCACTCCAGAGTATTCCTTAGTATTCATTTTAAATTTCTGTCCTAAGAGTTCCATTCAGTGATACTGTGGTTTTATTGTGATTATAAATAGTTGTGTACCTGAGTGCATGATGGTGTTTCTCTGTCATTTGCATTTTCCTTCCCTTTAGGTGGCATAATCTGTTCAGTGTAACATCAGCAATCTACTCATCTGTTTGTAAAATCCCTTCTATTTTCACCATTTTTTTTCTGAAAAACCATGTCAAGAATAGAACAAAGTATTCTATAAGATGTGTACGTGAGGATTTAACACTACTTGCCTTTTTACTTTATTTTCCATGCTGCTACATTCTTTTACTAAACCTGTACATAGAAAAGAAATTTTCATTGAGCTGTTTGCAGACACACCCAGGGCCATTTTCTGAGGACTTGGAGTTAATTTAGACCTCAGCAATCAATTTGAGGTACCTTGCCTTTGCCTGTGTGAGTTTTCAGCTGCTGATGTATGGTCCATTCACATTCCTCTGCTGGATGTTCTTATTTTACGAATTGAAGTACGTTTGTGCCAACCTGTATTTTCCTGGTTCAGTGCTTCATTCCTTTCTAAATTACAAATACAATAACCCTGTTCCTGGAATAGAACTGTACAGTGTTGCACAGCTGATATTTTGAAGTGGCAAATTTTCTGTTTCTAAACATATTAAAAGTAGATACACCCTCTCAAAGTTGGGCTGTTTTCTTCTGTGGTTACATCTAGCAAACCAAGGCAGAATAACATAATTGAAATCAATGGAGTTAATCCCATATCATGCTGTTGTAACTGGAAAAAGAGATGAGCCCTAAATTTACCCCTAAATCTTTCAAATAAAGCCCTCTGCTCAGGTGTTTGGTCACAACAGATTTTAAGCCATCATCCTGGCAATAAAAGGAGAATGAATGATTCTGTGAGGCATACAGCTTTTTCTACATAAAAATGAAGCAGCCTTAAAACCCTATTGACTTTCCAGTAGGTTAATATTTTCTACTAGGTGACTATAGTCTATAAAAGTCAAGCCTGAAACAGATTAACCTGAGTTCTTTGAAGTTGCTATAAATTGCTGAAATTTGCCTGAATACCAACTGTGTAACACAATAAAGTCTGATGTTTGACCTTAGAGGTGTAAAATTAATCACAATCCATAAATATATGGCCTCAGTTTAAAGAGGAGCCATATCCCAAATTTTCTAGTGAAAATGTGCACTGTTGTGATTAAGATAGTGAAAGCCTTCGGTCAGTAATTTTTCTCCCTGGACTTTTTAAGTATAAAAATTTGTGAAATACCAAGTTCTTTCCAAAATTCAAATGCTGAGCTGCCTACAGAAAGTTTCCAGCCATGTTGGGTGGCCATCAGGTGTGAAATTCTCTGAGCACTGTGAGGAGGCACTCGCTGCCTGTGCAGTGCTGGCCCTGCTTTGTGAGTCTTTGTTCTGGCTTTATTTTCATGGATATTTCACACTTTCAAAGAGTTTTCTTCTAAAAGCCATTTTTTCTCTGTTTGAAATTCTGAAATATGTGGGAGTTTGGCATAGGATTCAGAGCTGAACAAAGACTAATAATCTGTTTTCTGTCAAGAACCTGAATTACTGAGAAGTTAGTGGGCTTGTTTTTCTTTGGTTGTAAGTACTGTAAGTTTCAGTTGAGGTATAATTATTTTTATATCTTATAATTATTATTATAAAAGCGGCTTCACCTAGTCTGGAAAGTAAACAAAAATAGCTAATAATGACTTCTGAATGATTTGGAGTTAGGTTTCAGAATGGTGTTGCAAGTATTTACTGCATCAAGCTCTCAAACTTTGAATCAGTTAAAGGTAAATTTCTTCTGTAGAAAAGGGTGAGAGAAGTTTTTGCCTTAGCGCTAACTCTTCCACTGTTTGACCTCAAAATATTAATCATTTTTTATTTGGAATGAGCGTTTTGATAAATCTTGGAGTCTTTATTAAGGATGTCTTCCCATTTTATGTTTTCTTTTATTGAGGTTTCAATTATTTAATTACAGGTCTTGATATGAAGCTAATCATGCATGCATCCGTATGAAGCTGGCATCCTGAAAACATAAAATCATTAAACAGTCATTACTATAAACTGACGTCGGCCTGTAATTTTTGCAGTTAACGGGGGAGTTGATGCTTGGTGAACAATCCAATTAAAACTGGCAACAAAAGACTTAAAATGTCAGCCAAATTGCTTTTTAATAGTCAACGCAGCCGTCACAAAACATAAACATTAAAGTCCCCATAGTAGCATAAAGCTTCATGGTGAAACAATTCTAGAAAATGAATAATAATTACGGTATCCTGAGAATTCTCTTAATAGATCTGCGCTCATTAAAATACTTTGTTGGGTAGATTCATATGAAAAAGTATTTTTCCCTTGATACTTCTTTATGCATTTGTTTTGAAGGTTTTATTCAGTATTTTATAGATGTAATTTCTAGTAATATTCAAAAATGTGTGTCTTATTTACAATGAGTTTAAATAACTGTATATAGATAAGCTTTGAGCGAAACACAAAGAAGTGTCTTGTGAGGTGAACCGAGGATACGGTCACAAAGAACTTTTATAGCCTATTGATGCTGTAAAATAATGTAATCTTTGTTCATTTTGAGTTGCACTAGATTCCTTTGCAAGTTGAGCCAGATTAGGAGGAGAGGCTTGTTGAACCTTCCAGGCTGGAGTTACCCAGCTGAATGTGCTTCTGCAGCAGATTCTGGCCTTGTTGGTGCTTGATAGATGCTCTGCTCAGAACTGCAGATGGTTAAGAGAGTGCAGGGCTCCTAACAGCAGACATGACAGAGCAGTTTAAATTGTTGAATAGTTCTGTGGAATCAGGGTGTAATCCCCAGTTTAGTGGAGAGGTTGAAGCATATTGGTATTTCAGAAAATGCATATGTTTGCTTCTAAGTGCCCAAATGTGCTTTAGAGAGACTGCTTTGAAGGCTGTGGCCTTGCCTCATATTCGTTTTCAGGCATTACATTACCTGTTTCTGTGTTGTTACTTTGTCTTTCCCTACAGAAGTTTGGCTTTTCTTTGAAAAATAACTGATTTGCTGTTTACCATCAGTTACACATGTTCCATTGTCTCTCCTCCCAGCCAGCTCAGGAGTATAGGAGAAGTGTCAGCATTCCTAAATAAAATGTTAGCAAACATCAATGCAGGTATAAATCTTTTTGTAGAAGTATTTGTTTTATTTGTGCATTGAGAGGGACAAGAACTTGTAAACTTCCTCCAGGGATAAAAGGCAGGAGTAGTCAATCAGCTAATTCTTCACTGAGATATATCCTTTAAATAATATAGTGTAATTTAGACACCATGTAAAATCATTTGGTGGGCAACAAATAGCCTTCTATTATGCTATCTGAACAGTTACATGCAGCTTCCTTAAATGGTCCCTTGTAATTCTAAGGGTTACTGAGAAAAACTTGATGCTAACTGTCCTACAGCTAAGGTTACCATTCTTCTTCCTTTTTAAAAAAATTGTTTCCCTTTTTAAAAACAATATTTTGGTCTTTAAACAGGCAATTAAAAGATAGTTTGAAATTAATGTCCATTTAAAAGTTTGTTTCTCTTATAAAGCAAAACTTCAAAAGGACAATATATGTTTTAAAACGGTAATTTGTGTTAAAGAACTTTTCTCTAAGAAATTTTTCAAGTAAAGTTTGTAAAGTAGAGTGCAAGTGAAGTTGAAGGAAACAGTCTCTGATTTCCTGTGAGCTCTCTACCTTGGTCAACAGGGAACTAATAGGGTTGCTGAGAAAAATCTGTCCTACCATAATTTGTTTTATTTGCAAATTGGTTTATAGGTCAGACTGCTCTGATGAAAAGATAGGAAGGGACACGTATACTTGGATTTTATTTTTTTAAATGCTGTCAATGATATTTCTTGACCAGTACTAAGGGCACGTGTTTGCTGTTGGTCAACTTATTAACTGTGGCTAAAACTAAATTCCATTAAAATGAAGTGGAAATCTCTTCTTGACTGGGAAAGGGTGTGTGATCATATTCCTAATTCCTGTAACAAATGTGAATGTAGGTGCAGCCATTCAAGAAGAGACAGATAAAAGCATAACTAGTAGGTTTCACCAAAAGCCCTTCATTTTCCTGGTCAATAGCGTGGTTCTGTATAAAGATTTTTCTCTGATATCCAAAATGACAAGTGGGAAATGGAAGGAACAGTTCTGCTATGCTATACAGTCTAGAAAGAAGAATCTCTTTTAAACTGAATCACAGGGAATACACCAGAATTCATCCTGTACAGAGGATACAGATTTATAATCAGATGCCACCCAGTGAATGCTGGTTAAACTTTTTAGGGGGAGGGATGTTTGTCCTGAACAGCCAACTTTGAACAAGCTGTCTTCTACTTCCCTGCTCCTCTAGAGCACAGCTGTTTAGACTGCCCCAGCACTGCCCTGGTGTCCACTACCAAATTTTGACAAATTTGAGGCTGATGTGCCTATAGAGCCACATTCTATATATGTTTACATATTATGGAGGCATTTAACAGCTTTTTCTCACCCTCCACAGGTTATTATATAACCATAGATAAGTGATTTTTTTTTTAATACTCCCTATAACAGTTACTGTAAATATATATAAAGATGCTCATATCAAGCAATTTAATTTCAAGATGAAATCCATAATAAAGCATATGGAATGCGGTTTTATTGAATAAAAGAGGCATTAATTTTTCTCTTTAGGCTATAAACATATTCTTCAGAATATTATGAACATAGGCACTAGTCTATATTTCTGTTCATGTTCTCTAATTAGTATTTTTCTAAAATGGTTTGTCTAAAAAATGAAGTAAACAGATGTGGGTAGAGTCAAGTCCCAAATGATCCAGAAGAGCCTCAAGCTTCTACATCTGTACTTGATATTGATTGCAAAAATAGATGCAGGATTTCCAATTATGCTCTGCAAAATCATGTTCAGGAGACATTCTGGATGTCTGGTTTTGACAGGATAATCTGCAGTGCAGATAGGTATCCTGAGAAAAGCATTTATGTACTCAGGTGGGAGAAACTGGACTATGGTTCATCCTTGAAGTGCGAAAGTTCTTGAAGTAAGCACAGAGTAAGTTTGCAGTGCTGCCAACAAAGCACCAGCTCTGCCTCAGTGCAGATAGCTACAAGACACTTGGGATTTTGCTCCCAGTAATTTCAGAGCCCATCAGGGCTGAAGTTTGGGTCCTGATGTAACTGGCAGATTTAACCATGACTTGGAACTTACCATATTTCTGTAGAGCCACAGAATAGTCTATGTTTGCAAAAATATGAATCAACAAACAGATATCTCTGATGGCTGGGCTTTAAGCTGAAGAGGATTCTGTACTTTGGTGAACTGGTGTCGCTGTCCCCCTCTCAAAGGAGGCAAGAACTAAAAAGGAAGAATCTTCCCCTCAGCCCTGACAGGGCAGCAAGCTCAGATGCTGCAGAGCTTTATGTTATTTGGGTCTGTAACAGGGAATGTCCTCAAGCAGTCTTTTTTCCCTGAAAATGTTGCAAAATAACAGGAACACAGATGAAGCAGGTAAGAGGCAGGCAGGGTGGTGACAAAGTGGTTTAATATGTCTGTATTCATGATATTTCCACTGACCTATTGGGCTGAATACACAGGGTATTTCAATATGATTTATAGTTGCTAATTCCATTACCCATAGATCCTTTCAGAAAGCCCTCACAGCTAATGAATTTAATAACACAAGGGCCAAAACTTGAATATTTTTCCCACCAAAACCATCAATAACTGCAGAAACATTAATTTTTACAGCCATGACTGCTTGCAACCTATTTTACCAATCATAAACTGCTCTTTAATCAAAATCTGTTCACCTCAAAGGTCATCAAAAATTTTCTGCCAGGCTACTTGTAAGTGTCTGTCTCTTGCAAACCTAGATGATAGGCTTACTCTGTAAGCTATAATCTCTCCCACTTTGTTCAGACTTTTAGAATAGTGATTGTACTATCCCCTGTGAGTTCCCACTGATAGAAGTTACAACTCGTGATATTGACTGAACCCACCACTTTTAAGTAATGGCAGGAATTACACATTCCCCTGAAAATACCACATTTAAGCTGGCTGGGAGCTGTCAATCTTCACTCTGTCCTTTGAATGCTGTGTGATGTTAATTGTACCAGCAGCTGCTTGATCTGCTAAACAAACCACTGGAAGCCTGAGCTGGCTGTTAAGGCTGTTGCCTCAGACTCCATCAGAGCTGGAGTGCTGCTTTTCTTCCCCCTTCACATTTTGTCCTTGACCTCTCTGGCTCAGCCTCCGAGGGGCCTGTCTTGTGTTGGCACAGACTGTGGTGATTTAAGAGAGTCCTGTCTCAGCTGGATGGGTATTAAAATCTGGCAGATGTACCACCTGCAATGAAGTAGAGGGAAGGGAGTGAGTAGTAGTTTCGTTGCAAATTTTTCAAATTAATTGACATAAATGTGAGCATTTCACATAAATGGAATGTTTTTCACATAAATATTATACATAGAGCACATTAGTATTTAGCAGCTATGTGAAGTACCATAGAACAAAGCTGTAATTCAGGCAGTTCAGTAGAATAAAAGCACCTCAGGAACTGTTGCTCTTCATTCCCCTCTGGCAATGTTAATTTTATATGAACACGCATTGGCATGTTTATATTGTCAGGTGCTTCTGTATGATAACATTTAAACCTTGCATCTCACCCACAGTACACAGCATTATAACCTGAAACTCGTTTCAGGTTACAAACTACAACACAGAGAGGGACATTTTAGAGTGCAATGTTTATGACCAAAATTATTCTACTTCAGCAATCAGGCTCCCAAGTTAAAACACTGAGTGATGGAGTTAATTAAGGAGGAGTAGTGCTGTTCTAACTCCAATGCTGTACATATGTAAGTGCCTCTAAAGTGAGGCAAAGTTTGTCAGGAAAGGTAATGTCTTTCAGCTATACAGCTGCAGAGAAAAAAGAGCTAGCTTTTGGCCCAGAAGCCCTTCTTTTGGCTTGAGTATATTAACAGTTCTATCATCAGAAAAAGCAGAAACATTCCCCCACGCACACCTTAAAAAACAAGTATATCAGTCTTATTTCAAGAATTGTGCAAAGAAAAACTGACAAGTTAAGTATACAGTACAAAGACAGCAGATGCCAGAATTGTTTGAGTCCTGAAAGACAGAATATTATTAAATGTATCCCATCCAGAAAGTTGGAAAAGGTGGCCGTCGTGTGATAGTTCCCTAGAGAGAAATCACTGCCTTTCCTTCTCTAATGAGTTCTAACCTCCATTCTTTTGCCTGATAAAATTCTCCTACATCTCTCTGCAGCTGAGTCAAGAAATAGTTGTCTGCAGAAATCCTCTCAAGACACTTAGATTTTATTTTTGAAAACTCTGAGATCTCTAGTATTGTTTCACTTTTGTGATGCCTGTAATAGAAGTTTTACCAGAAATGGAGCTCAGCAGTGTTACCATCCTGATGTGCAATGATAATGGAAAATTACTGGCAATTGCAGAAGTCTTGATGATGAAAATTCCTTATGCTCACTGTTGCTAAGGGTTTTAAGGCATTAATAGTTGATATCATGCAGGTAATAAAGTCCACTTATGCTATTTGACTTGTGAAGTTTTTCTAGTAGACAGCATTTTGTTTCTTAGAAATGAATGAAGAGTGTAGATTAAAATATGGGAAAATCCCAGGCTCAGTTAGCCTACCTAAATAAATATGGACTCCATTAAGAACTTTAGGCAAGTTTAATGCTGTACTACAAGAGACTTTATAATCAGAATTAAAGAAGGATAAAACATGCACTTCTGTAAAAATAAGAGAGTTTTAAAGAAAGATATGCTGGTGGTGGTCCCATCATTCCTTTTTCCTCTGGTGTTCAAAACTGGGTAATTGCATTTTTGTAAATTTCCTAGAATGAGGTCCAGTATGAGTGTTTATAAAATATAGTTACTTAGGTCTTACAGGACAAGTTCAGCTTTTAATGTAAAAACATTAAGAAAAGGAAGTGCTGCCATCACAAGCAGTCCTTACTGCTCCTGTGCAGAACACAGAGACCTTACAGAGCTTTCCAGTCCATAAAGGGGTTATAAGAGATCAGAGGGAATTTTTACAAGGGCATGCAGTGATAGGAGCAACAGATTTAAACTGACAGAGAGCGGACTTACATCAGATTTTGGGAAGAAATCCTTCCCTGTGAGGGTGGGATGGCCCTGGCACAGGGTGCCCAGAGCAGCTGTGGCTGCCCCTGGATCCCCTGGAAGTGCCCAAGGGCTGGGTGGGGCTTGGAGCAACTTGGGGTAGTGGAAGATGTCCCTGCCCATGGCAGGGGTCTTGAAGCTAGATTATCTTTAAGGTCCCTTCCAGCCCAAACCATTCTATATTTTAAGAATGCTTAAAACATAATCACAGAGTGGTTTGTAATTGAGCAGTAGTATACCCACAGAACTTTTAAATAAACTGAATTAAGCTCCCTGAACATATGTTGCTGGTTTCGTTCATTAAATAATGGATTGCCAGCTAATTCACATTCTACTGAGACACATCCAATAAATTAAAAAAAAAAATCCAAACATACAAAGAAATAATAAATTCAGGAACTGAAAAAATTAAAATATTTCAAAAGCACTACAGGTTAGAATGCAAACCTTTTATGGTTCATTACATTTTAGTGTACTCTGTCTGATATACTTCACCTAATAACAATACAGGCTATTGTAGCCTTGTCAGTAAATGATGAAACAGTTCAATTACCCTGTCTTTTATATGGATCCAAAAAGTATAGTGAAGTATATTTCAGAACTGTTAAGAAAATAGTTTTGCCAAGGCTTGGCTAATTTTCAAAACTAACTTAAAATTATGTGCTAACTAGTTGATTAAGCTGTTTATTTCATTTTTGCCAGTCTGTAAAGCAATTTAGCTACATGTTTATGATTACAAAGGCATTTTAGCCTGACTCTTAAGGAAAATTAGTTTATATTAGAAGAAATATTCAGGGGATAAAAATAACTCCTTCTTTCAAATTTCAAAGGAAAGAGAGAAAGTAGAACTCCTTCACGCTAGCAGAATTTCAAGGCAAGATTTTCTTGTTTCCAGCTGCCATCTCCTCTGCAGTTTCTTTTGGTGTGATTACATGAAGTTTGCAGAGTGCTCAAAGCAGAAGAGCTAATCAAATTAACACTTCCTGTGTTATTCTTGTAATTGAATAATGAAAGCAAAACCCCTAAAAATAAATACATAGTTTAAAAAACAGGTAGAAAGAAGTTTGAGTAGAGTTTGTGAAGTGGATGGGGAATGAGCAAGTTTGAGTAAAAGTAATTGCCAGAATGTTTTCTGGATCTTTTCAGGAAACTTCGCAGTTTTAGATGTGCTCTGCTGAAAGGAAAGGACTAATTTTTTAAAAATTACTTCTCAGGGGAAATAATTTAGAAATTTTTTGAACAGTCTCTTTTGTCTGTAAAAAAATGAGCTAAATGCAGATGAGAAGGCCAGTGATGAAGATCGAGAGAACAATTTCTGGCTTGGTTGCTCCTCAGGTGGAAATCGATTTGAAGCAAGTTATTCCAAGTGTAAAGTTTGAGCTGAAATAATGTTATATAACTACATTTTGAGATGAATGGAAATTTCTATCACATCAATGGACACAATCAAAACAAGTCTGTCTTTGCATATCATACATAAATGTTTTGATGGACAAGAATTTAAAAATATGAATATTATTAGCAGCCATTAAAATAAAAGCAGCAGTTGTTACAGATAGCATTGGGTAAGCCAATTCCTTTATCAGTCTCATACATTTTGGAAGTTTGTTGGTTTTAGACAAATTATCTTGCATAATATCCCCTTTTAGGTATTTAAATGATTTTGCACTAAGTTATTTTACATAGTCTGCTGTTTATTTAGAGTCCTGAAGCATCCTAAGTGTGCATATTGAGATTTAATGCTGCTTTATATCCCAAGCAATATTTTTTGTGTTATAAAAATAATGAGCTATAGACCTAGTTTCAAGCAAAATAAAACCAACTCTGCCAAATAAGAAAGTCTGTAAAAACTAATTGGAAACTAGGGCGGATTCTCAGCCTAATGAGTTTGCAGTGCTTCACTGAAATGAGGGTCTGATGAAGACTTTTTAAATCACCAAAATAGTCAGGCTCCAGTGTGAGGTTTTCTGTGATGCCAGTAGCTAGATGAAAGGGTGACAAGTGTGATAATTAAAAAGGAATCCCCCCAGGAAATCTGATGTGTTGATGTATTGTGATAAATTGCACTGGGAGATTTAAGGTACCCTCTGAGCCAGAGAAACTTTATGGTTCGAAAGCAGAACCAATCTATTGCATGGAATAAACTCAACTCTGTCAGACAATTGTGTGCCATTGATGGGATAGGGACAGGATAGATAAAAGGGGAAGAAGGGAACTAAAAGTTGTGTTGCCATATAGATTATAGTTTTTTTCCCAAATACCTAGAGAAGCAGTCACCTTGGCTGCTTGGCATTTACTGCACAGCTCTTGATGTACCTTGTAGAGTCTGTGTGTTCTGGCAAAAATCAGCATTTTTCTAACAGGACAGTGACTCAACCATTGAAATGGTTTGTCATGCAAATTATAGGTTGTTTAATAATCCTGCAAATTTTCTGTAGAGTGGATTTACAGTTGATACCTTAAGTAAGGAAGTGTAATTGATCAAATACATAAGGATGCTGGACATCAAATATGTGCAAAATATGGGTAGCTTTCAATTCTAAAATAGCGGGATACAGGATTTACCTAGATTAATTATTATATGAAAGTGCTTTAGCAGATTATTTTGGAGCCCTAGACTGTTGACTCTGATTTAATTTACTGAGGTCTCCAATTTTCTAATATGCTTAGAACTGCTTTTCTGGTGTTTGCAAACAAATATTACAGCATAAACCTTAGTGCAACTGTAAGAATGCTGCCTTGATAAAAGATCAATGAAATTAAAAGGATTAAGCCTGGGCCAAATCTGTGACAGCTTTGCTTACCACAGCATTGAAAAGCTTATGTGGAGCACTAAACAACCTTGTTTCTCCAGCTGGGGTAAATTGGGACTGTCACACAGAAAAAGGCGGGTTTTTTTTCCACAAGCCATTTCAGGAACGGAGGGAATACACTTTCATCTTTTGCCTTGAAGACACATCATGTCATAATATAAAGAAAGTACATCTTTTAAATGGATGACAACGCTCCTTGCAGGGAGTTTTTGCAGGTTCATCAGAGCTTTGCTCCAGCTGGATTTCTGCAAATTTAACTGGACATCTGCTAAGGTAAAAGGGAGAGTGAGGGTGAGTACAGAAATAGGATAAAGCCTCGTTAGACACTGAGGTGAAGTAGCTGGAGGAGTTTCAGGTTAACAAGTTCACAGATTACTCAATCTGGCAGCAATTTTTACTCCTAACTTCTTTATAAAGTGTTTGCTGTTGTCCATAGCTGTGTATCTGGCTGTAGTGAGATTCTTTGATGACTTTGAAGAAGTCGAGAAAACAAGGTTTCGTTGTTCCTTGAAAGTACCATTGCACCATGTTTGTGTCTTTGTTGTCCTTTGCAGGAGGGTTGAAGCTCAGTGGCTCAGGCTGAGCCATGTGGCAGCATTGGTTAGCACAGGACAGGAGCCTGTGCAGGTACAACATCCCTTTGGGGTACTGGGGCCAGCCTGAGGGCCCCATAGGCAGTGGCAGTACAGGGACGGGGCCTTGGGTACCCAGCACAGGCTCAGTCTCCTTCTCAGACTGGTCCAGTTGCTGTGAGCTCCCTGCCAGCTCATCTGTCTTTAGCTGCCATAAAACCTTTTCTATGGGTGTCTGGATGATTAGTGCTTCAGAGACCTTTTCTCAGCTCCATTTAACAAATGCAGTAACAGACTCCAGAAATGTGTTAACATTATTTTAGGGAAGATGTTTGTTAGGGGGGTAGGACTTAATAATTTTCTCTCTCAAATTGAAGAGCAAGACTAATTTTTATACTGCCTATTTCTTTGATAGATGTTTTAAATGAGAATTATACCTTGTGAAATCAGTTGATATCTGTGATGCTATTCATTGTTAATTTATGTGTTCTTTACCTTCATCCCCAAAAAATCCTGACAAATTAAGTGAATGTTATATCACCTTTTTTTTTTTTTTTAGTTGTTTTTTGGGTTTTGTTTGTTTGGCTGTTCTTGAATTACATTGCTGTAGGGTGTGTCTGTATCTGATTGTTTGTGTTTCAATAGACTGTTTTATTTTAAATTATTTCAAATATTGCAGCAACATTTACAGGAAACAGGGTAAAGAAAGTGATGAAGTACAATGATTTATTCCCAATAATAATGTACCACAGGATCACAGAATGTTTTGGGTTGGAAGGGACCAGTTTCAACCCCGCATTGTGGGCAGGGATGCCTTCCACTAGACCAGGTTGCTCCAAGCCCTGTCCAACCTGGCCTGGAACTCTTACAGGTGTGTGTCAGCCAAAACTTCTCTGGGCAACCTGTTCCAGTGCCTCACCACCCTTACAACAAAGATTTATTTCCTAATGCCTCATGTAAATCTGCCCTCCTTCAGTTTAAGACTTCAGTCTCCCTGTTCCTTTTTTTAATTCAGATGAACCATCCCTAACCCTAGCCTGATTTACCTGCCTAGGGTTAGGGTTAGGCCTAGGGATAGGGTTTTTAAAGCAGAAAGCCCAGAGCTCCAGGCACACTGCAGCTGCAAAAGGCATCCCAAGGGGAGCGCAAAACTGCCAAGACATGGCTGCCTCCACAGCTTTTTCCTTGGGACCATCCCTAACCCTAGGCTGATTTACCTGCCTAGGGTTAGGGTTAGGCCTAGGGTTAAGGTTTTTTAAAGCAGAAAGCCCTGAGCTCCAGGCACACTGCAGCTGCGAAAGGCAAAACAACATCTAAAGACAGTCTTGATCTTTCTAAAATAATAACCCTCCGTGTGTTTGGTTGTCTTTTCCTTGCTGTTTCAGACATGCCTGGTAGCCCTCACAACCAGTTCACCTTCAGGCCACTGCCGCCACCGCCTCCGCCGCCTCACGCGTGCACGTGCGCCAGGAAGCCGCCTCCCTCGGCCGACTCGCTGCAGAGGAGATCCATGACCACCCGCAGCCAGCCCAGCCCTGCTGCCCCCACGCCCCCCACCAGCACACAGGATTCGGTGCACCTTCATAACAGCTGGGTCTTGAACAGCAACATCCCGCTGGAAACCAGGTATGGACCGCGGCTGTGCGCAGAGGGGAAAAGGAACACGATGGGGAGGAGGCCTGACATGGACACAAGCTGGTGGTGTCCTTCAGGACATGCCAGTGTGTTTTACTCTGAGCCCATCTCAAGTAGCCACATGTGGTGGCTTTTGCTTGATTCATCTAGGTCAAAAATACTCAAAAAAGCACATTTATGCAAAGTTTTGGAAGGTAGCGATTCCTTCAACGTGTGTAGGTTACACTGGCATTTTATGGTTGTGTGTGGTCAGGATTTGTGCTTGTGGGTTTGTCTTGCCCTCCCACATTCTCCCAGGACCATTTTGTAACCAGCAAATAGAAGTTTGGTTTAATCAGTGTACTTTGGCACTTCTGGAGTCACACTGAGTCAGGAATGGTTGTGGTTTGAAGGGACCTTTGGGGATCATCTAGTCAGGCTGTAGCTTTTCTGTGGATAAGAAAAGACCAGAAACAATAGTAAAATTATCTTTTCCTCAATATGTATTTAATACTTTATTGCATATATAGCCAAATATAATTTTACAATCATTTGGCAATGGAGAAATTATACTGAGACAGACATTGGGCATGGCAAGACTTTCCTCTGGGAAAGGGAGGGTTCAAATTCAGGATCATTCATAGTTTACACAAATAATCTACTCTGAAAAACAACTGAGAGCAAATACATTCTGTATTCAGGCAACTTAGTTTTCCAATACCCAAAGCTCTGCACAATCTCCTCTGACTTTTTGGCTATAATAAGCTTTTTTTTCCACCTGTTTCTGATAACTATTAGCTAATTTGATTGCTTTCAACTACAGCTGTGTTTGCTGACTTGATGTTTAAAACAAGATCTTCATTTTCGGTCTTCTTCCTCTTCATTGTCAACAGAGCACCAGGAGGTTTTAACTAGGGTTTCCTTTGGGTTTTGCAATTGTAAACCACGTAAAGGGCAAGAGTTTGTGAAAGTTGTGTCTGATGAAACAGATAAATTTCTGACACGCACCTAATTGGATCCAGAAAATATAAAGTATTATGCATGGAAATGTTTGGGGAATTTCTAATATATGTCTGATTTTTACATATGTCTGAGACCCAGTTAGCACAATTAATCACTGAAACCTAGATTTTGTTCTTTTGTAACAACGTTGGTTTTATTTTATTACAAAAATTAATCTTAATATATGTCTTTAAACACTTGACTGCTGCACATCAGAAGTGTCAAGTTTTAGTTCTGCTATTAAGTTTGGATTGAAGAACACACCAATTCGTTTTGAAATAAACTTCCTTATTTGTCATAAGGACAAATCTCAAAAAGAATCAAGGAGGATGGAAACTTTTCTGCAAAAGGGAACATAAACAACACTTTATTTCAGCTGATCCATCTGGAGCTAGAAACTTCAGCTTACAAAGTCTTTATAAAGATAAATTTCTCTGTTTCTGGTGTAACAAGTTTATCTATCTGTCTATACTTTATTCTGCAAGAAAGGTGATCTCTGGGTGTTCTGTCCCATTAGCTTTTGGTTCTCTTGAATTAAAAGTCAAGTCGATCTTTTTAAGGCTCTGCATCCCCGTTCATGGCATTTCCATCAGACTTCATTGGGGACAATACTTTGCAATTTATTTTTCTTCCAAGTTTGGTTTAAATTTTCTGGTTTCTTACTATTTTTTGCAAATTTGAAGCTTCTCTTAAAGGACAAATACAGAGATATGTAGCTATATCTATAATAATATAAAGGGCTGTGCAGTGAAGTAGGAATGCAGACTGGAAAACATCCTTTGGGCTACATGTTAGTCATTCACAGAGCCTGGGAATTTTCCATGTTCTGACCCTTCAGTGGTTGTTACAGCTGATTCCATGCCCCCACTGGTCCCTCCAGAAGCCTCTCACGAAGCTGGCTGAAAGGCTGGGTAATCCATAAGGAAAACCTGTGAGTGTGTTTGCCAGAATATATCTGCAGTTTGTGTGCAGACAAGTGCTATAGCAGGGGAATGCTCTAATAAGAAACATTTGTGATCACCACTTCCCAGAAGTCTACAGTGCACAGCACAGCCTTAGAGAAAATGAAGGGCTTGCAGCTTGTTTATCCTTCCTTTACCAGGGAATGATTCTGCTAGAATTGAACTGGTGCTTTGGCCTAAGATCTGGATTCCCTTGCTTTCCTTCTCCATTAATGTTTAGCTGCCCATTAAAAATAATCCTACAAAATAAAGAGAAACATTTCAATGACATGTTTTGTGCCAGATCTTTAGTAATACCAAATCTAGCTAATATCTACATACATACATTAGTATAGCTAAGGAGATTTTTTTTGTTGTTGTTAAATTTGGAACATTTGCAATCAAAAAGAAAACTTAGTAATGGATTCCCTACTGCAACAAGTAGGCAAAAATCAGAATACACATGTTCAGCTTTTCCTCTGACTGTATCACCTGGTAATCCATAAACAGAACATGTGTTTGATGTTATCTCTAATGCCATAGAATATTAGAGAATTTTCAGACAGGAAAAGATTTCCTAAATCTAATCATGTGACTGTAAAACCTATTCACTTTGGACAGACAGAAATGAAGCAAGTTTATGAGTCTGCTCATAATGTGTCATTTTTGTAAAAGAAAATTCTCTAGTTCTGAAAATGTTTGCAATACTCAGATTAAACATGTTCTCTTATATAATTAGAGTTTGAAACCCTAGGTTGGATGGGAAAGGGCTGCAGTAAAGATATATACTCTGGTACAGGATGTGCCCATATACATATATGTTTTACATTAAAACCTAGTTACATTTTTATAGAAAAAGGCAAATCAGAAATTTTGTTTTGTCCTTCATCTAGAGGTGTTACACGCACTAATCTGCAAAGCAGTTTTGTCAAGACCTAACTTACTAATGCAACTGTTTAATGATGAGACTGACTTGGAAAGACGAAATTACTTGTTCAAGTTCACACTAAAATTAAAGCTAAAATTAAAGTCTGTCTGTGTGTTGTTGCCAAGGCCAGTTCCCTAACTCTGGCAGTTATTCTGATTACAAGCAACCCAAATAAAAATAAAAATTAAGAACAGCTTTAGAACTCCAGAGGACATGTTATGGAACACCTGCTGCTGAAGGAATTGGAGAAGAGCTGTACCTGTAGGAGGTGTAGCAGCTCAAACTGGTGACTGTGCTGCACCCTTCAGCACTGTAATGTGCCCAGAGATGCAAATGCATCCTCCATCTATGCATGTGCACACAGTTTGGGAAAAATAAACATAGCCATTATTAAAATTACCTATGAACATGCAGTAATTTCATTGTCACACAAAGAAATAATTTTTATGTATTACCAGAAAATGACTGCAAGGATCTCTCACACCACATAAAAACACAGGAAACATTGATTCTCTTTTTTTAGGATAATGTTACTGGGCTCTCACAAAAATTGATTTTTTCCCTCTCCCCCAGAATAAAGTACTTGCAACCTATTGCCTATTCCTTTCCTTTCCACTAAAATAGTTGTTTTATCAAGCTTCATAGATGCTTTGCTCTAATGCTTCAAATCTTGTGATTTTCAGTGTAATACATTGTCATTATCTCTGACAGCCCCATCTGAACATAGCTTACTACTTTTTATGGAGTGAGTATTAAACCCTGATAACACAAAGGAATGTTTTTCATTTTCTCCATGCCCTTCTAGTTAACTCCGTATTTGTTTCCATATCTTGCTTTCTTACTTTGTTTTTTTTTCCTGCTGTTTGCTATTTATTTTCCCACCTCAGTGAAATCCCCAAAGAAGTAAAATCTAGATGTTAAGTAGGGATTTTTACCTGACATTTTTTCTTATCCTCCTTATAGTTAGTTACTGATCCGTCATGGATAAACCATTGGTCACACTTATTTTGAGCTAAGTTTTGACATAGATTACCAAAGCATTAGAATTTTTAAGTTTTATGCCTAAATCTCACAATTTAGCTAATTTTGATTTTGTTTCGAAGTGGAGTTTTTAGTCCTGTTTTGTGCGTCACTATTTAAGATATTTGCTTGTTCCTTCCTTTTTTAAATCAGATTTCTTCCTAGTTCCTCTAGCCCATTTAGCAGTGTTGGCAGTAAGGTTAATGCTGTGCTGAATGGACTGAAATCTCCCTTCACTGCACTGGCAATGAGCCAAGTCCTGTGGAAAAAGACAGCTTAATTTAAGCAATCTTATCACCATGGTAATAGCTGCTCTAAGGGGACAGTGAGGTACCAGACCATGAACCTGAGATTCAATTATCATTAATTTATATAAAACTTTGAAATACTAGAATAATAAGAAGAGTGTTTGAGGTTCAAGGCAGTTATTATTTTTAGTTAAAATTCAGCAATATTTCAGAGCCCAAAAGTTTGATTATGTCTCTAAACACTTGAAAACATTGAGAGTTTTGGAGTTCAAGAAGTGGTTTTGAGTCATCATATAGATGGAATCATTCCTTTCTGTGTTACATAGTTATTTAAGGTGTGTAGGTATGATTAGCTCTATTTTTTTTCCTGGAAATAACTTGCTTATACTTCTGTTTGATGTAATTCTGTACTGCAGTTTATCTTTTTAAATCAACCTCATAATTACTTTTTTCTCTTCAGGAAGTACATTGATAGCCTTTCACATCACAGACACCTGTATATAGTCCCTTTCTGTGTAAGCTGGAGTAATTTTAAAAGGAAAAATAATTAAATAAAACTGCATCTAGAAATTCACACTCCGTTCAGTGTGGGCTCTTGGAAGGTTTGATCTTTTTTCTTGGTCTTGGCATTTGAACATCTTGTGGATCTCATGAATCTTGCCTCCAGTGCAGAGACTGAGAAAACACTTTTTTGTGCTTTGAGATTTTTTCCCAGTTCAAGGTTCCCATAGCAATCAGAGCAGCTTTTACAGCTCCTGAGGCAGACAGGTGTTAATGATCATAAGCCACCAAACAGGAGACACTTTCTACTTGAGCAATGCAATTCACTGGGAACTTGTTTGCCAGTGGAGCCTGCTCCTCTGTTGAATGACCAGATTTGGGGCTATTCCAAAATAAATGCAGGAGAGGGCTTCCTTTACGATCTTATCTTCAAATTATGGTGGTCAGTATTTGCTATTATGACATTTCTCTTGTATTTTCTCATTTTCTACCTAATTAAACAATAAATCAACACATATAGAGGCTGACCATGTTAAAAACAGACACACAGCAAGGGTTTTAAATTCATTCTGAGTCCCATGTGTTTTCAATGCACAGCAGAAAAGATCTGAAAATATTTGTCTTCTGAATTCCAAAAGATAAATTGAAGACTGTCGATACGACCATGAACTGAAAATAAAAGTTGTAAATATGATCTTAAATTTCATAATGGGAGAAGGAAGGTGTCTTTTATGGAAATAAAAACACAAACATTTGTCAGCTACAATGAAGTACAACTTTCATGTCAGCAGCAATGGCACCTGAGGGTCCTGCCTTGAGTAGTTTGAGATGCTGTCACTAAGGACAGTAGGGCAATTTAAATTGTTCATGCACTCCATTGTATTTTTTGTTTCTGAGAAGCTCTGGTGTGGGCTTCCCTGGAATAGTGGGATATATTTGTGTAAGGGTTTTTTATGGAGGCTGAATATAGTATCTCAAACAATCACACTGCAGATACTCTTTGCTCATTATTTTGAATAATGTGATGGTATATAAAGTTATAACTAAATGTAAAGTTATGCTGTGATTTTATGGCCACCAATGAGCAAGCAGCCTTTTAGCTTTCTATGAAATAAGAGTTTCCTTTTACAAAACCAGAAATAGACTGAATCTAAACTTTGAAAGAGAACAATAAATAAATACAGGTTAATACAAAGGGTCTAGGTTGTGGGAAGTGGTAAAAGACATGAAAAGAATTTTACCTCTTCATTTCCAAAAAATCAGATATGCATGTGTAATGTTGCTATTTTCTGGCTAGCTATTTCTAGGTTAGGTGGTTTCAAAGACTACAAAGGTATTTATGTAGTTAAGCTGGTTTCAAAGATTAAATATATTTATGTAGTTAATGTGATACATCTCTTGTCAGGTAAACTTTGTCTTTTTTGTCACAGTAGCTGTACAGCTTGGATTGGACCATATGCATGTGAGTGTAGTTACTTGGAAGTAGACTGAAATGCTGGGAAAAAAAGTCAGAATATGCATGAATATTCATAGAAGGAAATTGATGGCAAATAGAACTGAGGGACAGCTACTTCATTTACTCATTCCTTTCTTTAAGTCATGCTTCCAACCGTAGAATATAGGCAATAAAATTACAATATTGGAAAGAATTTTTATCCTCCTTGATTCATGGTTTCAAAGTACTCTGCAAATATTATGTCCTTTATATTACTTACATAAATATTCTTGTAACTACTGTTTTTCATATTTTCCACAAAATAATTTTAAAATGTCTTGAGGAAAAAAGAGCTAGCCATGAGATTATTCCTTTCTTACATCACAAATTTCTGTGTCCATTGATGGTTTTACTCAGCTGCTGTTTGAGTTGGAGTACTACAGCAAATTTTAAGCCACAGAAAAGCACTTTTGAAGATTGCTGAATTAATGTAGAGATGTCACCAATGTATCACAGTAACAAAGCCCATACTGGTATATGCAAGAGTAATTTATGTCCTCAGCGTGGTAATTTTAATTTTATTTTCTTCATTAAATAGCAAATAAAACCAGAAAGCAGTTGTATTTTGGACAACAGTTCCATTATAGAAGCTGTTGTTGATTGATTTTGGCACCATCCTACATTTATATAATTATTATGCCAGATTTCTGCCAGACTTGAAAGTTTAGTCACCTGGTTAGCAGGCCTAGCTTGCTACAGCAACAGCAGGCAAGTGAGCTGGAATCCATCACTTGTTCAGTACTGGGGCAAAAAGAGAGGGACACATGTTCCTTTTACATCCTTTCCCATCCAGGGTCACGCTGCTCAGTTTTCACATGCCATGTAAAGAAAACATGAGCGAATAAAGGGAAGCAATTCTATGGGAATGATTCAAAAAGCAAGTCCAGCTCAAAGGGGAGATTTTAACAAAGTGGTTCTGTTCCCAAAGACAAATCTCTGGATGGAAATAATGGAAAATAGAATTATAAAATGAATTGGATAAGTAGTTTTCATGGCAATTTCTGTCTTCACCCATGACCATTTTGTTCCCATAGTGCTTGTACACAAAAAGGTGAAACAAAGGCTATATAATTATAGGTCAGGTCTATCTATAATTATAATCATGTCTTATATTCAGATACAGTTTTCCTGGGTTGTTTTTCAAGATGAGGATATAGTGTGTATATCTTTGTGATCAAGTGGGTGTCTTGGTTTATATATATATATATATATAAAATATAATAGTTGCCTTGGTTTTATACTGTATAGTTTGTTGAGAGCCATACGGGAGATTTATAAAAAAAATATATTCTGATTATTATGTAAGTTTAGAAGTGTCCTCTTCTTTCCCCTCCCACTTGGAGTACAGAATATAATGGATAGAAAACCAGGAGATAGTGAATTTCTGCTTCTTACTACTGTCACAGGAAATATTAAGTGACTTAAAATGGGCTGGTACCAATATCTTCTTGTCAGTGTTTGCCAAAGTAAATGGGAAACTGTATCAGTTCCAAATCCCTTTTGGCTACCATCTCTATATATTTTCTGGCTATGCCAAAAAACACAATCCTTTTTCTGTTTCATCTGCTACGCCTCTTAAAAATTTCCTGTGCACTTCTGTTGACATCTAAAGGAATTACTTCAATTAAATATCAGTATAAATATACAATTACATACATTATATGCAGCTGTAAAATGTAGTTGAAAAGAAATTGATCAAATTTAATGATTGAACTGAAGTCTTCTTAGTTTTTCTATCACATAGATTTGCAGCAATTTATAATGCTTTAGGTAACTACTTCTTGAATGTGAAACATATACAGGTGCCAAATGTATTCCTGCTTGGTCTATCCAGGAGAAATGCAGACCAATTCTTCAGCCAAGGTATAGCAAGATTTGTGTTTCGAACTTAGCTGTTGGCTCTCTTTCAAGTCTGCTGTTGTTCTTCATTTTTTTCTTCTTACAAACTCATGATTTTTAATGAAAATGGAAGGAAAGCATGTTAAAGGAACAAATGAAGGTCTGGGCCTACAGATGCTTGGCACAGAGTTAATGCATAAAAAGTTACAGAAGTGATACCAAGCCCTTGACAAAGTTGAGGAACATTTCTACAGTATCAAGATATAAAAATATTTTCTCAGAATTTAATTACAGAATTCTGTGTGGGGTTAATCTGCTTTCTGGTAATAGTATTATGTCATTGCCACATGAATTCAGTTGGGATGTTGCTTCAAGCTTTTATAAGACTTAAATTGCTGTTCCAGATAAGGAGCCAAAAGTACATAAAGAAATATCCTCATGAAGAGGTGTGTAAAGAAATGAACTCTTCTCCAGCCTTCTCCTAGCTAGGAATTCCAACTGCCTCTTCTATATGTGAAGTTATTTCTGAGCCTTTAGTATTTATTTATGTATTGGAGTTATCAGTGTAATAATACTAAGTGACTTTCATTTCACCAACAAATGCCTTACAGATTATGTCTTTTTTTTTTTTAAGAGAATAATATCATCTTCTTTATGGATGTTTTTGATGTTTTTGTGAACATTTAGTTTTTCTCCACTTGGAAGAAGTGGTGCTGTCAATCACCCTTATAAATACTCTGATTTTTTTTTTTTGTGTTCTCAGTTTACAAAAAACTAAAATCCACCACAGCCCTTTGCTTTTCTCTTAGATCAAATATTAAAGCACACATCAGGCTGCAGTCAAATCTAAACTTTTGAACTGCAGGTTTTATTATTTTGCTCTTTAGAAAGAGAGCCTGATTTTATAGAATTGATAGCAACAGTTTAGCATGTCCTGACTCCTTTGGGAACCGTGGTGTGCTCAGACAGATGAGGAGTCATCTGAGTTTATGAGAACATAATCACAGTCTGGCTTTGGAAATTTGTCTTTGTGCCACCAGTGTTTTTCAAATTCTACAGAAATGTCTTTGTGTACCCAATATACGCTTCCAAAAATTGAAGTTGTAAACAATAGGGTTTTTTAAACATTTTCTCAGCGTTATTTCACTAGTAGCCCAGTTTCAGTATACCATTGCTTCAGAATCTCAGTTTTATTACAAATTAGAGCAATGTAAATTCTCCTCTGTGTGAATGGACTCATCTGTCCAGAAGAGAGTGATCTGGATCCAGGTTCTGTGCACTCTGCTGCTAATAGAGAAGTGCCTCTGCACACTAGCACTATATCATCAAACCCTTGTTATAAATTCCTGTGCAAGAGTATGAAATTATTCCTGGCTATTGATTGCAGGTTGTTAGAGCTGTAATAATAACAATTTTCTGTTCAGCATTTCCTTCCCTTTACCTCTGATACCTTTGAGCTATGCACCATAAAGGAAAATCAATACTGCCAATATCAGACCTTTTTGCTGTAATTTCCAAAAAATTTAAATGAGAAATTATCAAATAAGTAGGGTTTTATCTTTATGTCTTGAACAAGTAAAGCACGCAAAGAACAATTGACTTTTTATATTTGTTGTATTTGTGTATACATATGTGTGTATGTATATATGCATACATACTTCTCATACATATGTGCTTGTATCTGATAACATCTCTTATTTTATGTGGTGATTCTGCTTCTGTTTCCCTGAATATCAATAGGAATTTTGCCATGACATTTTTTCCTACCAGAAGTCTCAGTGACTGTATCTCGTTAACTGCTGACTGAGAAAAAACTTCTCATACTTGCAGAAGCTTTCATGTGTGACAGCAAAGCATTGAATCCAAATAACCAACTGTGCTCTCATGGCCTGATAGGAAGGAAGCAGGTTTATGTAGTCCTGTAAACAGTTATATTACTTCATTTGAATTTTTTATTTTACTGTATATGAGTTTATAATTTTTGAACTAAAATGGAGGTGACATTACAATTTGGAGAGCAATGCCATCTTTCTAATGTGTGCATTTACAGCTGTGGAAGTCAGTGGGAAGGAAAGCTAGAATGTGTTGTCTGATGCACTGCCAGGGTGCTGTACTCAGTCTGAATCAGATGTCCAGTTTTGTCTGAGTGCAGCTCATTTGGGTAATATTCATAAAGTAGAAGTAGCGAAAACTCAAATTTCATTCTTGGGGGTAGTCATAAGACTCCTGATACACGAACCCTGTAAACTGCAAGGCAAGCTAACCTTTATTCTCATTTGCTTTCTTTTTTATGTAACTGAAGGGCTCTTTAAAAGATAAAACTGCTCTGTAATACCTTTTTATTTTCTATAATCTGGCATTTTGAAAACCGTAACCTTTCTTTTAAATCTTATAATAGAAATGCATAATACCATACTCATTACACCATTTTAGCAATTACCATTTCAGGAACATGTATTTACAATATTCTTAAAGTCAAATGTCACAGTATAACAATGTTTCATACTCTTGAGTGTTTGATCCTGCATACATCCCGCTGTGTGTTCGTCAAAGAAATTCTCCCAGCATGGATTGGTTGATCCATTTATACATTCAAAAACTCTTCTTGTGCCTTGCTGAAGGCATAAAGACGTTTGTCATTGGGAAGATTCTGGACCATGTCACTGGCTTTCTCAGCTTGAGACAGAGGAACACCAAGATGCTCTGAACTCCTTTGGGTGCATGCTGTGGCATGAGTTTTAGAGGTGCACCTGTCAGAAAAGAGGGCACTGAAGAACTGCTCCCTTAGGTAAAACAAAGGCAAGAAGGACAAAGAAAGCTGGTGTTTTCTAGAAGAATATGTGGTTGGTATGGTCAGCCTTCAACTAGCCCTTTTTGCCACAATTTCTGAGCACATATCACAGTAAGTTATTGTTTAATATTAAATAACCTTTCTTAAATTCTCTTGGAGAGCCCTAGCCGGTCCTGAAAAGCCATCCTTCCTCCTACAAAAAGCTACCCCCTACTTCTGCACCAGAGCCTGTTCTGCAAGGCACGTTTTTGTACCTTATTTTTTGTGCTAATGTAAGTCTTCACTGTTTTTTCTTGAAGGCAATCAGTCCTGTGAAGTATGCTGAAATAGGTCTCCAAATGAATTCTTTCTTAGTGTGTTTGAGAATCACCGCAGTAGGCAAAAGCATTTGAATAAAAACTACTCTTAAAATTGCTCAATTAAGAACAGTAAAGCAATTGTGCTCACCTATATAGTAACTACAGTTCTTCAGAATGGATTATCCTTGTAAATCAGGTGGCTAGTTAGGTTTTTTTTAGATTTTCTGTATTCTGTGGTAAAAAATAAATGTTCACAGTGGCACTGGCTTTAGCATTTTGGGGATATTCCAGGTGAATCAACCAGTTAGGTGTGGATGGAGGGGATACTGCTGGCAGCAGTTCCCATGTCTCTGTCACACCTGTGTAAAGGCACATGGGCTGCTCATCTTGGAGGATCTCAGTACTCTACTGAGAAACAACCTTCCCTCTGCGGTACTCTGAAACATGGGGAAATTGCTTAGAATTTATTTATGGTGTGTTGTTTCACTAAAACATTGCTGGACATCTTGTGGTGTGGTTAAAAAACTTGCAGAGGGTATTCAAATAGATATTTTCCTGTCTTTGATATTTTCTGTGGCTATATGCAGTGTATACTATACAGTGCTTATATAGTTCCTTTTGCTTTTTACATCACCAGGTGGTTTTACAACATCATTCTTTGTCTTCTCTTTGTAGGCATTTCCTGTTTAAACATGGATCTGGGTCTTCAGCTATCTTCAGTGCAGCCAGTCAGAACTATCCCCTAACATCCAACACTGTTTACTCTCCACCTCCTAGGCCTCTTCCTAGAAGTACCTTTTCCAGACCTGCCTTCACTTTTAACAAACCTTACAGGTGTTGCAACTGGAAGTGCACAGCTCTGAGTGCCACTGCTATCACAGTGACCCTGGCACTGTTGCTCACCTATGTCATCGGTAAGCGCTGCTCCTTTCCTCTGCTGAGTTATTCTTTCACCTCCTCTGCTCTGTCTTCTTGCTTGCTTTGCACTAATACAAATCATGTTTTACTGGTAATATTTGCCATTGGTGCTTTTTAAATCCTGGCAGACAAAACACTGGATTGGCTAAAGGGTGAACACAGAATTCTCATTAGCTTTCTACTCTGTTAACCTTGATGCTGCCTAACAGAGAAAGAAATATTATTCAAGATTACATGTTTATACTGGCAGAGGACTCCTGCTGATTTTAATTGCTGCGATATTTTCTTAAACGTTTGATTTCCATATTACGCCCTACAACATTGGTTCTCTTAAAGAATTATTTGGAAAGACTGGTAATGTTTAATTGTGTTTTGCCTTGCTACCCTTAGTTAATTTCTTCAGTCTCATCACCATTTAAATATTACATGATTTTCCTCCTAATTGTTATATCATTTCCTAGAATGACAACTAGCTCTAAAATAATTTTATACCATGTTGTCTAAGATAGATTTTGTTATCCCTTTATTGAATTTATGTTTAAAAAATGGGTTACATAGTACCAACTTTGCCATTTCGTTAGCAAAATACATTGGATAGGTTTATCAGAGTAGCTAGAAAGGGCTTCCTCAGGTGTGGGGTTTATTTGTTTTGGTTTGTTTTTTTTGGAGAATAGGTGTATTGGAGGTTGCTTGAAGTCAATGTGGTTACAAGCATACATAAGAAAGCAATTCTTTCTGGTTTCCTACATAACATTTAGCCTGAACTTTAATTATTGCATTGGGTTTTCAATCTGAATTGAAAATATTAAAGAACATTCTGTGTGTAGAATTTGAGAATGTGAGGGTGGCTTCTGTAGACAAAGGGAAATCTAATTTGTTTTTGCTATCTCACACACTCTTGGACTGTTGTTTTAGATGGCAGTTCACAGGTGGCAGGAGCCACAGTATTCCTGATACCCTGTAGCTTGAATGGGAATAATTCCAGGTTTGCCTGAAAGAGTGCAGTTCATACTTGGTAAAACTTGACAGAAATACAAGTACAGATACCTCCAAACTGATAAATGGCCGCTGATTTTCTATACTCTATGAATAACTGTATCTATAGTGAAAAATATTAAAATTTCAATAATTTCTTGTTTCCCACTGAGGTTTTCTTCGGTCCCATAGTGACAAAGTTCTGGTGATTGTCAGCAAGATGCTCATCAGGAGGGATTTTTTCCTAACATCCTCACCTAATGCATATGGGAAAGCAGATTTGAGCATTTCTGGTGCATGATGATTTGAAAGCACCTGAGGATCTTGTAAGCTCCATTAATTGCAGATTTACATAACAGCTGGTGAGCATATGCCCTCGGTTAGGACAGGCTGTATCATTTTTGCAGCCTCATCTGTTTGCCGCACATTTTATCCCACCCACACCATTTAGATTTTATCTGGATTGAAGCGCTGCCTCTTTCATCCCTGTTTAGATTTCAAGTCTGCCACTGAAATTTCTGTAACTTTCTGGGGATGTACTGCTATATGTCATCAGCCTGAGAAGGCTGGAAGCATTCCTTGTCACCCTGAATTAAAGAGCTCTGTGTGACTCTCCTGTAGATGTGCCTGTTTGTCATATCTGGGTAACACAAGGATGTAGCATGTTTTCGTTAGTTAAGCAGAAGCAGGTAAAATGGAAATGTCTTTGCATTTTATAAATTATTACAATTTCTATTTATGTTTTCTATGGAAAAAATATAAATTTTTCAACCAGGAGTTCTAATTCAGAAAAATTTTCAGGATGCTGTTATTTGCTCTTGTTTTTCCCAGGAATTTTTGAGTTGCAGGTAGTCTTAGTCAGATTATTCCAAGTGAATATTCACTCTGCCCATTTCTGGTTGGTTAAATATTTAAATAAGTTTATGGTCTCTTTTTGTGACTCAGATACCTAAATTCTTTCCCTCTTGCTGGGTTTGAATCATAGCATATAAACTGTTTCCAGAGTTCACTGGCTCTGTAGGCTTGCATATATACATATCTTTTCACATCAGAAATTTAAATGTGCATGTTTTAAATGAGTAGTTGAATACAGAAGTTTAGACTGTATGTAACACTCTGAAGTTAAAATTCACTCCCCCAAGTGTTTTCTCTTTGAAAAATCTTTCTCACCAAGATTCAGATCCCTCACTCCTCCACCAGGTTTTCTTCAAGTCAGAGGAAGTTGTGTCTGAGCAATCACAACAGACATGGGTCTACATTGTAAAACAAAACTCATTTTAATTTCAGGACCAAACATAAGCTGTGATCATCTCAGCAGTTGTTATTGGAAAAATAATGGAGACTTCTAAAAGGCAAAATTGTTTTCATCATTGTATTTTTTGGCATAGCCTGCATTAATTTACCATGAACTACAATTTCAGGCCAAATGCGTGTTGATGAAAATTTAACATCAAGCTTTTTCTTCTCCTTATCTAAGAACTTAAATGTTCTTTTTCAAGTATTTTTCACTGTCATTTAATGTTTAAGCTATACATTACTTTTTTAAATGATGCCCAAATGTCAGCCTCAAGTCAGAACATCTCCAAAGTCTTAGAGACATGAAGCTTATTCCACATCAAAATTTACAAGTGGTTCTTACATTTGTAATGAACTGAGACCTGTGCCAGAGTGCTCTAAGCTGTGATTTCTTTTCAATCAAAAGGTAAACTAGCAAAATGATTTTGTTCTTTTATTTTTCATCCTTTCCCTCTTATCAGTGAGACTCAATAGCAAAGCTTTTACATAAGAACATGTAATTCTTCTGTATTTTCTCTCCTTTGAACTACTACTCAGTTAAAAAAATATTATTTCTCCATTAATCCTCTTTTGGCCTGTAATTGCTGTGTTTACTATTTGGCCTTTCTGAAATACATTTGACTATTATATGGACAGTAAGGAAATTATAGAACACTGTTGATGGTTGTGTAACAGCAGATTTATTGAAAATCTTTAGTTTATCAAGAAAAACACATATTTTCACTTCAACAGGAGTAATCTCTGTGAATAGGTTCTAAAGTCATAGTAGTTACTCCAAAAAACCTTATTTCATAAAGTGCATGTTTGGTCTTCAGACTGTTGGAGGTGTAATTGTAAATTTGTTGAATTACTTTCTATGTAAAAAGTCCTACATATTTTTATTTTTCATTTTTCTGTTTTCCTATGAGTTGAGAAATGTAAATCATGTAAATCTGGGGCAAGGTTGTTGAATTTGCCCACAAGTGGGCAGTGAGGCAGGTGAGCAGTTGGGACACACCTCAGGGAGGTGATGTTGGTGCCCCTTACCCATGCATGAGGGGCTGCAGCAGCTCCACCAGCAGTTCCTGGTCTGCCTGAGAGTCCTGCCAAAAAATTCAAGTGTAAATTAGGCAAATACAAGAGATAGAATAAGAAATACAGAATTTTTTTCATTTTTTTGCAACACCATGTCATTTCCTTTAAGCCCAGTAGAATGGGTGCTGTGGCTGCTCATTTAGTAGTTATTTTTAGCCCATTAGTGAATAGGATTTTTCTTCCATGATACTTTACCATTTTATCAGCAGCTGATTTTGGACTTGCAAATCACAGGTCCTATTGATCAAAGGTGCAGAGCTCCTACTGCTCCTATTGATTTCAGCAGGTGATGCAAATGTTCAGTGCCTCTAAAAATTGCATCTCGTGTTCTTGGATTTAACCATCCCTGACTATGAAATAACTATTTTATATACAAATGAATTCTCAAGTATGAATATGAAGTCGTCCCTATCCTTCATGATATTATCACTATTTATGAGTAGGCACTGGAGGTGGGGGTTGGGTCTTAAATTATATTCACATGAAGGGTAAGGAAATTAAAGCCTCTGTGCTGCCTGACACTGTGACCTGTCATTTCTCACTCCATGTGCAAGGGAGAGGAATGATGGTTTCAACATTGGGAAAGGCCAGACCAAATTTTAAGGACATATGTATCTCAGTGCATGAATTTATAACATTGGTTGCATCTCTTTAGACAATGTGTAACAGTAGCAAAAAAGGAATTATGCAGAGAGGGATCAAGGGGAAGATGTACTGCTGTACACTGAAGAATATTATGGTATAGTAAACAGTGCTAGGCATTTCAGGGCTATGCAAATGTTGAGATACAGATGCATAACCCTGAAATGCCATTGAACTCCTTACTGGGGGAACTCTGAGACTGATTCATCAGGGTGTCTCAGCTGGGAATTGTGGTGTCTGCTCTCCTGGATTACTGAGGAGCTTGATACTATCACAAATCTCTTATGTATTCAAAGGAGAAACATTTACTGTTGCCCAAGACTAGGTTTTGTTTGTTCCTAAGTATAAAATATGACTTGGTAATGAAAAATGAAACCATCATTTCACCTCCTCCTCTAGGAGGATTGCAGGAGAGGGGGGCATATTTGTATTTTCAGGTATAAAAATGTATTAGATATAAAGATAAGACTTCTTGAGAAAGAGGAGAGTGCTGGGAGTTAAGATGGCTTTAACAAACACATGGAAGAAGTCCTTATTTCATTAAATGCCCTACATGATTGAAACAATTTAGTACTTTACTATGTATTTAAAAAAATAATCTGAAGATTGAATCAAATTTTAAAAGTCTCAAATTATGAAATCTGTTTACAGCAGAATGAAATACTATTTTATTTGTAAAATGAGCTTACAGAAGATCACCTCTTCTAAAGATCATGATCAAACTTAGATTCTGGCTCTTGTGTCCAGGTACTTTTCTCATGAATTCACCTTTACTGGAACTGAGACACTGATGCCTCTGTGGCTTTATGCCAAAGTGAAATCCAGTTTTATAAACAGAACCTGCTAGCAGTTACAGAAACAAATAATTTTCTGGCACTTAGAGCAGGTGCAGAAGGAGTAGTCAGCTGCTGATATACATTCTATAATAGCTCTTCTGAAGTCTGGGCTTCAGGGGGATGATCTACTGAGATTTTGTAAAAAAGCAGAGAAAGCTCCACAGAAGCCTTTAGTGGAGGTCAGCAATTTGGAGGGGCAGGATTTTTTTGTCCTTTGAAGTTCATCTTGCAGGTAGTAAGTACTTATTGCACAGGACTTTTTTGATGTCTCCTCACTACTGAGTGTCTCTTTTGCACTGGAGCCAAGGCTCTTATTCACATTCTGCCAAACATGTAGCACCGGAGTTGACAAGCTGTGCTTACACAGAAGGTAGATAAGAATAAATTAAATTAGATCATTGGCTTCCTAGCAGATGGCAGGTTAATCCAGTTTACAGAGCGAGTTCTGAAAAAATTGCTTGTATTTTTGTGGATATTTACCTGAGTATGCAGTAGAATTGTGGGGACTGAGGTAGTCAGTCTGGAACTGTCAGTTTGTTTTGTTTAAATGATGAACAAAATAAGTGATCTGGTCAGTTATTTCAGAGATAAAGACCCAAGCTTTTGTTCTGAACATGGCCCTACTGGTTTCAGTTACAGCAGTAATATGAAGCAACAGAAACCTGCCTCTGAGTGGGGAAAATCCCTTAGGCAGCATAAAGTTACACTCACTTTTCATCTCTTTGCTGAGAGATTCCATGAAAGAAATTTATTGAAAGGTTGGATGATGTAGGTGTTTAATATTTCTTTTTCTGCAAGAGATCTGTTTTATACCTAATAATTATTTTTTTTACCTAAGAAGCATAATAATTTACCTAAGAAAAGCTCTGTACTATGACTAGGATCTTCTGTAATAGAGAGAGGTCATTTAAAATTACCTTGCACAGCTCCACTGTGTGGCCTGGCCAGGGCAGCGTGGCTGAGGAAAACATTTAGGTTCATCGTGATCCTGTGGCATCCTCCAGTCTATTCAAATCCACAGAGTACAGACTCCTCCAAATTTAGGTTTTGCCATAACATTCATAATGCATGTTAAAAAAAAAAAGTGTCAACTTTTGTGTTAGAATTTTATCAGGGACTTTAAATTAAAAAGAGCTATCTAATAAAATATAAATGATATATAGGTATGGTAATATCCATCATGTAAGCCCTATCTCCCCACATTATGTAAAGAGGATCAAATTTTGCCTTCAGATTAATTTTGCCTCCAGATCATCTCAGTGAAAGCAATGTACAACTCTGGTCATGGCAACGTGCAACTCATAAATTGCACAGAGCAAAGTAATAATGTAATTATTTACAGGGGATTATACTGGATGTTCAAGCAAGCCAGGAAAGAATATCTTTTCAGATGAGTGCAGTTCCTCCCAGCAGGGAGAACACTGCACTCAGCTGTCAGAGGAGAGGTTTGGTTAGGCCAGCTGATGGAAGTTAGGGTCTGATGCTCCTGCTGACTCACCACAGCTCCTCCTAACAGGAGTGTGAATTTTGCAATCATGCCAGCTAACAGGCTGTTTCATCTCCATTTGCCTGCTGGCCCTTGGGTATGGCCTGGAATTGTAGCAGCTCAGCAGTGATTTTACACACCCTGCCAGTACCTGAAGTGTTTTAGGTGCTGCAAAATACAGGGTGTGTGATTGCAGAAATTTTTTGGAATTCCAGATAGAGAGAGCCAGAGTAGCTTTTGCTCCTTCTGTAATGTAAGTGAAGTCATCAAACTTCAAGGGCTGTTCTGTGTGAAGCTGAGCTGCATCATCTAATGCATCCTTAGCCCTAATGGTGGGTTTCATACTGTTAGCCAGCCCTCAAGGGTGCTGCAGACAAGGTCTTCAGAAGGTTGAGCTTGGAGGAAAGGGCAGAGACGTTGATCAGAAAGTGAATCTCCCTCCTTCTTACCCAGCCCTAAGTTAGGCTAAGTTAGACAGAGTGATGGTATCATCTCCTGTTTGTTCTGTGGAGGAGGAGCTTACACCTGGGCATTACACATGGGAAATACAGCTGAGAACCTTGCAAATGGATTTATGCTGGGGGAAGTGACATTGTGGCCCACACTTGAATTGCACAGCATTTTCTGTGCACCTTTTTGTAAAAGCCAGAAATCCACTAGAAAAAAAAATCAAAGGGCAAATAACTCAAAAGAGAAGTTCTTTTGAGCTTTTTAATGAAATTCAGTACATGCCTACTTATTTCTAAAGAGATTTGAGAGATGGAGATTTGAAAATTTTATGTAATCTTATTTGCTGAAATAACTGTACCTATGTTGTAGGAAAAAAGCTCCACAGGAATTTTGTATACCCTGGGTAAAAGAAAAGTTTCACAGAAATGAAGAGGTTAGGGAGGGCTCTTTGTCTGCTAAATATCTATAGTTAACTTCTGAAAGAAGTATCTCTAGGATTTAATGCCTTCACTGGTGTTAGTGGTCTGGTTAGTCCCAGTGTGTCACCTGGATCTGAACGTAACTTCTCAATAGCTATAATTAATGTAATAAAAATTGGAATGATTTTACGATTGCAAGGTAACTGGGTTTCTGCAGTGTTGGAAGTCATTCATATCAGTTCATGTAGCTCTTATTTTCACAGCCATGTGCTTTGTTGTGCAGCCCTCAGTGGTGCCCATTGCGCAGCCCAGTCCGGTGCCCCGTGTCAGCTCCCGGGGATGAGACATCCGAGCTGGCAGAGCCCATCCTCTGTGCCACGCACTTGGTGTTTCCAAGGAGGAAGCTGACTGTCAAACGGAGATACAGATCGTTTTGCAGCTTGCCAAGCTTTAGCACAAGCTATAAAAACAACAGCACTTCCCCAGCCTGAGGGAAGACAAAGCCAGTAAAGGACTGGAATTGTTGAGTGGATGATAATGTGAGCAGAGTGCGATGTGACCAAGGCATGCACCAAGGAAAAGGTGCAGCCCTGGCTTTGTGACCTACCCTCTGCAGCATGTGCAAATGCTGTTTTAGGAAATTAATAATAACAACAATGGGAATAGTGTAAGAAAGAAACAATATCATATTCAGGATTCCATAACTGCTGAAAGCTTATTATTGATATGGGCAGTTGTGTTTTGCTTCCAGTAATCTGTTTCAAGTGCTTATATAATTATTTGCATTAATTTAAATGAAATGTGCATTCATTAGCTATCAGTCTCATTGAGCTGTGTTCCCTTTTGTTGTTAATGACTCTTTAAATAATAATAACGTCCAGAAGCTCAAGTCAGGAGTAAGAGCACTTACTCTAGAGATGTCAAGGCTGCTTTTTGTTGTACCTGGCAGTGATCTGTCTCACATTAAGAATCTCAAAACTCAGACCTTAACTGTGTGATCTGACTGCAAGACCCTTTTCAAAGTGTTATCATGGTCCCTTGATGATTTCAAGACCATAGAATAATAAGCAATCCAGGCTTGAGATCTCACCACTGACACCAGAAAGCTTAGAAGTACACTTCTAATACCTCTTCTGGGGAGTGGGTATGTGCTGCCCAGTGTCCAGAGTCCAGATCTGATGGTGATGATGAGTCAGTGGTTTGAGATGCAGTAAATTTCTCTCAAATACTATCACCTCACTAATTCAGTAGTAATGCTCTCATTTGCTTGATTTGGATCACGTATCTGTAGTTGGGTGACCCTGGAGTGCACAGATCTGGAATTAATGACTGTAGTTTGGCAGCTTTGCATTCTTGTGGTGGTGTTCCCAAGCCCTTGACAGGAATCCATTCAAGGCTTGGGATTTTGTTGAATTTTTATAATTTAACTTTTCCGTGTGCAAGGGAGACTTGTAACCAAACACATGGGAAATGAACTCCAAGTTTTCTGGTTGTATTGAGATATTTTCCTTGAAGTATGTACAAGTGCAGAATAAAACCATGTACTTTGTTAATGCAAGACCTATTCTAGATCACACTTATTTCTCCTGGGAGTCTCTGAGGTTCCTACATGGTTCAGAAAGAAGCAATATATTGCCTTTTAGGCTCCCACTGTGGGCAGATCCTACTCAGTGCAAATTGCTGCATGTGGCTAAAGAGCTGCTGCTCAGGCTTTGCTCTTCATGTCACAATTTCAGCTCCTCAGTGGGGATCATCCTCAATCCATATTTTAATGGGTCATCAGTCCTCCCTGCTGAGCTGCTTCAATGCTAAGGCAACCTCTTCCTTGGAATAATTTGCCCTTCTCACTAAGACCTAAGCAATTGTCTAGACTAACTGCAGTACTGTCATGTTATACTAAAATAAGATCCTCTGTTGCTGTCTTTCTCCAACCATCCTTCAAGGCCTCAGATCAGAAAGAGAGAAGGGAAAGCAGAAAACATGAATGGCTCTGCAGGCAAAGTAGAGTAGGCAGCATCTGCATATGGCAATAAAGATAGTTTATAACTTCTAAAAAGGATTATTTAGTCATTTTCCTTGTACATATAACAACTATATTTCTGTCCATTTGTGTTCCTAAATAATTGGATATATTTTAGATGTAGAGCCAGCTTTTTATCTGCAGTGCAGTTCTAGAGTAAGTCTGGTTAAGTAAGTAATCAGTAAGTAAAAGTGAGTTTTTGCTAATGTTTAACCTAAATGAAAGGGTTTCAGTGTGCAGTGGGCACAGTTTCACTTCAAACTGGATTGAAAAGGTGAGATGTTTTAGTTCATGTCATTGTTTTTGTCAACAAAATCTGAGATCTTTAACAGTCAAAAGCTGAGGGACAACAGTGATATAGCATTAGGATCTGTCACACAATATTGAATTTATTCAACTGTTATCCTTTTAAGTGCAAGTAATTCCATTAATTGCTGCAAAAATGCATCACCCTGACCTGTCTGAGCTCCAGAAGAAGGTGTGGAAACTAATTAAACATTGAGTTTTAAGGTAAAATGGTAAATTGCTCATTAGCCCCCTTGAAATTCTGATTTATTACTAATAGAATAAAGTAATACTTGACTTTGCAGAAACTGGGTCATAGCATTCTTTCGTAGTCTCACTGAAGGTGCTGTAGTTTAGACACCAGTTAATTGGTCTTCATTTTTTTGCAGCAGTACACTTGTTTGGTTTAACCTGGCAACTACAGCCTGTGGAAGGGCAGCTCTATGAAAATGGAGTTAGCAAAGGAAATAAAGGAACAGAATCCATGGATACTACTTACTCACCAATCGGGGGAAAAGCTTCAGATAAAACGGAAAAAAAAGGTATGTGTAAATGAGAAGGAGGCAGATGGTGAATAGTTAAACATTACTACTCTTCAGGTCCTGTATTTTCTACATCTTGACAGTATTTTGAATTCAGGTTCTATCTTCTTTAGCAAAATTTTAAAACAGGTATGAAAAGCCCATAACAAGGTATGTTCCTTTAGCAGAACTCTCACTGAAATTAGCACCCAGCCCATTAGAAAAGGAAGGTTCAGTAGCACAGTGAGAGAAGAGATGAGAGTGTTTGGCTTCTGTCTTAAGACAAGGAAGGGGAGACCATATTTGCCTTGTTCCCTCTTGTGCAGAGGGCTTGACACTGTGCTTGTCTTGCAGACCAAAGTCAGTCTCAGGCAAAGGGAACCTCTTTGTATTGACAGGTCTGATGTGCAGAAGAGTAGAAATCTTAATGCTTTTCAAGGCATCCAGTTCTTGAAGGTGTAAGCTAAAGCTCAGCATCCTGTCACATCCCAGCTGACCCAGTCACAGTGAATCAGCTCCCAGGAATCTCCCACAGCTTCACAAAATGCCTGAGCCAGTGTGGCAGCTCCCTGCTGCCAGGGGCACAGCCCTGCTCTGCCCTCCCACCTCCCTCTGCAGCTCGCTGTGTCCCTGTGCCCTCTGCAGGGATTGTCACCTGCACAACCCAGCCACATCAGTCCTTCATGGCAGCAGAAAATGGCTTTGTTAAAGAATGCAAATCATCTTCTGCCAAGGAAGTGGCTGAACCAGACCTATTGAAGTGCCTGAGCTAGGATAGGAAAGGAGTGAGCTGTGCAGCCAGGGTGTGAAACAGAGAGAAGGATCTGCCTGAGATGTGCAATTCCTTCCTCCTAAGTCCTGTCATTTGATGTTTTGTTGTTGAGCACCTGCTCCAATACTAGTCACATGCTCTGGCCCGTGCTTCCCAGCAACCATCATGATGATGCTTTCTGACCATAAAAAGAAAATGGCCTCCCCGTTTCTTTTTATGGTACACAGAAAAAGGGGATAAACCAGATCAGATCAAAGTGAATAGGAGTGGAATATGAAACCTAATCTTTCCAGTTGTTAGGAGAAAAATAAAATTGAACTGGTAGCTCTGCAGTGATAGGAGACTTCCAGAGCTTGCAAATTTTAGAGCAGAGCAGGGATCTGATTTTGTGTGTTCTGGGTAAGATCCATGGCTGAAAATAGGCAACAAAGTGGAACACTGTTGTACCAGTCCCTCCAGGAGGAAGATTGTACCACACATCAATAATCTTGCAAATCAGTGTGGTGCAACTGGATAGAGATCATATTAGATAAATGAACAATAGAAATACATGTAAGGAGACAATGATGTCGTTTTCCATTATTTCATCCCTTAGAATGGATTTGTAATGAGTTGTAGAAAATGTTTTATACACTGTTGTATTTTTGTCCTGGTGCACCATGGAAAATATCTCGAATAGTTCTTCTCAACTGCGTTAAATCATTTTGTCAATGTATTACAGATTTAATAAAAGCTTTTCCAATGCATTTGGCTTCCAAAGAAGGATATGCAGAAAAACATCAAAAACATCAGAAATCTTAGAAGTTAGATGGTTGGAATAGAGAAAAGAATATGCAAGTCAATAAAGACTCAGTGTAGGAGGTAAAAAGGCAAACCACCTGCTTTGCCCCTGGGAATCCCAGTTTTAGCGTAGCTACAGCTCCCCTGCAACACTAAAGAACAGAGTCCTGTGATAGCAGAGCCATTTCACCAAGGGCTTATCCAGCAGTTTCAGAGGTCAGTCAGGAATAGACCTGCACCGTTGTCTCACTTGGCCCCTTTCACATTTTGGGGGTAACATGTAATCCAGAGTTTAAGATGGCAAGGAGTATATACTTGGGAAAACACAAGGAAAATTATGTGGAATTAGTACATGCATAGTCTGACTCTGGCTAGTCTTTGCTCATTTTCTTTCTCTCCATCATTTTTAGTATACATCAGTAATTGTATTCCCAGTCCTCCAAACAAATTCTCCATCTAGAAGTGATGAAAAGGAGGACTTGGAAACAGGCAACTCCTTTCCCTACAGCAGGATACCACAGAAAGTTGATGCTTTGCCTGTAAACTTAAAGCCTCTGATGTAATTTCACAGGAATAAATAACTGCTGTCAGATACTGATAACCTCACATTTTCCCAACTCAATGCAGCAGCACAGAATGCTTTTCCAGACTTGGAAAGTGTATATTTTAAACTAATCTTTTAATGAAAATCAATAATTTAAGCCAGGAAGTCAAATTTCTTCAAGAAATCACCTTATAACACACTGACCCACAGCTATGAGTTAACACAAGTTAACATTTTAATATGTAGTAATGTGATTAAAAAGTCAGATACCCTATTGATGCTGGTATTTATCAGGGGAGTACAAGGAAATTGATTGTTTCAGGATCAGTAGTAATAAGCATGCGGGTATATTCTTGTGGAGGTAATTGGCACCACGCTGTTCAGAGTTTTTCTTTCTTGAAGCCAAGAGAAAGCTGTGATTAGGAATCTATCTTCTGTTTTAGACTTCTGAGGAAACTGTGCTTAGAAAGCATAGGGGAGAATTAATACCCCAGTTGGCAAGATTGGAGCTGCACAAGGAATTGAATATAGATAATTAAATGATACTTTGTCATACAAAAAAAATGTTTTTACAACAAGGGCAGAATTGTATTGCAGTGCTGTAACTTTAAAAGCTTATTTTGGACTTTTTCAAGAAAGAGCAAAAAAGTACACAAGCATAGTCTGTGAGGAGTGTGTTTTCAGGTGCCCTTTTTGTACAGCCAAATACCTGCTTAGTTCAACTAAACACAGAAACAAAGCTAAATTATTTTTCTCTAAAGAAAGCAGAGTGGCGCAGTGAAGATGAAAATATGCATTTCAGACATGACTCCTGCAAAGGCCTTGCCATGCTCTGTGGTTGTCTGAAAAATTAGCATTTGAAAGGTGGGGATTCTGCAACTGCGTCCTATCAGTAGGGGCAGATAGTGTGTGTATTCTCCTGTTAGCATTGTGAACAGCAGCCTGAACGTCTTTCCCAAGGGATGAGATATATGTACATACAAGTGCATCTGGGTTTTTTTTAAGCTTAATTAAATTATTGCTAAAGCAAAGGTATTTAGCCAAATGTGGGAAAACTCCTGAGGTACATCACAATACTAATATGATATTCAACATAATTTGATACTATCAGTTAGTGAGAATTCACCCAGACTGACAACATAACACTTTTTCCTTTCAACAAGGAAACAGACCTTCTCACTCCAAAATACAAGAAGTAGTTACTGTGTGTGAAAGACCTTGAACACTGACCAGTAATGCCTTTAACTTCAAAAATTATACTGTATCCTTGGCTTTCTACTTAGTGCTCTACTGTCTTGTAATTGAATGATATTAATTACCATTTGTCAATATCATCAAAAAGTACCATAGTGTTTTACTTAACCCAGGGTAATTGCTTGAAAAGAATCATTAAGATTTAATATCTCTAGAGTATTGGAAATAGGGGAGGAGGTTTTTAAATTTACATAAGCCAAGTAGGATCTTTTATGGGTTGGGGTGGAAAGGGATCCACTTTCATTGTACAACAGAGAAAGTTTAATTCTCTTTTCAGAACTCAACATTCAAATTTTTTTCCGTGAAGCAAGTTGGGCAGAAGTAGTCTCACCTTGAACATTGATCAAGTAGCAATTTGGAAATATTTTAACTCAGAAACTAAGTGGTGTATTTTTAGAGTACTGTATTACAAGTTTCTACTCTAAAAATAGATGTATTTACATGGTGAGGTGTTGCAAGTTAGTCCCTCATTCTTGCTGTGGGTTTGATGACACAAAGCAGCTGTAAAGCTGGAAGATCTGGTGCCCTGAGAATTGCTCCTGCCTTGTAAATTAAATCTCTATTCATTAAGAATGCTAAGTACTTCCTATGCTAGTTAAAGCCTATGTAAGGTCCCACAGAGGGGCTTTGTTATTAACACACTCAGGCAAAAGCTGGCCCTAGCTTTGCTACTGCTGCTTTCATTTCCAGGGGTGATTTATAAAATTTCACATACATTATGTTGGTTTAGATATTTATATCCATGTATTGTAAAAGATGAGGCTCCAGTCACTTTGCTCCTGGTTATTTTTCATTGTGATTCTGGAATGAAATGAAACATAGATGGGTATGGCTGCTGAATTCAGTCTTCTCTTGACTTGTCCTCTAATGCCACACACTATCCTGCTTTTACTTTAGTTCAGAGTATGGAAATGTCAAGAGAGTTTTACAAGCCTTTCAGTGGAATTAGCTCAAATGTTAGCAGGATTGGGTCAGCATTTTCAGCATGTCACAATGCTGAGCACAGACAGGCTGTAAAAAACATAAAGATGGCATATAAGCCAGCAAAGCAAGCCAGCTCCAATTTAGTTTGGCAGAGTCTTCCTTATGCTTTCCATTTCCCTTTGTGTTTCAGCACTCTCACACACGTGTGAAGGTACACATTGTAGATGTCTGCAAATTTATTGTCCAGCATTATGAAATTATGCCAGTTTTATCTTCAGAGTGCCTTTCTCTGTCTTCATGCCCCTATGATGCTTTCATGAAGACCAAGCCAGAACAGTTGTTCTTTACTTCTTCAGGACTAGATTAACACTACCATAATAAAACCATTAGGAAATGGTGATTAATAGAAATCTGGGCCTTGGACAGGGGCTCTGAACTACCAGGTTTGATGGATTTTCTGTTCTCACTGGGGACCATTTGTGCAGCTTCTGCAATGCCCCTTCAGCAGCAGTCTGAAATCTGTGCCAAAGGAAGAATTTCCCACTGTTCTCGCTCTGTGTATTTGCAGTTAAATGTGTTTTGGTTGCATAGTTGATGGGCAAAGACCGTGGTTTACAGAGCAGCAGTTCCACCTTTTCATAATCAGTAAAGTGTTCATAATCAGCAAAAATCATGACAAAAAATACGCTGTGACACTTGTTGTTGGAAATACGTTGTTCATGTTTGTTTGTGTTTTCCGATTTGTTGAACAAAAAATGCAGTTGTCAGTGTTAGAAGTTGATCTTTGTATATTCCAATACATCTAAGGCACGTTTATACCTTGTAACCTTGTCTCTTCACCCACTGTAAATACTCAACTGGCTATTTGTTTGTTTCTGGAAAATCAGTGTTTCAGAAGGGCCGGGCCATAGACACGGGAGAAGTGGAGATTGGAGCACAGGTTATGCAGACCATCCCACCTGGTTTATTCTGGCGCTTCCAAATTACCATACATCACCCCGTGTACCTGAAATTCAACATTTCACTGGCAAAGGATTCTCTGCTGGGGATTTATGGCAGAAGAAACATCCCACCTACTCACACTCAGGTAATTGGAAATGATCCTGGTTCTATCACACTTATATTTTCAATCAGCAGTGGACAGGAGTGTTCGCAACACACTTTCAAAGCAGAGAGGGAGGGAAGGACTGACTGTAACCAGTCTGGTTATCCTTTTCTTTTGCTGAGCACTGGCAATACCTCAAACCATGCTCTCCCAGTGCACAGTGTCAAAGCAGACAGATCAGCAGCTGTGACCTCAGGGATGTGACTGTCAGGGTGGCTGAACAGGTACACACTGTCCTGCTGCATAGATCAGTGTCTTCTATGCAAGGGATTAAATTCCAGTTCACTTGAAAATGCTTTAATTTTCTTATGATTCCCTTAAAACAAATAGATTTACAGTCAGTCTAAAGAGTTAATAGAAAAGAAAAACCTGTGTCTGGTTTCTAAGTTCAAAATTATTTTTGAGTGTGTACTCCTGGGGATTTTGCAAGAGAAAATCTAGCTAAGCAGTCACATGCAATATTGCTGGTCACATTCAACTTTTTTCTTTAGGCCTAGTGTATTTGGCATATGAAGCTCTCATTTTTATGGATAGTAAATTTTTCATCTTTCTTTATAGCAGGATCACACTCCACAGAGTGTGATAAACATACGTGGAATCATGGAAAGATTGTCTATAATGGACCACTGGAGAACATCTACTCTAACCTCAAAAAATTTTTACTAAATTTTTGATATTAGAAATAAGCACTTTCAGCTGTCACTGACTTTAATTGAAGCTGGATCTTCCATTGAGCTGACAATGAACTTTACTGAAAATCAGAATGCCTAAAAAACCTAGAGAAATATATGTATTTCTTGACCAGGGATTCATTGAAATCTCTGATGCTTTGAGGTTAGCAGGCATTGAAGTTGTCAGCATCCACCTGGTATTAAGAACTTTCCTGTAAAAAAATATATACTTATTTGCATTACTAAAATCAAATATAAAGAAAACGTATTTTGAGGTTTTGTTATCTGATAGTGATATCAAGGGGATTAAGGATTTAAAAATCTGATAAAGAAACTATAGATTTTTAATCTGCTCTTGGCATTTGAGATGAATAGCTGGATAGCACAGGCACTACACCTTGGGAATTTTGGAGTTATTCCCGTTGAAGAGAGATAATTTTTGGACTGAATCTGCTGTATCTAGTGCAGCAAGTCTGATTTTGCCCTGCCATAGCAAACAGTTACAGCAGTTTTGATGCCACATTTCTGAACCATGATAATGCTTTTTGTATGTAAACTTAAGCCAAATTGACTAGGTTATGCAATTGCTGTCTGCATTGGTGAATACTTAGGCAATTCCTCTTAAGATTTCAACTGTTAATTCATGTTTGAAGGAGACATGCAGAGTAGATTCATGAATATTTGCTAGGTGGTTAATTTTTGCTCATTATTATTTCAGTTTGATTTTGTAAAACTGATGGATGGAAAACAGTTGATTAAACAGGAACCAAAAAACTCAGAGGAGCCTCAGCAAGCTCCCAGGAACCTGATCTTGACTTCACTGCAAGAGACAGGTTTCATCGAGTACATGGATCAAGGAGCTTGGCATATGGCATTCTACAATGATGGAAAGAAAGTAGAGCAAGTGTTTGTACTAACTACAGCCATTGGTAAGAAAAATCACTGTATAATTATTATTATGATGGTTATTACATTGCAAAGATGTATTTGATGTATTCCAGCTCCTCTTAAGTATTCTCTTAAATATGTTTTATTTCAGCTAAGTTTAATTAACCTCAGTGGAGCAACATCATGTTAAGCCAATATTAGACAAATAGCAATATTTGTATATTACAGATGGATGTTATCAAATTAAGTGTGGAGTTTTCATGTGTTAAGATTTTTATATGATAGGTTAAATACTTGAATGATTTCTGGTGTTATCTTTTTCCAAGTAAAAGAGATTATATCTGCCCTCTCTACTTATGTGGGCCATAAATCCTACAAAAATTATCCAGGCTTTAAGTCTTTACTTCCAGTATTTTAGTAGCTGTAATTTAGAAAATCTTTTGTGGATTTGTTTGTGAGTGTTGTTTGATGGATGGATGCTGGTTTTTTATGCAGTTACTCAAATGCACCATTTTGTTTGGAATACAGAGGACAAATACAGGAGGCAGTGTTCTGGTTGCGTATGAGATTCCTCCTGCCTTTTTAACATGCATAGGTGGGCAAGTGTTTGCAGATGTAGGTGTTGGGAGTGAGCAGTCCTCACACATAGGGCTTTTTTGGAATTTAAATTTAGGTGAAGTGTTGTATTTATGACAGTCTCAGTTTGCTGCAAGACTTTAACCACTATACCCTTTAGTTAACCTGTTCTACCATATGTTGAGCAAGATGTCTTTACTAGTAATGGACGTGCCATCTGCTCTTGAGAGCTAGTGGATACTATTTTTACTGTGTGGTAAACACCTTGCAGAGCAGGACAGTATGATTCAAATATCTAGATTCTGAAGGACTTGCATAGAAAAAAAAAATTAGAAATTGAGATAGAGTTGTAATGACTGGTTCTGGTGTAAAATTTCATATTTGCTCTGTTCAAAAAAGTTGAACTTATACAAGAAAATATGCCATTATTCAATTCCATCTGAGAAAATAAGAGTCAAGCAATTTATGAAGCATCTTTGCAGATGCTCTACAAAGACCATAAAACCTGTCCAAACTCCATCCCAGCCCAGTGTCCAAATTCCTGATCCCTTGTTTATTTTCATTGTAAGACAGCAGGGTTTATACAGGAGGGTTTATACAGTAGCATAACTTCTACTCTTCCCCTTCCCCCACATCCCCCACCCCAAAAATGAAATTAATTGCCAGACTTTAATTTATGCTGCATGTGGTAAAAAATTGTTGTCCCATCCCCTCTGTGGCCAATAAGCAGAAGAGACTATGAAATGGGGAAGGGTGTGAGCCACAGTGCAGGCAGGAATCCTTGTGCTTCATCTTCAAAATGCAAGAAGATATTTTTGGGAAAAAGTCTGTTCATGCTGCTGCAAGGCTCTACTGCTTGTGCATTTGAGCATACTGCCAGCAATTGTGTTTTCATAACCTGTATCATCTTCTCCTGGTTTTCTGTGCATCATAACTTGATTGTTTCTTCTTTTCCACAAAAAAAAAATCTATATCCTTGATATATATATATATTATCTAGGATATATATATCAAGAATATCTGTATCTATGTATCTAGAGGATATATATCTATGTCCTTTTTGTGCATCATAACCTGATCGTTTCTTTTTTCCACCAAAAAAAAATCTATATATTTGAGGCATTCTTCTTCTTACCCAGACTGGTCTATTCATATTTGACATCTCTGCCAACAAAGGAATCAGCCAGGACCAGAAACCCTTAGAACAGAGCAAGAGCTTAAATGCATCTCTGCCAAATGCTCCTGAGAACCAGCCATGCCCCTCATCAGCATCTGTCAGATTGTATTTCAAGATGCTTCATGTTAGTTGTGTAGAAAATTGATTTTTACTGAAATTCTGGTCAGACTTTCCTGAGGAGGGTAAATTGCATGCAAAATGTGACATGCTTCAAGTACTTCTGTTAACTAAAGAAAGGGCAGCCCAAAATGGGCATTGCACAGAGGGGAAGGAACTTCTCAAACCATTCATTCTTCACTTCAGGTCAGTGTAGTGCATGAATGAATCATTTGCCATGTGATTCTAGGAAAACTGAGAGAAGGCAGGCAAGTGCCCGCATAGGGCAATAGAAGAGTTGATAATGAACAGTAACATAACAAATCAGTAATGAGCAGCATTTCTGTGAAAAAAATCTTCCTTCTAAAAATGAGCTGGTTTTTTAACTTCAAAACAGACATCTGTGTATAGGTTGTGGATATCTGGTGAACAGATGCATATCAAATGTATGTTCTTTGGTAAAAACTGATAGCCTGAAAAGAATGAATTCAAATAACCATAGGAGCTCTCAAGAGGAGATAATCTTTATCTAAGTGCCATAATGATCAAAATATACTTATATCAGTTATATATATATATATACACACACTTATTACACACTTACTTTATTAATTGTATATCTGATTTTTCTTCTTTCTCCTCAATTATTTTGTGGGAAAGGTGTCAAGTTTCCCATTTTCCTATAGCCAGAGGTACTTCACCACATCTCTTAGTGGATGGGGCCATTGGACAGTCCCAGTTCCTCTGGCTCCAGAGCCTCTCTCCCATCCAGCACCTGCATGGGCTGCAGAGCTCCTCAGTCCTGGAGCTGCTCTGACTCCATACAGGATCATTTTAGCTTCAATTTACTTCATATTCTTTATGGAAAATCCATAGAAATCAGTGAATCCCCTGCATTCCTCTAGGAAATACATGTGTAAATTGGAACCAGCTAATCCGTGTACAGATAGGAGCCTGTCCTTAGATGTGTGAGGTTAAGTGGCTTAATATCCAAAGCTGTGAGATAAAACATGGGCAAGTTTAAGATCAGAACTGAAGGTGAGTGTTTTTCCCTTCAAATCTAGTTCTTAGTTCTTTATCACATTGAATTTCATCACTGTACAAAAGATTATTTTTTTGTTTATCTGATTGTATAGAAGCAGAAATCCTGCCCTTCTCTAAGGGATTCAATTCACATGGTTCAAATGAACACGATAGAAGGCAATTTACTCTATAAACAGGTTTCAAACAAATTACTTCAGCAAGAAAAAAAGTGTTTAAGGTGGACATTTTTCAGCAAATACTCAGGTTCCTGCAGTGCTTTTAATGGTGGTAAATTTTACATGAACACTTACTTTAAAAGCTTTTTGTTGTAATATAAATGATGCACCTGTTATCTCAAAGCTGTCAAGAAAAATCTAATAAATATTTGTAAGCTGCATGAACAGGAGTTTTGTTTTATGCTTCCCTATGAATGAAAATGGGCTTTTTACTGCTTCTGCACCTGTTTGTATGTTGAGATGTGTCCTGCAGAGTGAGGTGAAGATGCCATTCATTTCAAATTCAACCAATTTATGTTTTTCTTTGTGCACAATTGCCTGAATAAACAGAAATCCTGGATGACTGCTCTACTAATTGCAATGGGAATGGAGAATGTATCTCAGGCCACTGCCACTGCTTCCCAGGATTCCTTGGTCCTGATTGTGCAAAAGGTAATCTCATATTAACTGACCCATGGTGCATGACAGGGATCATGATTATGGTGTGTGACTGCTGGGCTTGCAAAGATTCAAAGTGATTAAAGGAGATTAAATTCCTTTTTCCAGCCAGATGGCAGATACAGTACAAGCACACATGTGGAAAGTTTCTTTATGCTGTACTTGAGTTAACACGGATCAACCACTTCTCCCTCCTTGACTTTCAAATTTAATAGGTTCCTCCATCCACCTTTGCATCCTGTCTGGGATTGTAAAATACATTTTTAATAGGTGGTTAGCATAGCATAATGTTTTCTGCTACTTAAAAGTGACAAACAGTTTCACTTTGGAGAAAACATAAGTAAATCAAATGCTTCTGTTGTCTTAACTTGAATAGGGTGCAGATAAGAAACCTAAAGCAGCTTAGAGACAGTTTTCCAGCATTAAGGCAAAAAAGCGTGTTAAGTGAGCTTACTTCTGTTTTAGATATTTCTGTCAGTATTATCCATTATCCGCTGCATGTGATGTCCAGGAGTTCTCATGATTTCCCAATGTCTCCTCAAACGTAGGGTTTATTTTTTTAAGACTCATTTGGCTCAGAAATTGATACTGGATTGTAAAAGTAAGCTCCCACATTGCTGGTTTACATACAGATCAGTGATGGCCACAACTTCAATGCTGTTAAGGCTTCTTAGAAGAAAAGGGCAGGATCTTGCTTCAGTTCACAGGAAATAAATACCAATCTTACTGAAAATCAGGCGGCTCTACAAATTTTCTGCAGAGGCCAATCAAGGGGAGAGTTGGTTTTATCTTTTAAGATATCCCAGTTCTGGTCAAAATTAAGGTGTACAAGAGAGCCAGACTGAGGAGACAAGGACATTGTATTAGTGCTGCACTGCCTAGTTCAAAGATTTCCTTTCCTTCCCTTGAACCAAATGAAGACTTGAGGAGATGGAGTGGAAAAGCAATTTTACAGAACGATAAATGCAATAAATGTTAATCTATGTAAGTATGTAAATACATTAAAAAGGTCAATCTGCCTTCTTCAGATTCCTGTCCAGTGCTGTGCAGTGGAAATGGAGAATATGAGAAAGGTCACTGTGTGTGTCGAAATGGCTGGAAAGGTCCAGAGTGTGATGTTCCAGAAGAGCAGTGTATTGATCCAACCTGCTTTGGCCATGGTACCTGCATAATGGGCGTCTGCATCTGTGTCCCTGGCTACAAAGGAGAGATTTGTGAGGAAGGTTTGTGAAATTTCCTTCTCTATAATCAGGGGGATTTAATTTTTGTCTTTTATTTCTACCTGGTTTAAGGTAGTTAAAAATTCACAGGGACGTGATCAGCTTTCTGTGAAGCAGAGCTATTTTGTTCAAAACTACCTTTACTGTCTCACGAAGGTAATGTTAAATAGAAGTTTCTCAAAGGAAAGGGTATTCAGGTCTTGGTAACAGTCCTGTGAACTGATCACCTAAAGTTCACATTTTTTTTTGAAAAGATAAAATTATTTCTTTTTATTTGGCCAAAAGCTCAGGGTAAGGCAGTCAGAAGATCATTTAAACAAAACAAGATGTGTTAGTTCTCTAAAGCAATCAGACTACTGTAATCAGCTTTTCCTTTTTCATTCTGTTACATCTTAGATTTTTCTGACAATATAAAGCTGAAAGGGCAGCAAACAAGTTAGTTTAGCAGAACATATTGTGTAATTCTGTTGTCATATGTCATTTTTACTGGGAGCCTTTGCTCACAGCACTAAACTGGCATCCTTTAAGGCTTGGCTAACAAAAAGTGGGAAATTCTGTGAGAAGAAGGTATTGTATTTTTGCTGGTTATGGTACTGATGTGTCTCTGCCCTCATCTATAAACAGAAGCAGTTGTTTTTTCCCTCAGCATGTCTGAGATTGCTCATCAGCTTTGACTTTTTTCCCTTGTGCATAGCCTCAGAAAGCAGAACTCTTCCTCTTGCTTTCCCTGATTTGATGATTTTTCACTAGTCCCCTTAGCCTGGAGCTCCTGACAGCATACTTTGTGTGTCCTGCTATAGAGATTTTCAGTAATTCTTTTGAGTAGCACACACAGGAGGCTTTTTATGTTGCTTGAATTCTCTAGTCAGAAAAATGTCCAGGATGAATTTGATAGATTTGACATACCTGGAATGGTTTTTAAAGGGAGGAACCAGAAAATGCTTCTGACATAGTCAATTGTTGGTAGTTTCAGAAACCAAGAAAACCCAAATGGGAAAAAGCAAGTAATACACAGATTTCCTCAGTGAGGCCATGATGCTGAACAAGCCTGTGGCTGGTGAGAGGCTGAGTGCTGTTTTTAGTTGCTTTGTTTCTTGCCATAATGTGACCCTGCAAAATGGTTAGGGGAAAAAAATGACATAAATATACTCAGACAGATATTGAAACTAAGACTGGGAAAACATTTGATTTTTACAGTAAGAAACTTGTTTAAATTATAAAATAAGGTGTAATTATGTAGAAATACTGAAATGTGGTGGATGAAACAAACCTGTGTAACCAAGTACAGTGGGATTTTATTGTAACAGTGTGCCCTTGATATGACTGTTCAGTTTGTATTGTAAAACATAGCTTGTGCAGTAGTTAGTGAATTCTGTAAGGAATTAAGATTATTTTATTGTATGTAAACAAGATTTAGTCTTATAGCAGTGCTGTTAACAGACACAGCAACAAATGTACTGTCCAGGGAGCACCAGTAACTCCACATATTCATTGCTCTGGGGGTCCCTTGAATTTGTCCTGCCAGATTATCATTCCTAAAATGGAGTCATTCTATTAATTTTAAAATATCAGCAAAATAAAGAGCTGTCTCAGGATGAGAGAAAATTGGTGTGTATTTTTGTCCTATGCTTAGCAAGATGTGCATTGTTCAGAAACACTTGATTCCCTCTCTCAGAATTACACTGTGCACAAGCACAGTGTAATGTTGAATTGATGGCAAAGCAGTTCAAAAGATAAAGCTTTACTTCTTTATTTTTAGATTGAAAGATCCCATAAACTGGAGGCCATTAATTTCTATGTCTGAAGTATTTAGCCTTCTCTTCCTGAAGCAGAAGACATCTCTTCATTCCTGTAACACAGGATACTGTTTTTAAGTTTACAGTTTAATTATTAAAACAGTACTTGTGCTGATACTTGAGAAATATCTAGCAGAACTTTCAGTGTCTCTGTACCATCAGTCTGAAGCACAATATAACATCAGTGGGTTTCTGGCTAATTGTTTCCCATACTCAGACCCCACAGATCCTTCAGCTCCACAGTCTTCCTCCAGGGAAGACTGGCTGCTTCCTGCTTAAAACCTGTCTTGTTAAAGCAGTGCTGGGGCTTTGTGAAAGAATACGCTGCTCATACAGCACTAACCAGCTGATTTAAATTCCTCTACAGAGCTCCTGAATTTTTCACTAAGAATAGTTTAATCCAAATTGAGAACAAATTTAGTTCTTTGTTTGCAAATTGTTCATCAGTACATTATGACTTTTATGAAGCTGTTCATTACCTGCAATTGCCCAGCACATATTTTTTATGTGTATGGAAAATTTTTTTTACAGCAAGCATTAAGTCAGAGATTCACCACTCAATCTTAGTGAATAACCTTTTTTTGTAGCAAATTTTCCGCTATAGAGATAGCTTTTCACATGAAGGTTAAAGAATAAATCTTTCTTTTCCCAGATGTAAATAAACACAGTGCAATAATACCCAAATGGAAATACAAAGCACAATTACAGAATTAACTATTAATTGCTCCAGCTGTTTCCCAGCCCTACTACTGAAGCACAGACCTCACCAACTGAGACCAATAGATCTGTCCTGGGAATCTGTGTTTTAAAAATAAGACAATATCCATGACATGAGATTCATATGGCCTCTAAAGTCTATGTGCTTGCTTTTTCCCTTGTTTTTGCCTTATGCTTTTGCACAGATGTTAACAGAGTCTTTTTCCCTTGTGTTTGTTAACATTGTTTCAGTTGGGTATTTGCACAAAAAAAAAATACCAAATTAATGTAAATCCCTGATATATTTCACTAGTAAATAACTGTAAAGGTGTGAGGTTTGTGCTCTAAGTTATATGTTCCCTGCTTTCCAGAGGACTGCCTGGACCCCATGTGCTCTGGGCACGGCGTGTGCGTGCAGGGGGAATGTCACTGCTCCACGGGCTGGGGCGGGGTCAACTGCGAGACTGCGCTGCCCGTGTGCCAGGAGCAGTGCTCAGGCCATGGCACCTTCCTGCTGGACACAGGACTCTGCAGCTGTGAGCCACAGTGGACAGGACCAGACTGCTCCACAGGTATGATGAGACTTGGTATAATCAACATTGCCTGTGCTTTCTGCTGGAGGTGTGAAAGAAAGTTGCTGTTGCTGTGCTGATAGAAATTCAAAATACAAGATAGGGATGAACCATGAGTACTGTGGTGTGGCACTTCATGGGCTTGTCAGCAAGTGGCTTTCAGTTGCCAAGGATAAGAAATGTATTTTCTCTGTGACAAGAATGTTTCTGTCTGGTGGCGTGACACTGGGAGCAGTAGTCCTGCAAGAGGGCAGATGCCTCCTGGCATGCACTGGGGGCAAATGTGACTCTCACCTGAGCTGCTGAGCACCTGTCAGGCTCATGCAGTCAGGAAATCCACAGTTCCAAGAGAGATTGGGAAGATGTTTAAAAAAAAAAAAAATTCCAAACACAGTGACTGATGAGTAAGAAAGTTCTGTCAAGGAAAAAATCTTTAAACAAAAAAGACCATAATTCTCTCATGCTGGGATAAAAACTCTCTTCCTCCTCAGAGGACCATCAAGGTTTGATCCCCTAAACTGGATTAGGAGTTGAAATAGATTTCCTATGTGCTTTATACATTTACATTTCATTTTCCTGAAATAAATGCACTCTGCACATTTTGCTCTGTAATGGAACATGTCATTACCACTGTATGTACTACTATTTTTTCCCCTATAGAGCCCACAGAGCCAGAATCTCAGATGATAAGTAGCACATCCCAGTAGAGAATAGATGCAAGTGACAGATCTGCTGAATACTGTGGAATACAGCCAGTGGTCCAAGTCACCAATTTTTCTTAGAAATCATCATTCAGAAGAGCACTTGGAACAGTATAAATTTCTGCACAGCTCTTCAAAGTGTGTGATTATGGTCTTTAAGCAGGGACTTATAAAATGCTTCCTCTACATGATGAATTTTTAAGCAACAAAATATTGACCTGCTAATAATTTTCAGTGTTTGTTACAAGGACCTTGCATTCATTCTACACTCCAAAATTAATGCATGCAATTTTAATCTGACACTGCCGGATATGGCACCTGCTTTGATAAGAATTGACTTTTTATTGGTTTTCAGCAAAAGCCTAGTTGCTTGCATTTTTATCCTGTATTTTATTGTATATTAAAAATATTCTCTGAAGCTTAGCATTATAGTAATATTTCCACTGATGAAGCAAATAATTAAGAGGGGTGTTAGCTATGTACTAATTTTTTACTCAAAAATATTGCAAAGTAATTCTGTTTTAATACAATGTTACTGTAGCTCAAAAAGCAATGTTAGTCTCAGATGGATCTCTTGTGTCAGCTGCATGGGGCAGTTAGATATTAAGTATGGAGTCAAAAGGTTAATAAATAACCTCCAATGCTGTTTTGAACATCTTTGGAAGGGAACCTCTTTACCTCCATCAGTAGAGAAAACACCTCTCTTCATCCCTAGTGTATCCTGAGTTATCAAAGGATGCTTTTCCAACTACCAACAGGCAGCATAGCCAGATGCTTCAGACTTCTCCTTTCAAATATGTTTCTTCTTAGGTGATAGACTAGATTCAGGATGCTCTTGGCAATATGCTGAGTGTTAGACTGAAGTATAGATGTTCATTTGTGCCTGAGATGCTCTTCCTAGGATCAGTGATTGCTGTACATGTTGAAAATAAAGCTTGATTTTGGTGAGTAAGGAAAACACCAAATGAATTTAGTAAGGAAACATAAGAGGAGTAACAAGGTCACAATAAAGGAGTTGTCACATGTGAATGGAGAAGGTTGGGAGGTTCTGTGCAATGAAGAGGATGAAATGGGTAAAGCACAGACTGCTTGTATGGAGTCAGACAACAGCAGAGCTTTGGAGCTGATAAGCCAGCACTCTCAGCCTGCTTCAAACCCTTGCACTTTGCCATCTCTGTACCACATCATTCTCAGTGCTGTGAAAATTTGCCTTTCTGTAGCACCTTGAAGAATATAGGTCTTGCCTTGAGGATTTCTGTGTTCCCCAGCAAATTGCAAATACTTTCAAAACACAAGGGTACATTATATTAAGTTTTATGGGACTTTTAAAAGAGAAGTTAGTATATCTTGGCAGACTTAGAAAGGGAGAAATAGCGAAGGCTCTAGAATGTTTTTGAATATATTGGTCCTGATACCATGTGGCCCAACTGGAAGAGGGATGAGCCAACTCTATGATACCTTCCCCTACCTACTCATCTCTAGCTCTTCAAACTTCCATTTTAAAAGTGGCAGACTGGGGAAAGACAAGAATCAGTATGGGTGGGAGAGATGAAAGGTAACTGTGATCCGTTCATATCCTTAAGAATTGCCAATGTTTGGAGGCCCAGCCTGAGCTCTGGAATCATTCATGGATTTTTTGAGGCTGGAAAAGACCATGTTGTTTATTTTTGATTTTCTGTAGACAAAAAATAACAATAATCCTTCAGTTTTCATTTGACACTCATAGTTTCTGTTCAATTTTTTGAAACTGAAGCTTCACAGAGGGACAGAAAAGGAAGAGTAGTCTACCATTTCCTACATAAATTGTTTCAATTGTGTCTGGCCCCCTCTGCTAAGGAGTGCACCTTCCACTCCTAGTTTGAATAGGTGCAAAGTCTTGCAATCATGTTTCTTTCTGTGAGGTGAAAGACTGGCAAATTATTTGAAGTCCTTTTCAGTGTCCAGCCTGATGCTCTGCTCTGACCTGTGGACTGGCACAACACAATATCGCTGCATCACCTCCAGATACTCCTTCTATTTTAAAGTTATTGCCAGACAATTGCCATCCCTTGGGGGCTAGAAAATTCTCTTGCAAGACTCGAAAGCAGCTGTCAGGATATGTTTTCATTGTGTTTAAATTGGTTCTCAATAAAAGCAGTTCAATATGGCTTGAAAGTTATTCCAATACTTAGTATTACTAATCCTATGCTACTTGTAGGACACAGCTTAGGCTGGCTTTTTGTTCAGCTCTGTTAAGATCCGTCCTTTCAATATCCTTGGCTGGATATCTGTTTCAGATATGTTTGGCCTCTTTCTACCCTACAATATTGAACTTCCATGAGAAGTCATTTTCCTTTGTTAGCTCAGATTTCAATTTACCTTTCCCAGAGATGGCGTGGTTTTCATTTAAGCTTTGCCTTGCTGCTTATGAACATCTCTTCCTATCAGCTAACTACGAACATACAGATAATACACCTCTGATTCTTCTGCCTTCTTTAGGCAGCATCAAGTGAACTTCACCCTGGAAAGATTCTGGCAGATTTTTAGCTACACCAATCAAAACAACATTGTGTCTTTTTGACAGCCATATGTGATCAGGGGAAGAAGTTTTAAAAGTACCTTCTGTCTGTCTTTGGTTTATTATATGGACAAGATCAAAGTGTTCTAACTGTTCCATATGGATATAGATTGGTTATATATACTGACATGTATGTGGTTATATATACTGACATGTATTTACCATAAGGGAGATGGATTAGCCTGTTGTGCCAGTTTGCCAACTGGCCTTAATGCTGAAGGTCAAAAACAAGCTGTGGCTTTCACTGCTTCAAAATTATATCAGTGTCAGAAATTTGTAGAGAAGCCACACAGAGTTATTCCAGCAGAGTTCTTTCAAGTGCTGTACCTGGGACACAGCTGTTATAATTCCAGTTGCAAGGCTCCCAAGCCTGCAGTCATTATTCAAGTAATATGGTTGATTCTTCCATTCCTACTGGCCTGGGCAAACGTTGCTTGCTGCCTTTACCTGTGGTGTGGTCCATGCTGAAATACACAGAGATCCAGCATCTTCTTCTAAAAACTTTATTTCTTTAATTGTTTTACTTGCTGTACCTTGAACAGTCATCTGTCCTGCTTTCTGCAGTATTTTTTGGACTGTGCAAGGATTAAGGGGAGTTAGGTCCATTATGCCTGAAGGCAGGCACAGGCATCAGGGACAAGCTAAGCTGATCTCAGGCAGAGATACACAGACATCTCTGAGAAGAGATGTCTTTCAACATTTTGATCCTCAAAGTGTTTCCAAGACAAAAAGAAACAGTGCCAGCAGTGCTACAGCTCTACATTGTCCAAGATGTTCCCAACAGTAGCATCAGCCGTAGAGCAAACATGTCATCCTCAAGCACAGAAATAGCTTTAGCTCATGCTAAGGAAAAGTTGTGATTTCATCTCTCTAATAATTAGCCTGTGAAAAAACAAATGCTTCTCTGATATAAAGCACTGAAAATTAAAAATCCATTATAATGCTCACAACACAGATGAATACATTCTCTTTTGGAATTAATTCATTGCTGTCTTGTTTATCACTTTGCCCATTTAATTTTAGGGTTTTTCCTAGTTTGGTCATCCTTTGGCAAGTCACATCAAAGTGCTTGAAGACATTCAGCCATTACCAATTTAGCCATCTGACAGTAGATGTGCCCAAGAGAAATGCACAAGAGACTGAGTTCCATTTCTCATTTAGTCTTTCCCTGCCTCTACAAGATGTGGAGAACAGAAATTTCATACTTTGTTCCAAGTCAGACTGATTATATAATATGTTTTGTGAAAGTCACCTGTACTGAAAAAGGTCATCCTTGGAGTATTTCAGAGTCTCAGCATCTTTACACCATGCTGAACCCTGTTATGATAGTTTGTGAAAATCCATTATCAGCGAGACCTTCAGCATGCATCTCAGCTGACCTGGGCAGTAGGGGTGTGATCTACTGATAAATGACAAAGTCAGTAGGATGGAAGACTGATATTGCACTATTTTAATATATCCAGGACTTCAGTATACATCTTTCTACTTACTGTCTATGGATCTTTGTTGCTTTATTTATAGGCTGTCACCCAAAATGCCTTGATGTTAATGAGTCATCTCCCCTTGAGGTGTCTAGGCAGTGCTTTTCAGAAAGAGAAAATCAAACTCGTGAGTGCTGACTGCTCCTGTCAGGTAGAAGGCAAGCTCTGGCTAATTGAAGGTACAGCATCAACTGAACAAAAAAACTCATTTTCTGTTCTCAGATTGACACCTTTAACATGGAGCCTTGAGATTAAGGGAGAGAAATCAAGAGAAAATGGATGACAGAGTTGTTCAGGGGGGCAGAGCCTTGCATAAATTAGTGTAACTGCAGTGATAGCAGCAGTGCAGTCCCACTGTGTTTTAGGTGAGAATCCAGCCCTGAGTCACTAATTAATTGCAGCGCTGTGCCTAAAATATTATAGACTGCGAAATCTGTGACAGAGCTGATGCCTCTGACATCCTGTCCTGCATTCATTTCTTTAGACTCTATTCAGACAAAGTAGGCCAGTTTCTGTCCCCTTACTCCAGGACATTTGTCATAATTCTGCTGAATCCATTTATATCACTGAAGCAACCTAATTATGATTGGGAAAAGAATACTGGCAGTTCTTAGTCACAAAAACATTCATCCTAAAATGATTATATGGAGATGGTATATATTTAGCATATCTATTTTTGGTTAAGCTCTCCTAGCAAGATTGGTGGTAATTTTACAAAGGGTAAAAATGAATCAGCAGCCTCTTCCTTCAGTACCTTGTGAAGGAAAAAACGTCTTTAAAACTGAAGTGCTTTGAAAAATGCAAAATGCTGTAATTGTTGTAAATTGATATGTGCAGAGTGGAGTAATTTAAAAATCATTAGAAGTCTGCATTTTTTACAGTAAAGTACTTCAAAAAGAAATTAAGGCATAATACAGTATATTAATGTAGTTCAAGACATCTCAAATAGGTTTCAAAATTAAACATCAAAAACTGCAGCTTGAAAAAATAATTAGGTGAACCCATTTCATCGTAATCAGAAACTCTTCAGGTTTAGGGAATTGCAGTGTATGGGTGTCAGTCATTCTCATTTACCAAGGACAAGGATGTTCACTACAAAGAGCTTGCAGTAGGGAAAATAGCCTTGAAATTTCCTCCAGTACATGATGTAATGTCGTGCGTTTTCTGTAGACTGCTCAGTTGCACATTGGTGCTGCCCCTCTGCCCCCTATTTTAGACAAATCTCAAGAACTTTTTAATTATACTGGAAACTTCCTTCGCTGTTTTGTTCTCAAGAAATGATGGACTTGCTTAATTTCATCTAACTGTCCTCTTTCTGTAATTTGTGAGGAGCTTTGCCTGTTATTGCTCTGCTAATTAAAAGGATGATTGAAGTTCCCCTGCTGTACATTGTCTGACATTGTAGAAAGACTCTTCCCTACTACTGTATATTTCATTGAAGAGAAAAAAAACAATGTGTGACTAGTTTGATTTGTATCTCCTGTAGAGTTGCAAGAGTTTGCAAAAACGTATCTGGTGAGCAAGGTTTCTATTAAAAACATACTAGTTAAAGATTGGAACTCTTAATATGTGTTGCTGCAGAATTTAAAACAAGAGAAATTTAAGGCAGTGAAGAAGCACTGATAAAAATTAATTATCCTTTATGTTTAAATCAGGCCACAGGGAACCAAAAATACCTGATGTAGTAATTTATTGATTTAAGAAATAGGATAAGTCAAGGGTATGAGATATACAATGAGGAAACATGGGGTGTTTTTCAACTGATTGCTGCTTATTTTGCAGATATGCCAAAAATAATGGCCCTTTCCTTTCCTTTTTCTTCCTGAAAATTAAGATTCTTAATCTATTGCTGTCTGCACCTCATTCAGCAATTAATGGAAATATTCCTCATTCCAATGTAAATGCAATTTAGTTAAGTCAGCTTTTGTAAATCCTAGTCTAATTCATAGCAAGCTATTACCTTTTTCCACAGGGTGGAATTACAGACCCAGTTTTGGATGCTTCTATCTCAGCAACTCTTGACTTACCCAGGAGGGAGACACCCAAATTGCTCTGGTGATGGCAAAATGGCTCTGTTTACCCCCACTCTGGGTAGCTGACAGAGCCTTTCCTCTCTGCATGGCATCATGCCCCTTCAGGGAGTCCATCCTGTCAGGAATGTCCCCTCAATGTGCTTTGTGCTAGGCCAGCCCCATGGGAGGGATGCTCCTTAGGAGCTTGGGCAACACTGGTGCAAGGTCCTGCAGATTGCAAAACTAGAGCTCTTAACATAAAGCTGTTGTCATTATCTAGTAGCAAAAGCTGGTGAGTAAGTGGGATTTCAGTAGCAACTCAGGTGCTGAAGTGGTTCAAGGACCTTTGAATTAAGTAGGGTAAGCAAGGGGTTTAAGGGTGTATATTTATAGTTAAATGCCTGCATCCCTCTTTTACATCTCAGCCTTATCACCTGCACAGAACTCAATGTACTGAACAGGGGTTAAGAACCATGCTAAAACAACTGACAGGGTATAGGATGGAAAGGTCTTTCATGAACAGTCTGTATTCAAGAAAATGTCAAGATGGATATTCTGACTTTGGAAGGCTTGTACTCCACAATAACCCTTTGTAAAAGAGGACTCTGAAGTAGAGGAGCTGTGGGAGAGTTCTGCTGGTGGATGCTGCAGTGGAGGGGGAAAAGTAGCCCAGGTGAACAACAGAACAGGAATGACATAGGAAATCTTGCACTTTTAATTTGCTAAGCTGAATCCAAAGATGAAACTCTCACAAATTATCCATACCACCATGGTTTAAAGGAGGGCTCTTGTGTTAGAGTGACCTTCTGTTTCCTCACAGCTGAAAAAGCACAAATGGGAATTGTAAGAGCAAGGGTACAAAAGAGCAATAGAACTAGAGGTTTTGTCCTTCAGTGAATTTCAGAGCAACTATTGTGCAAAATGTGCTGCATCAGTCCCTAAAAGGCAGATATTTATAATATTATTTTGTTGTCATGGTAAGTGTTGTACAAAAATAGCTATCATTTCAACATATTTATGCAGCAGAGTCTGTGAATTTTAACTTCCTCTGAAAATAGGCAATTGTTATTGGTAGAAGTCAAACCCATGAGAACTTCCCTACATAATGCATTTCTAAGGGTTTTGTTTGTGTATATTGTTGCAAGGGTAATATCTGTAGACATGTAAGGATTTCCCAGTCGCTGCCCTCTTTAAGGACATTTGCTTAAAAGTTTTCACTTGAGTAATGTGTTTAAATAAAATTAAATTTTAATAATTATCTAAGAATATTTTAATGGCAATGGGGCACAAACTCCTTGTGTATTGTAGGTACAGTGTACCTTCAGATATGTCATTCTTCAGCCCAGGAAGCCTTGGCTATTTTATAAAGAGATTGTTTAAAAAGTGTCTATCACCTTGGGGTCCAAAATCATTTTCGGATGGAATGCAGAGAGCTGATTGTTCACATGACCTGTGATTGTTCAGTTCCTGCTCTGGTCCCCCATATGCTGAATTCAAAAATGCCCTGAAGAAGGGTGGCCAGCCTGGTGGTGCCTCTGCCAGCTCTGAGGAGCTGGTACCAGGCTCCACAGAAAAAATGCAAGTCATGAGCTGCACCTTTGGTTTGGCAGCAGTCGGGCAGAGAGCAGCTGCCAGATGCATGCTGCTATTTCTGTTTGTGCTGCTGACACAGAGGAAGTTATGGTTTATGTACTGGGAGCTGCTTTGTGTCTGCACTCACCTGCCCAGGCTCAGCTGTGAGCACAGGGACATTTGCTCCCTGCCTGTGGATGGACACAGTGTTCGTAGGCAGATGCTGAGTGCTGTGGAACTTGTCCTAATTGAGGCTGCACTCCCTGGTTTTGTGCAAGAGCTTGTTATGCCTCACTGCTGAGTTTGTCCAAGGAATTGTTTATTTGTGCTAAAATGGGAGGAGGCAAGGCCAGTTTCTTCATCTGCTTTTCCCTGTGAACCTGAGATGTTACTTAGAAGCTGGTAATGACTTCTGATTTCTCACAATAGTTTTTCCTGTAATACAGATTGATTGTTGGGAGCACACAGAGCCTTATTTTATTTGATTCACTTTTTCATTGAATCATAGAATGACTTGGGTTTAAAGGCACCCTCCAACTTTCCTGCTGTGAACAGGGACATCCTCCACTAGATCAGGTTGCTCAGAGCCTCATCCAGCCTGGCACTGAACACTTCCAGGGATGAGGCATCCACACTTCTCTGGACAACCTGTGTCTGTGACTCACCATCCCCAGAGTTAAGAATTTGTTCCTAATACCGAATCTAAACCTCCTCTCTTTCAGTTTAAAGCCATTTCCCTGTGTCCTGTCACTACATGCCTTTGTCCACCGTTCCTCTCCCTCCTCCTTGCTCCCTTCAGGTACTGGGAGGCCACAGTTAGGTCACCCTGAAGCGTCTCTTTTCCAGGCTTAACATGATTTCCATCTGTCCATGGAGACTGGCTCTTCAGTGAAAAAATAAAATAAAAATCACATTCTTTTAAAAGCATTCAGTCCCAGTGCATAGATGTGTGTTCTGCAGACCATTATCCCCTTTCCCTCTGCGTGCCAGCTCTGTGTCTGATTTGTGCAACAATGGCATCTCTGTCACTTTGGGCCTGCAATTGCTTTTACACAGCTGATTCTGAATAGCTGTTCCTGTAATACATTAAGAAGTAATGCCAGTGCCCACCTTTTCAGCATATTTAGCTCTTTCAAAATAGGATAAGTAAAATATATCTTCATTACTGAAGTCAGCAAGTACATTCAGGGCAGAGACCAGCACAATTTTTGGGAATGTACTCGTATCCAAAGGTCATCCTGTAAGCCAATGAATTAAAGATGGTGCCTACTTGTTGCAAATAATGCTTAAATAAGGAATTACTTCTTTACTGGATATCACTAATCAAACTTAGTAATTAAATAATTGTGGAAAGCTTTATATTCTGAGCAGAGCCTGAATCAGTGTTAACAATCATTGTTCGGTGTACCACAGAAGATTTATTGCTTATATAGACATATCCTGATCCCCTCAGATAATCTGGTGAACTTCTGCTGAAAATAGGTGTTTCAAAACCTTTATTTTCTTTTGATGCTGTATTAGTTCAGGCTGTACCTGTGAGACAGCTGTATTGTATGAACCTACTGAGCCATCTCTTTGCCTATTTCCCTTTTCCTCACAAAGCCATGGTTGTTCTCTATGTTCCTCATGGTTATCACAGGCCTCATGCCTTCCCTGATTCTTGTGGTCTGACACTTGCTCAACAGGTTTCCCATTTTTCCTGCACAACTGGGTTTTCAGTCCAAGGAGCTGTGAATTGCATTTCCCCTCTGTGAGTGAGCACAAAGGCAGTGCTTTCGTCTCACTCATCACAGCTCATGACAGATTGTTCTGGACTGCTTTCATACCAGTCTCCTGATCAAACAAAGTATCCAACAAGGTAGACGTTGCACAGCACTTCCTCTTGTGGTTCTTGGGGTGTTGCAAAGGATTTCAGAGCTTGTTAGTCAGAGTATAAGTCTCCAGTGATGACTGCCATCTCACTGCTGTGCTACAAGTACAACTGGAAATGAAACAGTGAAGACAAATTATAAAACAGGACCAAATTTGACAAGGAAACTCCACATTTACTTGGGCAACAATATTTTTAAAATGTCCTGGTCAGATTTCTTTGCACTTTTCCTTGCCCTTGTGTCAGTCTAATCTGCCTTGCTATTAAGTTACACTTCTGCTCATTTATTTTAAACATTGCCCACGCTGGCCTCGTCCAACCTGCCAACCTGTATCATCTCTAAAAATGAGACGAGTTCTGCAGCTGAAGTCTCTTGTGTGGCAAGCCCAGCATAGTTGTGTTCTCCTTTACACCAGTGCTGTGGCTGGGTAAACAGAGATGTTCCCAGTGCCAAATGAGGAATCCTTTTCAGTGGTATCAATTTTCAGTGCTCTGGCTGCCTGAAATGAAATATCTGTTAGTATGTTTACCATTACCAGTCCAGCTTCTTCAGGCTGTATTGATTAAATTTTTGTACTGTAAAAATACCATTTTGAACCCCAGCAAAATCGATATAGAGTGAGGTTTTATATATATATAAATTGGATTTGGATCAGGAAGAAAATCTTCATCAGATGAAAAATAAAGCTGGGTGAAAAAAGTGTGATAAAAGATCTCAGAAGAGGAAAAACTTGCTCTGTCATTTCCCCAGCCTCTGTTGTATTTGCCCTCTAGACCTTTCTATCTGTCCTCTGACTACTTTTCTACAAATAAATTTTCAAGCAAATTGAGGCTTCCAGTTTCAAAAAGATACTTGTAAATAGATGTAGCATTATCAGAAACTACCTTAAAGGGCTTTTTAAATGCAATTGCATTCATATATTTTGTGATACATGGTAGTGCTAATGGCAACCTTCCTACTGGAGGCCAGATATTTATGGAGTACCTAATGCATCAAGAATAAGTTCAATGAGATGATGGAAGGATCATTTCCAGACAGCAATTAAAACCACCACTTTATGGGTAGTGAAACATTGTGAGTAACAGAGAGAGAGGATACGGCATTTCAGTTCCAGTGGGTTTGTTTTATATGTTGTGGCCTGTGGTGAGAAGAAAGGTAGTTAGGTAACTGCAAGGCAAGACAGGTTTTCAACATAGAACTGACAGCAGGAAGGTTAAAAATTAAGTAATGTTTGGGGAATGAAGAAGTTTTGGGGAAGTTTTACCTTTGGTACATATAGTTGATGGTTGTGCAATAATTGTGTTTGGCTTATCCCAAGTAAGTCGGGGCTGTGTGATGTTTAGATTCCCCCCGCCCCATTTATTTTCTGAATTACTGGCTATTCAGTAGTTTTTTTCTGCAACTCTTGTCTCTCTGAGGAATACCCAACCTCCTGAAATGCCTCTTTGCCTCCTGGTAGAACAGCTCCTTAGATAATACTGAGCAAAACATAAAGAGTGCCTGGGCCAGTCCTTTACTCAGATTTCCGCTGTGCTGCCTTGTGTTTTTTTTTAATGCTGGTGAGACCACACAAAAGCTTATTTTCTGGAATCACTAATTCATTTCATAACAAAACCCAGCAATCTACTGAAGAGAAAATAGAAAAAGGTTATCAGTCATGTAATCATGCAGGAAAGAGGGGTACTTAATATGAATTTAAGTATTAGAAGACATCAGGAAGACACAAGAAAAAAATGGTATTTGAGGGGGCTAAGGCATGTCCACGTTTGTGTAATTCATGGAAAGCTGTAAATAGTTGGAATATGTTAAGAACCTCTCTAACATCATTCAGAGCCAGAAATGAGGGCAGATGCAATTTAGAGTTGGACTTGCTTTCTCCTTAAGATTTTTTCCAAATAATTCTGCTTTGGCTTAACATAGTTTTATATGCATGCTACAGTCTTGCTTCGTGACAGTGTCAGAAAGGATAAATATCAATAGCTGAATAAATTTAAGCATTCTAGTCTGATAACAGACTATAATAGAAAAGTATTTCAGACAAATGTTTCAGGTCAGGTGAGATGAATCTCACTCTTTGAGTCTTTTGTTGAGATGGGCCACCATGTCCCACTTTGGGCAAGGGCAGAATCTTTGGAAATGACTGTGAAAATTATTTTGGAGAGATATATGATAATAAATTCAATGCAATAGTTTTGCAGAAAGAGTTGCTTTGAATTTATTCACACAACGGTAGCACATTGTTGTGGTATTGTGAGGTGACCTTTAATATATTTCAGTGTCAGATGTTAGCATGCAATGCATGAAGAGAAGGATAAGGAATGTTGCAGCAAGAGAAACTCAGATTGAGAGAATATTTTTTGTGAAGATGGTCTGATAGTGGTATGAATTGCCTGTCATAGTACAGTCCTGCTCTCTGTTGCTGGGAGCTTTTCAGCAATGCCAGGTATGATTTAATTTGAAACGATAATAGATGATCCTGTGAAGTCTCTTGCAGCCCTGTTCTTTATAAATTTATGTTAAAATAGATCAGTCATTTGGGGATAATCTATCGTATTGATATTTCTGATGGTACTAAATTTCGCATTAAGTTCTGTGGCAAGTTCCCATCACGTGTTCCTCAGTGGTGTGGAGGATAGGGAAGAGATGGGAAATGCACTATTGCTGCCTCTCCACACAGGAAACTGATTTCAGTTTTCCAGAGGGAACATGTTCACAAAACCTGGCAGCTGACAGAGGAGGGCTTTAGCATTCATGTTTTCAAGACATTTGCAAATCCCTTTGATTTCCATCTCAAGCTTGAAGAGCCAGTCCCACTGGACACTGGCATAACCCAAGTAGTACTGCTGTGTTGCCCCTAAAAAAGTTGTCCCTTGCTTGATCATAGGTCACAGAATGGTTTGGGTTAAAAGGGATCTTAAAGATGATCCAATTCCAACCTCCTGCCATGGGCAAAGGCATCTTCCACAAGACCAGGATGCTCCAAGCCCCATCCAGCCTGGCCTTGAACACTTCCAGGGATGGTTCATTGGCACAGCTGTGGCTGACTAAGAATGTTCAAAATTACACACTTAACTAATGTTCTGTGACACTGCTGGGAAAGCTGAGATCAGATACACTTAACACCCAGATTGCCAAAAAAGTTTATGTAAATTGGGAAAATAAGATATGCTGTACCATCAAAATAACATCTCTTCTAGTGCAGATATGTACAATTTGATGTCTGTATGAAAGGTCTACTGTGCACTCCTAGGTAACCTTCTTTAAGGGGAACAAATTTCCATTAGGTTTTAACGAGAAAAGAAAGCTCAAATGCTTTTGAAACTCCTAAAACTTTACATTTTTGAACTTTCTTGTGGTGTAAAAAATTATATTAATAAAGTCAGTTGCTGAAAATAAAAGCTAGAACAGTGTTGTCTCCAGGACACAGCAGGAAGGTAATTTAAAAAGCTCAGGAACATTGTTGAAATTATCATGCAAAGTTATTAAATGTAATGTATATTTAAATTGAAAAAACTTCTTTATTAGGGCTAGATAGGTGATTTTTTTGCTGCCTCTAGCAGTTAAGCATATTGGGTGAAAATCAGGGTAGATTAATTTCTAATCTTTATGGAAAGCCACTTATTAAAAAATGGATAGTCTAAACTTTCAGTATTATATTAATAATTTTGCTATCTGTAGAACAAGACTCACCACTGACAAAGTATAATGAGTGTTTCGTAGTATTTGACCACTTTTGTTTACATATAGTTTTGTATTCTTAGCATGATTTTCTAGGAGTTATTTCTGACACATGTTGAATTAACATTAAAATCTTCCCTATCATTACAAATTATAAAATATTTAGCTTTAATTTCCCTTTTCATAACACATAAGTAGGAACTTATTATAAAACACATTTGAAAGAACTCATTGTTGACTTAGGTAATTAAAATGAAGAGTGTGGAGTGAATTTTTAATGCTTTTTAGATTAGCTCAGGAATGATCAACTATTTGTCTCCTCCTCAAGAATATGTACAAATAATGGTTCACAGCTCACATTTGCCTTTTTCCAAGAAATTAATGAGCATTCAGAATTAAGGGCATGTCAGTAAAAATTCTAGACTGAATTGAACGTTTTTTAAATCTCTTCTTCATTAATGGGTGTGAGTGTAAGGACTTGGAATTTCAGATTTGATGCAAACTGTATTTGATGAAAGTCTGAGGGAAGCTGCTGGGGTCAGCTGAGGCCATCCCCAGCACTGTGCCAGCACAATGCTCACAGTGACTCTGCATGGCTGGGCTTTCTTCAAAACCAAAATTAACTTTCCAGGCCTGTATTTAGAGAACCTTGTTTGGATTTCAAAGTGTACAGGTACTAAAACTGCCATGGGGTCATGAATTACTGTGAATTTGGGTGACTCGGTGTCCTGGCAACCCTGAAAATTTACATGTGCTGAGGAGTGGGGTCTTGGCCACAGACCAGCCTGCAGCCCAGCTTGGGCACAAGGTCTGCCCAGAGCTCAGGCAGGCAGGTGTATGTCCCACTAAACTGTGACACAGAGGAGTGGCAGGGAAGAGATGGGTTTGTGTAACCTAAACACCAGCATGGTCAAGGATATAGGGTATTGTGAGCATGGCACTGTGCGTGCTATTAATGAATGGCAATTAATGGAGCAGCACAAGTAAAGGCTTGTGATGCAATAGCCTGAAACAACTAATCCAAACTGTTCCTCTTGTCACCTGCCTCCCTTGTTACCTTACAGAAGTCATCTCTTTGCTCTTGTCCTTTGCAGTCAGATGATGGCACAGCTTGTGGCTCCTCAGCAGTACAATCTCTGGCCAGGCTGGGATTTGCATCTCCTCCCTCATACTGCCTGTATGGCTGCTTTGATCTCTCCTTGGGCTGATTTAGCTCAGCTAGCTGGCAGGTATTAACTCAGGAAAATAAACTGAATAATTATCTGACAGTTCCATGATCTGAATCATCTCACCAGTTTCCCATGCTAAGCGCTAGGCAGGGATCACAGAGCCATGAGATGGATGGAGAGGAGGAGGAGTGGAATAGCTGTTTCAGTTAGAGAAAACATATTTGGCTGTCTCAGCTGCTTGCACTGACCCACAGCTCAAAGCCCTTCCCCACTGTGCTGGCTCTGCTGCATTTTGTGGTGCTTCTGTGTCCTCTAGGACCAACTGCTTTGGAAGGAAGAAGATGCTCCAGTGAGCTGAAGAGTTGCATCATGTCTGGCTTGCTATCCAACTTCACTTCTGTGTGAATTTTTGCCACATCAGCTGTATTTGAAGCTATTTACCTAGTTAAAGTTACTGTATTTCCCATTGCAGTTAGTCTCTGAGCACTCACTGGAGTGTCTCATTTTGTCCAGTCTCTGGCAGAAAGCCTCAATACAAACACAAATGCTAATGTGGCTCCCTGCTACACAAAGGTTTCTGGGCTTGTTTGTCTGCAGGAGGAGTTAAGAAATAGTTTTGCATTTAAAAGCAGGACAACCTGAACTGATAATCCTTTTTTTGATCTTAGTTGTTTGAATTAGCTGTGGATTAAAGCTGCATGTTCTACCACAGCATTAATAGGATGACATTAGGCTTGATTTCCCTTGCTCTGCATGAGAAGTCTGTGGAGAATCTTGGATTTGCTTGGCAGAAGAATACATTATCATGGTAAACAGCACTTCTGACGGCTTATGAAATCACCAAAAAGAATGTAAGTCTCAAGGTTGCCTCAGTGATGACAAAGTGTGAATTGGCTGAACTGCAGGTCAGCTAGGGTAGCTGAGGAAAGTGTCTGGTCCAAACTAAGAAACCTCATTTCATTGCATCTGGTACTTACAAAATTGGGTTTGGTTTTCACTAAAGAACATTCAAATTCAATATTTTGGGAGAAAAATTCATTTTTAGAAGGAAATGCAATAACTAGGTAAGTTAATTTTGAGTATGATCTTGTGTTGGAAAACAGAACAAAAAAAAAAGTAGCCATATGAGTGAAGACTGTATGTACTGACCTAGGATATTTTTTATAAGATAGTAATCTAGTATCTCCCCTGCATTAAAGATTAGGACTTTAAGTTGTGTTTAAACATTTTATTCCATGTGTAGGGAAAACAGTGGAAAACTTTGTAACAGTTTAAGGTCTGTTTAATTTTTTGGTTTTAAAAGGAAGTGTGTGCAAAATCTATCCCTGTCCCTGTGGTAGGAATGTGCCTACATTGCCTTCAGCTCCATGCTGTTATTTCTTTTGTTTGTTTGGAAGATGAGTTTGTAATGATTAGATTCTGTGAGGTAGACAGACAGGGGGTGCAGCCATGCACGCCATGTGTGGGAATGTGTTCAAGCTTTTCCACAGCTGGTTCTTGGGTCTGTTTACAGACAGAGAAGTGGCAGGAGCTGCTAGCACTGCTGACAGGGTCAGAAGCTCTCTGTATTGCTTGGTTTCTCCCCTTCAGCCATTGCCACTTGTGTATTCCAATGCCTACCATCTTCCCTGAAGTTTTGGAATCAGTTATGGAACTAAGCCAGTCCCAAAGCTGCAAAAGTCTGTGTAGCAGAATGTCAATCCAGAGGGTCAAAATGACCATCAGTTCCACTTACCTCAGTATGTTGTAAACTACACAATATTTCTTCATATCCTCTTAACAATCTTTTCCAGCTGAAGTAAAATATCAAAAGCAATAATTATAGTGAACTAGAGGGAGATCAGGGGAGATCAAACACATCCCTCTAGCAGCCTAAATTCTTAAAGTATTTGCTAGATTCAATTTTACATGTAGGCCGAAGCTGGAACAATAGGTTCAAATAAAACCAGTGATCCTCTGCCAGTCTGCTTGGGAGTGATGCTTTTGTGATCTGGTAGGATCAATTCACTTCCTAAACATAGGAGCAAGTATTTGGACATCTTCAGTACCAATGGAATAAGAAAGCAAGTCCTCCTATAGTCCTCCAAACAATCTCCCAGGTTTCTAAGGAACAAACAAGGAACAAAACAAAAGAGCCAAGACAAATTGTGAAGTAAGGGGATAGAAATCCTTTCCAGTACCTGCAGGCAGGCAGTCCAAGGCATGAAGCAGTAGATGAATATATGCTCAGCCAGCAGCAATCAAGACTTTCTAGGTATAATGCCTCAGACTCAGCACAGTTTTTCATTTGAATATAATAGAGCTGTCTCTGTTCTTATCATACATACTGTTTTTCAGGAATATCATAGAAGCATATCATCATTCCTAAGGACAATACCTTGCAGTTGCTTTTACTGAATTTTGTGTGATGGTCTTTACCATATCTTCTGCTTCTGAATTTGAGTTGGACAATGCTCTTGCAGTTTGTCACTCACCCATCCTTTTGGTTGTGCACTGCGCTGTCACCCTGGCTATTACCAAAAATAAGGGCTAAGCTCTCACTCAAGACAGAGCCCAGCATGTCTTTGATGTCACTGTGCTGTTCCAGTTCTGTGCTGCTTTTTTCCTTGTGTTAAAATGATTGGAAGATAAGATTTCAATTTAAACTTTAAAAACTTTTCTTGGTATGTAAGTGACAGCATTTGTCACTACAAATGCTTTTAAGGATGTTTATATACAATAGTTCCAAGATCTAAATTATCATTGTTTAAAATATGTCAAGGGAAAAATCCTGCCACAACTAAATATGTAGCATTGACATTTGAAATGGGAGTAGACATGAGTGTTTGCCTTATACTTCAAGTGCTATCAGCTGCTTTCTGAGAGGAAGAAGGAGGAGACATTTCTGTAGCAGGTTAATTACAGGATAACAAGCAAATTCTGTGTCTTTACAATAATTATTATAAATAAATTCAAACTACATGGAACCTTTCTATAATGAAACCATTCTTTTCACAGAACAACTTTAGTATACATAGAAGCAGAATTGCAATTACCATATGGTGATGTATTGAAGCAATTCAGGACTTTCATACCATTTCACAATCAGGGATGTTCTAAAGTGCCCAGGTAGAGAAATCTTCCAAGGGCAATGCAGGAAGTATTAGTTGAAACAGCTTTCCTGGTTTCTTAGCAGTTGACTCATGAAGGTCAGGAAGGAAAAAAAGTCTGAATCCTCAAAAGCCATTTTAGAACTGGGGGGATCTGAATGGTCTGTAGGTCATGTCATGTTGCATGCTGCTGTCAGAGTGAGGTGCTTGCCTCATCTCTTACTCCCTTTCTGGTGGCTCTCTGTCCTACAAGTGAAGGCCATTTTGTCATCACTACAGACATTTGTATATCTAAAACATTGGTTTGCTTGTATATATTTTATGTGCTACTTTATCCTTTCATTCATTTCACAATATTTGAGTTTGTAAGAGATTTTAGAGCTGAGTCTCAGAAGAATTAGTCAAAAGATATGGACTTTTTCAGTTCATTGCTTGTCTGCTTCAGACTTATTACTCTACCCTCTGCAAAGCCAGCATTTTCAGTTCCCACCCAAAATAAATAAATGATCTGACAAGTAACTGCTAAAGGAGAAGGCAGCCAGATTGCATAAGGGCAGTACTTGTTGTTATTTCATATTTCAAGAGTCCCGTACCTTCTCAGTGTTTTCTTGTGGGCAGCAGATCTTCACAGCTTCAGACCCAGGGTCTTCTTAGTCAGAGCTCCTTCAAGGCTCTCCCTGACTGGCCAGCCCACCCCCTTTTATCCCAGTTACCTTGACTGGCCACAGCTGCAGCCCAATGAAGGACATCGCAGCTGCAGCCCATCAAGAATAACTGGGACCTACCGGGGCAAGGCCTGTACACAGATATTCAAATACAATACAGATATTTTACTGGGACTCAAGGGCCACTTATACAATACTTATATTTTCAAAGGCCACCTATAAGTACTGAGTGATAAAATTCCTTGTTTGATCCAGCTGATGAGTGACATTCATACAGAAGTGAATTAGTCTTGATGCTAAGTCTATTTGCAGTCTGAAAGTGCTGTTCCACGTGGTGTACTTTGTTTTTCTGTGCAGAGCTGTGTACCCTGGACTGTGGCAGCCACGGTGTGTGCTCCAGAGGGATTTGCCAGTGTGAGGAGGGCTGGGTGGGACCCACCTGCGAAGAGCGGACCTGCCACTCCCACTGCGCCGAGCACGGGCAGTGCAAGGATGGGAAGTGTGAGTGCAGCCCAGGATGGGAAGGGGACCACTGCACCATTGGTAAGGGGCTTTTGTACTTCAACAAATGAAATGCATAAAATCTTAATCCAGTCGTACACAGATCACCATCATTCTGATTGAAAGCTGTTTGGAAAAAGAGACTCGGAATCCAGGCAGGTGTAAAAAAGGTGACTCGGCATTCTGTTTGTCCCACAGAATAGCAATGTGGCACAGCTTTCTGTGTAGAGGAAATAACAGATTAATTTTTAAAAACCACAGAAAGGATAGCTCAGATAGCTCAGTCCTAACATATCTTTGGGATGAGTTCAAACGTGAATGTTACAGTCAGGAAGGGAAAAAAATGTTTAAAAATTAGAAGGTGTGAGGAAACAAAGCTGTTATTTACCTTACATAATTCTTGTATTAAATCTTTTGCCTTTCTGTCTGAGGATTTACATATTTTACTTACTGCTAATGGTTTTTTTCCTAGAGCTGACTGCTAACAATATTCCTAATGAGGTAAAGCTTTTGGATCTTTTTAGAAGTCATTAGTCTACTATTAAAATGTAATAGTTATATTTTTAATGAAATTCAACAGTTTTTTGCAAAGTCTAAGAGTGTTTCTCCCTAAAATGTCCCAATGTGAGATTATTATCTAATTTTCATAGATGAGCAGCATAAGGTCTCACATTTGTTTCTTGAAAAAAAAATCTAGAATGTGCTATCTTTATCTGGAGCATTTTAAGATAATTCATTCCCTGGCTCTAGAATTCATTAAATCAAGAATTAGGTTTGTCATGGAGGAACTGCCTAATTTTCTGAAGATTGTTTAGAGCAAATCCAGAGAAGGACCAAAATACTTAAAAAGATGAAAAGACCTGCTGTTCACATTGTAGGCAGCGCCAGGTGTGGTCCCTGCACGCTTGTCATCAAATGGAGAACGATCACAAACACAACGCTCTGGTCACAGCAGCAGGAATAGATCTGCCTGCAGGAAGAGGGAGACATTTTATATCTTAACCCCAGGTGTCAAGCCATAAGCAAATGTATTTTCATTTGGTACAGAAGTTTGATCCATCTCAGTTTTGTTCTTTTCTTTTTTAAGCTCACTACTTAGATGCTGTTCAAGGTAAGTTTTTCATATCAGCATTCCAAAAAAATAATGAAAATATACAAAAGTATTGGGAATGGAGTGTTTTCTGTTACTCATTTTGTTTGAGCTTCTGTACTGCTAGGTTCCCAGAATAGATGACACATTTGTTTATGGAAATATATATAGATATATATGCACACAGAGATTTACAGCAGAAAGTGCAGTTTTTAATAATTAATGTGCTCAACTCATTTGCAAAGTTGTACCAATGTAAGCATGTTTTACAGGGCTATATGATGTGCTGTGTTAGGCAAATGCATTTTTTGCTTTTGTTTACCATCCAAAGTAATGCCAGAGCTGACGACTTGCTAAAAAGCTTGTGTTGATACTGTCTCCCATGAGAAGTAAAAAAAAGTATTCTTTTGTCATTTATGCTTGAAGTAAGTTTCTTTTGCTAGAGCAGTGCTCTCGTTTTCTAAAGCTGTCTGTGCCAGATGTGATCTAGTTCTCTTCAAATCATTTGATACAAGAGTTAAGTTTGATGTTGCTTCGTGTCTGGTGCTGTTCATTTGAGTCCCGTGCATTGCTGCAGGTCCTGCCTGTTCACGTCAGTGTGAGAACCTTCCCAGTGTGACAGCACTCCCTGTGCCTGCCCCACACCAGTGGTGCACAGCCCCTCCCAAAAATGCTGCTCACTGAAACACCAAACTAACCATGAGTTCAGAAAGACCTCAGTGCTTATTTTCTGTTTCTTTTTTTATTTCTTTGGAATTAGATAATAACAAAATCACATAAGCATTCATTTTTTTTCATTTATAGACTTAGAGGGTAACCATACACAGTAGCAAAATATAATTATGTACAAGAAATTAATTAACTCAGCAGGACAGGGATTGAAAGTGGAAAAACGTCCACATTACCCAAAAGAGCTCTCACATCCTGCCCTTTCCCCCATCTCCCTGAAAGAGGCTTTTATAGTATCTTTGGTGGTTGCCAAGTCCATGTTGTTTTGGAGTAGCATCTTCCATAACCTCAGTGTGAGAAAATGGTGCCACCCATCTCCAGTTTTTCTGAGCAAGAGGGTCTGTTTGCAGATGTGATTGATAAACTGTGCCAGGGGTGAGAAGGAGGAAGATCACGTGTCTCCTGTAAGTTACCAGGAAATGTGCTGCATGTGGGGCTGTGAATCACAGCCTGACAGACCAGACTCTCCGGCTGGCTCCTCCAAACTCCATTTGGAGCATCTCAGGGCTGTCAGGCACTGATTCTTCTTTCCTCCTCAAAAATGCCCTCTCTCTGATACTATCTGTGTGTTGATGATCAGTATCAGGTGCACAGGGGCTTTCCAGACCCTGTATGTCCATGCTGACAAAAAGAAAGGAGCCAGCTTAGCAGTGATGCCACTCACTCTGTCAGTCTTAATGCCAAGCTTTATCCATTGTCCTTTGGCTGCATGTGTGACATGGTGAGGATCTGAGAAATGTCTGAGCTGGCACTGCACCATGCAAGCAGATGGACATGAGTGTACACATCCAAGAGACCATTCCTCTCGCACTCTTACAGGCAAGAAATCTAAATGTGAATGTCCAAATTACTACTGATTCAGAGCTTACAAGTCTATAATCAAGAGGATGCTACAGTCCTTGTTCCAGTTTTAATCTAGAATCAGCACCACCAAGGGGCATGTGTTGGTCCTGTTGGAATCAGCTCTAAAGGAAGAAAGTGGAACAGGAAGGCAGAGCTCCCTCAATTGCCTTCTGTGGGAAGAGTGTGTTGTAGCATAAATCAAATTGGCTTTTTCTCAGTCAGATGAGTATTTATGAACAGAATAAAAAGGTCACTTCCACTCCCTGCAATGTGTAGGATTATGTCCACAGATGCCAGTTTGTCATTTAGACAATATATTCCATGTGTGTCTTTGATATAAATCTTGACTATGTGTGTGATATTGTTAGTGAACTATAGTTTATTTTTCAATAGAGAAAGAGATGACATAACTTCAGAACTTTACTCCTGTGCACAAAATATTAAATACTAAAAATCCTTATTCCTCACTGAAAAACTACTTTTGGGCAAGCAAAAGGAGGGATACAGTTGGGAATTTTTCCATATTTGGCCAGAAATGTAAGTGGCTCTGAAGCTGTGAACCTTTGAAGGGAACAAGTATAGTGCTAGAAGTAGGAATGTTAATGAATAACTGCAACTGTAAAATAAGAGAAATTATCCCTTCATGAAGGTTTTTTTTCGTACTTTCTCTTTTAGATGGTTGCCCAGGTCTCTGTTATGGAAATGGGAGGTGCACTCTTGATCAGAATGGGTGGCACTGTGTTTGTCAAGTGGGCTGGAGTGGCTCGGGATGTAACGTTGTCATGGAAATGGTGTGTGCAGATAACCTGGACAATGATGGAGGTATGATACATAATTCATGTGTTTCTGTTTATCTGTCACATCCTTGACTGCCATTTCAATCCAGAGTTTTGGTGTATGCTTTCCTTTTTATCACAAAATGTCAATGTTTGTCTGTTTGCTCAAGACAGTTGTTCCACTGACTTCATCTGAACTAATACAGTGAGGAAACAGACCCTTGAGCTGGATGCTACTGAAGGCAGAAAATATCTGTGGCCATATTTACCATCCCAGTACTTGCTTTTTTTTCATAAAAAGCAAAGAAAAACAAAAGTGTAATAAGTAATTTCCTGTATCTCCTTTCCACTCTTCCTCATAATTCTGTCAGTCTTTCAGAAAAAACAGCCAAGAGACACCCAAATGAAAGAAACCTCTGTGCCTGTCAAAATGCATCCAGTTAGACTTCTATTATTATTAATTTAATATATATGCAAGCATAAAGTGCACATTTGCAGTTGCTTTTAACATTGGTCTCTCTTAATATTTCTACTGAGACACAGCACAGTTCTTGCAATTATCTGGACCTACTTTTGAAGGACTGTTGAGGGAACTAGTGTAGAAAGTGTGCAGAAGAGATTTTGGAAAAGTACTGTAAACCAAGCCCTGTACTGAAATAATCATTTGCTTCTTTCTGTCAGTTGAATAAGGGCATTTGGCACTAAGTGCTTCCCTCAGTCCTCTGTGATCTTGATTTCACTCTAAGGTTGCATAAGTTTTAGGTTTGCTGGGGAAAATACAGTTCTTTCATGCATTGGTCTCTGTTTCCTTTCCAATAGTTTGTTCTAATGCAAGAGTTGGAGCTGGTTTTTTTTTAAGAAAAAACATCCAGCTCTATTTCAAACTTGCCAGTGGGAGAGAAGCCACAACATTCCTGACTGGTTTCTCTCAGAGTTAATTATTTTTCCTGTCTGTCTTAGGAATACTCATTTCCTGAACGGTCAAGGACTATTGCTTTTCTCTCCTTCACCTGCTACCATCCCTTACCACGTGCTTGTCCCATCCTCAGAACTGTGCAGCAGAGAGTGGATTCAAGGCCAGGTTTTATCAGGCTTTGAGAACTTGCAACAGTGCAAGATGTCCCTCCCCATGGCTGGGGCTTGGAACAAGGTGATCTTTAAGGTCCCTTCCAACCCACACAGTTCTATGATTATATGATCAGTCCCAAACATGGTTTTTTTTTTTTCCTTAGATTGGACACTGAGATGTATTAAAATACATATTATCTTATTGTGTCACACCTAAAGACCATATCAGTGTCCTGGATGAGATCTCACACTTGACTGTAGGGGCAAACCTTGCTATGATGATTGTCTGTTTTCTTCTAGGTCATTGATAAATTAAGCTTGATGTAGGTCCAAGAACTGAGGTCACTGTGGGACCTCAATAGAAACATTCTGACTCAGTGATGATTCCTCATTTACAGATATATTTTGAGACCTTCTGATTTTGTATCCTGTGGGCTCTAAGACCCTGCTGTCCTTTGGCAAAGGCTCCCTCATTTCTGAACCCTATTCAAAATCTCCTTATTCCTCTCATATCCTTCCTTTTCCACTTTATTTCCAAGAGGTCCAAGAACCCTGTCTCTGCCCACTGTCTGTGCTCTCCTGCACTAGAGTGTGTCCCTGTCACACAAGGTCCCACAGCTGGTGTCCCTGCCCCCTGTGCTCTCCCATCTGTCGCTGCTCTCTCCCGCTGCCCGAGCCTCTGACTCACTGCACTCTTAGATCTGCCCACTAAACCCTGGTTGGCCTTAATGTATGGAAAGCATTTTCTGATGCTCTCTGTGAACTGGCTCTGTATAAACTGCCCTGTACTGTGGTTTTGGGTGCTTTATATTCTGCAATAACACTGAGTTATTGGAAGAGTTGGCACTTTTAACTCTAAATCTCCTTGAATTTGTCAGTTTAAGGCAGACACTTCACATCATTTCACTGCAGGTTTTAAAAGCAATTTTCTTTTCCTTTTTTAATGGGAACATAACATGGACTAGGACAGCTCTGTTGACATTAAAATTAGAGATAAGTGCAGAGAGAAATATTTAATTAATCTGACTACTACAGATGGGCTAAATGTAATTAAGTTTTCTTCACAATTTCTTACAAGAAAAGAAAATTATATCTACATATTATAACCACTTCTCTTTATATATATATATATATATATATATATGAAGTTTGTAGGACCTGATTTGGCATAAGTATAAATTAGTAAAATTTCCCTAAAGTCATTGGAGTTATACCACTGTTAGATGAAATCAGAAGCTGTGTGTTTCAGGGTTTGTATACCAACACAACAGGATAATCAGGAATTGGGAAGGAGGTGTCACATTACCTCTTAAATCCTGTTTGCTGGGAGGTTGAGCCTTAGACTATGAGAATATTATGGTGGCATAGCAAGTTTTCATCCATCAAGCTACACACCTGGAGTAGGTTCATCAGGATGGAAGTTATTAGCATTTTCACCTGCTGCTGAGGTGAGTTAGACACAGCTGACAGGTGTAGCTTTCTAAGGCCTTAGGGTATGACATAGTCAGTGACACATAGCCCAAGAGATAATTAAGTGCCCTTTTATAGGTCGAATAATGGAATTCTCACTTAGCAAAGGTCTTAATCATTCCATTTGTGTTTAAACCGAACATTTATATCCCAGTCCTATTGCACTTCAAGTACATGAGGAGGAGGTCACCACCAAGGAACAAAGCTGTAGTAAAGTTCAGCAATTATCACTTCAAACAAACTTTAATTTTAGGACTTAGACAAAGGGATAATTTTGTGTAGGTTTATTTTTTCAGTTAATTTGTCACATGGTACTTTCAGGAATGGAAAACCCGAGAGTTTTGTAATTCAAAGGTACATTCAGAGACACGTTAAAAAAAAAAAACAGGTTAGTCCCAACCATAAGGATTCAATAATGTCATTTAACTGGCATGAGGAAGAGTTAGTGTTGTTGTTTACCCTGTATTAGGAGCACAAAAGCTTTGGGAGGGGGAAAGTCTTGAATTCATTTTTTTAAGGACTGATACAATCATGTAAAGAAAAGCCATAAGCATATTCACACTCACCCTGGTCCTGCAGCCACTGAAGCACCAAGACCCCCTCAGTGCAGTTACTGCTGGTGGTAAGATAAAACACATGTGGAACTATTCTCAGGGGCAGGGAAAGTGCAATTTCTTTCAGAGCCCCATTAGGATTTGTTGCACTTGTTCCCTGGCTGTACCAGAGCTGCCTTTCCCATTCCAGCTCATAAGTCTCTGTTAGCTTTTTCCTGCTTGCAGGCTTAAGGGCATGTTTACCTGTTCAAATATCACTACAAATATCAGTGGAAAGGTCTTAGCATTATAACAGATGCACGATGGCATGGTTTGCACTTGCTCTCATGGAGTGCTTCTGCAGTCTGTTAGCAGTGTGATGTCCATTAAAAAATGCCAAGGAGTCAAGCAGGTGTCCTTTGCAGTGGGGCCTTTCCCTCACTGTGGCTTCCCTCAGCATAATTCCCTATTCCTTATCCTCCTTCTTTCCTGTCATAACTGACTTGATTTCAGTTTATAAGATGAGCCATTCAGCTCATCTGAGCAGGTCATTTCTTCATGCCTGCCACTAATTTGGATTCATTAGAATCTCCAGTAGCTCCAGAAGATCTCTAGAAATCTTTGCTAAGCTCTTTGCAGGCAAGGTGCCTGTGTCTTGGGGCAGGAGGCAGAACACACTGCTGAGGCGTAGGGACGCACAAGGCACTCATGGGTCACACTCCACTCAGTTGTAGCCAAGCTACAATTTGCCTGGTTTTTGGACATATATTTACCCAGCTGCTGCACAAACAGGTCATTGTCTCAAGCTGAAAGTTGCAGCCTGTCACTCCCATTATTTTCTTTGATACAGATCTCCCTTTTAAATTTGCCTGCATCTCCTTTTATCATTTGTCTTTCATGAATCAATCTTGCCAGTTTGTTTTTAAGGAAAATGCTGTTTACTACAAGCTTTGAATTCTTTTCCAAATATGCCTTCAGTCACTTCAGACAGTTATTGTAGCATTCTCCAAGCTTTTCCAAGCACAAGGAAATATATGACTCAGCATAGCCTTGGGTTGATAACCAGTGCTGCTAAAATATTGATGTATTTCTGACCCGTCCATCGGCGTTTTAATAACCCATCCATCACAGAGATATTGAGTCCATATATAAGTAATATGCTATTATTACCCAATATAAATAATACTGATGGGAATGGTTTTCATTGTTGCTGAGCAGCAAGGACTCTCTAGGGATACTTAGAGTTTCTGAAAACCCTGATATATTCATATTGTCCTGAGTGTGGAAGGCCAAACACTGCTGGTGCTCCCTGGGTAAAGCACTCACAGCCTTTCCATAGGTACACTGATGAGTTTCCTTATATAAACACCAGCATTCCCAGTTAACAGCCTCACTGTCTGCTGCCTGCTATGTATTTTGGATAAAATCTGGGCACTTTGAATTAATGCATATGAATAGGCATTAGAGACTCTTGACAGTTGCTGCTGCTTCGTCTCTTCTGAAGTTACTCTTTGATTCCGTTTGCTTAGATTCCTGGCAACACTAATTAGACTGAACTGAGCCTGTGGTGAATAAAGTCAGCACAGGCAATATTTAAGGAGACACTTAAATCCCATTTTTTACTTCCTGTGAAAATGTTCTGAACACAGATCTCACAGCTCCATCTCTGGCTTGCACTCACTGGGATCACTACAGACGGAGCAGGAGTGCACTGATACACTCACACCCCTCTGGGTAGCTCTGCAGCAAGGAAAATGAAACTCTTTGGCACTTACAGAACTATAGAATATTCTGAGTTGAACAGAACCCACAAGAATGATCCAGGTGTGGCTCCTGATCCTGCACAGAACAGCCCCAAAAATTACACCATGTATCTGAGAGTGTAATCCAAACACTTCTCAAACTCTGTCAGGTTTTGTGCTGTGGCAGCTTTCCAGGAGACTGTTCCAGTGCCCTGTCACCCTCTGGGTGAAGAACCTTTTCCTAATATCCAACCTAAACCTCCCTGACACAGCTTCATGGTGTTCTCCCAAGTCCTGTCACTGGTCACCAGAGAGGAGAGGTCAGTGCCTGTCCCTCTGCAGGTGTTGAAGACCACAGTGTGGTCTTCCTCCATCTCCTCCAGGAACAAGCCAGGTGACCTCTGATGTTCCTCTTAGGGCTTCCCCTAGAGGGTTTTCACCATTTTCAGAGCTCTGCTTTGGACATTTTCTAATGCCTTTATATCGTGGTGCCCAAAACTAAGCACAACATGTACAATCTAGAGACTAGATTTTCATGTCACTGAGCCAGTGCATCATTAGGATGGGTTTGTGGGCATGTCTGCATACATGTTCATGCACCATCTACACCACTTCTTGTATTATTCTGGGTTTGACATTACCATAAAACTTCAAATCTATTCGTTTACATTAACCAGGTAGTTAATTTCAGTACATCTTCTGCATGTGTGGAAAAAGATTGAAAGGGTGAGAGCTCTGCTCATTTAATGAACTTTTAAGCAGAAGAAGAGCAATTGTAAGTTTTATTGCTAACTACCTATGTTTTCCTCACCAGAATTTAATGATAGTGGATGGTTTATTAAAATAACTAATATCAGCAACAGGGGAGGTAGAGTCTGATTGAATTTTTCATTTTCATAGCCAGTTAATGAAGTGTCTCAGTGGTTTAATACAAAAGAAGCTGCTGTGCAGGTTGTTGTGTGCTTCACTGGTGAGGTGGGGAAGCCACGACTGTTGTTGTGAACCATTTTGTGCTTTGTCCCCTTACCAGTGTCCCCATGCAGTGCCTCTCTACTGTCCTTGGGTGCTCCTGAAATTGTATCTAGACAATTTGTACCAATTGTGGACACAGATCCATTTTCAGAAACATGAGTTATTGTGATATTGCCATATTTGTGCTCATGAATTGCAAGTACTACAAGGGTGGTTGAGAAGAATAGAGATGCTGGGATTTGAAAAGTAGGTGACAGGTGTTTGTATCAGGCACAGAATATATGACTTGTTCAATGTTCTTGCAATTAACTTAGAGCTGACAAAATGCCTTTTTTGTTTCCAACTGTTATTTTATTTTAAAGATAACACAAGTATTCTGCAGCACATGGAAAGCTCAAATGCAAAACTTCTGAAATGCACTCACTGTGCAGCATTTTTCCAGACACAGAAAGTAGGGAGATGTATATTGCTGGAAAGTAGCCAGTGGAGAGGTAGGTCCATAGCCACAGGTCCATTGCCAGCTTTTTCTGGCTGCTGAAGGTGATCATGCCTGTAGAAGAGAGATTGCTGCCCAATGTGTACATCAGAAAATGTGCTATGCAAAGAGCAACATGAGCCTGCTATGACTGCAGCAGAAGCATAGCTGAGGAAGTAATCTCACCACACTTGTGACATCCCTTCCATCATATAGAAGAAGGAATATATACATATATAAATGTATAAGTAAGAGAATGTATTTTGTTTGATGGAAAACTTTGTGTGATTCCATTGACATACAGTCCTGGCCCAATAAATATTAATATCATTCCTTGTAGAAGGCTTCCTGAAAAAATCTATTCCCCAGCAAAGGAATGGGAAAATCTTGTCCTAGTTCTGTGATCTATTGCAATGCAGATAGGAGTGCTGTAACTGAAAACAGAGGAACTTGTTTTGGCATGCTCTACCTTCTCTTTGAGGTTGTTTAAATTATTGAAGAGTACCATGATGCTTTCTATCTTGAAGTTGATCTTTGTAAATTCTGTTTTAGCAGTAATATTAAACATATTTTAATTTTCTAATTCACTTTCAAAACAAAAATCCCAGTTCATCATTATCCTTGCATACAAAAGAATGTACCTGGAGGATGGGAAGCCATAATTTCAGACTCATCAAAATGTAAATCACTTTATTATATAAGTCTGTAGTGTACTGTGAATGTGCCTGTCTTTCATATAAAACAAATTTTAAAATGCTAATAACAAACCAAAACCATTTACACATCTGTAATACATTTTAGTCTGCACCTATGCTGTGATGCTCTTTGGGGTAATTGGCAGTAAAAATTTCAGTGTACAAGGATCTCCTGCTGTATGGATTACAGTGTTTGCTGTTTGTAGTAGTTTGTTCATACTCCTGACTGTTGTCTCCTGAGATTTAAAAGAAACCCTGCTGATTTGCTAACACAGTGAGCTTTTTAATAGTTGGCTCCTGATACAGAAATTTAACTAAAATTGTGACCACTGCTTAAGAACTGACTAATGTATTTGTAGCATTTTCAAGTGCATGAATTTGACAATATAGTTTATAAACAAGATTTATTTGGTTTTTTTTTCCCCTGGGTTATTCTCTTGGATTAAAAATCTCATTTCAAATAGGATTGGCTTGTTCAAAATTTTATCTTCATGTGCACTTGTATTAATACAATTTGCATTATCATGACCTCCCTCCATATGTAGCTTGTGATTCTGTACCAGCTTGGTTTGCCTGGCTCATTTTGATGGATGTTGTGCTAAATTATAGGAGTTTTCTTTTGAGGTCTTAGATTTGAATTTTGTTATTTTTTTTCTTTTAAATTGTTTAATTTAAAACCAATGTCTTGAATGAGCCTAAAGAGGAACAAAGATTTTGTTTTGTCTTAAGAGTTCCCTGTTTGCCCTGAAACAGGTGTTTATTTTACTTCTTCACAAAATGATAAAAATATTTTTAAGTTCTATGCAAGTCAATTTCTCTTCTAAATTTTGGTTGTTTGGAGAAAAGCTGGAATTTCATTATTCAGATAATTGTAGTTAATTATCCTAAGATACACATGGCAGTCTGGGCAAAGTACATGATTTTAATGGTGAACAGAGAAGCTGCTGCTTTTGCACTTCTTGCCTTACTGCCCATGAAGCATCTTCTCTGAGCCTAACGTGTCGTCTCTTTCATTCTGCATAGTTGTGAGAGGAGATTGAAATGAATTCCTATCTGATCAATCAAAATATTTAAAAAAAAACCACCATGAGAGAGAAAGAGAGCCCATGACTGATGCTGTGTGACCTACAACACTGCTCCTTTGCATTAATACTGATATTTTGGGTAGCAGTTTCTTTCTCTGATGACTTTGTAGCCTTTGTTGCCTGTAAGCTGTTCCTGTCTAATCCAGCACTTCATACGTTTGTGGTGCTGTTAGGACTCTCACCAGTCTCAAAATGACTTGTTCAGATGTGCTTCTAGGACTTCACACCCTGCTAATGGGAAACCTTCCCTATTGTAGCCCTGGGAGGCTGAAGAGGCAAATAAAACCAGGTGCAGGTAATTCAAACCAAAATAACTCCATTAGCACAACCTGGAAGAGTTTATAAGGCAGTCATGTTGCTGACAAGTAAGCTGTAAAGAAAAGAGGAAAATTGAGTCTGACTGGAAGATGGAAAACTGCTTTCCCTTTCCTTGGTTTCTTTTTGTGTCCAGCCTGAATGCACTGTGTTGGTCACCAGGTATGTAAGCTCTTGACTGAAGCAGAGGAAAATGAGAACTCTATTAGAAAAAGCAAAATAGTTAAGTGTTATTTTTGTAGCTATTTCTTTCCTAGGCAGGCCTTCATATTCTAATATTTCTGTGACCTTTCACTTTTATTTCTTACATATATTAGAGAATCAGGTCAGCTCAGTTCCCACATCTAATAGCTTGTTGACAAGGAAAAAAATTAATCAGAATTGCTAGTGTGGAATAAATGACTTCCAAAATAGCTTCCCCATGGATACTGTTATTCTGAAATAAGGGCTCCTTTTTTTTTTTTTTTTTTTTTTTTTGATTAGCACAAAATCTGCTAGACCAAAGTTTGTCAGGTTTCTCAGGTAGACAGTGGTGAGCTTGTAGAAATTGGTATCTTCCAGAAAATCGGTTGATTCCTTGAACAAGACTCATCACTGCCATAACCCTTCCCCTGGCAGAGCCACTGCTACTAGAGCCACTGCTATAAACCCCAGAGATTTCAACGTCTTTATGACATTTTCAGATCTAGTAGAATTCTTTAATATTTGTAGTCTTGGATGATCTGCTGTAAAGCATCTGTAACTTGATGCTTTTCAGGTCCTATTAAGAATATAGACAGCTTCAATCCTTGAACAAAAAATAGATGAAACAAATTTTTTTTTCCTTGCAGTTCCAAGCATACTCTTCAAGTTTCAACCCAAAACACTTTTTTCCCATCAGAACACACTGAAAAAGACTCTGGTTTATGTTGTGAACTTCTCCATCCCTTCCCGTGTGCTTTTGTTTAGGCTGGAGGCCCTTTATTGTTTCAGCTTCCTGACTTCCCAGCAGATTCCAGTTGCTTCCCAGGCTTTCCTGAATATAAAGTGACTTCTACACTCAAAGTCAATAAACTCAGCATTGCCCTGTGAAGTTATTCTTCTGCTGTTGGCAAATGCCTGTTGTCTCCAGGATTTGGAGAATGTGGAAAGCACACACTGACCTGTAGCCATGCCAGCTCTGCTGGAGCTGAGGGTCCTAGATTATTGTTGCTAGCTATCTACTGTTGCCCTTGGCTCATCTTTACAACAACTAACTTGCTCTATCTGATTTCCCAGTTGCAGAGGATAGATTTGTTAATATTTTTTTGCTTAGCCAAGCAATTATCTTGGTTGGTCAGTCAAGGATTTGCAGATGCCAGGAAGTCCATTTCATTATATGTGTTTGTTCTGTAGAAGGGCTTTTGCTTTATTTTCAAAGTGAATGTTTTATGCTGCCATTTACTGAGCATTCACACAGAGCTCCATTGAGAAAGCAGTAGGCTTGGCTGGGGATTGGTCTTGCACCCATTAAAGTCAACAACAAAACTTCAGGAGCTCCCCTCCTCCCTCCAAGGGCACCCCTGAGGTGCAGTATGATAGACTTCAAAGTGTTGGTACAAACAGAACATAGAAAGTCAAAGCATGAAGTGAAAATATCTGACAGTATGTTGATTGTATAGCATTCCAATTTCAACACAAAGGAGATCCATACAGTGATGTGATGACTCTGCATTTATTCAGACCAACCTTGTTAGAAATACAAGGTGTCTTTGTTGAAGGAAAACACACCTTTATCTTGCTTTAGATGCAAGCAGCACAACTGCTAAGTCATAAAGTGGATGTTGAAGAAGATTGTTGGATATTTTACCATCTCCTATTAAATCTCTTTCTGATTGAGTATGTAATTTAGCCAATTTGGACATCTAAGCTGCTGATAGAAACAATTACATGTCAATAGCCCAATTTTAAGTTTTATTTAGGTGCTTAATTTAGATGCACTTCAGTGTTTCAGTTTTCATCTTGAGCTTTAGATATTTAAGTAACTTAATTTCACCCACAAATGTTGCTGCAAGTTTGTTCATGAAGAAATGTAGATTTCTGAAAAAATCTATTATTTCTTCTATTTTTCATACTTGAAAATGGACAGAGGAGCTTTATTTTCCTTTCCAAATTTGCTTTCATGGTGCAAACATCTGTAGACAGGACTGTAACTGTCTGGTTACAGTTACTGATAGAGCCTGAATCTAGGTGTGTATTCATTTATCAGCTGCAGGAGTGTAGCTACAATTATGTCCTTTCTGGATCATTCTGGTATTGCAACCAATGAATGAAAAGTAAATATCCTAAACCACTTGTAAAACTATTGTAGGGCTTAAAACAGAAGTTAAACAACTATAACAAGTACATTTTTTACTACTGCACTTAGGAGAATTGGGTAAATTTCAGGCCTCATTACTGGGGACTGGTGAGTGAGTGCATGTCCCACCTGGGGTGACCAGGCAGTGCTGACAATACAGGGCTGTTAGAGGGAGCAGCTGCACAGTGTGGGTCACATTGCACTGACAGGTGAAGTGTAGTGACTTTCTTCTGCCTGGTCTGCAGGGAACACTCTCCTGGCTCTTCCCTTTTCACTTAGTTATGGGTTCTGTTTTCTCACTGAGAGAGAATTTGATGAGGTGATACAGTGTTAATGACAGACAACCCTCCTGGACTAAGCATGCTTTATTGAATTTGACTGTGTCATAATCAGCATGCCTTCACATTGATTACATCCCTCCTGTGCTCTCTGATAATAAATGTGCTGCTTTATTCTCAGAATTGCTCAATTTCCTGAAGTTTCCATTCTTTCCATTTTAGATGGCTTGACAGACTGTGTAGACCCTGACTGTTGTCAGCAAAGCAATTGTTACTCAAGTCCTCTCTGCCAGGGTTCACCTGATCCCCTTGACCTTATCCAGCACAGCCAACCACCCTTCTCTCAGCATCCTCCAAGGCTCTTCTATGATCGAATCAGGTTCCTTATTGGGAAGGAAAGCACTCATGTAATCCCAGGAGATGTCTCCTTTGAGAGCAGGTGAGTCTTCTTTTAAATGAAAGACTTTTCTGAATATTAAGAATTGCAATTTAATTGTTTAACCAGGAAAAAAAATGGGGATACCTGGGTAGCTGAAAATTTTTCACCAGTGCTCATAAAATACTTAAGAGGATAGCAAACTTTAAAGTACCAAAGGCTGAGGATCTTGGTTATCAGATTGTTGTTGCTGCCTGTCTGGTTGATGGAAGTGTCCCACCAACACACTCTTCTGCTGCTATTAACAAGAGTGACTGTTGTGAAAGGTAAGTTGTCTCACACTTGTAAAATCAGCAGAGGAAATTCAGCCCTTCCCGCTGTGCATACATAATGGCAGGATGCAGAAGGACAAGTTGGATTCACATCTGCTGTCTTCAGTCACCTTTCTGCCCAGTACAATTTGATTGGTATTTACAGTGAAATGAATTTAATATGTGTCACTTACATAAATTTAAAAACTTCCTTGGTTTTGCTACACCTTGATAAAGCAGTGTGGAGTTAACTGGTTTGTGCTGCAGGTTATCATGCAAAGAGTGGAGTGCTCCCTGAGTGTTTGTGAGATTGGCTTTGCCCTTTAACAGGAGGGAACTGTGCAGTAGAAAAAGGGCACTTACTTGCTCAGAAAACCTGGTAACACATATTTTCTTGCACATTTGAACTAGAGGGGCACATAAGTTTTTATGCTGCAGTTCACTTGGGAGGCTATAACTTACATGCTGACAAAGAGATCCACAAATCATCCACATCACCTGACTATTACCCTGTCAGCTAGGCCTCTGCATTAGATAAACCATGTTCCAGTAATAAGCACATAAGAATTTTTTATTTTCACACTACACAGCACTTAGTTTACAACCTCAACACAATCCTGCACACCAATTCAGTGCACTTATTTCTTCAGCATTAATTTTTAAAGAAGTAAATTTGTAAACAGTTATTATTGATCTGAAATACCTAAACATTTAATCACTATCAATAATGTAACAGGATGTTATAAATATGTAGAGCAATAGGCCATGAAGATGAACTCCATGAGAAGCACTCACCTGCCACTGGTGGATTTCTTGGGGAATTGCACTTATGAACGAGGCCACTGTACTTGGGGCAGGGTCCTTGGCTGGCTCTTTATGCTGTTTAAACCAAAATTCACCACTGAAAAATTTTCCTCATCAAAATGCCTCACAGTGGGGAGTTTCCAGAGAGGAGGTGAGTGCTCAAGTTGCCTGTACAGTGTTCTGTGACACTGCAAATGTTAGCAGTCAGATTGTACATAATCCCATCAGCATGCTTTTATAGATATAAGGAATTGATCTTTTAAAGCTATCATTGATGGGATTTAACTTGGATTTAAAAGCTGTTTCTGAGTATTTCATTTCTTTACCCTGATACTTGCCATGCCTTTGAAGACTGAAGAGCAGTGAAGAGTTCCCTGTGGGAGCAGCAGCCCACCATCACCATGGCCTCTGACTTCCTGCCACTGAGGAGTAGGACTCTGCTGGCATTGGTGTGTCACTGACACCCCAGATACCATTTCCTCCCACTGTAGATAAATTCATAGCTATTTTGAGATCATTGGGATTCATCTGGGGGTGGCTGCATCTTAGGAGTCAGGGCAGTGCCTGGAGACTCATGCTGTGCTGTGTCTCCTGAGGTTTGTCAACATCAATGTGCAATGTACTGGGCACCCCAAAGGGTTCCTCAGTCCACACTTTGCTTGATCCTTGAGTCTTCCAGGCTGTTGAAATATTGTTCATCCAGAAGTCAAATATTATTAAAAACTGCCAGAATTTTACTCAAGGATGAGAGATAAGCAGGGTTTTGGAAATAGGCAATAGCTAAACTGTGATGCTTCTGTTCAGAAATCTTCCTCTGACATTGCCAATCTGACTGTCATCTTGTGTTTGTTCTTCTCCTGGGAATTAAGATTACTGAAAAAAATATAGAAAGACAACTGCTGCTGCAGTAAAAAACATCAGAAATCTGTGATCCAGCCTATCTGGAAAGAATGCTTGAGGAGTTTTAATCTCCTTTGGGCTGTTGCTGAAAAGGTTGTGTCTAGGCAGATGATATTAACTCATGACTGCCTGCAATGGCACTGATTTTATAGCATTGGTGGTTCAGCATGAAATGTTGGAAGGATTGGATGGAACAGTGGCATGTATTTATTTCAGAGTACTGCCATCCATTCCCACTGGTGCTCCAATTTTGCAGAGCCCTATCTGCCTTCTTTTTTTTTTTTTTTTTATTCATTTCCCTTTACAAGAAATCTCTGAGGCCATTAGGAGCATTAAGGAAGAGGCATCTACCCAGTGTTTTCAGTCTTCTGATTCAAATGACATTGTGCAGTGTTTTACTGTACCACACATGGGTCAGTGGAACTCTAGTATGGGTGATGTTTGCATGAATCTGGCTGGAGACAAAATGGTGTTGATTAGATCTTGGAAAGCTATCCAAAATGGTGAAGATTATCTCTGTCCTTCACACTTGGATGTGTTCGGTCTCTGCCATATCCTGGAATTTTCCAAATAATCTGAAATAGTAAAACTAGTTGTTCTGACAGCTGCTGAGACATCTATCCCTCTGCATTTTGCATCTTGGACTTTAGCTAAGGTCTAATGTTTCATCATTTGGCTTATACAGTACAGTCAGGATGTTGCTTGAGCCATGACTAAATACTACACCAAAAATAATCTTAAGGGGCTACATGTTTGGAAAACATTTGACTTCTTATATGTCAAATCTATGTCATATGCACTGGGTTTTTACAAACTCCCACTTAAACTGTGGCATGCTGAAAGGCAGATTAGAGACATTCTGGATAAATGGAAATGTACTTGTGTATGTCAGGCATGGTTTTAACCTACTGCATCTACCAGGGTGTAGCAGATTATAATGTTTTTGTCAACTTCTGTTCTCAGGAAGGTTTTTAGCTTGTTTCTTTGCTGATTTTTTTTTTGTTTTAATGCATGCTGCTGGCAAGCTATTTGACTCACAGTAAATTGCCCACAAAAAGGGTCCAGTGTATGGTACTGAATTAATTACCCTTCAAATGCTGCTTACAGCAACATTGTCAGCAGGAAGAAATGAATGTACCTCACTAGCCTTCAGCTTCATTTCTCTCATTGAAGATTTTAATCAGAAATGTAATACAGTAAATGACATCTTCTGATAATATGACACTTGCAAATTCACAAGCTGCTTGATAGAGTTCCATATCTGAGCCTAATGTCTCAGCCTGAGGTGATTATTGGAAACTTAACATGCAGAAAAATAGCAGGTAAGTAGCAGCAGAGCAAGGCAGAATGATAGTAAAATAATAAAATACTTTACAAGTACTGAAAGAATACATCTGAAATTTAAACTTCTGTTCATATTTTAAATTAGAGATGTCAAACAAACTGCCTGACAGCAGAGACCTGAGATCCAGAGAGTAGTGAGTTCCTCAGTTGCTTGTGGAATGACCCATGAAGCATTGACAGAGGAATTCTACTTCTTTTAGGCCACCTGCAACCCGTGGGAATCTCAGCTTTCTCTCAAAAAGCCAACTGCTCCCTCTGGAGTTGCAGATTTAGTACAGCTTGCCAGGGGACTGGGAACATTTTTAATGCATTTGAAAACACTAAGGCAGCTTATCAGGGGCATGTTCTTGCCCAGCTTCACCAAATTAGAAAAGACGTTTCTGCACTGACTTTCAAGTTAAAACAACTTGGAAAGCCTTAGGTCTGAGCTTATGCAATCATCACAAATAGGTGGCTGTTGGACAGATAGTACAAGTTATCCCCCGTGAGAAAGCAAAGCAGGGCAGTCACAAGAGTGTGGACTGTCTTAGAGGCAGAAAGTACAGTGCATTGAGGAGACATCATGATCTTTAGAGGTTTCTCTGCTGAAATGAAGAGAAGCAGTGAGTGGTAGCAAGGCCTCCAGCTCATCTGGGAAGAGGATGGATGTTGAGGCAAGGAAGCGTGAAGTGGCAGCTGACTGTGAAGGGACATCACTGCAGGGAACATGCTCTAAAAGCTCTGTAAGGGAAGGAACTAAGTGAGGTGTTCTCTGAGCAGCAGAGCTGCAGGAAGCATGCTCTAAAAGCTCTGTAAGGGAAGGAACTAAGTGAGGTGTTCTCTGAGCAGCAGAGCTGCAGGGAACCTGCCTGCCAGCATGCCTGGGGACATGGGGTCTGCTCTGTCAGCTGCCAGGGCACTGGGAAACAAGGGGGAACCAGCTGGGGGGCTCATGGTTACCTCCTGAGCCTTGGAGACTCATGCTGGTCATGAAGGAACTGCAAAATGTTTTCATAGCTGCAGTAAATGCCAGAATTAAAGCTAATTCTGATCAAATGCTTAGTCAAAGATTTAGTAGGTTCTGGTAATTCAAAAAGAGGCCAGAGAAAACTCTTCAACTCAGAGTAGGTCTTAAAGAGACATTAAGTAATGAGGACAAATGTAGGAGCACAGAGGCAGGCTTAGGACATTTAAAATCTAAGAGATTAGAAAGACAATTCAGTACAGATAAATGGAGAATAATGAGGTTTATGTGTCTTTATCACATACCGTAAATATGTGTGGCTTGTAAAATATGATTAATAAAATGGAGAATGTTGAAAGATAAGTCTCTTAATATTATTTATGAATAATGGGAAGAAAAGTGAATGAGTAAAGGAAAGAAAGTCCATGGATGGAAATTTTGATGAGCTTTTATCGTACAAATCTCTGTGCTTGATAAAATATGAGGACAGAGTAGTGTCAGAAGACAGGTCTGTGCAGAATGAACAACAGGAGTGCAAGAATAATACAGTTAAAAGTGATTACTCCCAGGCGTCTTACTCTTACACCTAAGTGTGCTGTAAATATATGGAGTGCATTAATAAAGGTATTTGAAAAGAAAATGCACATCTGTTGATGTTAGAAATACAGGAAAAGAATATAAACAAGTATTTTCTGCTCTAAGAAATCAGACTAATTGGACCTGGCTGTTCTTTTGAGTGAGTCTTGTGAGTCTGTTGAGACAAACAGGAGCTCAATTGCCTTCAGCAGAGCAGCAGATTTTGGGCCACAAATAGGGCCACAGCCCATTTACTTCATGTAGGAAGCAAAACAGATGATAAATCAGAACTCTTGTTTTGCATATTAGCAGTAATGCAGCATCTCCCATTCCTCTAGGATTTATCAGCATTTTTTCATGGCCTGGGAGCATGGAATTCCTTTTTGCAACTGTGGTGAATGCTGTAGTGGCAAAGAGGTTAATTTTTACCAGTTGTGTTTTCTCAAGTCATAGTCAGATGGGTTTGATGATATCATGGTGATAAATCAGTGTCCTGTTAGTGGCTTGGGAGAGTGGGATCTTAAAAAGCATGTCAAAATTTTCAGAAATTTATGTTCTCCAATTTCTGCATATGATTTCATTAGATCATGGTCAATTAATCTGTCTAGGTATATTTTTAAAATTCATATGTCGACTCCTAAATAATTTTTGTCTGAGGAGCTATTAAGTTTTTTTCCTTTGGATCACAGATGCACTGTGCAGTGGATGTGTCTGTTGAGGTTTGCCACAAATTTTCAAGTTGAGAAAAAAACATAACAATGCTTAAATTTATGCTTGTCATTTATATTGAGTAATTAATGCCAGTTCACTTTATAAGTATTGCATTGGTTTTGACCCTAAATGTCTTAATGTTAGCAAAAGACTTTTGCATACACTGTTCACTTCATTATCTCAAACTGCAGTTCCAGGAAACAGCTGCAGTAATATCACGAGTTTCCAAGATCTGGGTTGGCTCAGCCAGTGGAGGTGTGGTGGAGCTGACAGCCCAGGGCAAAATTGCTGGGAGGAATTTCAGTGGAATGTAGCTGTGTAAGCTCTCAGAAAATCCCACTGGCTGCGAATCTACATCATAAGGATATTTTATGTCTTATTTCTCATCCTTAGGAGACCTGATTCCTGTATTTTTCTTTATTCAGATAGGTAAAAGGCTAAAGCTAAGAAAAAGAGTAATTTCTTCACCATTTCTGTGACTAAGGTGAAAGCAGTGGTCTGAAAGGACAACAGTGGAAGTTCAAATTGGACAGTAGGAAGAATTTACCATGAGTAGAGCGCTCATGCAGAGGCATTGGAATGGGTAACTTGGTGAGCTTATAGAGTTAGACAAGCATCTGTCTGGACTGATGTAGGCATAGTTGATCTAACCCGAGGCAAAGGAATGGACAAGATAAAGTCTTGTATTTCCTTTCAGCTCTCATTTTCTATGACTCTGTGATCCTGTTAGCCTCTGATTAGACACACTTAGTAATGAGTTCACTTTCCTGTCCATTGACTTTGATGTCTTCTGCTGTGCTGCTGTGCTCCACCCCCTTCACTGGAATGAGGGATAAAGTGGAAAGTGGGTGCAAGTCCAACACATCCCAGAGGGAATTCAGAATAGCATCACATGTGATGGAGGATTGAGAAAAATGTATGTTACACTTGATTAGGCACCCTGTGAATTTACCTGTATAACTTTCTGAAGTTTGGTGAAGCCCATGTATCTCACTGCTGCCTTATCACATTAGTTCAGCTTTTTTCTAATAGACAGCAATGCCCTATACCTAGCAGCAGAGAGTGAGGTTTCATTCTCTCCTTTAACAAACCATCACTCCCTAGAGCTGCAGCCAGCTAAATCACACTATCAGTGAGACCTTTGCAGTGCCATTCAGTGGCAGAGCAAATAGTACCCTAAAATATGTGGAGAAACAGGAACATATTCTCCCTATACCAACAGTTCATGGGGAATCTGTGTGTTCTCCTCATGAAAGAATGCTTTTTCAAATCAATCTTTTGGGCTTGTATGACTTCTCTTCCAAAAATCAGCAGTCACTGATATCAGAGTGATTCTGTCTGTCTGGGACCAAAGCACAACCCAGTTTCTGTAATCAGTGTCTTTCTCACCCTCCTCATGTTTGTAACTTGTTGCCTTCAACTCTTCTTGTTGCAGACGGGCATGTGTCATCCGAGGCCAGGTTGTAGCAATTGACGGAACACCTTTGGTTGGAGTGAACGTCAGTTTCCTGCACCACAATGAGTATGGATACACCATCAGTCGACAGGATGGAAGGTCAGGCTTTCATGTATTATCCTCCACTGGTTTAGGTTTGTGTGGTTAAGGCCATCTGCCAACTTCTATTCATGTACAGAATTTTCATAGACATCACAGTTCACAGTGTGGCTTGAGGATGACATCTGGCCGCCTGCTCTGGGAGCACAGTTGATTGGAGCTCTCTGTAGTGAATGGACCAAAGAAGAAAGAGAAGAAAAAAACCTGAACTGCAGCAAAATTCCACTGACATTCAAACTCTGGAGTCAAAATGTGCCAGGTCTGCTGTAACAGTACCTTCTTGACGTTGGAATATTTTCACAAGTCAGGTTTTCCAGGAAATATCCTGTCTTCTGCATTTTTTTTGTTGTTAAGTGTGAATCATCCAAGTAGTTTATTGAGGTGTCAGTGAAGTCAATCCTTTAGTTGATCACCTGAGGCATAAAAGGAAAAATGGGAGCAGACTTTTTCCAAAGACAGATGGTTAAATTGCTGTTCCATAACCACCCCTGGCTTCCCCTTCTTCCCCACCCTCACAGGTCTGAGTTCAGTTGTCAAAGGAGGTGAGATTTCAATATATTCTATATTGCACTCCAGGGCTGGCTATCCATTTGCAATTGGGTCATGACTTACTCCTGAACTTCAGTTAAGCTCTTAAGAGCAGTTTAAGACTTCATCTTCCTTGGCTGGATTGTGAATTACAAGAAATCCAAAGCGGTCTTCTAGCAGGGAAAAAGTGGTGCAATTTGTCACTGTTTCCACAATTTTTTTTTGGTTGGTTTTGCCAATTTATAGAAGTAAGGAGTGTGCATATTTATTTCACCTGGGTTTATTGACTTTCAAATCACACTACTGAAAGTTAGTAATTATCATTTCCTCCTTACACTAGCCTGGATAAAGTTGTTGCATTAAAATATGCTACCTGTATTTTGCTGTGAATGTAATCGGTGTCATTTGGGAAATGTGATGAGATATGCATAATTAAGTCTGACTTCTTATCACAGTTTGTTACCATCAAAAACCTCCATAATAGATGCATTCAGTAATACAGAGAGTGAAGTAGCTATTTACATATTACCTTGTGTTGCCTGACTGTGGATGTCAGAAACTCTGGCAATTGAGACTGTACATCATACCTTCTATATCCCACTGTTTTGCAGCCCAGATGTGCCAAAGGTTCTTCACAGTTAGCTCCCAGAGGATCACCCTCCTTGTGTTCAAGAGCTGACTCAGTTCTCAGTGCAATTAATCACCATCCTTCCCAAAAATTTCATACCCTGTGCAGGGAGGTCATATGCACAGTGTACTCAACCTTTTCCTCCTGCTGCTTTTAGAAGAAGGGAAAGGGTTATGTTAATAGAGCTAAGGCCTAACAGGCTTTAAGCCTTGTTATTCTGGATGCTCTTCCTGCATAGATGATGAGTGAAATCCTTTTTCTGAGATAGGAGCGTCTTTTCATATAAACCAAAGCAACTGGGTTGGCAGTTCTGTTACAGATGGCTCGCTAGTATTGATGCTAATAGATAAATAGAGGGGAGAGAGGCCAAGTAACAGTGAAATTCTGTGCCTTGGTGTTGATGCATAGAGGAAGAAAGCACACAAAAAAGCTTCTTTGTGGATACAAGGAATGTACACTTGAATGGTTTCACATACTAAATTAAGAGCTGTAATAACAAACATAAAGTTTTGGTGATGCATTGAAAGGTGTGGTAATGTGATTTTAAAAAAAAAACAAAAAGAAACAAAACTATTTGTTTTTTCTTTTCCAGTTTTGACCTTGTGGCTGTTGGAGGAATCTCTGTCACTCTAGTTTTTGACAGATCTCCTTTCATATCTGAAAAAAGAACACTTTGGTTGCCTTGGAATAGATTCATCATTGTAGACAAAGTTGTAATGCAAAGAGCAGAGTCGGACACACCATCCTGTGACATCAGTAGTTTTATCAGTCCAAATCCAATTGTACTCCCTTCCCCCTTGACAGCATTTGGAGGATCCTGTCCTGAAAGAGGAACTGTTATTCCAGAACTACAGGTAATGAAAAGACTTCTAAATTAACAGTTTGTTCTGTTGCAGAGCCAGGTTTAGACAATCTTCAAAGATAGTGAGCCAGTAACTGCTGTAATGTCATTCACTTGGCAGAATAGCACCAATGCACATCTCTTCGGCACTGTTTAACAAAATTCTGTTGTCTTTATAATTTCTTTACTTCTTAATATTTAAAAGTGCTTTATTTCTTACCTTCAAATAGAAAAAAGTGGGGAATGCTAACATGAATTATTATTGAAATCCTGATTTGTTGGTAGTGAAGCACAAAACCATTCCTAGTTACAGATGACCAGTACAACTTCCCAAACATCAGTGTGAGACATGATGCTTTGAGCATTCCTAGGGGGTTTCATCCATTCACAACTTTTGTCAGATTCTTGGCATTTATTACTTTAATTACTTATTACCAAGGTAGAGAGCAATTTTAACATGATCTTTAGGACTCCTTTTTTAATTTCAATATATTTTTTCTTGACTCTCCCTTAAGTGTTTAAAGTAATTTCTAATTAACCTTGTAATTAACTGCTGTTTTACTTGGGACTTAAAAGACATTGTGGGAGTCAAGCACACAACAAAACACAGCTCAGGTAATATTAATGCCCTTAATTTTTAGTATGTTGTTTGAGCAGTTAGATTTTAAAGGATATGACCTCTTCTGGGTTCTCTTTTAATTTCACCAAGCAAGCCTGGAAGATACTTTGGGGGTACCTGTACCCTTTATAAAAGTGTTGCTACTTTATTCTACATCTGAGACACCTCTGCTTGAACTGAATTATGTCTAAACACCTCCATAACTATTATCATGCTTCATCCAGTTGTTGGTCATAGCATTGCTTCACAGAATGTACTAAGTGCAACTAATGAACATAAATTAAGAATAACTGCTGCACACCAGTAAGAAAAAACTGGGTCACAGTGCTCCACATGAGGTATGCCTTGGTCTTCTTTGAACAGTGGGGTACTCAAGGATGCAGTCTACCCAGAAACCACTCCCCAATTCTTTCCCCTTTTTTTTTGTCATTGAAGGTTTCATAGAGTGTTGAGTTTCATTGTATGGTTCTGGGAATTGAGCAAAAATTAACTGAGAATAATAGGAGACAGAGATACATTAGCATGTATTAATGTGTGAATATTTCTTCCTTCTTTTTTATTAAAAAATGAAAAGGAATGTCAGATGCATGGCAGAGAGGGCAGCTGGGATGTCAGCAGGAAAGAAGGGGAACACTGCAAATCAGGAACAATAAAGGGAGCAGGATTTCCCTGGCAACACTACATTTCATATGTTGAAACGACAAGTGCTGGCAGGCCTCCAGCTGTACTGCAGCAATGCTGTGACAGTGATACTGTTGCAGTGTGTAAATAAAATTGGTTGAAAGTGAAGTAAACTATTGTTAAATAAGGAAAATTTAAAAACTTGAAAATATAAACAATACAGTTTGTCTTTTTCCAAGCATGATGAATTTAACGTTGTGACAGGTTGATTCATTAGTACAGAAATGCACTAACATCATTAACCTTGTTAAGCACAGTCTAGTTTTCAGGTGACTTTTGAATGACTGTGGTAGCACTCTCCAAGAAGCTGTTCTTGTCTCTTGCCTGTTCTTCCTCACAGTCTATCCCAGAACAGCTCTTTTCTCTCAGGAGCTAAATCCCTTTTTGTAGCTCCAAGGCCCACATCATTCAAAAGGTCGAGGCCAAATTTCTTTTTTCATCTAACAAGCTCAGAGCCTTTGCAGTCCTTCTGGCAGCTGAGGGCCCATCTCCATTGCAGTGGGAATTGGTACCACCCCGCAGTGGGCATATCCAAGCTTGCTTTAATCCAGCTGGTTCAGACAGCAGCACTGACAGCAGGGCCCTGGGATTTGAGTGCACTTGCACTCCCTGGGGACTTACCTGTGAGCAAGATGACTCTGTTGCTCAGGCTGTTTCATCCTCACTGCTGTGTGTTCCCAGTTAGCTTGCTAGGTTCCTAATGCTGCTCCTTTATATACCATGCCCCTTCTTGCTGGAGCTTGGCCTAACTGCACAGATGGTTTAGCAGGAAGGATTTTTGTTTCTTAACACTCCCCAAGTTAAAGTTATTGTCTCCAAAGCAGGATAGTATCTTAACATCACAATGTATATGATAGAAGGTGTATGTATGTATATTTTAAAAAATTTACTGTATTTCAGTTAAGAGGACTTATTAAGTAAACCAAGTAATAAAGACAAGATAAAGCTGTACAGTTTGTGTGTAAGAATATGTGTATGGATGCAGTATTTGCTCCCCAGCAGATAAGAGTAAAGCATCAGGGGAAGAGGCTCTTTATCAAATAGCCTGCCATCCAGTAAGTTGACCGAGCAGTATCTGATGTTGGACATTTTGTCACATGCCTGGCCACTGCATTTAAAATAAACCCAGTTGTTTCAGTGGTCTGTGATGTTGGAAACATTTTGTCAATTTTGCATTTTTCTTGGCTGTAGATACAACAAGGTGGTCCATTGTAATTCCTTGAAATAAACAGTCCAGTTGTTTTACAGTTTGTGGTGAATATGTGTATTCAGTATTTGCTCCCCAGCAGATAAGAGTAAAGCATCAGGGGAAGAGGCTCTTTATCAAATAGCCTGCCATCCAGTAAGTTGACCGAGCAGTATCTGATGTTGGACATTTTGTCACATGCCTGGCCACTGCATTGCTGAAATAAACCCAGTTGTTTCAGTGGTGCTGTGTTCACATCAGAATTGTGAAACGTGAAATAATTAGCTTGTCTTACTGTTACAATTTTGCATTTTTCTTGGCTGTAGATACAATGGTGTGTTTTTTTCCAAGGTGGTCCAAGAGGAAATCGCAATTCCTTCAAGTTTTGTGAAGCTCAGTTATCTCAGCAGTCGGACACCGGGGTATAAAACTTTGCTGCGCATTATTCTGACACACACAACCATCCCTTCTGGAATGGCCAAAGTCCATCTGATCGTTGCTGTTGAAGGTCGTCTGCTTCAGAAATGGTTTCCTGCTGCAGCCAATCTGGTGTACACATTTGCCTGGAATAAGACAGATATATATGGACAGAAGGTTTCTGGTCTGGCTGAGGCAATGGGTATGTACAATCACCTTGATGTAAGCAGAAGCACTCATATACATCAAGCCAGGAAAATATGGCAGATAAATTTTGTTGCTGTTCCTACATTCTTTTAAATCAAATGCCTCTTTAACTAAAGTCACTGAAGTGACTTGTATGATTTCCCAAGAACATTTATTTTCTTGTTCTTCCAATGTCATCTTTCTAATTTAATCAATTTGAAAATTCCTTTTTCCCTCAGAGAATGGTTATGTACTAATGGCATTATATTCAGCTGTCTCTGTTTTTGAATGTTACTCTGAATATGACCTTTGGTGTGTCATTGTTTCTGTCATTTTTTGGCTGTGACATTTAAAATGTCATTTCCGCTTAGGGTTTGCAAAATTCTAACTTTTGGGCATCTTTTCTTACTATGTTCCATGTCCCCAATAGTTAAAACTAATTGATTTGTTTTTTAAAGATGTTTATCCAAAAATCATGTTTCATAGGCTTTGTTTAGCAAGCAGCACAGGCTATTCTGAGAATTGCTACAAAAGTGCTGTTTGTGCAAACACATTTTATTTAGCTAGCTTTTTTTCCCATTAATTTCATTATTTGTTTTTTTAAGAGCTTTCTATTTTTTAATTTAATTTGATGTTATGTTGTTTAATGGACTAAGAGATGCTTTGTATTAGAATTACTTACTTTACAAGCAAAGCTTAGAATTGTGAATCAACCCCATTCACTTTGGTAGCAGTTCTGTTTGCTTTTTTTCAGGGCAATAATAAGCAGCAGCACTGGCAGATCAGGCTGTCAGGCAAGAGTAGCAGGGGTGACAGAGCTGTGCACCCTCTCAAGGAATATGCTTCACTCCACCTATGAAAATGCTGTTCTGAGGGGCAGCCAGGAGCTTCCTTCTGGATCTGTTGTGTTGTCCATGCAGGCAGAGGGGCCTGTGCAGAGGCAGAAGGTGCCAGCCAGGCTCTGCAGCTCCCAGGGCTCTGGTGTGTGACAATGTTCCTCTGTGCTCACAGACAGGTGGTCTGGGAGGTGCCTCTGTGGGGAGGCAGCAGGGGAAAAGGAGCATTTTAGCGTTTTCCTTGGCATTTCTTCCCTGAGAATAATGCAGGCATAGACAGGCAGGGATGTCCATGATGGGTTATGAGACCAAGCTGTGCAGTGTGATTACATAATGCAATATGCTGAGGAAAAGGTCAAATGAAGGTTTTCCCAGAGCTGTGGTCCTGCTGTCTCCTTGACCTGACACAACACAAGCTGCTGCCTGCAGGGACAGTCCCACGTTCTCTCCTTACCCATGGGCCACCACTCACATTCATTTGATCATGAAATGAGCCAGATCAGGAACAAATTCAGCTGAAAACTGAAGCAACCAAGGAATAAGTGATACATTTTTGGCTTCATTAGTTTCCTGATCTGCTATGAATGCTCATGCAGAAGCTCAGGTCTTCTCATTCCAGCTGTAGCTCTCATACTGCATTGGCCTAAAGGAGTCCAAACTCCAACCTTGGGTGCAAGATGTTCAGAACTGCTGCATCATCTCTCCTATGTGAAACTGATCTTTCACTTCTGGCTCACATCTGTAGAAGTGTGGACAACTTTTTCCTGGGGTCAGTCAGATGCTGGCACTGCCACCAAGGTTCTGAACATCCCAGGTGTGCTGTGTGGCAAGGAGCAGCAGTGCCCTTCTCAGCCTCTTGAGATACAAGAGACCCTGTGAGGGGACAGATCCAGCCTTGTCCCATTGCTGATACCAGTTCCTTTTGGTTTTGCAGCCAGGGAAGGTATCAGGTGAGTCATTGGCACATATTTGTGCAAATCCAGAAATAAAAAAATATTCCAGCTTGCCCTTTGGCACTGCCATGGGTGATCAGGCAGGACCAGGTGGTCACAGGTGCCACCTGGGGCTTTGCTCAGCACAGCTGTGTGTGCCCTGTGTCCAGAGACTGTCATTGTCTCATGTTTGAGAGGGAGCAGTTGACTACACTGCTCCCACTGCATCATCTAAGAGTCCTCTAATGATTGGGAAGTCCAGTACATATCCAGACTTTAAAACATTCTAATTCAAATACATAGCATCTCATGAAATGATACTGTAGTTAGTTTCCCAAATTAGGAGTAGATGAGCTTCATGTGTTTAAATATGAATAAAGCTTGCACAATAGTGCTGGGTAACAGCTATTAAATTATTTAATTGGTGCTTAAATTTTTTTCTTTTCCTTAAACTTAGGTTAATTATGCTTCTTTCAAAATAGAAGCAAAAATCTTGGTATTTTAAGTGCATTATTCGCATGCTTTGTTAGATTCCAATAAAGCTTTATTTAATTTGACACACTGTAGTTACTCAGGGACCTTTATCTGCATGCATTATATGAATTTTTGTCAAAATAATTTCTTCTGCCAGTATATTACCAATATTTAATAATGCATTCTTTTCAGTTTTCATTTTAATTAAATTAAATTGGAGCAGGTTGAAGTCTTAGAACTCAGGATTATAACCATCTGCTTTTGGTTTTCTAAATACTATAAACATCTATATTTTTCTTTGGGGTTATTGACAGCACTGATCGCATAACCAGTTACAGAAAACAAGACTTTCTAAGCATATTTCCACATGCAAATGGTTCTGTTTAAACTTGATGGAGGAATGTTTGCTGGCGTGTGTCCAGTCCCCAAGCTCCTCACAAGAGGCCATTTTCTCAGTTAACAGCTGAGATGACAAAGCAGCATTTTTTGTTCTGAATAAATAAGCATCTTGTGAATGTTGACACACAAAAGTTTGGGGGTAAAGTCTATGTCCCCTTGTAATCTAACACAGGAAAAGGATTTCGGTCAAATCCTCAATAAATGCTCCTGTGAACTCCATAGAGACTCACGTAAATCCCTGCATCCCACACAGCAGCACTGAGGGGACTGCAAGGATGAAGCTGTCTTGGGAATGAGCATAAATGACCTCTCCAGCAGCCATGCCTGGTGCTGTGGTTAAATTTTATCCATTGTTCAAAGATGGATGCAGATAAGTACAAATATTTCAGGGGAGGTTGAAATCGAGGTTACTGTCCTGGTTAATTGTGTCTTTTATGTCTTAAGCCCTTAAGCTGTAGGTCTGGCACTGATTATTCTTAATAGTTGTATGAAAAGAATTGGGTTTTGATACAGATGATCAGTAGATCTTTTGAAATCCATTTTGAGACTGCAAAGAACAGTACTTGCTGACTCTTAAAATTTAAAGCCATAGCTGCTCAAGTTCACATTTATACAACGAAATCTCAGTCACCTCAAAAAAGTGCCATGAATTAATTGGATCAGAAAGTAACACCCCACAATGAGGGTAAGCTGACCAAGATTTAATTTCACTTACAAAATTACATTTCTCAAAACCTGTGCCTAACAAAATACTTCTCACATGGCTCTGTAATCATCCTACTAACTTTACCAGTGTTATGTTTTGCCTTGATTGCTTTGCATGCAAAATGACTGATAGGAAGTTTTCATGGGAGTAACACCAGGACTTCCAGTTAGATGGATCAGGAGACCCTGCTCTAAGATCACACATATATTTCTTTTTGGAGCACAGAGCATAGGTGTCTTTCATAAATATGAGTAAATTCACATAGAAACCTGGTTGTAGACACACACAAAGTGAGTGTAGTCCTTATGTCTCTCACTGATTAGAGGGGACAAAATGACAGCTGTGCACAGTAAGAGAGCAGGGAGCAGTGGACTTCTAAGAAAGGGGGTGATATAACCCCTGGAGACTATTTGGCAGCTCAGAAACATCAGCTGAAGGCAGAGAAAACTGAGGTTTACAGAGTTAGCTCCAGCCCTGCTAAAGATGCCCCAGTGGACCCATGGGTGCAGATTCCAGGCTCTGTGAGTGGTTCTCCCTCCCTTGCCCAGCTCTCAGCACGGTCCCTGCCAGTAACTGATAACTGTCCTGTGTGTCCCTGGCAGGTCCCTGAGCCAAGCTGCGGGGCTGTGTTGAAGGGCACACACAGCTGACCCGGGATTGAACGTGTTAAGCACATGACTGGAGGAAAGATTTTAATGTGTAGGTGGCAAATGCGAGGTTGCTTCAGAGGAAAACTCTGCCCTTTATCTTCTCCCTGCATTAACACCTAGAAAACTGTCCTTGGTTACCGAGCCCTTCTGACTCATGCCAGCGCAGGATGTGGCTGCTCTGGAAGTTCCCTGCCCTTTCTTGGGCTCTCAGCTCAGGGTGAACCCAGAAGTTTTGCTGGTGTTGGTTGTAAGAGCTCCTGTAACAGAGGAATTGGAAATGTGGCTGCTGGACCCTCAAACTGAAACCTGTAATGTTTGAAGTGTACAATATTTACAGTAGTTAAAGAAATGTGATTTTTACAAGTCAGAGTTCAGCTACAAAAACAGGTTCTTTCTGCTAAAGTGGTGAAGGAGCGCTAGAGCTGTTACTGTAAGGAACACCTTTCAGTTTGCCTAAAATATTTTATCTTACCAACAGAAATGTTCCCTGTTAGAGCTGGTCAAAATATTTTTATTTTATACAGTAATGGAATTTAGGTGGTATTTAAACTATTTATGGTTTAAGTAAAATATACCTAAAGCTGTTACATAGAAAAAGTTAAAAGAAACTATTAAAAATGTTTCATATTCTTTAATTTTGTATCATAAAATCTTGTTTTAAACATTTCTATTTTGGAAAGGTTGAACTATTTCAGTATTTCCTAGGTCAAATTATGAAATTTGGTGTCAAAAAATTATTCTTCCTTTATTAATGGGTTTCACTGAAATCTAGTAAAGTTAGAGATAGGTAATTTTTTTAAAGTTTGGAATGTTAGAGATATCAAAAATTTTGAAGTTTTGTTTTGTTTTATGAAAACTAAAGGAAAAGGATTTTAATCAATTTGAGTTCCCAAGACCCCCCATCCTTAGGGAAATTCAAGATTTTTCATCAGGTATTTTGGTAATATGAAAGCCTGTTAAGATAAATGTGGAATTCTAGAAATATTCAGCTTGTCAATCCATTTCTACCTAACTATAATTTTTACAGTCTGCAGACTAATTAAAACCAATTTGTTTTAGCATGGATTCTTTTCTACTTAAGCTGTTATTCAGGTAATTAGCAGAAACGCAATAAACAATCAAGTCAGGCGTCATTGGAGGAGATTTATAATCTTATGAAATCCATAACTGATACCACAGACTATTTTCTGCTTTGAAGCAGTAGTAACTATAGCTGTAATAACATAATAATCTCTCTAAACCCTTTTTTCAAAAAATACCATACAATAGCAATCAGGCAGAGGAAAATTAGTGGCATCATTTCTTGACAGATGAATATCAAAACCTGGAATGAAGAAGTGCCTAGCAGTTCACAGAGGAAAAGGTAGACTGAGAGATCTTTAATTATTTGTTTGCAGTGTCGGTGGGATATGAATATGAAACATGTCCTGATTTTATTCTGTGGGAGAAGAGAACAGTAATCCTTCAAGGCTTTGAAATGGATGCTTCAAATCTGGGTGGCTGGTCTATAAACAAACACCATGTATTAAATCCACAAAGTGGTAAGTTCCTCCTTTATTAACTGCCCACACAGAAGGAGAATGCAAATTTTAAAGGAATTAATTGTTCAGATTTTAAGTGTTACACTTCCTAATGTGTAATCCTCTTTGAATGTGCACCCTCATGTATTGAGAGCTGAACTGTAAATGCCATCTGAAAGGATGCTTTGAATGTTCTGGCTCCCCGGGTTTAGACATTAATATCACTGACTCTTGCAATTGTTAACACATTGTGGTCGTTCAGATGGGAAAAGGGCAAACTAATTTGGGTTCATTCTCACCCAGCTGGTATAGAAGTGCCACATTTCAGGTCAGTCTGTAGTGTGTTACATTCCCAGTGAAGTGTCTACACCCCTAATTCATCCTGTGACTGCCACCAGTTTGTAGCAGCACAGCCCCGGGCAGACAAACCCCGCTTGATCACAGAGCAGCACTTCCAAACCCACACTGCCAGTCCTCTGTGCAGCTTTTGTGGCTTCCCACTTTGTGGAGAAGCACAGTAAGTCACTCCTCAGTACAAGCAATCCAACACATTTCAAAGCATTAGTGAAAAAAACCTGTAAATGCTTTTGGTGTCATAACATTAACCCTGCAGAGATATTCTTCAGGCATGGAGGCTTGAAAATTTTTTTTCCCAGTGCTTTTATTTTACACCTGGGGAGGTTTCTTTTCCTCTGTGACTATCTGTGATCAGGAACTAGTGGGACTAAATTATTAAAACAATGCTTGTAGATAAATTTGGTAACTATATATGGTTTTGCCAATAAACTGATATCTCGTTGTCTAGGAGAAGAGAAACTTGAGGTCGTATTTTAGCACTTATAAGTCAACAGAGTATTGGATTCAGAAAAGTTTTCTCAATTTGCTCCAGCTGAGAGTCAGTCCAATAAAATCTATTTCCATCTGCAAATTTCTGTTCATGAAGATGCATGCACAGATGTATGGCTCTCAAGTTTTACAAGTTCTGTTGCTGAATGCACAGCTACAGTATATAAATATTCCAAATACAAAAGGTCAGATTTAGTTTGTAAATTATCTGGATTTCTGTTTTGATTTAAAATAGTTTGACATTTTAAACAGCAGCTCTTTCATTCCCTGTCTTATTGGTTTGTATAGATTGTCTCTTTTAAATGCCAGCTATTGACATTTAACAAAGAGAAATCTGACCTCAGTCAGCTGAGCCCCCAACTGTGAGTCCCACAGTCTGCTCCTTAGTGCCAATTTACCACTTGCATAGTTTAATTTCAAGACTAAATTGCTGGCAGTAACTCTAATTTATATGACTATCTGATAACTGCAGTGGTTACTACTACAATTCACCCCGTAGGAACTAACATGTTCTGAGATTTTGTAAAGTACACAATTATAATCCAAGCTGGGCTAAGCCATTGCTCTCCTAAGCACGAGGAGTGTGGTGACAAATTGCTTCCTGTCCCCATCTCAGCTGTGTGGCTGAGAATGCCAGAGAGCCCTGAGCTGTCAGCCCCAGGCCACCTCCTCTCAGATCAGCTGGGCTGTGCCCACTGCATGGATGGGGAATGTGCAGCTTCCTGCACCTGCTCCTCTTCCTCCCATGTCCCCCTGTGCTGGACACCATCAAGGCTGAAGGCAGGGAAAGCTGCCAAACGCCTTTACCCATCACCTGCAGGCACAGGAGGGAAGGAGGGGCATAAGGACATCTGACTTGAAATCCAGGGGCTGTTCTGTTTGCAGTTTGCATGTCAGAGCATCTCCAGCGAGGTGGCAAAGCCCAGGCTCAGGGATGTGCCAGGGGTTCCTCAGGGACTGTTACAGGGTTTTGGGCACCCACACCTGGCTCTTGTACAGCACCTAGAAAAAGAGCTAAGGGCACAAAAACAATTACTATAACAAAGCTGGTGCACACCCACCAGAGCAGCCTGTAGGTTCATATTAAAGCAACAAAACAAAATAATGAACTGTGGTAACCAAAAGGACAAAAATAACAAGTGTGCTTCTGGTCTTACCTAAAAACAAGTGAACTGCACTTCCATTTCAGATATATAACATGGGCTTTAAATAAGGACAAGAATATGATTCAAACTAGAATTATGTATTTTGGACTTATCTCCATGCCACCATGACAGATATGAAAAGCATTGAGTAGCTTGCTTGAGTATGAATATATTAAGATTTTTCACTTTTTAATTAAAGCATCTCCTCTGTATGTATGAAGAACTGCTCTTTTTAGAAGGATGAAACTTTTATGATTTTGAAACACTGCCTTTGGATTAACTACAGAAACATCATTGGAATATAACATTCTCTACTGCAAATTGCAATTTTATTTTCAAACTAAAAGTGGAAGCATTTTGCTTGATTTACTAGTCCTGAAGAGCTTATATCTAACTTGAGCTGTTAAGCCTGGTTGCCCAGCAGGTCTGCTGCTGTGCACAACATTCCTGCTCAGAGCCAGGGTAGATACTCTTCTTTCCCTCCCCATGAGGGTTGCTCATTTTTGAGAAGTTATAAAATAAACTGAGTTACCAGAAATAGATGCAATTTTCCAGACTTGCAATTCATAGTAATGTGGAAGTACATGTATTGACATGTAGAAACCCTAACAAGTGAAAACTGTGTTCTACTGCCAGATGTAAGGATTTACAAAAAAAAAAAATATATATATGCCTGATTCCAGCAGAATTGATGTGAAATAACAAATATTGTTCCAATGTGGCTGTCACTGGAAGCTCAAGTTTTTTAAATGTATGCAGTTTTGCATCAGTCTGGCTGTTAGGTTAGCAAAGGATCACATCCTGTTCTCAGCTACAAAGAGCAGCTCCTCTGCTCTTTCCCCAATTTCTTTTCCTTGCCAGTTTGGAGGTTTGATCACTTTAATTTGTGACATGATTAGAGTTTACTGTTTCCTGGTACCAAGGTTTTTGTCAGTTTGGAAGATCAGCAGGGCATTTCTCATAATCAAGAAGAAAACAGATACCATAAATATTAGTTCCTACTCTGAGGTCTTTTAAAGCCACCTGTATCTCATGAATACAAATGAATGTGCTATTAACCAATTTTTTGGGGTGTTATTTGAATTAAATCTTTTTTTCTGATGGGAAAGTGGATTGATTCAATTTTTATTTATCTGGGGCAAGGAGTAGTAATTTTAGAGGGACTTTATGCTTTAAGGTAATTTCAACCCCGGTGTAACAGACATCAACTGAAATTAAAGCAGCAGCTTGAAAGCCTGATATTAAGCACACACTTACATTTATTGACAGCAAAGCATATTCTCCAGAGCCCTAATTATTTACTGGCATTTGTAAGAGGATGTTGAAAGATTACCTTAACATGGTAATTTCAGACAAAGGGCAGCATCTTCATTTCATAGTATTTTTATCCACTAGAGATAAAATTCTCTCATCCATAAGAGAGAATGTTGCCATTTATTTTACTGGAGTTTTTCCAGGATGCTTTTGTTTTTTAAGCCATCATTCAAACAAATCTGTGCATTCTGTCCTCTATTGTTCATAGATTTATTTTTTTATATATAATTCCCTTCAAAATAGCTGTGGCAATATTCAGTAATTTTCAAGGTGAATTTTATCTTCAGGTTTACCTGAATGTCACAAAAAATAGTTTAAATAGAAATTGGTAGAGACAATACATAAATACATTTACTGTACTTTGGGAAAACACAGACATGTCTCAACATGTACTTCCTGCAGTGTCTAGAATATTCTCATTTCCCAGTAGGAGTCCTCCAGAAAGTAAATTCCCTTGTGTTTGTTCCTTTAATAGAGCCAGTGTTCTGATGAAGTACTGGGCCTTTCAAGGGAAATAAGAAATTTTGGACTAGGATTTTAAAAAGTTCCTATCTTCTGTTTGCAGTTGCCAAATTCTTGCAATAATGTGTCATTTCAAAGATACTTCTTAAATATATTACCATATTGTTACTTAAAATAAGCACAATAGCTGTCAGCTTGAGAAAATACATCTTTGTACTAGTTCTGGTATCACCATCCTAGTAATTGGGAAGACTTTAAAGAGTGTATGCTGCTGAGCAGTGCTAGAATAAACTGTTCTAGCCTTTATGGTGGAAGGTAGGATATTGCTGGGAAGACACTCACTGGTGCCTCACAATTGCTCCTTGACTCTTAACTTGGCTTTGCTGCACTTAGCACCATTTTCATATACCATGAAGGACTCACAGTTGAATTTGAATATTGATTTTGTACTGCCACTCGGTGCTCTTTTGTGAAAAATGCAGAGTGGTCCTGCTATTAATCTCCTTTAATTAAATATTCAAACTGCCTAAGAAATTCCTCTGCTACCTAATAAAAATTTATGAATAAAATGAATATTAAAGCAGTAATCCCCAAGAAATCAGATAGCACTGCAATTAGCAGTCAATTTGTTAGAGCATTAACCAACCATGAGTTTTCCTCCTGATGTTGGCTTTAAAATAGCCACTAGCCACTACTGAACAAAATGGTGACAGTGAAGCTTGGGATGAACAAAATTGGAAAAGATTAGTGGAACCCTGTGATAGTCTTTAAAATATCAGATGTTTGTTGCTATTTTGGTAATCTGGTTTTCTAGAAGATTTTGTAATCCAAAACTGCAGAATAGTTTAAATGCCATTTGCTCATTTTGTCTCTGTTTTCTTCCCTCCCCTCCCTTTAGGAATTGTGCACAAAGGAAATGGAGAAAACATGTTCATTTCCCAGCAGCCTCCAGTCATCTCCACTGTGATGGGCAATGGACACCAGAGGAGTGTCTCTTGCTCCAACTGCAATGGGCTTGCCCTCAACAGCAAACTCTTTGCCCCAGTTGCACTTGCTTCTGGGCCTGATGGAAGTGTCTACATTGGGGATTTCAATTATGTCAGACGGATCTTCCCCTCTGGAAATTCCATTGGTATATTAGAATTAAGGTAAAAAAATAATTGGCTTTCTCTGATCAGTGTGCATAATCCTGGCTGTGATATGCCTGTGAAAACCAGGGTGAGCTTTTATCCCTTGGGACTTGACGAAATAGCCACATGTAGTTGCTTTGAGGCCATGTGTGTCATCAACTATCAAAACAACTCACTAGAAAACTTACACCCATTTGTAGTTACCAGTTAAATAGGATGTTTTAAGTGGCCTGTAGAACAGGTCTTGCATAATCAATTTCTGCAAATTGCAGAATTAATAAAGCTGATTTTCTTGTGAAGTTTTCCATACATTTTCTCCAATAGTTAAAATATACCATGATGCATATTTTTGAAGAAAGCTGCATAATTCCACAGCAGACATGCAGAGTATCATGTCAAGTCACAGCACTGGGCCTATAAACTTACCATGTTTACAATTAAGGCAGTTAATCCTCTCATGAGAAGAGGATGGGGCTCAGTTTAAGCAGGCAGGAGCAAACCTGGCATCACAGACATGCCAGAGGCTCAGCCTGGGCTGCCCTTAATGACTTCTCTGTAATTATCACCCCAGCTTCCCTTTCCTTTTGAGGGACACAGGAAAGATTTTGGACATTGATACATGAAATTTCTCTTATTTAACATCCACCTAGCTAACATTGCTGGTAATGATTCTGTGTGTTGATTGTTCAGGAATTAACTTGGCAATGTGTGGGCAGAGCAAAGGAAACATTTTGAGAGAAAGAAATGCCAAGTAAGAGGATAAACAGTATTTTGTTAGTAGGATACAAGTCTGTGAGTAGTCAGGCAAAGAGCACAGTTCTGTCAGGGACTAACATTCCTTGTCTTTCTCTTTCCTTTTAAACCTGATCTGCCTTTCCAGGAATAGAGACACAAGACACAGGTAAGTAAAATGTAATAACTGGTATGTAAACCATGTTCAAGGAGACAGTCTTACAAAAGTACTTTTAAAAGTCAGGATGTAGAGAAACACTCTGAATTTAATAAATATAAATGACAATAAATACAAATGTTAATTAAATTCACCTTTCTTTATAGTTCAGAAAGTTTGATTTGTTCTTGTTAAAGGAATAAAGTCTCCCTCTAAAAATCAGTTTCCTGATCACCAAGAAGAGATGGACAGGTTTAAACCTGAACACTGAGAGTACATTTCATAGCTGTCATACCCATTTCACATGGTGTTTGACTGATCACAGATATAGCAATCCAAGGAAACAAGAGCTTTAGCTACTAAAAAATAGTTTAAAAGGCTACAGAAACACACTGTACTTTAGTGTTCTGTGCTTCAGAGGTTCTGGGGTACCATGAGCTTTAAACCTGCCAGTTACAGAGTGCACAGCAGAGCCCAGAACTGAAGATGCTGTGTCAAAGCTCAGTCCTTGCTGCTCCAGTTAAAGACAAAGCAAGTGGCTTTCTCCCTTTCCAGCTGGCATTTTAGCATTGCAATTTAGGGATTTCTTTAAAGGAATGAACATTGCACATTCGGCTTCTGCAACAGACGGTGAGGGAATTGGTTCCAACAGTCCAGCTGCAGAAGTGATGTTGCATGCTAGAAAGAGGCAGCAAGGCACTCTGTCTCCTTAGAAATAAACTTTTTAGAATTCCAGTACTTAAATGAGATAAATAAACCAGCACTAGTACAGTATAAAACAGTAACTGCATGGCATAGTAGGGAGCAGAGTGTGGACTGAGCTGTGTTTACAGCATGAAAGAATTGGTTGGAATTGCTCACTTTAGCCACAGGACTGCTATTGAATACTATAAATTATTTACCAGATTATGTCACATCTCATATATTTTGCAATTAAAACTTAAAAAGGAAGAATAATTCCTAGTTGGTAAGTGCAAAGTTCCATTTTTTAACTGAAGGGTTGTTTCCACTTGCTTTAAACTGACCAGTATGTTTGTAAACTAAATTTCTCTATAATGCATTCAAAGCATAAAACAGCTTTTACATTTAGAGGTTTCTTTCATAAAGTAGATGTTTTTCTTTTTAATAATGTTCACTAGTACTAGTGTCTTGAGATAAGCTTCAATCTTAATTAATTATGACAATATCAAGTACTCCAGTCCTATTAATTACAATAATAACATCTCTGTCACTATTCTGTCCAAGCGAATTTTGTAGAAAATAAGAGGAACTCACTTGAAGTTAATGTAGTTTTTTAGGTCATAGGGGAGTACTCAACAATCCCACTGTGTGCCATTCTCTTGAGGCTGTAAAGGTCATAGTCATGGTGGAAATTTATAGAGTGCTTAAAGAAACATGTAGAAACAGCAGGCAAAAGATGGCTCCTGACAATCCAGGCAGGAAAAGGCTTCAAAATCCAACTCCTCTACACAACTTTTAGACTCCAAAAGAGTTCTTTCTACCATATAAAAAAGACAATACAGTGTAAAAAAGGGAGAGTTTGGCAACCAGTAAACAGAAAATGCCACTGATCTTATTTTTGGTGCTTACAAACACCTTATCCCATTTGTTTTTCTTGTCATCATGATTTTAATAAGCTGTAGCAAAGCTGTTTAACTGGTAAAAATGGAAACTAAACTTGGAGAAAAGCACAGAGAAAAATTTAGTGCAGAACAGTAGTGCAAAGATTAATATTACATCCTAGTCTACTTCATATAGTTTTCAAAAGGTTAATTTAAATCAACACAGATTTATATCTGATTACAATCTTCTGCAAAACTAGCAAGTTTTTTTAATTGTGTTCCATTTTTTACTAGTACTCTTTAAGCATTTTAGTATGCAAGGCTTTCACATCTCATATATTTTGCAATTAAAACTTAAAAGGAAGAATAATTCCTAGTTGGTAAGTGCAAAGTTCCATTTTTAACTGAAGGGTTGTTTCCACTTGCTTTAAACTGACCAGTATGTTTGTAAACTAAATTTCTCTATAATGCATTCAAAGCATAAAGCAGCTTTTACATTTAGAGGTTTCTTTCATAAAGTAGATGTTTTTCTTTTTAATAATGTTCACTAGTACTAGTGTCTTGAGATGAGCTTCAATCTTAATTAATTATGACCATATCAAGTACTCCAGTCCTATTAATTACAATAATAACATCTCTGTCACTATTCTGTCCAAGCGAATTTTGTAGAAAATAAGAGGAACTCACTTGAAGTTAATGTAGTTTTTTAGGTCATAGGGGAGTACTCAGCAATCCCACTGTGTGCCATTCTCTTGAGGCTGTAAAGGTCATAGTCATGGTGGAAATTTATAGAGTGCTCAAAGAAACATGTAGAAACAGCAGGTAAAAGATGGCTCCTGACAGTCCAGGCAGGAAAAGGCTTCAAAATCCAACTCCTCTACGCAACTTTTAGACTCCAAAAGAGTTCTTTCTACCATATAAAACAGACAATACAGTGTAAAAAGGGAGAGTTTGGCAACCAGTAAACAGAAAATGCCACTGATCTTATTTTTGGTGTTTACAAACACCTTATCCCATTTGTTTTTCTTGTCATTATGATTTTAATAAGCTGTAGCAAAGCTGTTTAACTGGTGGTAAAAATGGAAACTAAACTTGGAGAAAAGCACAGAGAAAAATTTAGTGCAGAACAGTAGTGCAAAGATTAATATTACATCCTAGTCTACTTCATATAGTTTTCAAAAGGTTAATTTAAATCAACACAGATTTATATCTGATTACAATCTTCTGCAAAACTAGCAAGTTTTTTTAATTGTGTTCCATTTTTTACTAGTACTCTTTAAGCATTTTAGTATGCAAGGCTTTAAGCATAAACATGAAGAGTTTTCTAACAGCTGGTCTATTAAATCTAACGACAAGGATGACAGAAAATGTGTCTACAAGGAGAATATAGAGTGACCCCTGGTTCTCTGCAGTTTCTGCATACTGAACAACATGTTTATTTAAAATCTAGAATTCTCCTTGCAACTTTTTCATAGAAATGTTTTATTTAAAAGTCATCATTTGGCTGGCCAGTGACTCCTGACCTCAACCAAGAGAGCAAAAATGATTCTTGGTATTTTCAACAAACAAATTTTATAGTGGTGATACCTTGGCATTAATTGCTTTTAGCTCATCCTCTTACTCATCTTTCATCATACCACTGCCCTCTCATTCCCTGTGGTTCCTAGGACTGGGTTTCACATCTGTTCCCCAGCTCTGGGAATATCACTGAGCATTGTCAAACCCACCACAAACAGAACTGGCCCAGGTGAGGAGGAAGGAACTTCACAGCTTTGTTGCAGCAATCTCAAGTGTTAGTTAATTGTCCCAATATTAATAAAATATCTCCTGAAAAAATAAGAAGGGGAGGATATTTTTTGCAATTTCTTTTATCTAACTGGGCATATAGAACCCATCCACTTTCCAGAAATCTCCTCCTCCCCTTAGAGGAACACAGTAGTTGTTAAAAATATTTTCTGAGCACCTAAACTCTCATCCTGTGCCTCTCTCCCACCATTTCAGTAACCAGCAGTGTGATTTAAAGGCTCTCTGTCTGGATTTTTAGTTAGGCTCCACTGCAGGCTCAGCAGGCTCAGGACACTAACATGGTGTGCCATGTGCTTAAAAAATTTCTTCTAACTGGAAATTAACTTTGCACTGAAAAAGAAACTTAAAGTCTTACTAGATAATAAGATGCAGCTCGGTTTTCAGATTAGAATTTATGATCCCCACCATTTAATTAACATATGTAAATATTTTTTTAAATAACATTTTATAATCTCAATAAGGCAGTGACAGTGCATGAATTATGGTGCATTAATTCATCCCTGGTTGCACTGACAGTACTTGGCCTTCTGCCTTGCTCCTGACAATAGAGTCGCCATGAATTAAGGCACCCTATTTCACACCTTCATATTTCCTAAGGTTTAGAAACGGATAAAAATAACCAAGAGTGGGTATTGTGCCCATCCAGAACAGCCTGTGATTCACTTTGCTGCAACTCATAGATTTGTTTTCAGTGCCAAGAGTACTAGGAGGTATCAGATATAGAAAAATTATCTTGCTTTTGATAGTAATAATTACAACTAAGCTGAATTCACTCCAGTTAGCTTTATCCTGAGTAGTTTGGTATTGATGGGCAGACCAACTACCCCAGTACCAGTCTCTGCCCCAGCTCCTGACCCAAAGCTCACTGGTCAGGCTCTGTAGCAGGACACTGGTGGTGTTTTGAACTGCTCTCACACCTCTGTCCTCTTCAGCTCTCTGAGCTGATGTCTTCAGATAGAGTACAATTGTTGTGCTGCCACAGAGACTTACAAGAAAAAAAAGCAAGTTGACTTTGATGCTCTTCTCTTCTGTTTCAGTACAAGTCCTGCACATAAATATTACTTGGCTGTTGATCCAGTGTCAGAATCCCTTTACTTATCAGATACCAACACCAGAAAAGTCTACAAAGCAAAGTCTCTCACTGAAACAAAGGATCTGGCCAAAAATGCAGACGTGGTGGCAGGAACAGGTGATCAGTGCCTTCCTTTTGACCAGAGTCACTGTGGGGATGGTGGAAAGGCGGCCGAGGCCTCTCTCAACAGCCCAAGAGGTAAGAAAAGTCTGTATCTGTACTTAGTGTTGGTCACCTGTATTTCCTGTCCTTATTTAGGAACTCAGATGCAACTGGATGTATAAAAATGTGTCTGTGGCAATGATTTAACCAACTATTAAGCCAAATCACTTCACAAGGCTTGCTCATGTCTGCCGTACGGCCAGTTCTTTATGAGAGATCAGCATGGGCAGCAGGCTCCAGCAAGAATCCTCTGATTACTCTTCCCTGCATGACAACACTCCTCTTTCATTACCGTTCAATTGCAAGGTGGCAACATTTAATTATATGTAACTCTTAAGCAAATTATATGGTTTCAAAGACCATTTTTTAGGTGTTATGCATCAGGTGAGTGTTGTAATGTTAACAGAGCTTACCCGTACACAGTAAGTCAGGGCTGTTCAAATGAGCGAGCAAAATCGAGTTTATTTGGAACTCTAGTTTGTCCTTTCTCATTAACACACTGTGCAAAAGATGAGCATCTCCCCTGCTGCACATTAAATAAGCATTTTCGTGCAGCCTCCCTGTCAGAATACATCCAGTATTGTCACAGGCAAAATGCGTATGAAACCTTGAATCCCCACCAAAGCCACAATTAATCCCTTGCAGTGTGCACTAGAACTGTGATAAAGTCTCTGGATTTGGTGCTCTAAAGCAGCTGATCACCCTCAGCTCCCACTGAAATCCCTGGAACAAAGGGTGCTCAGCAGCTCCCAAGGCAGAGCCCTGCGTGGGCTGAGCTGCATTTGCCCCACGCCTGCTCACAGCTGGCTCCGAGGAAGGGCTTTGATTCTTTTTCCTGAGCTAATAAAGGAAGGCTGTACATCAGTAGGAAATTAGAATGTACATCCAGGCAGAAATACCTCTAAGACAAGCAAATAATCGTGGTTTAAGGTTTAGTAAGAGACACGTTGTAATTATGGAGTGACTTTAGTATGTCTTTAATGATAGAAGGTAAGTGTGAGGTAAGTACAAATAAATGTTAATCTCAGGCAGCTAATTAAGGTAATGAATCACTTCTAAAAATAGTAGAAAACAAAGGTTTTCAGATCCTTTATCAGTAAAGTGTGACTCTATGAAAGTGATCAGTGTTTTATTTCTGATTACAATTGATGATATCCAATTACAATACAATCAGTTGTTCCATCTTTTTTTCTTAGTGGGGAAATATGTTGATGAAAATGTTGTGATACACTGTTTACTTTAAAGATACTCATACCTACTTCCTTAATAGAAGGCTCTTGTGATAAAGAAATGAGGAGGAATAAAAACACAAGTCAGGAGTTCTTGAGCAGCCAGCAATTACTAAAAAGAAGTGGTGAGCAGACAATGACTCTTCTGTTGGCAAATTCAGTCAATGACTCCCAGGTGCTTTAAATTTATGCATTTCCTCTAACTAACATCAGTTTGAAATGATGCAATTTGTTAGGTTTTTATTTTCATCTTGAGTAAGTCTGGACAGCCACATGCCCTTTTGTGCAGGCCCTAACAAAATGCAGCATCAGCTCGTGGTCCCCAGCACTGGGGTCAGTAATAGCCAAGTAGCTCCAGGTCCTTGTTTTCCCCCAACTTGTAAGAGTGTGAATGACCCTGGGAAGTAGAAGGAAGTGTTTGCCTTGGTACCCATAGGTCTTTATTAAGAAACAGAGATGTCTCCCATACTTTTACAGTTTTAGAGATTCTTTTGGATCACTTATTTTGCTTGTTCTTGAAATATTTGTCAAGTCAGAAGATGTCATATTTCTATTGAAATTACATTCAGACAGTATAAAGAAAACTGTTTTCTGTTGGAAGCAGGAAGTTTTGACAAAAACTTCTTAACCACGTTTAAAAATCCTTAGACACACAGACACACAGTGTTACATAGCATTTGACCACAGAAATAAATGAACTGTTTCTGGTTTTATACCTCTGAGATTTTTACAGTGCAACAATAGGTCCCAGACAGAGTAATTGCCAAGTTATTAAATATAATCATTTGCATTATTCAATGAACAATTTGTATTATTTCTTAAGCTGATACAGGACTATTGCTATCTTTTTTACTTCGCTTGCCTTCTTTTTTTTGTCCTGAGTATTCCTTTTTCCCATTATAAAGGAAAAAATATTTTCCCCTTTGCTTGATAGAAAGATAGTATGTGAAAAAGGACTCCATTTACTCGTTGCTTGACCTTGGTTGGTTATATCTTAAAAGTTGGACTCTACTTTTTGCTTGTATAAGCATATAAGGGGTTATCTAGAGTATAAGGAGTTATCTACTTATCTCTTTTTCCATTTGCAAAATTATTATTAAATACTTACTGTGTAACACTTGTGAAACTTAATCCTGTTTGGTAACATCCTCAAAGCTATTTTAATAGGTGGAAATTCAAATTCTCTTTCTTACTTACTTTTCTGGATAAAAGTTGCTTTGAAAAGTGTTTAACTTTTCTGAATTCATACCCGTTTTTCTAGTTCCTTGAACATGCAGGGAGGTTTAGAAGAGTCCTACATTGGTATTTCATTATTTCTTTCATCAATGTTTATTTTCTCATTATCTTTATTTGGCAAGACTGCCTTTACCTAGTGACCAGGAATTAAATGCCAGACAGGAAAATACCATGAAGTAACACTAATCAATCCTGATTTCATCTTTCCACAACTTTCATTTTACAGATAGCCAACATGTGTAGCTTTGTTCAGTCTGTTCCCAATTCTCTGTGAAGGACTGGAGATGGGGCTTAGTGAAAATTAATCTTGCACTATTGTATGTTGAGCTGACTTTGAAAGATGCTTTTAAGCATGCATGGCTGATGTAGTTGAAATTTGAACTTCAATATATTATTTTTACTGCAACTTCCTTTAATTCTGTAGAGATCTCAGACTAATGAGTCATGTAATAGATGACCAAGTACTTAAGCAGAATGTGAAATGATACAAGGTGGGGACATAAAATAAGATCTGTGACAAGCTGAACACATTTATTACACAAGAAGATATTGAAAATGAAGAAGTAACTACACAAGATATTAATCATTGACTGAATTCCAATTGCTTGAACTTTACCAAGTAACAGATTTTAATTTTGGGGTGGGGAATTCTGTTTGGTGGGTTTGGAGATTTTTTTAATAGAAATAATTTATGGCACATCTAGTTGCCAGCACTATCTTTTAAACAATCTGATTAGTATTTATGATAAGGTACTTGAGGGTCATGTTCTGATTTTAACTAGATTAGTCATCAAGTATTGGAGCAGTGAGAGGCACTAAAATGAGTGGAAATACCTGGGACTTGTGCAAAGCCAATGCTTGAATCAACACCATTAAACACTTACCTACCCTGCCCTTCTGAAATCAGTGGGCTTTAGACCTGTAAATAGATTTGACTTTCTAAGCATAATTGACAGAGGCAGTGAGAGTTTGAGACAATCAGGTTACCACATTCTTGCTGAGCTCCAGGGTCTCCCAGGCAGCAGGGTGAGAAAAGTGTTCATTAACATCTGATTTCATTGCCTTGTGTCTGTGAGCAGCACTCACCCAGGACAGCTCAGCTGGAAATTCAAGCCGTGCAACTTCTGTGAAAACAGTAGGTGCCTCCAGTGATGCCACCCTAAACATCAGGGTGACTTACACCTTCTGGAAACCCAAGGACTAAATGTAAAGATGTAAACAGTTAAGGTCCTGCAGTGTCTGCTGTTTGATTCCTGGGTTCAGCCCAGTGTCTAGACCTAGGTGCGCACATTGTCTGTGCAAGCCAGGTCAGTGCCTCGAGGAATTTGACTGCACACTGAATACAGAGTACTTGGATGCACTGCAGTGACCCCACTGTAGGTGCAGTGACCTCAAAGAAAGCACCAGGGGAATGGAGAAGGTTGGAGTAAGTTCTAAATCCAATGCACAAAAATACCTTATCCACAGCTGTAGGAAAGAACTTTTTCACTCAGACCAATGGCCATGAGATAAAAACACAAATAAAGCATAATTTAAAAATCAGTTCAGCAGTGTCTTTTTATCTATTTTGCTTGCTTTCATTAAGGAAATACTGCTTTAAAAAATTGTGGTTTTGAAGATGTGTTCATCCTAGTAGTTTGCATCCTGAAATAATCAATCTTGTTGCTCCTCCTCCTCAGCAATACATTCTAAAGGAAATAAAGTTGTAAGAGCTGTTCATACTAAACCTTTGCTCTTGTCAAGTGGCAGTAGCCCATTTAGGACTGCTCCTGTTCGGCTGGAAGATTCCTTTTACTTTCAGTAGGATGCACAACCAAATTCCTATTACAGCCTTTTGTGACAACAGACACACTTGCCAAAGGTAGTGATTAATGCTATTTTTCCAGCAATCTTTGCTATTCTGTAAATTCCTAAGACCTTTTTAACCTTTCCATAGAAGTCAAAAAGGAAAGTAGAATGGGTTAGATTTTTCATTAGCAGTATATAAAGTTATAAATAGACAAGCCAAAGTAATTTTCAGGCTCAAGTCATTGTTATATATGCATCATAAAATCAGCAAAAAAACCACCAATCTCATGCCATTTTTTATTCATTTAAATTTATTCCTTATTTTTCTTTTCAGTAGCCTTAGCCACCTATGATTTCCAAAGTATGGGAAACTTGTAGAACATTGTAAACTTTTTGGATAGCAGGTTTTTTGCTAAATTTCATCCAACATTCATCTGAATTCATAAATCATTCACCTTTCTATTCACCCATGTCAGCAGGATGACCCCAGTCATCATGTCTCAGGCTGGAAGCTGAACATTTTCATTCACAGTCAGTAGTTAAAAACACTGTTTGCTCCAAGTCTACTGATCTGCCTCTAAAGAGAACAGCACTCAGGTGCGAGTACTGAAGTCGTGTTCCAACTGACAAAGAACTACTGAATACTTTGCAGCTAGTGCTGAGACAGTAAGGAAGTAAAGATGACAAAGATCACAAGGCAACAGACTGCAAATCACTTGAATCATATTTTGAGTGGTGTATTATGCTAACCTATAAATAACTAATTGCATAAAATTGCTTTAGTTCCTGGATGGCAGCTTTAATTAAAAGCACCGAAGACATTTAGAAGTTTAGAAATGGATGGCATGCAATTTGCCCTTTTAGCACCATAAAATGGTAATTAACCAATTTGATTCACTTCTTCCTATTAAAAGTTTTATGAGAATCGCAAGTTCCTTCTAAATACAGTTGTTCTTCAGCAGAAGGTGGCATTCTCTTTTATCCATCCTCAACAGTAGCTGTAGATGTTGTTTTAAAAATTCTTCAGAAGTTTACTTAGAAGTTTTCAATATAGAATGTTCATTTGTAACTTTTCATCTGAGCAAAAAGTGTAAAGTAGAATTTGTAGAAGTGGGCAAAATATAGTTCTAGCTGCTATTTATTGACATGTTTGAAAAGGATTTGTTCCTAAAAAAAGCTTCTCTTAGAATGCTAGTGTGGGATATGACACAGGGTAAAAAATAAATTATCTTAATAAGGTATTTACTATATTACTTTTAATCCATATTTTTAGCACTATAAGGTTAACTCCTGAAATGCCAAAATGACAACTATGATAACCTATGATAACTACACAAAAAGCAGTCAGTTTGCTTTCTGAGTGCTATTTGCATTTATAATGGTGTATGTATGTGCCCTAAGGCAGAGCTGTCAGGGGAAATAACCCTTTAACCAAAACTACTCTGGAGACCAAATAACAGGAGAGGTTATAGTCATCCCTCTATGTTTATCATGGGTGTACCTGACTCCTATACTAATTATTATTTGTTGGAGAAAACAGTTATAAAAAGGAAAACTTTCTGCATAGTCTTTCTAGTAATAATACTTAGTCACCACATTTGACAGCATTACTGGCAGTTAATTTTTAATGTTAGTTAACAGAATTCAAATGGTACTGATTAAAAGACCTCTGAGTGTTATAAATATTGCTCCAAAATGTGTGCATGTAAATCCACTGGAGATAGATCTTCATAAAAGCTACTCTTTCACATTCTGGTACAAAATTCAGCCCTATGTAGGACATTCCCAGTGACTAAAATATGACAAAACCAGTCCTGCAGCACGAGCATGTCACTCAGCAAGACTGATACTCAGCTCTGAGTCAAACATTGAGACTAAATCCTGACACAGATTTATTTTGTCCTTACCAACCATCAGTTTTTAATGAGCAATCTGTATGTAAGCGAAGTCTGTCATATGTGCAATAGGTCATAGGTCCCTCTAGTGCCCAAAACCATCATCATTTGGGCATAGAATTTAGTGTTACAGTTCCTTAAAAAAAGAAAAACAGAATCAGACCCAGAGCCTGATACAAAGTACATCTCCTTCTCTGGGAAAAAAAAAATTACCTTTCTTACTCACTCAAGGGTTGAGCAGTGCTCCCACTTGCACTCAAGTGCAATTCATTACCCTCGGCATGTGCATGTTTCCTCCCCCAGTTCCTTGGTGATTAAAGCACAATTGCTGTGCTGTGTGTGATTTGATTCTGCTTTACACTGTACGTCAGAAAAGGATTAAAATAAGCTCTTGGAGTACAGATTATATGTAGCATCATGTAAAATGTGACAGGAGCATTAATGAACCCAACTCTAATGAATAAATTGGGACAGTTTAGCCACCAATCCTGTATTGTTGTCCAGCGAATGCTTTATGTGGAGTATTTGTCAACAAGACTTAAATGCATAAGTAATTTTTTCAAGTAGGTAAAGTTGTGTTGTTTTACTGTAGAGTCATAAGCTCTGGATGCAGTAGATTGTTGCTGAACATCTATACAGTCAGTAGTACTTGAAGAAACTGGCTTATTAGGAAGTACCAGGAATTTAGTGCAAATACTGAAGAGATGGTTTTTTTTATGCCATTGCACTGGCATATGTCCTTCCCTTGCAGGCAAGTTGCTTTTCTGCAGTGGCTGGAGGGCTAGAAACACTAGAAGCATTAAAAGATCCTTGATTTTCTTATATAGTCAGTGTTTGAAATCCATTCAACAACACAGCTGAGTAGCTTTATTTCATTGCAGCATAATTTTTGATTTTTATATAATGGATGGTTTGCAGCCAACACAGCCATCTGTTCTCAGGCAAATTGCGCAAAACAGAAGATGCACTTGCCCTGGTGACAGATCCTGGCCTTGTGCTGTCTGTGCTGTGGATCTGATCCAGCTGAGAAGCAAAGCTCACCGTGCAGCACCTCCCCTCTGCAAAGGCAGGCTCAGACACAGCCCATTGCTGCCCTTCCCACCCACAGCAGGTTTCTCATTTCAGCTTGTGAAGCACACTGGAAAGCAAATCAGATCCCATCTAATGTCACTACATGATGCAGGATCAGTGATAGAGCTACAAGGGCCCATCCCTTCCCAAAGCTGGAATGCACATGTCACCCCAACACCAGAACAAACCTCTTTGCTTCTCAGACTCACTCTTTACCTCAGCTCACCTTCAGCCTTTTGGGTTTGGACTTCTCAGGAGCAGATGACAGCCAGGAGCTTGCCAGTCATTCTGGAGTTTCCAAAAGTACAGTTACTTTCTAATTAAAGAGTGAAGATCCTCTAAGGGAGCCAGTACCAAGGAGTCACGATTTATGAGCTCGCAGGCTGGCAGGGAGTCAGGCTCTGAGACTGTCTGCTCCTCTTTCAGCCTTTTTATAACCTTCCAGTTTTACCCAGCTGACCCATCCAGCCCCCACCAGATGATTTCAGTTCCCTAGGTGACATCTGTCCTGCAGAACCTTCAGCCATCTCACATAATGAGGAGATACAGCCTAGCCCTGTAACTTGGGCACTTAGCAGTCCATGGGCACTTTTTGTCCTGGGTGGAGGAGGTGACAGGATGGTGAATACCCTCCTCTAAGGGCATTTCACAGCCAGATGGATACATTGCATTGGGAATTTAAAGAATTAGTTTCAAATCCCAAGGCTGTGCTGATAACCTGAGAGCTGGATGCAGTAGGGAGTGTTGCACACTAAAGTTAACTGCTGTGGCTTTTGGATTTTTTATGTGATCATACCCTCAGCACGTTGTGATCATACCCTCAGACCTTTGCAAGGTGCCTGAACATCACCTGTGGTGAAGAGGCACCTCAGAACCAGTCATGGGCAATTTGTCTTGGGAGCCTGCCCCTGGGTGTTAACGCTGCAAGAGAAAGCATATTACATCCAGTTATGTGTGCAACTCAAACTCAACCCCCAGGCATTTCCAGCTGCCAGGTAAAGATATGTTTAGGGGATTTGGAGACACCATCACCCCCTCTTCCCAGCCCTGAGTTGCATGTTCTGCATCAGGGTTTCCTGGTCTTGCCTTTTCCCCCCAGACTGCTTAATCTCCCTTTCTTCCAGCTGTAACTGCTCCTATATATCAAACAAAAAAAACCTTAAGTACAAGGAGTGGGGTTGGAAGCTGAGAAAATTCAGTTTGAGGCTATTTTTCTTTTTTAATGGCATGTGGAATTGTGTATGGGATCCTAAACTGGCTGCAGACAAGTATTTTGTAAACTCAGACTACATACAGCTTTCAGTTGTGCTAAATGCAGGGGACAAAAATCAAGAACCATATAAGCCACTGTCCAGACCATCTGTTCAAGTCCTCTGCCTTTCATTTCTGTGTAGCAGAACATAAATTCATTATTAAAATAACTTGGCTGTGCACAGCAGCTGCTGTAATTGCAAAGTTATGCAACTTTAAATGGGAAATTAGGAAGTAGTTTAAAGCAAGAAATTGAGCGGTTTTGGTAGAAAGGATTTCACAAGTCTAACATGAATAGAAGTGCTCTTCTAGTTATATTTTCAATATTTGAGGGAAATAAGATCTTACTCACAGTTCCAGTTGAATGCAGGAAGAGCTGCAGGGGAGCTGTTAGACGGGTAGAACAAGGCTGGGCATGAGTTGTGGCACAAGGTGCTGGTGGGAGACAGCAAACCTTCCATTCCTCAGTTTCCCCACTGAAATACAGAGGACCATGACCTTTCCTGTGCAGAGCTGGCATTGGAGTTCCATCCCTGGCATTTGAGTTCCATCCCTTGTGCAGTGCAGTGCTGCAGGAGCTGCTGCAGATCCAGGAGTGGGAGAACCGCCCCTGCTGGTGACCACAGCTGTCATGAGCCTGGTTCCAGTGCAGGACCATCATTTTGGGCAGCACTGCACTGTGATCCATCCTGCAGCACAGCTGCTCCTTCTGCCTGCTGAGCAGAGCCTGGTCTGCACCACTTCTATGTACAGCCCCTGTCAGAACAGGTCTCTTTGGCCTTCTGTGGGTTCTTCTTCCTTGCTCAGCCACTCTCATCATTCAGAGACTGCAGCAATTTAAAAATGGTCCGTGCATAACAATGAAGAAAGTGAAACGGAAATGAAGACAAATCTACTGTAAGATAAGTTTTTAGGAAAGCTAATATTGCCCACTTCGTGATGGACATTAAGTTGTTGAAGAGCCTTGTTCTGTGTATGTAAAATTGCATTAAAAGCAAAGTCTCTGCTGTTTTGTTTTGTTTTGTTTCCTCCTCACAGGTTCCCTCTTTAAGTCAAAGCTAATCTGATAGATGCATAGGAACTTTCCATATACAGTTTGTATAAGCCTCAAATAATAATAGGTGGGGGGAAAAAAATCATACTTTTTTAAATCAGCAGTTTTTTGTAGTCTAAGAAGAGAGGAAACATTTTGAGCTGATACTTTTTAATCAAGATAATGCCAGCACTAACACTCTTTTTACCCTTCCTCTTCATCCAGGTATCACTGTAGATAAGCACGGATTTATTTACTTCGTTGATGGTACAATGATACGGAATTGATGAGAATGGTGTGATCACAACAATAATAGGTTCAAATGGCCTCACATCAACCCAGCCATTGAGCTGTGACATATAAGCCACTGTCCAGACCATCTGTTCAAGTCCTCTGCCTTTCATTTCTGTGTAGCAGAACATAAATTCATTATTAAAATAGCTTGGCTGTGCACAGCAGCTGCTGTAATTGCAAAGTTATGCAATTTTAAATGGGAAATTAGGAAGTAGTTTAAAGCAAGAAATTGAGCGGTTTTGGTAGAAAGGATTTCACAAGTCTAACATCAATAGAAGTGCTCTTCTAGTTATATTTTCAATATTTGAGGGAAATAAGATCTTACTTACAGTTCCAGTTGAATGCAGGAAGAGCTGCAGGGGAGCTGTTAGACTGGGGTAGAACAAGGCTGGGCATGAGTTGTGGCACAAAGTGCTGGTGGGAGACAGCAAACCTTCCATTCCTCAGTTTCCCCACTGAAATACAGAGGACCATGACCTTTCCTGTGCAGAGCTGGCATTGGAGTTCCATCCCTGGCATTTCAGTTCCATCCCTTGTGCAGTGCAGTGCTGCAGGAGCTGCTGCAGATCCAGGAGTGGGAGAACCGCCCCAGCTGGTGACCACAGCTGTCATGAGCCTGGTTCCAGTGCAGGACCATCATTTTGGGCAGCACTGCACTGTGATCCATCCTGCAGCACAGCTGCTCCTTCTGCCTGCTGAGCAGAGCCTGGTCTGCACCACTTCTTTGTACAGCCCCTGTCAGAACAGGTCTCTTTGGCCTTCTGTGGGTTCTTCTTCCTTGCTCAGCCACTCTCATCATTCAGAGACTACAGCAATTTAAAAATGGTCTGTGTATAAGAATGAAGAAAGTGAAACGGAAATGAAGACAAATCTACTGTAAGATAAGTTTTTAGGAAAGCTAATATTGCCCACTTCGTGATGGACATTAAGTTGTTGAAGAGCCTTGTTCTGTGTATGTAAAATTACATTAAAAGCAAAGTCTCTGCTGTTCTGTTTTGTTTTGTTTCCTCCTCACAGGTTCCCTCTTTAAGTCAAAGCTAATCTGATAGATGCATAGGAACTTTCCATATACGGTTTGTATAAGCCTCAAATAATAATAGGTGGGGGGAAAAAAATCATACTTTTTTAAATCAGCAGTTTTTTGTAGTCTAAGAAGAGAGGAAACATTTTGAGCTGATACTTTTTAATCAAGATAATGCCAGCACTAACACTCTTTTTACCCTTCCTCTTCATCCAGGTATCACTGTAGATAAGCACGGATTTATTTACTTCGTTGATGGTACAATGATACGGAAAATTGATGAGAATGGTGTGATCACAACAATAATAGGTTCAAATGGCCTCACATCAACCCAGCCATTGAGCTGTGACTCTGGGATGGACATCACTCAGGTAGACACCTCGTTTTTATGTGTTGTCACTTTGATACACATTGTGGAGACAGATCACTTACTGTCTTGTACCAGGATTGTATATCGAATATGCTGGATGAGTCAGATAATTCTGAATGGCACAGTATGGAGTAGTTCTTCCACTCACATGATTATTTTAAGGTGTATAAATGGAAAACCACACTTTTTCTTTTCTCAGGAGGTGACTTGTGAATATATAGAGAATATATATGCGTTCTTATGTAAAGAATACAAACTGCTTTTAAAAGTTACTTGCCACACTGAGATGGAGTTTCTAAGAAGGTAATCAGAAGTTTAAAGTGCTTTCCTTTAGTCCAGCATTCAGACTGATTTGCTTGAACTAGTAAATGGAAAAAATTAGATATTCTGTTTACATCTAAATCTGTTCTAAGTCATGGAGGAGCATTAGAATAAGTAATTACACAGCGGCAATATTGTGGTGAAGCTATTGCATTTCACTTTGTCAAAATGCTTTTCAGTTCTTATGTCAAGCAAAAAAAAAAAGAATAGTGAAAGAAATAGGAATAAAAGAAAGAACTTACCACATCTCTAGTTTATGCTAAAAAAGAACTATGGATAATCATGGAGAAACATAAATGGTACTCTTGGCTAGTCAGTGAGCCATACCTACAGACAGCATAAGGAAGGACTTGGCCTTTGCCAAGAAATAATTGAATTAATCAGCTTCAAAACAGGGGAGAGGCTGTACTTGAAAAAATCTTGAGGCATTCAAGTGACATACTAAGCTATTATGGACTGTGTCAGCTAATAACCAGGATCAGGTTAATTTTTCATTTCATTTTCTCCCTGCCCTTTCCTCCGTCCTTCACAACTGGAGAATCACAGTTAAAATTCAATGCATAACAATGGTAAGAGCTTGTTGCTTGTTTCTAAGTAGATTTTGAGTAACAGCAAATGACTGTGGTCTTGCATTCACATGCCTGAAGAATGTGGGGTCAATGTTTTGGTTGGTTCTTATGAAAGAAGAGGGGAGGATGAGGGGAAAGATGAGGGATCTAATGCTGCTGTTGCAGAAGCACTGAGGGATTTTCTTACAAGAATCAAAACAGGAAGAAGTGTCTGTGTTCTGTTTCACATGTCACCAAATCACAGAATTCTTATGGGTGGAAGGGACCTCTGGAGATCACCCAATCCAACCCCCTTGCCAAGGCAGGGTCACCTGGGGCAGGTGACACAGGAATGCATCCGGGGATTTGGATTTCTTCAGAGAGGGAGACTCCACGACCTCCCTGGGAGGTGTTCCAGTGTTCCTGGTGTTCCAGTGCTCTGCCACACTCAACAGAAAGAACTTCTTCCTCATGCTGAGCTGAAACTTCTTTCTCTTCTGTGTGTGTAGTGTTTCAGTGGACCCTGTGTGCAAACGTGGGGAGGGGAACCTCAGCCTCCCTGTTCTAAGACAGACAGGCCTTTGTATTCTCTCAGGTCCAGTTGATGTGTAATTATTCCATATAAAGCAGAACAGGGTCAACTGGCTTAGTTGTGCTAAACCCAAACTTAAATTAGCCTGGTAATGGTTTTAAGATGAAACAGCTCTGGGCACCTTGGCTCTTGCTGTGCCCCTGCCCTTGAGGCCAGCCTGTCCTGCCGGTGCTGAGCAGCAGCTGGCAGGCAGCAGCATTCCCCCTGCACTGCTGCCCACCAGCTGGCAGGAGCTGTGCTTCACGGAGCCCGCAGCTGCCTGCAGCACATGCACTCACTCCTTGGATACATCCAACAACTGCCTGCGGCACCCCTGGCCAGATCAGGTATCTGTGAGCTCAGGGAAGGGTGCCAGGTGCAGCGTCTGCTCCCTGCCTTCTCCTTCTGGATCTGCACTCTCAGGCTTTACAAATAATCGCTTTATTTACCTAATGTAATATGTGCTCTGTACTTGTGTTCAAATTTTTGCTGATTTTGCTCAATAAAAAGTGTCTCGGTACATCTGAAATAGGGAGTTTTAATTGTTTTCATTTCCTTTTGAAAAATGCAACTCCCCACTAGCAAATAAATGTCAGCAGGGGGTCTGGCAAATTAAAAAATAAAATTATTTCTTTATTAAATTAAAACTGAATTTCAAAAGCAAATGTTTGGGGCTGAAATCAAATGTGCTAAGATTTAAATAGCCCTAAAATCCTAGTTCTTCATAGGTTGGCTACTTGCCAGAAACCAGTTTCATTTGCCTCACCCTACAACATAGTTCAACTCCATGGAGGATGGGCTTCTACAAAGTCATAGGTAAGAAAAAAGATGTCATAGAACAAATCATTCTTCATTCATTTGGGGTACAGTCTCCTTTTCATAGAAGCAGGAATAAACCCTTTTTTTTTTTAATGAACACTTGAGGTGTTTCCATGCTACAAGAAAATATGGCTGCACATTTTGCAAAATTTTTCAAATTTTTCAGTATTCTGGGAAACTAAAAAATGGCCTTACCCCTAAATTGAGACAGTCTTCAATTAAATTGTGAATGCATGACAGTAAGTATTCTAAAAAACATAATAAATTATGGCTTATAAACATGTCCCTAAAAAGTGGCCGGTCTCATTTTCTAAGGGTAGGAATACTATGTAATTTTCTGTATATTTTTCGCTGGTAAGTGAAGGCACAATGTGGACACTGCAACAAGAAGCCTTTGGAAGCATTTCTTCTTTGGAGGATTTGTTTTGAGGGGGTTTAAGTAAACCTCTTTATTGAAATGTTTCACAAAATCCACACTTTTGAGGTATTTCACATACATAGTAAATCATAGACATGAAATAAATACCAAGACTGCATGTTCTGGAAAGTAACTGTATCAAATTTGCTCAATCATCTTCTTCTAAAACTGTTGCTGATAACCAGAAAAGCCTATGAAATAATCACACCCCCTTGAAGTCAAGCATGTTGATCTGGAATTATATCAATGAAAATAACAGAATTATATTGTCATTTAGAAACAAGTGTATATCCTTGCAAGACTGCTGAGTTTATTCCAGAATGGCATAAACAGAAATGAAAAATGCATTTGGCCCATCTCCACTTAAATTAGTCTTTGGCTAAGTTACAAATGGCATTTAAATCAAGAGAATGTGGGTTGCTCACAAATTGTGTATTTAGAGAGACTTACGAAATAGGTTAATAAAATAATTTCTCAAAGCTAAATTTGTTCTGACAGTAAAATCAACAACTTGCCCAAAATCAGTATTTCTTAATTTACTGAAGTACAAAAATGTACTCTTGGAGTAAATATGTAGAGTAGCTGTCTATTGCAAACACCACCATAAATGACAAGCTTTAGCTTTAAGGCATTCACTTTAATAAATGAGTTGATTATGAAAAGGTTTAATCATTTGTTTCAATATCAGTTTTCATGGTATTATTCTTGGTAATCGTTATGTGTTTGTTATTTACCACCTTCTCCTTCTTAAGCATAATATTCTGCATTCATAACCAGGGGAAGAAAGGACAGATGGGGCCGAAAGATTATAGGTTGTGGCAAATAAATGACCAAGCTCTAATTACTTTGATCTCATACTTCACTGGGGGGATTTTAATCTGAATTTAGAAGAAAAGGAATGCTCAGTTGAACTGTTTGTATGGTACACCAGCATTCTCAGTACTGTTTCAGCCTGTTCAGAACTTGGATGACTTTTCTTCTCTGCACAGATCATTTCAGTGCTCTTCAATTAGTCAACAGAGCAAACCTAAAGGAAATGGCTCTTCAGAGCTATGCGTGTGAATATCTGTGTGGATGTGCTCAACACTCACTATTGATGCCAGGAGCTCAGCAGACACCTACATGGTCATGAGCCACAGCAGGAGTGCCAAGGGAAGGGACTTGGATGGAGAGAGAAAGAAAAGAGATGGGATCATCATTCAGTTTCACTGCCTGATGGCTTTGGGCTGGATCCTTGTCTAGACCAGAGGCCTCTCTAGATTGTTTTTATCTCACATGTACACACTCTCTTTGTGTTTGCACATCCCTAGGGTACTCTGATATTTTTTAGCTAGTTTATTGATAGAAGCTGAGAGCACATTGTGTGGGTATGTGTCTGTCTGTCTGTCTGTCTGTCTGTCAGTATTCTCCTCCTCACAGTAAATTAAAAGCTTGGGCCAATTTCAAACAAATTTGTAGAGAAACACCCACCTTCGCAGCAATTAAATTCCTACATGTTCCATAAAAGATATTAATCCAGCTGGAGGACAGAAACCTAAAGTGCCCTTTCAAAAGGAAATATTGCAGCATAAGCTTTCTTTTATTAAACTCCAGGGATTCTACTCAGGATGTAATAAATGCCCCATTCACAGGAAAACTTCATTTCGCGCTTGGATCTTATTAAACTCCCAAGCCAGTCAGCCATGCGACAGAAGTCCTTAGGAAACCAGACTTCATCAGATCCAGTGTTCTTGGAAGTTATATTGACGTTGTGGGAGTTTTTGTGGGAAAGTAAAAACACTACAGCTCATCTTGAGTGATAAGCTTTGCTGTTCTGCCTCCAATGCTACAGTGAAAGCTGAGGAGAGAATTAGCAGATATTTCTACCATCTTGCAATTTCATCCTGTATCTTTCCTCCCATGAGAAATATGTGGGCTGAATTTCCACTGCTCCAAACCACAAGTCATTTATATCTGTGTGAGTGGCTGCAGGTATTATTTGGGAGCTGTTTAAACCAATCTCAAGCACAGTCACTGCAAATACAGAGACCAAACATTTGCAAGTCAACAGAAAATAAATCCCAAGAGCTTTTTCTTTGCCTGTAACCATGGTCTTGTTCTTGTGCTTATGTCAGTCCCACTAGGCACGAGTCTGTGCCAAAGCAATAGCTCTGACCTGATTGATGGTGTTAATAACTGTCACCGCCATGTTCCCAAATGAAAGGTCTGCTTTGAAGACTTTTTCTTGACATTTGCACTTCATCAGCCTTTGTTCAGCAGTTCTCCACGTGAGGGAACCATCTATATTGTGTTGCCTCACATAAACTTCAGTGACGCTGCAAAATGTTTTGCTCCCTTATAAAAATGTGACAGTGTTACTTACGTAAGCAATTTGCTTGCACAGGTCAAATTAAAAGGCAGAATTCTAGAACAGGGTTTAAAGGGGACCCATGCATGGCAGGAATGTTGTGTCCTGGACAGCCTGCTTTGAATGATGGAGAAGAGGGGAGAGGGTAATAAGGGATGCTGTTGATGACCTACTTGAAATAGTGAAGCGAGAGATGGACTGCTGGGAAGCAGGAGTGAGATGAGCAGAATTGCTTGAAAATGTATTATATATCTCAAAAATGCAAACGCTGACATTGCTCCCGCAGTCACAAGTGCTGCAGGCGCTCCCCAGCAGCATCTGCACAGGCACAATATGCTTCAGTGGCATTGTGGAAGCCTTTTGAGCAGAACAAAAAGCTCCCAGGACATGGTGACCTCGCTTGAAAGCAGCAATGAGGGTCTGCTCATCGGAGCAAGCACAGCCTGAACAGAACTTTCACTGGGTACGTTTGGAGGAAGGAAAGAAAAATGTGAAAGACAAAAATATGATCTGATGACCGGGTGAGACCAGGGGAAGCGAGCTGCCAGCACAAAACCAAATTGATTCTAGGCTGAAGTACTTCTAAGCCAGGTTGAGAATAGAATGTTGCAGGGCAACTGCAATATTGCATGAGGCTGATTAATTAATTAGTATTGTAGGTCAGAACACACACTATTCCTCCACTATTCTCTACGTACCCGACATTATAAACTGCATTCTTGTAAAAGCAGAAAGAAGAAAAGGCATCTTTTAACATCAGATGCACAATATTCTAATTGTGCCATCAGAAAGGGACAACTGTGTTTTCACTGTAGCAAAGTATTGCAGAACTACTCCTGTTCTTCATTTCCTTTTAGTCCTCTACCCTCTATCTAATGTTTTGATACATTATTCTAGCTGGGAGTAATTAATGCAGCATAAATATTCCAAACTGCTGAACAAAAGCACACAAAGCAGAAATAACAATTTATAGACCCTTTTATTTTCTTTGTGGTCTTCCCTTACAGAAGATTTTCAGAGCTTTTTTCTTTTTAGAAAAGAACTCTATTATTTTTTCTGGGTCTTGCTGGATGAAGGAGCCCACAAAGCTGTTACTTTTTTTTCAAAATGAAGTCGTCTTGTTCTCTGGTTCTTTTTACTCTACTGCTTAATTTCATGTTCTTTCTTCTCTGGCTTTGCTGGAGTGGAAGTCGTGGCCCCAGCAAAGTCAGCAACTGTTTTGCCACTGACTTCAGTGGAACCAGGACTTTGCCAAGCTTAATTGAAAGGGTAGTGAGAGGTGAGTGTGCAGTAAGGAGCAGCTGTATCTCACAAGAAAGTATGTGCTTCTGAGAAATAGACCAGAGCAGGTCTTCACTGAGGCATTTTCAAAAATGAGGTATCCCTCCAATTAATTGTTACTCTTCAGAAACTGTAAGTCTATACAAAATCATTCCAGCCATAATAGCATATGCAGGATTAAGCAGTCACTAGCATCCATACTTCGAACCAAAACAAAGCTGAAAGCCTTTTTAAAAAAGGATCTTCAGGTGTAAGGGCAAATATATTTTCCCAGGGGTACAAGATCAGCTAAGTAGCCTCTCTTCAACAGAAGCTGAGAGAAGAGAGGCTCAGGTGAAAAACAGTCTGAGAGATCATAAATCAAACTTGTAGGTGTGCAATGTCATTTTTTGAATATCAGACAGAAAGCAGGCTGGTTTTGTCAGAACTAATTTATATTCCAATCAAATTATTCTATCACTGAATTTGAAATTAGTCATAGACACAAGATAGCATCTGATGAAGTCATACTACAATTTCTCCCTTAAAGCCCAAATATTCTGTTTGTATTGAGCACCTGCAAAATAGCAATTTATTTCAATTATCTTCCATAAATTATCCATTATGACTGACTAAAAGACTATGTACATTTTAATGAACTCTCCAGCGCTTGCATCCTTTCCTGTGATTGTTGAGGCAGTATTAGACACCTGATGGGGAAGTGAAGGAGACTGCTCATGACTTCCGTCTTAGTTCCTGCTACACAGACACAGGTTTGGATTCTTTTTTCAAAAATTTGTTTCTAATAAGCAACTGCAAGAAGGAAAAATCTTCTGTAAGAATTGGATGGCTGGTGAGAAGGAAGCTCAGCCCTGAGTCCAGGTGCTCTCAGATGCATCCTTCCAGCTAGAAGAAACCTCCATGCTCACCAAACACTGACTGCACATGCACAAAGCCCTTGCACATAACCATCCACCAGCTCATCCAAGCTGCCCTGCCACCCCCAGACTTTGTCCAGCTCACCCACCACCCATGTCACGCTGCCCAGCTCCACAAACTCCTGACTCTGTCTTACCACCTGGGGAATGGGTTCCCAGATGAGAAGCCTGCCTTATTTTGGCCTCTTCTGTAAGGCTTTCATGAGCAACCAGCTTGTCTCAAAGCTCCACCTTTTATTCCATATGTGCAAGTAGCCTTTGGTTATCTCTCTTATCTAAATATGGTTTCAGTACGATGGAGTAAAGTGGATCAGTTATTTTTGGCAGAAAATTATTATCTCTGCTGTGTTGAATTGCACTGCAGAAAATGTCCAGTACAACTTTGTCAGACTGGTGGGAGTCTGCAGTGTGTTGAGATACACTGGTTACTACATCTGTCTTTTTTCATCTGTTGCAGAGACATATTGGACAAAATGTAAGCATGAAGGAGATACTGACACCTAATCTATTATCTTTATATGCATATTTGACTGTGTCTGTATACATGCAGGGGTTTGTGGTTTCTCCCTACACTGCAGAGCTACCATAACTAATGAGATAGTGAAAGCTGGTCCCTGCCCTCCTGGGCTCCAAGGCCCAGGTCAGTCTGCTGAGAAGAGAATGTGGGTGTTGAAGGGAACATGCAGAGCCAAGCCAAGCAGGCAATGTCTCTCCTTCTGTTGTAATCCAGTGGTTCATCCCCATCCACTGGCAAGTTTTTGCCTGTGATTTAAGAAACAGCTATTTTGATGGAGGCAGTTCCTACTTTAGCCATGTTTTTTAAAATTGTCAGGACTAGAACTGTGTGCATGTTGCTGTCCTCCTCTCACCAAGCAGTGCTTCACATATTTATGGGCCAAAGGACCTCCCACAGATGTAACAGGTTTTTTGTGTTATGAAGTGAATAACAATAATGAGTGAGCTCTGTGTGGAGCTGTCTTTACTGCCTCTGTTCCAAACATTTCAGATTGCACACTGTATTCTGGTTTGGCCATTTGGAAATGTTGCACAGCTGTTTTTTAGGGAGGGGGCCAGGGAAGCGACAACCAAATGGGTTGTCACAAGTCTGGAGTTTGAGAGGAGGCTTGAGGGCAGCAGGCACCAGAGGTGGTCTGTCCTGCAGAGATGTCACACACTGCAGGGATGGAAATTCTAGCATTGGCTTGGTCAGAGTAAATACCACGGCAGGAGCTGCATCCTGGGCGGTGACAGCTAAGAATGCCTGATTTCACCTCTCCATGATACCACGTTTGCTGCAGCATCTTTTCTACCATTGGTTGTGCCAAGGAAAAAAATAATGAAAAGCCACTGTGTCAGTGGAGGAAAAAAAATGGCAAATGTCAGGACAGAAATGGGTTCTACCCATTTGCAGTGTGCCACACAGAGGGTGCTCTTAAAGCTGTGCATGATGGAGTTCAGGTCACAGAGAGCTGCAAACAGAATGATAGATGTTTTATACAGAATGTTACTCTGACAATATCACATTTACAAACAAATTAGTTAAAAGTGTCTGAAGGACATTCAGCTTTTATAAACTGGGCCTCATCTCCTGCTGATAGCTTCCTTTGGGATGAGTGTGGCATGCAAAATGATACACTGCCTTGGAGAATAAATTTACGAAGTTTAGCAATGTAGGTCACATTGCAGGAAGTCATAAATGTCTGAACATCACTCAATAGCCATTCAATCAACTGCTCAAAGCAAAATGGGAAACTGAACAGTGTGTAGTTGTCTCCAGTGAGAACCAGGGAAAGTCATGATATGATGTAGTACCCTTTAGGTCCTCCAGCCATATATACCACATTTTTATTCCTTTTTTCTTGCCACTTCAGAATTAAAATTCTTTGTCATATCAGTAGTGACAATAAAAATAATGTGATTTTTGCTAGTGTAACCATAGAAATGTGTTGGGGGGCTCAGGAAAGGTGTGCCAAAAATTTAGGGAATCAGAAGAGTTCAAATGGTTGAAACTTGTATAAGTAGTCTAGTGCTAAGGAACTAATTTCATTGTTAAATTATTTCTGAATGCTTTCAGTCAGCCATAAGGATTTGTGCTATTTGCTTCATTTTTTTGTATTTGGTTTGAAGGAATAAGGAAGAGATTTAAAAGGACATTTCTAGACCTAATACTTGCTAGGGATTCCTTTAGCTTTCTGGGTCTAGAAGCTGCTGGAAGCCTGAGATCCAGATATTTAGGACCTCACTAGAGATGTTGAGGATCATTCTGAAGGCATCTAGGACTTTTTTAAGATATGCAGACTTTCTAGATCTACAGGTTATGGAGCAGGGGAATCCATGGCTTCTGGAGCATGGCCAGAGAGCCACTGGATCTTTCTCCTGGAGTGGTTTATAAGCCTTTTAGAGCTTTTTCTTAGAGCCTGCCTGGCATTTCTGTGGAGCTCTTTCAGCCTTTCTAGGCCTGAAGCCATGCTATGCCTTTCTAGATCTAGAACTCAGCTACTGAAAATCAAAAACTATTTATTGATCTGATTAGGAACCTGTTGTGAAACAATTTTCAGGTGCGCTTTTAAAATCTCTTTTCTCGAGCCTTTTTGGAAGGCAAGAAAAGAGAATGCCTCTCCTTCTATGTCCAAGTTAATCCATCACAGGCTTGAGATATGTTATTCAGTCAAGTGGTAGTTATTGAATTTTGCTTAAAAAACTTTAGTCCTAAACATTATCCTTGTAAGCTGTTCTGGCACAGTCTGACAATGCATATCCAAATATGCATCACAGCAGTAACCAAAGCCCTGAACTGACAGAAATTTAAAGCAGAGTGCCTGCTTACAGTCTCAGACTAGAATCAAACATTCTCCAGTGCATTTCCTTGCATTTAATCAATACAAATGCTCACACTGAAGGGTTGCTGCACAGAATGCTGTTGTTTTGTTTGTTCTGCAAAATGCAAAGTGCCCATTTTTTTTCTGTTAGCTGTTTGAAGTCTTACAGCAGTATGTGTTTGCTTTCTGTTCAGCACCACAGCTAGTTTGTTTGCATTCATTTTCCTCAGTTGAAAGACCTATTGTATAAATACTTGTGAAAGGTTAGTTGCAGAAAATCATCTTGTGATAACAATTGATCTTGGTGCTAATTTCTGTAAAAGTAAGAAATCAAATTACTTCTGTTGGTTTTTCTGCCCACCATTTTTATATCTATGAGGAAAAAAATGTATAATTTAAGATAATCATGAAACTTTTCTGTAGCTGTTTTGCTTTAACTCTCTGCTAAAATTTAGTAAATTATTAGTTCACTCTGACAATAGATTTTAAAAAGGTGTTACTACTGACTTGCACAAGGTTGTAGGAATTTGCCATAGAAGATGCTCTGCCATAAGCATGAATTTCAGGATAACTGTTTTTCCCATCCTATTTTCTTTCCCTTGCAGAAGTTGTATTTGTGAGTTTAACTCTTAAGGGAAGGCTTAAACCACAGAAGTGAATTTGTATTTTCTTGTGAAAGCTGTGCAGTTGGCATTTGTTCTGATCCTTGTGGGAATGTGTTTCACAGCCCTGAGCTGGCTGAGGAGCAGTTTTGGCTCCCACATCTCAACTGGAAACCTCCTGGCAGCAGCTCCTCATCCTTCTCTTCCCCCAGTCCTGCTTTCTGCCCATCCCTGGAGTTAAAGGAGCTCTGCCCTGAGGAGCAGACCTGTTGTCAGAGGTCAAGACCCTGCAGAGGCAGGCAGTTTCCTGGGCACAAATCTGCAGGAAGTTTTAATTTCAAGAATTTAATTTAAATTTTCATTATGAGTTTCATTCAGAATTCAGGGAAGAGTCTGAGTATTTAGGCGATATATTCACAGTGGCTGGTGTTGCTGAAAGGCAGGAGGTTTGCCTTTTTCAGTTTTGGAAATTTCATTTTATGTATCCTTTCATCCTCTCAGGTTTCAGGCCAGATGCTTTTATGAACCTCAGCAGTTATTGGAAACAAAAGACACAATAACATGCTAGCTCCACCCCTCACTGTTCTCAAACAGCTCTTAATTACTGTCTCAATTAAAGCTTTTCCAGGTACTCCTTTCCCTTATCTGCATTGGCAGCACACTGTCTTTCTGTATCCAAAACTTCTGAGCCCAAAACAGAGAGATGAAGCCAAAACTCAAGATTTATGCAACCCCACTTTTGTGCCATCTTGTCTGACAAGCCCCAGGACCTGGAACTGTGAGTTACAAAGTGAGGCAGAATGGAGCCAGTCCTGTTATTAGCTAGATTTCCACCTGGTCCCATTCCCTCCTTTTGGCTGTGCAAATTACCTGCAGCAGCATGTTTGGAGGACATCTATTCCCACTCCAGCACTGGAGACATGTTTGGGTTAGATTCAAATTCATGGTCTATTTTGAGATATTTTAATTGAAGAGTCTAAGGTTCCTCCTCTCAGAGGTACCAGCCTGTTCTAAATACTTCATAAATTTCTTCTGGGCATTTAACAAAGTGTTCCTTTCATAGCCTGTGTAAACCATGGGTACCATGTTTAAGCAGACTTAAATGGCTTAGCAATCTTAAGTCCCATTGATTTTTATAGTCAGTGTGCTTATGTGACACTGGATAATATTCCCTCTTTTGTTAAATAAGGACGATTTGAAAACTGTCCCCATAGAAATCAACTTTTCCTATCGATTTACTAGACCCCAGATACAGTCTTGGAAGTTGTGAAGCAGTAAAACATAACAAGAAATTATGAAACGAGAAGAGAGCTGGGAAATGAGAGCGCAGCAAGTCTTGTGGCAAGCAAAGACAGGCAGTGAAAACTGTTGAAGTGGTGCTTTTCCTTCATACTCCTGCAGCAGGTCCCTCATCAGCTGGAAATAATTGACAGCAAAAGCAGGTTGGCAGGGAGATTCTCTGAGCCAGGATCCTGGAGAACTGGTGGCCTCAGACCTCTGAGCTGCATCTGTAAATGTGCCACTGCTGCTTTCCCAGCCCAGGGCAGAAAACAGCAGCCATTAGGCTGTAAAACTCATTTGTTTGGGTTTTTCACTGGGAACCAGTAAGTGCAGAGAGCAACATTTGTGAAGTCTAGGGCAGGGAGTGTTACAGCTGAACTGTAAAATTCTGGATTTTATGCTATGCAGCATCAGAAGCAGGAGACACAAAGGCTCCTCCAGCGTGGGATGAGGCTCTAATCCCACCACAGGGAAGGGTTCCCCAGTGTCAAACCACAGGACCCAAATTGTGTTGCTGTGTGCCATTAAGAAAGCAGCAAAGCTGATGAGAGGAGCTGACAGTGTCAGTGTCAACAAAAGGAAGAGCCCAGAGTGAGAGCAAACTGACAGAAAATGATGAAAAAATATGCATGATTGTCAACAGGAAAAAAATAGAGAGAAATATATGTAGTGAGACATCCTGTGAAGAGTTCAGGGAAGCAGAACCAGTCTCCTTCAGCCTTGTAATCTACCAGCTCACTCCTAATGGCCTGCCTGTGTGAGTCCTTCCTTGCAGCCACTTCTCTCCCAGGAGGAAGGAGAAAGAAGGGTTTAGGCAGGAAGAGAGAAAAATGCTATTTAGAAGGACGTTATGGTGAGTAAAAGGGTTTGGAAACAACATCTGAAGTGAGTATAAATAGGACCCGTGGGAATGGCCTGAAGCTGTGTCAGGGGAGATGTAGGTTGGATATTATGAAAGCTTCTTCACCCAGAGAGTGGTCAGGCTCCAGGACAGGGAGGTGTTATAGCACCAAGCCTGACAGAGTTCAAGGAACATTTGGATTATGTCCTCAGGCCCATGGTGTGATTTTTGGGGCTGTGCTCTGCAAAGTCAGGAGTTGGACTCAATACATGCAGGTCCCTCCCTCTCAGGACATTCTATGACTCTTAAGATAAATAAAAGGAAATTTAAAAAGGAAGTTAGCAGCAAAAGAGAAATGCAGAAGAGGCCATGAGCTGGTCTGCAAGTGCATATCATAGAGCTGAAGAAAGGCAGAGGTAGCATAAACAGAGGTGCTTGAAGCTGAGCAGCACAGATAGGAAGCAATCCATCAGTCAGGACTATCAGAAAAATTTTGGCATGAATTTCATGCTGTTACATGAAATTGAATCAAAATAAACAAGCAATGCATGGCAAGAGATCAAAGCAATGGTGAAGCCTTTCTAGGGATTTATGCAGCTTCTTTTAATCCATGATAAATGAAACTTATCCCAGTGAAATTTACCCCCACAACCAAACAGTTAAACTCTTGAAACTGGCATTTGCAGACAAGGATAAATTTTTCGCTCTTTACTTGTCTTACTTTGATATGAACAGTATATATTGTTTGATGTGATTTGTTTAAAACAGTACCAAAAATGGCTCAGCCATCAAACGTCATGCAAAATGTGCAGAAAGTTTTCTCCATATGCTCAAAACCGCAAGTGAAGCAATGTTCTTCACAAACTAACCCTTGGATGTGTGTACATCTACAGGCACGTATGGTTGAGTATATGTGTGGACTCCTAGCAGTGCCATTGGGCAAAAAACTCACGTTATTTCATTTAGTTGTCAAGCTTTGCTGTGGGAGGATGGCGTGGGTTTGTGTGGCAAGGTTTGCTTTAGCAGGGGGGCTGCAGGGATGGCTTCTGTGAGAAGCTCCCATGTCCAGTGCATCCAAGGCTGGCCAAGGCATTAGCAGCAGTGGTAACACCTCTGGAATCATGTGTCTAAGGAGAAAAAAACCTCCTCAAGAGAGAGGTGTGGAATATGTGAGAGGAACAGCTCTGCAGACACCCAGGTCAATGAGGAAGGAGGAGGAGATGCTCCAGGTGCTGGAGCAGAGATTCCTTTGCAGCCTGTGTTGCAGCCCATGGTGAGATCTCCCAGTGAAAATTCATTTAAACTAAAGCCACCTTAGTGCACTTTGTGTTTTCCAGAGCACTTGACATGAAAAAATGCATTAGAAAGCCAGACCTGGTGGGTGTTAATTTTGCACTTCTCAAACCAGAGATGGATTAAAAGATATAGCTAGAGTCTTTATGTTAACAGTTAAATGCTGAATTCCCAGAAAAGCTGACATGTTAATGCTTACATGCAAAAAGTCTCATTGCTCAAGGGTTCACTTGTTTTGTCAGTGATTTCTATTGCATATACTCAGTCTCCTGTGAACCAAACCAGAATTGTCACCTGAAAATTTCAGTCTGTGATGAATAAACAAACCCTGGCTGGTTGTTTATAATGGGATAATCAGCAATGCCATTTCTGGTCAATGCTCAAAAAAAAAAAAATAGCCCCATTGAATATAAGAAAAAAATGCTTGGAATTGGCCCAATTTTGAGTTACAAAAAATATATACATATATAGAAAAGGACTTTTTTACACAGACTTGTGAAGTACTGCTTCAAATTTAAAGGTATATTAACTGATTTAATGTTCTAACTCTAACTGAGGTTTTGTCCTGGAAGAACTTTGTAGCAAGCACGGTGGTATCAGATGAAAATCGAGGTGCTTCTCTGTAATATGTTTATTACCTTTGAATGAAGCACAACTGATGGTTTGGTCACAGAAGCTGCCAGAGGGCAGCTTGCTTCAACGAGGAGTAAACAACCAGTGACTTTTCAAGGTAACAGTGAACCTGAGGGTGCAGTTACACTTCAGCTTAAGCTGATTTAGGTGATTAGTTTTTTGCCAGCAAACTGTCCTGAACCTGCTCTCTGTAGGAAGACATGAACTGGCCTTGCTGCTGGGGACTGCACTGGGAGAAGGGATGGGGTGGGACAGCAGCAGTCCCATCTTACACCAGTTTAAGATGTCATGAAGGCTAATCCTGACAAGAACAGTGCAGATTTCTTCTAAATCTCTGAAATTCTTGTTCAGATTAGGAATGCTCAGTGATTTGTGTTATTGTGTGTTTGATTTTAATTGGGCTATTTCACCTTTTTTCCCCCTCCAATTTCACCAGCATAAGCTTGCAGTGTGCAGCAGCTGGTTTTTATGCTGCTGTCTCCAGACAGGTGTATGCTACCTTCAATATTTCAGATGAAATTTAACCATGGATACATCCATGACTGCTTTAAACTGCAGAAGGGAAGCTGTAGGAATAACCTTCAGTTAGCTTTGCAGAGCAGAGAGCTGGGCAGCAGTTCTGGTGTGGTAACAAAAATTGTTTGGATGTTTCCAACTAAAATTTTATTTATTTTTACCTCACTGCAGCTAGTTTTACAGATGTGAGCAGTATGAAAGCAAATATGCTTGCAGTTAACAGCTGTTAAGCTTCAGGCACATTGCTTCAAGTGAAATGTGCAGCTGCATTAGAGTTTCTTCTATTTCAGTAAACTAAATCCGCCTCAAATAAACCAGAGAAAAAGTTTTCTAGGGCCAAACCAGTCCCTGTTTATCTGCAGGACACCTGACATGCCTTCACAGTGGGAGGAATTCACATTATTTGCTGGGCAAAGGCAGTGTAGCTGGTCCAAAAAAGAAAACCAGCTATGAAAACATGGCAGGTGCTAGGCAAGGTCATTATGGTAAAATAGATGGTTTTGTCCCAGATTTTTAATTGTGAATAATCTAGTTGCACATAATCAAAGATTATTTTTACAGCAATGCCATCTGTGGAGGCCCTAAAGTTGAAGGTGTCTATTTGCCATTAAAACTAATCCATCTACTTTGGTAGAAAAAGAAATTATTCTGAGTTAAAAGATGCATTGCAAATACGCTTTTTTCCAAGCTTCTTGGAGAAAACCATGTAGAGATTTTTCTGTTAAGTGAAGAGTTTTATTTGGTGTCCCAGTGAGCTGAAGCAAGAGCTAGCAGTGGTGTGCAAACCAGCCTCAGAGCAGTGGGTGGAACCCAGGCAGTCACACGTGCACAGAAATTAGCACTGCTATGGGAGGAGTCTGTTTCCAACTGCTTCACCACACTTAGCATCATTTGGAAGGACTCCACCACCTGGTTCAGAAGAAATCTTGAGCCCAAGAGCATCTGAATGCCAGTTATGATGCTGCCTGGCCAAAAGGCACAAGGAGGAATGGGATTGCTCTGTGAACCTTTGTAATGGTGTGGTACCCACACAGGATGAGACACAGCAGCCACAGTGCCCTGCTCACATTATTAAAACATCACTTACCAAACCAGCAATGCACTTCTGGAAATGAGATTATTCAGGAAATACTGCTGCTTGAGGAAGGGAGAGACTTGGCCTCCAGCCTGGTGCTGAGCTGACCCCAGGCAGGCAGGTGGCTGCTGATGGCCACACACTCCAGCATATGGCATTGAGCATTGTGGGAGCATCAGCAGTCTCTGCATTCATAATGCTTTTAATTAGCACAGTGGAAAAATGAGCAAAACCAGCATCAAAGTGAGAATAAGTGAAATAGTAAAAGCTTCTGTGACATATAAAGCATGTAAAACAGTTACATTTTAGGCTGGTAATTATTGTCTTCTGATGATTGAAATATTTAGACCAGAAAAATTCCACTCAGATAAAAGCAGCCATCTCTTCATGAAGGATAAGAAGTAAAGCATCCTGAGACAGACTTAAAATGATCCCTTGCAATCTCAGGGGCTCAGTTGTTTTCTGACCTTTCCAGAGACAACCTGGAGTCCAAATCCTCCACTGGCATGAGCTGGGGACAAGGACCAGCCTGCTCTTTTTGTGTTTCCCAGTTCAGCAATCCTGCAATGCCTTTCTCAGCAGAAGGAGTTTGAAGCTCTGGCCAGCACATGCTGTAATCAGCAGCCTGTGTACTGGTTGCCTTTCAGGTTGACAGGGAGCCCCACTTTTAATTTGAAGCAGGTTTAATTCCTCCAGATCACAATGCAAAAGGTATCAGAGGGATACCTTTTGAGAGAGGTCATTCTTCAGCTATTTCCTCCAGCTTGGTTTGAAACTTCCTTTGGTCAGCACTCTCACCTGCACGGAGAAAGGCAAAAAGCTACCCTTAAGTATGACAAATTTACTTATTCCATGACTGAAATAATGAATTCACAAAGCAAAATCATTATAAATAATTAAGCTTGGCTGCGTTATCATACAAAGTAAGATATATTGGTGTATTCTTTTGCTACAAAGAACTAAGCTTGTATTTCTTGTGGCATATAAGTCTTATAAACATTTCTTGCTTAGTAAATAACAGTGGAAATATGTCCTACTCTTCTGGTCTGTCATTTTCCTTTTGTGCTAACAGGCAATTAAAGTGTTACGACATTGACAACCTCTCACTGTTCTCCACTCTGCCAGCATTGACTGCAACCTTGAAACAATAACATTCAGACCTAAAAAATTTTCTGGCTGATGTTGCATGACATGAAGTGTGTGTTTTTATTTGCATGACTGCATAGGTGTAATAAAGTTCCCGCTTTAATGGACTTGTGCAAATACCTCTCGGAGGGTGCTAAATTACTTTTCAAATCAAATTTTGTTCCACACTGGAGTGGGACCTCAGAAAAGAGTATGCTTGTTGAAATTTGTTCCGAACCTAATTAAAGGTACTAGAGAATCAGTGCTGAGAGAATCTGCCAGGCATCTTGATGATGTGATCAGAGATGGTTAAATAAAACTACTGTGTTGCCCTAATCGTTCTCCTTCCCTTTTTTTCTCCTGCTTTCTCGTTTATACTTTTTCCAGGTGCGGTTAGAGTGGCCAACAGACCTGACAGTGAACCCTCTGGACAACTCCCTGTATGTCCTGGACAACAACATAGTCCTGCAGATCTCCGAGAGCCGGCGCGTGCGGATCATCGCGGGGCGCCCCATCCACTGCCAGGTGCCGGGCATCGACCATTTCCTGGTGAGCAAGGTGGCCATCCACTCCACCCTGGAGTCCGCCCGCGCCATCGCCGTGTCCCACAGCGGCGTCCTCTACATCGCCGAGACCGACGAGAGGAAAATCAACCGCATCCAGCAGGTCACCACCAACGGGGAGATCTCTGTCATTGCTGGAGCCCCGTCGGATTGTGACTGCAAGATTGATCCTAATTGTGATTGTTTTTCAGGTAAGGAGATGCTTTTTATTTCCTGTCTGTCACCTGTTGGGATTCTCTGATAAAGCTGCATGTCAGCAAAGTAACAAGGGGAGGGAGGGACAACCAGTGATTGGGTTTCCTTGGAAAGCCCAAAACCTTATCAGCAGATCTTCAGGAATTTAATCCATTCACTTCTGAGATGTGAGTCTTCCATTCCACTGGAGGACTTCAGGATGGCGCTAGCTTTTTCTCTTTTGATGCAGTGATTACACACTGTTCAGAATTACTTCCTAGTCTGCCTTGCTGTGTCATTTGTCAAAGCTGCATTTGGCCCTGTTGAAGGTGGTACCAAATTGTACCTAAATTCTACTGGAACAGGCAGCCCTGCTCAGCAAGAGGTTTCATATCAAGTGCAAAACACCAGCTTATGCCTTCTCATCACTCATGTCACACTGCACCACCAGAAAAATGGTGCAAGCATATGCTGTGCAGAATTCCTTTTTCTTTGTGTGTTTGAAACTGGAGTTAGTTCCAGGCCTGCAGTGCACTGCTGGCCATTCTCAGCAGCACAGCCACTCTCCCCTGCATGCACCAAAACAAAGTTTGGCTCTGTTTCATAAAAGCATAATGGGACAAAGGGCAGCATTCCCATACAGAGGTGTGCAGTATGTTGCCCATCTTGTCATCTCTAAGAACCGCCATATTCAGCTCCATAATAATGTCATCATAATTCTTAAGCCTCTCATTTCAAGTAAAAGGTTAATTACTGACAAGAAAACATTAAGTATGTCAAGAAAAGAGAGGAAAAAATGCAAATGGTTTCCACAGAAGGTGGGTTACTGACCCAGCATTGTGATGATAATCAAAGGCTCCTGTGCATTGCCAAGTGCTGCCAGATTTAGTGGTGGCTGCAGGAGACCAGTGAGGAACAGAGTCCTGGACAGGATTCCTATTGAGGAAAACTAGTCTCCATGCTGAAAAATGAAAAAAACTGTGTCAAATATAATGATTGTGCCAGCCTGGATTGGTGAAAGGCAGGGTCAGCTTGGCAGAAAGATCCACTGATTTTTCCATTTCCAGGGAAGCATAGGGTGTTCCCAAACACTCCAGCAATTTCTTGACTCAGTCAGGAGAAGTAGAGAAATACACACAGTAATGTGGTTTTCCCTAAGAGTGAGGTTTAATATGCTTTCTTGCTATTTACAGGAAATCCTTCTCATGTAAACTCATTTTGATAGACACAAACAGACCATGATAATGTAAAAATCCTTTTGAAACCTTAAATGACACAAATCAAGTAAATTGTCAAGAGATGTTGAAAGGGATTGTTTCTCAAGGCACTTTTTGGCTACTGTTCTGATTTTGTTTTCCTGCAGTGTTGAGTTTTTAATAAGTATAAACTAATCTTTCTTTCAGTGTCATTTTAGCTGAATTAGTGGGTTTTATTTTCTTTTTGTTTACAACCCAATTCTACTTTAACAACATGCCAACAGACAGTAAGTAGGGAATGAAACTTCAGGAATCACAGTCTTTTCTTTCACAATTCTGCATTAAAGCTTTCCTGAACAGCAGGGTTTGGGACTCAGCAAAAATGCTCTGAATTAGATAATTTATATTCCTGTTTGTCTTCACTGAGACTAATTTAGAATTGCACCAACCTTAGATAATAGGGATTTAATTAGTTGGAAGAGGATATTGTTTTATTGACCTGTAAATGATACTGCAGAGAAGCAGCGTGTCAGGCTTAGAGGATCAGCTTAACAAGGGCATTAGAGATTGCTAAAATTACCATTTCTCCTCCAGGTGATGGTGGATATGCCAAAGATGCAAAGCTGAAAGCACCTTCCTCCCTAGCAGTGTCTCCCGATGACACGCTGTACGTGGCAGACCTGGGCAACGTGCGCATCCGCGCCGTGAGCCGCAACAGGGCTCACCTCAGCGACTCCAGCCTGTACGAGATCGCCTCGCCCGCCGACCAGGAGCTCTACCAGTTCACCATCAACGGCACCCACCTGCACACGCTCAACCTCATCACCAGGGACTACATCTACAACTTCTCCTACAGCGGCGACGGGGACGTGGCCACCATCACCAGCAGCAACGGGAACTCGGTGCACATCCGCAGGGACACCAGCGGGCTGCCCCTCTGGGTGGTGGTGCCGGGGGGCCAGGTCTACTGGCTCACCATCAGCAGCAATGGGGTTCTGAAAAGGGTCTATGCCCAAGGCTACAACCTGGCCCTGATGACATATCCTGGAAACACGGGGCTTTTAGCAACCAAGAGCGATGAGAACGGATGGACAACTGTGTATGAGTAAGTCCACGACATTAAATGCCTGGTGCAAGGAGCCCTGTTTTATGGGGACTGAAACTTATATATGAGCACTAAAACTTTCTTAGACAGTTCTAGCCATTTAAAAAGACACCCTGCTACTAACACTGTGTGAGACAGGACAAGCAGTGCTGTTGCACAAGCTTTTAAAATGAAGCACTGCTGTTTCTTAGGTGCCTAAACCTGTCATATGTAAAATCTCTGTGCACAGTGCCTGTTAAGTGCAGCAGAAATTGCCTGAAATTACACTTCATTTGCACTTTCTTGTTATGAATCTGTTTCTCAAAATGAAATATGAGATTTTTTTTTTGGTAGCTTAAGTGGTACAGGCAAGTTGTGATATGAATCAGGAATTTGCAAAATTCCTGAAGAAGGCAAAAAGGGGAAAATTAGCATACTCATCAGAGAATGGGGTGTTGCAAAGGAAATTGAGAATATCAGTGGAAGGAATATCCAAAGACAAGAGTGAGCTTGTCTCTACCAGCAGGGGAGGAAGACATTTAATAATAGCAAAAGGATATGTAATAGCAAAAGGCTGTATATAAAGGGAGTAGAAAAGGCTTCATAAACAAGACCATTGACGGAACTTCTGAAAAACAAGACAAAATAATTAAAGATGGAGTCAGGACATCCCAGTCTGGTCCCAGAGAAAGAACAATCCAAGAGAAAGTTAATTTTTTGTTTATAAAGAGATGCCTGTATCAGGATTTCTCATTATTTGTAATTAATTCTCATAATCCCTGTTTTTGAGGATGCAGAAAGTGCTGGATGGAAATCCTGTCCCCATTTCAGAGTCCTTAAGGAGGATAATGGTACCTATTTTCTGTAGAGCATAGGAGTTCATGGTCAAAAACTAAAATGAAAACTATCTAGGTGACATTGGAACAAAAACCACATTGATAAGAAGTGAGTTTACTGCCTGAGTCACCTGGAGAGGTAGTTGAGTCCCTGTCATTACAGGTTTTTAGAATTATAATTTCTTCAAATGAAAGTAGGATAAAAGCAGCGAAAATGCTGCCTAGTGTGTGAGGGTTTTTATTCAACAGGATGTTTCTTCATCCTGTTCTCTATTATTCTGCCAAAGACTAAATTAATAGGGTGGGCATAAGTATAAGCCATTAGAGAGGGCCTTTTTCACAGTTCCTGGGAAAACAAAAGCATACAGGATCTTTCTGGTTCAGTTATCATTATCAAACATCTATTGATGGAAATTTCAACTCTCTTGCAACAACACAAGCTCTCTGATAACCTGGTGCTGTTCAAACACTGATCAGAGTCACCTTTTAGAAACAGAACTGACTGTAAATGTATGTATGCTTCTTTTTAATAATTTCAGTGCTGAGAGTTGGCCATTTATATCCCCGCTTGATGATGATGTCAGTCCAGACCACGGACCAATGACACTTTCAAAGAGCCTTTACAGTAATTCCATGTCTATTAAAATGCTGAACAGCAGGCCTTGCAGCAGAGCCTGTAGCCAGGCCAGAGCATGGGAGAGACGTTATTTTTAGTCATGTGCTTTTCAGTCCTGGCATTCTTACTCTGTCCCTCTGACATTGAGCATAAACCATTTCACACTATTGCTCTTGCTATACTATTGCTTGTTCCTCTTTTCAAAGTAGGGCTCAGGTGCTGAAAGATCTTTTAAAGGACTTTACCTGCTTGCAAGTGCCTCCTGCAGTACGTAGTTTAGATTTATTCATTAAGAAGTACCTGTGCCTTGGGAGGATTTATATGATGTATATGATTAACACAAAGAAATTTTGCTAAATTAAACAATTTTACATAGTTTCCCAGCTTTAACTACAGGCTGGGTAACACTGTCCTCACCAATGCTTCAAGTTGTCCAGGCTTTGCATGGCCACACACTCCTGCCAGCCTACATCAGTCAGGGAAAATTAACAGAATTACAACTTTAGCATTACAAAAACAGCAACAAAACTAAATAATGTCAATTAAATAAATTCATGTCATTAATATTAATATTCAGTCCCAATATTTAGTCATTTTCATAATACATTACAAAATCCTCAATGACTGAAATGCAGAATGTCACTTGATCTGCTCCAGTCAGAGAGACAGTGGGCTGTAATCACCTCTGTGCTGAATAGTTGTGCTTTCAGGAGATGCTGCTCACCTGCTACCATGAATAGGTCATGGGCTGTGATGGCCTTGGTTATCTTTTACCCAGATACTGTTTCCTAGGGAGGTCACATTCTGTACTGACAGCCAATTTCAGTTTGAAAATTAGAATTTTTGAAGGGTTTATATGAATTGCTTGTGAGCACTATGAGAATGTAGCATTGGAACTAAGAGCAACTTTCAAATTGTTTGAAATCATCTTCAGTGCTTAAGCTAGATTTGCATTCCCATCCAAAAGTTCAACCCATGGCACTGTCAAGCTGAAATAGGGACGAGTTAGTTTAACAACACCTATCACACATACTTGGGAATATGAGCAAAGATAATGACCTGTTCAGAACATCTACCTTTATGTCAGATTCACTCGCAGAGGGAAATTATTAAGAGGTAGAAAACCACCTACAAAAGTACTTGTCATCCATCTACTCTAATCTGATGGAATTGAAGTGCTGAAAGAGCTCTTGCATACAATTATAGCTAATGTACAATTTTAAGTCATCTAGATTTCTTTTAATATTGTGTCATTAAAGCTGTAAAAGGGGAGGGGAAGCACTGGTCCTCTATTAAATCAAGGACAAGAAAACACCTGCAAGAAACAACTCTCTCTGAAAAAATTAATTAGACTGCTTTCCCTTTGAAATGATATAACTCTTAACTGTGCTACACATAGAAATGCAAATGGATTGTGAAGCAATATCCCCATGTGTGCATTTCAAATACTAGTGAGCACTTCCTCATGTGAGTACTGAAATCAATGCAATTATTTGCATGATTAAATGGTCACTGACATGATTAACAATGGCATAACTGAGCCCCAAATTAACATTAAGAAATATGTCATGATTCCACCCCTATTAGTATGGGTAGGACATTGCGGGAGCTGAGTCCCAGTGTGCTGCTATTCATCATGTGGAAGGGGACAGAACCTGTCCTCAGAGGGCTGAGTTTCTTGGAGCAATCTGGAAGGGAGAAAAACCCTTTAGATGATCATGGTGTGGCATCAGTGCTGAGACACTCCTCTGAGTGTCCTCCTTGAAGTCAGTGGGACCATCTACAGGAGTGAGAGGCCTCTGGCATGTGCTGGGTCTCATTACGAGTCTGGCCAGCCAGCCAGGAACAGTTTATCCCATTTTCAGCTAGACAGGGAGTTTTGTATTGCAGCAGCTGCACCATCAGCAGCCAAAGTGGATCCTTAGTGAAGATGGATCCCGTGTCTTGAACACAAGTACATTGCAATAAACCAGCTGTATTTGCACCTTAAAAATGAAGTTTTGGGGGTTTTTCTGTGGTACAGTAGCAAATCCAAATAACCTACCAAGCTGTCACACCTGTTTGATCAAGCAGTAAATGAAATAAAACTGCCTGATGTTGGTGGCGTTTTCTAATGATGAAAAGTAGTGATCGGAGTCAATTTTAGTCACTGCCTGTGGCACCCAGGCACAGAACTGGCATAAGGGGAGAATGTAAATAAGTCACACAATGTATATAAGGGCAGTGAGAGGTGAAAAGGAGAGAGATTATTTTTAATTTAACATTTGATTAATTTTAACTTATTTGTCAAAAAAACACAGGATGGTCACTAGTTCATTCTCTAGTGTTTGTTTGGAAAAGAATAGCGGCTCAATTTTTCTTTCTTTATATTGGAGGGAAGACAAAAAGATCCCGATATTTTTTCACCAATACTTCTTGTGACATATAGATTTTGTCTGACTAATTACGGGCAAATAAAGATCCTAGAGAAATTATGCCAATACCTGAAAGGGAAGAACAAAGCCAGATCATCTGCTGATGTGAATGGGAAGAGCTTCATTGGCAGCAGTGCAGTTCTGCCAGCTGATGCACTGGTTTGGTCTGTGAGAGGAGACAACTAATAAAACATGAAAACTTAATTATGCTTTCATACCTGCACAAAAAGTTTCTGTTTTATGAAGATGAGTTGGTTTTGCTCATGCAAATACTCTGCAATGTCAGTGAGTTGTCTTAGGTGAATAAAAACATGTCAGCATCAATAAGATTTTTAAGATGTGAGGCATTATTACAAAACAATATCAAGCACCAAGCAATGCTCTGTGCTGGTTTCTGTGTGAACCATCAGAAAGAAGAAATATGTTGATAGAACTGAAATGACCTGTTAAAAATGCTGCTCCAGAGCTCTGGAATTAATTATTGACTTCTTAGTAACGTGGCCTGATTCACAATCAAGTACGTTGAGCTACAAGAATTTCTTTAGCACTGATGAAGTTTAGGTGAACCGAAATGTAGTGCTCTAGATTCTAGGAGAGAAGCTCCTGCTGATTTAAGTAGACCCAAGGGAAACAAAACACAAGAGCAAAACCCATGTAGGCAACTTATTTCCTGCAGATTTCAATCTAATTTTATCACTGTTGTTACGCTTTAGGTCCCCTTTTTGCATTCACCACTCATATTATGTGCTTCACACATCTGTGACAAAAGGCTGCTTTTAAGTGTTGCAGAAGGTAAGAACTGGTTTTATTTAATTTTATGGGTAAGAAAATGCTGTTTTCGGGTGAGTTGGATGCCTGACCACCGAGTGACCTCCAGTGGCCTCGTTCCTGCATCACAGCCCACTGGGGAAGCCCCAGCCAGCTGTGAGCAGCACAGAAACCTCTGGCAGGGGCTGAGTGATGTAGGTAGCATCTCATAGTATTCACAGTTGTATCTGATCCAGCACCATCGAAAAAGACTCCAAGCAGGAATTCAGACTGGGTACTGAATGCCTTTTGAGTGACTAAATGGACCAATTCTTACCTTTTGACTTACTGCATAGTGTTGACAATGCTTCCTACTTCTTTCACTATTTTTTCTGGTTTTAGGAGTATCTACATGATAACAGGGGTGTGTTTTGATGGCTCTTTAACATCATTTTTCAGGTATGACTCTGATGGCCACCTGACCAATGCAACCTTCCCGACAGGGGAAGTCAGCAGCTTCCACAGCGATGTTGAAAAACTGACACGAGTGGAACTTGAGACTTCAAACAGGGAGAATGTGATCACAGCCACAAACTTCTCAGCTACCTCTACAATTTATACTTTAAAACAAGGTAATAAAAGCATTTCTGTTATTTCTTCCCGAATCACGAGACATTCCTGCATTCTTAACTGTCAGCCAGGAAAAAAAAAAAAAACACATTAGAATTAGTTCATTTGTTTCTTCCTTGTTTCAGCACCAACAGCTACAATTCTGCTGGGCTACCAGTTAGAAACAAGCCACAAGTGAATTCTTCTTCTCCTCAAAGAATTCCATGGATAAAACCTAATTATTAAAATCTCTGATGTCTCCAGGTTTTACATGCTACTTTCTGCTGCAGTATTTGGAGGACTTGAACTAACGTGCAATACACTGAGCTTTGTTATTCTAAGAAATACTTCCCAGAAGAATGACAGGTTCCACTGACATTTTTGCACAGAAATGCCTTCTTTGGCCAATAATGTGCATTCTTTCTGGAAGTTCTGTGACCTGGTAACAGCACTTGTAGGAAAGGGGAGAACGTGGCCCATCTCTGCTAGTGGCTACCTCAGGGATTAGATTTTGACTCTACCCCTGTAGACACTACAGTATTTCCCTGCTAATATCATATATCTCAAAAAGCCCCTGCTTTCTGCCCAATAGAAGTGTGCCAGTGTTCTCCTGCAGATTTTGCAGATTTATCACCAGAGTTCTGGGTTTACATAGTTTAGTCGATCTGGGGTCTTTTGTCCTTGTTGGGTTTTTTTGTTGTCAATGGATTACTCAGGCTTTGAAAGAGCAGGTGCTGGGAAATAGCTCTCTGATGTCTTTCCAGGTCTGCTATAAAAAAGCTTTGTAATTGAGCTCATCACAGAACTTTTCTTTCTCTCAAGTTTTGATCTATAAGAAAAAACTAGGAAGAACTCACCTCAAAAGATACCCATGCATTCCTCTTTACTATTGTGTGGTAGAGACAGCACTGCATAAATAGAAATAATTATATTGTTCTGTCACCTGCTAAGCTTTGTCCAAGTGACTCCATCTGCTCTCTGCACCGTCTGCTGCCTGATCTGTCTGTCCTTAAATCTGAAACTCTTCAAAGTTGTTAAATTATCAAAGTCTGTCTCAGGAAAGTGCTTACACACAAAAGGCAGTGCCAGAAATTAACAACTCTAGTTATTATTGTATGTGTCTCATAAATTCATATAATTTACATGTTTACATATCTCTGTAAAGCTAGCACAGAACACCCTGTGAACAGCCAGTCAGATTTGATATCCTTACATCCAATTATCTTTACTTTCTGGCATACCCTACTATTTTCCTTGTATTCACATCTCAAGAGCTGGACCAGTTACTTCCATGTGGACTGGCTTAAAAAAAAAGGATGCTTTGGATACTCCCTAGCTCCAGTGAGTTCAGTAAGGGTGAGACTTTTGTTTTGTATGTTAGCACTAAACTCAGGCTCATGTTGGTGCTCTTCCTGCACCTGAGCTGCAGGAACCTCCATATCCCAGCCTGAGCAGATGCCAGTGTGGCACAGCTCTGCCTGCAGAGGAGGAATTGCACTGCCCAGGCAAGGGAAAGGATCTCCAGTGTCTGGTCCCTTCATTTACTCTCAGTGGAGACCTGCTCTGGACCCTCCACACACTTCTGGTAGTTTTGGGGAGAAGAGGGAGGCAGTGCTGGGTCACCCCAGCTCCCTTAACAGCCCCTGGAGCTGCTCACTGTGCCACCACTGCTGATCCATTCATTTTTCTGGCCACAGTCACTTCCCAGTTGTTCTGTTGCACCAAGCTTCAGCCTTGTGGTCATCATCGCTGTGCCTCAGCCCTGGGTCCTGCTGCTATGGGGAAGAGAACGAGCTTCTTGTACAGTGACAATGGGAGACTGGCTGTCATCCTAAATATTTGGAAACCAGCTTTCTTGTTTGACCTCAGATACTCTTGCAGTTGTTCAAGCTGTACATTTTTTTCCTGTTGGGATCTGCAACATGCTAAGATCATCACAATATCTGTGGTCAGTACTCAGCTTATGGTTTACATACTTTTAAGCTGAAAGCAAAAATCCTTTATTCCTGCTGCAGGAAACCTTCACAATGGAAACCATCAGGCCAAATGTAATAAAAAGCTTTTCAGACTTGGGAAGGTCTGGAGGTTACAACTTGCAAAACTCACACTGTGGTTGGGGCTCAGCTGTCTGTAACCTCCCTGGGTTACAAACCGAGCCCTGCTGTGCCTAAAATTTGGTTTATAAATCTGGAGATGTGCACTTCTCTCTGTTCCCTGATTTTTGTTGTTTTTTGGCAGATAACACACAGAACATCTACAGGATCAGCCCAGATGGATCCCTGAGAGTCACCTTTGCCAGTGGAATGGAAATCACTCTGAACACAGAACCTCACATTCTAGCAGGGGTTGTCAGCCCCACGCTGGGGAAGTGCAATATCTCCCTTCCTGGAGAGCATAACTCAAACCTCATTGAATGGAGGCAAAGGAGGGAGCAGACCAAAGGCAATATCTCTACATTTGAGAGAAGGCTAAGGGTAAGGCTTCCTCTTGTGTAAGTGCAGTGTTCCCTTTGAAAGCCATCGAAGTAAAATCATGTTGAAATGTTACACTTCATAAGAATGAAAATTTTGTATCAGTGGTGGGCCCCAGCCATGAATTTCAAAACCAAACTCCTCCAACAGTCTCAGGGATGTTTGATCTCTGTTTGATTTTGATTGTAAGATTTGACCTCCAGACATAATTAGTTCTTTTCTTCCCATTCTTTTTTGACTAAGAACTTAATTATGGCTTTGGAAGAAGCTGTGAGCAAAGGACAGTGCATAGTGGCTCTGGCACAGCAGCAAAGTTGGAGCCACATTTTGCATCTCTCAGATCTATCAACCGTTTCTCTTCTGGGGGAGCTGAGGGGTGCCAGCTGCTGCCTAGGCCAGAGACCCTTGCAGGACACATTTTTCGTGCCTTTCCTTGGACTCAGGGTGATGTGGAGCCTCCCTGTGTATCCAGACAGGCTGTGTATTAATTCTGCCCTCTGCCACATGCTCTGAAACCCCCAACTGCCTCTGGCTACATTACACCACAGCTCCAAGAAAGACTTGCTTTAACATTGCATCGTTGGTTTATTTTTACCTGTGAGTAACAATGACAGATGGTCAACATTTAGCATTTAATTACATAACACCATGGCTCAAAGAGATTGCTACTTTGCTAAACAGGTTTTTTATTAAATCAGTTCTGCTTTTCACATGAATACCACTTAAAATGCCTGTACCAATAGTACAACTGGGAATTTTTGCCTTAAAAATATTGTGTTATTGACTGCAACCTTTCTGGATAGGAATTATGTCTGAAGGTACACCTGTTAGCTCTGAAAATATAGAGATGGTTATTAAAATCCCTGGATTGTCAAAACCACCAACATCAAAACCATCTCATTTTGATTATGAGATACTATAGATTTTTTGTAAGTGTACCATCTGTTTGCTTTTGAAGTGCTCAATCAAAAATGCAAGACTTGGAAGATCTGACCAGACTGGGCACTGTATGTAAAACACCTGTTTGAAAGGGCATTGTTCAGATTTGACAGTCACAGTTACTTTTTAGGATCTTGCAAGCAGGCAAAAGCTTCTTTTAGTTCTTCTTGCCCACCTCCTGCCTCCTTCCTCTCCAAATTAGTGTGAGGCCTCATAGCCCTGTCTGGGGAGGTAGCTGAACTTAGCACTGTGACAAACATGTTAAGATGGCAGGATCCAAACTGTGGCTTCCTTGGCTCATGCTGCCTAATTAGTTGGAGGCTTTCTGTGTGACTTTGTGCTTAAATAACACTATGGCACATTTTTCTACAAGAATCTTATGTAAAAGATGGTAAACAGAAAGGATGTAATCAGTCATCTATTCTGCTTACATTGCCAGGGACTGGTTGTTCATCTCAATTCTATTTAATACAACTACTTCATCTTGCAGAGTTTCTCCATTATGCAGTTTGTATTTTCTATTGTTGAAATTGACTGCAGTTTCTTTTGCATTTTCACTTGTTTCTATGTGATTTTTAACAATGCCTGGCAAAAAACAAAAAAAAAGGAAATTCACAAATTGGTCAGGATTAAATGCATCCTGGCTGGAGGCATAAGATGTTCATTGCAACACTGAGGGTAACCAGAGGTCAACTGATTGACCTGCCTTTGGAATAGGCTGTTGGTGAACAAAACCACTCATGTATTCCTTCTCCTTCCCCTTCATTTTCATCCAGAGAGAGGATGGAAGGTGAAAGACAAGCATAAGAATAGTTTTAGTATGCTGATGTCTTTTACTCTTTGTCCTTCTAAAGTATGCACTAACAACACAGCTCTTGAACATTGCATTCTCATTTCTGTAAGCTGTGTCTTTTTATACCTACCCAAGATCAAGAGCGCTTAGGAATTGTCCCTGCCTGCTCAGAAGGACAAGCCAGGTGCCTGTATTGCAGTCCTGGCTGTACTGAGCTCTAGGATTGTTCTTCTGAGAGCTAACAGGGAACCTGGTGGGATAGCACAGGTTCCTCTAAAAGTAGAATTTTAGAGTGGAAAGGAGGAGAAATGTCAGAATTACAGAATCATTTATATTTGAATAGACCTCTAAGATCATCAAGTCCAATTGTATTCTGCACAAAGGAGCCACCATGTAAATAGGCACAAGAGAAAGGGACAGAGGGACTGCTGAGGCTGGTAAGACCATGAAGAAGGACTTTGGAGAATAGCAGAAATATCTGGATCCTGAAGTTCATCTTTGGCACTGAGATGCCTGCATGGTATGCTGGAGGAATGGAGTCAGTGGAGATGGAAGGAGCTGGAACAGTAGAGCAAAGGAATCTACCCAGAGACAGCTCTCTTTTCTTGGTGATTATAGAAATGCAGCACAGCAGGAACAAAAGAACCATTCTGTAGTGTGTTTGAAACAGTATACCAAATAATGAAATGGATTTGGGGCTTGCTGTGGACAGATCCTTGAGTACTGCTGGGAAAAAAAAATAGTATCATTGAAAGTCATTATGCTGGATGAGATTCTGGACAGACCTTCTGAAAACTTTTAGTGAGTTATATTTTTAAAATAAAGTATTTAAACACTTAATATGCCATGCCTGGCACAATAGGAAGTGTGTTAGAAAGCTTGCAATGTAAGGCAGAAAGAACTATGCTGAACTTTGAAAATACATGTAAAGAAAAGCTCTGGGGACTGGAGCAGTTCTCAATGGAAATGAACAGACTTGCAGGAGCCCTCAGTTAAAGAAAAAAAACAGCACAATGGAAGAGTTTTCTAAGAGAGAAAAAAATAGCATAGAAATGAGGTATAAAGATGTTACTTAGAAATCAGTCCTGATACCATCAGTGAAACAAATGGCTTTGACTGCTAAAAGGTATAAATTAGAAGGCAGGTAGCTGGGGATGAGATAAAGGATGACCTACTTGAAGAGAAGAAAGAGAATAAAGCTTTTCCTTATCTGCCTGGTCCTAACTTTTTTAATTCTAATAGCAATTAGCAACCATCTTGAAAGCATGTGACTCTATTAGTGTTATTTCCAGTTTTGGAAAGAGGCCACTGTTAGCATGTTCTGAATAATGCTGGAAATATTGGGTTTTGAAAGACTGGATTTCTGTATGGTGTGAATTTCCTACTCTGGAGATAGGACAGAAGTTAACTGAAATGCTGGAACAGTGATCTAACTTTATCTCAGGGTCTAAATCAATGTGGGAAACAGAAATTAACCACAAGTTTCCTTTAAGTGAAGAACTGCTTGCCCCAGCACTTCCTGAACATATATAAAACAGTCTGTGGGCATGTATGCATTTTATATTAATAATAAATCTATGTACAATCAGGCATTTTAACATCAATCTTAATCTAGCAAGACTTCTTTTTTATCAATTGAACTGCTATTTTAATTGACTTCTAAAAATGAAGCAAAGACTGCTGTTAAATCTGATGAGCATGATGCATAGTAATACACTGATTAGAATGCAGCTCTGCTCCCTCCTGACTTTTGCATAACTTGAGGAGCATGGCATTGGATGCAGTCCAGGTTTTATAACTGAATGTCTACAAAATTGAAAATGGAATGCTTGGCCAGTCTTAATTTTTTTTTTTTTTTATTTTTTTTTAATAACAACAACAAAAGTAACTCACTGGCCTCAGTTCAAAAGTCCTGCAGACTCAGGCTTTGACAGCCATGTTCATTAATGCACTTAGCAAATGATCTCCCTTTATTTACCAGTCTTACAGCAAATTCTAAAGATGGGACCAGGTCCTCTGCCAGGGTGTATGAGTTTGCATTGGCTCAAACCAAAACACAGACAAGGAAAGAATGCAATTATCTCATCTGACTTACGTATCAGGTAGGGTGGAAATTAAAGAAAAGAAGTGCACATTTATGTGATACTTATACTGCAAAATTTCTAGGTAAAAACTAATGGAAGTAGAGTCAACAAATGTTAAAAAAATATAGAATAAATATATCTTTTTATGTACTTCTAACATTACTGAAGTCAGCTGAATTTTCTCCCTATTTTCATTAGCTGGTATTCCTCCTGACATTACTTTCAGAAACCAGTTTTCCCTGGCTTATAGCAGAACACAAGTTCCAGCCACTCTCAGGGGGCTCCTTGCTATGGTTTATGTATCTTGGAGGAGTCATCTCATGAAGCCACTGAGATTTGAAATCAGCTTGTCAATAGCAACATTGAGATGAGTCCTCCTACCCATTTATGATCCTGTCTTGTTTTGAGAAGGGTGTTAAACTTCACTTTAATAGAAGAAAGTAAACAAATGAGACATAAAATGTGCAATACAAGGAAAGTATTTTAACCTTATTTTAACTCTGTGAGTTTTCAATTACTGCTGCTTTCCACTTCACTGCTAATTCTGCCTCTCTTTGGTTTTCATTCTTATTTTTTGTATAGTCTCTGAAATTCAGATTGCAAGCAATTTGTTTTCAAGGCTCTTCTTTCTCCTAACTGCATTCTACAATGATAGTAATAGTAATAAGAACATTAAACACGTACATGGAACATAAATGAATAAGACACAGGCTATACCTCCTGCTTGCTTTTCAGTTATTTTGCCACCAAGAGGATTTTTTTCAGAAATTTTAAGAAGTTTGCTAAAAAATATTATATTAAACTTAAACCATCAGTCTGTATACAAGCAAATGTAGTTGAACTGAGCATCTGAGCATCACATTTTACTTGGGCTCCTTAACTATCATTAGAGCATAAATTGTAATAGTTACAGCAGTCTACAGGGGTATATAGGTATTTTACAGCTATTTTAAATGAACACTATTAAAGTTAGACATGTGTGTATATAAAACTCCAGAAATGGTAGTTGAAGAAAGAACACCTGCTTCTTCTAGATTCTCAGATTATTTTGTGTTGAAAAACAGAACAAAAAAGAAATGTTCATTCTAATGACATCTAGAATTATTAACCAGGGTTTATTAACTCTTTACTCCATGGCTGTGCCTCCAGATCTCAGAGAGGAGCAGGCACTGACCCCCCCACTCTGTGCTGACACCTGCACTGGCATTGCCTGTGCTGTAAGGAAGTTATTCATGGGAACAGAGTGATCAGATAAAATGTGCTAGATTAATGCAACAAGCACATTGAGCATTGATCTTGAAAAAGACATGTCAATGAACAATATTTTATGGTTCCTTAAATTATATATCAGATTTAAATGGTGTTTAATAGAGACTTCCCAGTGACTGAATGATCTAAAGATGCCATCCTGTAAAGATGATGATAGCACTGGATAAATGTGTTTTGTCTTCATGAGTCTGACTCAGTTCTGAACTTGATTTCAAATTGAGCACTGGGCTGTGTTCCACCTGTCAGACACAGCAGTTGCTGCTCCCAGATGTGGTAAGAGCAGCAACAAGGAGCATGGTCAGTACCAGGCATGGCTGCTGCTGGCTCTCAGGGTCTGGGAGGGAGGTGGCTTTGTGAGGAAGCATGAGGACACTGCTGAGCAGGGTCAGCTATGCCCTTTGCAGCACCAGGATGTGACCTGTGAGGGCTGTCCCAGATCTGCCAGTGTTAACGGAGCTCAAGAGAGGATGTGAGATACTAGATCTTTCTTAGTGTGTGGATTTAACTACACATCTTTAGCTGGAATCAAGAATTTAATCCACAGCTGAGAAGAAAGAAGAAAAATTCAGGAAAAGGTGAGAGCAGAGGTGAGGGTTTATCACATGGAAACACGTTGTAATGCCAAATATAATAACACTGAATGCAAGGGACAAATTTTTTTGATCCTTCTGTTTCTCTTCTGAATCTTTTCTCTTTTCTTGTCTTCAGTAAGGCCCAACTCACAAAGTTAAACCATTGCTCACTTTGATTAGGGCTGACACAGACATGTCTGTGTACTGAGGATGCATTGTGTTCTCACTGTACTGTACCTCTGTGTTCAGACCCACAACAGAAACCTGCTCTCCATTGACTTTGACCACGTGACCAGAACAGGGAAGATTTATGATGATCATCGGAAATTCACTCTTCGGATCATGTACGACCAGACAGGACGCCCCGTTTTATGGTCCCCCATCAGCAAGTACAATGAGGTCAATATCACTTACTCACACTCTGGATTGGTCACCTACATCCAAAGAGGAACCTGGACCGAGAAAATGGAGTATGATGCAAGTGGGAACATTGTCTCCAGAACATGGGCAGATGGTAAAATATGGAGTTACACATATCTAGAAAAGGTAAATTATTTTAAAAGTGGGGTTTGTGCCAAGGCAAAAAAAAAGGGGGAGTTGTTATATTTATTTACTATATTGTATTTATTTGTTTATTTATTATATTATATGATATTTTTAACTATGTTATAATGCTGCCTCTTGCAAGAGTATTTAAGACTTTTAAAACAGAAAATGCATAGAAATTCATAACTAGATAAAAATGTCTCTGGATATGCTCAGACCTACATGTCACCTGCTCAATCCTGACACAGTTTAGTTCTGGAGAAAGTTATCAGCACGTCAGGTTTGTTTAATTGGTAGCTCAAAACAACTTTCCAGTCTCAGTCCAAGTTCAAGTGAACAAAAGACACCCTAACTGCTGAAAATCATGTTGCTGCTCTGGATAACAGTCAGAAAGACAACAGTCCTGAAAGAGAATTTTTTTCTCCCCACAAACAGTTCTTTCAAGCCAAAATTAGGAACCCATGAGCACAAGCTTACTTATTCAATGCTGTATTTTAAACAAGGGACTGATCCTATGAGAAAGCTTACTGCAGTATTTATGGGGGCCATTCTGGGGGGAAATACTGATATGAAATGATTTATTGCTCTGCTTTTGTGGTGACTTTGCATCTAAATTCCCTGAACATTGTAGGTTCCATGTATGTCTAGAGGCAATGGTCACAAAATATGGAGATAAATATTGTACAAACCAAGGAGGACCATCTTCATCTGTTTGGTTTTGTTTGGTCTTGTCTTTCAAACCCAGAAAGCCAGTCTGTATTTTTAAAGCTTTCATAACTCAGTGCAAACTCATATTCAAAGTTTTTTTTAAATAGCCGCATCTTGGACTATCCAATACACCCAGAGTTAGCAGAACATTTTCTCTGAACCTGTAAACCACAGGAAAAGGCTATGGGGGTGTGGGGCAGAAGAGGTAACATTGATAGGAGGAAATCCACACAGGAAATCCAGTGACTTTGAAGTTACTTGTATATTAAAGAGTTCCAAATGTGTACTTCTAAGATAAACTCCGCTGTGCTTATTTTGAATGTATTTAAGATCCTCAGAAAACTTAAACCTAACCCAGTGAAAAAAAATGATCAAGACTGGAAAATGCATAGAAATGTGATTCCTCCTTGTCTGCATGCAGTGTGGTTCTTGCATGTGTTAACAAGATTGGCAAACCCCAGGAGCTTCAGAAGTTTGTTTCAGATAAATTTGTCAGGGCTTTTTTTGTCTGTATGCTCTTTAGGAAATTACAAGTAAACAGGAATTTTCTACAGCTTTCAAATATTTGGGCAATGTGCCTTTTGGAGGAATCTCTTATTTTTTTCTTTGGACCTAATGGACTGTAATTTTGGAAAAATGTATGCTTCTTATCTTTCCAAAACACTTTGTTAGTTCTTAGTTTATGATGAGCTTATAAATAAAGTCATATAACTTAACACTGTTATTCTAGAATTTAACACAAAATGCCAAATCCTGATCTTGTAGAAGCAGTGGCAAAAGCTTACTGGTTCAGGTAGCAGCTTGGGTAATGCTGTAACTTGTCAATAAAATTATGGAAAGCTGCTCACACCAAGACAATAATCTCCCAGCTATTTTATGTACTTCCATGACTGTTGTTTCTTGTGCCAAAGAAAGATTCATTCACTGTCAAAATCAGACATTGAAATATAACTTTGTGGCTCCATTAAAGTCAATAACTCATTGTGTTAATTATGTAATGATTGCAAAAGGTTTTCTGAAGCCTTGTAAGACCCAGTAATTCCTTACATTAAAAAAAAAATCAATTATATAGGTCACTTCCAATTCATAGTTATTTAATTCTTCATTTTTATCACTAGATGAGTTAATTGTACACCTTCAAAAATCTCTGCCCCTTAGAAAATTAGCTCAAATAAATAAGATTTTAAAAAGCACTATGACCATTAGCACTGTAAATAATTCTTACTGATGAGATTCAGTTCCTCTTCTTTGGTCACTGTCCTCAATTAGTTAAAACTGTTATAAAATCTCCTGAATACTCCAAACTCACTTTCAGAATGGCAGACAAAACAGATGAGTGTCTGTGTGTGTCCGTTGGACAGAAATGACATCTAGTGGTGATGCTCAGCATTTGTCTATTCCCAGCAGAGCTCCCAGTAATCGGCCACTGGCTGTTTGTCTTGATACGCCATACGGCATCAATCATTATGTGGTTGACCAGGCTCTGGTTGCTTTAATAAAATGACAGATTTTTGGATGTCTTATGAGCTACCCTCTGAAATCCTTTAAAACAATTAGAACCCAATTTGTGCAGTGTTGAAAAATCTATTGTAATGTTATTAGGATGAATTGGGAATTAATTTTTTTTTCTCTTTATGATATCCTCTAATAGGCTTGAGAGGATACTCAGCCCTTGTACTTGTCTATCTTTTTATTATCCTGGACAATAGTGAAAAAGCCAAAGCACTTTTACAAAGTGCTGTAAAAATGGTACACAGGGGCACTAAAGTTATATTGGGGATGTTTCTGATATTGTTATTCATACTCTGTCAATGGCAGACAGCTTAAAAACAGGCACGGGAGCAGTATATAGAGAGAGGCATCACAGCAGGGCTAGGAGAGAGTTCAGCCAGTGGTTTACTGCAGACTGGAGACTCTTGACTGAAGGTGGGAACAAAATAAACACGGTGCATGTTGGAAATGGTTGGAGGAGCAGCAATAAAGTGATCAGAAAAGGCTGGGTGTGAAGGTCTGCCGTCACCAGTTGGCAGAGGGGGAGCTGGAGTGCCATATGTTGGTGCTCTCTGGCTGCTGTACAGGTGACAGATGCCTTTTGCCAAGGGCAGGAAGAAACACATCTTGGGCAGGCAGGGGGCTGGGGGTGCAGAGAGGATGGCCAAGGCTGAGCCTATCTCTGGCCCTTTGAATGGGCAGTTGGTTTATTTGTCAGAGAAAAGTGGCTCAGGGCCAGTGTTACTTAACACACTGCAGGGCTGATCTTAAGGTGTTTCCTTCCCAGAGAAGATTTTTGAGCTTAGAAAGGAAAAGATCCTATTTTGCTGATTTCTTTCCCCAATACTCTATGACAAAGGAGTCATGCTGTTGCACGTAAGACTTTGTTTTGTATGATGTCTCAGTCCTGCAGAAGCCTGACAAATTTGCTTTTGTGCCTGGTGGGTTTGAGCTGTGGGTTAATAGCTTGGTGCTCCAGCACAACTCAGACAAGACAAGGAATGTGCAGTGCTCTGGTCCAGACAAGCACTTGATAGAGCTGGGGGAAGGTGACAGAACTCCCCATGCATTTTCAGTCTGTGTTTTCAATACCATTGTTTCAACAGTGGCTGTTCACAAGCCAGCTTGTGCTCTGTGACTTTCCATGGTGGGTGAGAAGGCATACAGAACCCAAACTTTTAATTATCAATAGAAAAATTGATAATTTTTCTATTAGTAAGTCTGCTGTGCTTGCACATTCATCTGCCAGATAAGCAAACCGGATTTCATTAACCAGCCACAATTAACCAACACAGGGCAAATATCAAGTACTTGTACAGAAATTACAGTCTTTGTAAACATTAAAAAAATAAGCAATAGGAATGGTCACACCAAAGAATCTGCAGAGTATTTTCATCCATCTGTAGGCATGGAGATATTATGAACTCTGGAGCCATGTGTATTTAAAAGAAGACATACAGAAAAAGGGCTAGGTCTGTGCTGGAGATAAGCAGAATGCCAGTAAAAGCTAAACACCTTGTACATGCACAAAATTTTCCCTTTCCAGCTCCTCTAGACACATCTGCCGGTGCAGATGCTCTGCCTGTGTGTGAGGAAGAGGTTCTCTCTGTTTTTGCTTCCTGAGAGGATGCCCTAAATATTTCAAAGCAACATAGCAAGTCAGCATGAGGCTGAAATGCTACTGAGAGCCACATCTGCCTTCCAGTTTGGAGGCCCTTAGCTCTAGACTTACTATGATTGTCCTCCTGTTTTGTACCACCTCGCTGGCCAGGTCTCCTGGAGCTGAAAGCTTCACTTGGAATTGTACAAACAGTAAGAGCAAACTACAGGAGTGAGTGGTTGTTTCAGCATTTCCATAGGCTCCAGGCTCTCCCTAGCTGGCCCCCCATGTGCCTGGTCCCCCCTGACCGTGCCGTTGCTGTTTGCTTGCAGTCGGTGATGCTCCTGCTGCACAGCCAGCGGCGCTACATCTTCGAGTACGACCAGTCGGAGTCGCTGCAGTCGGTGACGATGCCCAGCATGGTGCGCCACGCCCTGCAGACCATGCTGTCCGTGGGCTACTACCGCAACATCTACACCCCTCCCGACAGCGGCGCCGCCTTCGTGCAGGACCTGGCCCGGGACGGGCGGCTGCTGCAGACCTTGTACCCCGGCACGGGCCGCAGGGTCCTCTACAAGTACACCAAACAGTCCCGGCTCTCCGAGATCCTCTACGACACCACGCAGGTCACCTTCACCTACGAGGAATCTTCTGGGGTTATTAAAACAATACATTTAATGCACGATGGGTTCATCTGTACCATCAGATACAGGCAAACAGGTTTGTCTAAGTGTGACTGCTTTGCTAAAGTTTTTGTCTCCTCATTCATCATTCGCAACACCCTGATCTTGCACTTACCTGGCATGAAATTCCATTATTTTTATGTCTACAAGTTCTTATATTTTATGTTTCACTAGAAAAATATGTGTGTATATCTCTGTGTCTGTGTCCATAGGTGAATATAGCTGTCCCACTTGAAATACAGTTTTCTTTTTATTGCTTGGTATGGAATAGCTCTTAGGATGTTTTGTTGGTTTTATTCCTCTGTGTGGATATTTGCTAAATACTAAATCAAGTCGGTTTATTGTTTGTATTTTCAAGTTTCCCTGTTTACACCATAATATAATATAAATTCAAAAGGACTGCTTACATGAAGAAAGAAATCACCATGTGAAATAATTTTAGTTTAGAATTATCTTGTAAGTAAATAGATATCATAATTAGGAATAAAATAGCTTTCATTTAAACAAATATTAATAAAATATAAATAATTTGTAGAGCAAGCATTAATGAAGGTTTGTGAGAGAACAATCTAACATATTCTTAGTTAATGTTATTTGCTGAGAGCTAAGGAGTAGTAAGCCTAAAGAGCATACCTGAGGTCGTATCCTGTCTGTCCTAGATCTGTAGGGTAAGTAAACCAGGGACATAATTCATTATTTTTCTTGTTCTTCCTCTTTCCCATATTTGTTTTGGACAGGTCCACTTATTGGTCGCCAGATCTTCAGGTTTAGTGAAGAAGGGCTTGTAAATGCCAGATTTGACTACAGCTATAACAACTTCCGTGTCACCAGCATGCAGGCCATGATCAACGAGACGCCCCTTCCCATAGATCTGTACCGTTACGTCGATGTCTCTGGCAGGACTGAACAATTTGGAAAATTCAGCGTCATTAATTATGATTTAAACCAAGTGATAACCACCACTGTGATGAAGCATACCAAAATCTTCAGTGCCAATGGTCAGGTGATAGAAGTTCAGTATGAAATTCTCAAGTCTATTGCTTACTGGATGACCATCCAGTATGATAACATGGGTCGCATGGTGATCTGTGACATACGTGTGGGTGTAGATGCCAACATAACGAGGTATTTTTACGAATATGATGCTGATGGTCAGCTCCAGACTGTGTCTGTGAATGATAAAACCCAGTGGCGCTACAGCTACGACCTTAATGGCAACATCAACTTGCTGAGCCACGGGAACAGCGCACGCCTCACTCCTCTGAGATACGACCTGAGAGATCGCATTACCAGGCTTGGGGAAATTCAATATAAAATGGACGAAGATGGTTTTCTCAGGCAAAGAGGCAATGAGATCTTTGAGTACAACTCTAATGGTTTGCTGAACAAAGCATATAACAAAGTGTCTGGCTGGACTGTGCAATACTGTTATGATGGTCTTGGAAGACGAGTTGCAAGCAAATCAAGCCTAGGACAACACTTACAGTTCTTTTATGCTGATCTCTCCAACCCAATAAGAGTTACTCACTTGTACAATCACACTAGCTCAGAAATAACATCCCTGTATTATGATCTGCAAGGTCATCTCATTGCAATGGAATTAAGCAGTGGAGAAGAATATTATGTTGCTTGTGATAACACCGGGACGCCTCTAGCTGTGTTTAGCAGTCGAGGCCAAGTCATAAAAGAAATTTTGTACACTCCTTATGGAGAGATCTACCAGGACACTAATCCAGATTTCGAGGTTATCATTGGTTTTCATGGAGGACTCTATGATCCTCTTACTAAATTAGTCCATCTGGGACAGCGGGACTATGATGTCATTGCTGGTCGGTGGACAACACCAAATCACCGTATATGGAAGCACCTGAATGCTGTCCCACAGCCATTTAATCTCTACTCATTTGAAAATAATTACCCAGTTGGCAAAATCCAAGACGTTGCTAAGTATACAACAGGTAAAAGTCTCTCATGAAAATGTCTCTAACAAAAATAAAACTTCCTCTTGAATTGTGGTATGGATTCAACATTCCAGAAATATTTTGCATACAAAAAGTCTCTAATCTTAAATCTATTGTAGTAATTTATTTAATAGATTGCATCTTACTGAGCTTGATCTGTTTTCTCTAGCATTTATGGTAACCAAGAAAATAATTAATAGCTGCTTCTGTTGCTTTTCTCAGTGCTAAAATAAGGGGAAGAATGGAAGCAGCTTAATTTGAATTTTTTCTATTACAAATAGATAGAAGGAACACTATTGATTTTCGTATAGCTATGCTTTGTAACCAAATAATTTCTTTGCTACAGTAAATGCTGTAGCTAGTGCAGGAAACATAAATTGATGTGAAATCATTATTTCTGCATAGCTGGAATTTCTGAAGACAGCCCTCACTTTTTCTAGGATTTATGAGCCTTTTTGCCAGCATCCTTTTCTTGTTTTGTAGACATTGGGAGTTGGCTAGAGCTGTTTGGTTTCCAGTTGCACAACGTGCTGCCTGGATTCCCAAAACCAGAGATAGAAGCTTTGGGGACAACATACGAACTTCTACAGCTTCAAACAAAAACCCAGGAATGGGATCCTGGAAAGGTTAGCAAACATTCTCTTCAGCTGCTTTTAATACTAAATTAAGGAGTTTTAATAGAAAATATTGGATACCAAGGACAAAATGTGACTATATCTTTTAACATAATAGGCAAAGCAAATTGTTTAAGAATGCTAGAAACTTTAATGTTGTCAATTATGTACTGTCATCAGAGTGGAGGAGAGATTCAAGGAGAAGCTTTTAGCAACACAGTGAAGAAAATCTGCAGCTATTTATAGAGAAAATATCCAAATTTGAGGCACAGAATATACAAAAGGGTAAAAGTATTTGTTGTGACTATTGAAAAAAACACAGAAAATCTTGTGGAATTAAAAAACCAGAACAGCAGATTTTCATCTTTGTTAGCAAAGATGCCACAAGCCCTGGAAAATCACTGAGGGTATAAACAGCTTTACAAGTCAGTAGCTCTGCATAATTATTGCAGGAAACAGAAATGCTGCTATGGATGTGTAAGGGGTCTGTAAATCTTAGCCTTACTCCAGGGCTTGTTTTCAGTAACAAAGAGCCAGACAGCAGCTATCAGAGTCCAGCAATCAATGTGACTGCAACAGGACCCACTGCCGATATTCTGAGCAGGCATTCACATTCTGCATATGAGCATCTGTTAACAAAGAAACATGATTTTGTAAAGATGCCTTTCCTCTATTGTAGTCAGGGAAGAGATGCATAGAGCATTTGAGAGCTCACATTCATGTTCCCATCCTTTGCCATTCACCAAGTGCAGAAGGCCGGAGGGTCAGAGCTCATGCCAGATGTGGAGCATGTCCATGGAAAATTATCACTGAGATGTTAAGCTTTTCCAAGGCACAGAAAAGATGTGGTGATAGGTATAGTGTTCAAAGACAAAGAGAGGTGTGGAGTGAGGTTTCTTCTAGCCTCTATGGGGAGCAAGATCGACAGATGTGATGTACTCGCCTATTTTTCCAGTGTCTCAAGACCTTCACAACCTGCTTTCCTTAAAGAGTGGGCTATAAAAGTCATTACCACAGTTCTACAGAAGATGTAATTAAACACAAAGAGACTAAGTAGAGCCACATGAAAGGGCATAGCTTTGAATTCAGGTTTCCCTGAACTGCTAAGGGCTGAAAAAACAGCCATTAGAGCAACAGTTCAAGGGGGAGGAAAAATAAAAAGAACAAATACAAAAAGAGCATTTGAGATAAATATGTTTGCATTTGTTTCCTAGAAATGAAGGGATCCAAGAGACAGAAAGCACTACCATAAGCGATTAAAAAGCCTATCCAGGTTCTGTAGGTGTGCACAATACTTTCCAAACAAATTGAAGAGCCATTCTAAGCAATTAAGAGATGAGTAGGGTGAGATACTATAATGAACTTCAAGGTACCTTGCCTGCAAACTTGACTGATGTTTTCTTTTCCAGACTATCCTTGGTATTCAATGTGAGCTACAAAAGCAACTCCGAAACTTTATATCCTTGGACCAACTTCCTATGACACCCAGGTATAGTGATGGCAAGTGTTCTGAAGGAGTGAAGCAACTGAGATTTGCAGCTGTTCCTTCAGTATTTGGAAAAGGCATCAAATTTGCTATAAAGGACGGTATAGTGACAGCTGACGTTATCGGGGTGGCTAACGAGGACAGCCGGCGCATTGCTGCCATCCTCAACAACGCTCATTATCTGGAGAATCTGCATTTCACCATTGAGGGCCGGGACACCCATTACTTCATCAAGCTGGGCTCTTTGGAAGAAGATTTGGCCCTGATTGGCAGCACCGGCGGGCGCCGCATCCTGGAGAACGGCGTCAACGTGACAGTGTCGCAGATGACGTCGGTGATCAACGGCAGGACTAGACGCTTTGCCGACATCCAGCTGCAGCACGGCGCGCTCTGCTTCAACGTGCGCTACGGAACCACGGTGGAGGAGGAGAAGAACCATGTCCTGGAGATAGCCAGGCAGCGAGCCGTGGCTCAGGCCTGGACTAAGGAGCAGAGGCGGCTGCAGGAGGGGGAAGAAGGAATTCGGGCATGGACAGATGGAGAGAAACAGCAGCTTTTAAGCACTGGGCGGGTACAAGGCTACGATGGATATTTTGTTTTATCTGTGGAGCAGTATCTCGAACTTTCTGACAGTGCCAATAATATTCACTTCATGAGACAGAGTGAAATAGGCAGAAGGTAACAAAGAAAATCTCTGCCTTTGCGTCACCAAAGACTGCCTGTTTTTAAACGTAAAATGGTTTATTGTATTGGTTTTTCTAGATCAGAACTCTGTATATATAAATATAGAGGAAAAAACATATCCAACTGCCTTTAAATGTGACAGAAGATGGTATTTTAATATCGTTTGTTTAACTCTTTGAGAGATGACAGTGACAATTTTTAGTTCTTGTGTGGCAGTATTCAAAAATTTCAGAAGCAGAGTCCTGCGAGCCGAGCGGCGCGACCTGCGCGCGAGGTGCCCAGGGTGACACCGCACAGCCCTGCGGGGTAGGGGCGAGCGCCACGTGCTCTGCCTTCTCCGAAAGAAACACAAGGTTTTTGTTGTTGTTGATTTAATAATTCACCAGTTATTTAAATGGTTACAGAGCCTGATTCTGCAACCCTTATTTACTGGGTGTCTTTTATCCCAGTGAGATCTCCCCTGAGTTCAAGGGATTGCATACAGAAACCAGACTGTGTATGGAAACTTCACAGCTGCTCACCAACCCCATACGTGTTCCTCACAGTTAAAAGCAAAGGGATTTTCTAACCTGGGAAATCTGACTTGGGTTGGATTCAGTACGTACAAGGATGTTCCTATGGCCTTTGCTCAGCCATGGCCACCTGCCAGCTGCTCCATGCTGAACATCACATTGTGTCCACCTGTGCATGTCAGGCCTCTCTCCCAGGGTTTTCCTCAGCACTGGGATATACTGGGGTCTGGCAGCACACACATAGCAGCCAGTCTGCTTGGTGGCACCGAGCTGGCCAGAGATGGGGTGGCTAAAGCAGGCTTGGTGGACACTGTAGTCTTCAGGAGGCCCTCCACTGGCATGTGTGCTCCAGGCTGGACTTGAACCCAGTGCTTTGAGGACACCCCAGCTGGGAGCCCTCACAGAGCAGTGTCAGGCTGTGCATCATCAGTCCTGTCTGTAGTCACTGGGCCAGGACCTGTCTTCACACAGATGATTTGGAAGGTGCAGTGTTGTTGGGTTTAGACATCACATTCTTTTCATCTTAGATCAATAATCCTGTTGTAGTACTCATTTTTTCGAGTCTGAAGAAGATTGGTGGGTTGGGAGTTGATGAACCTAAGTGTGGATAGTAAATACGTTGATAAACATAGAACATTTCGGGGATGACTCTTCACTTTTCAGCTCAATATCTAGAGCACATAGAAAAGCATTATATTGCATGGACAGAAATTTTTATTTCCCAAGGTAACATGCACTACTGGCACAGTTACTTCATAGCAGAGTAGGTGATCCTTCCTTCAGCTTGTCATTTTTAAAAGACCTGATTTTCAGGAGGTGGGCCACACACACAGGGAGGGGGGGGACGGGCAAGCAGCTTTCCAGAGGGATCTAGAAGTCTTGTTATAGAGCCTGTGTATCCGTAACAGTGAATTTATTGCACATTTCTTTCAGAACAAACATAGTAAATATATTGAAACAATTTCTGCTCATATTTACAGAAGCCAACAAAGAGCATTCTTTATCTTTCTGTCTTTCCCCCCCTCACAGTTTTATTTTTCCCTTTGTTTTTGGGCAAGTGGAGCAGACTGTACCCAAGTTAGAGATGAGCCTGAATTGGCACCTGAGATCTGAGCCCCTCTCTGGGGTTTGAGCTCAGGTCTCAGCCTCAGCCCATTACAGTCTCTTCCCAGATTCCTTTTGCTCCCCTGGGAGCCAGCGCAGCTTTGGGGGTGCAGGATCAGGCTGAGTGGGAGCCTGGCCCTTGAAATCCTCCTCTGTCCCCAGCCAGGGGGACCTGTGGACCAAAATCTGCACATACACATTGTGATCAGGCTCATCATTAACTAACGTACAGAACAGGGAGCTGGCAACATCCAGGTTTGACAGCTCAGATTTCTGTAATTTTCCATCAAATCACAGAAAATTTGAATACCTCCACACCAGCCTAAAAATGGACCTTCAAATCCTTGAGCCTCTAATACACTTTTAATCAATGGAAGAATAATTTATGAATTGTATATAGAGAGTGCATTCATAAATGTGATGATGTATTTTATCACTGATCCAAGATGTCAATATTAGAGTCTATTTTACTTATATTTTAAGCAATTATACTTTTTTGCAATTCACTAATGAGGATCATTTTCAAACTGCTTTAAATATCCATTATAAACAAATATTTGGAGCTATTAGAGTTACCTTGAACAGTGCATTTCTAGTATGTAATACATATTTAGTTAGCTTGTGCCTTTAGTTTCTTAAAGTTATATTTGTATTATATGCAGGAAATGCACTTTGTATTACCTACAGCTGTGGTTTTTAATACTGCCTTGATTACTGTTGTTCTCATGTTATGCCAAAAGGTCAAAGAGTTAAATGTGTTAAAAGTTTGTCTTTGAAAGTAGATTTGGCATTTTCCCATTTCCTGGGTGCAGTCTATGGTTTCATTAAGACTCACATGACATTACATGGCCCAGTTACAAAAGCAAAAAAATGCCTTCGTCATAACAGTTTCTTAAATTTAGGAAACTAAATATAAATGTTGTGTTGAGATGACAGTGCTCAAGAAACAAGTTATTGCTGAAAGAGCAAGCATGGGAGATTGAAGTCATATCACAGCTCCACATGGGCCAGCCAGCAGTGATTTGAGAGAACTACATGAGCAAATAGCTTTGGACCATCTTGTTCATCAACAACCTCAGATGGAGGCAGGGAATATTTCAGTCTCCATTTTTTTTTCTGAGTAGTTAGAGCAATTTCTCAGTGGGTTTGGGGTTTTTTTATATCGTTCTCCTTTTTTTTTTTTTTTTAATTTTGTCTTTTGCACTATAACCTAGAGACCCAATTGAGAAAAAAGAAAAACAATAGCATGGAAATTTTTACTGTTATTTAGATCAGATAATTTGATGCTAGCATTCTGCACTGCAAACAAGGCTCTGAAAGAGGGAAAAATAAAATAAAATAATTAAAATAAAGTATAAAATAAAAATAAATAAAAATAAATAAAATCCACTATCGCACACTATCCTGTAGCAAAGTACCTACCATGAGAAATACATGCTATATTTTTTATGACCGCCAAACAAATAGTGTGTACGAGTAACATTTCCTTTGCTTTCATATTTATTTAGTAAATCTAGAACATTTCAAAGTTATAAATATATATATATAGATATCTATGTAGAACATAGCCAAATAAATATATATGAACTGGTCAATGTGCAAGTGGGTATACACACCTTGGCTCTTTGGTTTGAGCTCTCTGGTTTGATCCCTCAGCTGGCACTGGGCAGAGGTGGCCTCGTGCCCTGGCCGTGCTCTGGGGTCCCATCCTGCACCCCCTGCCCATGGAGCCCCCGGGCTGGGCAGGGGCAGCAGCTGCTCCAAGGTGAGCCATGGGCACTGTTAGAAGCCGAGGTGCTGTTCCAGAAGGGAAAGTGGTTTAGGCAGAGGAGCTCGTGGTTCAGCCGAGCCAGAGGAGACCGGCAGTGCCTGGGGGTGTCCGTCCGTGTGTCCGGGCGTTCGCCGGGTGCGGCTGATCCGGCGCGGTGACACCCGGTGACACCCGGCTCAGGCTGCACCAACAGCCCCAGGGGTTTGCCCATCAAACGCTGGCTGCTATTTAAACCTCTCCTTGATACAAAACATTACCAGGTTGAAAGCACCCTGACTGCCAGAGGAATCACTTCCAGGCAGAAGCTGGGAATGGTGGAGTTGGACTTGCTGTGGATTTGTCTGGGCATTTGTCACCTGCCATTATTTGTCTAAGGAAACGTGTTTGACAATTTCCAGTTTTTCCTTAGATCTCGTGGTGGACTTTAGCCTTTTAATAAATGTTAGTATATCAGATTGTGTCCTTGACAGTATTTTACTTGTATGAACCATGATAAAACATTAAAATCTTCATACTCTTCTGGCAGAAGTGTCAATAAACAAGAACGAGAAGCATAGCATACAATATATGTCAAAGTAATGTTCCTTTTTAGCTTTCTCATCAACAGTAAAAAATGTTTACAATGTATGCCAAGATCTTCACTTTCTGTCTAACACCAGTTAGAGGTTCTGATCTTACAGAAATTGTGTTATAATGGCCTCAGCCTCGTTGCTAGGAAACAATAGATCCCAATTTTTTTATTCCTGCTCTAACTCCTGTGCTGAATAGTGACTGGATACTGTACAGGTTTATGTTATATGGCTGCAGTTAAATGGTCTGATGCATTTTGCTCTGGGTTTCAGACCAGAAGCATGCATTTTCTACAAGAACATCCCAGCAACACACTGTAAATATTGAAAGTTAATATATTATGTGTCGATATTTGAAAAAGAAAGTACTTTGACTATTTCATTTTTAAAAAATAAAGGTGCAAACTTATGGCATGTGATGCTGTCTTTGTTTACATCGGTTACATCAGTATTTGAGATATTCTGGTCATGTCAGTAAAAGGTACTTCCATAGAGCTAAATGAGGACTTCAGCCAATATTGATTGACTCAAAAGTTGGGGGCAGGATGTTGCTTAGCAAGATTTAATTTTAATTCTGATTCACCAAAGTTCATGCTTATAACTCTGCAGGTTTCACTGCAGGTGAAATCCCAGCCAGTTTCTGTGTAAAGGTTATTATATTTCATCAAAGCAAATGTGAGAAAAAATATTCTGTTAAATGCCTTTGCACTCCTGATAACAGTGTGAGTGAAGTCAATGTTGCTGGCAGTGTGAGTAGCAAAGTTTAAGTATCTGCGTGTTCTTTAGAGCTGCCTCAAATAGATGATGATGAATGATTCTGTGTTATCAAAAGTATGTGCCCAGGAAAATAAAACATTAAAAGGAACACATGAATGGAGGGGCACAAGAAATGCATAATGCTAAAGGAAAGGTTACATGGTGAAAAACCATGGAACATCTGGGCTGGGTAAGACCCAAGCAGGAGGGCTGAGGCTGTGCTGGGTGGATGAGAAGGAAGTGATTCCCAAGGGGAGGGTGCTCCAGTTAAAAAAGGGAAGGAAGCCAGCCTGGGATATTGTATTGATTGAGTGCTGCAGGAGGGCTGTCACAGCCATAGGCCGGGACAGGGGAGGGCTTAGTGGAGGCACAGCCAGAGCTGAGGGAGCCTCAGCAGCTGCAGAGGAGCAGCATTGTCTCTGCTGGGGAGGGGGCCAGAACAGGGGCAGAACAGTCAGCTACAAAGCCACTTGCAGAGCTGGGGCTGTGGCAGCGAGGGGACGGGTGGGAGGGCTGGCAGGGGAACAGGGCACAGCCCCTTGCTGTGCCCAGTGGGGCTGCAGCCTGAAGGAGATGGTGGGAGGGAGGCCGCAGGCAATACTGACATCATGTGGGAAGTCATACCAGCAAAATGCAGCTGCTGCTCTCTAAAATGATCTGTAGCTCTTGACACCTAAGTCATTGTAGGAAATCAATATAATTTCCAAATTACTGTTCCCATAACCAAGCATCTACTTCTTGTCTCACAGGCACCACCAGCTTCTCTCTGTTTCCACCTTGTTTAAGCCTACAGCAATTCCAGACCCTTGGGTACCCAAAAGAAACAATACAAGCCTCTGTCTTAATAATTTACACCAGAAACTGAAACGACATTCTCAGCTTAAACAGAAATGGCATCTTCTGGCCTATTTTATGTATTTTTCAGAAGAACAATGCACTTCTGGAGTCAACCACAGCCAAACCAGTTATCCTCAGCTCACTGCACCGCAAAGCGGGTGAGCAGCTGCTGCCTGTGTGCTGCAGGTTTTCCACACACAGCCTCAGCCTTGAGTCAACAGAGGACAGTTCAATAGGAAACAGCCCCTGGGCAGAGTTCTGCTGCATGCATCCCTAGCACTGTGCAATCATCTGCCAGGGATGATTTCCAGGCACACCTGTTCCTGCTCCCAGGAGAGGCCAGGTGAACGAGGGGGTTCCATCAGCACTTGGAAAGCAGAAGAACTCCCTGGGAAGGCTGGGGCTGCACACACACACTGGCAGCACCCAGCAGCTCAGCAGGCTTTGGGGAAGGGTGGTTTGCAAAGCTGGAGAGGAACTGCCAGGGACCAGATGCCACAGGCTCACAGCAGGCTGGGAAACCTTTAAGGCAGGGAGGAGAAGGGAAAGCTTCAATGGGCACAAGTGACAGAAAACCAGACAGTGCATTTGCTGAGTTATGTAATGATAAAAAAAACAGCCTTTAAATATTTTACTAAAGAGAAAATCATGCTGGATCTGCCACTGTATGGCACTGTATTAAGGTAAGACTAATTTCAACCAACAAGCACACATACAAAAAAGACACAGAGCAACACATGTACATGCAGTGTAAAATATGATGGGACAGTTCACCGTAGTTGAAATTTGGTCTTCAATTAGACAGAAACTGAGTAATGAACTGAAAACACCTTAACCACAACTTTGCAACATTTTTGCCCAGTAGTCCCTGTTAAGACCGGGCTGTTCATTTATTGCACTTATTCCGATTGCTGGTTTACAAGAAACTTGAGCTTCATAGGAAATCTTTTATTGCTTGCACTGTCTCACTCACACACTCAGAGGGGGTAAAAAGGTATAAACCTTTCAGCCTTATCAAATGTTACTTGGAGCATCCACCTTGCTGAATCATGGACTTGCAACCCACTTAGTTCTGTCATTGTTCACATCCAACTTGCCTTTAGTGAGGTGAAAACAAGGCAGGTATGGGGCCTCTTGCTGTGCCACCAAGCTGCAGGTGACAGTGTCTGATGAATTCAGTCAGTTATGTTCTCCCTGTGTCTGTAGCCTGGCATTTCTGGAAAAAGCCTCTTTCTCTCTTAGGAAATATTTTTGGCCTTCCAAGATCTGTGGAAGAGACAAGTACAGGCAAAAAACATAACCAGAGCAACCCAAAGGTGCCTATACAATATGTTTAAAGGTTGTTTTTCTGTAATTTCATACATTTTTGTAGACCATCTGTAATTGCTGTTAGTCTTCTGCTTTGGAAGGGAGCATGTGAGACTCACATTCTTTTGGTAGTCAGGACCATTTCTGTTTGTTGAAGCATGGCCATTGGTGGCACAAACCAGCCATCTGGACCAGATGCATCCTCCTTGCACACCAACAAGGCTGGGCCCTACCTAGCTGGGGTCCCTCCCAAAGCCCACAGGAACTCACACAAACCCACCTAGAGGTAGTCTGGACTGTGGAGAGCAGTGCAACACAGCCCTATCTCCTCAAACAAGAGGGCCATCGGACACCCAGAAAAAAAGTGTTCAAAAGTGTTTCCTACTGTCTGCCAGTCCATTAGCCCAGCGCCATCACACTTGTTCCACCCCAAATGCAAAAGGCACATCCTCTGAGTTCTCCAGTAGCCTCACCTAACCCCACACAGCTGACAAGTCCTCTAGATTCAAAACTCCCCTCCAGGAGCCCAGCAGCAGCATGGAAACACACAGAGAGGAAAAGAAAAGTTGTCATGCAAAAATAATTTATTTTTTTAACTTGTATGCAAGGATGGCTTGTTTCAAGTACAGGAAAAGCAAAGAACAAGGCTTTCCACTTCATTGGGTGTTCTTGGTTACTCTGTGCATTACTTATGTTCTTGGTCATTGGTGATAACTATGGATTTTGTTAGAGGGCAGAGCAACTGCTTTGATGGGAAATCAGTTATTGGGGATCTTCATGGTATCACATCTGGAATATCTTTAGGAACTGTATGAATGACAAACACACAGCCCATCCAAGGCAAGGACACTTTAATGTAAACAATTCTCCTAAGGTTATAAAAGGAGACTTGCCCAATTCTGCAAAAATGCCAACCAGAACAAAGCAAAGCAGGATTCAAAGTTAAGCAATGTAAAATTAATAACTAATTATTAATTAAGAACTGATCTTGAAGGGAGAAATGTTTTTACTTGACAGTACAAAGAGGAAAAAAAGACATAAAGGATTTAGCAGTTCATGCTTTTTTATCCTCTCTTGGGAAAAACAAAAACAAAAACAAAAAATATCCCACCCTGAGTTCAAAGTACTCTGAAATCTAAGCTTCTACATCTTAAGCAATAAATTCTATGAAATACACATTTCTGCAAATGTTACAAGAAAACTCACAGAGTTGTATTTACTATCATATAAACCATTCTGTTTTAAAGCATAGATTAGAGGAGATGCTGGAAGATGTGGTTACGTCACACTTGGGGAGACATCCTCATGATGGCTGCAGGTGGAAGTCATAGCCTTCACTCCTCCCTAAGAGAAATAATCACAAATATTTGAACAGATGAACACTGTAAGAAAATGGACAGTCCAGAAGGGTCATACTTCCATGGGCGAGTGTGGTGGTGAGGGAAGGCAGCCATTGCTGCCCTAGCACTCAGGAATACATATTCAAAATCCATTTTCTTATCACATTGACAGGCCCTGTCTGTAATGAGCACCTGAGTGACAACATTTCAAATCACACTATAGCAAAGTTAGGGCACATTTTTGGCAACGTCACTCTGCTGGCTAGTTCAGGTCAAATATACAAGTAAGTCCAAGACCTCTATCCCTGCCACCATGGAGGGTTCTGCTCAGCTGCAGCCAAGGTTTCCTCCCCCCACCAGTACCTGGGGAGTAGCTGGCTTTCACGTGGTTGACAACTGGGTTCTGCAGGGGTGTTACAATGCCTTGGTTGGGTTTCTGGAAGGCTGAAATGAGGTTGTGCACTTTCCGAAAGAGCCTCCGGGGGACCCCAGGTGCTGTCTGCAAAGCCAGAGGGGGAGAGGTGAGGAGGGGTGCTGGGTTCCCTGTGCTGGCACATAGGCCTTTCCTCAGAAATGCACACAGCTCCCAGGGAAGGAGCCAGCCATGGATGTGAACCCCCTGATGTGCCAGTTCTAGGGGAGTCAATGGGCCACACTGCTCTCTGCTTTCCCCAGGGCATCCTCTTCCTTACATTGAGCAGTTCCCAGCAGCACGGTGATAGAAAGGTGGAAGAGGAACAATTTCTTAATCACTACAAGAGAATCCCACACTAATTACCCACAGTCACCTGCCACACTAATTAGACAGATTTACAAGTGACCCTTTGCTATTTCTGACCCTGACTTAATGTAGCCAGTGATTCAACCTCCTTACCAATAACTTTTTAGCCTGTATAAGTAAAATAGTTCCATCCTAGAAACACCAGTGCGAAAACCTAGAGACCACCCTGGGCTTACTACAGAGAGGGAGTCCTCACACCACTAAATTCCAGCAAGGACACAGCCTCTTTGCAAACCCTTCTTGGAGCATTCAGTGTTGGCTGATGTGTTCATTGAGTATTCCAGTCTACTTCTTGTACAAAGACAGCAGCCAAATGTTACCTATTTATTAAAAGTGAGACTCTTTCTATCTCTCTACATTAGCAATTTTTCAAACAGTATTAAATGAAACTATGTGTGCTTTTAATCAAAAATCCAATGTTTATGTTAAATCCTTCAGGGCATTCTCATAATAAGTCCTCTTCACCAAAGTCAAGGGAGGACAAACATGGGTCCTGCCAGCACAGTCCCACTCAAGGGACACTGCTCTCACCCAGCAGCTGTGAGCTAAATCCAGCCTCCCTGGCACCATCTGGAATCTTCACTCTAGCTGAGATTTCACAGCACTGTTTTAAATTCCCTACCTAATCCTTGAAAGATGGGTGTGACCAGAGCCTGCTCAGACTAACCAGCCACAGGGAAGGAAGCAGAAACAGGAAAGGACCAGCTGCCTCTGGAGTCTGTTTTGGCCTTGCAGGCACACTCTATGGGGATCAGTTGGACCTAGGCTGCTGCCAGCATGGTCTTAGCAACATTTACTTAAAGGTTTCTGTTCCTCAAGGGAAGGGTTGGCATCATGGATCTGTAGCTGGAATCTTCTCCTGCAGAGGATGTATAGCAAAGCCTGGGCCTTCAGCACACATAGGATGTGAAATTCAGGTAAGGTTTGCCTAAAATACAGCCAGGGAAAGCCCAAAAACCACACATAGAGTGCCAGTGGAGGTCACAGGCCAGACATTGTAGCAGATCTATATAGCACCAGAAAAACTTCACTGCAGATGCTGATGTCAGCTGGGGCTAAAGGCAGCTGCAGCCTCAGTCAGGGAATTACCCTCCACAGGTGGAGGTCCCTGGAGTCCTGGAATCCTTCCACAGGTAACAGTGCTTACCCTGGCTCGATGGGTGCACTGTCACCCTCAGCCTGTTCTGAAAAACTGTCTTGTCTACAAATCCTAACCCTTACATCAACCTCCTGATGTCTTATAGAAAGAATTACTGGGCACTATTCCCAAGGGTCACATGGATAATTATCTACTCCACAGTAATGTCAATCATTTCCATCCCCTGATCGGTTCAGAGTAACCCCAAGAATCAGTTTTGTGTTCCAGAATCACTTCTAATACAGTAATGGCCAAGGAATTATGCCTGTCTAGAAATTATATAATATTTGAAATAAATGTTCATTAACATACAAACAGAAAGCTAATTATGAATTAATACACAGAGTACATCCAAAGGGAAAAAATCATAAAATAAATTGAGATTAACATCCCAATTTCATCAACCTAAATGTTGTCTGTATTACAAACAATGTTTTTCTGCACCCAAATTACCAGTTTCCTGTCAGATGGGCGAAAATATATTTTGTATCAAGATTTGGCTATATTGTGCACTAATGATGAATTGATCTGGATTAATAAATTAAAACTCTGTACATTGAAAATTATTTCTTTAGTATTCTGACATTGATGGTGCATAGGATAGACGGAAACAGATTGTACTTGTCAAATTATAAAACCACAATATTTTTGCCATTTAAAATGATGCAAAATGATGCACTGTTGCATTATGCAACAGCTGAAATTAAACAGGGAATTAATTTATGAGTTCTAGACTGTCAGAAGTGGCACCAAGACATCTTACTGATGGATGCACTCTAGATCGATTACCATCAATGAAAATCAGACTAGGCAGAAACATGAATAATTTGAATATATTTCATTAAATCTATAATCTATATCAAACAGGATGCAGAAATTTTCAGAAGGGAAAGGAGAAGTACACACCTCAGCACTCCAGGATCCAGCTTCTGTCTGGGACACTCTGTAGGTATAAACATAACCCTGATGCCTGTGGGAAAAAAAAAAAAACCAAACAAACAGCTATTTATTATTCATTTCTCCTGACATTTTTCATAAGAACTACACTGTTATGTGAGAGTTAGCTCATTTGCTAACTTTTCCTTAAAAATAAATTCACCTCTAAAGGCTCTAGATAGCTAAAAATCCCACTGGCTAGATGCAGTGTTAAACCTACTGGGGTTTTTTGGGATGAGGGGGATTGGTCTGACCCGGATCTAGTTTATCAGTATTCAGTTATTTTAGGTTAAATGGTGTTGCTTTTATTCCTTCCTCAGTATTTTTGTTAATTTTTTTCAGTGATGTCCTTTCACTGACACGCACCAGAAACACTTTGCCTGCAAAAAGAAAAGGTGTATTATTGACAGGTAGCATTACTGTTTTGTGTCTCATTTAAATGCAGATGTTAACAGCAGCAATGTCATTACTGTAATTTATTTGGAAAGCTATACCCACAAAAAGGAGTTAAATCAATTACTCTGCTTTGCCCATACATTCCCAACTTTCAAATACTGATAAAAGAGACACACAAGAGTATGGAATCTTCCTTCCTATAAAATCTGAGTCGTTGGGGAATAAGGAGCCATAGACTAATAACACAAGGCACAACTCATGCCAAGTCACTCTTGCTTCTCTCACAAACCCAACTCAGTGAATGATTTACATGGTAGATTACTACACTAATATCCAAAAAATTTAACTCAGAATCAATTAATAGGAGCTACATGGTACAACATTAGTTTAGATGGTATCAGATAAGACAGACTGTATTGAGTTCAAGCAGCATTTGGACTGTGCTCTCAGGCACATGGTGTGATTCTTGGGATGTCCTCTGCTGTGCCAGGAATTGGACTCAATGATCCCGCTGGGTCCCTTCTAACTCAGCATAATCTATTATTCTGTGCTTCTATTTCACACTACAGAGATTTACATAAATACACAGCAGGATTTTAAGGACCATTCCCTATTTGACCATCAATTCTTATTCTTAAGAAAGCAGAAATATACTGTATTTCTTTCCAGTTATGCATGGCATTATAGCAGTTACTACAAAATATGAGAAACCATCAGTGACACAGACATCATATGATTGCAATTATTCATGATCTGTGTCAAATTCCTGTTTAAAAGTCATCACAGCAACCTTTGCAAAGTGGTGGCTGGTATAATAGAAGGAAGTTGTTAAGAGCTGGCACTCTGCTACAACCCAGCAAAGTGGGAGCAAAATGCCTGTGGTGATTTGTGAGCTCTGCCCCCAGCACTTCACTGCCGCTGTGATTAGACACAGAGGTGAAGGACACAAAGCCATTCCCTCCCATCCGGGCTCCTGCAGGGACAAGCTCCCCGTGCACAGCTGAGACACTGCCCTCCTCTCCTCAAATATGGGAATGTGCCTGATACTGCCCCACAATCCCACCACAGCTTCATCCACCTCTTCATGTCTACCAAGAGAGCCTTTTCCCTGACTTTCTGTATGCCACCAGACAGACACTAAAAAGCAGCTGGCCACATTCACTTCACAGAAACCCAAGGAGGAAAACAGCCATCACTGGTTTTCCCCTCTTTTTTCCCCAGAAAACTGCAGTCCATCAGGGATTTGGACCTTGGGAAGAGACATGAACAGCCTGCTGTGGCTACAGGAGGAGGGAAGAATGTGGAGCTGCTTTCCAGTCCATGCCATAGCACCACGGTCAGTGGTGTTTGAAGCCACAACTCAAGCCCAGTTGGCTAAAAGCACATTCCTCTAAGTCACTAGATTATGTATGCTCTTGTTCAGGGAATCCAGTGCCTCTCTTTAGGGCCCTCAGACAGTCCTGTACCATCTGTTCTTAAAGACTGAGAGCTGTGCCTGTGTCACCAGCTTTCTATAACATTATGTTCACATGAATCTTTTTTTTTAATCACAAGGAGCTTTGCTGTACCTAAACATGTAGAACACCAGCCAACACATGATTACTGAAATGAAGATTTTACAGGCCATAATGTACTGGAAAATACCAGAGAGGTCCTGGCATTTTGTTCCATCTCTTTGAAGTGGGTATTTAACCTTTTACACAGTGATTTTTTTCAAGTCTCAAATCTGCCAGTATGATTCTACACGTCTAAAACTCATTGTCTTGACTTCTATTTTCAGTACTACACTGTGCACAAGGATATGAGCAACCTGGTCTAGTGGGTGGCATCCTTGCCCACATCAGGGCAAGTTGGAACGAGATGATTAGATGAACTAGGGGATGTTTAAAGTCCCTTCCAATCCAAGCCATTTTATGATTCTATGATTCTACTACCCTTGCTTGATTCTTGGTTTTCCCAAATGTTTTCCCAACTGTTTCAGTCCCCTTAAAATCTCATTTTTCCACAAACAGCACGGTTATCTGGAAAGCCACTATTTGTTGTTTATTTCAGTGTTTTCTCTACATAAGAGATTGCAAGAGTTGAAGAGGTTGAAGGGCTGTGGTGCTGTTCTGACTCTGAGCTGTCTGTTGGCTCTCAGCACTACACCAGAAAGGTTTTCTAAGCAGAATGAATTGAAAAATAGAGGTCAGATAAAATAATATTCAGTATTGAAGTATGGTGAGATACAATGCAGCTATCCTGCATTTTTCAAAATATCACACTGTAAAATATTTCAGCTGAGCACAGGGAAAACACAAAGGATAGTTCAGATTAAAAGCCCATGAGGTTCTGAAAAAGGAACAAGAATTTGAGAAGATGGATGCTTTGAGCACAGTGTGGAGAATGGGAAGAGAATGACATTGTTATCACAGCTTCCTGAGGGACAAGTGAGAGCTCTCCACTCTCTTGGAAAATGTTCATGTTTTTCCCAGAGAAGGAAAGACTCAAAGATCTGAGGAATTTTACTGTGCTTAAGTTGAAAAACACAATATTATCATCTGTTATTGCCTCTGAAGCCACCAGGAAAGCAAGACACTGTGTAAATGGGAGATGACCTAGACATCCCCATCTGCCTCTTCAAAGGCAATGCACAAAGGAAGGAAGGTGCATTTTGTTAAGAGGATGAACTGCTAGATCTTCCCACTGAACTTCATTCCATCAGGACCTTGGTCTCCACAAAATGAATTACAGCTCTTCTGATAAGTACTCTCCCAATGAATGTGATCTTATCAAAACTTTCTGTCATGCAGCAGGAACTTACTTCATTACCACTTCAAAGACTTTTTTACCTTCCATATTTAGTGATATGATTTTGGGTGAAGTTTACTGCTACATGGGCAAAAGCCTCCCATGAGAAAGGTTTTTATGATTTAATCTACCTTACATGAACTAAGATCAGTGTGGGTTGAAGGAAGATCAAGGTGTTTTTCTTAAAAGAAAAATTATATACACAAATTAAAATTGAGATTGCAGAGGACATTACCTTCCAAAGAGTAAAACATGTAACACTGGAAAAAAGCAGGTGAAAAAATTCATTTACTGAAGATTACGTCTCAGGAAATGAGAAATTCCCCAGTTAACATGAGAGGACAGCTCAATTTTCTACATTTTACTCTCTTCAGGGCAGGAAAAAAGCTCCTAGAGAGACACAATGTTCCCATATGTGGTGTGAGCTCAGGGAGCGCTCTCAGTGACACTGGTGTATCAGCACATCTTAGAGGAGGACCAGTTCACGACACCAGGTAAAGATCCACTGACGGGCTCCCCCATTGCTTCACCTGTCCCAAGGACAGACACAGCCTCACTCACAACAGCAAAGCTCCTCTCTCCTGTCAGTGAAGCTCACGGGACAGAAATAATCATGAATTAACATCTTGATGAGGCTCTATAAGTTTTTGATCACAGGCAAAAAATACCAAAATGCTGGTGAGGGGAAGCACAGAAGAGCCATTGCTGTAAGGACAATACCAGACAGCACTTATGAAACAGTGCTTTGGTCACTACTAATGACATTTTTGTGACATCTCACTTTTCTTTTGTCTCCATATGGAAGGATATGTTATACCAGCTGGGAACTGCATTAACACAGGCTCTGTTTCAATACTTTCCCTTGGAAAACTTTGTCAAAGGAAAACCTAGAAAAAGTTGCTATTACAGGAATACTTTATATTATAGGCTTCTTTTTTCTTTATAGCCAGATAATTCCTCCCAAAGAGTTACCAAGGCATCATTCACAGATGACATACTGAAACACCATCTGTCTACCTGTCCTCTCCATTCCTCCTTTTTAGCTGTGATCAGACCTGTTGAAGCTGCATTTACTTTAACAGGTGAATGATTACAATCTTCTGCACCATTGAAATAGCCCGAGGACATTACACGCATGCTGCAGATTAAAATTAACGATGACATTTCAGCTGCATGGTTTACTTTAACATCATTTCCAAATACTTTGCATCTCAATTGAGAAATTTTATTAAAGTAATTTTTATTCATTTCTGAGCCCAAAATTGAACACATTAAAAGGGAGAAAAACAGAGACAAGGGAAAGCCATGTCAGCAATAAATTACATCAATTTCTTCCTCTGTACGTATCTTTCTCTTCAGATGTCATTGTGTTGTGTCAATCAGCTCTTCTTATCTGGTACATTTTCAACCTGACCTTACCTTGGGATTTCACTTTACAACATAGTTTAAGAACCAGACCATGGTGTAGCCTACAAACAGTGGTTCTGAGCATTAGACTGCCCAGAGTCAGCTTCTTATAACTTTGTCACATTTCAGCATTTCAGACTGAAATTTCATTTCTTAGGTATTTGCCTCACCCTCCTTAAGGGATGGAGAGGGCAGAAGGGAACACGTCAGGCAAAAGAGTGCTTTTCCCATGTTTAAAAAAAAATCTTCTAATTGTCAGAGGAGGGGGTGCCCAGTTTTCAGAGTCAGACATAAAATTTGTTTGAAAGAAGGTATATCTCTTGCACTCTCTGAAAGCGGTAGTGGCTCTCTAGGCTGCAAGAGAAGCACCCTCTAAAGGTTGTTAGCAGTTGTAGCATCACCATGTCTGGGCTGGCTGTACCATGGGCACTCAGCCAAGCAGTGTCCATGATCTCAAATGTATGTGTGTTGCCTGGCCTAGATTAGTGAGATTAAAACCAGAAGGTAATTTAGTAATTGGGCATCTTGGGCAGGAAGTTTGGGATTAGGTGGGATGGATGTGGAAGGAAAGAAAAAGGGACCAATATCTATGCAAGCTGGACAAGGAAACAGCAACAAATATTGAATGCTTGACAGAAAGACTAAGTGAGTAAGGAAGGGGATATACAAAGGTAAAGTATGAGGGGGCTTGGTCTGGGAAGAGCACAAAATGCTGAAACAACCAGGAGCAGAAGATGTGTGTTTTGGAAGCCAAAGTTGTATGAAACATGAAAACAGACCTCAGTAATGCAAGCAAAGTCAGCAAGTTGTGCAGAGTAACATTGGGTAGCCTCAGAATCCCTTCCCATGGCCCTTACACTGGGAACCCAAAGCTAGAGGGTACTGCAGACCTGGGGCTCCTGTGTCACCTTTCTCTTCTGTGAAACAGAATTAAACTCTTCATTGCTCAAGCAGACATAATGCTTAGAAACCACTTAATGCTATGGAGATCTATGGAGATGAGCACCACACTGCTCTGGAGGGGAGCCCTGCTGGGGAGCTCAGGGGGGACTCTGGAGCAGGGGTCAATGGCACGGAGCAGATGAGCACGAGAGCTCAGGCTGGAGCCACTTCTGCCCCACCACAAGTGTTTGATGTAGGTGCAGATCAGCTCCTGAATGCCCAGAGGAAACAACTTCAGGCAGTTTTCTGGTGGTCAGCCCTGGACAGGGAATGTGGGTGATAGCATGGGCACAACAGGAGACACAGAGGCGGGAGATGGCTACTACAAAGCCAGAACTCCTGAATTTAGGGGAATACACAGCAGTGCCTCAGAGCCTTTAAGCTTCTCCTCACTCTCTCCTAGAATTTGTATTTTCTTTTTGACAAACAGACTGATTCTCTCCTTATTTAGGTCTCAGCTAAGTACAGCAACTCAGAAATTACCACCCTTCAGCTAACTCAAGCTGAAGAAATAGCTGCATTTACTTTAACAGGTGAATGATTACAATCTTCTGCACCATTGAAATAGCCCGAGGACATTACACGCATGCTGCAGATTAAAATTAACGATGACATTTCAGCTGCATGGTTTACTTTAACATCATTTCCAAATACTTTGCATCTCAATTGAGAAATTTTATTAAAGTAATTTTATTCATTTCTGAGCCCAAAATTGAACACATTAAAAGGGAGAAAAACAGAGACAAGGGAAAGCCATGTCAGCAATAAATTACATCAATTTCTTCCTCTGTACGTATCTTTCTCTTCAGATGTCATTGTGTTGTGTCAATCAGCTCTTCTTATCTGGTACATTTTCAACCTGACCTTACCTTGGGATTTCACTTTACAACATAGTTTAAGAACCAGACCATGGTGTAGCCTACAAACAGTGGTTCTGAGCATTAGACTGCCCAGAGTCAGCTTCTTATAACTTTGTCACATTTCAGCATTTCAGACTGAAATTTCATTTCTTAGGTATTTGCCTCACCCTCCTTAAGGGATGGAGAGGGCAGAAGGGAACACGTCAGGCAAAAGAGTGCTTTTCCCATGTTTAAAAAAAAATCTTCTAATTGTCAGAGGAGGGGGTGCCCAGTTTTCAGAGTCAGACATAAAATTTGTTTGAAAGAAGGTATATCTCTTGCACTCTCTGAAAGCGGTAGTGGCTCTCTAGGCTGCAAGAGAAGCACCCTCTAAAGGTTGTTAGCAGTTGTAGCATCACCATGTCTGGGCTGGCTGTACCATGGGCACTCAGCCAAGCAGTGTCCATGATCTCAAATGTATGTGTGTTGCCTGGCCTAGATTAGTGAGATTAAAACCAGAAGGTAATTTAGTAATTGGGCATCTTGGGCAGGAAGTTTGGGATTAGGTGGGATGGATGTGGAAGGAAAGAAAAAGGGACCAATATCTATGCAAGCTGGACAAGGAAACAGCAACAAATATTGAATGCTTGACAGAAAGACTAAGTGAGTAAGGAAGGGGATATACAAAGGTAAAGTATGAGGGGGCTTGGTCTGGGAAGAGCACAAAATGCTGAAACAACCAGGAGCAGAAGATGTGTGTTTTGGAAGCCAAAGTTGTATGAAACATGAAAACAGACCTCAGTAATGCAAGCAAAGTCAGCAAGTTGTGCAGAGTAACATTGGGTAGCCTCAGAATCCCTTCCCATGGCCCTTACACTGGGAACCCAAAGCTAGAGGGTACTGCAGACCTGGGGCTCCTGTGTCACCTTTCTCTTCTGTGAAACAGAATTAAACTCTTCATTGCTCAAGCAGAATAATGCTTAGAAACCACTTAATGCTATGGAGATCTATGGAGATGAGCACCACACTGCTCTGGAGGGGCCCTGCTGGGGGAGCTCAGGGGGACTCTGGAGCAGGGGTCAATGGCACGGAGCAGATGAGCACGAGAGCTCAGGCTGGAGCCACTTCTGCCCCACCACAAGTGTTTGATGTAGGTGCAGATCAGCTCCTGAATGCCCAGAGGAAACAACTTCAGGCAGTTTTCTGGTGGTCAGCCCTGGACAGGGAATGTGGGTGATAGCATGGGCACAACAGGAGACACAGAGGCGGGAGATGGCTACTACAAAGCCAGAACTCCTGAATTTAGGGGAATACACAGCAGTGCCTCAGAGCCTTTAAGCTTCTCCTCACTCTCTCCTAGAATTTGTATTTTCTTTTTGACAAACAGACTGATTCTCTCCTTATTTAGGTCTCAGCTAAGTACAGCAACTCAGAAATTACCACCCTTCAGCTAACTCAAGCTGAAGAAATAGCCTTCACATTGAGATCATGTGCAAGATACAAGCTTTATGTCTGCAAGAGTGAATAAAATAGGTTAAACTGGTGTTTACAACATCTGAAAAGCCCAATGGAGTGACTGTAGCTTAAATCACAGCAGCACTTGAGTGAAAACTCCTGTCACTGATTTCTGTCACTGATTCCTTTATCAACACTTCTTCTGGGAAAAATTTACCCTCAATACTGCATGAGTAATACATATTAACTTGCTGTAATGCTGTAGCATTATAACAAAATGCATTATCTTGATTTTCTCTTCTGAAATTAACAAAAGCTTAAAAGAGAAATTTAAGTCTTGTGAAATAGCCCTGAATTTATGCAGAGATTTCTGCGGAAGATTGTCAGTATCTTTACCACCTCAACACTCCTAACTATCTGAAGAAATGCTGCTGATTTACCTAAAGAGCAAGTGTGTAGTCTTTCTGAGCACGGTTTGTGTCAGTCTGCTACAAGGAGATTCCAGCCAAAAGCAATACCTCGAAAGGAAATTCTTGAAATTCAGAAATAAACTAAGAATTTATTCAAATCTGAGTTTATTCAAATTTGATATTACTTTATGGCAGGCCAATAACTTAGCCTCCCACTAAGTTTCATCAATTCCATGATTCAGGCTGCCTACCTTTCCAAGAAAAGTTATTGGAATATGTGAAGGTCATCACCCAAGTTATGCTCAGCAAAGACAACATTCACTCTGGTTAGCAGGCATCTGAAATTCTCACCTCAGTAAACTTTACCATTGTGCTACAAAGACTTTTTTCAAAGCTGAAAACAACGTGTGATATTTGCAACAGGGATGTTGAATTGAGGGGTTTCTTCTTTTGTTTCAAATTACGTCTTAAATGATGATGATGATTATGTGCAGTGTTATAAAAAAATGCAATTATTCTGCCATGTCTATCAAAAAGAATACATAGGAAACAAAGGAAATGCTAAGCAGAAGCTGGCTTGTGATCCTGTATTACACCTCCATACCGTACAGCTGATGTATCTGTCTCATCACAAAGTTTCAGCACGTTGCCTTGAACTTGTGCACTGTGGTTACAGTGACAGAAAAAATAGCACACGTAAAATCTGATAGGACTGCAGCCTATCCCTGTTGCCATTACTGTTGCTTCAAGAGCTCTAAACAGCTTTCAATTCCAGCTTTTGATTATTCTCCACAAATTTAATGCAGCACAGTACGCAAACGGCTGGTTTCAAACAAATCATCTGAACATACAGTTTGACAAGCACGTCGTGTTTGTCTTACTTACAGCTCTGAAACAACTACTAACAGTCTCAGTATTTTGAAGCATGTGAATTTTAAAACCCAAACTGCAAATGCTTTATCTTTGCCAATTCAGGCATGAGCTGCTTGCTTCTGCATGTGTGCTCATATATCTGTAAAGGAACATGGGGCTTTTGGCACTCTCAGGCATTTTCTTTATACATTTTTCAGGCAGGGTTGAAGAGGCTGCTCCTCAAAGTAGTCACCATTAGTGTGTCCCGTGTCCCCCATTGACTTCATTAGGAGCTGTGAGCACTGAGGATTTCTGAGTGTGCTAAAAATGTCAAACGGGGCATTGAGCAGAGAGGAAACCAAACCAGTAAAGAAAGCTCCCTGGAACAATCAGGCTTGATGTTAAAACCCTGGTGTACTGTGTGTAGTGTCTAACTTGTTTATGGGTAAAACGTGTATGTTTTATAAAGCATATGCATTTCTTCTAGACCAGTTCTCAGGAACAGCAAAAATCTTACTTTTTAGTGCAACTCTAAAAACTTCCAGGAAAGAATTCTGTACCTCTGTTGATATATTCACAACATCCTTAAAGTAGGTATTATCAATTCAATAATGATATTCATACAATTAAGACCTGGGAGCATCTGGTATTAAAATCTTTGCCAAAATCTGAAAGCAGCACCTCTGTTTGCAAGAGTCCTAGAGCATACAATTGCAAATCAAAACCTTCCTACTCTTCCATGCATTGTTTAATTGTGGTCTTAAAATATTTTTGAATGTGGGTCCTTTGTGCTTTGCTGCAGTCACACCAAGAAAATATTCATTGTCTCTTTGAAGGCTTTCAAGCACACCATGTGCACATCCCAGCTTCAGAAAGTGGAAAGTGGCATTCAAGGGAGATAAATCAGTAGCTCAGGAGAAACAAAGAAGAGAGAAAGCAGAGAGTTTTCTAGATGAATGCTCCAGCAGGGTCCTGCCTGCTGCAGTTACCCACCTCTATAGGTCAGGTTTTATGCTACTACCTGTCTCTTTTATGCTTGCCCTGTAAAATCAGCGTCAGTCACAAGGGATTCATGAAGTCTTTGACTCTTCTCCTTTTTAAAGGTCAGGGCTCTGCTTTTTAATTGGAAAAGCAAAAGGTGAATGAGCCTGACCATGAACACTGCAGTCCTCATTGTGTGCCTTAAGAGGCTCAAAGCCTGACAAAATATGTCAGGGCTTTTTCCAGGGAGAGGATGTGGTGGTGATCGTGGCATTACAAATTTATGCAGTTTCTTGGGAAAAGGAGACATTGTTTGAGCATAAGCAATGCAGTGAAATCACAGGGCTTGACAATTACAAAAGCTGGAGCTGGAAGTGCAGAGCAGCCACTAATGTGAATTCAAGTAAATGACACCACTGTCATCCAAATCTATGCTTAATTGCTCTTTTGATAAATATTTCTTTTCTCTTTATCAGAACTGTGCCTTGTAATTCCCCTGTGATGGGAAAAGGAATCCTAAAAATGGTTAGAACTAGGAAGCTGCAGACTTTATGTTTGTTTTGGTTTGTTTTATTTCCCCAGGGAAGTGGAGGGAGAGGGCAAAGAAGAAGACATGTCTTGATTTTGGAAAACTGAACTTTTTTTCTCTTTCTGTTTTCTAAGGGCAATAGAAACACTACCAGCAGCATAAAACACATACACTCCTGGTAGAAATTTTCACTGGAAACGTGAAAAATATTTTGTTTAGCTCTGATACTTACTGCAGTATATATAATGGCTGACCAGCCTTATTTCCCATGTTTCAAAGATCACTTCATTACTTCTAGTAAATTCATCTTTTGTCTGATCTTCATATGTCCATATAGTCTTACAGTGATCTTCGGCATGGATTCTGAACCATAATGTAACTTTGTTATTCCTAATAATTTCCACGATTTATTTAGAATGAAGCATTTTAAAATGCAGAGAAATACTTATTCTTTCTTTAATGTTCTTTCTCTTACAGAGTGAAAACAGCAACTGCACACTTCCCTCAGTTTATCAGAGCTGCCCTGCACACGCATGTTTGTCACCTGTTCCATCTCTGCCCATGATGTTCAGACTGGATTTTGGAAAGGTTGTGTCCATTGGCTTTTTTTGCCAAAGCCAGGCTTAGCATTCTCCACCGAACAGAGAACTCCATCTCTCACTCCTTCCTTTCCTGCTCCTCCAGTCTCTCCACTAAAGTGCTCTGCTTTGGCAAACTTTGCCTGTCAAAGCACTTCTCTAGTTTATAGCCCACATTTCTTCAAACTGTCAATGCTATCTCAGTGTGGGATAGTTTTTGTACCAGGAAAGTGTCTCCAGAGTTAGTGTGGGACATGCTGTTTACCATATCTGCTATTTCTTATGTAATTATTTGAATTGACCATTAAGAAGTATTGGAACCAAGGCTTAATTCTACCATATTTCAGCTACCTTTCTTTCTGTATCAGTTCATACTCATGCTAATATTTTTCATTTAAATTTTATCTGGATTTATCCAAGATGCTATTTCAAATTTCCTTTATAGAATAACTATTAAGGATCTATGTTCTGAGCCTGCAGAACACCCACCATTAATTTTTGGTTTTTTGCTCTTACCCTTTTGTTTATGATACATATGTTTCAATGCAACATACCACGGAGACATGAATGGCCCATAATTTTAGAAGCAATTTGGTCTGTTTCTTACTGAAGTATCTTTTCCTCCAAAGATTGCAGTTAGCTCTGCAATAGCTCTGCTAGAAAAGCTTTAATTTCTTCCTATCTGCTAGATAGCTCTGCAATCTAGCACAGCCAGAAAAGCTTTAATTTCTTCCTATTTTCATTTTCTATCTTTTATTTCATTAATGAAATTTCCTTCAAAGGGCATAAATTACTACCAATATACAAAAAATCCCAGCTGATAGTGTACAACTGAAAGACCTTGTTACATATTTACATCCTGATTAAGACTGATGGTGGAGTAATTCTAGTATTCTCTGTCTTATTCAGCATTGTAACACTCTTCCTGACCCTTTCTCTAATGCCTTAGTTTTTCACCTGCACTGAATGACTTCTGAGTGTAAGGGTGGTATATCCCCATTTCCTCTGATAGTTATTTTAAAGAGATTCTGCTTTTATTGCCTATTCCCATCCCAGGAATCACAGCACTCCTTACCTCTTGCTATGTCTCTTCCATTTTGATTTAACTCAAGATGCTTCTTATTTCCCATTTTCAGCTTGCTGTTAAGGTATTTGTTAGCAGGAACACCTAACTTGGTTCACCTGATTTCATGAGAGAAGAAAAAATACATCCTCTGCCACAAAGACCTTCCCTGAGAAGAGTATTGTGTATTTTTGGATTATCTATAACCATCTTGCATGTCTCCATTTACTGGTCTATAACAGGAAGATAATGATGCTCACCCAGGGCTTAATTACATATTGTCAGAAATGTATTCAAGGGATTTGGGGAAAACCTGACTTAGGACCCTTCTTTCCCCTGTGCTTTTTTTTGCCAGGTACCTGAGTTCCTTTTGTTATCTGATTTCATGCTAGACCTAAAAGGGTTTTCTCTAGTGTTCCTTCTCCTACCAAAGTACAGCGTAAGTGTCATCTTTATTCTTCCGATGCAATGGTACAGTGTTACCAGGACTTCCAAGAATTTTGCCAACAGTAGGGTAATTTAATTTCCTCATTAAAATGAGGTCCTATGAATATAAAGTCCCCAGCTCTCCCAGGGGAACTTTTACCCTCTCTCTCTGACAGACCATCCCATCAGATGTCACCCTTTTCACCCAATTTGATGAAACATCATCACCTAGTTTGTTACCATCAGTATTTCATGTGCATTACAGGCAGTTTGCTCCAAGCCTTGTGGCCTGTGCGACAAGCCACAGGATTGTGGGACTGAGAGCATGCTGAACAGAGGCACACTGTGGATGCCAGCACTCAGTGTTACGTTTCCCAATGACAGGGTCACTGGGGATCCTGCTGAGCACACCCATGAGCACACTAGGGAGGGAGAAGAACACAGACAGAAAGCAAGAGGGTTATCCAGCACCAAGAGGATACACACACCATCCTGAGCCAAGTCGCCTGGCATTTCTCCACGGCACCTTGTTCACCCTTCCCATGAGCCTGCCTGCTTTCTCTTTATGGCTTTTTGTCTGTGGGATGTGTGGGCTCTGCAAGGCAAAACCTGCTCTTCTTTGCTTTGCAAGGAACACCACACCACTTATTGCACCCCTCTCTCTTAAGCCAAGGTGAAGGAGCCAAAAGTCTCACACGTAAGCAGATGGTTACGTGTGAACACTAGAATATATTTTGTTGTGGGGACACCCCTGTTGTGTAGGGGACTGTCGGCAATCAGCTGCCTCCTGAGCAGCCCTGGCAGCCCTGCGCTCCCGGCTCGCTGCCCCGGCCAGCCCCTCACTCCCGGCCCGCTGCCCCTCACTCCCGGCCCGCTCGCAGCCCGCTGCCCCGGCCCGCTGCCCCTCGCTCCCGGCCCGCTGCCCCTCACTCCCGGCCCGCTGCCCCGGCCCGCTGCCCCTCACTCCCGGCCCGCTGCCCCTCACTCCCGGCCCGCTGCCCCTCACTCCCGGCCCGCTGCCCCGGCCCGCTGCCCCGGCCCGCTGCCCCGGCCCGCTGCCCCGGCCAGCCCCTCACTCCCGCCCCCCCCCGGCCAGCCTCCCGGCCCGCTGCCCCGGCCGCTGCCCCTCATTCCCGGCCCGCTGCCCCGGCCAGCCCCTCACTCCCGGCCCGCTGCCCCGGCCAGCCCCTCACTCCCGGCCCGCTGCCCCTCACTCCCGGCCCGCTGCCCCGGCCAGCCCCTCACTCCCGGCCCGCTGCCCCGGCCCGCTGCCCCTCACTCCCGGCCCGCTGCCCCGGCCCGCTGCCCCTCACTCCCGGCCCGCTCTCACAGCACGCAGAGGCAGTAGACCCCCGGGATGCTCTCGCTGTCCCGCAGCAGGTAGCTGCCGTCCGTGCCCGCCGCCAGCAGCAGCTTCTCCCCAGCCTCTCGGGTGATGGCCCCGTGATAGACGGGCACTGTGTCCATGCCAGGGCCTGTCCCGCTGCAGCTGCTCTCCCGTGCCTCAGCCGTGTGCTCCCTGAGCCTCCGTCTTGGTGGCAGATGTAAACAGGATGTGTTCACACCTCTGAAGCCTCTGCACGGGGTGAGACAGCACTGAGGGAAGAGTGAGGAACGAACACACAATTTTTGTGGGTTTTTTTTTCCTATGCCCCTTTCTGTCTTCCTTTTACGTAGGCTATACCATCTTCGCACCCTCACAGGCTCCCCTGCAGAGGTGTCATTTCACATCGGCTCTCGGCCATGTGGCTGCTGCTCAGCAGGGATGGCACTGAGGCACACGATGGCCAGGGGGGCTGCGGCTGCCCTGGCTGGCACAGGACCCGGGCACTGCTGTCAGCGGCTGTGCCAGGCACTCCCCTCTCCTGCTGTTAACTCAAGGGGATTATTACTCCAAGAAGGGATTTTTTTTAGACCTCTTGTTTTTAAAATCGCCAGGGATGAGACTAGAGGAAGTCAGCTGATCTCTCTGTCCCTGTCCCACCAGAGCGCTCACCTCAGGCTGCAGGTGCAAGCACAGCCCCTGCTCCACAGCAGCTGCTCCACAGACACCAGCCCCAGCTGATTCACCTCACCAGGGGTTGTTTTCAAAGCCTTTGGTGCTGTTTAATCACTCTTAATGTCGGGGTGGTCATTACTCCTACCTGGATGCAGGCAACAGCCTTGGCACATACAAGGCTCACATCTTCCTGGATGCCATCGTTCCCAATGCTACGGGCATGAGCTGGCATCCAAAACCCTGAGCCGTGTCTGAAACAGCCATTTCTCTTCACCTGCTGTGGCTGAAGACAATTCCTGAGTATACCTGTCAATTGAATGCTCCCACGTGCACATGCACAGCTGTTTGCAAACAAGTTGTCAATGTGCTTTAATGTGCCCCACAGATATTTCCACCTATGGAAAAACTGAGCATGTTTCCCTGCAGTTATGGACACCATGGAGCTGCAGCAAGCTCAGGGCTAAATTCCTCCCTGGCATGAGGCTGCCACCCTCTCTCAAAGAGCCACCTTCCCACACCTGTGTACGTGAGCAAGAAGTCAGTAAAACATAGCAGTAAGTATGGGTTGTGGTTATGATTGATTGCTTTTAAATTGAGTTTACTAGCAGGACAGGACAGAATTAAATATTCTCATCCAGCTGCTCACTGGTGCTGTGTCCTTGTTGAAATTAAGGATAGGTGAAAAAATAGCTTTTAAGATACACACAGTTCAGGAGCAGAAATGAAATTAAAAAATAGCAAAAATAATAGCTGCTCTTTTTAAACCTCAATCAATCAAGGTGTTTTCTCTCAACCATTTCACAGCGCATGTCTTTACATTTTGATCTTCAATATAGTTTTTCCTTGGAAATATTTTTTTCAAACTAGCTTTAGTTTTTCCTTTTGAGGGATGGCCATTTCTGATGTGAGAGTCACAGGGCAGCTTGTGCGTGGGGCACTGCACAAAGTCACTGATGGCAAAGCTGCAGCATTTGGAGGCCAAGAGCCTCTTTCCCCACAGGGACACCCTGACAAGTGACTGCCTCCCTGGCTGGCACTGAGAGGCTGAGAAAGATGCAGAAACCTCAGCTAAAGAGAGACTGAAAACTCCCACCACCGAGTTTATGGCCCTTCTATCCCATTATGCAGGTATTCATTACCCCCTTTACGTGAACCTGGGGACACAGACATCCTGCTTGGTTTTTTAAACCAGTTGTTAAAGTATTTGCACATAAAGTAGCTGCTGCCTACTGCAAATCTGATTAATGTGGACAGCAACAAGCTGTAAAGCTGCTGCCTATTTCTTCTCATTTTCCAAACTGCCTGTGCTCTTGGGGATTTCATCCAACTTTCCCATTTCTTAACCTATTCTCAATATTAATAGCTGAGTTCAGAAAAAGTATTTGTGTAATTAGCTGGAGAGGAAAACCAGCCAGAATAATTTAATTCTGCAGATTTCATTGTCCCAGTCATCAGATTTCAACTGAAGAAAATCAGAAAACTTTTCACTGTGAGATCCTCTCCTAATGTGGAGTCACCACCTTACCCAGCCAACCTGCATTCTCCAGCACTTGGATGAAGAAGCATCTATTACTGTAAAACAGCTGTAAACACACAACTCTGGTTAAGAAATCTATAAAAGTCCAGCTACTGAATCTCAACCCCAGGCTTCCATACAAATCCCTTTACAGCCCCACTGACTAGGGGAATTGCAGCTATTAAGAAATTGTGGAAATGCTGTGTTTGGGAACAAGGGACAGTAACACTGAGGCACCTGTCAGGGACTGAAATGGTTCATGGCTTAAACATTGTTATGAAGAGGTTTTGCCCATTATAGCAACAACTGTATAAAGAAGCTACATCCACCCCTCCCTGAAGATGCCTGACTGGAACTTTGGACCCTGAGTTAAGCCACGTAGATAAGATAAAGGGGACACTATTGTTCAGTAATCTCAGGCTGAGGGAATGCACCCACAAGAAATCCAAGCCCAGCAGCTGTGCTGAGAATCATCTCTGGCCATGTTTGGGGTGAGGGAGACCACGGCCTAGAGAGGCCAGGTTTACACAGACCTTCCCACAACTGAGGGTGGGGAGAGGAGGTTTTTTGTATGTGGCATAACTACTGGTCAGAGGCACTGAACATCCATCTTTCCTTACACAAATAGGCCCAGCTGTGAAATTCCCAGCCCCACAGGCCTGGGACATCCACATGGGAGGCAGCTGAGGGGGTGTCATGATCATCAAAGACCCCCAACGTGCTCCCCAGACTCCTTCCTGTGCCCTTGCACCACAGCATTGCAGGTGACACAAAGTGATGTAACAGACCCAGAGTCTGTTGCAAGACACCCCCAAACTGCCCCCCATTCTGGGGGGAGGTACCTGGGCATTCCCACCTGGCCTGAGCATTTATTATTCCATTGGATTCTGTGCTTTTCAGGGCACCCTCACCACCAAGAAGACCAGAACATCACTGGCATCCACAGAGTGGTGATATGGTCTTTATTCTGTCTCTGTCCCTCTTTCTCTCGTCCCGTCCCATCCGCCCCTCCACCACTTTTCTATTTCTTTCTCTTCCTTTCACTCTCTCTCTCTCATATTTACTATTAAATAAAATCCATACTATTGACTTTGGCATATGGTCTCATTTGCACCTTAATTCGGGCAGAGGCTTTTCTAATAACTGTAAAACCAGACCATAACAGCACCAAGCAGGATAAACTAAACTAAAGGACATAGGGGCTTCCTGGGCTGAAAGAAGATAAACCATGACAGGCTAACACAGCTCTGCACCACACTAGTGAGGCTGGAGGAATGCCCCCAGACAAGCCATCTTTGCTGCAATTTGGCATCCAGTCAGACTCATACCGACGGCTCCAGGTTTCATCCATTTAATCTTGTGGATCTAAAGCATTGTTTGCCATCCTATTTCACCCTGCTGCATCTGTGCCATGGGGCTGAGAAGGCAAAATAGAGCAGCAGGTTGGGAGCATAGGGAAATGAGAGAAATTTAAGGCTCAAAGGGATGCTGCTTCTGTTGGGATTATGTCCCCATCACCTTCCACAGAAAATGGTGATTTCTTTAAGCACCCAAGCACTGCCCTGTAAGACATTGCACACTTGTCTTGTTTTGTTTGGAGAGTGTTCAGCATATTTTGGACACCACTGTTTTGTGTCTTTCCTAAATCACTCCAGCTAGCAATCCCTGTACTATGCTATAAAAAATTTATCTAAAAAATACATGAAGGAAAGGAACTACTTAAAAGTGCTCTGAAATATTTGGTCATGAAAAACAAGCTCAGACAGATAGGACTGCATAGACCTCTTGGGTCATCAAGTCTATCTCTCTGCTATCTCTGCTACCTTAACCAAACACATCATATAATACCTTTCAGAAACTCATTTAAGTCCATCTTAAAAGTAACTTAGGATTATTTTTTGTTGTTGTTGTTGTTTCCACTGTTCTCATTGGAAAGCAATTGCAGAACATTGCTATTCTGTTGTATGGAAACCTGCTTCCAGTTCCTATCCTGAATTTATTCATGACCAATTTATGCTCATTTGTTCTTGTGCCAATGTTGTCCTTCAGTTTAAATAGATGTTTTCTCTTCCTAGGGCTTTTGCCCATGCGGTATTCATAGAGACCTCCCTAAGCATTCATTTTGCCAAATTCCTCTGCACTGCAGGCTCTCCTTTCCATGGCCACCCTAATCATCTTTTTCCATAGTTTCCCAAAACTGAAGCAAATCATTTGTGAATAGTGTGCAGCATCCTGGCTGATTTCTAACACTTGCCTCATACACCATTACAGGTATTTCATTACCCTGGTGAAAATACCCAGATTTGTATGGCCTGTGTTTTCCCTTCCTTAGTATTTCTTACCTATGAGCATGCAGGTATAGTAGAAACCTGATTAACAAAACCCAGATGCATGAACTGGCACTCAAACCCTTCTGGATTTTGTCTAATTTATCCTACTCTGAAGGTCACTCAGTTCTTCCTAAATGAGAGTGTTATTTGTCTTTGCAGTGACAGTGCCTGCCTCCCTTATGCCACTGGTAAATTCCATTAGCACACACTCATTTTTTTATGGGATCATCATTAATTAAAAATGTTAAATATTACTAGGTCCAAGACTGATGTTTGAGAAGCCTTACTACCTTCCCGCAGTACTGATCTCCTCCTACCCTCACATTCTTATTCACTTTTTGATTTCTGTCTTTATCTCTCCTTTTAGGTAAATAATTTCCCACATGGCACTGTACCAAATGCTGTACTTAAGTTTAGATAATTAGCTGTAAGCACTTCCTTTGTCTAGAAAAATCAATTATGATGATGTTTCAGGTGCCGGAACTTGTAGAAGTACCTGAGAAGTGGCAGAAAGGAGAGAGAAAATGAAATTACCTGAAGTTTTTTTAACACCTTTTGAAAGATTTGGGCTGATTTTCATTTTCAGAGGAGCCGCTTCATTCATCCCTAGCAATGACATTTTCATACATTGTTGAATTTTATAACAATTCTGAATATTATAACACTAATGCAAGAGCATCATTAAAATTCTCGGATATTGTTATTTGACTGAAAATAAGAATGACCTTTGAGACCTTTATGAAATTAATGCTACTGCAGAACTGTTATAGGAAGGCCTTGTATAAAGGGCTATAAAGCAGACAAAAAGCAAAATACCTGCATTGGTAGTTTTGCTGATACAACAGTGTTACCATAAATGCCATCCCTGGAGAAGTACGGAAAAAGCACCTTCAAAATCAGGAGCTTTTGTAAAGTTTTTGACATAATATCTAATTGGTAAAATACCACATTAAAACACAGCTAACTTTAAATATGATTTTCACTATTTCATGTCACTTTCATTTTTAGTGCAAACTGAAAATATTCAGAACAGTATAGAATAGTATCTGCAGAGAGATATTCACTATTCACATAAGAAAATAATGCTGAGATTCAGAAAAACACTGGTTATTTCAGAGTATCTGCAGAGTCACCATTATCATGTTTCCTTTTTGAGCTGAAATGAAAGAGGTTGAGAAAAGCAGGCTACAATTAGCAAATATGTAATTAGCTGTAGGGTTCTGGGCATCAGTGCAGAAGGAGAATACAAAGAACTTGTGGCTTAAAATTCACAGATAAGCATGCATTTATATGGCCTCCACGTTAGTCATCATATTCTATGTGTGCTGATTGGGAAAAGGGGGCAGAAATGGAAGCTGGTTATAAAAAATAGAGTTTGGATGTAGATGTGGATTCCAGCTTTATATTCTGGGACACACACATTGTTCATATTGAGAAAGGCCAACCTGTGTTTAGCCTGGAAAAAAGGAGGGGGCCCTCTTGCTCTCTTACAGCTCCCCAAAAGGAGGGTGATGGAAGGTGAGGGTCAGTCTCTTCTCCCAGGTAACAAGTGACAGGATGGGAGGAATAGCCTCAAGCTGCACCAGGGGAGAACTAAATTAGATATTAGGGAAAATTTTTTACTTGGAAAGGATGGTAAAGCACTGGAACAGACTGCCCAGGGAAGTAGTGGAGTCACTATCCCTGGAAGTGTTCAAAAAATGTGTGGACATGGAACTTGAGGACATGATTTAATGGTGAGCATGGTAGTTGTGAGAGTGGTTGCAGATCCAGGCTTTTGCCCCTTTAAATTAAATTTATAGCCTAGGGAAAAACCTCATTACCTCAGAATATTCAGTCTTGAAGGTGCACATTAGGTACTGTAAGAATTCCCCTATGGTGCTGAGAACTTGAAAAAATAAACTTTCTCATCACCTAGAAATTAGGTGTTTGGTGCCATCTGTCAGAACTTATTGTGGGGAACAACTGAGAATGCAAAAGGTTATGGACCTTTATGAATGAAACTCATCAACATTTGTCTTCTGAGCACAGGTAAATGCACACAATACCATAAATGACGACATTTCACTGAACTTTAACAATATTATTTCCTCTACGTAGCCTCATTGCTTACCTGTGCAGTTGTTTTGAATGCTTTGTGAGTGAGATAACACTAAAATTGAAAGCTCCATAATATAGGTGAAATTCATATTAAAAGTCATTTGTGTTTTAATGCGGTTTCTTTTGCCAGTTAATATTTCTTATATCTTCTTTCTGCAGAAGCGATGCAAGAGCGGGCTATTTTGCAGGTGCATGTGCATTGGCAAGCAGAGATGATGTTTGTGATAATATCAGCATAAGAAAATCTACTCAGAGAAGCTTGAACCTTTTCAGTTTTTGTTATTGCTATTACTCTTTCAACAACTCTTTCCCGTAAAATTCAGCAATGTGCGGGCAGTCACCAGCATTGGGCACCCAGCTGCTTTGAAGCCCAGAACCTCCATGTCTTTATGATTTAGCTGAACCAACTTCAAAGTTGACAGGGCTAAATCACATCAGGGTACTCTCAGGGCTAAGCAAAAGTCCACACAGGAGCTCTACCTGGATACATTCCTGTGTGAGCAACTCTGCAGTTGAATATTCAGCTTTAGAAACTAGATCTCCACACCACACGCACAGAAGTCAAAGTTGATTTGCTAACATGGCATCTGAGTTTCTAGCAGATATTTACCTGAATTACAACAGCACCATGTAATTAGGCGTGGAGGGGAGGAAAGTTTTATCAGTTCTGAACCATATGCAATTGCGTGTCTAATCTCTGCCTGCAATTATTTCAAATGCAGATCCAGATAGCATTTATATTCATTCTGAGATTCATTGAGTTTGAGGCCAGAAGGGATCATTATACCATCTGGCCTGACCTCCTGGATGCCACAGACCATTACATTTTCCCAATTATCTCTATATCGAGCCCTGTAACATGTGTTTGACTAAAGCATGACTATTTTTGACTAAAGCTTATATCCCAGTAAGGCACCTAGTCTTGATTTGAGGCCATCAAGAGGAGAGAATCCACCACTTTGTCAGTACTTTGTTCCAATGGCTAAGCACACTCACCATTAAAAATGTAGGTCATGTTTCCAATTTGAATGTGTCTGGCTCCAGACTCCATCCACTGGATCTCATTACACTTTTCAGAGCTAAGTCAAAAAGCTCTTTGACACCCACTATTTTTTCCCCTGTGTAAGTGTTTATTCCCTGGAGTCAAGTCACCTCTCAAGTGTTTTGTTTTGGTTTTATCTAATAAACTTTGATGAACTCTGAAAATTCACAGGGCAGAATTGTTTTTGCAGTCCTTCTGTATATTTTTATTTTACCTGGTATCTATTTCAACAGCGCCCAGATGTTCCTCTTGGTGCCAATGAAGCACACAAGGAGCAGAGGAGTCTCTGCTGCCCTGGCAGCACATCCTGAGCTGCTTTCCTGTTAGGAACTTCTAGCCTATAATGAAGTCTCTCCTCCCCAGTACCCAGCTGTGGGGTGAGGCAAATGACACTGTGCTGAAGGTTCATAACTACAGAATTCAGAATGTACCAGTTGATCCCAATGGGAGCAGTTTATTTATAATCCGGGTTTCTTCTATGATGGTTCTCACCTCATCATCCCATACTATCAATTTGTGGTGATGCACAAACCGCTTCCCCTGAAACCAAACATTGCTCATGGCAAAATGAAAATGTGCTCTGTGCACATTTCTGTGTCCAGCTAGAGTTTCTAATATTTTGAAATTCCAATCATAAGTCTACCTGTAATAGCACAAAAGGAAAATATATGGATGGGAGGTGTTAAGATTTTGGTTGATCATTAACCAAGTTTAAACTAACTGTTTGAACAGATAGTTCAGTACAGCCCAGCAGGTATTCCCTCATTGCACTGGGATTTTTCATTTCATGAGTTGTTCAAAAGCTACTGTGGTGATATTCTATTGGTCTCAGCACAGAGAAATACACACACATACTTGCATTGAGTATTTTATGTAGATACCACACTAACTGTGGCCCTCATTGCATGCTTGCTTCGCACACCAGGCTGTCACCAAACCAGACACAATCTCAATAAGGGAAAAAACACAAACATAATCTGGTTATACTAATAGTTCTTGGAAAGTTTTTCCTTAGTATTTTGGGCACAGCTTGCTTTTCTGGCCTACAGCACATTCTTCAGCAATAAGAAAAATTGTATTTCTGTACCAAAAAACCCAAAACCAAAAAACCCAGAACAGATGTGTACATGTAAACACACACATATGCATGTGGAGCTTATGCATTTTAAAATATCTATGTTTATTAAATTTCTTTTATTTTTCTGGCAGATCCTGAAAAATGCCTTCATTAAATGTTTTCTTTCCTCACTGATGAAAGACTGCAATAGAGTTATTTTGCTTCAGCCCAAGCCAGAAACCTTGCACTGAACTCAATGTCAGGCAATACCATCTGCTCATAACCTACACAGATACTAAGATGACAGTCGTTCCAATCCTGTTCTGATTGAAATCAACAGCAGAGCTGCCCTGCTTCTAGTGAGAGCATGAGCCAGTGAAACTTCCCTTGACAGACAACAGGAAACGTGGGGTTTTTTGGAGAGCAGCAATCTTTAGGCAAGGACTATCAAGCATTCGAGCACAGATTAGCAGAACCCTGCAGATCTGGCATCCCCAGGCACGGCAGTGAAAGTCTGTGGGTGGACTAAACCCACGTCCTTTTAATTTCACTATTGATTACAGACTCAAATACACTGAGAGAAAAGAGCAAAAGAAATTGAGCTGGCCAAGACAACAACATTTACATGCCACAAGAGACTCTTACTCCTTGTATCACTGTCACAGCTCTGTGCATTTAAGGCCATTCCCTGAGGCAGATGAGGGTTTTTCAAAGGTTAGAAGCTAAGCAGATGAAGTCTGGGTGATGCAGAAGATCCACATGACTGTGGGTCACTGCTTTCAGTGTGTACCAGATGGGTCCCCTCTGAGAGCCAGCACAATCCTGCAAGGGCCTGCAGGAAGCCATTCCCTTGGCTGGCATCCTTGGCAGCCCTGCTGGCTGGGGAGCCTTGTCCCAGGCATGGCTGAGCCCTCCATGGAAGAGGCAAGATGAGGAAGAGTGCATGGGATACAAACCTGTCAGAGCTCAAAAAGCATTTGGAACAGACTCTCAAACACATGGTGTGATTTTTGGGGTTGTCCCCTGCAAAGCCAGAAATTGGACTAGATGATCTTTGCGGGTCCCTTCCAGCTCAGGATATTCTATGAATGTGTGGTGGGTTACTACTGTATTTTAAGATAAATAAAACTGTGTCAGACACAAAGACACACAGTCTTCAAGGCTGAAAGGGAAGCCTCACCTTTGCATCCCTTGATGTGTCTCTTGACCTGTGGGTACCAAAATTTGAGATGGCAAAAGCCAATAGGGAGCAGAAAAAGCTAAAAACACCAAAAATATCATCCTCCCTCATGTCAAAGGGGAAGTTTTATTTAGAGCTGAAACCTGCTGCTTGACTTGGCATAACATACCCATGAAAGGCTGGTAGCAGGTCTGTGTGGGTGGGTCCCAAGTGCCAGCCTAGGTAGAAACCTCCCCTGAAGCTGCTGCCTCTGCAGGATTGGCTCCTTAAAAGCAAATATAAAGTACTTTGAGTACTTGGGTCCTGTTTTATTTGTGTGTAGTCATCATGGCTCACATGGGGATGGTGTTTAAGTACCCTGATGGTGTTTGGGGACTGCATTTTCATCCTGATATCCCTGTCTGGGTGAGACCATGTTGCCCTCTCCCTGGGACTGTAAATCTGCAGATACTGACAGTCATTTTGCTGAGGGAACTGTGACCTCAAATACCACTGAAACCCTCACTTCTAGAGGTACAGGGAAAATGTGTATGGAAAAATGAGAGATTAGATTGGTTAGATACATTTTTTTTGCCCAGTGCTTATCACAAATCCCCTCACAGCAAAAACAATGTGTCGGAACAATTTGCACTCAGGTTTTCCAACCTGTAGTTCAAAAAATGTAAACATCAGGCCATTAAGATTTAATTGCTTTTATATTCTCCGTGGAAGCTTTTACTATGAACTATTCATAAGCACATTCAGGGTTGTCCAAAAAAAACCATCAGGGCTTTGCATTCAGAGGAATGAATGTGCTCAGGAACAGCTTCAAGTACCAGGTTGCAATGACCTGCCCTGAGAGACCCCAGCCCTCCAGGGAGCCCCAGCCCTGCGGACTGGGGCAATCCAGTGGCAATGGGACCCTCGGGGACCACACTGGTGCCTGGTGAGGACACAGTGCCAGCCCTGTGGGCTGCAGAGGGCACATCGTCCTGTGCTGCTAAATGTAGGTGTTTGACTTCAATTTCCTGCTCTTGTTTGACAGATAAAGGAGGCAGAAATCTCTGACCTGAATTCTTTTCCTACCTTAGAGACCTTCTCACCAAATATGAAGGGGTTTTCCCCCACCGGATATTGTACTGCAAACTTTAAAGTAAAATACAATTCTGATTTTAGTTTCATGTAATTAGTTTTTTACATAAAAACTTCCTTAAATATTTTCCTTCTTGTGTTGTGGAATCACTTTCTTCATTATTCTTCCTGCAATATTTTCACCTAAAATTTCTAAGAGACAATGGAATAAATCTGGCAGACTTTAGGGCATTCTATTTTCATAACTTCTCTAAAATTGTCTCTGTTTTTACAAAAATTTCAGCAAAGTAAACCTAACTTCTATATTCTATGATAACATGTACATGCTTTAACTGAAAAACTACTGAGCAAATACTGAGTGAAAAAAGGGAAAACTAATTAATGGCAAGAAATTAGTGAATTCTAGGTAGCTGCATTTCATAGAGAGAGGGGACAGTCACTGAATTAAAACAAAATATGCTTTTTCCTTTACTAAGCCATGTCCTGACTACAAGCCAGTGGAAACGTTTCTCTTAACTCCCAGATATTTGAGGTCAGATAATTTCATGGAGTGTCATGTTTTTAGCCCATTCCTTTCTTATCAGTTTTACCCCCTGGAACCAGCCACACCTTGCATTCATAAGGATATATAAATGCCCCCAGTTTGATTAAAGTCCAACTAGCAATAATATAACCATAGGTTTGAAACCCCCTCCAATTCAGCAGCTGGAACATACTTATCTGCCTTAATTTTCAAGAAAGAACCAATACTTTTTTAAAAAGTCCCCATATTTCTAATCAGTCACAAAAAGTTAAAAGCTTACACAGATATGGTTATGTGCTTTCTTTATATGTGTTAAAATGTCATACTTCACTTCCAATGGCAAATCTAGGTAGGGACAAAGTATTTATAGCAACACCATTAAAAAAATCATAATCCATTTGTTCTACACAGTTGGTGCTCTATTAATGCAGTATATTTGCTGCTGCCTTGATTAGGGGAAATCTAATAACATGAAACTAGATCACTAATTTTTGACCTCCTACTTCTCAGTTTCCTTCAAGGGGTAAAGAGCTGTTTCACTGAAATCTTTTAAAATTATATTCATTGAAAATTATACAGTAAAACTCGTTCAGCAGATTATTTCTTCATAGAGAAAGTGAGAAAGTGTGAAATTACCTAAGCCTAGAGCAGCACTGGGAACAATGCAATGAGTCTTTAGCACTGCAATCCCACTCACCTGCTAGTAGAGATCACCATTTCTCCAGAAAATAGCCCCCACTAGTCTATAATGTGCATCAATCTTTTTAGCACCCACAGGTAAGATTTGTTTCCTTCCCTTTGGTGCATTTTCCCTGGTAGTGCAAACTGCTTTTCCTCTGTCCTTCTTCTCCACACTGAACATCACCTCCCACACCTTCACTGTGCTTTCCCCAGCTTCAAAGGAACAGAAACCTCCCAACAGCTGTAAGAAATAAAGTCACTCCTCCAATAATAGCTCCTGGTCCATCTGAACTGGTGGCAATACTGCATTTTTTCACTGTGTTCATCTTCCCTGGTGCTGTCCCCCTGGCAGGCCACATGTCCCACTGGGAGAGAGACAGAGGCAGGAGAGGGCGAGAAGAGCTCAGGAACCATTGTTTTCTCTAGTCCTACCTATTTTAAAGAATTTTTTGTTGTTCGTCTCCAAACTCTGTCTAAGCACTACCAACAATTAAAGGCTGGTTCATGGGAGAGAATTTAATTTTGCAAGAGAACAAGTAGAACAGTGATATCTCTCATGAATTAAAATATTCCACAAAACCAGTGCTGGGCACATGTCCCTTACCCTCCTGAGTATGTTTTGTGCAGTTAGACAAAACAGAGCTCAAAATTGCATCCAGGGCAATGGAAAAAGATTGCTGTATCACCACGGACTGGAAAAGGAGAGCATTTTAGGTAAAACAAAATTTGACAAATATGTGTTTGAGAAATAGTTTCAGATCCTTCCATGTAAGATGTGAGACATAGTCTTGTATATACAGTTCTGTTTAACTTTTATCTCACATTCAGGCTTCAGTCATCACACAGGACTTGTTTCCAGCACGTGTTCATATGTGTGAGCCTATGGCAGTTCCCAACAGGTACCTCAGAGCCACAAGCTCAGCCTGATTTTATAGCCTCATCTGCAGTGATCACCCTGCAAACCATGTCACTTTATGTGAAGGCTGAGAAATTATTTCCGCTATCAAACAACTTTATAACCTTGTTTAAAACATGATTTTGTTTAATTTCTTCCTCTTCACTTCAAACAGGTTTTTTGGTCCTATTTTTTGTGCAGGTCTTTTCTAAAGATGATGAAGCACAATGCTGCAGCTCAAATACACAAGACCCATCTGCCCTGGCTGCTGAGAGGTGCTAATCTACAACATCCTCTTGATTGCCTGGCAGGACATGTAAGACAAAAGCATCTCAGGTTCCAGATCAACTACCAAAAAATTAATAGCAGCCCAAGTATTACACAAAAATTGGTAAGGGCAACAATCCCACCCTAAATGTGTCTTTCTTTTCTTGGAGCAGCAGTTTAGGACATAATTTGCTGACTACCATAACCATAATGTTATTTAAATTGAATTCCTTCTGAATGTAATTTACCACCAAAGTTTATTGAGCTTATTTTAACACCATAGTGGGAGATTAAAAATTAAACTATCATTTCAACTATTTTTATAAAGGTTACATTAGTACTTTTCATTTCTTTATTGCCCTACTGAATGTCAGGGTGCAGAGCACTCAGTGAAGCCTGACAGTGGCTAAGAGACATAAAGGTCATGCTGCGTGCATTTGCTTCAAAAGTTCAACCTTTGCTTTGCCTAGAAAACCTCTCACAAAATTACTGCCTACAACAAAAATAAATAAAACAGGAGATTATCCACACCCAGAGCACCAGAGACACTGCAAGAAGCTCTGACCTGGGGAAACCCACCCATCCTCAGAACTGTCTCTCTGTTTTTGTTTCAGTGATGTTTTAAATCCAGACACAGGGCTCACCTCTGCCTACATGGAGCAATATGATCACAGCCTCCCATTGCAGCTGGAACATGAGGAGTTTGACAGGGCTCGTTTTGCTCCCTGGACCCCTGGGATTCTTCTGAGGGCCAGAACAATAATAAATATTAATATTGTGCAAATTAATTAATAACAATAATAAAACACATGATGTGTGATTACATATTAGGTGATAAGAGAAATTAATTGATATTGAGGAATGTGTCTGCTCTGGTCTTGCCCCAAGCACCTACATGTCTCTTCATTGTCATTAGTGCACATCAATATAACAATTTAAAAAAAAATTTAAAATGTTCATCATCAGTTGAAAACATTTTTTGTCCACTTCAAAGGAACAAATATTTCATAGTAGGGTTTAAATTGAATTGAGACATGAAGTATTTGGTTAACAGGGCACTTAAACTTTATTAGAGGTTAGTGCATCACTTTTACTGCTGTTGCAGTGTTAATCTCAGGGTTCTTTTCAGGAGCTGCTCTGAAGTCATTACTCTCTGAAGACACTTAAAAATTCAGGATGTGAGCAGATGGAGAGCAGGGGGGTCATTTCTGACAGGACAAGGAAAGAAATGCTATGGGGTCCAAGCCCTGAGGGCAGAGGGCCACTGCCACCGCCCAGCCACTCTTGGCACAGGGCACTGAGAGCCCTGGGGCGGCACCACAGAGCCCAGCAACAAACCTGGGCCTTCCAGGACATGGCTTTAAAATAAAAAAGGCATTTGTGAAAGTGTTCATGCTGTGGAAGGTGTACAGGGTTGAGGCACTGGGGCTCCTGCTTGGATGAGCTTTTTGTCACTTCTCCTCCTGCACAATCACCACAGTTGTAACAGAGAGGAGAAGGCAGAAACAAAGGAAATTCTGCACAACTGGCTGAGAAAAACGTCCAGCAAGCTGTAAAAATCCACCCAGGGCCAGGCAGCATTTTGGCTGTTCAGCCTTGCTGTGCACTGGGGCTGCCAGTCCATCTCCACTGCGCCCCCTGAGCGGGCCCACGCCTCGCTCGGTACATTGTGTGGCTTACTTCAGTTTATTTTTAATTCTGTTTCCATGAGGTTTGACACGAACACAAAGGTGATCAACTGTAAACGTAAAGTGCTGCAAGGCCCTGTGAAAACCAAGGAACCGCAGCCTTTAGCAGGTCCTGCTCGAGGCAGCCCAGGAGCCTCGTGCACCCACCGTGCTCCAGCTGGGCCAGACTGGGCTGCTCTTGACGTTTGAGTGGTTTTCTCCTGCGGGGAGAGTGTACAACAATCAACATTTCTCATTATGCCTTTTTTTGGCTGTTGTCTTTTTCTGGTTTATCTACTTTGCCTCCCTTTGCTTCTACACAAGCTTTCCAGGGCCCTGGACACCTGTGTACATTACCAGGTACAATGGCTGCAACTCTTGAATGTGCTTAAACTTGAGAAGTTTATTCTCAATCTGAGATCCCATTTAAATCAAGACAATTTTTAGACCAAGAAGTCTTTCTTTTTGAATTTTCAATACATAACAGTCCTATCAGTGAACCACTTGGGCCTGGTAGAAATGTGCAAGCCAAAAAGCTACAGCTCTGAAGGTGCTTTTTCTCCTGTGCTATTTGTTCTTCATTACAACAATGCAAAAGACTGGAAATAAAAATGAATAAGACAAATTAGAGTCTGGTTAGCAAGGGAGATATAAACTAATACCAGTCACTGCTGTACTTCCATATGCTGCTTAATGAATCACTGCTGGCAGGAAAAAAGATTGCTGGTGCCTGAGGCACTTAATAACAGTGTGTAACATAACATGCATTTCCCTTCAGGTGTCACTCTAAAAAGTTGGTATGGACAATTTCTGTTTCTAAAGTAATGAGAGCAGAGGGTGATGCTGTCAAGATGAGGGATTTTGGCAGCACTGTGTGAAGCTGCACGCAGGCAGACAGTTTGTCAGGCACCTGGGCAGGACTTGGGGGCAGGAGGGTCACCCCAAGGCTGAGGGCAGGAGTGTCCTCCCCACCCTGGGCACCACCACAGACCTGGCACTGCCACCAGCTCCAGGGATGCTGGACAGGTTTAGAAATGAGCATGGGAGCTGCCCATGTGAGAGGTACTGAAAGCCTGCAAGCATCAGCTGCTCCCCTCAGAGCCCACAGAGCTGGAAACAAAGAGAACAAACATGAACAAAATGCAGTGCATGGAACGGCCTCATTCAGCAGAGATGTTGCTGGTGTTGCAATGCACAACTCACAGCTATTAGCATTAACCTGAAAAAACCCTTGATATTTGGCTCCACCTTCATCACATCTCACATATTCCCCCCACCTTGGGCTGTTGGACTTTCCTTTGGCCTCCACCTCGCGGCTCCTCCTGTACAAGTTTACCTGTGGAAGGAGCCACCATTCCTACTCATCTGTGGCTGCCTGCTGCAGGTCCAGGTCTGCTCTCCAGAGCATCCTCATTGGTAGGAACAGTGTGTAACCAGCAGTGAAAAACTTTAGGACTCATTTTAGTGAAGTATGTAAGGCCTGAACTGTATTATCTCATCTGGCAATTAATACTATTAAGAGATCCTGTGCAGTGTAACAATAGCTATAAAATTCCTTCAGCTACATGGGATGCAGAGAGAAGAAATTACACCATATGATCATTATCATTATCATTATTATTATTATTATTATTATTGAGTTTTTTGACATTTGCTTCTGCTAAACTTTGTAACACCCTTCATGAACTTATTTCCTTTCAAAATTACTTCTTGGCAGAAAAAAAATGGCATTAAAACTCTAAAATGGGCGTCACATCATCTCAGAATGAGTCAAGGCCAGCTAGTTCCTTTTTTAAGTACAAAACCCCTCACTGCTCCCTACCAGCTGGGGAGAAGCTGCCTACATTCTTCTGTCTGCCACATTCCATGTCTGGGCAATGAGGGAAAACCAACAAGAGACAATGAGAGGGTGCAGCATGGTACCAGAAACACCAGCTGACCTGGTGTTGCAGGGGGTCAGGTTTAAAGACTAATTTCTTAGGAGTTGCAGCGAGAGAATCTTAATCATATTGGGATGGCAAAGGAGCATTGCCCTGACACAAATCTCCAGTGCTCTTTCAAATATCCATGGTGACAGCAACTGCAGCCACTGGTTTGTGTCCTTTGACTATAAGCCAGTTTATACAATTAATAACGCGTCCCTGCCCAATCAACAGAACGATCCGTCCTTGCCCCTAGGTAATAATCATGTGTCAAGACAATTAATTGCAGAGATGTGCTATGTGAGGAAGGTTGCCCTTAATGTAAAATGTGGCAATTCTTCTGATGGGCCCAAGGCAATGATTGTCTCAATATCCCTCCTTACAGTAACGCTGCCCTTTCTGAAAGAGAGAGGAGAACTTAGTCAACATGAGACCTAAAAACAAACCTCCCTCTGCGTCCAAGCCCACGGGATCCGGAGCACCCTGCCACCTCCTGCTGAGCAGGATCATGCTCATCAGAAAAGGTTACAATTTTCCCCTTACATTGGATCAAAAGTCCCTGAATGGCTAAATTTAAATGCTGATCACCGCAAAGGATTTTTAAGAAGCTGGGTTTTTTTCTCTCACTAACTTTACTAGTTCACAAGAAGCATTTCCCTCAGAGAAGCCTGGTCTGGCACCAGGAAGGCTTGCCATTGATTTTCACAGAAATCTGATCAGATCTCCCAGCATTCACCATCTCACTAGATTCACCTTCTAATTGGATGCAGATGGGGGGAGTCAGCCAGGAGCCTGAGGACACAGGTTTGGGCATGGAAATGAGTCAGTGTGTCCAGGTACTCTTTGTTTCACTTGATCTACTCTTCCTCTTCTCTCTCCAAGGGAAGCAGGAAAATCAAACAGGTCTGTGCAAGGAGGAGCAAGTCCTCTCCAGTGACTCCCTCCCGACTTCAGCCTCCTGACATCTGCTCTGGCACTGCTCCACATTGTCACCTGTCCAGGGACAGCCTTCTCAGGAGAGGGGGACAGCTCATAGGCTGATAATTAGACAAGGAGTAACCAGAACCTCTTTGCCCCATCTGCAACCTGGTTGTTGTCAGGGTCCTTCCTTTTAGGTGGGAAGCAGTCCTTCAGCAAGAACCATGGCACAGCCTTGGTGACTGGGAGTCGTGATTTCCCCACTGCCTCACCTTGCCTTTTGATTTTTCACTTTGACTCATTGCTGCCAGTCATCCCTGTCATCAATAATAAGAGGTGCTGGGGCACATTTTACAAATGCGTGTGCTTAATCATCTTGATATCTGAGAGGAGCTATGTAGATAAGAAGAGCTTTTATCTCCTTTTCACAGTGGCAATGTGAACCCTCCAGGGCTGCACAGGATGATTGCAGCCACACAAGGTTCCAGCAGCCGTGTGCACCCCCTTGTGCAAAAAAAAGAGGAGAAAAGCCCTTGCAGTCTGCCCTGGGTGGATTTAACCCCATGCACCGCTTCGGGATCTGGTGAGTGCCACCAAGTCTGTTTTTGTAGACTCAAGATAACCTTGCCCCACTTTGATGTAGCTGTCCTTGGCTCATCCTTAGCAGGAAAGGACACAGCCAGCCTTCCTGGCTACTTTGGTACCATTGCCATTGCAAGTCCACCCTGCCTGGAACGTGTGGCTCTCCTCATCCCACAGCCAAAGGCCACTCATCCCCTCATCACTGGTTTCGTTCGTGTACAACAAATTGTACTTACAACAGGAGAGCCCAGGCAGAATTCCCCTGAGAGTCTGAAATGACATTTCTCAGGATTTGACAATAAAACACCACTTGTGCTCTGCCTCTCATCTGTTCACCCTTTCAGTTAAGCTTTCACCCTGTGCATTAGAGAAATGAGTCATCTTCACCATCTCTCATGCATTCGCATTCACAGTACTTTGCCTAAATCTTCAGTTTTTCACTATCACCTGAAATATATGCTCTTTAATATCTAATATTACTTTATGGGGAAAAACCACTAAAAATAAATTACGGTTATAACGAGAAGCTTCCAAAGACTCTAATCCTAAAATGCACTCCTATAATAGCACAAGGGAATCTCCATGCTCAGTATTAAAAGGATTATTTTTCAGTGCATCCCCAGTTTCCCAGATACACACAGCTCTTCATTTGCACCTGAAAATTACTCCATAGATTAACAGAGAGACAAAACTCAATCAAGCATGTCTGTCATTGCAATTATGGCCTGGCTGTAAAGCAATTTCACAGAATGGGAGAGGACCATGATATACCTACCACAGCTTAAAAGCCTTCTTCATTGCACCAGATTTACATAACTTTATTCAGTGTTGTAGATTAAAGGTTCTGGAAAAATTCATATTTGCCCATAGGGATGGGAAATGAGCAAAGCCGTGACACTGGAGGTAGTTTATCTTTTGAATTGGGTTTTGCACCTGCAGAATTCCCCCCTTGCTTTTTGGCAATACCTTGTGGCTTGCACGGACCCCATAACCATAATGGACTATTTCTATATTTGAATTTTCTATCTAATAAAAAATAATAGTAAATTGTGAAGATTGAATTAGAGACCTCAGTATATTTTTGATTTTGATTCAGGCTGTGGAGTTTGGTGGGGAAAATGTAGTCCTTAACTCTACACCAAGAAAATACACCAAGATCCTTGTGGTCTCTGCTTGAAGACCTTCCAGAGTTACTACAGCATGCCTTCAAAAAACCACTCCCAATGTGAATTTTAGAGCCATGTCTATCAATTCACATTGCCATGTACAGCCATTTGCAAATTCTGACATGACCTCAAATCCTAAACATGACTTGAAATTTCTTCAAGCAGTTTCTGACAGTTTAAGTAGGAATTGTGGACTTTTGAAATGAACACTGCAATTCTCACTCTTGCAAAAACACTATGTGATATGAGAGCTGACATGTCAACCATCCTGGCTCCAGAATGAGCATTCATGCTTGTTTTACTGGGAAATGAGCAGGTCTTCAAAAGCTCCTGCTGAGCCCCTGCACCTGCAGGAAACAAAACTCTCCAGCAGCCCCAAGAACCTGCCCCAGTTCTGCAGAGCTGCTGGGCTTAGGTTGCTCTGGCCCAGGCAGAGCAAGGTTGGGTGATGCTGCACCATGCCCCTGAAAGAAAACGGGCACACACCATAAAGTCATCAAATCATTTAGGTTGGAAAGGACCCAAAGATCATTGGGTCCAACCATTAACCCACACTGCCAAGTCCACCACCAAACCATATCCCTTAGTCACAACAGAAGTCTCTCCACACTGGGAAATTGAATAATCTTTGAAAACTCAAAATAGCCAGCCCTGACTTGGTCAAATCAATGCAACCAAAGGTAGTGTGGAGACTTTCAAAAAGCTGATCACGTTTTCTAAGGAATGGCTGAATTATGCCATTTTCAGAGAGAAAACCACAATGATTCTTGGCCGTGTGCAACTTGCTCCCACAGGAGCAAGGGAATAACCCAGGGCCAGGGCTGCCTCTCCAGGGTAGTTGGTCAGGGGTGCTGATTTTTGTTTCTAATTATGAAAACTCTCTTTTGCCTTCTTTAATAGAAGATAGAAATTTGATGCCATTGCATTTTGTGTTTTTCCCTAGATCCTGATTCTTCAAGGCTAAAGCTGAGCTCCCTGGAATGACTCTGGAGCTGAAACATATACCCAAGCACTTGGCTGAATCAGTCCCTCTTGAAGTATAAGGAGGAAGATATTCAGGCTTTCTAATCCAGCAGCACAGCAGGGAAACTGCTTGTCTCTGCGTGATTGTGTAATTGCTTTTCAAAGAGAAGTGAGTTCCTCTATCCACACTGCACTAACAAATCTCAGAAGTCACTTTGGTCTTCCAGCCTAACTTTCAACATTATTTGTTATGGATAAAACGAAAGACACTTCTATTTCCATAGCTGACAAGCTTTGCCTCAGGGCATGCATTTATTTTCCATGCTGTTGATCTCTTCCTCCCTGTATCAGGCTAATTCATCAGATTAATAAAGGACGATTTAGCTTCCTGCAGGGTGTTATTGATCTCTCGGGGAACGTGGCAGTTGTTTGCTATGCCACCTTTCCCCTGAGCAAAGGGGATGATTTTTAAATATTTCTAATGCTTGAAGGCTACAGCTGGCTCTCACCAAGCAGCTACACAGGAGCAAAAGGCAGCAGCAAAGGGGAAATGTAAAATGTATCACCTGAATGCCTCTTTCCCTGCCTCTGTATTCATCAGCGTGTCCAGAGCACAGAAAGCCTCAGCCAGGAGGTGGGAGTGAGCACCTGGCTCCAGCAAGGGGCTCCAGGAGGACAAGGCACATCTGGGTTGAGCTGGCACATATTTCATCCACCCATGCTGGGCATTATTTCATAGATGACCAGGTCAGAAAGGCCCCTGTACCAGCCCTGTCTCAGACCCTGCTAGGTTGTCTTTCAGAAATCTTCATGTGCCATCCAACACAGAAACAAGAGTGTCTCCTTACCAGAGCTGAAATTCCTCCCTCTATCCCACCACAATCATTCCTTTACCTTCAAGATGGACAAGTGCTTTAGTTCTCCATAATATCTCAGTTGTTCTCTGGCTCCCTGTTTGTCTGGGCAGCAGCTCCAGTCCTGCAAACACAGCCTGGCTCCTGACTTCCAGGATGCAGGGCTTGATGCTTGACCTTATTTAAAAACAAACAAACACTCTTTATTTGTACCAAGCTAGAAAGCCCAAATGTTTGGCCTCTGTGACTTTCTACCTCATTCTTCACCTTTCTTCTCATTTTATGTCATCTGTGACTGTTTAATTTTCTCCCCAAAACCACAGATAGAAGTGTTAAACTGTGACAGAGCAAGACCTGTGCCCCACCAGAGCTAGGCAGACACAAGATCCCTTGCTGCCCTGTTTGCAGCTCTGTTGTGAGGCTTGTAAATCCCTTGCCTTGAAATACACTCAGTATGTTCTACATTAATTTTATATAATTCTAATTCCTTAATCAACAGTTTTGAAAAATCAAATATCTCCGTAAATTACAACATTATTACCTTTAGCAGTCTAATTTGCAATCTCATTAAAAAGATATGAAGTTCTTTTCTGTAACCCTACAGTGAATGGAATAACTTGGAAAAGGTCCCCACCCTTCATTAGCCACGCTCTCCCATGTGCTGCTCCATACCTAGGTCTGGTGTTAAGCTGGGCTGTCCTCAGCTGGTTTCCAAGGTTGTTTTCCCTGCTGCCCATCTGTGATGGCCCCAGCACCACTGACAATCATTGCAAGCTCTTCTGAGAGCTCTGTGGCCAGCACCAGTGGCCAGTGGTACCCTGTGCTATGCTGCTCACTCAGGGGCACTCTGGGACACTCCATCCTGCAATATGGCCACAGCTGGAACTGGTTTCCCCCAAACATGACACATTTATTGAACGCTTCTGCAAGGATCAAGTGCCTTTTCTGCATCATCAGTGGCTTTTCTGCATTAGCAAAAGATTTTTTTGCAGGGCTCAGCTGGTACCTGATGAAATAAATGCCTTTTCTTCCCAATAAATTCTGGAAATTACTGAGCTCTTCTTGTATAATTTTCCTTCTCATATAAAAGGAAGCCCCATTTTCTCAGATATAGAAAAGTTTTGGAACCAGAGTTAGGCCGGGAAATGTTTGAAAAGAAGGGTTCAGGACTGGTTTCTCCCAGGGGCAGGCTCTGTGTGATTAAACTGGATGATCAAGGACTGGCCCCACCCCACGACAGTGTCAGTGCCTGGTCATGCTCCCACCCCCCATTCAGGCACATTTCTCATCATTATCCCTTAGCCCCACAGTTTCCAGTCCCACTTAACAAGGCTGTGTTTATTTATCTGATTTTTGGCATGACAGATAAAACAAAGCTATCACAAATTTCAGTCCATAAATTCCAGTAAATTGATTGGATGGAGCTAGATTAAAAAGGAAAATAACTGCAGAGAACTTATTTTGGAAACAAAATGAAAGGCCTTAAAACTGATTTGCTGATATGTCATTTGCTTGATGTCATCATTCTATAAGTGGGTTATGATTGTTCTCATGAATGTAAAATGATATTCAAATACATCCATCACATCCTGCTGCTTCACGTTTTATCTGCCTCTCTCTTTCCTAATCTTTTCTTTCCCTTCCCCCAGAGTCTCCCAGAAGCATTTGTCCCACTTGCATTTATCCCAGCAGCATTTGAGAAGCATTTGTCTCACTTGCAAGGCCAGGGACAAAGGAAGTGGGAAAGGCAAAGAAAACCACACTGCTCCTCTTGTGACACACACATGTTTTGTGATGGTTCATGTCCCTGTCACACTGTGTGCAGTTTCACTTCTGCCCTTGAAAAACACCTGAAAGACCTTTGCCAGTATGCATGGCAATGTTCCTTTCTTGACAATTTTCCTCTGGTTTTAGGAATCACAGAGAGTTTATAGTCAGCCATCCTCCCTCCAAGAGTGACAACTTAGCAGTCCCAGGTGGTTTTGAGCCAGCAGGGCTGTCAGAAAGTCTTCCTAAAAACAAAGAGCAATTTGTAGCACAAAAACAATCAATGCTCTCCCGCAGAAAGGGAAATTTGAGTTCAAAAATTGGGGTTTTTCTCTCTTACTCTACACAGTGCTACACATAATCTTTAAGATCCCCAGAACAAGAATGTGCTCAGGGTGAACCAAGTACAAAAGTGATGGAGGCTGTGCCTAGAGGTTGATATGGCAAATCTGCACTGGGGAGTGCTGGTGAGGGCTTGGAGCTGTGCGACAGCTGCTCTCCTGCTCTGCCTGAACCAGTTTAACACAGAGGACCAAAGAAAGCTAAGCCTCTGTGAATAAAATTGATTGGACCCAGAAAGGTTCAAAACACACCCAAAAATGTGATTAAAACTAAATGAGGTTAGATGTTGGTGTCAAAGAATTGATATGCTTTACTTAATAGCAAAAGAGGGAAAGAGGGAATGCAAAGTCTCCATCCCAAAGGTGCTAAGCTTGATCCCTCTGTGAAGGTGTTCTTTTCTCCCCAGACCTGAGTTTCCTTTCTTATCTCCATCGTGATGGAGATGGAGCTCATGGCAGCTCAGGGCCCCAGTCACAAGGCCTGTTCAGGGTGTGGTGGTCTTCTCTGCAGCCTTGGCAATACAGCTTTGCTATAATAGGCATGAAGACGCCTACATGAAGGTGTTAAAGCCATAAATTGTGAATTCAGTCTCTGACATATCTTCCAGCTGAAGAACAGTCCAACTCACAGGGAACACAACCAAATGTCCATTGATTTACTCTCCTACTTACCTTTCATGGAAGGGTGGGAAGAGAGGGCGCAGCAGGGAACTCACAGCAGAAGGATCATGGAAGTCTGGAACAAGATGCTGAAGTCACCAACTCTTTCTGCTGTCATAAAGAATCAGGAGAGGGAACTCTGAGCCCCTCAGCATTTCAGGTGGTGCTGGGGACCCACACACAGAGAAAATAGTCCCAGTTCATCATCATTAGCTGGACACTGGTGTTACAGGGACTGAACAGTCCTCATATAAAACTTTTTTCTGAAACACTAGCCATCGACAAATATCTTTATCTGTATGAATTATGGAGTGTTATTTTCTTTTTAATTGCATTGATTTACACTGAAAGCTTTAAACATCAGCCTAATAATTATTGTGAACCAATTTGTCATCAGGAATACAGTAAACCATTATCTGACCAGTGCTTCCAGGGAGGTGATTCTCCTGCACCAGAGGAACTGGAAGGAAAGAAGAAGCTACACCTAAAAATGCCAGAGTGTGCACCCAGGTTGCTGCAGCTAAGGGAAAAATCATGTGACTGATTGCCAATAGATGTGATGGTAGGAAAAACCCTTCAGAAGTGTTTGTTTATGGAGAAATGCCCAGATGGGGGCCAGGGGCTGCACCCACCCTGGCAGCCCTGCCCTGGCTGGTCAGGGGTCACCTGCTGCCCTCACACCTGCTGCAGGGCTCTCCTGCAAGGGTTAAAGGGCACCTGTGTCCCGAGTGCTCCTCCCCAGAGCTGAAACCAGGGAATGGCAGGAGTGTGGCCATGGTTTGTGTGGCTGCTGGTGGCCAGCAACCTGCTGCCTTTCCACCCTGTCACTCACTCCCTCTTCCCTTGCTCGCCGACTGGGATGACATTTCTGCTCACACAGAGAACATCAGCAAATACCTTCTGTAAGGAAACTTCACACTGTTCCAATCCCTTCTCTGTTTGAAATCAGCACCAAAAAAAGCCTGGCTAGAGGCATGGAAAGTTTTAGACAATGCAATTGCAGCCTCAGCCAGCTCTGAGACACCCTGACAAAAGGAGAGCAACACGAGACACGTTCCAGGTGGAGCTGCTGGGCTCACTCCAGGGGGACAGGCTGGGCTTCCCCACAGCCTGGAGAGAGGTGGAAACAATGTGTGCCCTGAGCCCCCCAGATACCTGCAGGAGTGAGAAAGAGGGAGCAAAAGAGAGCTGTGACAGGGTTTGAATGTTTTGAACTGCTCTGACAGCCAGGTGCTGTAGCACACCTTATCTGTGAGAGATCTCTCACAGCGAGCAGCAGGCACCAGCTCTGCTCCGCTTGCTGCAGCCCCAGGTCTCACTGCCACTGCAAAATTTCCACTCCACCACCAGCCTGAGCAGAATGGGCTTCATTGTGCAGAGTGATCTTGAAATGCACACAATGGTTTGTAGGGGGATGAAAGCCCAGCATGACTCAGGACAGTGACCTCAGGGAACCCACCAGGCACAGAGGGGTGACAGGGACACCCCAAGAGCGACAGCCCCTGCCCTGGGTGCAGGACTGAGAGCTCAGGGGGGTGTTCCTTCTCCAGCAGGGAAACCCCTGCATTCCACACATCCATTGGTGCCCCAGGATTTTCATTTGATTCCCCTGATCCATGCAGCTGCCCTGGGACGGGGGCTGTGGTGTGACATGAGCCAGGGGACAGCAGCAGCACAGGAGCCCCTTCCATGGGCCTGGGGCCTCCTGCCTTCACCACAACATTCAGCTCAGCTCCTGCCTTTCATATAAAGTGTCATCAAATAATTTACAGGAGGTGTCAGCTGCAGGCTAGAGCCAAAAGGAAGGTTTATTTAAGACACCGTGTGGATTGTTATACAAGATCCTGATGGATTATTCCTATCTGAGAATTTACAGATACTGCAGGAGCATGGCCAACAATTTGGATTAGTTGAGATTAAACTCAGGCTGGGTTGGTTTTCCTCCCTTAGGAAATCTCAGCCCTAGGTCTACAGATATTTTTTGAAGGCAAGATGTAGACAAAAACAACTTTTACACTTTCCAGCAGGCACCTGAAGTACTTTCCCATCAATCACCTTTGATATACAGAGGCAGAAGTGTGAGCTACTTCATTAAGAGCCCTCACACATATCTGGGTACATTTACATATTAATCAGACAGCTGAGCTGATAATCTTTCTATCTTATATGCTTCTGTAACCATTAGTCAGAGCCAGGTGTTGTTAAATACTCCAGGTACCACCAAGTGCTCTAAAGTCAGGATGAGTGTGGATGACAGGGAAAGGCTCAGATTTACAATGCTCCTGGAGAGCCAAGCACAGTAACATAAATACACACATCCAACACCAGGAGCTTTAATCCACTGGGAGCACTGAGCCAGGCGAGGCATTCCCACTGCCAAGAGACTTCAGTGATTCCCACAGAAATAAAGGCTGGTTCCAGCTCTGCCTCCTGCAGGCTCTGCTGCTGTCTGAGCAGCACTGGGCACCTGGCACGAGACCCTGGGAATAAAGAAGGAGCCATCTCCTCCATCCCTGACAGCCCACAGCCCAACCCTGCTTGTCTCAAGGGCAGCAGCTGCCCCTCGTCTCACCCAGGGCTCAAGTGGGGTGGGAGAGCTCAGCCCAGTTCTTACCATAGAATCACAGACTGCAGCCATGATCCTGCTCCAAACCCCTGCTAGGGGCAGGGATGTCTTCCTTCAGACCAGGTTCCTCAGGGTCCCCTCCAACTGGAACATTTCCAGGGATGGGGCGGCCACAGCTTCTCTGAGCAACCTGTGCCAGGGCCTCACCACCCTCACAGGGAAGAAAGAATCACTCTTTCACAAAGTTGAGATGGTTTGCTGGACAAAATTTGGTCCCTGGGTAAATCAGTCACAGCAGAAGTGGTTGATGCAATGAGGGATGTGGGAACTGCTCTGGAGTCAGCAGTTCCTGAGCTGGACTGACCCAGGACACAGCAGAGGGTGCAGTCAGTGCCTCCCCAGCCAAGCTGCTGCTCACTGTGGTGCCCCCAGCACCAGGCTCAGGTACCGCAGAGCAGCCCCTTGGTTTTCTGTTTAACCATTCATTTGCCATTCCAGCACCTGCAAATCCACATCCTCAGCTTCCATCTCCCTCCAGCACCTCTCACCCAGCTCTCCTCCTGGCTTGTGTGGCACCTGGCTGTGAGCTGCTGAATTAAATTCTCTCCATCCTCCAAGAGCAGACAGCAGTGTGAGGTTTCACCTTTGTGTGCCTGTTCCTTGGCACACACACCTCACTGCTGCCACAGGAGTCCAGAATGAGCAGGGCACAGGGACAGCCAGTGCCCAGTAGTCACACTGACAGCTGCAGACCACACAAAACCCACAAATACCTGGAATTGCCTTTGACAAGGAAGGGATCTGTGCTACAGCTTCCTCCTTGCAGAAACATCAGTTTACATTTCCTGGGCTTTACTTAAACAAAAGAAAAGCAATGTATATGGCTTTAGTGATCACACAGGCTCTGCAAAGCACTCTGATCTTCCCTGCTTTGGGCCTGTGAGGTTTTTTATAACCACTTCCTCCAGAATAAAAGGATGGAAAGGCCAGCCAGATCCTGAATAGCTTCATGCTTTTGCCATGGATCACCACCTGGGTTACCTGCAGCTCTCAGTGCTCACGTGGCACCAGGCTGGCCCTGCTGCCTGGCCCCAGCACAGACACAGCTGGCACAAACAGCCTCCCTGCTGCTGCCCTGACACCCCAGCACCTCTCCCCGCTCAGAGCCCACCAACAGCCCTGCACCGCCCTGCCGCCCCAGCAGGAAGGTGCACAGGGATGCTTGGGGACCAGGAGCCTCTCCACAATCTGCCCCAGACCCATGACCAGGAACTTTTGCCAGTGGATGTGGTTCTTAGAAGAGAGCCTGGATGTCCCTCTGCTGCCATTAGAGCCCATCCCAGGGCTGCTCCCGTTCCCAGGAGTTGCTCCTCATCCTCGCCCCATAAGAAAGATGGATTCTGGAAACCACCAGCAGTTCATGCTCTGTGTCTGGAGAGCCTGCACACAGCACTGGTGCTTTACAGCCAGTGGATCTCTCCTCCATTTTTGACTGCTTTTTATAATGTTTTATTGATTGGTATCATCAAACTATTTTATTGATTGGAAATATTTCCAACCTCTGCAGTCTGGGCATAAGTGTTAAAGAGGAGATGAGGGGACAGAGGTTCACAATGGAGCCCTGGCTCAGCCTTGAGTCTGGCTGAACACCCACTCCTGGCCAAGGGACCTTGCTTGACCCAGGCCAAGAGGGGGGAGAAAGGAGCTGGGGCACAGAAGATCCATGTCTGTATTTCTGCCTTGCAGACAGAGGCTCAAGTGCAGCTCAAAGCCCTGTTAGAGCTGAAATAAAGCCTTGGCCATGACTGGCCCTGTGCAGGGTGCTCCATGGAGAAGGAGGGGTCACAGCTGCCACGGGCAGAGCAGGGCCACACACAGCCTGGGACACCTCCGTGGACATGGAGGCAGAAATAGGGTGAGGTTGCTGTCTGAAATACCACCCTGAGGTGTTATTGGAACCTCACACCTCAGCCCTGGTGTCATCAGGAGGCAGATGGAGGCTCTGGCACTCCCACAGCCCTGCCTCACTGCCCCAGCACATCCCTGGGAATGCCAGCAGTGACTCCACTCGGTCACACAGGCAGGGTTCAGGCTGGCCTCTTTCCTGGGATGCAGCCCAGTGATCCTGCTTTGTCTGGCTCAGAACAGAGGGATGAGCCCAGGGTGAGATGGGCACAGCTTGATTTTGGGTCAGGATTATTTATTCATTATTACTTATTCATTTTTAAATGAGTTTTATAGCTCAGTTCTGATTCCTGGCATTTGCCTCACCTATGAGCCTGTGAAGCACCACAATAAATGCAATGGGGCAAAATCTCCAGCCCCTGAAACACCAAACTGCTGAAAGATGGCTGCATTTACCACACCTACATAGGGCAGAGCATCTCTGTTCCTTGCAGAGCAGCAGGCATTGCCATAAGGAAAAGCTGGTTACAGCAGATAGGAGGTGGCGATGTGGGGATTTTTATTTCACCCATGAACCATGAACCAAATAAACAAAAGAGACTTTGGATTTCTTTTTCTACCTGGGTGTGGGACTTGCCTTCCTCTGTCCCCTTGTGTGAAAGGAGAGAAGGAAAGGGCTGAGCTGCAGTTTCCTTGGGAAACCCAGGCTTGAGCAGGAGGGGGAACAAACAAAGGGATTAAGAGGAGTTTAACTGTTTTTCTCTCCATCATCCTTGCACTCCAAACATAAATAAGTTAAAGGACCTAATATTAGACTTCATCGCAGTTCTGGGCAGAGGGCTCAGAGCTGCTGCTGCCACAGCCCCAGACACTTGCTCTTCCATGCCAGCTTTGATGGCAGCTGATGCTGCTCTGCACCTAAAATATTTTAAATGGCTAAGCCCCCCCAAATGTCTTGGCAGGGAACAGGTGTCTTGCAGACAGATCGCACTGCTATTTCTGGACTGTTCTATAAAAATGCCTTTTGTCTGGAAACCACGCTCAGAGGCAGAGGCCAAACCTCTGCCCAGCACCTCACCTCTCCTCTTTGCAAGTGGCCTCCTTTCTTCCCTAAGCAAAATTTCTTCTGGATTAAAAACTGTTTCTCCCCAGACACAGCTTCCACCCAGCCCTGCTGAGTGTGAGCTGCAAGGAGGTTTAGGTGCATTTCCTGGGGAGAGGGGCTCCTACTGCAGGGCTCCTGGGGGCAATTTCAGCACCTTCCCCTCTGCCAGCAAAGTCCATTTCAGGGGACTCCAGCACTGTCCAGCAGTGCTGCCCATTGCTCTGGGGCCCCATCCAGGGTTAACTCACTTACCCCAACCTGCTGAAACCCTCCCCCCATGTCCCAGGGACACCAAGCACAACCAGGGAATGTGTCCTGGAGCAGCCAGTGGGATCACCATGGGCTCAGCCACGGGGCAGCACAAACCCCACAGCTCAAGGTCTCACCTGGGACAGGGGGAAAGCCGTGTGTTCAGTGCTTCCTTCCTCATCCGCTCCTGCTGCCTCCTCCCTCTGGGACACAGGGAGTTACCACCAAGCAGCACCTCCTGCAGCACAGATTTACACAGCCCAAACCCTTATTTACACTTCAATTCTGTCACTGCTCGTGCACACACACAAATCACATTGCTTTCCCCAGACATTCTTGCCAACAAGGCTGCACAGGTTTTCCCCCTGGCATTGAAGAGTGAAGTGCTGCCATACCAGCAGCTAGATATTAAAAATAAATAAATTGGGGAAAAACACAGCAGCCAGCAGCTCTGATTGAAGATTAACAGGTGTTGGGAGTTACAAAGAGATAGTGCTTTAACTTCAGCACCTGAGAGACTGATCGCATTTATAAGACTTCATCTGCTTCATACTTGAATTAGATGATGCACATTAAAAACTCATCCCCAGGTGAGTTCTGGGCCTTTTTGGAGATCTGGCATCAAAGCAGCAGACAGAGAGGAGTCACAGGCCAAGCAATGAAAAGTGATCACTCACTGAGTGCCATCGCTCATGCCTGGTGCTTTGAACACAGTTTGGAACAGAAATGCAAATATCTATTTTTCATCAGTGACCCAGCACAAACTACTTCAGTCTGACCACAGCAATGCAGAGTGAGCAGTTCATCACAACAAACATTTACTCAGGTGCCTGAAAGGCTGCAGAACCCCAGAGCAAGAATAAAGCCTTAAAAAAAAAATCCACCTTTTTCCTTTCCCTTCCTGAGCCATGAAGAAAGGTCACAAAGCCTTTGCAGACTTCTGTCACAAGCCCAGAATACAGTGGGCTTCCTCTCCAGCCAGTAGGGTCCTATGCCAAGGTGCTGGGAGTATTCACACCCAGGCTCCAGGGCGTGGAAAGCCAGGGTGTGCTGACCAAACCCCAGGCCCTGTCTCCCTGCACTGTCAGTGGGAAGGAGGGAGAGGTTGGGAAAATAAAAGGTGTTTTAAGGGCTTATTTTACTTCTCATTATCCTCCTCTGATTTTGTTAGTAATAAATTCACTTTGTACCTCTAAGCTGAGCCTGTTTTGCCCTTGGAGTGTTTTTCTCCCAGTCCTTATCTCCACTCATGAACCCTTACTTAATTTTTCCCCCTGTCCTCTGCCCAGCTGTGGCAGGGGAGGGCAAGTGAGTGGTTACTGTGGTTGCCTGGTGTTTGGGCAGTGTCAAACCACAAGATGGTCTTACAGATCCTTCCCAACCTAAATAACTCTATGGCTTACGTTCCCTGGCACACAGGGAGCAGGTCCAGCACTCATGGCCCCTCACCCAGCAGGGGCAGGCCCCAGGGAACACAGCCCAGCAAGGGTAGAGCTGGAGGCTGGCAGGGACAGCAAACACTATTGTGCCCAACTGGAGACACTTGATGTAGGGACTGGAGGTGTTTGACTAAATCAGTTTTTAAATCATTCACTTACTACTTTAAAGGGAGGGCACTGCTGCCCAGTGCACTGGAAATCCCAAGCTCTTGTTTCCTCCCAGGCCTCAGGTCTGGCCCACAGCTTTGTGGTTGTGGGATTGGAGCCATCTGCAAGCACTGCCCCATCCCAGTGCCCAGGGACTCTCTGGATGGCTCTGTGAACACAGGGGCTCAAACTGGCCATGCTCACTCGCAGGAGGGGCTGTACCCATAGACCCTGCAACACCAGCAAAGCCCCCTCCAGCATGGAGAAAGGCTGAGTGTTCCCCTGTGGGATCACACAGAGCTGGGGGCCTGGAGAGGAGCCAGAGCCCAGCACAGGCCTTGGAGCTGCTTTTCTCTCACCCACCGGGGTTTGAACCAAGACCTACAAGAAGTGAGTCAGGGCCTCTCGCTCCTCTGATGCAGAAAAGATTTTGAGATGAACGAGACTCCAAAAGCTGCAATAGACCAGTGGTGAGGAGCATTACGAGCCCCACTGTCAGGGAAGCTGTCCTGCCACAGGGGCCCATTCTGTGCAGGAAGGAGCTGCCTTTCCTGCCTCACCTACCTGAGCAGGGCTTCTGCCAACTCAGCAGCACCAGGCAGGTTCATGCAGAGCTTTCTGCCTTCTGTGGCTTCCCAACTTCCTTTCCATTTTAGTGACTTCAGATTTTCCACCCAACACTTAAGTTTCCTTCAAAGCCCAGGTTTTTAGAGCAGCACCAGCAGCTTCCTCCTCAATCACATCTCTCTCCACTTGCTGGCAGGTCCATTTTCCTTAATGGCTTCTTTTCCCAGGACATGCATGGGTTCACCTATCCAACAAATAACCAGCTTGACTGGTATTAACAAATTTCCCTGTTTTCCCCTCTCTTACAATATTTTTTAATTTCCTAACCTCTATCTCATTTGATTCCCATTCCTCTTATCCCCTCTCAGTCTGTCCCCCAAAAACTCAATTACTCCATCCCACCACACCTGCAAGGCCAGCCTCAGCTGGCCCCACGATGTTACAGCTCCTCTCACACTGGGTTTTGGGTGCATGCCCTGAACAACCCATAGCTCTCCTCAGCCTCATTTATGGCTGGAAGACAAACACAGAGCTCCGCCGTGTGGCAGAGAAACAGCAGAAAGGAGTCCCAGGGCTCCTGAATGAAGGAAGCCAATTGGTACTGCCCCTCTTCCTCAAGGCATTTCCTGCCCCGCTGCCCCAAGGCTGTGCAGCCCTGGCACACCAGGTGGGCTCCCAGAAGTTGGGAAGGCAGTGAGAGGACTGTGGCATCTCCTCCTGTCTATGGAGAGCTCTCAGTACCACTTTGTGATGCTGTTTGTAGGGATGTGCCCTAATACTGTGACATTTCAACTTCTGTGTTCTGCTGTGCTATTTGGATGTATGTAGAAACTTTTCAAGTGGAATTGATTTTAATTTACACATGAACTTTTAAAAGTTGCAGGTGGTCTTTTGTGATAGAATGAAGGAAATCATAGGAAATGACAATTTAGATGGGAGGCTCCATGTGGCCTCCAACAGTGTTGCAGGGAATCACAGATTTCACCAGAAAATCTGGTTTGGGCACCAACCTGGCACTGGGGAAGATGAGTGTCCATCAGACAGCTTGGCCACTCCCAGAGCTCAGCCTTCTGTGGAGCAGTCACAGTGAGAGAGGATCAGGTTTTTGCTAAAACTCCACTGTGGAGTGAACTGAGCACCTGCTGAGCCAGTACCCAGCCCCGGATGCTCACATCCACACTTCCCACCCAGACACAGCCGTGAGCCAGGACCGCACAGGATGTGTGGCCCCACCAACAGCCCAGGAAAATGTTACAGAAGTTCAGACCTCCAGCCTCCATCTGTGCTGCACCCAGAGCACTGCAGAACCTTCACTGTGCTGCTGTGGGGAACTGCTCTGCTCAACACAAAGACTTTGATGTCACGGGGTGTTGAGAACTCACCTCTGCAAAGCACCTCCAGCATGCGCCCCTCTGAGGGGGGGCACTGTCCTGCAGCCCCAAGGAGGGCACTAAGGAGCAGCTTCAAACCCTCCCAGCCGAGGCTCTCCTGGCCGGTTTCCCTGCTGATGGAAGGCACCATTCCCATTCCCCAGCTCAGTGGCCACTCCCAGTCCATCTCCAGGGAACTGCCCAGCCCAGAGCCCCTCCTGGTGGGAGCTCTGGAAACACAGAGCCCCCAGCTCAGCTCCACGGCCACAATGCTCTGCACAGTGCCACTGAAGGGATGCAATAAAATGGATCCACTTACACAAAGCACAAAAGGGAGGCAAAGAAAACCAAGGCATCCAAGGTGTTGTGGTGATTTCCTCAAGAAGGAAGAGGGTTTTGCTCCCATTTCCTCTAGCATTTATTTTATCACTCCAACAATGCCTCACTGATGGAAAGAACCTGTAAAGTTTTAGTCTGGCTTAAAGCAAACCCCTCTGCAGAGCCAAGGAGACTTCAACTACCACAGAGAGGGTGGAGACAGAAACATTCATTATTTAATGGAAAGCATATCAAGTTTGATAGATCCTAAATTCCTTTTTAAATGACACTGATTAGTCCTAATTAGTGCAGGAGTTGGCATTACCTCAGCCCTGACATCCGCTAAGGACCTGAATACTTAGTCAAAGTCTAGTTGAAAACTATTCAAATTTTAAATAAAAATTGTGGGGTTCTTTTTCTATGCCAAGAATATATTTGACAATTGTGCAAATGTTGAACAAGCCAAGAAATTGGAACAATTTGAGAAGAAATGTTTAAGGAAGGCAGTACAAAGTCAAGGACAGCACTCTGGTCAGGATGCCAATTTCATACCCAAGGCTGAAAAGAACTGATGAAGTTAATGGCTATTAATGAAATACCTGGCAGTAGCCCTGTCATTTCCCATGTCACTGCTTTTTTATGCTTTACTGGTATCCACAGGCTCCAAAGGCCAAGGTGGGTGCTCCCAGACACCACTGCCAGACATCTGTCCTCCAGCTAGGTCAGGCAGCCACAAAAGGGGAGGAAATACTGATTATTTCCCAGACTGAAAAACTCTGTCACTGTGACAAATCCATTCAGAAGACAGACTAAAAGAAAAAGGAAATGCAGGGAAAATATGTAAAGCTTAATGACTGGCTTCTGTGGAACTGCCATCCCAAATTCCTGCTGAACATACTGAGACTTTTAAATTTATTTTTCTTTTTAGCTGGAGGGCCACTGAGAGGACATGGTAAGACATATCAGCAGAGAACACAATCCAGAAGATGTTGACAGCTTTTTCTGCTGATGATTCAGAGAGAACATCTTCATAAGGCCCCAGCTAGAGACCACTACCATGTGGTGAGGACCTCTCATTTTAATTATTATCTTGAGGGGCCCTACAGGAGAAAAGGGAGCAGCCCTGGGATGGAAATGGAACATCCAGCTCACACAGCATTCATCCCCACTGATCCATAATGAAGCGTGGATTTGAAACAAGCCCAGGCAGTTCCCCAGAGACATCACAGTGAGAATATGGAATTTATACTGTAATAAAGTCTCTAAAGGGAGCCCTTCTGCTGGCCATGTATCCCTAGAACACCAGGGAGACAACCCTGCTGCTGCAGGGGTCACACATGCATCTCTCAGGCTACTGCAGGACCAACATGGGTGATAAAAGAGTTTCTGTACAGCATAAAGCACCACAGCCTCCACTTCTGGGCTATTTTGGGTGCTAGTGTAAATTCAGCTACATCTACACTGCTCTTAGGCCTGAACAAAAAGTATTCTCTCTTCCCCAAATTTCTGGCAAGTGAAGAATGTTGAAGCCTTCTCCAGGGAGCCCAGCACCACTCACCCAGGCCCTCTCCAGGGAGAGGTACAGCCATCCTCCCCACAGCAACATTCCAGCACTTAAAACCTCTTTTCCATTACACATCTAAACCAGAATATCTGTAAAGCACATCCTGACCCTACTGAAAAGTACAATCTGCTCTCAAATTTCTCAGAAAATTGAAAACATGCTAAAATCTCCTGGTTTATTTTTCTACTCCGTCAGGTTCTTCATTTTAGAGGCTCCTGTAATTTAATTTCCATATTAATATTTTTGTTAGATAGAAAACTCAGCCCATTTTGATAAATTAATTCCTGCTGACTCCTGAACTACTTCCATTTTGTTCATTAATGCAGAGGCAAACCCCCACCCTCTGCAGAGGGGAGGCTGGAGCACATTCAGCACTTCAAACTGCAGAGGGGCTCCAGGGACAGACAGACACCTGTGCACCCACAGCCCTTCCCAGTGTCCTGGCACAGCTCCCAGGGCCCCAGTGACACAGGGGAGAGGTGAAGTCCCCAGACACAGTTCACAAAACACAGCAGAGAATTAATCCTCAGCCCTGCTCTCACCACAACACCCCTGGAAGTATTCTTTAGGAAGGTTGCTCTCTTAATCACGATTATTCTTCTCTATGAAAGTTTTGTTAACCAAGTTTCTCTTCCCCCTGCTGTGGTTTCTCTGCTCTAAAAAAGGATTGATTTTTTTGTTACTGCAAAGTAACAAAACCAGTTGTGCTTATTTGTATGTTCTTGTAGAGATGCAGTTTGTGAAGATCTGCAGGAACAAAGTGATAGAGGAATAAAAAGAGATGAGGGGGGAATCCCCAGCCCTCCAAGAGACTTTATCCCAGGGGGAAGACAGCTGTGAACCAGGCATGGCAGCAACATTCCCATCAGGATGTCAGGTCAAACCCAGCCCCAGGAAGGCTGGGAGAGAGCAGGGACCAGTCTGTGCCAGCTGGACACAGGGCAGCCCCAGCACTGGGCTCAGGCTCCTCCTGGCTGGGGCAAGTGATGGAGACAGGAATTGTGGCACAGGGTGCTCCACTGGGACAGGCACAGAACCCCTTCCCCATCCTACAACTCCACAATCTCACTAAAAATTATGTTTGGTTTGGATAAAGTAACAAACATTTTGTTGCTTTTACAACCTTTTGGATGTCATAAAAAATTACCTGCAACTTTTCCTCAATCTGGTTGCAATTTCTTCTCCTGGTTGGAGATAGGAGCTGTGATAAAAGTCTCAAGTTGTCTGCCAATATGAAGGTTATATTCACTTGGTAATGTCTAGGTGTCCAGAACTATACTGAAACAACATTAAAAAGCCTTGGTTGTCCAAAAATTATATCTATTAAAAAAATACAATAGGGACCAAAGATAAATAGAAAAACTCCCTGTATTTTGGAACAGCGACAGAAAAAAAATACCTGAATCTCCACCAAAGACAGTAGCACCAGAAACAGAAATAATGGAATGAACACCCAATGTTTGGACAAATCAAAGAGGTCAAATTCAATTAATAAGTTACCAGAAATCATCTACCCAGAGCTGACTCTCATACAAAGCCAGAGAACTTTCCCCCTAAATGCTACGGTACTAGAATGAAAACAGAATTAATCCTCTGACTTTGCAAAAGCTGCAAGGCATCCCTTACAAAACACACTGATTTGGGCTGCCTGCACTACTGACTTGAGCTTTAGATTGTGTAATTGCCAGACTTGTCTTTGGAAACAGAGATCAGCTGTACCATGAACATCAGTTTATTTCTGATGTGTACCTGAGCCAAGACATGGCTCATTCAGTCCAAATTCCAGTAACATGCACCCTCCTTCACCTTAAAATGGTGTGGGAGAAGTCCCTCATCACAAGAACCATTGTTCTGAGATTCAGAAAATAATCACCCCATTCAACGTTACACAGTGAAGGAGGGTCCCCACTCCTGTTCCCCACCAACTCTGACAGGGATCAGGGGTGTGCTGATGCATCAGATCTGTACTTTTACTCCTAGACCACACCACCTTGAAAGCCTTGACCCAAAATCAAGTTGGTTTATTCCTAACATTTTCCTGAAAAAAAAATTAATTATCCCACTCTGCAGGCAGGTGAGACACGACTGCATTTCCTGGCTCAGGCTGACCACACTAAGCAATTTAAAATTAAATTGGGGGAGTCATAAGGTGGCTGACCCAGGGTTACAGGACTGGGAAGGCTGCTGACAGCTCAGTGATAATAGGAATGATAATTAATAATAATTAACTGCCATTTCAGGGAAGATGGGCACCCCACATGTCTGATACCATGCAGGAGGCAGAGCCTGAGGAGGAACCACACGGTGGCTAGGGCCCAACATGACAACTGGTCACAGAGCATCTTTGCTCCCCAGATGTGACTTACACCAGTGTGCAGCAGATCTGGAGCTGTCATTGTGTGAATGTTTGTGGTTGGTACAACACCAGTCGTTACCCACCCACAAGACTCACCCTTGCCAAGTTACCACAGTTTTGATTATACGTCACTGAGTGCTGTGGTTTGGCTCCATGGAACACTCCACACACGATTCATTTCTTATAAATGAATGAGGTATTAACAGCAAATCAAATTCAAAAAGAAAAGAAGAAATTTCACTTTCCTTGTGAGTAGGGACTAAAAAAAACCTAAAAGACATACGTATATTTTGAACTTTACTAATGGATCAAGTGGCCTGCATTGAACACTGTTAACTACAGAAACAGCATGTGGGGAGAAAATGCTTCTAAACTGTCTAAATCCACAAATCTGTAGCTCTGTCACAATCTGAGACAAATCAGTAGTGTGCCAGAACAAACACAAGCAGCCTATTTGTCTTTGGCTAACTCGACACAATTCCCAGGAAAAGCCAACACAAACAGCTGATATTGCATCATTGGCAGCCTCTCTGCTCTACAGGGCACCTTTCTTTCTGTCAGATCTACAAATCTGACCCAAGTGAGTTTTAACTATGCAGTTAAAAGTCAGTCTGAAGTAGAAGATGAAGCATTGCAAGGTTAAAAAAATAAATAAAAAAGAGAATTTGTAATGAAAGCAGCTTTAAATAGAACATGTGCTTCTCTTACTTCACAGCACTTCAACAAGCTGCTTTCAGCACACACAAGCTATTGATATGAGCAAGAATAAAAGGGTCCCTAACAAGGGAAAGGACCAATAGTCCAAATCTGTAGATTTCTCCAGTTACAAACATTTACACAATAAGTCCTTAAACTGTAACACCATCAGTCCCTCAAACAGGATGGAACTGACAAGATACTGTTTTCACTGACAATGCCACTTCCCTAATCCACACTAGGTTTCACAGAGCACTTTGATTCTTGTCTGTAATGGAAGAATTCAGTTGAAAAAAAACACCCCAAGAAATCTGCTTTTCAAGATTCAGAAGATTATAAACTGGCAACAGAAATAATGGAAAGACAGCTTTTGTCAGTTGATACGTAAGAACAGTTGTGTAAAAGACAGCTCAGTGCTTTAAGATGAACAATAAAGACCAGGCTAAATATAAGATACGCCACATCTTTAAGTGCTTTTGTGCATGATATGAAAAACAAGTGGATGTGGTTTGCTTTTTTGCTTTTGGTGGAGTGCAGCAGTTTGAAAAGAAGAAAACAGAATTTAAGCCTGTGAAAAGAGCGCGTTAAAATAATAAGAGATGGGTGCATTTGTCGCTCGAGCTGTGGTTTAACTGCTTTTCACAAGGCAGCAGCCAACTGAAGGCTTCCCTGCTGGCAATATGGCCTGGGAAACAGGTGTCATGTGGAGCCCTGGCCAGGACACAGGGGCTGCAGCTCTCCAGCATGGACACCCCAGTGCTGGGCAGCTCAGGATCAGAGGGAGCTGAAGCCCTGGGCCAGCCCAGCCCTCCCAGGAGCTGCAGGAACCACAGCACAGGGCTCACACCCATGTCCCACACCCGGCCCTACAGATGGTGCAGGGGATTCAGGGACAAAAGCCTAAGGGCAAAGGTACTGAATGAGCAGCCTAGAGAAGGGCTAGATGAGCACAAGGAGACCATCCCAGCTCAATTTCTGAGGGATCATTCGAGCTGTACCCACAGCCCACCCGACTGGGAAGAGCTGCTGCTGTGTGCACGGATCTCTCACCTGCCATCACTCACCTCAACAAACAGGAAACTCTCTGCAAGCTCATGAATCCATTCTCCCAGGTCCTGTTGTATTACATGAATGCTTTCACAAAGTAACTACCAAATTCACATCTCTCCTTAGTAATTTGAGATGTTCTAGGCCTCCAGAGGTTTTATTACTTTTATATTTTTATTTTATTAGGTTCTTTCAAATAGCTTTTCTGAAAGTGCAGAATTCAAGCTGTTATCAGCTGAACACAACTTTCACTTTTAAAGCTGGCAACTGCAGCTTTTTCTTCGACAAAAACAGTTAATATACACAAAATATGATGACTTTTCCTCTTATTTTCCAATCAAAAAACTGCTGAGAAAAGCTCAGCAGAAATTACACAGTCAGGCTTGGGAAGCATGATGACATTACGGAATCGTACACATTCTCTGAAGGACAGGGACATGTTCTGTCAGCCAGCCACCCAACCACACCTTGGATCATTTTTCTGGGCACAGTTACAGCTTTTTACCACTGTACTGCTACTATGATTTACATCCATAAAACCTGGCAGTAGCTACAAAAAAATCACAAAAAAGCAGCAACTGAATCTCTAGCTGGAAGGCACCATTTGCAACAGCTGTAACAACATCTAACTGGTAAAAACTTTAAAGAAATATGAAAATTGATATTTGATCAAATAAATAGATTAAAGAAAGAACAGCAACATGAAGAAGGGCTACAGGGAGAGAACGACAGCTGAGGAAAATGACAGGCACAATTCACATGGAATTGTTACTTTTAAAAGAGAATTATTATAGAACAGTATTGTTCTGCATTACCTTGTTTTCTGAGTATGTAATCATCCACCTCCATCAAAAATATGATCACTTCTGGATGCCAACAAATGTGTATGAAATTAAACAATCTCAGGACAAGAAATTGCATAGGATTATGAAAAATAAGGCAATGGCATAAGCTACATTTCAGTATCACAAATTAGTCAGAGAATATTAAATTAAAGCAGTTAAGTAGAAATGAAAATATTTTTAAATAATCAAATTGTGTTCTATCAAAAGAATTCTGAAGCACAAATTCACAATTTTGACAAATACTTCAAAGAATGAACAAGTCCTGTATATTAATTAGGCTATAATAAAAAAAAATCTATAGGTAAAAAAGCAGTAAAGCATTGTTGTGAATCAAAGAAGCTCAAAAAATCCAGAATGTGTAGGAAGTTAATTATATTGCTGTGCTGAAATTTCACACAAGGACAAGTGTTTGGGTAAATTAGGGGAGGAATAGAGGGGCAGACTTCAAAGAGGTGTATTTTTAGTTATACTGAGATTAAAGATGGGGATTCATATCTCTAACACACTACAGGAATCAGCATCACACCATCCAAAGAAAAACAAACAAACAACAGCCATCACTAACGTCTTACATATTGTCTTTGGTTGTTTAATATCAAGAAATACTTTTTACAGAATATGTGGAAACTATTCCTTTGAAATTCATTCTATATCAATACCTTCCCTATGGCCTCTCTGGTAAACCAGAGGACAGGCTTTACCTTCTCTGATTAGTTTGCTTTTTTCTACATTTTTATCATCTCTCTCTTCAAAACTCCCAATTTCTTCCATTTACAGGCTTTTGTACCAAAGCAGTTTAACTAGAACAGACTTTACATTGTATAGTGAAGGTATTTTTTTGCATTATAAACTTAGAACTTACTAAAACAATTTTCCACAAGATACTATTGAACTTACAGCAGGATTTAGAGACAGGAATAATGAACATTTGCAATAATAATAACTAAAATGAAAACCAACCCAAAACTCCTAAGGTTACATTAGCAAGGATTAAAAGTTTTCTCTAAGATCTTAAAATTACTGCTTTAAAAAGTCTTGTACCAGAAAGGAGTTTCCAATTCCCAGCTAGAGGTGCTGAGTAGTTGAGGAGAGGGGAATGGGAGGGGATGTTCAGGGTCTTCCCCTCATTCCCTTGCTGTCTGGCCAATTAAGCTCAAAATGCTTACCAGGTGTACGATCAATTTATGGAATGGAAAGTAGCATACACAATTAATGGTATTTCCATTGGACTATGTACAGCATCTCCAATGTCAGAATCAAAAGCATTCTGAGTAAAATCAGATAATAGTTATTAGGAAAAAGAAACCAACAGAAAGGTTATTAATACACCTTTAAAAAACGTAACACAAAAATAATTAACCACTGCTTTCTTGGCATGTAAAAGTTCTATACAAATTTTAAAAATTTTATTTGCAGGTACTAACCTCTTCAAAAGCTCACTCTGTATTTACACTAATTCTTTTAACAAGTTTATCTCAAATTAAAGCATATTTAAAACAATCATGATTGCATTAACTTTTCTGCTTTAAATTATTACCCAATTAGTGCTTTATTCACATTTTAAAAACTTGTACAATTTATTACAAATATAAAACAGTGCAGTTTTTCATACATTATCCCAACTCTGAGACAAACACTTAAAAGACATGGAAAAAGATTTTGATTTCTATAAACATAACATTTGCATTACTCATACCCCTTTTCTTCACTGTCCTCCCATAACCCCAATTTAAAAAGATCAAACATACAACATACTGTAGGTTTATTTTTATTCAAAAAGTTACTGTCTCAAGACATAAATACAAATCAGAAAACAGTACAATTAGGACAATAGAATGTGGAGGACAACAGGTTAAGGTAAATATATAAAACATTTTTAGCTGGTTGAAAACAAAGCTGTAAGAACTGCTTTCACAAAGAAACACTCCTTCAAGAGTAAGAAAAATCAACTTAAGTTTAAAATCATATATACAGTCCTCTCAGCAGTTCTATTAAATGCAGTGGTGTGGAAAACAATATAGGCAGTACTTTTAGACATGAGAGTATTTATTTATGTAAAATGAGTTAGGCAGATCTAGTTTTCATTTTGTTGTTACCCCATGACCTAGTAAAATAATTATATTTTATCATGATCCTTTAGATAATCTATGGTTTTTGGCTACCACAGCCGAATGTTTAATTTCTGAGTCTAAAAACAGGAAGCCTTTTTGTATTCACCCATTTGGGGAGATTCTTGTATTGCAAGCGTATTAAGGCATGGAATGATTAAAATAATATACCTCAAGAACTGAGAGACAACTGACAAAAAATATACATATGTAATATAAGTTAATATTTCCTTTAAAATGATGTCTAGCTGCCTAAGCCTTGCAAAATGAGTCAATGTCAAAATGGCATAGATCCACTTTCTGTTTTAGACCAAATTTAATTTATTTGTGAATGGACACAAAATGAAATTTAAAGCTTAGCTTTCAAAGAATATTATGGGTTGTTTATGAGTTTCTATTATCCAATCTAATTTACATATAGAGGAAATGTACTGTAACCTGTTAGAAGTATCTTTAACCTGAAGACTGCTTGCAAAGACAGATAGATAAAACAATATAAAATACAAATTTAAAAATCATTTTTAAAGCATGAATTCTCATGCTCTTCTATTTTTAAACATTGTTAAACTTTCAATATATTTCTGAAACCTCATAATTTTAAGTTGGAATTTAAAAGTAAGAAAAAACTAAACAAACTGCGCAATTATAAAATCAGCACCAATTTATATATATATATAATTTTATTTAAAATTTAGATCCCTATTCCCACACTCTAATAAGCTGTATAATTTTTGTTTAGAATTTTTCTGCAAACATACTACAATAAGCTTCTTTTATTTGGAGACAAAATACAGTGGCACTACTGGAAGGAATTTCACAACATTACATTTTTCTTAAAGGACAAGCAAACTTTCAGGGTTGGTAATGGGCAAGCAAGAGTGAAATCTGTTACGTTCTGGTAGCTTATAGCTTATGGACCTTTCTGAGAAGGCTAACATGAAGCTTTTGGAATAAAAAGTGTGTTTTAGTTTAAAAAGCTGTTAAAATTCTGCTTTATGTATTTTTTCCCGTGATTAATTGATACAAACCTGTTGCTGAAGTTTGTATTTTATTGAAAATACTGACAACTCTTCTGGTTCGTTCTACACTGTGAGAAAACCAATCCATCTACTATTACAGCTCATGGACGTGAACAGCAATCCAGCAGAGCTCATGATTATTTAGTATAGCCAGCAAATGTATAGAGAGGGGCTCAAATCTGTACCAAACACCTCTCAGACTGTTAAGATTAAAACTCAGAGGGAATACTTCTTATGATCCAGAAATAAACTGATAGCACATAAATAAAATATTGAATTTTTTTCCCAACAAAAAGTGTAGCTTATCCTCAATTGTTTACTTGTCCTTTACATTTCTTTTTTCTTTCAGGCAAACAAAACTGCCCCTTCAATGCACTTGATCTTGAAAGCATGTCATTCTCCTTAGAGAAAAATCTGTTCAGAATTTCACTGTATCTACCACAATTTTGTATTGAAAAACTTCCTCTTCCACTTAGAAAATGACTTCACCACTGATTTATTTGCTGCTCTGGTATTAAAACATTGACACCCCAAGAACCTAAAAAAAAAGTTAGAAATGGTGTCAATTTGTAGTCTAATACACATTTAACAAATAACAAAGCAATTAGTATATAATTTAAGACACTTCAAGATATGTTAAGGCATTATTAAGTTTATTTTTCTTTCAAACCAGATTAACCATACTTCTGATTTAGATAATAATATGAAAAGGGCTCCTCATTCATTAGATATATTTTTCTCACACTTTAAATTAACTAGATCCAGTAGGGATAAAGCCTGTGCTTTAATTATTTTAGGTAATAATTGCAGATGAAATTTTAGTTAGGTGCCTAACTCAGACTTCTTTGACATTCTATTGGCACTAACCTAAAATCAAATGTGTTATTACCAACTACTAAACCTGGGACAAAACACTGCAGACACTGGCTGCTGCTGTGTCTGTGATCACAGAAACCACAGGCCATCCCACATCAGCCAACCAGGTCACAAATTTAACATTTCCTAGGAAATGTATTCACTCTGTCAGGAAGACAGTGAAAAATCAAACAATCATCAGGTAAAATCAAGCAACTGTACTTCAGGAGATTGGGTAACTAGGGAAAGAAACAAAAAATCAGTTTCCACTTCCCGTGCGAGAACAAGCTATACAGCTTTCTATGTCAATGGAAGTATGTATGACCACTGATGTGCCAAAAAGAAGATCCAGATTATGTGACTGTCCTAATGTTTGTAAGACTTTATAAAATCAGCAAGAGTCAAAACAGACCCAATTTTCCTGAACCTTGACAATGCTGTTCATATTTATCTGTTTACAAACCAATTTTTACTGTTCTTTGAATTAAATTCACTTTGGGTGCCTCCTATAACAGAGCACACAGACAGAACTGCCCTGGTGCCAGCAATAACTGGGCATATCCGACTAGAAGTCTAGTCCTAAACCATGTGCATCTGAATAAATTCAACAGCTTTGTTATGTCTACGTCTATTAAAAACAAGTGCAACAGCTCCAAGAATAAGGGACCTCAGAAATAAGTTATAAGAATAAAGCAAAATAACTTTATTCTGGGAATTTTTTGCATGGATGCGATGATGTTTTTACGCTGAACGCGGTCTGTTAGACTGAGCTGTTTCCCGGCCCCGCTGCGCTGCCGGCGGCTGCCCCCGCGCGGCCGTTCCCGCGCACTGCACCCGGCACAGCGGGGCCGGGCGGGAACCGCAACCTGCTCGAGCGGCCAAAGGAGCGTTGGAGCAGAACGCTAAAGGGTTCTCAAATCAATTAAACGCAACCTGGAGAAGGCCAAGGTTTCAGCATTGTCAGACTAAAAAGTGACTGCTACTTCACAGATCAGTGCAGGAAAAATTGAGAAGAGGAGGGGAAGAATTATTGTAAAAGAGAATGTCAGAGAAGAGGCGAGATACTTTCTTGGTGTTAATTCAGGAAAAGAACACACAACAGCCAGACACAGCCTAACTGATTCATTATTACTAAAACAAAGCCCTACTGGTACAAAATATATGGATTTGCAATTATTAAAACAGTATTTAGGACTTCTTTCTCCCATAAACAAGAACAGGTTCACGCTGCAACATTACTGTAAAAAAATACATAACCATCTTCCAAATTCCACCAAGCTGTCCAAGATTCCCAGGAAGCCTTGTTGTACTGTCCTCTGCTGGCTTGCTGCAGCTTGTTATTTCCAGTGTAATTTTGTACCAGCTACCCAAGGTCAAAAATGGCTGCATACTTTACAAGTGGTTCAAGACAGAAGGAATCCCTCATGCAGATTTTTAAAAGAGAATAGAGACTGCAGATTTATCAAGTCGGATAAAAGGGCAACTGCAAGCAGAAACTACAGACTTCGGATGTTTTGGACCTAAAACTTTATATGGAAAGAAAAAATACCTCTCATCTCTATAAACAGATATCTGTATTA